>CM051237.1:226012921-227242921 GCA_027917425.1 Gastrophryne carolinensis
ACCCATTTGCATATTTAATAGCATTAATAACCATTTGCACTTATTCTCATAGAAATCAGGCCTGATAAAAGACACTTTTGCTGTGCATGCTCTCTGGTTTCTTGTGGCACTGGCATCCCCATTCTGTGACTAAAGCAGCCTCTATTTAATAGCATAATAACCATTTGCACTTATTCTCATAGAAATCAGGCCTGATAAAGACACTTTTGCTGTGCATGCTCTCTGGTTTTTGTGGCACTGGCATCCCATTCTGTGACTAAAGCAGCCTCTATTTAATAGCATAATAACCATTTGCACTTATTCTCATAGAAATCAGGCCTGATAAAGACACTTTTGCTGTGCATGCTCTCTGGTTTTTGTGGCACTGGCATCCCATTCTGTGACTAAAGCAGCCTCTATTTAATAGCATAATAACCATTTGCACTTATTCTCATAGAAATCAGGCCTGATAAAGACACTTTTGCTGTGCATGCTCTCTGGTTTTTGTGGCACTGGCATCCCATTCTGTGACTAAAGCAGCCTCTATTTAATAGCATAATAACCATTTGCACTTATTCTCATAGAAATCAGGCCTGATAAAGACACTTTTGCTGTGCATGCTCTCTGGTTTTTGTGGCACTGGCATCCCATTCTGTGACTAAAGCAGCCTCTATTTAATAGCATAATAACCATTTGCACTTATTCTCATAGAAATCAGGCCTGATAAAGACACTTTTGCTGTGCATGCTCTCTGGTTTTTGTGGCACTGGCATCCCATTCTGTGACTAAAGCAGCCTCTATTTAATAGCATAATAACCATTTGCACTTATTCTCATAGAAATCAGGCCTGATAAAGACACTTTTGCTGTGCATGCTCTCTGGTTTTTGTGGCACTGGCATCCCATTCTGTGACTAAAGCAGCCTCTATTTAATAGCATAATAACCATTTGCACTTATTCTCATAGAAATCAGGCCTGATAAAGACACTTTTGCTGTGCATGCTCTCTGGTTTTTGTGGCACTGGCATCCCATTCTGTGACTAAAGCAGCCTCTATTTAATAGCATAATAACCATTTGCACTTATTCTCATAGAAATCAGGCCTGATAAAGACACTTTTGCTGTGCATGCTCTCTGGTTTTTGTGGCACTGGCATCCCATTCTGTGACTAAAGCAGCCTCTATTTAATAGCATAATAACCATTTGCACTTATTCTCATAGAAATCAGGCCTGATAAAGACACTTTTGCTGTGCATGCTCTCTGGTTTTTGTGGCACTGGCATCCCATTCTGTGACTAAAGCAGCCTCTATTTAATAGCATAATAACCATTTGCACTTATTCTCATAGAAATCAGGCCTGATAAAGACACTTTTGCTGTGCATGCTCTCTGGTTTTTGTGGCACTGGCATCCCATTCTGTGACTAAAGCAGCCTCTATTTAATAGCATAATAACCATTTTGCACTTATTCTCATAGAAATCAGGCCTGATAAAGACACTTTTGCTGTGCATGCTCTCTGGTTTTTGTGGCACTGGCATCCCATTCTGTGACTAAAGCAGCCTCTATTTAATAGCATAATAACCATTTGCACTTATTCTCATAGAAATCAGGCCTGATAAAGACACTTTTGCTGTGCATGCTCTCTGGTTTTTGTGGCACTGGCATCCCATTCTGTGACTAAAGCAGCCTCTATTTAATAGCATAATAACCATTTGCACTTATTCTCATAGAAATCAGGCCTGATAAAGACACTTTTGCTGTGCATGCTCTCTGGTTTTTGTGGCACTGGCATCCCATTCTGTGACTAAAGCAGCCTCTATTTAATAGCATAATAACCATTTGCACTTATTCTCATAGAAATCAGGCCTGATAAAGACACTTTTGCTGTGCATGCTCTCTGGTTTTTGTGGCACTGGCATCCCATTCTGTGACTAAAGCAGCCTCTATTTAATAGCATAATAACCATTTGCACTTATTCTCATAGAAATCAGGCCTGATAAAGACACTTTTGCTGTGCATGCTCTCTGGTTTTTGTGGCACTGGCATCCCATTCTGTGACTAAAGCAGCCTCTATTTAATAGCATAATAACCATTTGCACTTATTCTCATAGAAATCAGGCCTGATAAAGACACTTTTGCTGTGCATGCTCTCTGGGTTTTTTGTGGCACTGGCATCCCATTCTGTGACTAAAGCAGCCTCTATTTAATAGCATAATAACCATTTGCACTTATTCTCATAGAAATCAGGCCTGATAAAGACACTTTTGCTGTGCATGCTCTCTGGTTTTTGTGGCACTGGCATCCCATTCTGTGACTAAAGCAGCCTCTATTTAATAGCATAATAACCATTTGCACTTATTCTCATAGAAATCAGGCCTGATAAAGACACTTTTGCTGTGCATGCTCTCTGGTTTTTGTGGCACTGGCATCCCATTCTGTGACTAAAGCAGCCTCTATTTAATAGCATAATAACCATTTGCACTTATTCTCATAGAAATCAGGCCTGATAAAGACACTTTTGCTGTGCATGCTCTCTGGTTTTTGTGGCACTGGCATCCCATTCTGTGACTAAAGCAGCCTCTATTTAATAGCATAATAAACATTTGCACTTATTCTCATAGAAATCAGGCTGATAAAGACACTTTTGCTGTGCATGCTCTCTGGTTTTTGTGGCACTGGCATCCCATTCTGTGACTAAAGCAGCCTCTATTTAATAGCATAATAAACATTTGCACTTATTCTCATAGAAATCAGGCCTGATAAAGACACTTTTGCTGTGCATGCTCTCTGGTTTTTGTGGCACTGGCATCCCATTCTGTGACTAAAGCAGCCTCTATTTAATAGCATAATAACCATTTGCACTTATTCTCATAGAAATCAGGCCTGATAAAGACACTTTTGCTGTGCATGCTCTCTGGTTTTTGTGGCACTGGCATCCCATTCTGTGACTAAAGCAGCCTCTATTTAATAGCATAATAACCATTTGCACTTATTCTCATAGAAATCAGGCCTGATAAAGACACTTTTGCTGTGCATGCTCTCTGGTTTTTGTGGCACTGGCATCCCATTCTGTGACTAAAGCAGCCTCTATTTAATAGCATAATAACCATTTGCACTTATTCTCATAGAAATCAGGCCTGATAAAGACACTTTTGCTGTGCATGCTCTCTGGTTTTTGTGGCACTGGCATCCCATTCTGTGACTAAAGCAGCCTCTATTTAATAGCATAATAACCATTTGCACTTATTCTCATAGAAATCAGGCCTGATAAAGACACTTTTGCTGTGCATGCTCTCTGGTTTTTGTGGCACTGGCATCCCATTCTGTGACTAAAGCAGCCTCTATTTAATAGCATAATAACCATTTGCACTTATTCTCATAGAAATCAGGCCTGATAAAGACACTTTTGCTGTGCATGCTCTCTGGTTTTTGTGGCACTGGCATCCCATTCTGTGACTAAAGCAGCCTCTATTTAATAGCATAATAACCATTTGCACTTATTCTCATAGAAATCAGGCCTGATAAAGACACTTTTGCTGTGCATGCTCTCTGGTTTTTGTGGCACTGGCATCCCATTCTGTGACTAAAGCAGCCTCTATTTAATAGCATAATAACCATTTGCACTTATTCTCATAGAAATCAGGCCTGATAAAGACACTTTTGCTGTGCATGCTCTCTGGTTTTTGTGGCACTGGCATCCCATTCTGTGACTAAAGCAGCCTCTATTTAATAGCATAATAACCATTTGCACTTATTCTCATAGAAATCAGGCCTGATAAAGACACTTTTGCTGTGCATGCTCTCTGGTTTTTGTGGCACTGGCATCCCATTCTGTGACTAAAGCAGCCTCTATTTAATAGCATAATAACCATTTGCACTTATTCTCATAGAAATCAGGCCTGATAAAGACACTTTTGCTGTGCATGCTCTCTGGTTTTTGTGGCACTGGCATCCCATTCTGTGACTAAAGCAGCCTCTATTTAATAGCATAATAACCATTTGCACTTATTCTCATAGAAATCAGGCCTGATAAAGACACTTTTGCTGTGCATGCTCTCTGGTTTTTGTGGCACTGGCATCCCATTCTGTGACTAAAGCAGCCTCTATTTAATAGCATAATAACCATTTGCACTTATTCTCATAGAAATCAGGCCTGATAAAGACACTTTTGCTGTGCATGCTCTCTGGTTTTTGTGGCACTGGCATCCCATTCTGTGACTAAAGCAGCCTCTATTTAATAGCATAATAACCATTTGCACTTATTCTCATAGAAATCAGGCCTGATAAAGACACTTTTGCTGTGCATGCTCTCTGGTTTTTGTGGCACTGGCATCCCATTCTGTGACTAAAGCAGCCTCTATTTAATAGCATAATAACCATTTGCACTTATTCTCATAGAAATCAGGCCTGATAAAGACACTTTTGCTGTGCATGCTCTCTGGTTTTTTGTGGCACTGGCATCCCATTCTGTGACTAAAGCAGCCTCTATTTAATAGCATAATAACCATTTGCACTTATTCTCATAGAAATCAGGCCTGATAAAGACACTTTTGCTGTGCATGCTCTCTGGTTTTTGTGGCACTGGCATCCCATTCTGTGACTAAAGCAGCCTCTATTTAATAGCATAATAACCATTTGCACTTATTCTCATAGAAATCAGGCCTGATAAAGACACTTTTGCTGTGCATGCTCTCTGGTTTTTGTGGCACTGGCATCCCATTCTGTGACTAAAGCAGCCTCTATTTAATAGCATAATAACCATTTGCACTTATTCTCATAGAAATCAGGCCTGATAAAGACACTTTTGCTGTGCATGCTCTCTGGTTTTTGTGGCACTGGCATCCCATTCTGTGACTAAAGCAGCCTCTATTTAATAGCATAATAACCATTTGCACTTATTCTCATAGAAATCAGGCCTGATAAAGACACTTTTGCTGTGCATGCTCTCTGGTTTTTGTGGCACTGGCATCCCATTCTGTGACTAAAGCAGCCTCTATTTAATAGCATAATAACCATTTGCACTTATTCTCATAGAAATCAGGCCTGATAAAGACACTTTTGCTGTGCATGCTCTCTGGTTTTTGTGGCACTGGCATCCCATTCTGTGACTAAAGCAGCCTCTATTTAATAGCATAATAAACATTTGCACTTATTCTCATAGAAATCAGCCTGATAAAGACACTTTTGCTGTGCATGCTCTCTGGTTTTTGTGGCACTGGCATCCCATTCTGTGACTAAAGCAGCCTCTATTTAATAGCATAATAAACATTTGCACTTATTCTCATAGAAATCAGGCCTGATAAAGACACTTTTGCTGGCCAAAGCCCTACTGGACCCTGCCAGGTCCATTCCTGCCCAGGGCATCCCATTCTGTGACTAAAGCAGCCTCTGTTTAAGACCATATAAGCATTTGCTCTTATTATATTTATATTATAAGACACTTTTGCTGGGCATAGGCTTACTGCTGCCTGCCAGGTGCACTTCTGTTGAGGCATCCCATTCTGTAACATAGCATACCCCTCTTTATTTACACTAAGCAGCTCTCTTATTTACACTAAGCAGGCCTGTTGGAGGCTGAGTGTTACTGCTCACTTTTGGTGTGCATTATATTCTGTTTTATATAGACCCACTGCTGCCTGGGGGTTCTTAAAATATCACCTACTACCACGCCAGTTAGACTATGTCGGGCAGACAAGTGCCTGGAAGTGAAAAGAGGAGTGGCAGAGGCCAAGATTCCGCAGGCAGAGCTCGCATCAGACTGGGGGCCAGTAGCAGCAGGAGTCACGCTGAGAGACCTAATCTGCCAGTATCTGCTAGCGGTCGGGTCTCCACCAGTAACGCATCTGCCGTGGTAGATTGGCTGACGCGCTCATCAACAACATCATCACAACTTACATCTGAGACCCCCAGTCTAGGGTCGGTAGGTTCCTCTGACACAACCCTGAGTTGGCATGCCCCGAGAGCAGTCCCTGTCCTCCCATTGCCTCTGTCCTACGCCGTTCCCTCCCCCAGCGACGTATCCTATGCTTTGGGTTCAGCTCCACTCTTTAGTGAGGAGGACGATCAGATACAGGAGGACAGTCAGCAGCTACTGCCCAGCCAAGAAATGGAGGTGGCTTCTTTAGCTAGGCAGACAAATAGTGATGTGGACAGTGTCGTGGGTGCTGCGAGCGTTCCAGCTCCTGCGCCAGACACTGTTGACGAATCCACGAACATCAGTGAACGTACAGCCACAACCCGGTGATGATGATGATGATGACGATGAAGCCGATCGCACTTGGGAGCCGGGTGATGAAGGGGCTTCATCGTCATCATCAGGAGAAGAGGGGCGCAGGTTGCCCCGGAGTCAGCAGCTGAGGCAGCAAGGTGGTAGCAGTCAGCATGGGGGCACAATTCCAAAGGCTGGAGCCGGCCGGGGCCGGGGCCGGGGTAGAGCACCTGCTGTGCGGCAGTCTACCTTATCGGGAGGTAGTGGAGCAGGGGGTTCCTGGAGTTGGCAACAGCAGCAGTGAATCAGTGAGGCCAGGGGGTGGGAAAAAGTAGCTACTCGGCAGTGTGGCAGTTTATCCTGAGGCATCCGCAGGAGGGTAACATGGCCACATGCAAGATATGTAGGCAAAAGGTGAAGCGTGGCCAGGGTCCAAATGTTGGCACCACGGCCCTGCGTCAACATATGATGCGTCACCATAAAACGACCTGGGAGAACCGAGGCTCCCAAGGGGTGGTCCAGTTCTTGCTTCCTCACCAAGTGAGCTCCCAATTTCTGCCAGCCAAGGCTCCAGCACCTCAGCCGAAGGCAGCTGTGCGTCACACCCATCCTCTGTCGCTCCTGCTCCTCCTCCTCCTCCTCCAAGTCATGCATCCGCCAGCAATCCATCAGCGAAGCCATGTCCAAGAGACAGCAGTATGCGCCCACTCATCCTACGGCGCAGAAGCTGAATGTGCTCCTGTCCAAGTTGCTGGTGCTGCAGTCGCTCCCTTTTCAGGTGGTGGAATCTGCACCTTTCAGAGAACTGATGGCTTGTGCCGAGCCGAGGTGGAGAGTCCCAAGCCGTCATTTCTTTGCCAAGAAGGCAGTACCAGCGCTGCACACTTTTGTTGAACAGAAGGTGGGCCAGTCCTTGAGCCTGTCGGTGTGTAGCAAAATACATGGCAGCGCCGACATCTGGAGCTGTAACTACGGTCAGGGGCAGTACATGTCGTTTACGGCCCACTGGGTGAATGTGGTCCCTTTGCAGCAGCAACTTGGACAGGTCACGCCGATTCGGCCTCCGCGCTCTCTGCCCATTGGGCCTGTGACACCGTGCGACTCGGCCTCCTCATCCTCCGCCATCTCCTCACCCTCCACTGTAGGCTCAAGTCTCAGTGCCCCTCCAGTCTACCATGTGTGCAGGGCACGGAGGTGTCACGCAGTGCTTCACATGGTTTGTCTTGGCGAACGGAGTCACACAGGGGAGGAACTGCTTAAATGTATTCATCAGGAAATCCAAACATGGCTTACTCCGAGAAAACTTAAAATGGGAATCATGGTTACCGACAATGGGAAGAACATTTTGTCTGCGCTGCGCCAAGGAAGCCTGACCCATGCCCCCTGCATGGCTCACGTCTTCAATCTGGTTGTCAAGCGGTTTCTGAAGTGTTCCCCCCATCTGCAGGACATCCTAACAACTTCACGGAAACTTTGCATGCACTTCAGCCACTCCTACACCGCCAAACACACCCTTCTTGAGCTACAGCGTCAGAATGGTATCCCCCAACATAGTCTGATTTGCGATGTTTCCACCCGTTGGAATTCCACCCTTCACATGTTGGACCGATTATATGAACAGAGAAAAGCCATCACGGATTTCCTGATGATCCAAGCAGATAGGGGGACTCCCCTGTGTAACTTCAATGTCAACCAGTGGCAGCTCATACGTGACACCTGCCGTTTGCTCAGGCCCTTTGAGGAAGCCACTTTATTTGTCAGTCGGCAGGATTACGGGATGAACGACGTGATTCCACTGCTTCATGTACTACAGCACATGTTGGAAACCATGGCTGGTCAGGGCACTGGAGACATGGCGTTTACATCTTACGGCCACATGAACCCCGTTGGAGCTGAACTGGAGGAGGAGGAGGAGGAAGAGGAGGAGGAGGAGTTGCCCAGCGAAACACAGTTTAGGCTTGGCGAAATGGCTGGTTTATCTAGTCAGCGGACAGGAGAGGAGGAGCAGGAGCAGCCAGAGGAGCTAGAGGTTTTTGAGGAAGGAGAGACAGAGGACCCGGGCACACCGTGGCAGTATGCAGTGGAGATGGAGACAGGTAGTCCATCCGAGTCACTTGCGCAAATGGCACGAAGCATGCTCACATGCTTGCGTAGTGACCCCAGAATTGTTTCCATCTGTCGGCGGGATGACTTCTGGCTGTCCACCTTATTGGACCCTCGCTTCCGGCACAAAATGGGGGCATTTTTTAAACCCACCGAGAGGGAGGACAAACTCAACTACTACAAAGACATTCTACGTAGGCAGTTGGCCGATGCCTATCTGCGCCATGGTCCATACTCTCGCAGGTCTGACTCGAGGGGACCTCTGCGCTCACCTTCCACTGCCATGGCCGCTGGGGGGGTTGGCAGCAGCAGCAGCAGAAGCTCCATCAGCAGCAGCAGCCTCAGTCTTCAGTCGCTAATGAGTAGCTTTCTACACCCGCATAGTGAGGCTACTCATGAGCAGCAGGAAGACCTGGAGCAGGACCTGAACCAGCAGGTCATGTCATACTTTGACATGACCATGCCAACACACCTTGAGGATCCGCTGGACTTCTGGGCAGCCAAACTTGATTTGTGGCCGCAACTAGCAGAGTTTGCCCTGGAAAAGCTGTCCTGCCCGGCAAGTAGCGTGCCATCTGAGCGGGTGTTTAGTGCGGCGGGGGCCATAGTTACGGCGAGGAGAACTCGTCTGTCAACTAAAAATGTGGAGAGACTCACCTTTGTCAAAATGAATCAGGGATGGATCAGCCAGGATTTCCACCCACCAATGCCTGATGCATGCGACTAGATTCAGCATGGTGCCACGTTTTACACTTTACAAATGGTGCAAAACATATTTATGTCTTTAGGCCATTTTTTTGGGCTCCTGCTGCTGCTACTGCCAACTTCTGCCAACTCCAGGGTGTGATTCATCCAATTTTTGGGCTCCTGAAGCCAACTCCAGTGCATATTTGGGCTCCTGCTGCTACTACTGTCAACTCCTGCCAACTCCAGGGTGTGATTCATCCAATTTTTGGGCTCCTGAGGCCAACTCCAGTGTATATTTGGGCTCCTGCTGCTGCTACTGTCAACTTCTGCCAACTCCAGGGTGTGATTCATCCAATTTTTGGGCTCCTGAAGCCAACTCCAGTGTATATTTGGGCTCCTGCTGCTGCTACTGTCAACTCCTGCCAACTCCAGGGTGTGATTCATCCAATTTTTGGGCTCCTGAGGCCAACTCCAGTGTATATTTGGGCTCCTGCTGCTGCTGCTGCTGCCCAACTTCTGCCAACTCCAGGGTGTGATTCATCCAATTTTTGGGCTCCTGAAGCCAACTCCAGTGTATATTTGGGCTCCTGCTGCTGCTACTGTCAACTCCTGCCAACTCCAGGGTGTGATTCATCCAATTTTTGGGGCTCCTGAGGCCAACTCCAGTGTATATTTGGGCTCCTGCTGCTGCTACTGTCAACTCCTGCCAACTCCAGGGTGTGATTCATCCAATTTTTGGGCTCCTGAAGCCAACTCCAGTGTATATTTGGGCTCCTGCTGCTGCTACTGCCAACTTCTGCCAACTCCAGGGTGTGATTCATCCAATTTTTGGGCTCCTGAAGCCAACTCCAGTGTATATTTGGGCTCCTGCTGCTGCTACTGCCAACTTCTGCCAACTCCAGGGTGTGATTCATCCAATTTTTGGGCTCCTGAAGCCAACTCCAGTGTATATTTGGGCTCCTGCTGCTGCTGCTGCTGCCAACTTCTGCCAACTCCAGGGTGTGATTCATCCAATTTTTGGGCTCCTGAAGCCAACTCCAGTGTATATTTGGGCTCCTGCTGCTGCTACTGTCAACTCCTGCCAACTCCAGGGTGTGATTCATCCAATTTTTGGGCTCCTGAGGCCAACTCCAGTGTATATTTGGGCTCCTGCTGCTGCTGCTGTCAACTCCTGCCAACTCCAGGGTGTGATTCATCCAATTTTTGGGCTCCTGAAGCCAACTCCAGTGTATATTTGGGCTCCTGCTGCTGCTACTGTCAACTCCTGCCAACTCCAGGGTGTGATTCATCCAATTTTTGGGCTCCTGAAGCCAACTCCAGTGTATATTTGGGCTCCTGCTGCTGCTACTGTCAACTCCTGCCAACTCCAGGGTGTGATTCATCCAATTTTTGGGCTCCTGAAGCCAACTCCAGTGTATATTTGGGCTCCTGCTGCTGCTACTGTCAACTCCTGCCAACTCCAGGGTGTGATTCATCCAATTTTTGGGCTCCTGAAGCCAACTCCAGTGTATATTTGGGCTCCTGCTGCTGCTACTGCCAACTTCTGCCAACTCCAGGGTGTGATTCATCCAATTTTTGGGCTCCTGAAGCCAACTCCAGTGTATATTTGGGCTCCTGCTGCTTGCTACTGCCAACTTCTGCCAACTCCAGGGTGTGATTCATCCAATTTTTGGGCTCCTGAAGCCAACTCCAGTGTATATTTGGGCTCCTGCTGCTGCTACTGCCAACTTCTGCCAACTCCAGGGTGTGATTCATCCAATTTTTGGGCTCCTGAAGCCAACTCCAGTGTATATTTGGGCTCCTGCTGCTGCTACTGCCAACTTCTGCCAACTCCAGGGTGTGATTCATCCAATTTTTGGGCTCCTGAAGCCAACTCCAGTGTATATTTGGGCTCCTGCTGCTGCTACTGCCAACTTCTGCCAACTCCAGGGTGTGATTCATCCAATTTTTGGGCTCCTGAAGCCAACTCCAGTGTATATTTGGGCTCCTGCTGCTGCTGCTGCTGCCAACTTCTGCCAACTCCAGGGTGTGATTCATCCAATTTTTGGGCTCCTGAAGCCAACTCCAGTGTATATTTGGGCTCCTGCTGCTGCTGCTGCCAACTTCTGCCAACTCCAGGGTGTGATTCATCCAATTTTTGGGCTCCTGAGGCCAACTCCAGTGTATATTTGGGCTCCTGCTGCTGCTGCTGCCAACTTCTGCCAACTCCAGGGTGTGATTCATCCATTTTTGGGCTCCTGAAGCCAACTCCAGTGTATATTTGGGCTCCTGCTGCTACTACTGTCAACTCCTGCCAACTCCAGGGTGTGATTCATCCAATTTTTGGGCTCCTGAGGCCAACTCCAGTGTATATTTGGGCTCCTGCTGCTGCCAACTTCTGCCAACTCCAGGGTGTGATTCATCCAATTTTTGGGCTCCTGAGGCCAACTCCAGTGTATATTTGGGCTCCTGCTCCTGCTGCTGCCAACTTCTGCCAACTCCAGGGTGTGATTCATCCAATTTTTGGGCTCCTGAAGCCAACTCCAGTGTATATTTGGGCTCCTGCTGCTGCTGCTGCTGCCAACTTCTGCCAACTCCAGGGTGTGATTCATCCAATTTTTGGGCTCCTGAAGCCAACTCCAGTGTATATTTGGGCTCCTGCTGCTGCTGCTGCCAACTTCTGCCAACTCCAGGGTGTGATTCATCCAATTTTTGGGCTCCTGAGGCCAACTCCAGTGTATATTTGGGCTCCTGCTGCTGCTAGCTGTCAACTTCTGCCAACTCCAGGGTGTGATTCATCCAATTTTTTGGGCTCCTGAGCCAACTCCAGTGTATATTTGGGCTCCTGCTGCTGCTGCTGCCAACTTCTGCCAACTCCAGGGTGTGATTCATCCAATTTTTGGGCTCCTGAAGCCAACTCCAGTGTATATTTGGGCTCCTGCTGCTGCTGCTGCTGCCAACTTCTGCCAACTCCAGGGTGTGATTCATCCAATTTTTGGGCTCCTGAAGGCCAACTCCAGTGTATATTTGGGCTCCTGCTGCTGCTGCTGTCAACTCCTGCCAACTCCAGGGTGTGATTCATCCAATTTTTGGGCTCCTGAGGCTAACTCCAGTGTATATTTGGGCTCCTGCTGCTGCTGCTGCAACTTCTGCCAACTCCAGGGGTGTGATTCATCCAATTTTTGGGCTCCTGAAGCCAACTCCAGTGTATATTTGGGCTCTGCTGCTGCTACTGTCAACTTCCTGCCAACTCCAGGGTGTGATTCATCCAATTTTTGGGGCTCCTGAGGCCAACTCCAGTGTATATTTGGGCTCCTGCTGCTGCTACTGTCACTTCCTGCCAACTCCAGGGGTGTGATTCATCCAATTTTTGGGCTCCTGAGGCCAACTCCAGTGTATATTTGGGCTCCTGCTGCTGCTACTGTCAACTCCTGCCAACTCCAGGGTGTGATTCATCCAATTTTTGGGCTCCTGAAGCCAACTCCAGTGTATATTTGGGTCTCCTGCTGCTGCTACTGCCAACTTCTGCCAACTCCAGGGTGTGATTCATCCAATTTTTGGGCTCCTGAAGCCAACTCCAGTGTATATTTGGGCTCCTGCTGCTACTACTGCCAACTTCTGCCAACTCCAGGTGTGATTCATCCAATTTTTGGGCTCCTGTAGTGCCAACCTCAGTGTATATTTGGGCTCCTGCTGCTGCTGCTGGCCAACTTCTGCAACTCCAGGGTGTTGATTCATCCAATTTTTGGGCTCCTGAAGCCAACTCCAGTGTATATTGCTGCTACTACTGTCAACTCCTGCCAACTCCAGGGTGTGATTCATCCAATTTTTGGGCTCCTGAGGCCAACTCCAGTGTATATTTGGGCTCCTGCTGCTGCTGCTGCCAACTTCTGCCAACTCCAGGGTGTGATTCATCCAATTTTTGGGCTCCTGAGGCCAACTCCAGTGTATATTTGGGCTCCTGCTCCTGCTGCTGCCAACTTCTGCCAACTCCAGGGTGTGATTCATCCAATTTTTGGGCTCCTGAAGCCAACTCCAGTGTATATTTGGGCTCCTGCTGCTGCTGCTGCCAACTTCTGCCAACTCCAGGGTGTGATTCATCCAATTTTTGGGCTCCTGAGGCCAACTCCAGTGTATATTTGGGCTCCTTCTGCCCCTCATAGTGATGCCACTTCAACTCTCTGCAATTGTGCCGCTCTGCGATTCTATTAGCGATGCCTCTGATCTGCATGTGATATTTCTTCAAAGTATTATTTAACAAACCCAGCACGCATCCTGTGCGTGTTACAGCAAGGCTGAATGGTTTACAACCCTATTGAGGCTGTAGGAGGCTCAGAAATAGCCGTTTTTAATAGCGATTCGTCGCGAATTTATTCGGGTCGAAACGATTTTTGTCGGAAAATTCGGCGAATCAGTCGAATCGAATTTTTCAAAAGTTCGCTCATCTCTAATGCTGACCTAAAAGAAGATACAGCAAACACGGGCGAACATTGCACTTTTTTGAAAAACGTGGCGAAAACCTTCGAATGGCCAGCTAATACAACCTAATTGTTTCGCTAATCACCCCCTAAATATTTTATATTTAAAGCAATAGTTTTATTGCTGAGGGCATGCATGGCTAAATGGCTATCCTGCTGAATAAATTGCAATGTCTGGCAGTTTAATTGATGAATATTACATTTTGGAGTGGTTTTCACTTTAAAACGCAGGACCTTCTACAGGCACTTTGACCCTGATCAGTGTCCTATTCTCATTATAATGTTTTTTTCCTCTTCAAACACTGTTAACCTAGCTACAAGGAGAAGAGTTTTTGTGAAGTAGCCAGCCTCTTCAAGTGAATATTTAAAAAAAATAATAGGCAGACTGCTTACAAGAATGGCTTCAAAGCATATCCTTAACGATGTACTGTATTTCATATTATCAGAAGGTAGTAATTAGAAATGTTCAAAATAATGAACATAATAATCAGACATTTTGGTTTCATTGTTACAGAAATTGTTATTAATGAAATATTAATTATAGGGTACAATTTGATGCTATTCACACTGATAATACATTTTTATTCGTTTTAGGAATTTGTAATGATTGTCGTTTTTGGTTTGGAGTACATTATTCGTATATGGTCTGCAGGCTGCTGCTGTCGCTATCGAGGATGGCAGGGAAGGTTGCGATATGCCAGGAAACCATTTTGTGTAATAGGTATGTTAGCCCTACTAGCATGTTAAAAAACATAGATCTGTGATAAAGATTATTATACTTTAAAATGTTACTGTATTTTTCACACTATAAGACACCCCTGGTTAAGAGGGAAAAAACATCCTGAGCCAAATGGTGTGCTATAATACTCCCTCCCAGAAACTTATAACAGACAGTGTGCAGAACTTTCCCTCCCAAAACCCAATAATAGGCAGTGTGACAGAATCCGAGAGGGGGAGGCCGATTCATTAATAGCGCCAGGTAGCGACAGATGAGCGCCAGTAGCGTGATTTTCACAGCGCCAGCTAGTATTCGCTGTGCTTGGCCGGGGTTTGCTTGTTGACAGCGACTCAGTCGGTGTGCGGTAATGTTGAATACGGGCTTAGGGGTCGCTGTTTCACAGGTTCAGCGTTGTATGGGTGCGCCTGACAACGAATGGCCAGAGCGAAAGGCTTGCTGCAGATTCATTAACAAATCACGCTCAAAAATTTCTCGCGCTGTGAATTCCTTGTTTAAACCCCAGAGCGCTGGCGGCGATGTGTGTAAAGTAGTTTTTAACCCCCAAACAACCATTTTTTTTTTTTATGTAAAAATTATACAAGTTTTTCTAAACATTTTGTAATATGAACAATACATTAATGTCAGACCTGTAATATCAATTCTGCACATATTTTTTTTTTTCCTTAAAAAAAAAATCTAACATTGCCGTAGTGGTCACAGAATTTTTGAGTTAAAAAAAAAAAAAATCAATTAATTATGAATATTTAAAGATTGCTCCATTGAAATGCATTGGAGAGCGCCAGGGAGCGACAGGTCATACCTGGCGCTGTGATGGGATTAGTAGCGGCGCTGTTCGTTGCAGTCGGCTACATGATGAATCCCGCGCTAGCTGACGCTCTCGCCGGTGCTAGCCTCATTTAGCGTGATAAATGCGTCATTGTGACCGCCGCCGGGCGTACTTGAGTCGGTAGCCGCCGTTAGCTGGCGGTACCTGGTGCTCGTCAGACACTACCTGGCGCTAGCCCTTGATAAATAAGGCCCTTAGATAATAGTAAAAGTAGTGTACAGACCTCTCCCTAAAGCCCAATAATAGGCAGTGTGGCAGACCAACCCCCCAAGAAACAAATAACAGACAGTGTGTATGAATCCATCCCTCCAGAGCGGAAAATTGTAGCAAGTTTATGGTAAGAAGTAAAGATATTTCAGGGGCAATTATTAGAGAAAGCAAATGTCTGTGTGAGACAACTGTAATTTTTCCACTAGTTATAACTACTCCCTCACCTCTGTAGACACCTATCCTTTTCCCCAAATTAGTAAAAAGGCATACTTAGTATAGACCTGGTGGCTCCAGTCCCCTTATTAAGGAAAAAATGCTGTTTTACAACCAAAATTAATTGTCTTGCATATGTTGGGATTGTATGTCATCTAACACATTGTCAGGCAAATTTCTACCCATGGAAATATGATATACAATCAGACCTTTATCGTCACATGCATATTACCAAAAATGCTATAGCTCCTAATTACAATGTATTAAACTGTACCTTTTAGAACTTGAATGTCAACTAATCCTTTCACTTTAATTTTCTAGACATTATAGTTCTCATTGCTTCAGTGGCAGTTGTGTCTGCTGGATCTCAGGGAAACATTTTTGCTACTTCAGCACTGCGAAGTCTTCGATTTCTACAAATCCTTCGAATGGTGCGCATGGATCGGAGAGGGGGAACTTGGAAATTGCTAGGTTCAGTTGTTTATGCACACAGCAAGGTACATCTTTAAAAGTTTTGATTTGATATCCCTTATTATTAGAAATAGATGTGCAAGTTTTATTTGTCACTGTTGCACCAAGGATAAAATGTGTTTTCCTAATGCATGGCATGGCCTGCTTCACGAAGTCTCTACATCTGGGTTATTCCACCACAAGGTGGCGCAGTGTACTGCAGAAGAGCGGTGGCTCCTCCCGGTACCATATAAAAACGGAATTATCATAGACTTCTCCAGTTTTTCCTCTGCAGTGATATCTGCGAAGATCGAAGTTGGCTCTCTCTATGCGCAGGTGAGCGGGGCAACCAAGCCTGCAGCCCTGCATGGCTATTTCCATCCATTTCTGGACCCTCTGTGCCTGCCAGCCTCGGCTGTCGGATCGGGTGAGGGTAGCGGAGCACTAGGGTCAAGTGCTCAAGGAGCGCTGCTCCAAGCCACAGACCCTGTGCCACAAAGGGTAGCCGGCCATAGGCTTTATGGTGAGGCTACTAGGGATGCAGAGTTCCTGTACTAGCTTCTGAGGGGATGAGTGTTTTGGGGTTTATGTGACTTGCTCTGGCGTTCGGGGTCCCCCCCCCACTGGCCTGGGCTTCGCCGCTGAGTGCTCGCTCTCTTCTCCCCCCCCCCCTCCGACGGGTGTTCAGGGGGGTCGGGTGGTGGTGGAATGCTCTTTTTGCTGTTTTTAGACTTTTGTAGACATTTTGCCGCCGCCGCCGCCACTTTGTACCACACTCCGCGGCGGGCGGTGCTATATCTGTGAGGCGTTTTTTGCTGTGTGGATGACGTTGGCGAGGTCTTGTGAACACCGTTTTCGCGCTCTTCGGGGTGGGAGGGGGTTGGCGGATGTTGCGTATCGCGTCGTTCTCCCGCGGCCCGCCCCTCAAGGTTCCTCTGCCGGCGCCATCTTGCTTCTGCTGCGTGTCTGGGGCCCTCTTCATCCCTGGGCTGCGGCGGTGATTTCTGCCTGTGTCGCTTCCTCCGGTGGTCTGGCGGCTGACGATCCTTGTCCTGCTTGGTCCTTGAGTCCCCTCTGGGGTCTTTTGCTGTCCTTGGGGCATGGGCTGCGGGATACTTATGTTTTTTGCTTATGTCTTTCAGGCGGGACACCAGTGGGTTGTGGTTTCTCCCGGTTCTGCTCCTCACTCCCCCCTTCATCTGCCCTTACTATTCCGGGTGTCATCCCGGGTGGCTTCTATTAGCTATTACCCTGTGCTGGCATATGGAGGCTTCTGGGGATAGCATGCTCGGGGGTCCTTTGGGGCATTCCCGGCTGTGTTCCATGTGCGGGGTATCCCCTATCAGTAACTATGTCATGGTGTGCGTGCTGTGCGCCCAAGGTATCCTTGCGTTCCAGTCTGGGCTGCCTGCTTCGCTTCCCAGCTCTGCGCCCCCCTCTGCATCGCCTACCCCCCCCGCGCCTGCATTTAGCCCCCAGTGAGGGGGATACTAGCAGGGGGTCACGGTCTGATCTGGCACTTCGTGTGCCCTTATGTTCCACATAAGGCCTCTAGCAAGAAGCGGCACCTGGCTCCCATGCCTGCCTGGGTTGCTGAGGAGCATGAGGAAATTGATCTTTTTGATGAGGAGGGGGAGCTTTTCCCGGGCTCTGATTCCTCTGGGGACCAGCAGGTGGGCTGCGACAGTGATCCTGTTGTCTCACATTTTTGAAATCTTGCACATTGTCCCCCCTGAGGTGGCTAAGAGGAAACAGGGCGAGTTTTTTCGTCCTGTTAACCAGCGTCTGGAGTTCCCTGAGCAGAGCCATTTCACTAATATGGTGCTCAAGGAGTGGGAACATCCTAGTAGATTGCCTGCGGTGCCCAAAGGGTTGGATAAGAAATACCCCTTTCTTGCTGACCTGGTTAAGCGATGGTCGGGCCCCCCCGAGGTGGGCGCTCCCATTCTAGGGCTGTCCAACACCTCAGTCATGCCTTCACCTGACACTACTACACTGCGGGACAGCGAGGACCGGCGTATGGATCAGCTGGCCTGCCATGCTTTTACATTTGTGGGGACTGGGCTGCGTCCGGCCTGTGCCGCTGCCATAACAGCTATTGCTCTTAAGAGACAGATCAATCGTCTCCTTGATGACGCTACAGCTGGTAGGGAGGAGTATAGGGCCCTCTTGCTTTGCTCTGAATTTGTTGCCTTTATCCTTACTGCCATGGATGATATGGTACGGCTTAGTAGTAGGGCCTCTGTCCTTTTGGTGGCTATGCGCCGCTCTGTTTGGTTGCGTCAGTGGGCAGCTGACGCTGCTGCTAAGAAGGCTCTCACTGGGCTCCCCTTTGTGGGGTTGCGGCTTTTTGGTGAGCGTCTGGATGTTTTAGCCAAGGATGGTAGGCTGCCTCGGTCTTTTCGGGGGGCCCTCCGCTTCCTTCTCCTCCTTTCGTGTCCCCAGAGGAGGTCGATGCCCTCTTTTCAGGTATCCGCAGGGGTTCTTGGGGCCATGGCAGATCCCGCGGTCATCCCGGGCTCTCATGGGACCCCAAGCCCAAACCTTCTCACAAGCCCCCTCAGGCATGAGGAGGTGCCCTCACCCATCCGGGTGGGGGGACGGCCTCATGTCTGGAGGCTCCGCGTCTCAGACCGGTGGGTTCAGGAGGGGGTGTCATCCTGTTACAAGATAGAGTTTGCAGCCTGGCCGCTGCCCAGATTCATCAGATCCCGGATGTCTCACAACCCTCTGTCAGCTCAGGGGTTGCGCCTTGCGGTTCAACGTCTGTTGAAGTCAGGAGTAATTTGCCTGGTGCCTCCCCAGGAACGGGTCGGGGTTTCTACTCCAATCTGTTCACAGTCCCCAAAAAGGACAGGTCCTTGAGGCCCATCCTGGACCTGAAGGGTCTCAACAGGTTTGTCAGGTTCAAGCACTTTCGCATGGAGACCCTTTTCTCGGCTGTCAGTACCCTTCGTCCGGGTGACTTCATGACCTCCGTGGATGTCAAGGATGCTTATCTTCACGTGCCAATCTTCCCAGGTCATCAGAGATTTCTCAGGTTTGCTCTGGAGGATTCGTGGCCTTACTGTTCGGTATCACCTCGGCGCCTCGGGTGTTCACCAAGGTGCTGGCGGGTGTGATGGCTCTGCTGCGGCATCAGGGCATTCACATCCTTCCTTACCTGGATGACATTCTGATCTCTTCATCAGGCCGAGAGGGATACTCAGGTGGTGACCTCCACTCTAGAGTCCTTCGGCTGGGTGATCAACTACCCCAAGTCTTCACTGTCTCCATCTTTGGTGAGGTCTTTTCTGGGCATGACTCTGGATACCTCTCAGGTCAAGGTATTCCTGCCTCAGCAGAAGGTGGAGGGCCTTCAGAAGCAGGCACGGGCTCTGCTCTTGTGTCCTCATCCCTCCATCCGGCAAGGGATACAGTTAGTGGGTCTGATGGTGTCCTGCTTCGAGGCGGTCCCCTTTGCTCAGTTTCACATGAGACCTCTTCAGTTGCATCTCTTGTCAGTTTGGGATCAGGACCTTGTGTCCCTGGATCAGAAATTTGCTTTGTCCCCCCTGGCCAGACAGTCCCTCTCGTGGTGGCTGGACTCAGGGAACCTCCTGGTGGGCAGGACATTTCTGCCCCAGTGTTGGGAGACTGTCACCACAGATGCCAGTCTGACCGGTTGGGGGGGCTTTTGGTCTCTGCAGTTCCAGGGTCAGTGGGGCCCCCAGGAGGCCCAGGCTCCCATCAATGTCCTGGAACTGATGGCAATCAGGTTGGTTCTTTCTCAGCTGACCTCACACCTTCGGGGTCGGGCTTTTCAGATCCGCTCGGACAACCAGACGGCGGTTGCCTACATCAATCATCAGGGAGGGACTCGGAGCAAGCGAGCCCTCAAGGAAGTGTCTCTGATGCTGTCTTGGGCGGAAGAGAATGTCCCTTGCATCTCGGCGGTTTCCATTCTGGGGGTGGAGAACCAGGAGGCAGACTCCCTGAGCAGGGGGGCGTCTCGGCTGGGGGAATGGTCCCTCAGCAACAAGGTTTTTCACTCCCTGTGTCACCGCTGGGGTCAGCCGGATGTGGACCTGTTTGCGTCCCGCCACAATCACAAGCTTCCCAGGTTTGTCTCCCTGTCACAGGACCCTCTGGCTTTCGCCACGGATGCGCTAGCAATGCCTTGGATGGAGTTTCGGCTCATCTATGTGTTCCCTCCCTTCCCTCTGCTGGGCAGGGTGCTGCGCAAGATAGCCAAGAAGGGGTACCAGCGATTCTGGTGGCCCCCTGTTGGCCAAGGAGGGTGTGGTTCGCAGACGTCGTGCAGTTGGCAGTAGATCAGTATGCCCTGCCCAAGGATCCAGATCTGCTCACTCAGGGAAAACTGTGCCATCCCAATTTACAAAGGCTGGCTTTAACGGCTTGGCTGCTGAAACCTCCATCTTGATGGATAAGGGTTTGCCGGCTTCTGTTGTTGATACCATGATTAGGGCTAGGAAGAAGTCCTCGTCCTTTATCTACTACAGGATTTGGCATGCTTACATTGCCTGGTGTGAGTCCAAGTGTCTTTCTTGTCGGGTGTTTTCTATTCCCAGGATTCTGGAATTTTTGCAACATGGTTTGGATTCGGGCCTTCAACTTAGTACCCTCAAGGGACAGGTGTCAGCTCTGGCAATTTTTTTTCCAAAGATCCTTTGCCAATCACCAGTTGGTTAAGACTTTTTTCCAGGGAGTTACTCATGTGCGTCACATAAGCCTATGCTACCGGTTTGGGACCTGAATCTGGTGTTGTCTGCTCTGCAGGGTCCTCCCTTTGAGCCTATCCGTGGGGCTGCTTTGCCCATTCTGACTCTTAAGGTGGCCTTTTTGGTGGCCATTACTTCTGTCAGTCGAGTTTCTGAGCTGGCGGCGCTTTCCATCAAACCTCCTTATTTTGAAAGGCATCAGGATAAGGTGGTGTTTCGGCTTAAGCCGGATTTCTTCCCTAAGGTTGTGTCTTTTTTTTCTTCTTTGTGTCCTAAACCTGCTAATGCCAATGAGCGGACCCTTCATTCTCTGGATGTTGTTAAGGCTCTGAAGTTTTATTTGGTTGCTACTGAGTCTTTCAGGAAATCTGATGCTCTTTTTGTTCTTCTCACTGGACCTAGGAAGGGTTTGCCTCCGGCTAAATCCACTATCAGCAAGTGGATCCGTCAGGCGGTGGAGCAGGCCTACTCTGCCAGGGGGAAGGTTCCTCCTTTTAGGGTTACTGCTCATTCCACTCGTGCTATTGGTGCGTCTTCGGCCTTTCAGCAACAAGCTTCTGTTGAACAAGTTTGTAAGGCCGCAACTTAGTCTTCTGTTCATACTTTTTCCAAGTTTTACAAGGTTGATGTTAAGGCCTCAGCTGATGCTGCTTTTGGCTGCAAGGTACATCAGGCAGTGGTGGTTTAAACTGCCTGCTGTTACTCTTTGGGGATCCCACCCTACTTTATGGACACTGCTTTTGGAAGTCCCAGATGTAATGACTTTGTGAAGCAAGCCGTGCCATGCATTGGGAAAAAGGCAGTTCTGTGAGTACTCACCTGTAGAATTGCTTTTAACATGCATGGCATGGCCTGCTTCACCCCACCCTTGTTATCGCTGTTCTTGGTTGCCTCTTTATGGTGATTGTTCTAAGTTTGTTGGGGTTCTATTACCTGTTTTACCTTTATTATCTCCCGATTTCTTGAAATAACTGCTTGTCAACACTGGAGAAGTCTATGATAATTCAGTTTTTATATGGTACCAGGAGGAGCCACAGCTCTTCTGCAGTACACTGCGCCACCTTGTGGTGGAATAACCCGTAGTGTAATGACCAGGTCCCAATGGTGGAGGGGAGCACTTTCTGACATACAAGACATTTGATGGCTGTGTGTTTACAATTGGAATTATCCTCATTTTAAGCTATGAAGTAAAAAGTTTTCACCATTCTCGAGCTGGACATTGCAACTGGATACTAATACTATATACCCCAATCACGGTGCAGATCTTCAAGTAATTTTATTTTGGCCACCAACATAGCTGCTGGGGGGTATAAATGGAAATGTCCTTTAGCAATAAATATCTTTAAGCAGATATCCTTGCTCAGAGAATTTTGTGTGTGTTTACCATGCAGGAGCTCATCACAGCTTGGTACATAGGATTTCTTGTACTCATATTTTCCTCATTTCTTGTTTACCTGGTGGAGAAAGAAGCCAACTCACAATTTCAAACATATGCAGATGCTTTATGGTGGGGTACGGTAAGTGAATTCATTTTTAAATAATAAAAACTTGGTGCATGATCAGCCTGGCCACACCAAAATAATGATTGATTTATACTCAGAAATAAAATGCCAACCTTCATTTTAAGCTGTTCGGTTAAGAGGATGTAAAAATAAGTAAAATACATCTGACTATAAGAATTATTTATGTTATTTACAATGCAGTATGTTATTATGCTATGCCTAGGCTAAGAAAAATTAAGCTGGAGTAGATAAGTATCCCTAATATTAAATTTAAGGGACATTCCAGGCAAAGGGTTAACTAAGGGTGCTATTTTGTTTTGTTTATAATGAATAAGTGTTTACTCTTTTCCCTTTTAAAGCCAAAAAGGTCTGACGGCACTGCTCCAAGGCCTGCACTGAAATGCTTGGTCCATTGTATGAAACCTCCAAAAACTTACCACAAGAACTCCCCTGCCACATGTACAGGCCCTGCCCAATCTTGACAAGTCATACCTATTAATTGGAAACTATTCCAGGTCACTACCTCGTGAAGCTGACTGTGAGAATGCAAAGAGTATTCAAAGCTATCATCAAACCAAACCAGAGCTACTATTTAAATGATCTACAATAGGGTGGCCAAACTAATTTTCACCAAGGGCCACATAAGCATTCTGGTTGCTTTCAAACAGCCGGTTAATAACGAATGCCAAACAAAATGCAAGCACAACCAATTTTATGTGTTCAAATGTATGGTGAAATTGTTGCCCAGGGTAGTCACAAAATGTTTTTTTCCAGGACAGATGCAGATACCAAATTATTTAGCCCAGGGTAGCCACGGAATTATTATGCAAAATACAGCTGCAGAATTTTTTTTTGGCCAGGACAGATGCAGAATTATTTGGCCCTAGAGAGATGCAAATCATTTTGCCCAGGACAGAAGCAGATGCTGAATTATTTTGCCCAGGGCAGCCCCACAATCATTTTTCCCCACCTACCTGTCAGTAGCTGCAGTAGCTGTAGCACCCTCTGAGGTGGAAGTAAGTTTGGTGGGTTAGGTGGACCATTATTGTGTATTTGGAGATGGTTGCACAGAGACACATAACAGTCTTAGACACTACTGTCCCCTCAATGTTACAAAGCTATGTACCAGCTGCATTTATAGGCACCGTGTCTGGGGGCAAGATTAGAGGCAGTACGGTGCACTACAGTGTAGCACAGTGTACCCTTGCCTCACTTGTCATCTCCATGTGCAGTCATGATGAAGTGCTGCCAGTGTTAGAAGCCTTGGAGTGACTTGGCTGGCTAGAGGTGGTGCTGCAGAGAAGCCGCCACCTGGCACCTGTCAGGGGACCACATAGAAAGGCTTGGAGGGCTGCAGCCAGCCCCCGGGCCATGAGTTTGACACATGAGATTTTCAATCTAAAATAGATTCTGGTTTCTTTAACACTTTTTGTTTACTATATTAAGTAGACCAGTACCCAGGATTCTGATTTGTCCTTATGTCTGTGCCCTTGATCCCATGGAGCATGCACAGGTCTCTCCTGTGATCATGATTTTCGTTTTGCAATGGTTCATGAATGAAGGGTTTGCAAGGCACTTCCTCGTTGCTCCCTCTGGCTTTGTTTACCTGTCACCAGCCATTCAGATATGTACACAGGGGATAAAGTAGTGCTGGGGATGCTGTCGGGGGACTGCACATGTGCCATGAGAGCAAAGTTAGAGGCACATTTACAGGCCAAACAGGGGGGTTTACACTGTGGAGCATTCCATATCAGGTTATTTCCTCATAGTTTTCAGAAAAATGAAACATAGGTAAAAAACAAAACAAAAGAAAATATGGAATGAAAAGGTGTACCCAAACTTATAGTGCAGGTCCCAGTTGAGTACTTCCATCATGATCCACTGTAAAATGGCTTTTTGTTGTCGATTGGTTGATAGAAAGATCGGGTCCAGTATTGTGCCACTTAAAGAGTAAATCCTCTAACGGCAGCTTGCAGTTATTTTCACCCAACCACACCATCTGCAGAAGTAGCTGCCTTGCAGACCTTATATGCTTGATGACAATATGCCCAAGAAGACCCTTCCACCCTAATGAAATGTGCCATCACCCTTTTAATTGGTAATCTAGCTCTTATCTGGGACTTGGAAAACATTTTTGTACTACCCAAACAGAACTTCATCACTACAATTAATGAGTGCAAAGCTTTTTGCTTTAAATGAGTATGGTTCAGAAAAGGAAGTACAAATATCATGTGAAGGTCGAATGTCTGATGCACTTGATATCCCTTGGTATAACTGGCTGCTTGAATTGTAGAGAGATATAAGCAGCACCCCACAAAAAGTCTTTATCAGTTAATAAGTAGCCAGTGACCTACCGAAATAAAATAGATTAGGCTGACACCTGACCTGTCTCCAATCCTGACTGCAAGAATACAAAAATTCTTATAACCTTTTGCAACAATTTTAGTCTAAAAAAAGATTTTCAGTGTCTGTGGTAAACCTTGGAAGTAGATTTCTTGAAGAAACAAGAAAGGTCTCTCTCCTTCAACATTTTTAACAGCCACCCTACTAACGCTAGTGCCTGTAAACTGGAGTGCAACAAGGGACCTTGAAAGAGCAGGTCTACTATTACACTGGTGTACCACATGCAAATATGGAACAATGAGAATAGTTTTGACCACTTTAAACCATATCTTTTGAATTAGGGTACAAGCAGAATTAGGGGAAAGGCATATATGATAGCAAGACACAATCAAAACATATTTGCTTCTTGCTACAAAGGCTTTAAGTGGACTTTTGAAGAAAGCCTTTTTCTAGGCATATGGAAAAAATAAACAATTTAACCACCATGCCCCATCCTCATGTTATGCCTGTATCGGTGATGCCCAAAATATCTTCCACATTTATGGAAATTTTGGGTTGTTTTCCGTTTGAAGTAAAAGACAAGGATAGAAAGCTTGCTGTTTCCCCTTGTTTTCTAAAAGGGACAGAATGAACACTTCCTTCAGTTGAGTGTGTTGGGCTTTCTTTGTAGAAAGAAGTATTCATAGGTAAATTCTTTAATGCGGAATTCTTAATCTTTTTAGCAGCTATATCTCCTGAATATGGTATAAGACACGAGGTCTTGGTTTGCCAGACAGACTGCCATTTGGAAGGGAAGTATTGCTTTGTTATAATTAAGATTGTTTAAAGCGAGTTCAGGAGCTTTTGCGAGTTCCAGTTGTATTTTCAAGTGAGGTTGTATTATAAGTGAGGGGACTTTTCATTAAGGGAAGGAAAAGGAAGAAGGAAAAAAAAAAGAATTGTGCTTTTTTTTTCTCTTCTTTCTTGTATTGCGGGGTTTAGCGTTGCATTTAATTACATTGGTTGCTCCCATCTGATAGAAAGCAGTTACCTGGGTGGGGGTAGTCCTGCCTAATTAGCAACCTATTTATTTCACCTGAGGCCAGCCTTCTGACTGTTTGCCAGACGAACTGCCATTTGGAAGGGAAGTATTGCTTTGTTATAATTAAGATTGTTTAAAGCGAGTTCAGGAGCTTTTGGGAGTTCCAGTTGTATTTTCAAGTGAGATTGTATTATAAGTGAGGGGACTTTTCATTAAGGGAAGGAAAAGGAAGAGGGAAAAAAAGAATTGTGTTATTTTTTTTTCTCATTTTTCTTGTATTGCATGGTTTAGCGTTGCATTTAATTACATTGGTTGCTCCCATCTGATAGAAAGCAGTTACCTGGGTGGGGGTGGTCCTGCCTAATTAGCAGCCTATTTATTTCACCTGAGGCCAGCCTTCTGACTGTTTGCCAGACAGACTACCTTTTGGAAGGGAAGTATTGCTTTGTTATAATTAGGATTGTTTAAAGCGAGTTCAGGAGCTTTTGTGAGTTCCAGTTGTATTTTCAAGTGAGGTTGTATTATAAGTGAGGGGACTTTTCATTAAGGGACTTTATATTGGGACTTCAAGTGT
The DNA here is from genome assembly GCA_027917425.1 of Gastrophryne carolinensis. Taxonomy (NCBI): domain Eukaryota; kingdom Metazoa; phylum Chordata; class Amphibia; order Anura; family Microhylidae; genus Gastrophryne; species Gastrophryne carolinensis. The sequence goes on from CM051237.1 coordinate 226,038,953, forward strand.
TCTTATTGCCTATGTGCTTTGTGCTAAGAAGGTAAAAGCCAAAGTTGCTGCAACTGTGAGCACTAAAATTGTTTTTACTGCTGTATTGCAACTAGGATAATGGCTAGCATTATTGGAGGTCTACTTCAGTGCACAGTTTGTCATATGTATACACTTCAGGAGCAGCAGTTCCCGGGTGAATACCGCTGTGGTAAATGTGAGCAAATTGCAAACCTGGAAGCTCGGGTTAGAGATCTGGAGGAGTAAAATGCAAGACTGAGGAGGATTGACAATATGGAAAAGAGTTTTCTGCTCACTGAGCAGGTAGTAAATGGGGTAGATACAGAGGGTGGAGAAATGGGTCAGGAGGAGCAGATAAGTAGCTGGGTAAATGTAGATAGAGGGAGTAGAAAGGGTGCACAGAAAAGGAAGGCCATTCCTGTGTCTGCGCACCCTAGCAAAATTGCCAAGTTGGGTAATGATGCAAGAATGTCAGTATCAGAAATGGCAGCCCTAGCGGATACTGCTCTCCCTAACAGCCGGGAGAACAGCCCAGCTAGTGAGCGGGTGGTTGGGACTGCAGGTAGGACTAGACAGTTAGTGGTCATAGGGGATTCTATTATCAGGCAGACTGATGAATAGTTTGTCACCAAGACCACCTCAACCGAATGGTTTGCTGTTTCCCTGGTGCCAGGGTTCGGCATGTGGTTGAAAGGGTGGATAAATTACTGGGAGGGGCTGGGGATGTCCCAGCTGTCGTGGTCCATGTGGGAACCAGTGACAGAATTAATGGGAAATGGAGGATCCTTAAGAATACATTTAAGGAATTAGGCACAAAGTTGAAGGGGGGGAACTTCAAGGTTGTATTCTCTGGAATACTGCCAGTGCCATGCGCTACAAAGACAGCGGGAGCTTAGAGAGTTAAATGCATGGCTCAAGTCCTGGTGCAGGGCAGAGAGATTTGGGTTCCTAGAGCACTGGGCTGACTTTTCATTGGGGTACAAACTGTATTCTAAAGATAATTTGCACCTGAATGGAAGGGGGGCTGCTGTTCTGGGTAAGAGAATACTAGAGGGGGTGGAGAGCTATTTAAAATAGAGATGAGGGGGGAGGGCAATAGTGAAAACAAAAGTGAAGACAGGTTACTTAGGGGACAGCATATGATGATGGGTGGAGAATTAGAAAGGGGGAGGACTGCTATGATGGATAAGGAGATCCATGCGTTGCAAACCAGCAGTAAAAAATTAGACGGATGCATTACTGCAGAAACTAATACTATACCCCAATGTGTCAAACTAGATAGGAACATAAAGTGTATGTTCACAAATACCAGAAGGAACAGAAGTCTGGTAAGTAAAGTAGGGGAGCTTGAGGCGTTGGTGCTGGCAGAGAATATTGATGTTGTTGGTGTGGCTGAGACATGACTGGATTCTACACATGACTGGACTGTCAGTCTACAAGGTTTTGCTCTTTTTCGGAAAGACAGAGCAAAAAGGAAAGGGGAGGGGGCGTGTGTCTTTATGTAAAGCAAGAACTCAAAGCATATATTAATGAGGGGATACTAGCAGAAGATTGTGAGGATGTAGAATCTTTGTGGGTAGAAGTAGGGGGCAATGTAAACAATGCTAAAATACAGTTTGGTGTAATCTATAGGCCCCCAAATATAAGGAGGAAATTGCATAAACAGATAGAGCGGGCGTCACAGGCTGGTACAGTGGTGGTGATGGGGGACTTCAACTATCCAGGAATCGACTGGAGAAATGGTTCTGCTTCCACTACAAGGGGAAGAGCATTCCGCAGCTTGCTACAAGATAATTAGATGAATCAGTTCGTGGAGGCATCTACTAGGGGTGATGTTATTCTAGATCTTCTAAAATCAAATAATGATGACCTGATGGGGACAGTAACAGTCCGTGAAAATCTTGGTAACAGTGACCACAATATAATTGTATTTAACATAGACTGTAAGAAAGATTTTCTGCCTGGGAAGGCAAAAACATAAAATTTTAGAAAGGCCAACTTCCCCAGGCTCAAAGCTGCACTCAAGGACATTGACTGGGAGCATCTGTTTAGTAATAAGGATACAGATGCCAAATGGGAGTGCTTTAAATCAATTGTGAGTAGCAACGTTGCAAAATGTATTCCTACGGGTAACAAATATAAGCGGCTAAAATTAAACCCCTCATGGCTGACACCTGCGGTTAAAAGGGCAATAAAGAACAGAAAAGGGGCATTTAAACATTACAAGGCTGAACTTTGGTAAATAAAATGTGTAAGAAAGAAATAAGGTTGGCAAAAGCACAAAATGAAAGAGATGTGGCCAAAGAAAGCAAAACAAAGCCTAAACGATTTTTTAAATATATTAATTCGAAGAAAACTAAATCAGAACAGGTAGGTGCCCTAATTAATGATAACGGGGAAATGGTCACTGGGGATAAAGATAAGGCGGAGCTGTTAAATGGATTCTTTAGCTCTGTATACACAAGAGAAGCGCAAGGAGCCAACACAGGAGATGCCACTGATAGTAATAGCCCGAGTATAATAATTAACAAGCTAAACGTGGATATCATCCAAGAAAAACTAAATAATTTAAATGTGAATAAGACTGGAGGACCAGATGGACTTCACCCAAGAGTTCTCAAATAACTCAGTTCCGTTATCTCGTCACCTCTGTTGTTGATCTTTAAAGACTCACTAGCAACTGGTATAGTTACAAGGGACTGGCGCAAGGCAAATGTGGTGTCCATTTTTAAAAAGGGCGCTAGGTCTTTTCCGGGCAATTACAGACCTGTTAGCTTAACGTCCATTGTGGGGAAATTGCTTGAGGGACTATTAAGGGACAACATACACGAATATGTAACTATCCATAATATTATAAGTGACAACCAACACGGTTTTACTAAGGACAGAAGCTGCCAGACTAACCTGATTGGCTTCTATGAGGAGGTGAGGATTTTGCAAAAGCATTTGACTCTGTCCCCCATAGTCGCTTATTGGGGAAATTGAGATCTTCAGGATTAGAAAACGCAGTTTGTAACTGGATTGAAAACTGGCTGACGGATCGTGTGCAGAGCCTTGTGGTTAATGATACCTACTCTGAATGGTTACCAGTTGTAAGCGGTGTACCCCAGGGTTCAGTGCTGGGCCCACTATTATTCAACTTGTTTATAAACGACATAGAAGATGGAATTAAAAGCACTGTCTCTATTTTTGCAGATGACACAAAGATATGTAGCACAGTGCAGTCTATTGAAGATGTTCACAAGCTTCAGGCTGACTTGGACACATTGAGTGTCTGGGCATCCACTTGGCAAATGAAGTTCAATGTGGAAAAATGTAAAGTCGTCCACTTGGGGTCTAACAACCTGAAGGCCACATATGTCCTCGGGGAAGTAAAACTGGGAGAGTCACTTGTTGAGAAGGATCTGGGGGTACTGGTAGATCACAGGCTAAATAACGGCATGCAATGCCAAGCAGCTGCTTCCAAGGCCACCAAGATACTATCATACATTAAAAGAGGCATGGAATCACGGGATAGAGATGTAATTTTGCCTCTTTACAAGGCACTGGTGCGCCCTCACCTGGAATATGCCATCCAGTTCTGGGCACCCATTCATAGAAAGGACGCTCTGACTATGGAAAGGGTGCAGAGGACAGCCACCAAACTAATAAAGGGAATGAAAGACCTTAGTTATGAGGAAAGATTACGAGAATTAAATCTGTTTAGTCTTGAGAGGAGGCGATTGAGGGGGGACATGATTAACTTGTATAAATATATAAATGGACCATACAAAAAATATGGGGAAACGCTATTTCATGTAAAATCCTATCTAAGGACAAGGGGGCACTGCCTTCGATCGGAAAAAAAGAAATTTAGTCTCCGGAGGCGACAATCGTTTTTTACCATAAGAACTATAAATTGATGGAATAGCCTCCCACAGAAGCTTGTCACAGCATCAACCGCTGACAGCTTCAAAAAAGGATTAGATGCTTATTTAGAAGAAAATAACATTAACAATTACTATTAGCGGTTATCAGTAAAAAAATAAAAATAAAAACAAAAAATAAAATAAATAGCTTCCCCTATAAAATAAAAAAATAACTTCCCCCTACCCCAACACCCTTGGTTGAACTTGATGGATATATGTCTTTTTTCAACCGTATTAACTATGTAACTATGTCTTTGCAGCAGCATCCAAAGTGCTATGGATTTAGCCATAATCTTTGTTGCATCTATAGGAATATGAAAAATAAAAAATAAAATTACATCACTGTGCTTTTTAACTGAACTTCTCACTCCCTCTTTTGATCTTAGTTTCCTATACGAGAGGTTTAACTGCTACACCTGAAATTAATCCTAGCTGTCTGTCTGGTAATTAGTGCCGAGTACCAAGGTCTCCTGTGTGGTTCACCTTCAAAGATGTGGAGGCTGAATAACTACTAACGCCAGGTATTGCCAGATGAGCGTCTGTATAGCAGCACTTAGAGTGACTGCTAGTAGACACTGTAAGCAGGTATCAGGCGCTGTAACAGAGCATCTTGGTCGCTGTAGTAACCTGGCCGGCATTGATGAATGTGATGTGTGTTGTCCGCTGTAACAACAGTATAGCGCGTTTTTGAGACTTGAAGGTAAGTCCTCTTATTCTAGGTCTGAAACAGATAACTCACCAGAATCAGAGCCTGAATAGCAATACAATTCCTCAAGCGGAATAGAAACTTCCCTGACCTAATAGGTGGACTGTGGTCATATTGGAAAGAGGAGAATTCTGGTGTCCTCCTTGAAACAAAAATTACATACAATTCCATCATTTTGAGGTGCAGTTTGTGCAAATGTTCACACATTTAAAACATAAAGCATCTTTTACAAAGCTGTTCTCATTTATTTATGTCTAATGGTCAATTAATGAGACAGATATCATAAGTCCTAAAGATTGCTAAAAAGGAACTGTATGGACTAAAATGCCATGACTTTAATTAAAGACATGAAATATCCGCATTTAACAATGCAGACGTAGTCTGTATGTTATTGGATTGATATTGTTATTGGATGATATTTGGTGGAGATCGATCAGGAGCAAAAGTCATAATTATACGATAACAGTCCACTCATGTGCAAACAGTCATTAAAGCAAATCAATATCAACTATGCAGTTTGGTTATACAACCTTTGTGGTCAGTGTCTAAAGCAGAGGTCCTCAAATCTACTCCTTGAGTTACTTCATCTGTGCATCTTTGTGCAAAGATAGGTCCTGTTTTGGCCCTCGAGGAGAAGGCTTGGGGACCCCAGTTTAAAGCATTGCTTCTTTCTTTTACGGCAATAATAAGGGACCTAGAGGTAAGGAAGTAGCCTTGTGACCAGAAGGTGGAAGGCTTGATATCTCACCATGGGACATGACTGAAGTGCCATAATTAGGGCAGCCTGCTAATAGCATTGTCATGCCTCTTTTTTTTTACGGCAATAATAAGGGTCTTAGAGATAAGGAAGCGGCCTTGTGACCAGAAGGTGGCAAGCTCGATTCCTGGCCATGGGACATGAATGAAGTGGCATAAAGGCATGGAAGGGTTAAATGTGAGGAAGAATCCCTATGTATGCGCAAGCATACAATGGCCATCTATGCCCCCCCCATAAAAAATATACAGCCTTATCAACGAATGAAGAATCTTCAATATACTATTATTAAGTCGAAACTACCAGCAATAGAATATATATACCGCATTTTTCGCCCTATAAGACACACTATTTTTTCCCCAAAAGTGGGGTGAAAATGTCAGTGCGTCTTATTGAGCGAATGTTAAAAAAAGTATACTTACATTATATGTCCGCTGTCCGCGCAACCACCACCTCTCTGGCTGACACTCGGGTGTTTGTGTGAGCACTCACTGACACCCGAGCAGCAGGGGCAGTGCTGGAAGTCAGAGGGGGGACACAGCATCCCCACTCAGGGCTTCAGGCGTGCCACTGCCTTTCTTGTGTCAGTGAGCGTTGACACAAACTACTCGGCTGTCATTGCGCTCTGGTCTCAGCAGCAGTTGCGGAGCTGGAAGCCAGAGCGGGGCCAGACAGGTCCCTGCTCTAGCTTCCAGCTCTGCCACCAAACACTCTTTTGTCAGAGCGGCAACGCTGTGTCCCTGCTCTGCCCCTGCCTCTTGGGTGGTCCATGAGCACTCACGCAAGCCAGCGCGTGCCAAGGCGGCGTTCATGTAAGTATTTTTTCTTGGGAGTTGGGGGGAATGCCACACTGCATAAGGGGAGGTGGTGGGCGGAATGCCACACTGCCTATATGGGAATGAGAGGGGGGTGCCACACTGCCTATATGAGGAATGGGAGGGGTGTGCCCCACTGCCTATATGGGGATTAGGAGGGGGGTGCCACACTGCATATATGGGAAATGGGAGGTGGGAATGCTGCACTGCATATATGGGGAATGAGATGGGGGGATGCCACAGTGCCTATATGGGGAATGGGAGGCGGGTGCCACAGACAACGTCCCCGCTCTGTCTTCCAGCTCTGCCACCAAACACTCTTGTGTCAGTGCACTCTGGCCCAATAGACGTTGTCTGTTCCTGCTCTGGCTTCCAGCCCCGCACCACCGCTCGGATCAGAGCACGCTGACAGCCGAGTAGTTTGTGTCAGCGCTCACTAACACACGAAAAGCAGTGGCGCGTCTGAAACCATAGCGGGGACCAGCACTGCCCCTGCCTCTCGGGTGTCCCTAAGCGCTCACACAAACTAGCACGTGCTGGTATACTTTTTTTTTTTCTCAGGAGTTGGGGGGAATACCACACTGCATAAGGGGAAGGGGGGAATGCCACACTGCCTATATGGGGAATGGGAGGGGGTGCCACAGTGCCTATATGGGAAATGGGAGGGGGGAATGCCGCACTGCCTATATGGGGAATGGGAGGGGGTGCCACACTGCCTATATGGGGAATGGGATGGGGGGGATGCCACACTGCCTATATGGGGAATAGGAGGGGGGTGCCGCAGTACCTATATGGGGAATGGGATGGGGGTGTCACACTGCCTATATGGGGAATGGGAGGGGGTGCCACAGTCCCCATATGGGGAATGGGATGGGGTATGCCACACTGCCCATATGGGGAATGGGAGGGGGGATGCCACGCTGCCTATGGGAATGGGAGGGGGGTGCCACACTGCCTATGGGAATGGGAGGGGGGAAGCCACATTGCCTATGGGAATGGGAGGGGGGTGCCACACTGCCTATGGGAAAGGGAGGGGGGTGCCACACTGCTTATGGAATGGGGGGAGTCACACACTTCCTAAGGGATGGGAGGGGAGAATGCCACACTGCCTATGGGATGGGGGTGTACCACACTTCCTATGGGAATGGGATGTGGGATGCCACACTGTCTGTGGGGATGTGATGGGGGCATACCACACTTCCCATGGGAATGGGATGGGGGGAATGCCACACTGCCTATGGGAATGGGAGGGGGGAATGCCACACTGCCTATGGGAATGGGAGGGGGGGATGCCACACTGCCTATGGGAATTGGAGGGGGAATGCCAACCTGCCTATGGGAAATGAGGGGGGGATGCCACACTGCCTATGGGAATGGGAGGGGGATGACACACTGCCCATGGGGTGTGGGGGGTGTTTTATTGCCTGTAATGGGGTGTTTTAGCACAACATTTTGTTTATAATCTTTTTTTTCTTATTCCAAGTGTGACATACACTCCGCTTCAACTCTTCATGACATTTGGGTTATTCTCCAGTAGAGGGCGAACTTCTGCAGAGATGAATGCAAAAAAGGAGCTCCTCCCAGTCCATAACTACCTGGGACCTCCCACCAATTCCCCAGTTTCTTCTCTGCAGGAAGGTGAGCAAGAAAGAAGATGAAGACTTCTCTTACTTGCAGGTAAGCCGGGCTCGCGCCCAGCCATTTTTGTCCCTATTGCTGCCAGGACCTTTTCTAAATTGTCCCTATGTGAGCCTACCAGCCTTGGCTGCAGGTCCTGGTGAGGGTAGGCAGCACCTATTCAGGTGTTGAGGGAGCGCTGCTCCTCCGTGAGACCCCATTACAAGGGGTAGGCGGATTTCGGGGTTGGTGATCCCGGTTTGGGATGTCCTGTCCCATATATTTATCCATGACCAGATCCTGGTGTTGGATTTATTCCCCTTCCGGGTCCCTTCCTTAACCCTCCTGGGGGGGGGTGCGCCCCCCTGCTGTCATTTTCGCTTTGTGTATGTGTGGTGTGAATGGTGTTTTCATGTGTTCATAGTGTTTGAGACAGTCATTTGGTGCTTGGCAGGGCAGCTGTACTTCGTACCTCAGCCTGGGGAGCTTCTCTCCCTCAGGCTGCGTTCGGGGCGGGGGGGCGGGGGCGGGCCTCGGTGCGGCCACGGTTGCCCCTCCCCCCCTGTTTGGCGCCTTACTGCGGCCCGGCCCTCCGGCTGGGATCCGCGTTGCTGGAGGCTCTGGGAGGGGGGCGTGACCTGGCGAGCGCACGTTCCGCGCTGGCCCGCCCCCTTCCTCCTCACCCTCTCCTGCTCAGCGGTGGCCATCTTGGGCTTCTGGCTGCTCCTGCTGTGGCGATCACTGTGGTCTGTAAGTGCCTCCGGGCCACTTCATTAGCTTTCGGGGGGCCTCTTGTTATCCTAGCACATGTCTATATGTATATATCCTTGAAAGAAGGTTCTGTAAGACCCATTCTGGACCTCAAGTTCCTCAACAGATATATCAGAACCAAGAAGTTCCGCATGGAGACTCTGCGCTTGGCCATCAATTCCCTTCGTCAAAGAGATTTCATGACATCCATAGACATCAAGGATGCATATTTGCATGTTCCAATTTTTCAAGCGCATCAGAGATTCCTCAGGTTCAAGGTGGATGATCAACATTTTCAGTTTGTAGCCCTTCCCTTCGGGTTGACCTCAGCGCTGAGGGCCTTCACCAAGGTTCTGGCGGGCATAATGGCCCTATTCAGAGCTCAGGGAATTCGCATTGTGCCGTATCTGGCCCCAAGACCTCTCTCTCGCCATCACGGGTGATTTCATTCCTGGGCATGCCATACCTTTCAGGCCAGAGTGTTTCTACCCCAGACCAAGGTGCAGGGGATTCAGGATCTGATCCGCCTTCTTCTGGCCACTCCTTGCCCTTCTATCCGACAGGGGATGAAAATGGTCGGATTGATGGTGGCCTCCTTCGAGGCGGTCCCGTTTGCGCAGTTTCACATCTCTTCAACTTCACCTATTGACGCATTGGGACAGGTGTCCGCTGTCGTTGGATCAACCGTTCAGGATGTCTCCCAGGGTTCGGCAGTCCCTTTGGTGGTGGCTGGAGTCGAGCAACCTGTTGAGGGGCAGATCCTTTCTGGTTCCTCGCTGGGAGACGGTTACCACGGATGCCAGCCTGTCGGCTGGGGAGGTTTCTGGAAGGGTCATCAGTTCAGCGGGGTGTGGGGTCCTCAGGAGGCTCACAACCCCATCAATGTCTTAGAGCTCAGAGCCACCCGGCTTGTCCTGTTACGGCTGACGTTGCACTTGCAGGGTCTTCCGGTTCAGATTCGTTCAGACAATCGGACGGCGGTAGCCTACATCAATCACGAAGGAGGGACTCGCAGCAGGAGTGCCCTCAGGGAAGTCTCTCTGATCCTGCATTGGGCGGAGAGCAATGTTCCTTGCATTTCGGCGATCTACATTCCGGGAGTGGAAAACACGGAGGCGGACTCCCTGAGCAGGGGTTCTCTCGCCAAGGAGAGTGGTCTCTCAACCCCGGGGTGTTTCGGTTTCTTTGTCGCAAGTGGGGGACTCCGGAGGTGGATCTCTTTACCTCACGGCACAATCACAAACTCCCGGCCTTTGTGTCTCTATCTCAGGATCCTCTAGCTCTGGCAGTGGATGCCTTGTCCCTTGCTTGGAAGGATCTGGGGTTTTTGTACCTGTTTCCTCCCTTCTCCATGCTTGGCAAGGTGGTTTGCAAACTGGCTCTGGAGGGGGCACCAGAAATTCTGGTGGCTCCAAGGTGGCCAAGAAGGGTTTGGTACGCAGACGTTGTAAGGCTTGCGGTAGATCAGTACCGGCTTCCCATGTTTCCGGATCTGTTATCTCTTATCTTGGCTGCTGAAACCTTCATTCTGAAGGAGGAAGGTTTGTCTGAGGCTGTGGTTCAGACCTTGATCAGAGCTAGGAAGCGGTCCTCTTCTGGCATTTACTATAGGGCTTGGCGGTCCTATATTGACTGGTGTGAGGCTAGGGCCTTGCCTTGCAGGGTGTTTTCGATCCCTAGGATTTTGGAGTTTCTTCAGCACGGTCTGGATCTTGGGTTCCAGCTTAGTACCTTGAAAGGGCAGGTTTCTGCTCTGTCGGTTTTCTTCCAAAGATCTTTTGCATTACACCCGCTGGTTAAGACTTTTTTCCAGGGGGTCACTCATGTTCGACCCCCTAGGAAGGCTATGGTTCCTGTTTGGGATTTGAATTTGGTTCTTTCGGCTCTCCAGGGTCCTCCTTTTGAGCCGTTACAGGATATTGCTCTTTCTGTTTTCACTCAAAAGGTTGCCTTCTTGGTGGCTATTACCTCTGTTCGGCGTGTCTCTGAGTTGGCGGCTCTGTCGATTCAGACCCCTTACTTTGAAAGACACCAGATTTCCTTCCTAAGGTGGTTTCTGCTTTTCATCTCAATCAGGATATTGTTCTCCCTTCCTTGTGTCCTAAGCCTAGCAAATGACAAGGAGAGGGTTTTGCACAATTTGGATGTGGTTCGCTGTGTTAGGTACTATTTGGTGACTACTTCTTCTTTCCGCAAGACGGATGCCTTTTTTTCGTGGTGCCCTGTGGGCCCAGGAAATGTTTGGCACCCGCCAAGTCTACCATTAGCAAATGGATTTGTCAGGCCATTGTTGGGGCCTATTCTGCTAAGGGGAGGACTCCCCCTTTTAGGGTCACTGCGCATGCTACTCGTGCTGTTGGTGCGTCCTGGGCTTTTCAGCACCAGGCTTCTGTTGAACAAGTTTGTAAGGCTGCTACTTGGTCTTCCGTTCATACTTTTTCCAAGTTTTACAAGGTTGATGTGCGGGCTTCAGCGGATGACGTTTTTGGCCGCAAGGTTCTGCAAGCTGCAGTGGTTTAAGTTGGTGCATTCTTTACTGTTTATGGTTCTCACCCATGACGGACACTGCTATTGGATGTCCCAAATGTCATGAAGAGTTGAAGCGGAGTGTATGTCACACTTGGATTAATACCATTAAAACGGATATTATAAGTGTGACATACACTCCGCTTCACCCCACCCTTTTTGGTATTCCAGATCCTTTATATGGTGAACCATTGTTTATGTTGTTAGTATGGTTATATTTGGTTCTTCCTGGTCCCCTTACTGCTATCTTACACTGGGGAATTGGTGGGAGGTCCCAGGTAGTTATGGACTAGGAGGAGCTCCTTTTTTGCATTCATCTCTGCAGAAGTTCGCCCTCTACTGGAGAATAACACAAATGTCATGAAGAATTGAAGCGGAGTGTATGTCACACTTATAATATCCGTTTTAAAGGTGAGTACTCACAAAACGGTATTATTTTCCTCCTCCATGTCTTAGGTGCGTCCTATGGGCAGGTGCGTATTATAGGGCGAAAATACAGTGTATATATACACACACACACACACACACACACACACACACACACACACACTCACATTTTCGTAATATTACATTCAGAGCGGAGATGAAAATTGTGTCATCCGCACAAATAAGATACCTACTCCATAGAAAGCAGTTTGGTCCTGGTGGCCCCAACACTTTTGCTAGAAGACTAATGACAACAACCAGTAACTAAGAATAACTATTTCAAATTATTTGAAAAGAAAGGACTGTATGTTAAGGCATCGGCTTTACACTGTAAGTAATCATAATGAAGCTGCTATTTTATTTTTGGAGCAGATGTTTAGATTTTTTTTTCTGGTAGACTGAAGGGTATTCTTAGGCCTGCTACTCTGTTAAAGTGTGAAAGAAATAAACATGTACATATTTACTCCCTGCTGGCTTGAGCATTCTCAATTATACACTTCAGTGTGGTTTACAACAGCTGACTGAACGCTTATTACTGAAAATCAATTTTTGGCAAGTATAGCTATGTTAAAACTTCGACTGGACCCAGTTGTTGCTGTACTAATAGGAGTAGCTGTTAAAGTTAAAATATGAAGTAGTCATCCTGATTGGGACTACAGCTACAGTTCGATTACTCCTAAAGAGTGGACTATTAATATATGAATTATATTATGCTGTATAGTTAATTAATAGCGCAACCTTGAATCTACTATTTTTCTAGAGCCATCCTGATTATTTTGTCAAAGCAAGCCAAGCTTACATATTCCAAGTATACAGCATGTCCTACTCCAGAAGATTCCTTACACATGGGTAATACATCCACAAGATGGCGCTGGACTGCAGAAAACAGCTTGTGACTCCTCCCGTCCCTATATAAACCAGGGACCTCCCACAAATTCCCAGTTCTTATTTGCAGTCTGGGCTGCGAAGAATAGAAGACGGCTCTTTATGCTGCGCAGGTGAGCGGGGCTATTAGCCTGCGACCCTGTAGGACTATTCCCACCCTTTCCAAAACCACTGCCTCCCAGCTTAGGCTGCACCGGTTCGTGTGAAGGTAGGCAGCACCGGGTCAGGTGCTAAGGAGCGCTGCTCCAACCGCAGTCCCTGTCTTAAAGGGTAGGCAGTATAGGCCCGTGGTGAGCCTTATGGGATGCCCCTCCCGCTCTCTCTCTGCTGCTCCCCCGCCTCGCTCTCCCTGGGGACATCTCGGGGGTGTGTGTGTGCGTATGTGTGCTGCGGCAACCAATGCAGGTTGTAGAATTGCTTTCTTTTAGATCCGCTTCATGTGTTTTGTCTTGTTGCCACCGCCGCAGCGCGCTTGTACTGCGGACAGCGGTGACCTCGCCTCAGGTGCTGTCGCGCCATCATTGGCTGACTCAGTCACGTGGGCGCGTTTTCGTGCTGTTCGGGGGGGCGGGCCTTGCGTATGACGTTTTCCGCATCACTTCTCCGCGGCCCGCCCCTCGAGGTATATGCGGGCGCCATTTTTCCTCTTGTGCTGCGTGGCTGCTCTCTTTCTAACCCGGTCCATAAGTGCCCCTGTGGGGTGGCCTTTTTTATGTCTGATTTATTTTCAATGTTTGCTTATGGGGTTTTCTGCTTATGTCTTTCAGGCAGGTCAAACTTTTTGTGGTTTCTCCCAGTCCTCTCCCCTTGGTTTAGCGTTACTCCTATATTGGAGGGCTGTTGTATTTATATATCTCCCACTTCCCTAGCGGGCTCTTGGGGCATCCCGGGTAGCTATATTTAGCGTTAATCCCATATTGGCCTGCAGTGCCACATTAATCATCATATGGAGGCTTCTCAGTGTGCTTGGGGTTCCTTCGGGACAAGCCCGGCTATGTGTTGCGTGTGGGGTATCCCCTATAAGTGATGACGTCAGGGTGTGTGTACCCTGTGCCCAGCAGGTGCTTTGCGCTGCAGTCTGGGTTACCTGTTGCTGGGCCTGCGCCCCCTCTGGCTTCGCCTACCCCCCCACGCTTACATCTGACTCCTAGTGAGGTGCATACCAGTGGGGAGTCTCAACCTGATTTGGCTGCACGGGTGGCCAGCATTGAAAAACATATTGCTGGGTCTGCCCCGCTTAAGGCTTCTGCTAAGAAGCGGCATTTATCACCCGCTGTTTCTCTCTTTCCAAAGGAGGCCGAGGAAATATTTGACGCTCCTGTTTATACTCCCCTGGAGGAGGGGGAATTATTTTCTGATTCAGAATCATCTGAGGAACAGTCTAAGGTTTATGGTGATACCGGGTCTGGGGCTGACCTATGGTCCTCAGATGACACTGACAGGCTTTTGGATCATATTTTTGAGGTGCTCTGTATTTCCCCTGCTGCCGTGGGTCCGCAGCAGCAGGGTAAGCTTTTTCATATGGCTAGACCACGCTTGGAGTTTCCTGAACAAACTCACTTTAATAATCTGGTGCTCAAAGAATGGGAACGGCCTAGCAAGCTTCCTGGGGTGCCAAAAAGTTGGGATATGAGGTATCCCTTTCCTGCTGATGTGGTTAAGCGTTGGTCATGTCCTCCCGAAGTGGATGCACCTGTTCTGGGGCTGTCCAATACTTTCATCATGCATTCCCCTGACACTACTACTCTGAAGGATGGTGAAGACCAGCGCATGGACCAGCTGGCTTGCCATGCTTTTGCCTGTGTGGGGACCGCACTGCGCCCGGTTTGTGCTTCTGCTATTACAGCTGTTGCTATTAAAGGCTTGCTCAAGAGTCTCTTAGATGGGGCCTCTGATGACGCGGGAGGAGAAGTGTACCGTTCTCTCCTGCTTTGCTATGAATTTGTTGCATATGTTCTGTCTGCTATGGATGATACCATCAGGATGTGTGGGAGGACATCTGCTCTGCTGGTGGCTATACGCCGCTCTGTCTGGCTGCGTCAGTGGGTAGCTTATAACGCGTCCCTCAGACCCATCCTGGATTTAAAGCGTCTCAACAAGTTTGTCAGATTCAAGCATTTTCGCATGGAAACCCTGCGCTCTGCAGTCAATTCACTGCGCCCGGGCAACTTCATGACATCTGTAGACATCAAGGATGCTTACCTTCATGTACCAATTTTTCCAGGTCATCAAAAATTTCTCAGGTTCGCTCTGGGAGATCAGCACTATCAGTTTGTAGTCTTGCCTTTCGGTCTCACCTCGGATCCCAGGGTTTTCACCAAAGTACTGGCGGGAGTAATGGCTCTACTGAGATCTCCGGGCATTCGCATCCTTCCTTACTTGGACAACATTCTCATCACTTCTCAGTCTTTCCAGCAGGCAGAGCTGGATACCCAGAGGGTGGTGTCCACACTGGAGTCTTTCGGCTGGGTGATCAACCACCCCAAGTCTTCCCTGTCCCCGTCCTTGGTGAGGTCCTTTCTGGGCATGACTCTGGATACGTCTCAGGTCAAGATCCTTCTCCTTCAGCAGAAGGTGGAGTGTCTTCAAGCTCAGGCCCAGCTTCTTCTGTCTTGTCCTCATCCCTCCATACGGCAGGGGATGCAGCTGGGGGGCCTGATGGTGTCTTGCTTAGAGGCGGTTCCATACGCTCAGTTTCATATGAGACCTCTTCAACTTCACTTCTTGTCAGTATGGGATCGGGACCCTGTGTCCCTAGATCAGGTGTTTGTTCTGTCCCCTCTGGCCGGGCGGTCTCTCTCGTGGTGTCTGGACTCAAGGAACCTGTTCGTGGGCAGATCCTTTCTGACCCCTTGCTGGGAGACAGTCACCACAGATGCCAGTCTGACCGGTTGGGGGGCTTCTGGAAGTCTCTGCAATTCCAGGGTCAGTGGGGTCCTCAGGAGGCCCACACTCCTATCAACATTCTGGAACTCAGGGCAATAAGGGGCTGTTCAGGTCCGCTCGGACAACCAGACAGCTGTTGCCTACATCAATCATCAGGGAGGGACCCGGAGCAAGAGGGCCCTCAAGGAAGTGTCCCTGATTCTGTCCTGGGCGGAGGAGAATGTCCCTTGTCTCTCAGCTGTGTACATCCCGGGGGTGGAGAATCTAGAGGCAGATTCCCTCAGCAGGGGGATGTCTCGTCTGGGGGAGTGGTCCCTCAGCAGCAGGGTGTTTCACTCCCTGTGCCACCGTTGGGGTTGGCCAGATGTGGATCCGTTTGCGTCCCGTCACAATCACAAGCTTCCAGTCTTTGTTTCTCTGTCCCAGGACCCACTGGCTTTGGCCATGGATGCGCTAGCAATGTCTTGGAAGAGCTTTCAGCACCTTTATGTGTTTCCTCCATTCCCTCTGCTGGGCAGGGTGCTGCGCAAGATCTCCCAGGAAGGGGTGCCAACCATTCTGGTGGCCCCCCGTTGGCCAAGAAGAGTGTGGTTCGCAGACATCGTGCAGTTGGCAGTAGATCAGTATGCCCTGCCCAAGGTTCCAGATCTGCTCACTCAAGGCCATCTACACCATCCCTATTTACAAACGCTGGCTTTAACAGCCTGGCTGCTGAAACCTCCATCTTGATGGAAAAGGGGCTGCCTGCCTCTGTTGTTAGGACCATGATTCAGGCTAGGAAGAAGTCCTTGTCATCTATCTACTATAGGGTATGGCATACTTACATTGACTGGTGTGAGTCTAGGTCGCTTCCCTGTCGGGTGTTTTCTATCCCCAGGATTCTGGAATTCCTGCAACATGGTTTGCAGTTGGGTCTTCAACTTAGTACCCTCAAAGGTCATGTCTCAGCCTTGGCTATTTTCTTCCAAAGATCTTTTGCCAACCATCGTCTGGTTAATGCCTTTTTTCAGGGGGTTACTCACGTGCGTCCTCCTCGTAAGCCTATGTTACCAGTCTGGGATTTGAACTTGGTATTATCGGCCTTGCAGGGGTCTCCCTTTGAGCCCTTGCGTGCGGCCCCTTTTGTCTTTTTTGACATTTAAGGTAGCCTTGTTGGTGGCTATCACTTCTCCTTCTCCTGTTAGGCGTATTTCTGAGTTGGCGGCGCTTTCTATCAAACCTCCTTAATTTGAGAGACACCAGGACAAGGTGGTGTTTCGTTTTAAGCCAGATTTTCTGCCTAAGGTTGTGTCTGCTTTTCATCTTAATCAGGACATTGTCTTGCCTTCTCTTTGCCCTAATCCTAGTAATTCTAAGGAGCAGGTTTTACATTCTCTTGATGTGGTTAGAACCCTGAAGTTCTATTTGGTGGCTACTGAACCTTTCAGGAAGACTGATGCTCTTTTTGTTCTTCCTTCTGGGCCTAAGAAGGGTTTAGCTCCTGCTAAGTCCACCATCAGCAGATGGATCCGTCAGGCTGTGATTCAAACCTATTCTGCTAAGGGGAAGGAACTTCCTTTCCGCCTTACTGCTCATTCTACTCATGCTATTGGTGCCTCTTGGGCCTTCCAGCACCAGGCTTCTGTTGAACAAGTTTGCAAGGCCGCTACTTGGTCTTCTGTTCATACTTTTTCTAAGTTTTACAAGGTTGATGTTAGGGCCTCAGCTGATGCTGATTTTGGCTGCAAAGTTCTGCAGGCGGCAGTGGTTTAAACTGTCCGCTGTTGCTTTTGGGGATCCCACCTTACCTTACAGACACTGCTATTGGATGTCCCATGTGTAAGGAATCTTCTGGAACAGGACGTGCTGTATACTTGGAATAATACAATTCTGTGATTACTCACCTGTAGAATTGGTATTATAAGTATACAGCACGTCCTGCTCCATCCCACCCTTGTTATCATTATTCTTCATACCTCTTTATGGTGATTGTTCAGATGTTCATTTGAATTATGGTTATTATAGTTCTCCCGGCTTCTTGTTAACTGCTTGTCAATACTGGGGAATTTGTGGGAGGTCCCTGGTTTATATAGGGCCGGGAGGAGCCAAAAGCTGTTTTCTGCAGTCCAGCGCCATCTTGTGGATGTATTACCAATGTGTAAGGAATCTTCTGGAGCAGGACGTGCTGTATACTTATAATACTAATTCTACAGGTGAGTAATCACAGAATTGTATTTTTAGCATCTGCAGACTTTAATTGGCTGATTATACTATTTGACATTTTCCCTTTTTGCATGAATTAAAGCCTTTAAAATGGTGTAGCAATCCACAAACATCAGTAAGTGCATGAAACTTTTTTCTATCAGTTATAATATCCCTGTTATTAGATTACTGAATAAATAATATTTTAATAGAAAATCTTAAAAGAGAAATACTGTGTCCTTATGTCATCTAAATAGCCATCTTTTAATTTGGTATTTCTGTGTTATAAGCCTTCTGCTTCAGGTGGAGTTCTTCAGCATTTACCCATCATGATTATCTGTTCCTGTTGCCTCTGTTACAGAGAATGAAGTGGTACACTCATCTCACTGTAACAGCGCCGTTCCTTCTATTGTACATGTTTTCAACTGGCTGTCCTACTTACTTGCTGGAGGAACAAAGTTTGTGTCATGGAGCTTCATTCAGGTCAGGTCCTGAGGACAAAGTACGATTGCAGGGGGCCATCACTTGATACAGGTACAACTGGATATGGTGGCATCACTAGCGAAAACCGTGCCAGCATCCCTCCATCAGCCCCTTCTGCAGGGCTAGGAGACAAACCATGGCATTACTCTGTGCAATGGTTTGCTGAAGAGACACTGGGAGATACCCGGCGATAGCTCGCATAACACCAGGGGTCAGCAGTTGGACACCCCTGCTTTACACCACTGGATAGCCCACCTTTGAAGGATCACCATAATCAAAGCTAGTACCTTTGTAAGGACTCTTGAGCCATACATCACGGCCACTAACTGGTAATCATGATGCCCCATGAAGACAAGTCTTCTTGATACCTACTGACGCTGTTCAACTGTTTACGGTCTAGGATAGGATGATTCAGATATATTCTTCCTCAGAACCATCAGAAAGATCAAACTATATTTCTTGAAAGACACAACACAGTCTCCCCCATGGCCCCAAATCTGCTGGTAGGCAAAATAAAATGTTCCAGGGGCAGTGACAACACAAATGATTGTACCCTATAGACACCATTTTCCAGACCAAGGCATTTAAAGAGGAACAAACCCAAGATTTTTTTTTCTTGATTTGGGATTCCCAGCTCTTTCTATCCCTTGTAATCATCTGTAAACTTACCTTTTTCCCATTCCCATGATGTATGTCCAGGGCGCTCAGCTAATGAGCTCAGAGCAGCAAGGACATCTGAATAGAGCAAGAGCCGTCAGCTGCATCCCTGCTGGCATCTAGCTGAGGGCATGCCCAAGACAGCCATTCTAAAAGCCCTGACATTGACGTGTCTACCTAGAGGTATAGCAGGGTTTTAGCTGCGGCGGATGTTGCATGGGCAGGGGAAAGGGTGAGATGATCGGGTGACCCCTGGGTTTTATACAGGGAGCTTCCCAATTCAGGATGCCCATTAAATTGGTAGACAAGCACCCCAAGAGTCTTATAGACTTGAGAGAGTGGTTGTTCCTCTTGGGTAAGCCATACCACTGCAAATTTTAGCAGGTGTCACCCCAGCTAGTACGGTGACACGGCCCATTCAGACCACATATGTCTCTGCAGAAGGCATAGGTCAGCTGTACCAGGACTGTACCCACATCCTCAGAGCTGGCTCCTTTCTTCTGAGGGAGCAATGTTTTCTTATTTCAAATAGTTCTTTTCCTTAATTGGAGGGCTGCCATCATCATTTTGGTATCTGAATCAAATGTCTAGCCAGCCAGTGCACCAGGGCCACTACTTATAACAAAACTATGGCCATCATCTTACCAGAATACATAGAAGTATTTAAAGTCAGCTTAAAGGCTTCAATCAGGTCTTGTAAAACCTTTAGAAGTTTTGTTATGTATTCCCTGGCCAAAAAGCTACTCCCCTTTCAAAAGGCCTTACCGGACAGGGAGCATGTAGTAGTTATTACACCCAGAGTTGGATTGGCCGATGTACTGACAGCAACATAGGTTTCCTAAACACGAAGGGCAGTATACTTGGCATATGGTATCACTGTTCTTGTGGGGAGTGCATTGACAGCACTGACAGACACACACCAATCTTTTGCACTGTTGGAGAGATGGCAGAACCTTTTGCTGCAAAGTACATAATATCAGAAAGAAAGAAATGTGCGCCTAGAGAAAAGAATATGCAGCTGCAGAGTAAAATGTATGCTGACCTCTTCCCTTCTGTGCAGGACTGCGAACACGGGGTGCCACAACTTGACTTTAGACAGTAGCCCATTCTTAGCAACACTTATAGAAAGAAACTCATCAGAAATGTAAATTACAAATTCAAATGCAAAGTTTTTCTTCTAATTCCATTACTTAACTCAGTCCTTAACTTCCTGATTGGACTTTGTGAGCAGAAGAGGTGAAACAACTATGTAAAGTGTCCGAGCTCCTCCTGGTGGGTGGACATAACCCAGATGTAACTGATGCCAAAATTCCATTAAGTCCCCACTATATAATGACACAAGGCTTATATATGAATAAAAATGGTCCCCCATTGGTGGGCAGCCTTTAGCATTTAGGGCTTGTCAGCATTCCCTGTTCTTTTCATCAGTGGTTTTTCCAACATCTGCTCTATACATTGTATACTTTCATATTAATATATGTGCTTTTACTGTGTTAGTGGCTGATATTGTCAGTAGTGCTTTTTGGACATATTCCCTATACACACTCTTGCATCTGCGATGGTCCTGGTCTGCAGTGGCCTTACTGCTCAACATCCCACAACATGGGGGTTTTAAGGCAATGTATTTTCCTCCATTTTACATTATGAGAGGAATTTGAACTGTGTCAAATTCCTAAAATGTTACCTAGCAAGGTTACCTGATATTATTGTAAAGCCTCTGCTACCACATTCTCAACACACAATCTCTGCACCAGTTATAGGACATGTCTTTAGGTCATGTTTAGAATTGTTAGAATGAGGGAGATATTCTACAGCTGGCTATGGGTATACAGCTGGCTGGCTATGGGTAAAACATCAGTGGGGGTTACATTTTAACATGTTTTTATGCCCCATGGTAAATGATGTGTAAAACAAAATATCTCAAATAGTCATGTGCTTGACTTCTGGGACTTCTCCATCCCCAAACCCAGTAAGGTGCAGGGTATTTGTTTCTATGCTGCTATGTAAAGTCCAAAATTTGCTGTTAAAAAATGAATAACAAATTAATATATCTAGCTACTTTTATATTCTTAGATTACGTTGACTACCATTGGTTATGGAGACAAAACTCCACACACATGGCTTGGAAGACTTCTCTCAGCTGGGTTTGCTCTGCTTGGTATTTCCTTCTTTGCGTTACCTGCAGTGAGTATTAAAGATATGTCAAAATTATGACCTCATGTTTTCAATAAACATTGACCTGAAAAGCAGATTCTTTGTTTTCCAAATTAAAAAAGTGTATCTTCTTTCTTACTATATATCCTGAAATGTCAAATAGTACAAGGCTTCTTACATTTTATCACTTAGAAGAGATATTTTTTCCCTATAAATATCAAGCAATCTTAATAAAATTAATGAACTTAATATCCTTCTTTAAGATTGTTGCTCCTGATTTGTATCCTGCTTATTAGTCTTTGTCCACCATAGACTTGCACTATCGAATGTATTGTTTTTAAGATCAATGTCTGCAAGTAAAAGCTTTTAATGAAGCCGCCTGACAAAGTTTAAAATTTCGGTATTTGGGCTGACTTTGATTAGCCAATTAAAATGGAAACAAAGCTTAGAATCTAATAACTATTAGATATCTGGGGAACAATATGCCAATAAAGTGGGATGATGTTAAATGAAATGTTATATGTCAAGCTGATAGCAGTATAGGAAAGCCAGTTCAAACTTTATATTAACGTGTTATATAACACGTGGGTGGATTCTAATATTTAATTTGTGGTTATGTGTAAAAGTAAAGTAAAATTGTATTTAAACTATGTAAAATACATTTTAAAAAACATCCAGCATGTCCAGTACCATGCAGTCCTGCTCGTTGAAACCTTGTGTAATGCTGGGAGCCCCACAGGCAGGGACAGGGGTTGAACCAAAAATACTCCACTGGAGTCTGACTAGGCAAAATGTCATTAAAGCAACGCAAAATACAACCATAAGTTTATTTTCAGGTAGTGGCAGGGTAAATCTGAATAAAAACCTTAGAGTAGGTGTATCGCAAAATTGGGTAATATTAAAAATCGGTATAAACATCAACTAACAAGAGGAGAGGTCACCTGAAATAAAAAAAAACTCCAGCCAAGCTTGTGGTTTTCTTCTCCTGGTAGGAATAAAAGTCAAGGGTGCCAGGTTTCTGAGTGTATCAGGGGTAACAGAACCTGCCCCCCTCTGATTTTATTCTTTCTTACCATTAAAAGAAAGCAGCAATCCTGGCTGAATATCTCCTTCCTCCCACCATCCTGCATATTTATATGGATTTTTATCTATGGGCTATTTTGCAATAGTCCTCAAGGAATATAGACTATCTCCACAAAACTATTGTAGCCTTATAGACAAACCACCCAGATCTAAGGTGTGCTTTACTACACTAAATCTCTTCGTCTACACCCCCTATAGGCCCTACTGTTAGCGTATGCAGGTTACCTTACTTGAAAGTCCCCTGGTTATCTTGTAGTGAGACATGTTGTTCACATGCTGTTTTGTTTAGCAACAAGATTTAAAGAATTTATCTCCATATAGAATAGTAAGACAATACTAGGTACATCTCCCTTTCCTTATATGTAGAGGAGTACATGTCAGCAGTTAGGTATCTTCTCTAGGGTACCCAAGGCTCTGATCCTAAGGTCAATTAAGGCTCACTTAGCTTGGACCATACTCTATGCTTCCAAACAAGACAAGACCTAGTGAGCCAACCACTTTTATATGTTCTGTCAGCCCATATCAAGGAACATTCTAAATCATTACGCCCCTGCTAATGCCAATATTAGTATCACATTATAGACATTATAGTAGTGGCCATATCCTGTATTACAACAGTATATATTCAGAAAATAAAAACTGACTGCAGCATATTAAGGTGTTACAGTATGCCAATACATGAATGAATGAATATAGAAATAAATAAATATGCTAAATTATAGAAGAGAAAATCTTAAAATACATTATATAGTCACATAATCCATCTGTGGACTGTGCTCTCAGCACCCTAGTAGCCATGCATAGGATTGAGCATGCTGGAAATTGTTTTAATTGTTCTTTTTTAATCATAGTGAGAAACTCCTCTCTAGTTTGTACAATGTAATTTAGGTGGCTACATATTGGAATATATAAATGCTAAGAACCAAGTGCTCACCTTGTCTCTCTTACAAAAGCTTCCATCCAGTATGGTGTTCAGAACCATCCTGGTTTCTGAGAAGGAGTCCCTCCAGGGAGCATATGCCCCGAAATTCCACGGACAACCAACCATTGCTTGCGGTTTGTCATGGCTCTACCCTTGCATCAGAGTAGGTGTCACAGTGACTTAAGTGAGGGGCAGCAGGAATGTGAGCAGAGACTGGAAAACCCAAACTCAGAAGCCGGGTCCTTTCTGAGCAGCAAACCAGCCTGAAGCCGGTGCAGGGGAAAAATGGAAGTTTCTTATACAGCCACACAAGATACACACAAATGATGTGCTGTGTAAAAGTAATCAAAGACAAAAGTTTCCCTTAATTGTTTAATCAGTATGCATATATCATGCAGGGAATTGCTGCAAGTCAGAGCTACATAGATTAACAGCTCCACATTCATTGACTTTCATGGCCACTTTGCAGTATAAGTGTGGATAACTAAAGTAGATAATGACAACAAGCAATTGTCAGACAATCGCTGTATAATAGAATGACACAGCCACGGTAACTTTATAGAACAATTAACAACCTTAATAGAAAGCCAATAAGCAAGACAAGCAAATCATGGCTTTAATTGGTTCCATTTTCAATTTCGTGTTAATGTTTAGCACGTGGGTCAGATAAAACCAATGTCTTCTGGAAATAATGCAGATAATACAGATATTTGTATTTTTAATTGTACTGCACATTTAGAAAGATTTACAAGCTGGAAAGTACATGGTTTTTGGTACTGCTAATCATGCTGATCGAATTGGCCGTCTTATTATTTTAAGGTGTTTGAATTATGCTTGAATTCTTGTTTCTTCCAGTGGTCATTTCTTCTAATGTGTCTCCTGGCAAAGGAAACTGTTGCTTATTCCAGCTAGTTATTATTATAGCTGCTATTGCACAGGCCTGTTAGAAAAATGGAGCAAGGATTTATCATTGTAGCGATGAAAGGGCCACTATGTTATGTTTTAGCATTAGTAGTAACCTTTGAAGAAGCAGTATAGTATGTATGCAAAATATGAATTAAATGTGATCTTTGAAGTCCCTTTCCAGCTACAGCTTTTGTCCCCTTGCAGCGTTATTACAAGGTCCTGAGATCAAGTCCAGTGGCTTGAAGGTCCATCCTCAATCATCAGTGACCACCAGGACAAATAGATGCCCCCGACATCAGTCAAAGTGTCAGGAGAATGCCCACTTCATTCATTGGGGCGAGTCAGGACTCAGCTCCATGTAACTTCTGATGGCCAATACATATTTGTAGGACAGGTTCTGCACACACCTGCTCAGATAACCATATCGGCCACTAGAAAATGTGTTTAGCAGGCAGATACAGTTGCCACTTAAATATGTTTCTGTAGTTGTGTATCAGTTTAAGGATTTCTATGCAAGTCAACATAATATTAAAAAAATTGTGCCTCAAAAATGGCGACTCAAACAATATTCATCAAAAAAACAGCCTTACAGAGCGCTGGCGCTCAAAATTGTGTCGCTGTAGCCCAGAGAGCCAGAAGCTGTGTGATTAAAGTCTGTTTTTGAACACATATCCACTAGTAACAAAGCGAAAACATATGGAATTACATTGTTATTACATTGTGACATTAATACTTTCATACCAGACCTGTAATTCTGCATAAATATATAATTAATTAAAAAAGTTTTCAAAAATGACATTTAATAGGCCAGGAGAAGTCACACAATGATTTGATTTGATTTAAACCCTGTTTAAAATGAAGAAAAGTAAAACCCATTGAAATGTATGGGAGAGCGACAGGTAATACTCTGGAAGCCAGAGCGCCGGCGGTATACGCTGAGCCGTCTGTGATGATGAATCGGACACATGGCGCTGTTAGAGTCGCTCGCCGGAATCACTCTGATAAATGTGGTATTGCGTGCAGTGCCCGGCGATCACCATTCGCTAACTGTCCATACGAAGCACTACCTACCACTATCCCTTAATCAATAAACCTCAAAGCGGGTGAAAAATGTACGTTTCCATGCGAAAATGGTTTTAGTAAGCGAGCATTTCTAGAAAATCGTCTCGAATTTTCCAGCTAAAAATAGAACATTTCTGAAAGCAACTCTGGTGCTGAGAAGCCTTCACCAAAAATGGTGCATTGTTGTCACACAGCTTCAGAATGATCGGGTGACTTCCCCATGTATTACCGTATATACTCGAGTATAGGCCGACCCGAATATAAGCCGAGGCACCTAATTTTACCCCAAAAACCTGGAAAAAGTTATTGACCCGAGTATAAGCCGAGGCGGCTTTTTTCAATTGGAATTGGAGTTGATTTGAGGAATCACCCCTGACCACGCCCCCAGCCATCACCTAAGAATTAAATAAAAATAAATAATAATAATACAGTGAGGGGCATCCCTTGTTACAGCCAGTTAGGGGCATCCCTCATTACAGCCATTCAGGTGTAACACAGCACACACACAACATACACACAGCACACACAACACACACACAAACACAACACAGCACACATACACACACAAGGCACACACAGCACACAACACAGCACACATACAATGCACACAACACACACACTCACCAGTTCAGCTCCTGCAGAATCTTCAGCGAGGCTCCTTCCAGCGACGGTGCGGGAGAGAGTGAGGACGGCGCGGGACGACGGCATGGGTCCATCTAGACGCAGGGCAGAAGAGCCGCCTCAGAGGCTTCAGAACTCGGCGGGGAGATCAGTACACCCAGCACGAGGTGGGTGTACCAAGATGGCGGCCGGCGCGCTCCGCGCCGCCACGTCACGTCACTGAGGCCCGGGCCGCCATCTTGGTACACCCACCTCGCGCTGGGTGTACTGATCTCCCCGCCGAGTTCTGAAGCCTCGGCGGCTCGTCTGCCGCCTCGGAGGCTCTTCTGCCCTCGCTCAGGTAAGTCACTGACTCGAGTATAAGCCGAGGCTGCTTTTTTCAGCCCAAAAAGTGGGCTGAAAAACTCGGCTTATACTCGAGTATATACGGTATATTATTGTGAATTTGTGACAATTATTTTTTTAATGCGCTTGTGCAATTATTCGCTTTGTTATGAAGGATCAAATTCATCCATGTAATGCTAGATATGCATTTAGTAATAGATCAAGGCAAATGGACTTCCTGTTTTCTTTTGCTTCACATTTTTTGTTATTCATCCCACTATTAGGAAAGGAAGTTTGATGGCTTGTAAAAAAAACAGCTATTGCAGTTGCCTAAATGTATTCCTACAGATATGTAGACGTTAACTTTATTTATTTATGTTGTAACTGTTTCAAATAAAATGAAAAAAAAAATAAAGACCCTTTCTCTAGATTACCAGAATGGTGCACCAGGCATAGTAAGCCCTGGGCCAAAAATCCTGCAGCCTGGCCCTGGCAACTTCTCAACCCTATGGCCTTTGGCCAAGGTTTAGTGCTTTTCCTGGGGTGCCGTCTTGACTTGCTGTTTTTCTTTGCTCCACATGTTTTGTTATTCATCCTACCTGATGCATGTGTCCATTCAACATTTGGAAATGGCGGCTGGACTTGTGAAACATATTAAGTTTAAAAAAACAGCAATTGCAATTGTGTAGATTTATTCCTGCAAACCTACTGGACTTAACATTTTATTTCTTTTTTTACTGTTTCAATTAAAATGAAAACAAACTATGGCCCCTCCCTCCAAATTACAAGGCTGGTGCACCAGTCTGGTCCTGACAACTCACTAGCTCCTTTGGCCCAGGTTTGGTGCTCTGCCTGGGGTGTCAGCAGTAATCATAAGAATATAACCTTAATACTGCATGCAGACTTGGCTTTTTAGGTAAAAAACATGAGGGAAATGTGCTGAAGGATTTTTTTTTACACCTGCTCAGGGCATCTGTAAATAATGCATTCAAAAGAGTAGTAAGAACTATTGCTGAATCAAACTAATTTTTTACAATTGTAAATTTCACTTGTATTTTTTTTTACTTTATGAGAGAGGAAAAGTGAAAATATTAGTGTAGAAAATGAAGCATGTTTTTTTTTCTCTGCTGAATCACAAGAATTTGTGATTGTAGAATTTCTTTATCAAAAAACAGACTAATTTATTTTTACAGTCTTTGTTGAATCGAGGCCATACAGGCTGAGCTTGATGGACTAAAGTCTTTATGCAGCTTTACATACTATAGCCTTGATTCACAAAGGGTTGAAAAACAATTCTCATTGGAAGTAAAAAATTCAATTCATGAGAAAAAACTAAAGAACGAAAGAACTACAGGTAAAAAGGAGTATAAAGTTCAATACTTTTTCCAGGAGTAAAAAAGTGCCATTGGCTTTCATTGTCTTCCTATCTGGTGATTCACTAACAGTGACATTCTCAGGCTTTTTCTCATGAATTGAGTTTTATACTACCATGAGAATTTTTTTTAACTCTTTCTGAATCAAGGCCTATGTATGTTACTAACATTATACCAAGCATAGCATGAACTGCAGAGCCTTATTGATTTGATGACAATAATACATCAGCCAATACATTACATTGCAGGGTATTCTTGGTTCTGGATTTGCCTTAAAAGTTCAGGAACAGCACCGTCAAAAGCACTTTGAAAAGAGGAGGAATCCTGCTGCTAGTTTGATTCAGGTGAGAGCAGGTGAAATCATACACTCTTCTGTGACTTATCTCTTACAAAATGATACAATATGCTTTCTGTAGGGCTGCTTTCACGCTATGGCATTGCAGTACAACATGGCTCGTGCTTTGGGTTGCCCTTCGGCTGTGTTTGTTCACTATTGAGCTGTAGTGTAGTGGAAAAAAAAACAGTCTGGGGTACCCCATCTGGCACAACTGAGAAAGATTTACAAGAATTTAAGAAGTACCCCTTTAAATAGCAATAGTTGTGGTTTTAATAAACGACTAAGCAATACAATTAACTAATTAATCAATTTATTTAGGTAATTATGGTAATTTTTTTCATGTTTAAATAATCCTATGAATAAATTAAGCAACAGATAGAGCCTTCTATTAAGGGAAGGGGGTCTCACATTGCACAACAGAACTAGTGTTGCTTTCACGATGCCAGCAATATTTTGTAAGGCGTGTCATTTCATAGTGCAGGGATCCATTGAGAGTACTACAGCCCAATCATACTAAGCCCCAAACGCTGTGATATTTTGCAGGCTTCAGTGTGGGGAAAGATTGTTTATAAACAATATTATTAGGGCTTATAATGTCAGTAAGCGATTGCATAATCGCATTAAACTCCAGCCCCGCTATGGCATTTTGCAGGTTTCAGTGTAGTGGAAGGCTTTTGGTGCCCCTACTGCCCCACCAACACTGTTTCTGAACAATTATTTTATTTATTCATTATGCGACTGACTGACTGAAAACAAAAATCATAATGTGCCGCCCCCTTGTGCAAGAGCTTAGTAGAATCAGGAGATATAAAACATGTTCAAAAACAGTGTTGGAGGGGAGGAGTGCCCTCAACACACTTCACCTACACTGAAGGCTGCATATTCCAGATAAGGCTTGGGAGTTTGCAATAGTTTAATAGCATTATGAACCCCAATAATTGTTTAGAAACAGTGTTGTCAGAGGACAGGGGGCCCCAACAATCTTCCCCTATTTGAACAGACATTAGCACATGCTCCTTTCATGTGTAAAAAGTACTGTAGCCAACAGACTATTGTATTGTAGTTAGGCCACTAGCATTATATTGCCTTTACTGCCAAAAGTATAAATTCAACATAATAATAGTGCCACAATGAGTCCCAGTGCTCTGCTATATATAAGTCTTGAGTACCTATTGGAAAATTTGCCCCACAAAGTCCAACTCCAATGGGTGGGACCTAAACTCACTGACCTGGTGCATTGACTTTTATACACCCAAACCTGTTATGTAACAGGGAGATTATAAGAAAATGTGTTGGCATCAAACTCTGGTGAGATTAAGGTGGAACATACAGACGCCCCCCCATCATAAGATTATCACATGTAGCTGAACACAACAAATGTTACCACTGCAACCCAAATTTTTAACTGTTTACTTGGAATTAGAAAGGTTATATACACAGTCAAGAGCCAAGTTATTACACCATTCTACATCAGCACACTGAGCATAGAGGCTGGTATCTTCATGCCATGTTGGATATCATTTCTGGTGCCCTGAATTTGGTGCTTTGCCAGGGGTGCCCCAAAAATGGATAACCTGCAAAAGAACAGGGCCAATGCACACTCTTGATAAGGGGTAAAGTGTATAGAGAGAAAAGCTAACTTTCTTGATTATCCACAACTCTTCCAGTGGTGCAGACAAGCCTGGTGCCCATTAGAATATTCAATTTTGGTGGCATAGCTGAAAGAACATCAGACCAATGGCAAAGGTCATAGGTTCTGCAATCCAGCACGGTTCAGCTGGAGACCATGTGTGTGGCTTCAAAATTTCAGCCCCTATGCCTAATGGGAATTACAGCCCTTATGTCTCTTGGGTAGAGACCCGACATTGCACTTTATCTGTGTTGTACTGCACGCACTGCCATCGACTTGTATATCGCTACCATTTTGGTGGAATACTGCAT
Organism: Gastrophryne carolinensis; assembly: GCA_027917425.1. NCBI lineage: Eukaryota > Metazoa > Chordata > Amphibia > Anura > Microhylidae > Gastrophryne > Gastrophryne carolinensis. The sequence goes on from CM051237.1 coordinate 226,068,270, forward strand.
GCAGCATACATCTTTACGCCCATGCAGCACAGCACATACATATGAACATGTGTTGTGATTGTGCTGCAATGCAGACAAATTGCCTAAAGTGGTCCAGTCACACCCGCGGCCAGCCCTGGACCCGCTGACTAGGTGACCCTGGGGCATCCCAATTCGGAATGCCCCACTGTGTGAACCCCCCAGACAGGTCCTACCTTTCCAACAGTCCCTTATTGTGGTAGGCCTGCTGCAGGGAGCGGGCACTCCTCAGCGGAGCTTTATGCCATACATTAGTATGCAGGGCATGAGTGGAGCAGGCGATCTTGGGTGTTTCACACAGTGGGGTGCTGTGCTTTGGGATGCTCCTGGGGAAAGGTCCAATTACCAGGATAGTTAAAATCCTGGTGATTGGTCCACTTTAAGTGTGAAAGCATAGTACCCAGTAAATGTCAGCTGTTTAGAACTGTGGCTTAATGGTCTTGATTTACAAGCAAGTGAATCTTGTCAGTGATGAGATAACAAGATGTTTGAAGTCTTGGTATATGTTATATATTTTGGACATCTTTTGCAATGTTTGTATTGCCCTCTGTTCATGTGTTACATAGTGTGTTATTGGAGGTGGATTAGGGGATAATTAGTAAACTGTAGAGAGCTACTTTGTCTCACGTGCAAAAAAGTTTATCTATCCCAACATTTAATCAGGTGACAACTTCCTCTCTACTTGACGTAGAAAAGCTCTCCACATGTTTGTAAACAACGCCTAATGTGTATAATAATGTGACAAAAGTACTCATTTTACTACTTGCCGTAAAAAGCTTTTCTTTCATGGTTAACACAGCAGCCAACTAGATATTAGGCTTACCTGACAAGGAGAAAACAAACATTCTATAAAATTGTTCACCTCATAAGGCTCATAACCCCCAGATTCCAGCAGTACCACACAAGGAATCCATAGGGGTAGGCTTTTTATCTGACAATAGATCAGTAGGCAACCAGAAACCAAACAAGAGCAGCCATAACAAGGGAAGACATTGTGTTTATCATGGGGCTCCAAGAAAAGCATTTTATAGTGATCACTAAAATCCCCTTTTTCTATTCATCCCAGAGGATAGAAAGATACATCTTGGATGTCTCAAAACAGTATGTAACTGAAGCTACTCAACCTCTCAACTGAAATAAAAATAATAATAACGCAGCTACCGTAGTCTAGCTAAAGCCAACTGCAGTATCTGCAATTTCATTTATTTAATGGTGAATGTTAGGCTATGAAGTAGGAATCAAACTCATAGCTTTGTTTCTGCTGACTTGATGGAATTGGAAAACTGTGTTAGGTGTCCAAATCTTCCTTGTGGGCATGCTTAACCTGGATGTATATGACTGGCTGCTGTGTCTTCCATGAGAAGAATAAGAAAGGAACCCTTACTATAACATTCTGGTAAGTATATAAGTGTAGCCATTTGAAATTAACTAATCAGATAACATTCTTTGTATGTTTTTATTGTGATTGCAATGCTTTGAGACTAAAAGGAGCACTATCACGAAATTGTGTAATGAATTGAGTAAAAATCTATATAAACACATTGGCTAATGAGAGGAGGGGTCACTTACACCCCCAAACTGATTAAAACTTCTGCCAAGCTTGTGGTTTATTCTCTTATGGTGGGGATAAAATCCAGGGGTGATATGTTTATTGTATATACGTGCCATCCCTGATTTCCTCTTCTTACAATAAAAACAAAAAAACAAGCCTGGTTGGATATTCCTTGATGCTGGGTGTATGAGTGACTCTTCCTGCCATCCAGCAAATGTAAATGGATTTTTATCATTGGGCCATTTTTCGTAATAGTGCTCCTTTAAGAGCCACATCAGCCTGTTATTAACCATTCTCCTTTTTAGCATTAGTTTGACGTTAAAGTAGCATGTCCTATTTAATGTACAATATGAATAATCAATAGATGATTCATTCATAGACAATGGATAATGGACATGAATAATTCTGGGCATGTATCATAAGAGCTATTTAGAAAACATATTCAACTGTACAAAACATTATTAGATAGAATTATTGTAAATGGTTATTCATACTATCTCTAAAGCCCTCACATGGTCACAGGCATAAAGGGCCTTATTTATAATGTGCTCCGTTTAGCATCTTTCTGATGGCTATAGCGCCAGTTTTGGAGCGCTGGCATTCTGTCTTTTCTGGCAGCCCGGGTGCTAATTACTTTGTACCACCGTCTTTTCAGCGCTGCACAGCGTATTTATGAATTTTTGCCTCCTTGAAAAGATTGGCACTAAATTTTTCGGGCGCTGGTCTGCGTTTCAGAAATCACTGCTGGGGACAAACTTTACAGTGTGTTTATGCTACATTTTAGTTGTAGTTGTCGTGGTCCAAATTACACCTTGCTAAAAAAAGAAGCCATAAAAATGTTACCATACCCCAAAAAATTTTTGTGTAGATCTTGTGTTTCTATTATTCACAAGTCACAATGCAAGTTCTGAACAAATAAATGTGTGTAATATTATAAGCATAATCCAGTTAATTCAGCATAATTCTTCTTTAGTCTTTATTTTTCCGGTGACCTAACAAAATATTTTAAGAGAAGGCCTATATTAAAGTGGCTGTATAGACTAGAGACACCCTCCTCCCATTTTCATCCCCCCTCCTTTCCCCCTACAATCTGCCAGGTAGAGAAAGAAAGCATTAAAAAACCTAAACTTGGTCACAGCTTTCACCTGCTTTCATGCCTGTAGCTAAGGGCTTCTGGTTCGCTGGAGATCATTAATGACAGTCCTGTCACTTTCACCCAATTTCAGGAGCAGCAATGCAGCTGGTGCTAGAGTTAATGGGTGACAAATCACTCACTATGCAATATTTAAATATGGTAATCTAATAGAACTCGTAATGACTACTAATAACATTTTTAACATACAATAAAAAAGGTTATTTGCATTTCTTCAGTTGTTTTTGATCAGTTGCCAATGTTGTGCACCATTCAATACATTTAGAGGCCGATTCATTAATAGCGCCAGGTAGCGACAGATGAGCGACTGTAGTGTGATTTTTACAGCGCCAGCCAGTATTCGCTTGATGACAGCGACTCAGTCGGTGTGCGGTAATGTTGAATACGGGCTGGGGGGTCGCTGTTTCACAGGTTCAGCGTTGTATGTGAGCGCCTGACAATGAATGGCCAGAGCGAACGGCTTGCTTCATATTCATTAAAAAATCACGCTCCGAATTTGCTGGCGCTGTCCATTCCTTGTTTAAACCCCAGTGCGCTGGCGGCGATGGGTGTTAACTAGTTTTTAACCCCTAAACAACCATATTTTTTGATTGTAACGTTATACATGTTTTTGGAATCATTTTGTAATATGAATACATTAATATCAGACATGTAAGATCAATTCTGCACAAATTTTTTTTTTTAATTTTTTTTACTTTAAAATAAAACCGAACATTGCAGAAGTGGTCTCAGAATTTTTGACATTAAAACAACAAAAAAAAAAATATTACCAATTAATTATGATTAATTAAACATTGCTCCATTGAAATGCATTGGACAATGCCAGGGAGCGACAGGTCATACCTGGCGCTGTGAAGGAATTTGCAGCGGCGCTGTTCGTTCCAGGCGGCTTCATGATGAATCCCGCGCTAGCCGACGCTCTCGCCGGCGCTAGCCTCATTTAGCTTGATAAATGCGTCATTGTGACCGCCGCCGGGCGTACTTGAGTCGGTAGCCGCCGATAGCTGGCGGTACCTGGCGCTCGTCAGACACTACCTGGCGCTAGCCCGTGATAAATAAGGCCCTTAGTCTAGGTTTGGGCTAGAACCACCTTTTCAGGTTTCGGGTCGGCTCATGTGTAAAGTTCACTGGTCCCCTACCACTTCATTGCTCTTTGGTATTCAGTGCTTCCATGAGGGTTATACAGAGAGAAACATTGCAAATGTATGTTATACAAGATGTTTTTGGTGTAGAGTTAGTGTAGTTAGATTACCCTAATTACTTAGCTAAAATGCAGCAAATGTTATTCTTGAAATTTCATACAAAACGCACTGCATAAATCTAGGAATGCTAATAAAAAGGAATAGGGTGTGCTTTCCTTTTTTTTTGTCTGCGACCAAAAAGCATTGATCTTGCTGGAGATACTGTACAATTGCTTTAGGTTACTATGTGTATTTCATGTTCTATTGAACATAGGGCTGGATGCACTACCGTTTGTAGTTCCTCTGATCTGTATTGTATATCCTGAATTGCAGTGTACTTTTGGTTCTTTCTGTATGCTCCATATTGAGTCTCACTTCTCAGGCGTTCCAGTAAAGCAGTTAATTTTCCGTAATTTCTATCTACAAAATACTCTGCCACATCCAGCACTCAAACTCTGCAATGGGTTATGAGCCCAGAACGATGATATAAATCCCAGGAGTAGACAGAGCACATCCAAGGAAGGTAGACAGCGCTGCTGAATGAGGAGATCAATATAAGGAAGCTAATGGACTCTATGTAAAATTCCAAGGTGACAAGTATTCTATCCTAGACACCAACCAGACGATAGCTAGTGCCAAGCTGGATAATCATCTGTATCACATAAACACAACGAAGGAACAAATCAAACTATGCACACATCGACACAATGACTGTTTACACATGTGGCACAGGCGTTTAGGTCACAGACATCCAGAATGCATCTGAAGGAATCTGACAAAGGATGTAACAGTTTCCTCTTCTCCAGTTACTGTTAAGAGTAAATGTTGCATCTAATCCAAAGCTAGAAGAGCAACACTTAGTATGTCAGAAAAGATATCCAATACCACTTTACCTAGTGCACAGTGGTTTATGCTCAGGACTATGTAGTAAAGACAAGTACTGTAATTTGGAAATCTCTCATACTTCAAAGAGGTGCCTTCACAGGATACAAACACAGGAGTATTTAAATCAGAATGAAGCATACACACCAGAGCATGACTGAAATGATCAGATGTATGCTGGCAGATTCTGGACTAACCCAACAATACAGGGGTGAGCAGAAAGACATTTTTCCAAAACTGTAGAGAATTCCAGAAGAAAAATCCACAGAGCTTCAAAACAGAGCAGTAAAATGTAGCTTTCTTGTGACAATAGCAAGGGTTACAGAATACTAAATGCCAAAACAGACAAAGTTACCATTCACATACAGTGTAACTTTTGTTGAAGACTTAAGAGATGACATGATGGCAGTGGGGGAGGTAAGAGCATAAGAAAAATAAATGACACTGATCAGCCTACCTCTGCAACTTCTGAGCACATGGTTGAAGTGAGCACAACCCCTACCAGTAATTAAAGAGCAGACACAATCAGGGTGAGATAAAACTAAGGTACCACCTTAGAAAAAGAATCCAGTGAATTGACAAAGGCTGCAGTAAAATCCATACAGGACACTAAACAACGGACACTTACAGAACTAGCACCTGGTATAAAAGCCATAGGTTGTAAATGGACATTTGAGTACAATGCAGATGGCACAGTTGAATGATACAAAGCAGGACTCTTGCTAAGAGATATTCTTAAAACTATGGAGAAAGCTATGATAGGACATTTGCTCCAGTAGTCAAACATGCTACAATAATTACTTTGCTGACAGTTGTCTCTACAAGAATGAAAGTGAAACATTTTGATATGAAAACTTTGTTTTCTGAATGGCGAGTTAACAGAAGACATCTACATGGAACAACCACCAAGATTCATATGAATAGAGACCAGACCTAGTATGCAAACTTCACAAGGTTTGTGATGTATATATGGTCTAAAACACGCTGTCAGAGAATGGAATGTGAAAATAAATGAAGTGCTTACACATGACTTTTAGGGGAGTAAAGCAGTGCATATTCACAAAGAAGCTTGCAAACATATGAATCTATGGGTTTATTTTAAAAGTATGATCTTCTGGTATGTTTTGAGAATAGGGAAGAAACAGAAATATTACAGACCCTAAATCACCACTTAAAAACCAAGGATCTTGGAAACATAAAGAATTACCTAGGCCTTCAGACTGAGAGAGAAGATGGCAGCTTTCTTCTGACCCAAAAGCACAAAATAAAAGTCATAATTGAAACTTATGGAATGGAAGAAGCCAAACCAATAATGTCTCTTATGGAAACCAACAACCTGAAGGAAATGCACAGCTAAGGTATTTCGCTACCAACATATACTCAATACAGGAAAGCAATAGGGAACTGCAACAGCTATGAGAATCCTATCCAGAAGCGTTTCAATGCCAAGTCAGATTAAATGGAATGCTATAAAATGAGTCATTTGCTTAACCTTTCTGTTCCAGGGGCACTGACAGGGCAGGTTTTTTACATTCTTTAATTAAATCCTTTTTCATTCAAGAACAAAGAAGATATTTAGGAAATAGCACATTGTGTCGGCATATGACACAATATCCAGTAGAAATTGTTGCACAAATACAGTTTGTCATATTTTGGTAGTGGCTTAAATCAGAGCTAGAGAAAACATTGGAGAATGGTTGTTGTATAGATCTGAATATGTTTGGATTTGTGTCATATTAAGACAAGTATATTTTTCTGATGGGGTACTATTGTATATTGAATATGAGAAAGGGAACCAGCAAGGGGGAAAGGAACTAGTGTACTTATAGCTGTGTTTTACTAAGCCATGGCATCGTCTAAGTGGATATGGATACAAATTGAAAGTAAAGATATAGGTCTGGAAGAAAAGGAAATAAGGAGAGAGAAGGAAACGGGGGTGTAAGAGTAAGAGGAAGGTAGAAAGAGGGAGCAGAGTGAAATGTATTACCAAAGGGGGTAGGGGTTGGGGAGGAGGTGGGTGTAGGTGGGAGGGGGAGCAACGGGTATGGAGTTTGTCTTAAATTAAGGTGTCTCCTTAAATAGCTGGGGGGCTTGTTTGTGTATGGGGTAGGAGTGAATTCTTATCAAATCAAATGAAGCAATATTGTCTCTACTGCAGTGTGCATGACTATATTTTGTTAAGAGTCAGGATATGGTTAAAATAGTGAAAATCCTGGGTTTTGGTCTATCTCACACAGCGGTGTCAGGGAGAAGGAATCAGACAGTCCTGGAGTCTCAGACCAGCAAGGCCACTTTTGGTCCTTTGTAAGTTTGTAGCAGTCATCTAGATTGGCAGAAATGTTTATGCCTAAGTGATGCCAGGTTTTCACATTTAAAGGGAAATGCTAAATGTAGCTATCATAGAATGGGCTGGGTTATGTGGACTCCTAGTGCCCCAGATTTTCATAAGGATTGGCACTGCATCAGTGGTATTGTAGCTATATTAAATAATTAGCGTAGGCTGCAATTTTGTGCACATTACCTTTGACTGGGGGTCTCACACAGCAGGGCACCCGCCTTTAAGACTCCAGGGACGGCCACTGTGCTTTAAAGAAGCGTTTTTCAAAACTTCTATATGATGTAAAGTCGAAGCTCTCTACAGTAAATCCAATGTGTACAGATGTTGTCATTCGTCAGAGATCAGCTCATAATGTCTATCATTGAAAAGGTCAAACTGGGGGGGGTTGGGTATAACAATGAGTCACAATGACAACATGTTGGCCATCTCTATATGCACTCACATTTATTTATTTTGTATTCTTTATATTTTCATACATATGTCTTTAATATTACTTATACTACACTATTATGATGGGATCAATGTTAGGTTTCCAATATGCCATTATTATTTATTCCTTGGTGTTGTTTAGCAGCGCTCATTGCAATAGGGATGGACTTTATGGCATGTGCGCTTCCCTGCTATTTTTACATTTCTTTTTGCAGTTGGGGCTTGTCTGGGGCACGACCTGGGTGCAGCGTGCATGCTGGAGTCTTTCCCCTGACCCAGTAATTATGAAATATTCACCTTGGGGGGCATTTTTGTGATGTGGCTCCATTGCTTGCAGTTCTCTTCCAGTTCTGATATTATAGGAAGTCAAGTGTCGGATTCCACAATGCCTTTGATGGGCAGTCTATCAGTTTGGGAGGTATTGCTAGGTCAGTAAGGGAGTATGATGCACCAGAAACCTGTTGCTCTGTTTTTTTTCATTTTTATTTGGCTGCCTACTTGCTGCTGATTTTACCCATATAATAAAAGCAAAGAGTATTATGATTTTGGAACTCTATGCTGGATGACTGCTGGACTTGGATAGACTCCCTTAGGATAGGCCTGCAATTAGATGCAGCACCTGTTTGTAGTTAAAAAAAATAGGACTCTAGGGCCGCTGCCCCTTATCCATTTAGCCACAGCAGGCATTACCTACTGGCCTACAAGGAGTCCCTGAATGGAATCTGAATGAAATTCCAAGAACAGTGGAACTGGACTCTAACCAGATCTTTAAAGGCGACTGAAGCAAAGCACCTAATACCCAGACCTACTAGGGAAGAAGCAAAATGCAGTCTTGGGCATAAACAATCTAGCAATGTAGAGTCCATCTCTGGAACATCAATTCAGTATGAGGAAAACTAAGATTAGAAAGAAGAAAGAATAGGTCTTCAATGAGCTCCATGAAGGCACACCTGCAGTATGTTCCCACATTCTGTGTGCAGCAAATATAAGAACCCAGGGTAAAAGGAAGGCATGGCAAATCCTATGGAACACCAGAGATCCACTCCCCCCCACAGAGGTCTAAGGAGCAACTTCATTGAGGATCTCCCTCATAGAAATGTTTACAATGATATCCCTTCTGCATTGAGCAGGGGAGGCAAGAAGCTAAGGTGGTAGAGGATCCAACTGGGCCTGGAAAACAACCAGTAGCACTACATTTCTGACTTTCACAGCACATGGGGCACATAGCATGAGTATAAAAGCTTCTAGGTTCCCAGAAATCTTTTTGGCAGAGTTATCATGCAGATAGCTTGATAATTATTTGCTAATATACCACTCTAATAGGGGATGTCTGCATTCTAAAAAGCTACTGCCAGACCCTCACATATATAATGGCAAGACATAGTTCAACCCATGCTCTGTTTCAGTCTCTATGGTCCTACTTATGCTGCCTGGAAAGGCTGCATTGAGCAATTGCCACAAAAAGACAGACACTTTGCTCACTGAAAGATACCTCATTCCCTCCCTGCAGCCAAGACTTACGGGACCTAGGATGTGAACTGCATTGGAGATGGAAGTTTAATTCAATTCAATTTAATGGTTCACCTAGTACATCAGAGATGAACAAATACTTATTTTTATCATATACAATGTGCAACAATAAAAAAAGGAAATAAGAAAGGAAATGCACTATACAATAGATGCAGATTAGTACAATACAAATTTACTTTGGGTCTAGGAAGCCATGCTCTTGTGCACAGCCAGAGGTAAGAAATATTTCTAGATCTAGTTAAGCTACATGCTGGTACTTCAAAACGTCACCAAGATGGAGGATAATGTCCTATGTGGAAAGGGTCGATAGAACTATGTCAAGAACAGAAAAGATTCCTAAGCTTGTGCAAATCCTGCAGGGATGGTAAAGGCAAGCCAATTATTCTTTCTGCCATACGGATAGTTCTTAAAAGTCTACACTTGTCTTTCTTAGTCGCTCCCTCAAACCAGTCAGAAAAAGAAAAAACATATCACGGAACATATGACTGAATTTAAGAAGAGCACAAACAACTTTTTTCTTCAGCTGGCTTAGGAAATAATTCACTGGGCTTTCCTTAGTACAGCCAAGGTATTCCTTTCCCAACCAAGGTTGTCAGGGACCACACTTTGAAACAGTGTTTCTTTGCTCTTTTGATTTCCACCCTGTTCATGAATAGAAGTGACATGGGTGCCAGGTTCCTCTGGAAGTACACTGTCATCTCCATCTCCAGTTAATCACCAGCTTATGTCTAGCATACCAGCTGACTAGCTTCCCCAGTGCTCTTCGGAAGACCTATAACGGCTGTATTATTGCCAAACTTTAGGATCTTAAGATTAGAAATGTCAGTAACAATGATGACTAATATAGATTAGTTTCCTCAAAGGAGATGTGGAAAGTGGGCAGCAAAACCAGGAGTGCAAATCAGACTAGACGATGGGTCCTCATATCCTGCAACTACAAAAGCAAATGCCACTCCCAGAGGCTGAATTCCAGATTGTAAATGAGAAAAGTTTGGAAAAGCAATAGCTTGGTTGAGCAAAAATCAAAGCTAGGACTGCAAGGCCTTCACTGTCCACACACAATAAGTAATGGGGCTCACATCAGAGCCCAGCACCTAGAGTGGGGAAGGCAGGAAAGAGGAACATAATGACAGACTAGGTTAACTTAGGATAGGGAGTGCTGCTGAAGTTAGGGAAGAATGAGAGCGCACATGATTTTATTCCAGCTTGATGCGAGGATGAGTACCTTCAAATGGTGACAACTTGGCTAGTTACCCTGGACTATAATTCCAAGGCAGGCACATTGAGGACACCATAGAAACTAGCTGAAAATGTAAATACTGGTCTGTAGTATGACAGAAACAAGTCCAGGCATGTTGACACATACCTTTCAAGCTATTCCAGGCTACAGTATTATATCACATTATATCGAGGGTAGGTGTGTCTGGTCTGTTGCTTTGATGATTGTGCCTTCCTCCTGGCTGTGGTCATATATATATTTAATTGTATGAACTTCTACAATGGACCCCTCCTGTCACTGTAATGTGTGGCTTTATGCTGTAAAAACTGGTTCAATTGTAGTAATTTAAGCTTTCTATATATTTATTGTACTCAGTTTGTTGGGAAGGCTTAACTTTCTTAAATCAAATAATGATAGTTGTGTATAAAGCATATATACCATAAGGTACTATGGGCGTTATCTATAAAGTAACGCTTCTTCGCTGAAAGAATTCTCTACATGACATAACTGGTATCTAGCAATGTACTGTATTGCTTAAGCCAAGCTGTATTTAGTAAAGCACTGGCTGTTTTAGCAATTTCAGCTTGAGAACACATGGTTCTGAAAGAAGTCTCCAAACACTCCTGATTTTTATCGCATTACCAGATAGCGGGGAAAGTCAGAAAGCTTGAGGCTGTGCAGAATAGGGGACAAGTATTTTTGTCACAAAGTTTAATATTAACTTAATTAAGACAGGTGAGCAAATGATCCCATGCAACTCTCCCATTTTTTTCATATCTGAAATTATTATGTCAAACTTATCAAACTTAGGTTTGCTTTCCTCTAAGGACAGGCACAGTCAAGTGATTTTAAATGATCTGATCAGATCTGGGGGAGTTTTGGTTAAAAAATAGCAATAATTATAAATATTTAAAATCTGGGCATATGCCTACAGCAAGTAGTACTGATAAGCAAACAAAATATGTTGCAGAGTAGGGTAACAATAGAGTCAGAGGTATTAATTCTTACAATTTCCACCAACATCTATTTGAATTTATTATTTGTAATTCCAGTTTACCAAAAAGCCTCTGTTACCTTATTTTTTGCAGCCTATAAAAATAGACAATGCACTATAAGTGCACTTCTGTAAGTGAACTGTTAATATTCCTAAATCAGAGTAGCTTTTCCTCCATTTGATGTATTGTTGGTTCCCTTGTGCCTTTTATTTTCTCCTCATACCAGGCGACATGGCGGTTTTATGCTACTGATTCCAGTCGAACTTACCTGACAGCCACCTGGCGATATTATGAAAGTATTCTTCCACCGCTCAGGCATGTATTAATGCTATGAATGATGAAAAAAGCCATGACTTGTACTGGTTTACTAACCTGCTTTTCAATTTTTGTTTTATCCCCTTGCTCCCTTCTGCCTTGTTTTTCTTTTATTATATATCCTGCACGTAGTGTGTATGGCGTAGTTATGCGGCTGATGAGAAATCGGTTTCCATTGCTACCTGGAAGCCTCATTTGAAGGCCTTGCATACCTGCAGCCCTACAAAGTAGGTACAAATATGGCAACTGGTGTTGTTCGTGATGTCTGTTCAACCTGTAGAACCACTAGTATTTTTGTTTGTCTCCTGACACAGTTGATTAATAGACTAAACAAATAAATAGACTATAATCTCCAGGCTCCAAATTAAGGTTGTTTCAAAGTCAGTATGTACTGTATAGTTTAGAGCACAATATATGACTGTATACATATACAATATGCATTGTGATAATATATAATGTTAATCTGCTTTCTTAAAACATGTTCTGACTTGTGACATATACTGTCCTGTATTGACTTTGTATGAAATTAGGTGTTCCAGACATGCAATCATATTATACAACTGCAATGCAAACCTAGTTACTCTAGAACAACAGTAACTGAATAGTTTCATATGTTCAAGCTCAAATGTGAAATTAACCAAAAAGCTGAAATTAAATTTAGCATCTACATTCCCCTCTATCCATCCTGAATACCTTGTATCTATGTGGATTTATTTGGCACCCAGCACACAGCTATTATCCCAAATTATACAAAAAATCTGCTATATAACACTTGGCTTATTCCAGCTTGACAATGGGGGTCATGCTATTTTGTGAAGCAGGTTTAACATTCGGTGCACTTTTGGGTGCAAACTGAAACTTACATCTGATTAAGCTTTTCTTATTTTAACACTGAAAAAGTGCCATAAATATATTACTTCTAAATTGTTGATAAAAAAAAACACTTGTGTGTGCAATGTGGCATTTTTTACAAGTGGGGTTCATCATTTTTCCAGAAAGCTAAGGATATTTTACGGCTATTCTAGATACAGTAGCACCCAATGGATCTTGCTAAAGAATTTGCCTTTGTTGTAACATACCTCATACAGTGCTTTTATTTCCAAACTTTCCAAAAAATATTCTCACCTCATTAAACAAATGATGAACTTCGGCTGTAAAAATGCAAATGCCGCTGATTTAGTTTTTTCACTTTTTTGGGTGTTAAAGTAAGAAAAGTTTTAAGTTCTCAGCCAAAAGTGCACCCAAAGATAAACTTGCTTTACACATTAGCATGATGCCAACTATTTTCCTCTGTTTCTGTGAGCATTGTGATCTTTCTGTCAACCATTAGATATCTCCATATCAAAACTTACCCCACTGCATATGCCATTTTTAAGCTGTCCTTAAAGACATTTTCTTACCATAGATAATGTAACTGCCAAAAGTTTCCATGAACTACCAGATTTGTTTTTAGCCCCATGTCTCCGCATCTCTCTCCAAAAACAAGAGAAGCATACAGGTCCATGGTCCCATTTTATATAGACTTTATTTGGCCTTCAGCTGGGTGGGTGACTGATCTAAGCCTTCTTAGATTATTATTTAGACGGTATTTTATTTAATTAAATAGTAATTATTGTAAGTATTGTTTCTTCTAGAGCTCTGTGTCTTTCATTGCAAATATCACAGCTACATCCAAATACACAGAACTAAGTAGAGTTTATTGTACTTTCGTTAGGTAAAACACTTTTACTATATTATGTATGACTACAGATGGTGGCAAAAGACCAAGTGTTCAGTGGAGGACAGACCTCCGTTTCACCTATTTAAGACAAATTAAAGTTGGGGATTAAAGCTCACACCTATGCTCTTCATTCACATTATTCTTACTCCCAAGTAGGAGTAACATGATCCTATTCTATTTAAAAAGGGTCTTCAGTGAGTTGGTGACTGATCTTATCTTCAAGCCTCTGTGCAATTTGATGATCAATAAAGCCTTTGTAACATTGCTATGCCTAACACATTGAATTAGGGAGTATGAACCTGTTCTTTTCTGCAGGGCTGTGGAGTCGGTAAGCCAAAATTCTGACTCCAACGCTCTGACTCTTACTCTAGCTCCAACTAATAACAAATTTGTATGACTGAGACAGGATTCCAGGAGAGACATCATGGAGTACATTACAGTACCTGTAGCTGTGCAGACTCTTTGATCATGGGGCTTTTCTGAGCTCATTAGAAAAGATTCGAAAGCAAACTCTTCTTTACTTTCTCTGTACAGTGAAGTCTCTACCAACATGTCTGAGAGAACTGCAACTAGATGTTGCATGCACAAAGGAAAACTGCAAAAAAACTGCCAGATACAAGAAATATAATAGCCAGAAATAGGGTTGTTCCTCATGTACTATTGTTTAATCTAAAGTTTGTTGAAAGGTTCCTCTGACCTTTCAAATAGGAACTCCCTGCTGAGCATGTGCAGAACAGTTTCAGGCATTGTAACCAAGGGCCTTGGGGCAGCATGAAAATACCTAGTATAAAGGATAGGGGATATAGGTGAACTGATTATATATCAGCAATAGAACACCTTGCTGTTCGGTACATTTCTACCAACTCTGATTACATGACAGCCCTGCTTTTCTGCTTCTTTAAATAGTTCAAAAGTATAATGTTCAACAAAACAGAGCAGAGCAGAATAATTGGTTATTCTATTGAGTCTATATAAAAAAGTAAATAAAACCTCTAGGGAACAGATAATACAAGTACAATTTAATTTACAGTTTTATGGATATCAACACAAGTCGCTCAGAAACAGCCAAAGGCACGCTATGTTATTTGTACTTTGACAGGGTAAATATAGTTTTGCAAATAGTTACCATATTAATATGATTGGCACCACTTTGTTTGCTATTAGGATCCTGGATATATAGGACTACAGATGGCACCAAAAATAGGCCAAGAGATCAGTGGAGGAGGAAAGACAGACTGTTTAACCCAATTATGACAAATCAATGTTGAGGATAAACACAGACCTATGCTCGGACAAAACAAATCTTTCTTTTCTTGACCATATAAACCTTTATTTTCTACCTTGGTAACCAAGCCATTTTTTATTGTTTTTTCCACTTTCATACATACTACCAGGGACGGCCTTTGGGGTGTGCCATTGCACAGGGCGTCATTGTCAGATGGCTGCTGAGCAGCTATGCACGCCCTCTATTCTGTATATATGTATGGAGGAAATAGAACTCTTTTTGCCCAAAGAGCCTGGCATAGAGAGCAGATGCTTGTGCATGCATCATGAAGCATAGGGAATCAGACAGCTCCAGAGTTTTTTGGACTTCAGGGCCACAAATAGATCCAATTTAAAGCAGGCGGGCAGTCCAAAATGACTGCTGGTCCACTCATCCCTAGCATCATCACCTACTTCTGCATTACCTCCCCACTGGCTGCCAGTTTCCCACCCCACATGGGTGGTCACATGGGGTAGTGAACTGGCAGCCAAAAGCTGGTGCCCGCTTTTGGGAGTGGGTTCCTCTGCCTGGCCTCAGGTTTGATGTTCGGCTATACGCAGGGGGTTTTGGTGAACCCTGGTTGGCAACCAAGTGTGGCAGTGGGCCGATAGTGAGGATGCGCAGAATTGTATTGGGGGGGGGTCCCGTTCTGTAGTCCCGCACAAGGTGCCTTCTATCCTAAGGCCAGCCCTGAATAAAACATTTAATTGCTGAAGAGAATTATGCAATCTATTGTGCATTGTTAAAAAGAATAACTGTAACATTTCCAATGTCCATTAGTAAATGAAACAGTGCTGGTAGGGAAAGTATTTATCTTTGCACAAGTTAAATTAATTGATGGGCATTAATTTGGAGCCTGGAGATGGAGGTCTTCTGGAAATACTTTCCAGGCCATGTATAAAGAACAGTTGTTGAACAAGCTCAATTATATTGTTATAAATCACGTTATATATATATATAACAACTGCATTAAAACAAATATTAAACACCGCCATGCTCAAAATGTTTTTTCAGAGACCATGCTAAATTAACTTACAGATACCCAATCACTGCAGATTGTCAACTTAAAGGTCCACAGCTTTGTGTGTGTCAGTCATGCATTATGCCTCACTGAGTGCTTTGCAAGTCTGCTGTGCTACTGTATGTACTGAGCATGTTGCATGAGGACTGTAGGGCATTGACCTGCCATGCATTCTGCTGGATGAACTTTGTGCTTGCTGTTGAAACTAAGTGACATGTATGATGTGAACACTATAATCAATTAATACCTTTGTTTCCAGTTCTGCAATTCTTGAATAAATTGTTATAACACCATATTTATTCATACAGTTTGCTTAACTATCTCTTTTTCATTTACCTGAAGGAAAGAACAAGGCGAGACAACTGGCAGGTCTGTGTTCATATTATTTATTACATTGTACAGAAATATATGTTCTTATTTGGTTTCAGCATATTGTGCAAGTATTTTATATGTAAAATATGCAGCAGCTACAAATCTATAGCAGGAGAATGGGTTGCAGTGTATTATTGATATGATCGTTAGCAATTGCATTCAATATCAAAAGTAGGCTCTTATAGTTGCTTAAATAATTACAGGCAGCTGCTAATTTGGACATTATTTATCTCTGTATGAGATGGGGAATGGTTAATATGAGAGCTTGCCTACTGGCCGTGGACACTAAGAAATCTAGCAGAAAAGCAATGGGTGGGAGAGTGAGCCGGAAGGGGGAATGAGGAATGTCACCAAAAACGGATCCCATATTTTCAGCTGGTTAACTTTTAACGTCTAATGACATCTACAGATTTCATGTTAAATGTCTAGCCAGGAAGGAGATGGGAAATCAGGGCCAGACATCCAAAACACAATAAACCGATTCTTATCTATCCTTACTCTAATCAAAACATATAAAAGTTGGTTAAAATTGGGCTTTAAAGAAAAAATGCAATCTGCGGAAAAATCCAGTGCTTATGTTTTTCAACCAATAGCATTTATTTCCTGCAACAAAAATAATCCACAGGCATGGCTGACCGGGGGCAAAAATCAGCCTAGGATTTTACCAGCTCATGGCACCCTGCTGAGACCCCCCAGCCCCACAACCATGATGCTGGGGCTGTAGCATTGGGGGCTGAGGTTGCTTGACTTGTGAGTACAGTGGGCTGAGAGGGAGACTAAGGGATTAAATGTGGGTGTTAAAAGCAGCATACCAACTGGCCCCAAAGCATTGTGGCCCACCGAGAATTATGCCGGGTCACTTTATGGACAGTTTGCCCTTGTCCACAGGCATATTTCAGCTGCTACAAATTACTGATTTAAAAATGTTCATATGACATACAGTTCCTTTTCACAGACATAAAATTATCTGCCTAAATGTGCCGTATTTTTTGCTCCATAAGACTTTATTTTCACCAAAAAGTTGAGGGAACCTGCCCCTGTGTCTTATGAAGCGATTGTGAAAAAAAAACTTACATTACAGGTGCTCCCACGGCTTCTGCAGCAGCCTGGGCCTCACCTTGGCAGGCAGGTGTGGCCTACGTGTGGGGGCATGACCTATATATATGTTGCTTAAAACAGCCGACGCCCAATCACATACGCAGCCTGTAAATAACCCACGCTCACCTGCCGGGAGCCTGTAGGTATGCGGTAGAGTTGTGTGTGTGTCTTTGTGCTGTGAATGTGTGTGTGTCTGTGCAATGTGTGTATATGTTTATCTTCTTACCTGCCCGCTGGTCTTCGTTGAGCTCTCTCTTCACACGTGATTGGGGAGGGGATGCCACACACTGGCTGTAATAAGGGATGGCTCTCACTGGCTGTAATGAGGGATACTGTCCACTGCTTGTAATGGGGGGCCCCACATACTGCCTGTAATGAGGAATGTCACTCACTGGCTGTATTGAGGGATGCCCCTCACTTGCTCTAATGAGGGAAGGCACTTATTGGCTGTAATGTGGGATGGTGCTCACTGGCTGTAATGAGGGACGCACATTGCCTGTAAGGAAGGATGCCGCTCACTGGCTGTAATGAGGAATGTTGCTCACTGGCTGTAATGAGGAATGCCGCTCACTGGCTGTAATGAGGAATGCCGCTCACTGGCTGTAATGGGGTATGGTTCACATTGCCTGTAATGAGGGATGCTGCACATTGACTGTTATGGGGGATTCTGCTCACTGTCTGTAATGGGTTGATTGGGATGGGGGATTTTAACTCAAAACCCTGGGTAAGGTTACTTGTTTTATGAATTGATATATAATATTTACATATTTACATATTCTAATGGATGATATACATGATGGAGAACAGTATATTATAATGCTATCTATATTGTAATTCCTGTAATGATTCTCCCTGAGTTTTGTTTTAGCCATTTGCTGATTAGATTTTTTCCTCTTCAGTGTAGCAATGTATTGGAATTAATGTATCAATAGAGGCCGGCTGACAGAAGATTTTTTCTTCAGAACCACAGCCGGGACTCTATTTTATACAAATTTCAGTCATTTAATATCACTTGTTTCTTAGAAGAGGAAACATAAACTGTTACAACTGGATCATCTCTACCCTTACGCATGTAGATGCATTAAACAGATCGATAGTATAATAGTCATGTATAACTAGGTTTGGAGTTGGTAAAATAAGATTTGAACATATATGTATCGTTTGATTTAGATATATATTTGTACTCTCTCTCTTTCTATAACTGTATTGGTATAATAGAGATGTGAATGACAGCATTGCAGTGGCCGTAGCAGCCGCTTCGGGGTATTGATTCACCTACTTTAATTAGCGGCTTCTCTCACCCAGTGCTATTTCCACCCTAACATCATCCTCCCATGGAGAGGGATTTTGCCCTCTTTGTTATGTCATTTCCGGTCGTGGTATGGCGTTCATTACTGCCGCGGATTGCGGTGGATATGCCTCCCCCCGATGGTTTGATAGAGGAAAATGGCGTTTTAATTAACAGAGGGTGAGTGGTTTAGTCTGCTTTATTAACATATTTATGTGGGTGGTGTATATACTTGATTACTTGCCAATTTTTCAGTCTCCTGCGGCTACTGCATGCGTCCTGTTAGCATTTAAATGTTTGTTATGGAAGCGGGGAGTCATGTCATGAGTAAGGGCTGAGTGTTTGCCCGAAACGCGTTGGCATTTTACCAGCTTCCTTATGCTTGTCACCGGCTTCATTATGTGGATGGAAATTTTTTAATCTATTGGAAAATAAATGTGGATCAAGCATCCTTTTAACCGGAGATTGGCTGGCGTCTTTGCTATATTAAGTCTTATAGTAAGGTGTCTCTTATGGAGAGAAAAATACGGTACCTCACATAAGAAGGGAACATTATTTAAACATTTAAAACATTTTTTTCAGATCCCTCCCACGTCAAAGGCAATATTCTCAAAGTGAGATTTAGAGCTTTGTTACCCACTTGCGAGTGGCATGTATTTCACACGCTGTTATGTATACTGTATATGGAAATGCACATGCAATTTACATCAAACTGTATGTGCAGAATGAAAAAGTTTAAATAAGTGTTATTAATTCAGAATGTTCCTTTGCTGAAGAGGTAAGCTGGCTCTGCAAAACCATGGCCACTTCACTGCTGCATACACATCACATACATTACAATGTACTGTAATATTTTATACACAACTAAATTAAATTTGCTGTACCCCAAGTTCAACTTTACGCTCACTACATTTCAAAAATATTACTTGTATTGTGATAAGTGATAATCTATGGCTGGCAATAATTAGTTCTCTGTTCAATTCTTTTCAGTTATAAATTAGTTATGAAACCCATATCACATGATGATCACTCCAATGCGATCCTAGATTTCCAACCTAATAACTCAAAAGTCAATGAAATAGTTTCAGCTCTTACAGGTTTATTAAGAAATGCTAATACTTGTAAATGCTGTAGTATTCTGTCCAAACTACTGATGATCACATTTTATTATTGTCATCAATTTTCTGTTGTCTTGACATTACTCATTTTTAGAGCTGTCCCTAATGAAATATTGGCCATATAAGCTAGATACAACATTACATAACATTGACTATGCCAGATTTGGAGATGTTTAATGACCATATCACAAAACCCAGGCAGGAAATCTTTGATGTTTTTAATTTACATCATGTAGAATAATAAATCAATATAATAAATGTTATTTCTAATCTCAACCAAATTTAGAGCAACCTGCCATGATAATAGATGTACTCCTCTGGAAGCCCCAGATCCAGACACTAGGGGTGAGGGCACCACCACCATCCTTGTCGCTAACCCTGTTCAAGCAGCATATGATGTCACACACCACCACAAGCAGAGCAGACACAGGCACTGTCAAAGCTAGATCCACGCCTCATGGCTGCTGCAGCTGCTTCCCCAGGGGTCTCCACAAGCTACACCATCCCTGTTGATCCTAAAATCTGGGATGCCAAGTACACCATGCTTGCCCCCTTAAAGGCACATGAGCACGAACCCAGCACACACCAACAAAGGGCAGCGGGGCTGGGAGATTGGCATACAACCTGCATAGGGTCTCCAGCCTGAAATAGACATTCCCTTCAGTTTCTATGGTGGTACTCCCACAGAGAACGCTAAAACCCTGACATCACCATCTGGGGTTCAATACGCCCACATTAATAGGGAGTGACATGCTGCCCGGTTTCCTTACCTCTCCTTCGATGCCTTCCTCGGAGATACTAGAGACCCCTCAGGAGAACCATCTCTCTGCCAGGTCACCTTCAAAGCTCGGCTTTTCCCCAATGCCAGCTGTGGACCCCCTGACACCCTCCCCCAATCCCTCTCCCTACACCCAGATGATGGACACGCACCAAGGTGCGCATGTGCATGAGAAATACACTTGGAAACTATTTCTTTGCTGAAAGGGTTGACCTCCAGAGCAGACATCGCAGAGTTAATAGCAAAATATGTAACTGCACACAAACATACTAAAGGTAGGATCTCTCATCTCACAAAAGACACAGCCGAAACCTTCCACACATTTTATGAAGGCCTATACTACCTTTCAGGTGCCCAGGGCATAGACCAGAGGCAACTACAAAGTACATTTGAGATTCAGGGATGTCCAGGTTACTCGAAAAGGTCATCGCTGGCCTGAAAGAGCTGATCTCAGTGGAAGAGCTATGGCTGAAGGCTTTGTGCCTTGATGGGTTACATCTACAATAGTAAAAAAAAAAAAATCTTCTCACTCCTAGCCCCCAAAATTCTGGATGTCTTCCACTCAATCAGGCAGGGAGACACCCTTCCCAGAGACACTTTCAGAGTTCACATATTATGCTCCCAGAGGGCAAGGACCCCAATCTATGCTCAAGCTATAGGCCAATATCACTATTGAACGCAGACCTAAAACTGTTTGCCAAAATATTGGCCTCCAGGATTGCTCCTCACCTCAATCAAACAATTGGCCTAGATCAATTGGGTTTCATGCCCGATAGAGAAGCGAGAGACAACACCACAAGCTGATCCACCTGGCACAATTGTGGAACTTTCCGGCCCTTCTCTTTGCAACTTATGCACAGAAAACCTTCGACCATGTCAACTAGCAGTTCACACAAGCCACTGTTAGACATATTGGGCTGTGCCTGAATACACTGTAGTGGGTTCAAAGCCTTTACAGTGCTGATACTGCATTGGTGATAGTGAATGGTTTATTTTTGGACCCCATCAAAGTCTCCAATGGGACAAGGCAAGGATGTCCCCTCTCACTATTGATCTTTATCCTCACGCTAGAGCCTTTGCAGAGCCAGACGTAACCCCAATATCAGGGAGTTAGGAAATTCTAAAGGAAACTACAACACCTACGCGAATGATCTTATTTTCTTCTTGACTCGTCCGGAAACATCCGCGGAGCATCCTGATGGGAGAGTTAAGGTTGTACGGGGACCTATCCGAGTACAAATTTATCAAAAGTCAGAGGCCCTTAATATTAACATCCCTGCAAAGGAGATTCAGGACCATTAAAGCACTTTCCTTTTCCTCTGGGCAAAAGAGTATGTGACATACATGGGTAACACAAATAGTATTAACCCTCCAACAATAAATAAATAAAAACAAAAAAAGTTTGAGGACAAGGTTGCCAGGTGGTCTCAGGGTAAGCTCTCATGGTTTGGCAGGTATAATACCCTAAGATGAACCTTCTCCCCCGATTGCTGTATCTGATGCAGGCACTGTCAGTGTCGGAACCACGTTCCTTCCTACACAGGGTCAGAGCTCTCTTTGTTAAGTTTGTTTGGGCAGGGGAAGGGAACAACGCAGGAAAATCACTACCACACAAAACCTTGATTTGCACTAAGTGTCAAGAATACAACTACAAACTCTTAATGAGGTGGTATAGAGTTCCAACAGACATATGTAAATGGTTCCCTGCAGAATGCTGGAGGTGCGGAGAGTGGACGGGTGACCTGTTCCATGGTTTATGGGCATGCCCGAAGCTTAATGAGTTATGGGATACTGTCAGGCTCATTGCTGGAAGCCTGTCAGATGCCGAAGTGCCTGGGGAACCAGTGCTCTGCCTTCTCCATCTGTCGGGAGCCCCAGTAAGTAGATATCCTAAATCTCTACTGTGCAATTTCCTGAACGCAGCTAAGGCCTGTATTTCAGTAGTGGATCCTTTGCTTGCATTGTTGGTTAAAAAAGTAAATGGTATCATGTTTTGACAACCTTACACAATACCAAGAAAATAGACACATGAATTTCATGTTGACCTAGCACCAGTGGCTGGAATTCTCAGAAACCTCAGAGTGCAACCGTATACTCAACGTAGTCTAGGGAGGTCCCCCCTCCCTCCCCCTCGCCTATTCTTGTTGTGTTTTTGCTCTCTACCTTAGTGCTCATGAAATTTATTTTTATGCAGATCTCACTATCCCTGAGTTGAACGGAGATCATTTCCCACAATTCAGAGAGGCAAAAGTTGTCATCTCCAGAAGCTAGCACCATCACAGAGTGTTTGCCCTAATCCAGATTAGGTCATATATGGTTGATAATACCATTAGACAGTGTAAATGTTGAATTATTGTCTTTGATCTTTATTGCTTATGTATGTTCAAATAACTCATAAAGTATATTATAAAGAATTTATAAAAATAGCTGGGGGTTTATCTTCTTGAAAACATTGGGTTTCTAAAGCTACTGTAGTACCGGTTGAGGAGTTGTGATTGCTTTTTGAATGGCAAGCAAGCTATACATTAAAACATCTGCTTTGATGATGACAGGTTATAGTGATGGATAAAGCAGGTGAAGAACAATACAAATCTTGTTTGACAAAAGAGTGAATTGCATGTAACTATTATACTTCATAGTTTGTGGTCTGTCGGAACTGTTATGGGATGGCAGACTCCTTTCAACCAATGTTGCCATTCCTCAAATGCCAGCCTAGTAAATAAGATATGTCATCAAAATAGACAAAATGACAATACATCATATTGATTTTTGGATAATGTTGTTAATAAACTTCTGATAAACAGGCACCGCATCGTTCAAAGGACATGGCCACATATTCATTAAGTCTGCTTGACATGTTGAAAGCTGTCTTTCAAACAATGCTTAGCTTTATAGACCAAGGGTTTAGGCTTAATGCAGATCCAACGTAAAGTACTGAGCCCCCTTGGATATTTGGTCTGTAAGCAGGAGCAGGAAGTAACAATTGGAAATTGAAATTTTGTTCAAAGAGTTGTCTATACAAGGACAGGGAGAACCAGTTCCAGCTTGAAAAGATGCTGTCCAAAAACAGGATCATAGGAATGTTGGAGAGCACTGTAGCAGTGGCATGACTGCACATAAAGCCTTTTTAAAATAGGAAGGAAAGTCTGTAATACCTTCCAACTCTGGAAGCATGTCTGCTAGGAAACTTTGGGTGGCGGATCAAGGCTACCCCATTCCTTGAGTGTAATTGTTCGGAGTTTGGCGGAGGTCAGACTTTGTGACCAAATTCAGCCACATGACTACATTCAAAGCATTAGCTTAAAAAATATTTTTAGTTACATTTTGGCTCTCTTTCTTGTGCCAATTTACTTACCGAACATTAATTCAAGTACCATCTTGTGGTGGAAAAGGATAATTACATGTTATTTACACTGTTGGAAATCTGGCATGACTTAGTATGATATCACCAGGGATTTCTTTGGTGCAACCCTGCGTCAGTGCAAGAGCTATTAATTCAGCTCCATCTGTAGTAAGAACCAATGTAACCTACTCAGGTCAGCCCGTTTCCCAGATGAGGGAACAATGCTTTATTCCCACCAAGAATAAGTACTTGGAATGTTTGTATAAACTATTGCACACAGAGGTACAGTATTTAGTTATTTACTACCTTTGACTTGGATTCTTGATAGCAACAACAATCAGGGTGCACCACTAATAATATATATATATGGTGTGCTCACTGAAAAGACTGAAACAATAACAACAGAGCAGACGTGCAACAAAGCACACCTATCTCTACAAAGGAACACCACAAGCTATATGTAAGAATATACAAATCTTTATTAATACAAAAGCACACACACAAATCTAAAAATGATCTGAATCAGACAATTTAAAAACAACCGTGCTTGATCAATATCAAACAATAATGGACACCAAACGGGTATATCTGAATAATCTGAGCCGTGGGCGCGGTGGTATTTACCGTCTTTTGATCACATGAATATATGCCCCATGGTGCCCCTTATGTGGTAGACACTTGGTATATGGTTTGCCGATACAGTTTGGTTGTTGCTTTATGTGTCGGGATTCTATTTTATTTTTTGGATTTCTTATCTGTTGGATTTATTTTTTGTGCAATATATCCTTAATATAGTATTGTATTCTTTATATATACTTTTTTGTTTCTTCACCTTGTGATTGTTTATATATATTGGCATTTGTATTTTTATGCACCTTGTTTTTTTCCTACTTAATTATTGTGAATATCAATATTGCACTATAGCACTTTATTGTATTAAATTGGTGAGTTTAGTATTGATAGGTTTAGATACATTTTCTTATTAGTTTGTGTGCCGGCACATTAGATTCTATATGGGGTAGACTTAGTGGGCTTAATATACATGGGGTATTGCTTATTCGGATATACCCGTTTGGGTGTCCATTATTGTTTGATATTGATCAAGCACGGTTGTTTTTAAATTGTCTGTTTCAGATCATTTTAGCTTTGTGTGTGTGCTTTTGTATTAATAAAGATTTGAATATTCTTACATATAGCTTGTGGTGCTCCTTTGTAGAGATAGGTTTGCTTTGTTGCACGTCCGCTCTGTTGTTATTGGTTGGATTCTTGATAGCTTAGCTGTATGAAGTCTAATACCTTGTCTGAAACAAAATGAGTCATGATAAGGAGAACTATCAAAGAGAATCTGCCACTTGCCAAGAACCTTTAGATAATCAGCAATTAGACAAAATAACATGTTGTCTGCAGTTCTCTATGCTTTTGTTATCTTTGTTCATATTAGTCAATGTAATGTAATTTTATAACTAATATTAAAAAAAACACACACATTGCTAATAATTTTATCATTATTATTACAATTCTCAGGGCCCATATAACTACAGTGACTAAGACACTGTAAAGTCCTAGCTATTTATCTATTTAAACTCTTAAAAATAATATGCTTATTTTAAAAGTAGATAAAAATGTATAAAAAGTAAGTATTTATTGCTTTGCATACTGCTGATGACACATGTCAGTAGTGAAATCTCAGCATGTGACCATTTAAACCTCAGCAGTCTGCCATACTAGTCAGTGAAAATGTGCTTTATTCTGAAGTGCGCCATTTAGCATAAATTTTGCTGGCATACACATCCACTTTGGAGTGTCTGTATCTATTTATATTTTGCCACTGTTATTTTTACAGAATGGTGCAGCAAGTCACAACGCCCTGATGTTAAATAATCAACTTGGATTGGTGCACTAGGTATTGGTTGGCCTGTGGACCCTTGTGTTAATTATTATTACCAGTGCCAGTGAGCGCCACTCTGCACCAATTTATCATTTTTGCCACGATGAAAAGATTGGAGCTGTATGTAACATGCGCTAATCAGCATTTCATAATTATAGTCACAGGATATCATTGCTGTGAACAAAAGAGATAAACTTTACAGTGTGTTTAGGCTGTGTTTTAGTAGTTGTGCTACAATAAAGATAAGCCTTCAAAAACGATTTTACAAGAAGTTAATAAAATTACATTTGGCGACATCTAAGTCCTGAATTTACATAATTGGCAAGTCACCAATGCAAGTTCTTTACAAATAATTTAGTTTAAAGTAATTATAAGCAAAAAATACATAGGGACAGTTCCCATTGTGGCCTATGGGATCTAAACCTATAGTGCCATTATATGGCACTGGTGATAAATTAGATGCAGAGAGGTGATGTTTGTTAAACCATGCCGCTGAGGCATTGACTGGCATTGATGCTTGATAAATAAGGCCCATAGTTCTGAAGATACTGCCCACACTATCTATCCGAGTAGAGTCGGGGATGAGGAAAAGCAAGTATGGATTTTCTTTTGTTTATGCCTAGCCACAAACAGTACAGAAGCCAATAAAAAGCACTGAATATATCAACATACCATTCTGTAACTTAACAAAATACATAGCATTAATAAATAGGATTCGGGATGAATTCATTCCAATCAGTTGCTTGAATATATATGCAGCATACCATTTATCAAACTGATTCATTTGAAACTAGTTGATTTACAATGTAAGGATTACAAGGCAATGATTCTTCCAGTATACATAACAAGGGGCATACATTTTTACAAAGCTGAATTGTCACTATAAGGACATAAATAAGAAGCATGAATCAAGTAAAGGCTCTAATTCAAAAAATAATTCTAGTCTTACAAAATAAAAGTAATTTAAATACATGCACAGAAATAAATGCATACATCAATTTGTTTTGTGGGGGATGTCAAACTCACAACCAGGGGCCACATCAGCATTCTAGTCCCCTTCAAAGGGCCGGGTACTAACAAATGCAAAATAAAATACAACACAACCATTAAAATGTATGGTTACAAACAGAATAATTTTGTCCAGGACAAATGTAGAATTATTTTCCCACTATAGCCACAGATTTATTTTGCCCAAGATAGATGCAGGGGCAAAACTATTTTGCGCAGGACAGATGCAGAATTGTTTTGCCAAGGACAGCCACAGAATTACTTTGTCCAAGACAGATGCAGACATAGAATCATTTTGCCCATGATAGCTATCACACAGCAGCACCACACACAGGTGCAAAGACATGCTGTCGGTGTCAATAGCCTTGGAGTGAGTGGGCGGGGCACTGTCCAGCCACTGCCATCTGACAGCTGTCAGAGGGCCACATCCAGCCCCCAAGCCTTGACTTTGACACGTGTGTTAGAGGAACCATGCTCAAGCGATAACTATAAAGGTTTAGTATGTAGACTCCGAGCCAGGCCAGAAATTTTACTTTTTTGTACCTGTATGCTGAAAACAAACTAAAGTACCTGTTTTTAGGCTAGCTAGATTTTAGTTCTAGCTTTTGTCTTACAAGTGTTCTATGGGTGTGCAAAGGGTTAAATATCGTGCAACAGGCAACCCACATTGTTGATGAATTAAAGGTAGGGGTATGGAAATATTAGGGTTGATTTATGGTCGTGTGCGGAAACTTGTGCCTGAAATTCTCTGCAAGGGAAAAAACTGGCATCTGCAACCAATTTATGGGGTGTTTAGAGGGCAAAAAGCATGTACAATTTCCGAAGGGAATTTTCTCCAAACTGGCAGCATCACTAACAGGCTTATTTCATTCCTAAAACACATAACATGTTTTTTAGCAATGAAAGTGAGTTTATTTTAGTAATGTTACCCTTTTTGGGAGGTTCGGGTAAGAAAAAAATGGTTAAAAGTTGTCAAAGCTAACAAATCACAAAATGTTTAATGATAAAAACATCAAAAAGGTTGACACTGGGCCCCAAAAATTAAAATAAAAAAAAACAGTAGCACAATAAGCACTAATATGCAAAACAGAGAAGGAAGAGGTAAAGAGAACATCTGGGACTAATCATTTAGAAAAGCAACATGGTGGGGGACCTGGAATCGGCTGGCAGGGAATGCACTCCTAAAAGATAGGAGTTGGAGAGACAAAATCACAATTAAGAAACAGTAAAGAAAGAGGAGATACATGGAAGAACATTTGAACCAGGTGAGGGCTTAGCCAGCCAAATGCACATGGGGAAGGGCCATTCGGGCTTTAAAACAGCAGAATTTCAGACATAAGGCATCTGAGGAGGAATTTTGTGCTCGCTGCGAGCGCACGCCATTTAGTGCGATGCGCACGTGTGCACAAAGCCATGATTCAGGCAAATGCAGAAGAGTTTTCACTTGGTTTTGTTTTTTTTTGTGCACCGACCATGAATCAACCCAATTGTCTCTGTTCTCAGTACAGACATCAGGACTTACATAAAGGCTTTACAGAAGGGTGAACTACCCTTCTAAGGTGTAGGCCTGTATTTTACTTTTCTTTTTCCTTATTACTTTCCTATTACTTTACTATTACAAATTGTAAAATTGACTATCATTATTTTATCTATACATACTGTGAACCCTCTCAGGTTCATGGCTTCTACTTTATTTGTGTTTCTTTTAGTAGCTCATGATGAGCCCTAACCCTTGTGATATTAGTGCCATGCTTAGTAACTGAACCTCTGTTTCCCCTCACTCCTAGTAAGCTTTGTAGTAATAGAGGGAAACTCTTCAGGATGTACAGCACTCGGAAGCTTAGGTATTTAGCATCCGGTCTGCTCAAATAATATTTGAGAATGCTAAATAAATAGGGTGCATGATGGGTGACTACTTCCCTTTTGTGCTTTGTAATCATAAATCTGTGTTTTGCATATTGTTCCCTTACTATGGACCTTGCCAAATCCTTAACTGCTTGCAATAATCACTGCTGCTTGCTGCCTGTATATTATGTATGCTGGCAATCTACAATTACCATTTGGCAGACATGCTGTTGACATCAAAATAGAAATTCACGGGGCTGGTTTCACACCAGCATGATTACGGAGCACTAGCGCTTTCTGTAATCTATGGGCACTTTCACATATTCTTTGGGCATTTGGGGAGCACTAAGCCCTGCCAGCAGCATCCGAAGGACACAGTGCTAGCGATTCCACTCCATATGAGTGGGAAGAGCCATCAGTGAACACACGGTGATTGTGGGGCGCTCCTGCTTTAGGGCTGTGTCAAACTTTCAAAGTCGCTGTGTGAAACCAGCTTTACAGTAAACTACATGGGTTTATCTAAACTGTTGTCTTTATGTTCCTATTACAAGAAAAAAGTTCTTATTAGAAGCCAAAACAGACACTGAACAACTGGGATAATTAAAGAGACTGGCATCCATAGGGATTAAAAACATGATAGGCTTGTTACTATTTGTAAAGTAGAAGTCTTCTGTCTTCTGCTTCCCTTGTGTTTCACAAATACCGAAACATAGGTCCTTTTTTCTGAGCATCTCATGTGAGATTTTGAAGGCACTTTATACTTACAGACAGGTCATTACACAGAATATTTCTTAGCACAACATGAAAACACATATCTGTTTTGAAAGGTAACTGGTAGAAGCATACCATAGCATCATCATCATATGCATGGACTCCATAAGGAAACTAACTTTCATGACAACTAACGTGTAAAAGGGTTTAACGTTACCATTACTTTGGACATATACACACCATACACCTTCTAATTTGTAAATGCTATTGACATTTTGGAATGTGAGTGATACTGCTATTTAGTAATATTTATAGCTTATAGTAGTTGATCTTTGGAATGCATTCAGAAGCTGACCCGGTTATGCCACAGAACACACATGAAATTACTAACAACCTCTAAGGTTCCTGTTAAACACCAAATTATTGCTGCTAATATCTGTATTGAGTCAAAACAACTGTATTCTATGCGTTTTACTAAAGATGTTGTTCCTGGCTTTATTAATTTGTGTTTTACATGAAAATGACAAAGCCTGTTGGTTATACTGTGTAGACTCCAAACTGTACGTATCAATAAGAACATCGTTTGACACCTGGTGTGCATTGCAAAATAAAGTGGTTCTGTGTGGCTTTAAAGTGGACCTCCAGTCAAAAAAAGCTAAGTTTAGTAAATTTCTCCCCTAACCCGCAGTCAGTAATGTAAGCTGTTTGAGAGGGCTTAACTCCATGGAGTTACTATGCTACTGCATGGGAACAGCCATCTTCCCAAATTTCTGACAGCCCTGCTTCAAATAAATCCAGTCAGTCCTACAGTGAAATTTACCCTTAATCTCTTTGAAATAATGCTTTAACTATAGCCAGAAATCCAACAGCCCATTAGCTTTGATGACTCATCACTGCTCAGAAAGCTCTTAAAACAATGCATCAACATTGTAAACAACTGTTGCAACAGTTGCATTGACTTACATTGATACATGGTAACATCCATTCCCTCCAGCAGCTGATGATCTCAGTGTGTAAGTGCGTGTAACACCACAGACATGCTAATCCCTTTTTGAGGCTGCTTATAGCAGAATCTCAAGATCCAGACAGTCTGCCCTGGGTGGGGAAAAAATATCAGACAGGCCAGCTGATCTTATATGCAAAACAAGCCAGAGAAGTATTTTGTCTCTATCCAATATTCAGTGTGCAAACAGATAAAACTTCTCTCTGGCTGGTTGGGCTGATAATAAGGAAGCACCCAGCAGTGTGTTTGTATGCTAAAAAAGGCTCTCCCCAAACCCTCCACTCACGTTCACGTCTAAGCAGGGCTCTCAGGTTTAATCCAAGATGGCCATGTTATTCTAGAAGCACAGCTATTCCATTCCTACATTTGCATGTTAAGCCCTTTCAAACAGCATACACCACTGATCATCAAAGGGGAGGGGTTTTAGGGGGGATTACCAGGCCTCTCCTGCTCATACACCTTGTTTCACTGGAGCTCCCCCAATGAAATCTAGCCCAACACTGGCCACCAATAGTGGTCATAATCATGGAAGAGTGTGACCTTGTGACCAATGGATTTAATTGGGTGAATGCCTGTGTAGGGAAGCTTTAGGCCCCTTGTGGGTTATTCAAATGCCTCTGGAGAGGCTCGGTTTTGACAGTAAAAACATCTCTCACTCTATGCACAATTCCGAGAAAAAAATTGTTTTCTTCTATTACAAAAAATACAATTCTGTGAAATACTCACCTGTAGAATTGGTATTATAAGTATACAGTACGTCCTGCTCCAGATATAGTACTTACACTTGGGTTATCCTCCGCCAGATGGCGCTGCACTGCAGAGACATGCAAAGCAGGCTCCTCCCGGCCCCTCAAATACCCGGGACCTCCCACAAATCCCCAGCATTGAAAAGCAGTGAACGAGAAGCCGGGAGAAATTAACCACCCAAACTGGTAACTATAACAATGATAACAATCACCAAACAGGGGATCCAGAAAAAAGCAAAAACCAGGGTGGGGTGGAGCAGGACGTACTGTATACTTATAATACCAATTCTACAGGTGAGTATTTCACAGAATTGTATTATTCTTAGTATACAGTACGTCCTGCTCCAGATATAGTACTTACACTTGGGACATCCAATAGCAGTGTCCATAAAGTAGGGTGGGATCCCCAGCAAAAAAGGTAACAGCAGACAGTTTAAACCACTGCCGCCTGCAAAACCTTTCGGCCAAAAACAGCATCAGCTGAGGCCCTAACATCAACCTTGTAAAACTTTGAAAAGGTATGAACAGAAGACCAAGTAGCGGCCTTGCAAACTTGTTCAACAGAAGCCTGGTGCTGGAAGGCCCAAGAGGCACCAATAGCATGAGTAGAATGAACAGTAAGGCGGAAGGGAGGACTCTTCCCCTTAGCAGAATAGGCCTTAATCACGGCCTGACAGATCCATTTTCTAATAGTAGACTTGGCAGGAGCCAAACCCTTCCTGGGCCCAGAAGGGACCACAAAAAGAGCATCAATTTTCCCGAAGGACGCAGTGACTACCAGGTAATACTTCAGACACCTATCCACATCCAAGGAAAGCAGAACCCTAGGATTAGGGCACCATGAAGGAAGAACAATATCTTGATTCAAATGAAAAGCAGACACCACCTTAGGCAGAAAGTCCGGCTTAAAGCGGAACACCACCTTATCCTGGTGTCTCTCAAAGTATGGGGGCTGGATAGACAGAGCCGCCAGCTCAGACACACGCCTAACCGAAGTAATAGCCACCAGAAAGACAACCTTGAGGGTAAGTACAGCCAGAGCAGCATCCTGAATAGGAGCAAAGGGAGCACCCTGCAAGGCAGACAAAACCAAGTTCAAATCCCAAACAGGGGCCATAGTTTTACGTGGGGGACGCACCTGAGTAACCCCCTGAAAGAAAGTCTTAACCAAAGAATGCTGAGCAAAAGACTTCTGAAAGAAGACAGACAGGGCAGAAACCTGACCATTCAGAGTACTGAGTTGGAGTCCCGACTCCAACCATACACCTGAACCCTGGGGACTGAAAACACCCGACAGGGAAGAGACCTAGACTCACACCAGTCAAAGTAGGTACGCCATACCCTGTAATAGATGGAAGAAGTTTTCTTCCTAGCCTTCACCATGGTATCAACCACCGAGGCGGACAAGCCCTTTTTCCATCAAGATGGAGGTTTCAGCAGCCAGGCTGTCAAGGCCAGAGCTTGTAAATTGGGATGGCGTAAGGGGCCCTGAGTGAGCAGATCTGGCACCCTTGGCAGAACGTACTGGTCTACTGCCATTTGCACCATGTCTGCGAACCACACACTTCATGGCCACCTGGGGGCCACCAGAATTGCTGGCACCCCTTCCAGAGCAATCTTGCACAGAACCCTGCCCAGCAGAGGGAATGGAGGAAAGACATACAGGAGCTGAAAGTCCTGCCATGACATTGCTAGGGCATCCGTGGCCAAGGCCAGAGGATCCTGGGACAGGGAGACAAAGGTCGGGAGCTTGTGATTGTGATGGAACGCAACAGATCCACATCTGGTTGTCCCCAGCGGTGGTACAGAGATTGGAACCCCCTGTTGCAGAGGGACCATGCTCCCTAGCGAGAGGTCCCCCTGCTCAGAGGATCTGCCAGCAGATTTTTCACCCCCGGAATGTACA
Organism: Gastrophryne carolinensis; assembly: GCA_027917425.1. NCBI lineage: Eukaryota > Metazoa > Chordata > Amphibia > Anura > Microhylidae > Gastrophryne > Gastrophryne carolinensis. The sequence continues at coordinate 226,100,991 of CM051237.1, forward strand.
CCGCTGATATGCAGGGAACATTGGCCTCCACCCAGGTCAGGATCAGAGACACTTCCTGGAGGGCCCTCTTGCTCCGGGTCCCTCCCTGATGATTGAGGTAGGCAACTGCCGTCTGGTTGTCCGATCGCCAACTGAACAGGCAGGCCCTAAAGATGAGTAGTCAAGCGAGCCAGAAATAACCTGATTGCTCGCAGCTCCAAGAAGGGGCAAGAAAGGATCTGCCCCCCAACAGGTTCCTTGAGTCCATTCAGGGACCTCCTGACCAGGGGGGAGAGCACACAGACCCTGTCCAGGGACGCTGGGTCCTTGTCCCATACAGACAATAGGTGAAGTTGCAGAGGCCTCAATTGGAACTGAGCATAAGGGACCTTTTCGAAGGACGCCGCCATCAGGCCCACCAGCTGCATTCCCTGCCTGATGGAGGGATGGGGACAAGCTAGGAGGGACTGACCCTGTGCAATCAGATTGTCCACCTTCTGCTGAGGAAGGAAAATCCTTGCCTGAACTGTATCCAGATTCATTCCTAGTAATGGAGTTACCAAGGAAGGGGACAGAGAGGACTTGGGGTGGTTGATCACCCATCCAAATGACTCCATAATGGGCACCACCAGCTGAGTATCCAACTCTGCCTGATGCAGAGACTGTGGAAGTGAAGAGGATGTCGTCCAGATAGGGAAGCACGCTGACACCCTAACATCTGAGTAGAGACATCACGCCAGCCAGCACCTTGGTGAACACCCTGGGAGCTGAAGTGAGGCCGAAGGGCAAGGCCACAATTGGGAATGTTGATCCATCAGAGTGAACCTGAGGGACTTTTGATGACCTGGGAACACAGGAATATGAAGGTAAGCATCTTTGATGTCCACAGAAGCCATGAAATCCCCTTGGCGCAGGGAACAGATGGCCGAGCACAGATTCTTCATGCGAAAGCGCCTGCCCTTGACAAAAACTTGTTAAGAATCTTTAAGTCCATGATGAACCTGACAGAACCACCCTTATTGGGTACTGTGAATAGGTTGGAATAAAAGCCCTTGCCTCATTCTCTTAAAGGCACCTGGCAGATGACCCCCAGCTCCAGGAGGCCTTGCACTGCTTGCACTAGCTCCTGAGCTGACACAGGGTCCTGAGGAATCCGGGACCTGATGAATCTTGGAGGGGGATCGGCAGCAAACTCCAACTTGTAACCGGAGGACACTACCTCCTGAATTCACCGGTCTGAGACATGAATCCTGCAGACCTGAACAAAGTGCTGCAGCCGTCCCCCCCACGTGGATGGGTGAGGGCGCCCCAACATGCCTGAGGGGGCTTGGTAGAGGATTTAGCTTTTGGGGTCCCAGGAGGAGCCAGGATGTCCCCGGGCCCCAGGGAAGGATACCCCCCCTTCCCTGTCTTGCATCATGGTAAGGGGAAGAGAAGGAACCCTGACCCCTAAAGGACCGAGGTTTCCGCCTGCGCTGGGGTAACCTGCCTCCCATAGCAAGAAAGGTCCGGGCGGTCTCCAAACAGATGCGGTCCTTTAAAGGGAAAACCAGTGAGGGCCTTCTTGGCAGCATTGTCAGTGGCCCACTAGCGCAGCCAAACCCGAGCGGCGCACAGCCACCACGAGGGCAGAAGTTCTGGCACACATTCTGATGGTGTCGTCCAATGCTGACAGGACAAAATTTACACAAAACATCAACTAGAGAGTGCAATAAACACCTCACAAGGCAAATCATCAGGGGTACTATCAAGCATATTTCTTATAAGGGTTCTAGTGGCCACAGCAGTAATAGCAGAGGCACAGACCGGGCGCAGCGCCGTCCCCGCACATGTAAAGGCCAGCAGGTCAATGCGCTGGTCCTCAGCATCCCACAGGGTAGTAGAATCAGGGGAATGCATGACAGAGGTGTTAGATAGCCCTAGGATCGGGGCATCCACCTCGAGGGGGGGGATGACCAACCTTTACCCACCACAGCAGGAAAGGGATACTTCCTATCCCAAAACTTTGGAACCCTGGGAAGTTTACTGGGGCGCGCCCATTCCTTGAGCACAAGGTTATGGAAATGTGCCTGCCCTGGAATTTCCAACGTGATTTTGCTGTATGGAAAAGCTCCCCTATTTGCCTGGGAGCCTCAACAGGGAGAGAGATAGACAGAACCTCAAGGTCTGGGTCAACAATCTGTCAGTGTCATCTGGGGCCCAGGGGTCAGAGCCAGAATCGTCATGACCCCTTGGTCTCTCATCAGATGAGCCTGAATCAGAAAGAAGCTCCCCTTCATCAGACGGGGTATAGCCACACAGATTCATAGTTCCCATAGGGAAAACAGTAACATTAGGCGTCAAGTGCCGCTTTTTACCAGGGCCCTTACGCTCTAAAGACCTCGCAATAATCTGTTCAACAGTAGCCATTCTAGAAGACACATCAGGCTGAGAATCCCCACTAGTATGCAACTCAACAGAAGTGAGATTTAAGCTTGGGGGGGTAGGTGAAGTGAAACGAGGCACAGCCACTGGCAGGCCAGATTGCAATGCAAGCACCTGCTCAGCACAGGGTACACAGACCCGCGCCTTGTCAGCATCAGCACAAAGCTGCTCACACGCTACACACAGCCGGGCTTGTCCCGGTTCCTGGGATGCCTCCATATGGTGAATATTAGGCACGATATGCCAGTAGGGATTTACGCAATAAGCAACCTTGGATGCCCCAATGACCCGCTATGGAAGTGGGAGTAATTATACAAGGCCCAATTATCAATTACACCGGGCAGGGAGAAGCCAATGGCTTCACCCGTCTGAAAGACACAGTGGAAAGAAGGGGTGTCGGAATCAAACACACTACAATGAGTATAAAACCGCCCGCGAGGGCACTTAAGGACCGCGGTAAGTATAACCGCCACATGCGCGCGCTGACAAAATGGCACCGAGAGCACCTCGAAGGGTGGGCCAGAGCGGGCCGTGACGCAGGGTGCGCCAAGCCAAGCCCCGCCCCCCCAAAGAGCGCGAAGCCCACAGACAAGCAGCCAATGATAACGCAGAAGCGTCTGGGGTAATGCCGCCACCCGGCGCGGAACATCCAAATGAAGGAAAAGACTTGCAATAGCAAAAAAGACAAGTCAGCGCGACGGCAGACACCACATATACTAGTCAAAAGACATGACAAACGCCGTATGCACGAATCATGCTACACGCTAACCCACACCCCCCCTTCTTTTCCTCCCGAAGGCTACAGGGAGAATGAGGGAGGATGGCTGCCCTTTGTACAGGACCCACCGCTACACGGGCAATAATGCAGGAGGGGCATCCATAAAGGCTCACCATCAGCCTATACCGCCTACCCTTTGGTGGGGGACTCCATAAGCACGCATGGTGCTGTCTACCTTCACCCGACCAGCGCAGCCGAGGCTGGGAGGCACATCACAAGGAGGACGGGTGGGAATAGTCCAACAGGGCCGCAGGCTTAAAAGCCCCGCTCACCTGCGAGAGAGTGATACTTCATGTCTTCGCAGTAAGCACTGCAGAGAAATCTGGGGATTTGTGGGAGGTCCCGGGTATTTGAGGGGCCGGGAGGAGCCTGTTTTGCATGCCTCTGCAGTGCCAGGATAACCCAAGTTTAAGTACTATATCTGGAGCAGGACGTACTGTATACTAAGAATATTCCTGCACCTGTCATGGGACAATTCTACAGGTGAGGTGCAGATTTTTAATGAGATAGATCATTTTACAAGTGGCCTATGGGGAATTCCAACTTATTTGTATTGGTTCATTTTCACAGTATTTAAATTACATACAGACCCAATTTGATATAATATGATGTAAGATGTTTTACATTTGTTTTGTCAGTGACATTTATTGGTATGATGACTGATGATAAGTGCTGTAAAATGCTTTGCTTATGTTCTCTTAGGAGGGGTTAATTTTATGTGGATGGCTTACAGACACCACATAGTAGAATACATGATTTGGTTATACATTTTTAAGAATTAGGCTAGCTGCTAATAAGTACTGTAAACCGTCTACCGTCTGGTCTATTGCCCACCACTGAGGGGTTAGGAGTATAAAGTCGGTGGCCCGGTTAGTCGGCTTGTATAAGAATTAGGCTAGCTGCTAATAAATACTGTAAACCAGTGTGTTTATTCCAAACTATAATACTAGTGATTAATTGTATTTCACTTATAACCATCAGTATATATATTTTTAACAGAACAGAGAATATGTTCATATTCACTATGGCAAAAACAATGGATTAGGTCTAAGTATCACTTTGTCTGGCAGTACTGCACAATAGGGCTCTTTCATGCATAAGGCCTGTAGTTCACTTACTCGCCTGGCAGAAGTAATGGCTTACAGAAAGCAAAATTTTAGCGACAACCATCCTTGCACTCTCTGTCTAGCAGTTTCCCAGGAGGGAAGCACAAAGAACTAGAGTGGGGAGGAAGGGGTGGGGCTTTTTAACTCTGTTCCAGTTTGTGTTTCCTCCCAGGGGGTAGAGCATCTATATCTCAAGATGGACGGTCACGCTGAAGGATGACTTGCAAAGGTGTTAAATAATAAATCCAATTTTAGACTTGGATAGTATAAATGAGTGTTAAATCCTATATTAGGTGTTTATCGTGGGATGTGTTCCCATTGCATAGACGCTTACTTCCTAGTACAAGCCATGGTTGTCACTGCTGACTGGGAAGTCCCTGGTGTTACCATGAGGGAAAGTAAAAGGGATTTTTATGAATAGCTTGGGAATACAGTTCCCTATTGTTGGTCCCAGTTTTGCCCATGGCTTTCTTGAAACATAACTTTTGAGACTCACAGCAAACACTTCACGGTGGATCTTTAACCCCCATGTGTTAATGTTGGGTAGACAGAAAAGTTAGTAAGTTAACCATTCATTTCTCTCAACTCAGCTCAGTATTTGTACCAGTACTGTTTTGTTAGCAGCTTGTTTCTAAAAAATAATTCACCTCCAAAATCTATTGGCTGGAGTAACCACTCTCCACCTCCATCCCCCAACAGGCATTGACTTCCTTTTATTAAATTATTCAATATTGCCCTAGACATTATTATTCTGTACTGACAGCAGAGGCTTCTTTTACTTGGTTTTCTTAGGCTTTCTCTTTGCCTCCATTCATTGACTACTTCTTGATATAGACCTCTGCATTACTAACAAAGTAACCCACTTTACAGGACAAAAATGATGATTCAAGTGTTATCATAGTAAAGTCGTTTTCTTGTGAAATTCATTTGAGAGCACAGGCTCTGACTTGTGTATACATTCAAAAGATGTTATGACACTAGAATACGGACAACGCCTACATGTCCCCAAACAGAATAACTGGCAAAATAATTGGTCAGAATAGGTGGCAAATATAATTAGGTTTGATACGAATTCCGCTGTACAACTGAAGTACTACAAAGCCTTCAATACAATACACAAATCAGCAGACCATCCAACTATATAGTGATTCATATTCCGCATCTCTGCAGAATTGCCACAATTATCAGTATTTTACTGAAAAATCTAGAAGCAATGGGAGCCAAAAACACATATTTGCGAATGTTGTTTATCCATTGTAAAAAAAAAAAAAATCACATTTACATATTACTTAAAGCTAAAACAGGAGGCATTATCTGGGATTAGAGTGAGGCATGGTGAGCAGAATCTTTGCAGGTCCAGCATGCACAGTAAAGTCGACACATTCCTTTTTTTTGCTAGCAGTGGCAACTTTAGCACTCATTCTGCCAGCATTTAGAATTCAGGGAGCATCCGCCAAGGGGGAAAGGGAGGGCCGTATAGCCCAGAGGTGGAGTATATGCGCCACTGCGGAGAAGAGGGGCATAGATAGGAATGTCCCCTCTAAACTCCCAAGGATGTGGGTGATTGCGACTGCTAAACCTACTAATGTCAGCAATATAGGACATGCCCATCAAACATTGAGGGAGACCCAGGAAACCAAACCTGTGAAGAGTAGGCCGTCCACCGTGGGACAGAGGATGAAAGATGCGGGTACTGTTAATTTGGATTTCTAAAAATACTTTTTTAAATTAAGTGTGGGGTGTTTATTTTTTACTTTGAACTATTAAAAGGGTCCATGTTAAAGTTAAATGGTATGCGGGGGGCAGCAAACCACTTTCCAGCAATGGCAGGTGGCTTGCCGATACCCTCAGCTAGATTACCAACACCCCCTCCTGGGGGTACAAAGGAACCTGATGCCCATCGACATGGCTGCCCCTAAGAGAGCACTGGACCTGTTCCAATAAAGTATAGACACAAAAACATAAATGTACATGTTGTAAATAACCTTTTTAAAATCTAAAGAATATCAAGGCATTAAAGTAGTAATATAGTGTGCACTTAATGGGCTTGATTCAACAAAAGTAGAAATAAATTTGTGTTGCTCGAAAAATCGTATCGCATGCGTAAATTTGTAACTTTTTCGAGTGATTCAGAAAAGGGGTTGAATTAAATACGTGCACTCGAAAATACAATCGTAACATTTTCGAATCACTCGTAAAATTTTCAAAATGCTTGTAAAAAGGCTGTCGCAAGCGAAAATTATTGGAAAATGTACTCGAATTTTTTTTCTATTGTTTAGTATTGTTTTCTGACTGCTGTATGGTATTGTAAGGTTTTTTAATGGGTAAATGTAAATGCATATTTTTTTTCAACTTGTTAAGCTGCCTGTGTAGCTGTATGTACATGGCTAACATTGTAGATACATGTAATATAGAGGCAAGGTATGCTGTAGTGGAAGTACAAAATAAACAGTAATATTTGTAAGAGGCATGTATGTTGTTTTTTTGGGGGGGGGTTTGGTTGGATTGCTAGGGACCTGTATTAAAAAGGTTTCCTTTAAAGCAGAAATGTGGCCATTGTTTTCTATACAAAGCTTGCTCACAAAGGCACCACGTGTCCTTGGGTGCAGGGTGCAGCAGCTCTGCTAGCTTTAACCTCATGGTGCACCATTCTTATGCTTACTCTATAACATGGACCAAAACCCAGGATTTTGACTATTCTGGGTTTTGGTGCCCCGCAGTGTAATAACCCAAATGTCGACCGCTCCCCTGTTTTTATGGAACTTTTTACTACTAGTAAAAAGGGGTAAAAAGTTCAATGTTTTTTGTCTTCCTAACTAGTGATTCACAAAATCTCAGGCTTTTTTCTTATGAATTGAATTTTTTACTACCATTAGAGTTTACTACCATTGCAAAGAAAGTAGAAGGGCTCCATTGTGAGAAAGAGCAAAATGAGTTTTCTCCTGCTGAAAGCTGCATAAAAAAAACAAGTGTGAAACACTACTCGCAACTTTTTAAGCACAAAACACACGAAAAATCAATTTTCTACCTTGAATCGAGCCCAATATCTGAGTGTGCATGCAACTAAATATATTATTTGCCTGTTGTAAACTAATGTGCATGTCTACAACAGTATAAAATTATAAAATACATTTTTGACTGCAATGTATTTGTTTAAAATTTGCTTGCCACAATGTGATTTTATTATGAGGATTTTAATCATTTTTAGGCATTTGGTCACATATTAGAAAGTTCTGTATTAGCAACAAGACATTTTCAGTGTGTTACAGAAGGGTAATTGTAAGTTAGGGTTTAAATGTGTAAAAATCTACACACATTCGGAAGTGTAGCATCTTCATCAAACTAGATGGGAAACAATCATGTCCGTAAAAAGGGGGAATACACCAAATTGGCAAACTGTCTTGGAAAGGTTTCTTGCCTTATGTGGGAGATCTCTACACTTCCCAAAAAAAAATGGGGGACCCTATGTCATTTTTTTGGGATTTTTAAGGGTTAGCCTAACCCTTAAAATTCTCAAAAAAATGCCCCCCCCCCCTTATGTTTATAGTGTGGATAGTAGTTGTATTTGTATATTGTATTTTATTTGTAAGTAAGTAATATTAGTTATAAGTGCTCTTTTCAGTTTGGGGGGTCTACCGGGGCAAGAATGTGGGGGCTACCAATACATATGTGGTACCGTTGTAATCGGGAGAAATGGGGCTATCACATGCAATATGGTTTTCATTAATAAAACAAATGTTTTATTTAAAATAAAGGAGACAATTGTCTAAAAAATATTATTTTATTTATTTTTTTGTATTTTTGCGCAAAAATATTCAAAAAACAGTAGAAAAATTACAAACAAGACATTTCACGTTAAAGCCTAAACTCTGCTGCAAAAAATATGTATATAATTTTTCTGGAAATTCCAGTACATGGCGCAAAATGGGGAAAATGACCTGTCAACAGAGGGTGACAAAACTTCAAGTAGGCTGGCAATTAAAAGGGTTAATAGTACCTATGCATGTTGGGTATTGTTCTGCTCGGAGGACCTTGCGCTTTTAGATTTAGCTTGTTTTTTCTTGTTTGCATATTGATATTTTAGGAAAACATGGTTTTTATTCTGCTTTTTTATAATTTTTCTTAGGGAAACCCTGTGCAACCTAAGAATTCTTCAATAGATCACTTCCAGAAAGATGAGCCCACTACAACAAGCTCAGTACGCTTAGAAAGCTTAATATGTGTACTTTCAGGGAATATATGGTTTATGGGGGATATTCCAAATGTAAAGGGTTGTTTTGGTTGAAAAATTGCAAGGTGCGCACTTTGTCAGCAGAGCTGAAAATTTCAAGTACAATTACTGTTATGCGCATGCTTTACTTTGGGGTGTTTGGCAACTCTTCCCTTGACACTACCTATGCATGTTGGCTATCGTTCTGTTCGGCGGATGTTGCTTTTTCAAATTTTACTTGTTTTTTCTTGTTTGCATTCTTGTTTTTTTTAGGAAAATGTGGCTTTGATTCTTCTGTTTTATTCTTTTTTAGGGAAACTCTATGCAACCAAAGAATTGATTGAGGGATTACTTCCAGAAAACTGCGCCCATGTCAACAAGCCTGGTACGCCTAGAAAGCTTGAGGTGTGTACTTCCAGAGAATATATCATTTGTGGGGGGTATTTCAAATTTAAAGGGTTGTTTTTCTGGAAAAACTGCAAGGTGCGCTTAGCACGTAGCATAGTTGTATTTTATCTGAAAATCTCCTAAAGCGCTGTTTCAGTTTGGGGGAGTCTCCTGGGCAGGAAAGGGTGTCTACCAATACATATGTGGTACCGCTGTGAGCGGGAGAAATTGGGGTTTCGCAGGCAATAACATTTTATTGACAAACATTTTTTGATTACAAAAAACACTACAAATTGCCAAAAAGTTTTTTTTTTTTGCACATATTTTACCCAAAAGTATTGAGAATACACTAAAAAAAGGGCAAACAAGATATTGCATGTTGAAGCTCAGACTCCCCTGGAAATCCCTTCAAAAATCAAGGTTGAACATATGTAGCGCAAAATAGTGAAACGTGGTCTGGCAACAAAGGGTGACAAAAATTCTAGGAAGGTTGGCACTTAAAGGGTTAAAGGCAGTGTGCGGCATCCCTTATTACAGCCAGTCAGTAGCATCCACCCATTACAGGCATTATGTGGCATCATTCAATACAGGCAGTGTGCACCACCCCTCATTACAGGCAGTGAACGGCATCCCACATTAGAGGCAGTGTGTGCCATCTCCCATTACAGGCAGTGAGGGGCATTTCTTATCAAAGGCAGTGAGCAGCATCCCTCCATTACAGGCAGTGAGCAGCATCCCACTTCAGAGGCAGCGTGCAGCATCTCCCATTACAGCTAGTAAGCGCCATCACTCACTACAGACAGTGTGCGCCACCCCTCATTACAGTCAGTGAGCGGCATCCCCATTAGAGGCAGTGTCCGCTGTCTCCCATTACAGGCGGTGAAGGACATCCCCCCCATACAGGTATCACCCCCCTCCCTCCCTAGGAATGCTGGACTATAATAAAGCAGCAGACACACATTCAAGCTTACCGGCGCTTGGGTTGCTACCGTGATAGTTGACCAGCCTTTATAGCCTGTGTCCAATGAAAAGAATGAACAGTGCAGGCCACACCCACCTGGAACAAGCACCACAGCAACTGAAGCACTGTTAAGCTTGAATGTGTGAGTGTGTGTATATGTGTGAGCGGTAGAAACAGCAGCAGCGGCGGGCAGGCAGGCATGAATCGGTTACTCTGCCCACTCACTACTTTATTATTGTTCAGCGCTCAGGGGAGGGAACAAGGGGGGTACTGCTGGCTGCAATGGGAGGGACAATTTAGTGAATGGTGCAGCGGTGCAGGAATAGAGCTATCGAGCCCCAAAACTTTTCTCCCCCAACCACCATTCACACCATAAGATGCACAGATATTTCCCCCTCTTTGTAGGAGAAAGTGCATTTTATGGGCCAAAAATACAGTATTTTTGTTTCTGTAATTCTCACACCTTCGAAGACCCTACCAGCTCTCTTTCCATTATTCAAGCCCTTAAGAAATTTCTGCGTGTGAGCACTGGTTAGGGGTGTCTATATAGTAGGTTTATGCACAACTGCAAACCTCTGGAGGGTTCTACACCTTGAGGTTTGCAGGATTCCAGCAGCTTCAAATACCTGTTTGCTGCTTAGTTATGGCATTTTAGCTGCTCCTCTCTTAATCCAATTAATTGGTCTTGTAAAAAACCCCAATTAGCTCACGGGAATAGAATTTGCGGTAGTCCTCCAGGACGGCCCAGCCATGTAACTCCTCCTACCTAAAATGGAAACACAAACTGGACAGGATTAAATACCCTGCCCCTTACTCTCGGACCTCAGTGTCTTAACCAAGAAATCCCGAAGGAACCAGCAAAAGATAACAAATCTTACATAACATACTTATCCTGGGTGGGAAGTAGGACGCCGTCATGGAGGACAACCGGAAGTTCCATTACGGTAAGCTAATTGGGGTTTTCCCAAAATGTCCTCCAGGACAGCCCACCCTTGATAATCGAGTAATGACACTAACGTCCTACCTCGGGGGGGACCATCTGCAAAGGCTAACAACAAATGAACACACTTTCTGCACCCTGAAGAGCGATCTAGATAGGTTAATACAAATTTTCTTGCATCAACAGAGTCCTGGGAGATAGATTTCCTGGGACCTGTGAAACTCTGAAGCAATTTTTGGAAGGTAAAAGTGGATCAGGTCTGATCGTGAAATTATGAGAAAAAAAAATGGAAATATGGTTCCTTAATAGATAAGGTCTGTAGATCAAGATTCTTCTGGCAGAAGTAATAGCTAAAATAAATGAGCTTCGAGTGTTAGGTATTTCATAGCTGTCTCTTTAACAGGCTCAAAGGGAGACTTAGTGAGCCCACTTAAAACAAATCGATAAATCCCAAAGTGGGAAGGCCTTGGAACTCACTGGTCTTCCTCTAGAAAGGGAAATGAAGAATCTGTCAATCAGATCCCCCAGCCTAAGCCTTCTGTCTAAAAACAATGACAGAGCTGCCACCTGCACCTTTAAAATGCTGATAGCCAAATCTGCTCCTTCCTGCAAAAATGTCAAAACCACCACCAGATCTAAACATTTCAGGTTATGGCCCCTGCTAAAACAGGAAAATCTGTTTCATACCTTCCCGTAGATCTTACAGGTGACAAGCTTCCAGCTCTGAAGCAGAGTCCAAATAACTCTACTAGAAAGACATTTGCACCTTAGCAGGCCCCAATCAGGATCCAGGCCATCAGGTGGAGGTTGTGAACTTGAGGATGGAACATTGGTCCCTGATGAAGGCTGTCAAAGGAAAAGTGACAGGAGAACCTATCGACATCTGGTTTAGCAGGGAGAACCACAAACTCCTGGGCCACCAGGGAGCAACTTGGAACACTCTCGCCAGCTCCATCTTTATCTTTCTTATGACCTGAGAAAGAATCTGGAATGGGAGAAAGGCATAAAACAGCCTGAACATCCCCCAAATCTGAGGCAATGCGACCCCTGCCAGAGCTCCCTGGCCCTGGTGTAGAGAGAAGTTTTGGCATTCAGAATTCTATCTTGTGGCAAAGAGATCCACTTCTGGTAAACCCCAGAGAGCTACTAGCTGTTTGAAGACTGTCTGGTTTAGTTCCTATTCCAACAGCCTTAGTTGCACATGGCTGAGTAGATCTGCCAACACATTTAGTTCCCCCTTGATGTGGATTGCTCTTAGGGATCTTACTACCCCTTCCATCCTGTAGCAGATAGTCCTGGAGAGAGACATCAACTCCACCGACCTTGTGTCGTCCTGATGGTTGAGTTATGCTACCACTGTGGCATTGTCCGAGAAAATCAGCCCATCTCAATCCTGGAACCTCTTCTCGAAGTGTTCTAGAGCCAATTAAACAGCTTTCAATTCTTAAAAAATTGACGATCTTTGGGTCAAATTGTCTGACCAGGTACCCAGAATTTGACAATGAAACATGTGAGCCCCCCAACTCTATGCGCTTGCGTCTGTTGTGATCTGAATAGGGTCTATCTGATGCCAAGGTTTCCTGGTGGCAGGATTTCCTTGATCCAAACTTGATCCAATGTAGGTACCCACATACTCAATCTGGGAGAGTAGTCCGAGAATCCAACATCTCTGAATCCCTGTTCCATGTGAGCAAAAAGAAACTCTGGAGGGTTATTGAGTGAGACTGGGCCCAGCTGACTGCTGGAATGGCTCAAGACATGAGGCCCAGCAGAGTCAAAAACTATCTTAATGATATTCTGGGATTGTTTTGGACATAAGAGGACAGGGAGATAATCCTTTGGATCAGTGAAAGAGGAAGAAATGTTCTCTCCTTTAAACTGTTGATATGATATCGTCCAGATATACCACAATACCTTTCTGATTTATTCTCTGATAAGCCAAAACTCTGTAAAATCCGAGGCATTGCTCTGAACTGCCAATGTAAGGTTACTCCACCTATCATTACTGCTAATCTCAGATATCTTCTGTGATTTTGAAAAACTTGTAAATAAGCATCCTGGAGATCTATAGAGGCCATCCAGGCGCCCTAGAACAGGATATCCTTGACCGTAAAAATAGATTCCATGCGGAATCTCTTGTACAAGATACCTGTATTTAATTGCTTCAGTTTCAGAATCATTCAGAACTTGCCTGAAGGTTTTTGAACAAAAACACTTGAGAATAAACCCCCGAACGTCTCAGGTGCCAAGGGACCTCTTCTATAACCTCCTCTAAAATTATTTACATAACAGTTTAGAAAAACCCTCAGGCAAGGTAACCTGACAATTGACACAGGATTTAGCCTGGCTCATTCTAAATTCCATGGGCTCCTTAGGTCCCCTAGAATTTCTGAGATGCCTTCTGGAGTCTTTTGTAGCTTTAGCCTACTTAACTTTGGTATCTTTAGCCTATGAAAAGGGACAAAAACATACAATTCTGTGAAACTCACCTGTAGAATTGTTTTCGAGTATATCCAGTCCAGGTCGTCCCAAAGTGATGACATTTGGGTATTCCGCCACCAGGGGGCGCTCGACTGCAAGATCAAAAGCTGTCGCTCCTCCCGACCCCCTATAAAAGCAGGTGTCTCACTATGATTTCCCAGTGGTTAAAAAGCAGTAAGAACAAGAGACAGGCCGGAGGGCCAAGAAACCATGTTACTTCACATAGCTTCAGCACTTACTCTCTCCAACAAAAAACCTTAAGGACAACAGTCCAAGATAAAAATGGTAATCACCATAACAGGCAAACATGAGATAATGAAAACAAGGGCGGGGTGGGACAACCTGGACTGGATATACTCAAAAACAATTCTACAGGTGGGTTTCACAGAATTGTATTTTTCCCTATATCCAGTCCAGGTTGTCCCAAAGTGATGTGGGACATCCAAAAGCAGTGTCCATTAGGGCGGGATCCCCAGTGCGGAACAGCATGTAGTTCATTTCACTACCGCCTGAAGCACCTTTCGGCCAAAGACAGCATCAGCTGAGGCCCTAACATCAACCTTATAAAACTTGGTAAAAGAATGAACTGAAGATCAAGTGGCAGCCTTACAAACCTGTTCAACAGATGCCTGGTGCTAAAAAGCCCAGAAGGCACCAATAGCTCTTGGCAGAATATGCTTGTACCACCGCCAGTCTGATCCACTTACTGAGAGTGGACTTGGCTGGTGGCAAACCTGTCCTAAAGCCCTCTGTTAGGACAAAGAGCAAATCCGATTTCCTGAAGGATTCAGTCGCAACCAGGTAATACTTAATGGCTCTGACCACATCCAAGACATGGAGGGTCCTTTCCTTAGAATTAGTCGGTGCTGGACACCAGGAAGGCAAGACAACTTCCTCATTAAGGTAAAAGGGAGAAACGACCTTAGGCAAAAAATCAGGTTTAAAGCGAAAAACCACCTTATCCTTATGTCGCTTCAAGTAGGGAGGCTTCATACAAAGAGCTGCCAGCTCCGACACGCGACGCACCGAGGTGATCGCAACCAAAAAGAACCACTTTGAGAGTCAATATAGACAATGCAGCATCGCACAATGGCTCGAAGGGAGGACCCTGAAGAGTAGAAAGTACCCAATTCAAGTCCCACACCGGTATTACTGACCTACGCGGTGGACGTACATGGGTAACTCCCTGGAAAAAAGTTTTGATCAACCTATGATTGGCAATGGATCTCTGGAAGAAGATGGCTAAGGCCAAAACCTGGCCCTTGAGGGTGCTCAGTTGGAGACCCAAGTCTAAGCCGTGTTGTAAAAACTCCAGAATCCTAGAAATAGAGAATGTGCGGCAAGGGAGACTCTTGGACTCGCACCAAGCAATGTAGGTGTGCCAAACACTGTAGTATATCATGGAAGAAGACTTCTTCCGTGCCTGAATGGTATGCACAACCGTGGCCGACAGCCCCTTTTCCGTCAGGAGTGAGTTTTCAATAGTCAGCGTCTGTAAATTGGGGTGCCGCAGCGACCCCTGAGTGAGAAGCCCTGGGTCGTCGTGCATGACGTAGCGATCCACTGACATCTGAACTATGTCTGCAAACCAACTCCTTCTCGGCCAGCGAGGAGCCACCAGGATGGTTGGTACCGCTTCCTGGGCTATCTTGTGCAGCACTAGGCCCAGGAGTGGAAGCGGAGGGAATGCATAAAGGAGCCTGAACTCTGTCCAAGGAAATGCCAGAGCGTCTGTGGCAAAGGCCAGAGGATCTCTGTACAGAGAGACGAACCTTGGAAGCTTGTGTGTCTGGACGCAAACAGGTCCACGTCCGGGTGACCCCAGCGGAGACACAGAGCGTGAAAGGTCTTGTTGCTGAGAGACCAGGTGTGAGGCACTCCTGCTCAGGGAGTCTGCCTCCTGGTTTTCTACCCCAGGGATGTAAACCGCCGAGATGCAGGGAACATTCTCCTCTGCCCAAGTCAGAATTTGGGTCACCTCTTTGAGAGCTTGCTTGCTCTGAGTCCCGCCCTGGTGATTGATGTAGGCAACAGCTGTCTGATTGTCCGAGCGAACCTGAATCGCACGACCCCTTAAATGGAGAGTCAAGCGAAGAAGCACCAACCGGATCGCTCTCAGCTCCAGGAGATTTATGGGTAAACGGTTCTCCTGCGGACCCCACTGACCCTGGATTTTCTGCGTCTGCCAAACGCCTCCCCAGTCGGTCAGACTGGCATCCGTGGTAACTATCTCCCACCGGGGAGTCAGAAAGGACTTGCCCACCAATAGGTTTCTGGAGTCCAGCCACCACAAGAGGGACTGCCTGGCCAGGGGGGACAGTGAAAATTCCTGTTCCAGCGACTCCTGCATCTCGTCCCAGCCGGTCAACAGGTTCAACTGAAGGGGTCTCATGTGAAATTGGGAGAAGGGCACTGCCTCGAAGCATGACACCATTAGGCCCACCAGCCTCGTCCCCAGACGGATCGATGGCCGCTGACAAGACAGCAAGGCCTGCACCTGCGTCTGGAGCCCAAAACCTTCTGCTGTGACAGAAAGACCTTGACCTGAGAGGTGTCTATCGTCATGCCCAGGAAGGACCTCACTGTTGGAGTGATGGAAGACTTTGGGTAATTGACTACCCAGCCGAAATCCTCGAGAGTGGACAGCACCGTCCGGGTATTGATTTCGGCCTGCTGAAGAGACGCAATCAGTAAATCATCCAGATAGGGCAGCACACGAATGCCCTGGTTCCTCAGGATAGCCATGATGCCTGCCAGCACCTTGGTGAAGACCCGGGGAGCTGAGGATATCCCGAATGGCAGTGCCACAAACTGGTAATGCTGCTCCTCCAGAACAAACCTCAGGAACCTCTGATGCCCCTGGAATATCGGGATGTGCAAATAAGCATCCCTGATGTCCACCGTGGTCATGAAGTCGCCGGGCTGAAGCGAACTCACCGCGGACCGTAAGGTTTCCATGCGGAAGTGTCTGACTCTGACAAACCTGTTGAGACCCTTCAGCTCCAGGATAGGCCTCAACGATCCGTCCTTCTTGGGAACTGTGAATAGATTGGAGTAGAAGCCTTGACCCTGCTCCTAACGAGGTACAGGACAAATCACACCTAACTGCAGGAGGTGTTGTACGGCCATTCTCAGACCCTGTGCCTTCAATGGGTTCTGGAATATCAGAGACCGAAGAAATCTTGAGGGGGGCCTGACTGCCAGCTCTATTTTGTAACTGGAGGACACCACCTCCTGAATCCACCGATCCGAGACACGCTGTCTCCAGATATGAGCAAATAGCAGAAGCCGTCCCCCCACCCGGATGGGTGAGGGCGCCTCCTCGTGCCTGAGGGGTCTTGGCAGGGGGCTTGGACTTGGTTCCCCAAGCAGGATTAGGTCGGCCGCGGGACCTACCTTTTCCCAGGTATCTCTGTGGCCACCTGAAAATGAAGAGCCTCTTCCTCCTTGAAAGGAGCGATAGGCAGATGAGCTCCGAAGGGGCCGCGCAGGCTTCCGTCGCTGAGGGAGTCTACCATCCTTGACCAGGAGGTCCAGACGCTCCCTAAACAACCTGTGCCTCACGAGGGGATACTAGTGAGTGACTTCTTAGTCACGACATAAGCCAACCATTGCCGCAACCAGAGCAGCAACAAGCAGGGCCAAAATCCTGGCACCAAGCCGGACACCATCGTCCATGGAGACAACAAAGGCAATGAAATCCACACAAGCCTTGAGGTCTTTATACTCCTCCACCCGCTTGCGAGTCTTAGCACTATCCACAAGGCGTCTCACCTTCTTTCTGATGGCCAGGGAGACAATAGCCGCAGCACACACAGGGCGAAACAAGGCACCAGCAAAGGTGAATGCATGACAGACCAGCTGATCCATGCGCTTGTCAGCTGGATCACGTAAGGAAGCGTTATCGGGTGAAGGCATAACAGTAGTGTTGGACAACCCCGACATAGTGGAATCCACCTCGGGAGGACGAGACCATAGCTGAACCAGCTCCACAGGGAAGGCATACCGCCTATCCAGGCCCTTAGGCACCGACGGTAGCTTGTTAGGCCTTTCCCATTCCTTGAAAATCATATTAGAAAAATGGGCCTGCTCTGGAAAGACTCGCCTCTGTCTTTCAGGCCTAAACAAATCACTCTGCTTCCTCTTAGCCACTCTTGGTGGGACAATGTGCAAGGTCTCAAAAACTGAGGTAAGCAACTTCTCCGTATCATCAGGGAGCCACGCATCCTCATCCGAGGAGGAACCAGACACACTGTCATCGCCAGCAGAATAATCCACAGTGGAACAGGAATCATCTGGCAACTCACCTTCCTCCACAGAGCCCAGGCCATTAAACAGATCATCCTCATTACCTGAGTAAACCGGCTCGATGTGCCGTCTCTTACTTGTGGCCTTCTTAGGAGCCGTTTGCGAGATCTGTCTCTTGAGACTGGCCACTCTGAATGCCAAATCAACATGGGACCCCCTGCTGGCCTCCCCCTCACTGGGTGCTGAGTGAAGCAGCGGGGGTTCTGGAGAGGCCGCAGGCAATGAAGGGCTAGGGACAGGTACGCCCCCCCGGTCATGGTCCAAAATTACGCTCCTGGCGCAAGTGGTACAAACAGTGCTGAATCTGCCCAGAGGGCTTGCACTGCACAAGGGGCAGAGCTTCACCCGCCCAGATGGGGCCCCTAGCTCAATATCCCCAGATGCCTCCATTATGGTGATTGGACAAAAATTGGTATGCAGGTTACAAGGCACTGACGGCCTAAACCTATGTATCCCTCTTATATAGTCCCTCCTATGTGATCCCTTTTAATAAAAGGGGGAGGGGGGGCCGGGAGGAACCACAACCCTCAATCAATCAATGGACCCACCTAAAAGACACAAACAAAAAGTGGCCATCAGTATCCCACAGCACATGCGCAACTTAAAAATCAATAATAGCAAGAGGGACTCATGACACTGTCAGCAGCATCCGGAGGGGTCCCAGGCAGGAGGGCAGAAAAACGCAGCATGCAAGATGGCGCAGACAGCACACCACGCCGCAGCTTGGTGCGTTCCTTGAGGGGCGGTGGCGCGAAAAGCGGCCCCGCCCCCCCGGCGGGGGCCCCCGTACCAAGACCGTGCGACGCGCACCACACGCCCGCACCTCCGCAGCCTGTCAGGCAGGCCGCGCAAACGGCGCCCCCCCCCTCACAGCGTAATAGCCTCAAGATGGAGGGGAGAGGGGAGCTGGAGTCACACTCGAGGGAGGTAAGTATAAGCGTGCGCAAGAGTATAAGTAAGGAGACTGTCATAGCCTAAACACAACACACAGCACAATAAAGCTTGTGGGACAGGGAGGGTATGAAGCCAGTAGGCGATAATGCGGTCCCCCCCTATAGGCTCAACATCAGCCTATGGCCGGCTACCCTTTAATCAGGGTCTGCGGCCCAGAGCCTAGCTCTGTCAAACGCCTGACCCTGGCGTTCTCCCTACCGTCACAGTCCCAATTAGCCGTGGCTGGGAGGCAATAGTGGGTCCATGGGATCAGTGGTAATAGGGTCCGCAGCGGCCGATGGGCTAGGAGGCCCCGCTCAGCTGCCAAAATCCAGGAGAGAGTATCCAACCATCTTCAGCAGCCAGACTGCAAGATGAACACTGGGAAATCATAGTGAGACACCTGCTTTTATAGGGGGCCGGGAGGAGCGACAGCTTTTGACCTTGCAGTCGATCGCCCCCTGGGGGCCGAATACCCACATGTCATCACTTTGGGATGACCTGGACTGGATATAGGGAAAAATAAACATTATACTTGCTTAGCATCTAGGCGACTTACCCCCTCCATGGTATGTTCAACCGTCATAAGCCACAAGGATCCCCACTGGGAAACACTCCGGTAGTCCTGGGCCAGTCGCGTGTGTGAGGGGCAGCTGTCCTCGCACCTCAAACTCCTCCACCAACTGCATCCGTCCCAGCGTCAGAAGTACACTCGGCTGGGGTGGACAAGCCTTTCCGGACCTGATGTGCGCACCCCCCCCGCGACCCTAAAATAGTATGGCCGCCACTGGCCAAAGAAAACGTGGTTCTCTACCCATTGTCCGGAGCAGCCTCACTCCTAGAGGAAATGATGACTGCTCTGGCTGCAGCCCACCAAATCCACCAGACTGTGCTGGAACTTACCCACTTCCAGGGAAGTCCCCTACTTACCTGCCCCCCACGTAAGAATTCAAGGTATGTAGGCGGGGCGTAGTAACCACCATACCCCTCATTCCCAGCTAGTCTGTAGGGGAATGGGTGGGATCCAAGCCCGCCCCATCCCGGAGACAGGGACAGGATATCCCTTCGGGGGGCATCCAAAGGGGAATCTCTGGTTGTAGCAGTAGAAGGCCACCCGGACCCCCCCAAGCTTTCTAGAGAGCGGAGAGGGAGTCCAGGCCAGCCATCCTCCGTGGGGAAAAAAAACAATAAACAAGACGAAGAATCCAGCTTGTTTCCAGGGAGGAAACACAGAGGTCTGGGAGGAAGGGGCGGGGTATTCATGTCCAGCTTGTGTTTTCGGTTTAGGTGGGAGGAGCTACTCGGCTGGGCCATCCTGGAGGATGTTTTGGGAAAACGTACTTATTTTGCCTTTATTTGGCCAAACCCATCAATGCAGTAAATAAGCCACAAACCAGCCACAAATCTCTTCACAAAACGATGACCAAACTTACTTTTCATGAAATACCTAATATTTTTATATTGTTTCCAAGGCATTGCACTTTTTGATGCTTTTCAGCATCAGTGAGATCCCCTTTCTTTCCCAGTTTCTTAAAATGTGTGGTCTTCTTATTAATGGGGAACATCCGTCTTAAGTATACCACAACACTCTCCATGTGTATAACCGTACATCTATATGACACATATACAAAATTTGCACAATAATTTGAAAAGCAGTGTATATATTTATAATTCATCTTTTACACTAAGACAGGCATGCTTAATGCATCTTAACACATACAGGATTCAGTAAAACACAGCATCATTACCACTAAAATTTGAGGGCTTTAGGTACTTTGGGTAAAGATCTCAAATCTGTGCCATTCAGGGTAATGCTCCTCTTTTCCTGTAAATCCCACATCCAGCTCCCTAAGCTGTATCAAGTGGGTAGAGCAGAAGAAAATAGTTGCTGGATACTGTACATGATGATATTAACAACAAGATATACATGTAGAAGGACCATCTGTAATAATTGAACCTTTTTTTCTTTACAGCCAGAAATTAAGTTTTAAGGAGCGTGTGCGAATGGCAAGCCCAAGGGGCCAAAGCATAAAGAGCAGACAAGCATCGGTTGGAGATAGGCGTTCTCCCAGTGCTGATGTTACCTCAGAAGCAAGTCCAACAAAGGTACAAAAAAGTTGGAGCTTCAATGACAGAACGCGCTTCCGCCCTTCTCTAAGACTGAAGAGTTCACAACCCAAACCAGTGACTGATAGTAAGTTTGTTTCTTTCCTACCTGTCTAAAAATTAAGAGGATGTGGCAACAATGTAATTTACAATGTATTGGACTGCAAAAAAAAAAAAAAAAAAAGCAAGACTGACAAACCCAGTAGTGTGACAATATGCTAATCAATGCCATGAAGTCTGCTGAAATTTGTCAATAAAGGACATGGAAGCATATTTGGCACTACATGGCAGGGTGATGTCCTGGAAGCTTTAAAAGAACTGGATGGTATGTGGGTCCTTTGACTGCACCATAACACAGTGCAGATAAAGGACAATGCATGCACTTTACCTGTGCTACCCATGGGCTGTACACAGGTGTGAAAGGGCTTATTTACTTAAATGGCCGGCGTTCTTCTTGCTTGTGTCATATTGGAGTATTACTACTCCAATGCAATCCAATTGGGAAGGTGTGAGATGGACCTAAAAATAAACAGGTAATATTTGCGTGCTAGTATAGAGTGCCTCACAAAGTCAGTTATACTGTTGTGACCAAGACACTGCATTGCAACCCTTTCTGAGTGAGTCAAACAACGCCATTGTAATTTACAGAGCTATCCGCATTACTGCATCCATTCTGTCAGCAATCCTCGTGAGGGTTCAGATGTTAGGGGCGATGGCTGAGATGTGAGTGCAACTGGGAAAGTTAACCAGTGGAACGGGGGGGGGGGGGGGGGAGTGTATACAAAAAAAAATGAAAACAGTGGCGTGACTTAAGGGGTGCAGTGGGTGTAACAGCTCCGGGCCCAGAATGTCAGGTGGGCCCCATCTCCTTCAACCAATATGTCATACCTGTGCTCACTTAGCATCCTTTAGAGAAAGTAAAAAACATGTGTATCTGCTGTTAAGTCTTTAGTTGTCTAGCTGCATCCAACTGAGTTAAAAGACAGATAAACATTTACTGTATGAGCCAAGAGAGGGCCTCATTAATGCTCACACCAGGACTCCATCACATTTAGTTACACCACTGGTGGGAAATTATTTACTTAGTTTGTGCCACCCTGGCTCACCCACTATTGCAATAAATGAAGTGGGTGTGCGGAGGGCTTAAAGGAGCAGCATTTGCATTAAAACAGATAAATAATTAAATAGCCACACAATAGCTTCTAACATGTGTATAAATAATGTGGGGATAAAAAAAAATCTGCCTTTCTTTTAAATTGTATAATGACAATGGCTCAGTCCATTTGCTGAATAGGGGGATCTGCTGGGTTGTTTTTAGTGAGCTGCTTCATTTAGCCCACTGGTCTCCTAGCAACACTTTACCTCAGAGGCTGACACTGTAATCAGTGGTAACGGCTGTGTGTGTGTGAGGTGTTGCTTTTGTTATGAGACCAGGTGACTCAAATGTGTAAAATCTATACAAAATAAAACTAAACTGACTGAAAATGACTGAAATTCTTCTTTGAATAACTGTGCAGGAAAATCTAAAGGTATTGAATTGGAACAAAACCCTGAGTGGCCGACCCTAAAGTCTATAAGACATTGACCTTCCCCCTTGGGCATTCTAAATCGGGATGCTTCACTGTGTGAAACGACCCCTGGATAACCACAGATTCCCCCATTTTTCTGGCACGCTCACGCAGATAGTCATTTAGACAGGCCGGGCGGCCAGGAAGGTTACTGCTCAGGCTCCCCATCTGCGTGCAAACAGCGCTGACTGGATGAGAGCCCGCGCATGCGCTGTGGGACAGGGAAAGGTACGTTTTCACAGGCGAACTTGGGGATTTCACATATCAGGGCATCCCAAGTCGGGATGCCCCTAGGGGCACAAAACAAAACTCCAGATAGTGAAAATCCTGGGTTGGGCTTTGCTCAAAACACACAAAGCTGAAAGAAAGATCATATGGAAAAATGTGTTGAGAAAAGAGAGAGAAAATGGTAAACTGAAAGATTCTGCAGCAGAGCCAACATGAAGGGAAAACTGTCAAAATAAAAAATGTTTAGAGCAAAAAAACAGGATGTAAACCCATAAATCCAATTCTGAAATAAAATAACCCCCCCCCCCAAAAAAAAGAAAAACTGGCGAGTCTGAGATTTGAACCAATGACTCTCTGGTTCAAAGACATTGAATTTACCAATGAGCTAAATTACTTCTAGAGCTTGTCTCTCTGTTTTAGATATACGA
This sequence comes from Gastrophryne carolinensis, assembly GCA_027917425.1. Lineage (NCBI taxonomy): Eukaryota > Metazoa > Chordata > Amphibia > Anura > Microhylidae > Gastrophryne > Gastrophryne carolinensis. The sequence goes on from CM051237.1 coordinate 226,123,828, forward strand.
GTTCTGGCCAGGCAATGTTGCAATATTATGCTGGACGGCTGCCAGCACTGAACAGCTGATTACTTTGTTAAATTGTTTCCCCCTCTCCTCAGCGTGGAACAGGCCAGAGTGTCAGGCCCCGACACTCAGCAAACATAAACATGAGCTATTAGTCTCCAGCTGCACAACACAGACATCATTTTTTTCTACATTTGTAATTCTTACTCCAACACTTACCTACATTCAAAGTACCATTTAAATATAAGTCACCAAGAAAAATTCGTGATACTGCTCCTTTAACTCTGTTTTGGTCTCCTTGAGGAGGTGGAGAACTGAGACTGGCGATGAACTGCAGGGTGCTAGATTTCTCGATCAGTAATGGCTTATGTCCACGGAATGATTAGGGAATGAACATTTGCTAAAGCAAACACATTAAGACGATAACTGTTCCATGGAAATCCCAGATACGGTCAAGCAATCAAGAAGAATTTGCTTGTTGGTCAAGTGTCATATCGTTTTGGCTGACATAAAAATACTAGGTCATCGATTTAATGTGGCATGTGGTAACAGAAATCAGCATTAGGATTATACAATACCTTAAATGCAATCTTAATTACGATCAATTTACTAAATATTTGCCGTACCGTGTAAATGTACCATAAGTGGGGCAGGACAGAAGAGCTGAGGGAAACAAGAGTTGAGGATAGCATTTTTTGTTTTATTGCCTGGACAGTCTCTTTAGCCCTTTCGCTGCCAGATGACCAAGAGATGTCACCCTCTGTTGCCAGGCCATTTTACAACATTGTGCGCTATGCATGTTTAACTGTTATTTTTGCAGGAATTTTCAGGAAAATTATGGGCTTAAATTATCAAGCCACTTGTACCAGACACCGCCATATAACCGCCAATTAGAGTAGTGCAATAACATTTAAATTTTTTTTACACTGGTGCATGTTGCTGCACTGCAAGATTCACATTCACTAAACATTAGAGGTGCAGCAACATGCTGAAAAAAATAAACATAGAAACATAGAAGGTTGACGGCAAAAGGAGACCATATGGTCCATCTAGTCTGCCCTTATGTGTATATGTGCTCTTTATCTTAGGATAGATGTGTGCTTATCCCAGGCATGTTTAAATTTAGTGACTGTTGATTTTTCACCTACCTCTGCTGGAAGTTTGTTCCAAGCATCTACTACTCTTTCTGTAAAATAATATTTTCTAACATTGCTCCTGATCTTCCCCCCAATCTATTTTGCACTACTACTGTCATTACACCTTCACAACAATCTTGTCACCACATAGAATAAGTCCATCTTTTACAAGTAAAAAAAAACTGTTTCTGTATCTAGATTTGCAAACAAGATTAGTCAGTGCAGCCCTGCGGGCAGACATTCCAGACTCTGTCAATTAGGGTTAGCTGAAAAGTTATATATTACTGCTAAAACAACAGAGAGCTGAGCCACTGGAGCATCAGGAAAGAGAATACAGGTATAAGTCCAAGTATAACATAAGTTAAAACCTAGCCTAAACTACCCACACATTAAACTAACCTCACTCTACAACACCAACAAGTTCTGCATCAAGAGATATGCAACTATCCGCTGGGGACAGACAACAGCTTTGAACACATGTGGCAGCCATACCTCCTCCTATATAAGGCATGAATTATAGCAGTGTGACCTAAAGTATTTTTTTACATTAGGTCCATTTTACCATGCATTATAAAAGTGCATATGTAAATTCCAATCTACTCTATGTTCACTTTTTGCAAAAAAAAAAAAAAATGACTATGATCAAGAAGAATTACTATATTGCCCCTTTTCAAGGGTGACACTAACAGCAGATTGATTGATTGACACACATACTGCAAATACTTCCCAGCTTTGTCACTGAAATTCAGCAAACTTGGTAATGCTGAAGAAAGATAGGACAGTACAGATGTGTTCACAATGATTTCTGCTTCTACATACACACTCACAAGCCCACATGCTCAATCAGTTTCAGGAATGCTGGGAAATGTAGTCTGAGTCATCAGTTTATTGTTCCCCTAAAGGAAATGCAAAAAAGAAATTCTGTGAGTACTCACCTGTAGAATTGTTTTTTTTCTTGCATGGCACGGCCCGCTTCGGTATTCATAGCAGTTGGGTTGTTCCGCCACAAGGTGGCGCATTGGTACTGCAGAAAGCTGTGGCATCTCCCGGCCCCTATAAAAACGGGATTAACCATAGAGTTCCAAGCGTAGACAAGCAGTGAGACAAGAAGCCGGGTGAGAATAAAGGTAAAAAATGTAAAAAAGGGTAAAAAACCCCAATTAACTTGGAACAATCAATTCTTGGAACCAAGAATAACGATAACAAGGGTGCGTCAAAGCAGGTCGTGCCATGCAAGAACAAAAACAATTCTACATGTGAGTACTCACAGAATTGCTTTTTTCTTTACTGCATGGCACGGCCCGCTTTGGTATTCATAACAGTTGGGACATCCAAAAGCAGTGTCCAAAAGTAGGGTGGGATCTCCAAAGAGTAACGGCCAGTAGTTCAAGTCACTACCGCCTGAAGCACCTTGTGGCCAAAAGCAGCATCCGCTGAGGCCTTAACATCAACCTTGGAAAACTTGGAAAAGGTATGAACAGAAGACCAAGTAGCGGCCTTGCAAACGTGTTCAACAGAAGCTTGGTGCTGAAAAGCACAAGAGGCACCAATAGCACGAGTGGAATGAGCAGTCACCCTAAAGGGAGGTTCCTTTCCCTTAGCAGAATAGGCTTGAATCACCGCCTGACGGATCCACTTGCTGATAGTGGACTTAGCCAGAGGCAAACCCTTCCTAGGTCCAGAAGTGAGAACAAAAAGAGCATCAGACTTCCTGAAAGTCTCAGTAGAGACCAAATAAAACTTCAGAGCCCTGACCACATCCAGAGAATGTGGGGCCGCTCCTTGGAATTAGCAGGATTAGGACACAATGAAGGCAAAACAATGTCCTGATTGAGATGAAAAGCAGACACCACCTTAGGCAAGAAATCTGGCTTAAGCCGGAACACCACCTTATCCTGATGCCGCTTGAAATAAGGAGGTTTGATGGAAAGCGCCTCCAGCTCAGAAACTCGCCTTACGGAAGTGATAGCCACCAAAAAGGCTACCTTAAGAGTCAGAATGGGCAAGGCAGCCTCACGGATAGGCTCAAAGGGACGCCCTTGCAGAGCAGACAACACCAGATTCAGATCCCAGACTGGTAGCAAAAGCTTACGGGGTGGACGCACATGAGAAACACCCTGGAAAAAGGTTTTAACCAACCGGTGATTGGCAAAGGATCTTTGGAAAAAAATTGCCAGAGCTGAAACATGGCCTTTTAGGGTACTAAGTTGAAGGCCTAGATCCAAACTATGTTGCAAGAATTCCAGAATCCTGGGAATAGAAAAAAACCGACAGGGAAAAGACTTAGACTCACACACAGGCAATGTAAGCATGCCAGAGCCTGTAACAGATAAAGGACAAAGACTTCTTCATAGCTCTAATCATGGTATCAACAACAGAAGCAGGCAACCCCTTTTCCATCAAGATGGAGGTTTCAGCAGCCAAGCCATTAAAGCCAGCGCTTGTAAATTCGGATGGCGTAGCTGCCCCTGAGTGAGAAGATCTGGATCCTTGGGCAACTGCACGACGTCTGCGAACCAAACTCTTCTTGGCCAACAAGGGGCCACTAGGATGGCTGGTACCTGCTCCTGGGCTATCTTGCGCATGACCCTGCCCAGGAGAGGAAACGGAGGGAACACATAGAGAAGCCGAAACTCTGTCCAAGGTATTGCCAGGGCATCCGTGGCGAAGGCCAGAGGATCCTGAGATAGAGAGACAAATCTGGGAAGTTTGTGATTGTGACTGGGCGCAAACAAGTCCACGTCCGGCTAACCCCAGCGGTGACACAGCGAGAGGAACACCCGGTTGTTGAGGGACCATTCCCCCAGACGAGACGACCCCCTGCTCAGGGAGTCTGCCACCTGGTTCTCCACTCCCGGAATGTAGACCGCTGAGATGCAGAGAACATGCCGTTCCGCCAAAGACAGAATCAGGGACAATTCCTTGAAGGCTCGCTTGCTCTGAGTCCCTCCCTGATGATTGATGTAGGCAACTGCCGTCTGGTTGTCTGAGTGGATCTGAACAGCCCGACCCTGAAGGTGAGTGGTTAGGCGAGAAAGAACCAACTTGATCGCCCTCAGTTCCAGGACGTTGATGGAAGCATGGGCCTCTTGTGGGCCCCACCGACCCTGGAACTTCAGGGACTTCCAGAAGCCTCCCCAACCGGTCAGACTGCCATCCGTGGTGACCATCTCCCAGCATGGAGGCAGGAAGGTCCTGCCCCCCAGAAGGTTCCTTGAGGCCAGCCACCACGAGAGGGACTGTCTGGCCAGAGGAGACAGAGCAAATTCCTGATCCAGGGACACAGGGTCCCGATTCCAAACTGACAAGATGTGCAACTGAAGAGGTCTCATGTGAAACTGAGCAAAGGGGACTGCCTCGAAGCAGGACACCATCAGGCCCACCAACTGCATCCCCTGACAGATGGAGGGATGAGGACACGATAGCCGAGCCTGAGCCTGCATCTGAAGACCCCCCACCTTCTGCTGAGGAAGGAACACCTTGACCTGAGAGGTATCCAGAGTCATGCCCAGAAAGGACCTCACCAAGGTCGGGGACAGAGAAGACTTGGGATAGTTGATCACCCAGCCGAAGGACTCTAGAGTGGATGTCACCATCTGAGTGTCCTGCTCGGCCTGAGGAAAGGACTTGGCCACAATCAGGATGTCGTCCAGGTAAGGAATGATGCGTATGCCCTGGTTCCTTAGCAGAGCCATCACCCCCGCCAGTACCTTGGTGAACACCCGAGGCGCCGAGGTGATACCGAAGGGTAGAGCCACAAACTGGTAATGCTGATCCTGCAGCTCGAACCTTAGAAATCTCCGATGACCTGGGAAGATAGGCACATGATTATACGCATCTTTGATGTCCAGAGTGGTCATGAAGTCGCCGGGCGAAGGGTACTGACAGCAGAGCGTAGCGTCTCCATATGAAAATGCTTGAATCTGACAAATTTGTTGAGGTCCTTCAGGTCCAGAATGGGCCTCAGAGAGCCGTCCTTTTTGGGGACCGTGAAAAGATTGGAATAGTACCCCTGACCCCATTTTTGATGAGGCACCAAACAAATGACTCCGGACTCTAACAGGCAATGAACCGCCAGAAGCAACCCTTGAGCGGACTTGGGGTTTAAAGACATCCGGGATCTGATGAATCTTGGGGGTGGCCAGGCTGCAAACTCTATCTTGTACACTACTTCCTGAATCCACCGGTCTGAGACGTGAAGCCTCCAGACGTGAGCAAAGAGCCGAAGCCGTCCCTCCACCCAGATGGGTGAGGGCTCCCCTTCATGCCTGAGGGGGCTTGGGAGAGGGTTTTGGCTTGGAACTCCAGGAGAGATCGGGACCACCACAGGATCTGCCACGGCTCCAAGAATCTCTGCGGCCACTAGAAAGGAGGGAGCCACGGCCTCCTCTGGGGCACGAAAGGAAGGGAGGGGGATGAAGGACCCCCGAAAGGGCCGAGACTGCCTCCTACGCTGAGGTAGCCTGCCATCCTTGGCTAGAACATCAAGACGCCCCCCAAATAGCCGCAGCCCCGCGAAGGGGAGTCCAGTGAGAGCTTTCTTAGCAGCAGCGTCAGCTGCCCACTGACGTAACCAAACAGAGCGGCGTATAGCCACCAAGAGCGCAGAGGCCCTACCGCTCAGCCGCACAGCATCATTCATAGCAGTAAGGATAAAGGCCACAAAATCAGAGCAAACCAAGAGTCCTATACTCCTCCCCCGGCTACGATCCGTAGCGCCATCAAGGAGACGCTTGAGCAGTTTCTTAAGGGCAATAGCTGTAATGGCAGCCGCACAGGCCGGACGCAATCCAGCCCCCACACAGGTAAAGGCATGGCAGGCCAACTGATCCATGCGCCGGTCCTCACTGTCCCTCAGAGTGGTAGTGCCAGGTGAAGGCATGACCAAAGTATTGTACAAGCCTAGCACGGGATTGTCCACTTCAGGGGGAAATGACCACCTCTTAACAAGATCAGCAGGAAAGGGATACCTCTTATCCAAACCCTCGGGCAGCCTGTTTGGACGTTCCCATTCTTTAAGCACCATAGTGGTGAAATGTCCCTGCTCAGGGAACTCTGGACGCTGTTTACTAGGACGAAACAGCTCACCCTGTTTCCTTTTAGCCTCCACACAAAAATGTGAGACAGCAAATGTGTCCTCAGGATACCATGAATCCTCCCCAGATTCAGGGTCACTATCACAACCCTCCTGCTGGTCCCCAGAGGAGTCAGAGTCCTGGAGCAGTTCCCCTTCCTCTAGGGAATAACGTCCAGTAGTGACATCAAATTCCTCAGACTCCTCTGTATAGTGTGAGGGAGTGGAAGTCAGGTGCCGCTTCTTGCCAGAGGCCTTCCTAGGAATAGGCCCAGCAAGCTGCTTCTCAATGTTGGCCACACGGAGTGCCAGATCAGACTGTGACCCCCTGCTAGCATCCCCCTCACTGGGAGCTAATTGCAGCAGTGGGGGGGGGGTAGGTGATGCCGATGGGGGCGCAGAGCTGGGAAGCGATGCAGGCAAACCAAGCTGGAGCACAAGGACACTTTGAGAGCACGGCACGCACACCGTGACATCACTGCTGATAGGGGATACCCTGCACATGGAACACAGCCGGGATTGCCCCGAAGGACCCCCGAGCACGCCATCCCCAGAAGCCTCCATATGGTGATTAACACAGGCGCAATAGGCCAGCGCTGGGTAAAGGCTAATACAAAAGCCACCCGGGATGCCCTCCCATGGGATGCCCCCAGCTAAGCAAAAATGGGTGGGGGGATGAGGGGTAGGAACAAAGTCAGAGAGGGGGGGGGGAGAAACGAGACGGCAGCGGCGAGTATCCAGGCCAGAAGGAGGGGGGAGGTCCCCTGAAGGAAAAGAAGGGGACACAGTCCCCAAAACACTTACCCCCTCAGAAGCCAGGACAGGAACTCCGCATCCCTAGTAGGCTCACCATAAAGCCTATGGCCGGCTACCCTTTGTGGAACAGGGTCTGCGGCTTGGAGCATTGCTCCAGGAGCACTTGACCCTAGTGCTCTTCTACCCTCACCCAATCTGTCAGCCAAGGCTGGGAGGCAGTGAGGGTCCAGAAACGGGTGGAAATAGACTTGCAGGGCAGCAGGCTTAGTTGCCTCGCTCACCTGCGCAAGAGAGAGAGCCATCTTCTAACTTCGCAGTTCCACTGCAGAGGAAACACTGGGGAACTCTATGGTTAATCCCGTTTTTATAGGGGGCCGGGAGATGCCAATCTAACCCAACTGTTATGAATACCGAAGCGGGCCGTGCCATGCAATAAAGAAAATAGCTGCAGAGACAACCTCAGGATTAAAGGTATATTTTTTTTAAATTGTGGTTTGGTAGGTCATTCACTTTAATTATAGCTGCAGAATAGCAGCCCAGTAATTGGTTTTACTTTAGAATGATACTACTACAACCAAGATTAGACTCGACTGACAATCCAACTGCTTGCAAAGCTTGTTGTCAAGAAACACTGGAAAACATTACTGAATAAGGCAATGCTGGTAAAACACAGATGCCAAAAGCATACATAAATTCTCCATGGCACATAAAATATAGTTCCACCTTTATTTTTGGCTTATACAGAACTAATTAACTGCAGGACATATAAAATCTCCTTATAAACTTTTCTTAGGCAAACTTTCTTTTTTAACAGGAATGTAGGGAAACATTTTGGATGCATATAAGCTTCTTTACATTCTCAGTAAATGTGAACACATAAGAAAGAGCATTACTTTTTTTTTGTTTATAAATCCTAAGGACATTTCGCAGGTGGGGAAAAAAGCACTGTGTGTGGCCAGGCAACTATACACGCTTATGATGGATCATTGTCATTTTGTATTACATTTCAGTTTTATTACTGTATATGGGGTTCTCAAGGGGACTATATAGTATAGAAACAGTGATCAGGCCAGAAAGGGTGACTGTTATTCCAGTTCACATGTCTGTGCCCCAGTTAAAGAGAAAATCAGAGTCTCTTCCACTCCTCGGGGGCATCCCGAATTCAGATGCCCCGCTGTGTGACTCCCCCCCCCCAATTGCGTTTCATGTACCTCCTGGAGCCATCGCTGCATCCCCGATCACCTCTAGCCGTGGCTAGCTCTAGCTCCTGCAGCCGGCCTATCTGAATGAGCAGTGTGCACACGCCGCAACTGCAAGGTAGGCAGGGAAGCAGCTGCCGATGCCACTTGACTCCCTTCAGCGCCGCTCGGCCAGGCGACTTAGCCGTCACCGGAGCCGAAGGGAGCCGAGTGACAGCGAGCACACTCGCTCTTGTCCTGGTTTGCGCCATGGGAATGGAAGGAAGTTGAGTAAAAGTTGAGTAAAATGGGGATACCTGGGGGAGTACACACAGCGGGGCATCACAATTCGGGATGCTGCCACACAGAGGAACAACAGACAGGAAAGTAAAATTCCTGTGCATTGTTTCTCTTAAATGAGCACATTTATGTGTGCTTCCAGTACAACTTGTGCATTCGATGAAGAATGAGGGTGTCTCGCTGACTGCTTAGTACTTGATGTATGCAATTCAAAAGATCATTTTATCCAATTTCCTAAAAAACTTGCTCTACAAGTAAGCTTTTTTGCATTTTCTTTTCATAGTGGATTGGAAGATATACCTATTTTAATGTTAAGCTAGTAAATTGTCACCACTTTTTCCTCATATTTTTGGCAAAGTACACTAATATTGATGCAATAATGAGCGAGTACACAGGGCATTACAAAACTCCATGTAAGGGGGCACCAGGATTTAGCTACCAGAGGGACCTGAAGAGACAGTATGAAATGGATTTACAGCTCAGCCTCAGATGAAGAGCTCCTGTACATGGACAAGGGCTTCTCCAGCCTTCCAAGTATCAGCAAAACCAGGCATCAGGGCAGTAAAAGCGGAGTTGCACCCACAGAGAAAGCCCTCGTCTGGTCCTCCCACAGATTCTTTCCTTTCTCATCATCTGTGTTGCAGAGAACACACAGAATCAATATATACATGTATCTGTTCCACATTCAGTTCTGTTTTTCTTTCTAATAATACCATACGCCCAACATTCCTCTCTTGCCCACAACCCCTCTGTTGATGCTACTTTAATGGTTATCTTCTACCCACTTCCTTTTTCCTCTTGCTTTTACATTATGACCTTGTTGCAGTAAACTTTCCTTAATATCTCTTGAAAATAAGGGCCGATTCATGCTTTGTTTCAAAATAAGATAAAATAAGATGTGATTCAAAGAAAATAGAAAATTACAGTAATTTATAAGTGCATACAAGCACATATGTTTGTTATAAACACAGTGGACCCACTGATAGTGAAACATAAGATTCACATTAAAAAGCAAATGAAATAAAATTGTCACATTGCGCCAGTAAAAGTTTTAGGTGCACATCGTGCTCAAATGTCATGCCTTAAATATAAATAAAATACATTTAATACCCTGCTTGCGGTTGTCACCCCCCCCCCCCCCCCAGGTGTCTGCATATGGTCCACTCTCACCAGAGCTAAGTTTTAGGTTGGATGGTGGCTTGTGTCAAGTATGGTGCACCCCACCCCCAAACATTTCAAATCTCATCATTACTATATACAAGGTAAAGAAACTTGGGTATGAATTAACATGTTTTAGTTTAAAGAAGAAGTAGAAGTCCAATCACCCATTAAATCCCCTGCCACCCATCCCTGCTCTGAGGCACAATGGGCGTCAGGGAGATTAAAATAAAATAAACTACCCACCTTGCCCAGAATTGCTGGGTGAACAGTGGAGGTTCCCGGGCGAGGTAAAGAGTTTTTTTTATTATTGTAAACCCCTCTACCCTGCCTCAGCAGCAAGAGAGGGAGTCAGGGAGTTACCCAGTGACTGGACATCCACTCTAATTTCTTTCTAATAAAGAATCAAAGCAACTAGTAGAAATGGTAAACTTATTATACCAAATTTCAACATGGGATTACCAAATTTTTCACAGATGCATAGGGCTAGTATATAAATATAAAATAACATATAACCCTAAACTCATCTAATAAGTTCATTTATTTACTTTAGTTATGTTATGTTATGTTTATACCTTGCTTGCAAAAAATGTACAAATACAAAATTGCTACACACACTGTTACAACACAGAAAGCCTAACAGGGCAAAATAATATATTAAAATGGATTACTCATCTGTTTAATCTAGTCCAGGCAGAAATCAGCAGGCCTCATCCAATCTCCAAACAAAATGGCTGCTGTATTTAAGATCACAAAAGCAGATCTCTCTATCCCAAACACATCTCATCACCGTTCGTGTCCATTCAAAACAAAACTTTGTGTGTGTCCTTCAGCTGCCCGAATGTCCCATCTCTCACCAGCCCACTCCTTTTCCTAGGCTGACCCATCATTGAACTAGCTAAGGTGATATTAGATTGGCCCAGACAAACTAACTCAGGTGATACTCTGATCTGGCTCAGATAAAACTATCACAGGTGATATTCTGCTGGCCAATTTAGTTTGCATACAAATGCACACAAGAAACTAAACTCAGGTAGAAAGCTACCCAGTCCAGTCTTCAGAGCAAAAGAAAGTCTCCCACCATACTACATATTAATTCTGTTTCCATTACCAAAGGACTTTACCAGTTGGTCCATGCTCCACAGGGGGATGAGTGGAATATATTACAGTCTTCATGTGTATGCTCATGGTTATATTTCTAATTTGGCCAGTGAGAGTCATGCTAAAGATTTGGTGAAGCAAGTTTAAGTTCGGTTGTACATTTGGGTTTGAAATGCTGTCTGCTCCTCTGTGAAATTTTTAACTTTATAAAAAATCTTTGGTTCTAATTTTTCCTAAAAAATTAACTGCATATGCTATGGGAAATCTTGACAGATGAGGTACATCATTTTTCAAATGAGGTAAGAGTAATTGTTTTAAAGTTTGGAAACAACAGCATCTTGCGGGGTATGCAGAAAAAAAATATTCTTTAGCATACTTCATTATGGTGCCTTTTCCAAACACTCAAAAATTGCAAAGATTATGTACCTCACCTGTACAAATGCCCCATCACATGTGCAGGTGATTATTTAGGGGAAAAAACACATTTTTAAATGTGTTAAAATGAACAAGCTCACCAAGGCAGCTGGCATCTTGCATAACATACATCAATAGTTCTTCATGTTCACTTGATTGTCCATATATTACAAAAATGTCGCAGAGAATGTACAGGTGACATGTTCATTTGTGTTTAGGGGTATTCAAGGGCATTATAAAAAGGGGTATATATGAACCTAAACTCACCATAGCGTCACTTTATACGCACACATCTATTTAACCAAGGAACTCATTACAATTTATTTTTAATTATTATTATGTGTATTACTGACTCAAATTGCATTTGTATAGTTGCTAAATAAATTGTTTTCCCTTGCCACTAGATTTTGATATACACTATTTCCTATTTTCAAAGGATATAATGATCTTTACATAAATGTAGGAATCTAGCTTTATTAAACAATTTCCATGATTTATCAAAAGCATATTGTCAGACCGGAGAGTTCTCCAATATGAACTCTCCGCCTGGGAGCAGAAAGTTTGGCCAGAGCAAAGACACAACAAACCAAAATGTAATTAAAGGTTTTAATAAAGGAAAACAAAAAGATCTTGAATAAGGCTAACTAACAAAATACCTAATAACAAAAACCCTAAGGTGCTGGCGCACTCACCCACGACAGATGCCGGCAGTCTCCAGACTCCGGTAGGTACAGGTACAGACTTTGGTTCAGATCACCAGACACAAAACACAGAAGCAAACAAACAAAATCCTGCTGCCCCAGGTGGAAGGCAGATCCTACTTAAATAGCTCCATACACCAGGTGCAGCAGATGATGGGGAGAGAGCATCCAGGGCTCTGCTGACACCCGCTGGTGGCTGATGGGACTTCAGATGGGGTGAGAGCAGCCACAGGGCTCTGCCGACACCAGCTGGTGGCTACCGGTACTTCAGATGGGGTAAATGACCCCAGCCACCAGCTGGGCAGCAGCCGAACCCGGGGTTCTAACACATATACAGCAAGTGTGTATGTGTTTTCATTTTGAAAGAACATAAATGGTTAAAACTCAAGAGGCTTAGAAATGTTTCAATTTGAGTCTAATTTTATATTTTCAGTTGACGCCAACCTTGGAACTGAGGAAGCGCATGATGACAAAGGGTGTCACTGCGATATATCAGTAGAAGATCTAACCCCAGCTCTTAAAACTGTCATCCGAGCAATCAGGTTAGTGAAAGTAAAGCACAGAAAAACGAGTTTCTAAATAAGTTAACTGCCTTTTTATATAACAGTATAATACATTTGCTTAAGAAAAAAACGTGTGCTTTGTGTACCACATTTAGTAGTCTGTATTAAATTACCAAGTGATTATACCAGGTACAATATACAGTATATGCTAGGCGACATCAGGAGTATCTAAGGCTTATGTTGGTCACACACCTACACAGTCTTTGTTCAACTTACTGGCAGTACTTTTAACTATGTACCAGTTATACCACTAAGCGAGTCACTTAAACCGGACCTTCACCCTTAATATCTTATATGTTTCCGCCACTCTGTACATACAGATTGACCACATTAAAAATCATCCTACCTTCACCTTGTGCATTTTCGGAGCCTTTAAACATCCAAGACAGCGTCCCATGGAGTCTCAGGGTGCCTGCAGACAGGAAGTGTCTTCTGACTATGCTGCTCTGTTACATAGTTATTACGGTTGAAAAAAGACATATGTCCATCAAGTTCAAACAAGGGTGTTGGGGTAGGGGGAAGTTATTTTTTTATTTTGTTTTCACTGATAACAGCTAATAGTTAATGTTTTACTTTAATGCATGGCACGGCCCGCTTCGGTATTCATAACTGATGGTTATTCTGCCACAAGGTGGCACAGCAGCACTGCAGAGATCTGTGGCAGCTCCCGGCTCCCTATAAAAACGGGATTAACCAACAAGTTCCCAGTGTTGTCTCTGCAGTGACACTGCAAAGTTAGAAGATGGCTATCATTCTTGCGCAGGTGAGCGGGGCAACCAAGTCTATTTCTATCCGTTTCTGGACCCTCACTGCCTCCCAGCCTTGGCTGACAGATCGGGTGAAGGTAGAAGAGCACTAGGGTCAAGTGCTCCTGGAGCGCTGCTCCAAGCCGCAGACCCTGTGCCACAAAGGGTAGCCGGCCATAGGCTTTATGGTGAACCTTCTTGGGATGCGGAGTTCCTGCCCTAGCTTCTGAGGGGGTGAGTTGTTGCGGACTGTGTACCTTTATTTTCCTTTTGGGGTCCCTCCCCCCCCTCTCCCTGGCCATGGCTGCTCACCGCTGCCTCCTTGTCCCTCTCTTCTCCCCCTCCCCTCTCTGGGGGGGGGGGGGGGTGGTAGCGGTGAGGAGTAATATCTGTGGTGGTTTTGACGTTTGTGTGTTTTTTTGGTGTTTTTAGCTGCTACGCTGCTTTGTACTACGCTCCGCGGCTGTGGGCGCTATAACTTGAGGTGATTTTGCCTTGTCGTGGCGCCGGCCGGGTTACATGAGCGCTGTTTTCACGCTCTTCGGTGGGGGGGCGGGGCGGCTTGGTGACGCGTATCGCGTTGTCTCCCTGCGGCTGGATCTCTCCCTTCTTGGCTGCTTCTGGCTGCTCCTCTGGTGTGTCGCTTCTCCTGTGGCGGTGCATGAGTGACGCTGTGGTGCCTTTGGTCCGTGAGTCCCCCTTGGGGGGTTTTTTATTGGAGGGTGTATGTGCTGCGGGATCCTCATGCTTCTTTTTTCTTATGTCTTTCAGGCGGGATACCATTGGGTTGTGGCATATCCCGGCTCCATTCCTTCCCTCCCTTTATTCCCCCTTCACTCATTTCTGGGGGCATCCTGTGGGGGAGCATCCCGGGTGGCCTTTGTATAGCCTTTACCCACCGCTGTCTATTGCGCCTGTGTTAATCACCATATGGAGACTGCTGGGAATAGCATGCTTGGGGGCCCTTCGGGGCAAGTCCGGCTGTGTTTAATGTGTGGGGTGTTCCCTGTGAGAAACTGTGTCATGGTGTGCGTTCCGTACGCTGAGAGGGTCATTGCGCTACAAGCTGGTTTGCCTGCTTCGCTTTCTAGCTCAGCACATCCCTCTGCTTCACCTACCCCCCTGCTCCTGCAACTGGGCCCCAGTGAGGTGGACGTCAGCAGGGAGTCACACTCTGATTTGGCTCTGCCGGTGGCCAGTATTGAGAGACAGCTTGCCAAGTCTATTCCCAGGAAAGCCTCTGGCAAGAAGCGGCACTCCCTCACGCTCTACTGAAGAGTATAGGGAATTGGATGTCACTGCTGGGCGTTGTTCCCTGGAGGAAGGAGAATTGCCTCCGGATTCTGACTCCTCGGGAGACCAGCAGGAGAGTTGTGACAGTGACGCTGCGTCTGGGGATTCATGGTATCCTGAGGACACTGGTAATTTACTGTCTCATATTTTTGAAATCCTACACATTGCCCCTCCTGTGGAGGCTAAAAGGAAACAGGGTGAGCTGTTTCGTCCTGTTAAACAGCGTCTGGAGTTTCCTGAGCAAGGTCATTTCAACTCTATGATACTTAAAGCATGGGAACGTCCTAACAAGCTACCTGCTGTGTCCAAAAGTTTGTATAAGAGGTATCCCTTTTCTGCTGATCTTGTTAGGAGGTGGTCAGTTCCCCCTGAAGTGGATGCTCCCGTGCTGGGCTTGTCCAACAATTGGTCATGCCTTCCCCTGACACTACCACTCTAAGGGACGGTGAGGACAGGTGCACGGACCAGTTGGCCTGTCATGCTTTTACCTGTGTGGGGGCTGGATTGCGCCCGACCTGTGCCACGGCTATTACGGCTATTGCTCTTCAGTCTCTGCTCAAGCGCATCATGGATGGCACTTCAGCTCGTGGAGAGGGAAAGGAGTTTAGTACTCTCTTGGTTTGCTCTGATTTTGTGGCCTTTATTCTTGCCGCTATGGATGATGCTGTGCGGCTAAGTGCCAGGGCCTCCGCGCTCTTGGCAGCTATGCGACGATCTGTCTGGTTGCGCCAATGGGCTGCTGATGCTGCTGCTAAGAAAGCTCTCACTGGTCTCCCCTTCGCGGGGTTGCAGCTTTTTGGAGAGCGTCTTGATGTTCTTGCTAAGGATGGCAAGCTGCCTCAGCGTAGGAGGCAGTCTTGGCCATTTCGTGGGTCCTCTGCCCCCCTCCCTTCCTTTCGTACTCCCAGAGGAGGCCGGGGCTCGCTTCTCCACAATGGCCGTAGAGATGCTTGGGGCCGTGGTAGACCCCGTGGTTGTCCTGGTCTCTCCTGGAACTCCAAACCCAATCCCTCCCCTAAGCCCCCTCAGGCATGAAGGGGCGCCCTCACCCATCGGGGTGGGTGGACGGCTTCGGTTTTTTGCTCACGTCTAGAGGCTTCACGTCTCAGACCGGTGGATACAGGAGATAGTGTCCTCCGGCTACAAGATAGAGTTTACAGCCTGGCCACCCCCAAGATTCGTCAAATCCAGGATGTATTTAATCCCCCTGTATGCTCAAGGGTTGCATCTGGCGGTTCAGTTAGAGTCAGGAGTAATTTGTCCAGTGCCCCCTCAAGAACGGGGTCGGGGGTACTATTCCAATCTTTTCACAGTCCCCAAAAAGGACGGCTCTCTAAGGCCCATTCTGGAACTAAAGAGCCTCAACAAATTTGTCAGATTCAAGCATTTTCGCATGGAGACGCTACACTCTGCTGTCAGTACCCTTCGCCAGGGCGACTTCATGACCGCTGTGGACATCAAAGATGCTTATCTTCATGTGCCTATCTTCCTAGGTCATCAGAGATTTCTAAGGTTCGCGCTAGAGGATCAGCATTACCAATTTGTGGCTCTACCCTTCGAGATCACCTCGGTACCTCGGGTGTTCACCAAGGTACTGGCGGGAGTGATGGCTCTGCTCAGGAACATGGGCATCCGCATCATTCCTTACCTGGACGACATCCTAATTGTGGCCCAATCCTTTCCTCAGGCGAGCAGGACACTCAGATGGTGATCTCCACTCTACAGTCTTTCGGCTGGGTGATCAACTATCCCAAGTCTTCTCTGTCCCCGTCCTTGGTGAGGTCCTTTCTGGGCTTGACTCTGGATACCTCTCAGGTCAGGGTATTCCTTCCTCAGCAGAAGGCGGAGTGTCTTCAGAAGCAGGCTCGGGCTCTGCTATTGTGTCCTCATCCCTCCATCCGGCAGGAGATGCAGTTAGTGGACCTGATGGTGTCCTGCTTCGAGGCAGTCCCCTTTGCCCAGTTTCACATGAGACATCTCCATTTGCACCTCTTGTCAGTTTGGGATCGGGACCCTGTGTCATTGTATCAGGAATTTGCTCTGTCTCCTCTGGCCAGGCAGTCCCTCTCGTGGTGGCTGGACTCAAGGAACCTTCTGGGGGCAGGACCTTCCATCAACGTACTGGAACTGAGGGCGATCAGGTTGGTTCTTTCTCACCTGACCACCCACCTTCAGGGTCGGGCTGTTCAGATCCGCTCAGACAACCAGACGGCGGTTGCCTACATCAATCATCAGGGAGGTACTCGGAGCAAGTGAGCATTCAAAGTAGTGTCCCAGATTCTGTCTTGGGCAGAGCGGCATGTTCCCTGCATCTCAGCGGTATACATTCCGGGGGTGGAGAACCAGGAGGCGGACTCCCTGAGCAGGGGGACGTCTCGTCTGGGGGAATGGTCCCTCAACAACCCGGTGTTTCTCTCCCTGTGTCACCGCTGGGGTCAGCCAGAAGTGGACCTGTTTGCGTCCCGTCACAATCACAAAACTTCCCAGATTTGTCTGTTTGTCTCAGGATCCTCTGGCCTTCGCCACAGATGCCCTGGCAATTCCTTGGACGGAGTTACGGCTTCTATATGTGTTCCCTCCGTTTCCTCTCCTGGGCAGGGTCGTATGCAAGATAGTCCAGGAACAAGTACCGGCCATCGTGGTGGCCCCTTGTTGGCCAAGAAGGGTTTAGTTCGCAGACGTCGTGCAGTTGGCAGTAGACAGGTACGTCTTACCCAAGGATCCAGATCTCCTCACTCAGGGGCGGCTACGCCACCCCAATTTACAAATGCTGGCTTTAACGGCTTGGCTGCTGAAACCTTCTTGAGGGAAAAGGGATTACCGGCTTCTGTGGTCGATACCATGATTAGGGCTAGAAAAAAGTCCTCGTCTTTCCTTTATTACAGGGTCTGGCATGCTTACATTGCCTGGTGCGAGTCCAAATCTCTTCCCTGTCAGGTGTTTTCTATTCCCAGGATTCTGGAATTCTTGCAACATGGGCCTTCAATTTCGTACTCTCAAGGGCCATGTTTCAGCTCTGGCAATTTATTTCCAAAGATCCTTTGCCAATCCCGGCTGGTTAAAACTTTTTTCCAGGGTGTTTCTCATGTGCGTCCGCCATGTAAGCCTTTGCTACCAGTCTGGGATCTGAATCTGGTGTTGTCTGCTATGCAGCGGCCTCCCTTTGAACCTATTCGTGAGGCCACCTTGCCCATTTAAAAAGTAGCCTTTTTTGTGGCTATCACTTCTGTAAGGCGTGTTTCTGAGCTAGCGGTGCTTTCCATCAAGCCTCGTATTTTGAGTGGCATCATGATAAGGTGGTGTTCCGGCTTAAGCCAGATTTCTTGCCCAAGGTCGTGTCTGCTTTTCACCTTAATCAGGACATTGTATTGCATTCCTTGTGTCCTAATCCCGCTAATTCCAAGGAGCGTAATCTGCATTCTTTGGATGTGGTCAGGGCTCTGAAATTCTATTTGGTCGCTACTGAGACCTTCAGGAAGTCTAATGCTCTGTTCGTTCTCACTTCTGGGCCTAGGAAGGGTTTGCCTCCGGCTAAATCCACTATCAGCAAGTGGATCTGTCAGGCGGTGGTTTAAGCCTATTCTGCTAAATAGAAGGAACCACCCTTTAGAATTACTGCTCATTCCACTCGTGCTATTGGTGCCTCTTGGGCTTTTCAGCACCAGGCTTCTGTTGAACAAGTTTGCAAGGCCGCTACTTGGTCTTCTGTTCATACCTTTTCCAAGTTTTACAAAGTTGATGTTAAAGTCTCAGCGGATGCTGCTTTTGGCCGCAAGGTGCTTCAGGCTGTAGTGGTTTCAAATAATGTCCTTTACTCATTTGGGATCCCACCCTACTTTTGGACACTGCTTTTGGATGTCCCATCAGTTATGAATACCGAAGCGGGCCGTGCCATGCATTAAAGAAAAAAGCAATTCTGTGAGTACTCACCTGTAGAATTGTTTTTGTTCTTGCATGGCACGACCCACTTCGCCCCACCCTGTTATAGTTGTTCTTGGTTGCCTCTTTCTGGTGATTGTTCCAAGTTAAGTTGGGGTTTTTTACATTCTTACACTTATTCGCTCCCGGCTTCTTGTCTCACTGCTCGTCTACGCTGGGAACTTGTTGGTTAATCCCATTTTTATAGGGAGCCGGGAGCTTCCACAGCTTTCTGCAGTGCTGCTGCGCCACCTTGTGGCGGAATAACCATCAGTTATGAATACCGAAGCAGGCCGTGCCATGCAAGAACAAAAACAATTCTACAGTTGAGTACTCACAGAATTGCTTTATTTTCTTCTAAATAAGCATCTAATCCTTTTTTGAAGCTGTCAGTGGTTGATGCTGTAACAAGCTTTAGTGGGAGGCTATTCCACAGATTTATAGTTCTTAAGGTTAAAAAAATGATTATCCCCTACGGAGACTGAATTTTTTTTTCCAGTCAAAGTGAGTGCCCCCTTGCTCTGCATTCTGGGATTGCTGTACTTTTCCTGACCCCAGCTCTGCTCTGTCTGAGAAAAGCACAGCTATATCAGTATGTGATACTTCTGAGGCAAGATGGCAGCGCCCGTATCCTAGAGTCCTGTACAGAGATTCAGCCTAGTGGGAGAAAGAATAATAAGTGACTAGAAACTTAAAATATATTCATTTTAGATGCCGGGGAATCATTTTTTATGGTTTGGGCATTTCATTAACTGATGCTGAAAGTCCAGTTTAACGACTCAAGCAATATTTTTTATTGTTCCATTGGGGAACACAGCAACAAGATCAGTTATGTCCGCCCACCAAGAAGCCCCACAAAGCTGTTTCAACTCTGCAGTACCTATGCCTACTCAGAAGTGCAGTCTTGGTTTTCTAAAGTGTGCATGCAGTTTAGCTAATTATTGTTAGTGTAGCCCTGGGGAATGGAGCAGTGACCACTGATGATGCAGCATTTTACTTCAGGCACTGTCATTTGGCTGGAGTCTTTGCCCTTGCCTGTCAGGGAAGGCCAGCATGGGATTGGAATATGCATTCATGCACTGGAACACGTTCTGCCCAGCTCATCAGGCTAGCTTTGATATTCTAATAGCCAGTCTGGTAATTTGATTTGACTCTCTTCTGTTTTTAAGCAACAATAAAGAGGGAGGAGTCAAAATGCAGAAAGTTGAGCTACATTTTCTATACTGTATTTCAGGTGCCATTTACTGACCATTGCAATTCATGTCTAGATGTTAGGATTTTTCTCTGGCCCTTATACAGGGATATACTTTTCTGGCAGCAGTTCCTTAGGTTAGTATGTGTAATTATGTGCCAGTCTGACATTGCCACAATTAGTCAAAGCAACCCTGGCAGACAACAACAGGTCCATATGCCTTCTGCGAAGTCTTGAGAAAAGCACAGAGCCTTTCTTCTAATAAGTCTGTGGTAGAAAAACAGGGAAGTAGCAGTTCAAGCCTTGGGAGTCCCATAGAAAATGTCTATAAGCTTTTGTGTCTGGGAGTGTTTTCGGCTTCTTAGAATTTGGTTTTACAGGTATTTTTTTTGAGTGCCCTTACCGGATTAATTTTAACCCTTGCTAGTTTTATTCCAGCGAATTTGGTCACCAGTTGCATTTATCAAATTTGGTTTAAAATGTATTATTTGGCCAACCTTAGCGGCCACTAGTTGCAGAACATTGCCCATGTGTCTCCCAACTTTAGTCATCTGCTGTGCTCTCAAGCTTGTTCTGTAGTGCAGACAACTACATTTGGACTGCTGGTAATGGCTTCCTAAGTGTATCTGTTTCAGAATGAAGCTCATCTAGTTGCTATCATCTGAGTTTGGATGGTGTCCGAGCTGGCAGCACTATGTCACCTTTCTTGATTTTACATAAAGATCGTTTTTGTCCCCCCCCCCCCCCCCCCCCCGAGATAGTTTTGGATTTGCACATGAATGAGCAAATTATGTTTACTTCCATTTGCCAAGTCTGAGCTCACCCAAAGGAGAGTGGCTTGCACTTGGTCACAGCGAGAAAGTTTTTAAGGACAGATGGCCACAAATACATTTTCAAGGACTAATTTCCTGTTTCTTGAGGATAACGGAAGCAAAAACTATGGTCGATCGATCTAGCAAAACAGTCACTGGATTCACATTTTAGACCTCTTCTACAAAACTGATGTTATTGCTGTGTTAGGCTGCAATGTTGAGTTCCTGTCTATCGTCGGGTGGTTTGGTTGTTCCTTATTGCAGCCTTTTCTGTTATTGTTGGGATTCTTACCCTGAACCACACTGCTTTGGGATGTTCCAGCAATATATTATTGGCTGCTGTGTTTTGTATGGAACAATAAAGAAAACAGAATTTGTGTATTCCCATGAAATTATTTTCATGATGGTCCATGGGTGACTTGTTTGCTTCTAAGTGAGGCAGCACTGTTGTGGCCGAGTGAGTTGCCCAATTCCTCCTGGTGGGTAGACATAATTTAGCAATCTGATTTTCAATTAAGGATCCTGTGGAATTTCAAAAAAAGTATGTTACACTAATTCCCATTTTTGGTGCCTGGATTGTTGCGATCCTCATCCTTAAAGCAGCCCAACGCACATTTATTTTTAGAAAATTGAAATTGGAGTGCAAAGTCATTCAGTCACCCACTCCTTAAGCAACCTGCTTAAACCGGACCTTCAGCATGATTTAATCAAAAGACCAAAACCGTAAAAAACTATTCCCCAGCATCTAAAATTAATATATTTTAAGTTTTTAGTCACTTTTTGTTCTTTCCCTCACTGGGCTGCAACTCTGTTCAGGACTCTATGATACGGGCGCCGCCATCTTGCCTCAGAAGCATCACAAATACTGAGAAGAGGAGAGCAGGATAAAGTACAGGGGTTGGATTATAGCTGTGCTTTGCACAGACAGAGCAGAGCTGGGGTCAGGAAAAGGTCAGTAATCCCAGAATGCAGAGCGACACAGTCAGAAGACACTTCCTGTTTGCAGGCTGCCTGATGTTCCACGAGCCGCCATCTTGGATGTTTATAGGTTCATAGCATGCAGTAAATGCAGGTAGGATGATTTTTAATGTGAACAATCTGTATGTACAGGGTGTGGGAAACATATAAGATATGCTCTTATTTAAGGTGAAGGTCCACTTTAAGTTGCTAGTTGAGTCAATGCAGGGTATTTTTAATAATTTACCTAACAGTTAATGAACATCCTAGGTAAAAATGCATGAAAAATGCATGGCATTTTGGTTAAAGGGCTGCTTTAAATTAAGAAACATCAATGTTTAACCCTTCTAATACCAGAAATGTAAAATGTGTGTAGCTGCCTTTCCTGTTGTTAAAGTGGACCAAAACCCACTAAGACTGGCCCAGGAATCTATAGGATGGCCCGCTGTGGGAAACCCCCCAGGTCGCCCCATACACTTACCTTGCTTCCCGGTCCAACGGTGCATGCGCAAGCCCTGGCCGAATCCCCGCTCTCCCTCTAGCAGAGCGCATGCTTGTGCCAGGCATTTGTGCGTGCTGATGCATACGCTGGAGGACGGGGAAGAGTTGAGTTAACTTCAGAGATCTAGGGGGGTTTCACGCAGCAGGGTTTTGGTCCCGATCCCCCCCCCCCCGTCTTCCCCCAACTTCAAGAGAGCCCTACTTCAGCCGTCGACATTTACTGTAAAAAACAATAAAACAATGAGCTTACCTGAGTGTGTGATCCCTCCTGCCGGGTCTACTCTTCACTTGGGGGGCCTCCGATCCACGGTGAAGAGAGGACCCAAAATAGGCCCCCTCCCCAAGCCCTGCCTCTTGTGGGTGGGGTGGATTACATAACCCTATTATGTCATCCTGCTCCCGGCTCAGAACTGACAGATGCCGTGGGAAATTACTGGAGGGGGTTGGAGGGGTAGGAGGCTGTTATCCCCTGCCCTCCTCCAGTGATCACCCCCAGCAGCTGTCATCAGATCGCCAGCGGACAGGATTACAGTATTGAAAGTGAGTGTTGAAATAAAAAATAGGGATCCCGTTCACAAAGCTTGGAGGCTGGAAATAACCTGTGGCTAGCGGGTGACTTGCCATTAACCCCGCCCCCCACAATTACCTTCCTCCCTAATGCCGGGGGAGCAGAAGAGCCTGGGGACATTAGCCTTTGCAGGCTTGTAGTCGGCAGGGTGGGGGGCACCAAGTCTGGACCCTGCACCCCTACAAACCACCATAGCTGGTCCCCAGGCTGGTTATGCTGGGTAGGGGAAACCTTATGCCTATTTTTTAATTTTTAAGGGTTTTTTAACCCTTAAAATTTCCCAAAAAAATTCCCCCGTCGGGAGAGGGGGGCCTACGTCATTTTTTTAAATTAACACTGTGTTACCTGACACCCAGCAGGTATAAAAGGCTTCTAGCAGCAGCAGGAAAGCAGAAGCCAAAGTGATCAGCATGGGACAGAGTGCTCTTCACTCTAATCCCAGATAATGCCGCCTATTATAGCTGTAAAGCTCCGCCTCCATTCGTGATGTCATTGCCACACCTAAGCCTGCCATCTCGGACCAACGGAGAGCAAATAAATCGATGTTCCTGGACAATTCAAAAAGCAAAGATATCCACTTCTAGTTCTACACTCCAATAGGAATGTATTGGGAAGGGCTTTGGCCAAATGTATTTCACAAGTTTTGGTCCGATTTAAATCGGAGAGGTTTCAGGTTTTCTCAAGAATATTATTTTAAGTATGCTGAAAATCTAAAAGGCTTAATAATATCCAGAAATAGAGAGAGCCACATGTAACATATCTGTTTTTACTACAGAATTATGAAGTTTCACGTAGCGAAGCGAAAGTTTAAGGAAACACTGCGCCCATATGATGTGAAAGATGTCATTGAACAATATTCTGCAGGTCATTTGGATATGCTATGTAGAATAAAGAGTCTTCAGACAAGGTTAGTAAATAATAGCATATTCAAGGTTGGTGTCTTGCAGATACAGAAATCACTATTAGCCTGACCTTTTTTTGTATTAAAGTGGACCAATCAGCAGGATTTTGACTATGCTGGTGATTGGTCCTCTTACCACGCTGTGTCAGTGCTAATGAAATGCATAAAGCATTGTTTTAGACAGAGTGTCGGCATAGGGAGTGGGGAAAGCCACATCCTCAGTTTCACTGTGGAGTGTGCCCCCCCCCCCCCAAGTCCAGCCTATATGAATGTCTGGGCACAGGAGCGTGCACAGCTGCAGGGATGCTGGGGATGTGGCTGCTGCCCGTGAATGTGGCAAGAGACCAGCAGAAAGGGGGTGGAGCTCACACATTGGGGAATCGGTATGCCCCAGGGGCACTTAGTCATCCCCTATGCCACCAAACATTGATTCATGCAACTAAGGACCTAGCAAATCCCATAACACTAAGCATTATAGCCACCATTATCAAATTAGTAAAAGATAGGTCCTATCAACAAATCCAGATCTGCCATTATGCAATTATTAGATTAATAAGAACAAAAGAATCAGGATCCTCATCTGTTATCATTTACATAACCAACAACTATTTTGGAATGTATTTAGAAAATCATCACAGGTCCACTATTATATTCGCTCCTTACAAATCAATGTCAAATACAAATTATGTCCCTTTCCCTCTCAAATCATTAAAAATGGGAGGTAGATCTAAAATGCACTGTAAACGACAGAATTTAGGAACATATTTGGCAGCAACACTGCCTAATTCAATCACCACAGATGAGACTATTCAACTGTAAATTTTCTTTAAGAGCATACCTAACTTCAGATTAAAATGCATGGATGCATCATACAGCATGTGGCGGTGTGAGGAAGAACCTGCCATCTTTTTTCATCTTTGCTGGCAATGTCCCTAGATCACCAGCTTCTGGTAAATGGTTAGTGGTGCAAGTTAAAGAATGAATGAAGTCCAAAACAACGTTTCTTGCATAAAGATATAACGGCTAGTAACAGGTGGGTCCATATAGCCTTTTTTGTAGGCAAAAATTTAATTCTGTGAGTACTCACCTGTAGAATTGATTTTGTAGTATACAGCACGTGCTGTTTCACTAAATTCTTTACGCTTGGGATATCCGCCACAAGGTGGCGCAGTGGACTGCAGAAAAGACTTGTGGTGTCTCCCGGCCCCATAAAAGGACAGGAACCTCCCACAAATTCCCAGTGTTACAAAGCAGTTAGACAAGAAGCCGGGAGAATAAAAATGAAGGAACCCCAACCACACATCTGAACAAATCACCATACAGAGGTAACAAGAATAATGATAACAAGGGAGGGGTGAAACAGGATGTGCTGTATACTGCAAAATCAATTCTACAGGTGAGTACTCGCAGAATTGAATTTTTCCAAGTATACAGCACGTCCTGTTTCACTAAATTCTTTACGCTTGGGACGTCCAAAAGCAGTGTCCATAAAGCAGGATGGGATCCCCAAAGAACAACCACGGGCAGTTTAAACCACTGCTGCCTGAAGAACTTTGCGGCCAAAAGCAGCATTAGCTGAGGCCCTAACATCAACCTTGTAAAACTTACAAGAAAAAGTATGAACAGAAGACCAAGTTGTGGCCTTACAAACTTGTTCAACAGAAGCCTGGTGCTGAAAGGCCCAAGAGGCACCAATAGCACTAGTGGAATGAGCAGTAAGGCGAAAGGGAGGTTCCTTCCCCTTAGCAGAATAGGCTTGCACCACCGCCTGACGAATCCACTTGCTGATAGTGGATTTAGCCAGATGCAAACCCTTCCTAGGTCCAGAAGGAAGAACAAAAAGAGCATCAGTCTTCCTGAATGATTCAGTAGCTACCAAGTAAAACTTCAGAACCCTGACCACATCTAAGGAATGCAGAGTCCGCTCCTGGGAATTAGCAGGATTAGGACACAATGAAGGCAAGACAATGTCCTGATTGAGATGAAAAGCAGACACAACCTTAGGCAAGAAATATGGCTTAAACCGAAACACCACCTTGTCCTGCTGTCGCTCAAAATAAGGAGGCTTGATGGAAAGCGCCGCCAACTCAGAAACACGCCTGACAGAAGTGATAGCCACCAAAAAGGCTACCTTAAGATTCAAAATGGGCAAAGCGGCCTCGCGGAGAGGCTCAAAGGGACGACCCTGCAGAGCAGAGAACACCAGATTCAAATCCCAAACTGGTAACATAGGTTTACGTGGCGGACGCACATGAGAAACCCCCTGGAAAAAAGTCTTAACCAAATGGTGACTGGCAAAAGATCTTTGGAAAAAAATTGCCAGAGCTGAAACATGACCTTTGAGGGTACTAAGTTGAAGGCCCAAATCCAAACCATGTTGCAAGAATTCCAGAATCCTGGGAATAGAAAACACCCGACAGGGAAGAGATTTAGGCCCTTATTTATCAAGGGATAGCGGCAGGTATCGCCAGCTATCGGCGGCTACCGACTCCAGAACGCGGACACAATGACGCATTTATCACGCTAAATGAGGCTAGCGCCGGCGAGAGCGTCAGCTAGCGCGGGATTCATCATGTAGCGGACTGCAACGAACAGCGCCGCTGCTAATCCCATCACAGCCGCCAGGTATGACCTCTCGCTACCTGGCGCTCTCCAATGCATTTCAATGGAGCAATCTTTAAATCTTCATATTTAATTGTTATTAATTTTTTTTTTTTTTTTAAATGTCAAAAATTCTGTGACCACTTCGGCAATGTTAGATATTTTTTTTACGGTAAAAAAATTAAAAAAATTGTGCAGAATTGATATTATAGGTCTGATATTAATGAATTCATATTACAAAATGTTTAGAAAAACTTGTTTAATTTTTTAATCAAAAAATATGGATGTTTGGGGGTTAAAAACTACTTTTAACCCTTTCGCTGCCAGCCTACCTGCAGCATTTGCCACTCCCTGTTGCCAGACGATGTTTCACTATTTTGCGCTACACATGTTCAACTGTCATTTTTGAAAGGATTTCCAGGGATTTCCCAGGAAAATTATATATTGTTTTTTTCAACAGAGTCTGGGCTTTAACATGAAATGTCTTGTTTGTATTTTTTAGGTGTATTCTCAATATTTTTGGGTGAAATGTGTGAAAAAAAATAAAAAAAAAATATTTTTTTACAATTTGTAGAGTTTTTTTGTAATAAAAAATGTAAGTTTGTCAATAAAATCTTATTGCGTGAGAAACCCCAATTTCTCCCGGTTACAGCGATACCACATATGTATAGGTAGACACCCTTTCCTGCCCAGAAGCCTTTTATAGCTGCTGGATGACAAATGGTTAATTAAAAAAAAAAATGACATAGGGTCCCCCTTCCCGGGGAGGGGGACCCCATTTTTTTTGGATTTTTTAAGGGTTAAAAACCCTTAAAAATCCAAAAAAAAAAATGACGTGGGGTCCCCCTTACCCAAAGTAACCAGCCCGGGACCAGCTATGGGGGCTTGTAGGCACAGAGTGGGGGGGCCAGCTTTGGTGGCCCCCCACCCTGCAGCCTACGAGCCCACATAGCCCATGTGGGCCCGGGCTCTTCTGCCCCCCCCTGGCCTTTGGGGAGGCAGGTAATGGGGGTGCGGGGGTTAATGGCAAGCCACCCGCTAGGGCAGGTGACTTGCCACCCCCCCAGCCTTGTGAACTGGTATAAGGGGTCTCATGGACCCCTTACCAGCTCACAAAGGGTTAACTGTTAAAAAAAACCACCACACAATAATAAAAAGTATTTTATTAGAAAAAAAAAAATTTTTTTTTACTGTACTTACCTTCGATTGCAAGCTCTTGTCCCTCGCCGCTCAGCTGACAGATGCCGGTGATCGGCATCCAGAGAAGGAGAAGGCAGGAGATCAGAGGATCTCCTGTCACCTCCTTCCCCAGCGCCGATCACCGGCATCTGAGAAGCTGAGAAAGCTGAAGCCCGTTCGGGGCCGGGATGACTTCATAAGCCCCGCCCCCAAGGGGGCGGGGCTTAGAGGCAAGATGGCGGCCGCCATCGAGAAGAAGAGAGGAGAGAGCCTCCCAGGCTCTCTCCTGAAGATCGGTAAGTCCTGGGGGGGGATCGGAGGCCCCCCAGGTGAAGAGGAGGGACAGCGGGAGCCAGCGCACACACAGGTAAGTGAATGTCATTTTTATTTATTTTTTTTTTTTTACAGTTAGCAGCTGCTGCTGCAGAAGCGGGGGGGGGGGCGGCCTATTCCGGGGGCTCTCCTGGAGCCATCCGACCCCCCACGGGGGATCGGATGGCACCAAATTAAAGAGGAGACCCGGCCGGATCCAACAAGGGGTCAGGTGAGTATTTTTTATTTTTATTTTTTAAACTAGAAGCGAGGAAAGTCAAGCACGTAACACCTACGGGCTTGGCACTTAAGGCCCAGCCAAGCCAGCACGTAGGTGTTACGTGCTTGGCAACAAAAGGGTTAAGCCATCGCCGCCAGCGCTCTGGGGTTTAAACAAGCTTTTCACAGCGCGAGAATTTTTTGAGCGTGATTTGTTAATGAATATGCTGGGAGCCGTTCGCTATGACCATTCGCTGTCAGGCGCTCCCATACAGCGCGGAACCTGTCAAACAGCGACTCCTAACCCCGTATTCAACATTACCGCACACCGACTGAGTCGCTGTCAACAACCGAACAACGGCCAAGCACAGCGAATACTAGCGGGCGCTGTGAAAATCACGCTACTGGCGCTCATCTGTCGCTACCTGGCGCTATTACTGAATCGGCCTCCCCGACTCACACCAGGCAATGTAAGCATGCCAGACCCTGAAGTAGATAAAGGACGAGGACTTCTTCCTAGCCCTAATCATGGAATCAACAACAGAGGCAGGCAACCCCTTTTCCATCAAGATGGAGGTTTCAGCAGCCAAGCCGTCAAGAAGACAACCCCGAAGGGGACTCATGAACCAAGAGACCAATTCACCGAGATCCGGACAGAAAAAGGCAGCGCGCAGCAGCACACGAGGCCCCAGTACACAGTAGACAGAATGGACCTTGAGGGGCGGGCCACTGGCGTGTGATGCAAAAAATGTCGGGACCCGCCCCCCGAAGAGCATGAAATCACGAGCCACGTGACACCCCAGCGCCAATGACAGCGCAGATACTCACTATAGCATATGTCGCTGCCCGCCGCGGAGTGCTGTACAAAGCGTCGCGGTGGCGAGCGCACATAAAAGACAGTAATAAAAAAAGACAAAAATACTCAGGACACCACCACCTAACCCCCCCCCCCCCCGGAGAACTCCCCAGGGAGAGAGCAGCGGCAGGGGCACCCAAGGTAGACATATGGAGGGGGGGGGGGGGAGTAAGGACCCACAATTACAGGTAGCAGGAAGGGGCATCCCACAAAGGCTCACAATAAGCCTGAACCGACTACCCTAGTTTGGTACAGGGATTGCGGTTGGAGCAGCGTTCCTCAAGCACCTGTCCCTGGTGCTGTCCTACCTTCACCCGAATCAGGCAGCCGAGGCTGGGAGGCAGTGGGTCCGGAACGGGTGGGAATAGTCCTGCAGGGCAGCAGGCTGGTAAGCCCTGCTCACCTGCGCAATATAGAGAGCCATCTTCTATCTTCGCAGTCCTGACTGCAGAAGGAAACTGGGAATTTGTGGGAGGTTCCTGTCCTTTTATGGGGCCGGGAGATGCCACAAGTCTTTTCTGCAGTCCACTGCGCCTCCTTGTGGTGGATATCCCAAGTGTAAAGAATTTAGTGAAACAGGACGTGCTGTATACTTGGAAAAAGTGTATAGCTATGAATTGGAGAGTTTCTAATTCCCCAACGATATACACCTGGCTATCCCAACCTAAAAAACTAATACAAATAGAACTGAAATTTTCTAGTCACCCGGTCACTCAGCATTTTCTTACTCGAGTTCCACCAAAAATAACAAATTGTTCTGCACCAGATCTGGGTCAAACTTAGCCAGGCATTTTAGAGCTAATCTGGTGGCGCCCAACACAAATAAAATGTAGCAATAGTTATTTGGTCTACAAGAGAATACACTTTTTATTTCACATTTGAATTTGCAAAAGTAACCCAATGAAGAAACCCACCAAAGCTCCAAGGTTAGCCTGGGACTTAAATGCCCTAAAACCATAAGGGGGATGGGAGTTACACAGAGGGGGGGGGATAAGGAAACAGATTGCTGTGGGTCTGCCCACTCCTCCGCCCTGCAACTTTTTGTGTTATGGCACCTGGGAATTTGGCTAATAAGCATGTCAGCCATGGAGTCACATTGTGCACACCTACTGCCAATAAAAGGAGCTCTCTTGTGACTGGAAGCAGGGACCCCTGAGTGTGCTGTCAGCCATGAGAGGAGACATTCAGTGTGCTGGAAGAATCTAACGTGTGGGGGGTTAATGAAAGTAATGTTTTTTTTTTTAATTTCCTTTACAAGCACATTAAGCAGCCACAATCAGGAAGAGACCCCGATCTTCCATAAGACTTTTCCAGAAGAAAAATATTTAATGAAATGTTGCATATCCCATAACCATATCTAGGCAGCAACAATTTAAAAACCTTCATGAACAAGGAACAGTGTAGCTCAGAACTACAGCTATTAAAGCGGATTTCCAGTCTATCTATAACCCCCCCCCCCCTCCAACGCTCCCTGGGCTTGGAGGGGGATAAGAAAAAATAAAACCTCCTTACCTTAGGAGACAACCTGACAAACTTCAGAAGAAAACATGGGCTGCGCCTAGGATTGTACAAGAACTGAGGGCAGACCTCCTGTTTCTCACCCCACTTGAAAAAGTCTTTACATTATCTGTGGTAAACCCTAGGTAAAGACTCCTTGGATAGCTGCTAGATAAAGCACCCTTTCCTCTATATCTTAGAAGGAGCTCTGTGAGAACTGTCTATAGTTATAAAGAAAGAACCACATCCAGTAAATGTAATGTGTTCCCTTGGCAACATAGGGTTTGGACAAAATGATGGCAAACATTTCTCCTTGTTGATGTTAAAAGGCAAAAAAACATTTGGAAAAAAGGACTGAGGGGAGACCTTTTGTTTTTGATCCTACTTGAAAAAAACTTGAACAAGTAAACCCTAGGACTCCTTGGACAGCTGTCAGATAAGGCACCCTAGGGCAGGGATTTCAGCAGGCATACAATCAAAAACAGCAATTTAGGATGACAATCAAGACCCTAAGACCTAATGTCTGATTCTAATAGCAAATGCCATAGCCCATCCACCTCAGGTTACCATGCCTGTCTTGGCCGGTCAGGAGCAAGCTGTTTCTATCCGCATTGTATGTACAATACGTTGCATCAGAGGCAATGTATACTACACTTTATCAAGTGCCCAGTCCTTTGGCATACTGTATGTTGACATTGCCCATCAGTAAAGGATAAAATCTGTCATATGACACAGAATAAATTAGGGAATGAATGCATCAGTGCTCTTAGCCACAGACAGTTCTCATTTATGGTAAATGCATTTCACTGAAATCACTTTATTTGCCTGTCTTCATTTTGAAACAAGGAATCATAATTAAAAATAAAATATGTTACAATGATGTGAAAACACTAGTGGCCATATAATATATCAACAAAGTATGTTCCAAATGATCAGATGATCAAAATTATATTGAAATGTATTTTTTTAGTAGATTTTGTGGTCAGCTTAAATCTCTCAAAGTAAAATAATATTTACTTACGGTATTGTTTTTATTTCTTAGCTGTTGAATCCTTTAGTGGTAAAGTAAAGGAAAACAAAATAGGGAGAGTGCTATGGGTTGGAATACTAGGAATAAACAGAAAATATTATGTCTTATATATTATACTTATACTCTTAAAATAATTTGCTCACTACCTACAGGGTGGATCAGATACTGGGAAAAGGTCAAATAACATCTGACAAAAAGGGACGGGAGAAAAATGTTTGTGAGATTGAAACGGCTGATGACCTCAGTATGTTAGGTCGAGTGGTTAAAGTTGAAAAACAGGTATGTAAAACCTATTAAGCATCACTTACTTGATAACCTGCAGATTTTGGACTGAATCAGCCCCATTTCAGCACACTCCCCAACCAGCTTGAGTGTGCACCCCTGGAGCCAGTTAACTGGGAGCAGGTTTGTTTACAAACACTCCATATGAACATTTGTGTGGCTCTCAGGCCCC
This sequence comes from Gastrophryne carolinensis, assembly GCA_027917425.1. Lineage (NCBI taxonomy): Eukaryota > Metazoa > Chordata > Amphibia > Anura > Microhylidae > Gastrophryne > Gastrophryne carolinensis. The sequence continues at coordinate 226,155,242 of CM051237.1, forward strand.
ACTACACATGTATGCCCCCTTGATGGCGGCCTTACTCTGTCCACCATCTGCAAGAGCAGAGCCATGGCTGGAAAGCCACCCTCTGTCATAGTAAATATAATGTACATCTCCATTTACTGGGTGCCATGTTCAGGGCCATATTTAATCAGAGCGCAAGTACTGAGCTAGATAGAGAAATATGGCGCAGGGGGTAGAATTAAGTATCCCTTTTTCCTATTGCATTTTTTAAAATCTAATATAGCTTTCAGTATTGTATACCAATATGTTTATTCAGATATGTACAACCCTTTAAATGCCCAGCGTGTAGACTCTAAAGGCTTTCTTCTACCATTAATTGTCAAGCTTGTAGATTCTATGTGCTTAGTGTTTTCCAGGTAGAAAAAAAAAATGCTCACCTCCATCCAGGATCCATCCCCGGGAGTCTCCTCATCCCCAGGGGGGCTCTGATCAGGGTCTTCAGCAGGGGAGCTCACTACTACTGCAGAGATGGGCCTTTTATACCGGTGAGTGAGCTGCAGTCATCTCACTCACCGGTATAAAAGGTCCCTCCCTTTTTCAATGAAAAATGGGTGTTCTAGTTTGAATATGCTGTGACATGCATCCTCATGCCCTTATGTAGAACTACTCCTGACATGTATCAATTTATGTTCCTTATAAGCAAAGTGGGCTTCTCTTACCATCAAATGTAAAACTTTCTCATGAGTCATGGAGTAAACAACCTCATACAAATTATTACAATACCCAGTGAAAGGGAAACTCAGAGAGAGGATGATACATGTCCGTGAGCTCTGGTGCTGTGTATGTGGGAGCATATTAAATTACTGTCTTTGTTGCCCTATAAGATGCACATGCCCATAAGACACACCTAGGACTTGGAGGAGGAAAATAAAAAAAATATTCTAAACTAAATGTTGTGCTAAAAATACAATTCTGTGATTACTCACCTGTAGAATTGGTATTATACGTATACAGCACGTCCTGTTCCAGAATATTCCTTACCCATGGGTAATACATCCACAAGATGGCAGTGGACTGCAGAAAAACAGCTTGTGGCCTCTCCCGGCGCTCCCACAAAATCCCTAGTATTGACAAGCAGTTAACAAAAGGCCGGGAGAACAAAACCAGAATTCAACAATGAACAATCACCATACAGAGGTAATTAAGAATAATGATAACAAGGGTGGGGTGGAACAGGATGTGCTGTATACGTATAATACCAATTCTACAGGTGAGTAATCACAGAATTGTATTATTCTAAGTATACAGCACGTCCTGTTCCAGAATATTCCTTACCCATGGGACATCCAATAGCAGTGTCCGTAAGGTAGGGTGGGATCCCCAAAAAGTAACAGCGTGCAGTTTAAACCACTGCCGCCTGCAGAACTTTGCGACCAAAAGCAGCATCAGCTGAGGCCTTAACATCAACCTTGTAAAACTTAGAAAAGGTATGAACAGAAGACCAAGTAGCGGCCTTGCAAACTTGTTCAACAGAAGCTTGGTGCTGAAAGGCCCCAAGAGGCACCAATAGCACGAGTAGAATGAGCAGTAAGGCGGAAGGGAGGCTCCTTCCCCTTAGCAGAATAGGCCTGAATCACAACCTGGCAAATCCACTTGCTGATAGTGGACTTAGCTGGAGCCAGACCCTTCCTAGGTCCAGATGGAAGCACAAATAGAGCGTCTTCCTGAAAGATTTAGTAGCCATCAAATAGAACTTCAGAGTCCTGACCACATCCAGATATGTGAAACCCGTTCCTTAGGGTTACTAGGATTAGGGCATAGAGAAGGCAAAACAAGGTCCTGATTGAGATGAAAGGCAGACACAACCTTAGGCAGAAAATCTGGCTTAAAATGAAACACCACCTTGTCCTGGTGTCTCTCAAAGTAAGGGGGTTTGATGGAAAGCGCCGCCAACACGCCTAACAGAAGTGATAGCCACCAAAAAGACTACAGTCAAAATGGACAAAGGGGCCTCATGCAGAGGCTCAAAGGGAGACCCCTGCAAGGCAGATAAGACCAACTTCAAGTCCCATACTGGTAACATAGGCTTACGTGGAGGACGCACGTGAGAAACCCCTTGGAAGAAAGTCTTGACCATATGGCCAGAGCAGAAACATGACCTTTGAGGGTACAAAGCTGAAGACCCAAATCCAAACCATGTTGCAGGAATTCCAGAATCCTAGGGACAGAAAACACCCTACAGGGAAGCGACTTAGACTCACACCAGTCAATGTAAGCATGCCAGACCCTATAGTAGATGGATGATGAGGACTTCTTCCTAGCCTGAATCATGGTATTAACAAGAGGCAGGCAGCCCCTTCTCCATCAAGATGGAGGTTTCAGCAGCCAGGCCGTCAAAGCCAGCATTTGTAAATTGGGATGGTGTAGCTGCCCCTGGGTGAGCATGGATCCTTGGGCAGAACATACTGATCTACTACCAACTGCACGACGTCTGCGAACCACACCCTTCTTGGCTAACAGGGGGCCACCAGAATGGTTGGCACCCCTTCCTGAGCGATCTTGCGTAGCACCTTGCCCAACAGAGGAAAAGGAGGGAACACATAGAGAAGCTGAAAGCTCTTCCAAGACATTGCTAGTGCAGCCATGGCCAATGCCAGAGGGTCCTGGGACAGAGAGACAAAGACTGGAAGCTTGTGATTGTGACGGGACGCAAATAGATCCACATCTGGCTGACCCCAGCGGTGGCACAGGGAGCGAAACACCCTGATGCTGAGGGACCATTCTCCCAGACGAGAGGTCCCCCTGCTGAGGGAGTCTGCCTCCACATTCTCCTCCGCCCAAGACAGTATCAGGGACACTTCCTTGAGGGCCCTCTTGCTCCGGGTCCCTCCCTGATGATTGATGTAGGCAATCGCCGTCTGGTTGTCCAAGCGGACCTGAACTGCCCGTCCCCAAAGGTGTGGAGTCAATTGGGCGAGAACCAACCTTATCGCCCTCAATTCCAGAATGTTGATAGGGGTGTGAGCCTCCTGAGGGCCCCACTGACCCTGGAATTTCAGAGCTTTCCAGAAGCCCCCCCAACCTGTCAGACTGGCATCTGTGGTGACTGTCTCCCAGCATGGGGCCAGAAAGGATCTGCCCACCAACAGGTTTCTTGAGTCCAGCCACCACGAGAGAGACCCCGTCTGGCCAGAGGGGACAGAATTAACACTTGATCCAGGTACCAAGGGTCCCGATCCCAAACTGATAAGAGGTGAAGTTAGGAGGTCTCATGTGAAACTGAGCGTACGGAACCGCCTCGAAGCAAGACACCATCAGGCCCACCAGCTGCATCCCCTGCCGGATGGAGGGATGAGGGCTAGACATAAGGAACCTGGGTTGGGCCTGAAGACTCTCCACCTTCTGCTGAGGCAGAAAATACCATTTTGTGATTACTCACCTGTAAAATGGGTATTATAAGTATGTCACACACCCCGCTTCCACTATTCATGACATATGGGTTATGGTCCAGTAGAGGGCGAACTTCTGCAGAGATGAAAGCAAAAAAGAAGCCCCAGTATATGACAGCAGTAAGGGGACCAGGAAGAGACAATAAAACATTCTTAACAATAAAAGGTTCACCATATAAAGAATCCAGAATACCAAAGGGCGGGATGAAGCGGGGTGTGTGACATACTTATAATACCCATTTTACAGGTGAGTAATCACAAAATGGTATTATTCCAAGTATGTCACACACCCCGCTTCCACTATTCATGACATATGGGACATTCAATAGCAGTGTCCGTCATATGTGGGGATCCAAATACAGCAAAAATGCACCAATTTAAACCACTGCAGCTTGCAGAACCTTGCGGCCAAAAACTGCATCCGCTGAGGCCCGCACATCAACCTTATAAAACTTGGAAAAAGTATGAACGGAAGACCAAGTAGCAGCTGTCAGGCCCGTGGGACACCCGCCTTCAGGATAAGCCCACAACCCCCAATCTCCGCTGCTAGCTTCACCTTTAGACAAGCCCCCGTTTGCCGGGACGCTTTATACGCCTCGCCGGACATGGTTGCCCCCAGGACTTAATAGCACAAAGGATGTGAGCTTACAGGGGTTGAAGGCAGATGAACCAGAGGCCAGACTGGGCAATGTCGGGTAAGTACTGAAAACAGTTCAGGTGCTTCGGAAACAGGTAATACTGGAAGCAATTCGGGTGCTCAGGAGAATTCAAGCAAAGTCAGACGTCAAGCCAAGGGTCACAACGGGAGGTCAGAGGGCTGCGCAGTACAAAGGGATGAGACGAAGACATGGTCGAGATTCAAGCAGATGGTCAATAACGATATAAACAGGCAATCACAGGAACAATAACAAGCCAGCTAAACGCTATCAAAGGCACTGACACACTGAAGAGGTAATCCCTTTATAGGACTGAACCCGGCTGGATTGGACAGGGAGGCAGTGATTGGTGCACTTTGGATCTGTGTGCTGATTGGTGCACTTCGGATCTGTGGTTTGATTGGTGCACTTAGAGAGCTCTGGGCTGATTGCCCCAGCTGAACTCCAAAGGCATACTGCCCAGAACTGCACCTCCTAGGTTTAGCTCTTTTAAACAGCCTCCAGTGGCCACTCTGTGTATAGCACCACCGGAGGACATAAGCTGACTGTACTCGCGCGCAAGCACGAGTAGAATGACAGTGGACGAGGGAGGAGGGCACGCTCGGCGACACAGGCGCCGCTGGAGCTGGCATCTGAGGCAGAAGCGGCTGCTGGGCAGGAGAAACCCTGGCCAGTTGCCTAGGGACACCACGGGCACGGGCTGAAGGCAAGTCATTCATGACAGCAGCCTTACAAACTTGTTCAACAGAAGCCTGGTGCTAAAAAGGTCCAGGAAGCCCCAACAGCACGAGTAGAATGAGCAGTGAGGTAGGAACACTGTGGCCTGACTGGTATCCAGATTCATGCCCAGGAATGAGATCTCCCTTGACGGGGAGAGAGAAGACTTGGGGTGGTTGATCACCCATCCGAACCTTTCCAGCGTCGTCACCACCATCCTGGTGTCCAGCTCCGCCTGACATAGGGAAGAAGCTGTAATGAGTAGGTTGTCCAAATACGGCACAATGCGAATGCCCTGTGCTCTGAGCAGGGCCATTATGCCCGCCAGAACCTTGGTGAACACCCTCGGTGCCGAGGTCAGCCCGAGGGCCACAAACTGAAAATGCTGATCTCCCACCGCAAACCTGAGAAACCTCTGGTGTGCTGGGAAAATTGGTACATGTAGGTAGGCATCCTTGATGTCTATGGACGTCATGAAGTCCCTTTGACGAAGGGAACTGATGGCAGAGCGCAGAGTCTCCATGCGGAACTTCTCGGTTTTGATAAACCTGTTGAGAAGCTTCAAATCCAGAATGGGCCTTATGGAACCATCCCTTTTTGAAGAGGTTGGAATAGTAGCCCCGGCCTCTCTCTGAGAAAGGCACTGGGCATATGACCTCCATGTCCAGGAGATTCTTCACAGCCAACAGGAGCCCCTGTGCAGCCCGGGGATCCGAGGGCACCCGAGACCTTAGAAATCTGGGAAGAGGCCGGTACTCAAACTCCAGTTTGTACCCGGATGATACCACTTCCAAAATCCACTTGTCTGTGACCTGCTGGGTCCAGACCTGGAAGAAGAGCCGCAGCCGTCCCCCCACCCGTAAGGGTGAGGGCGCCTCCTCATTGCTGAGCTGGCTTGGCAGCGGGCTTGGGCTTGGAACCCCAGGTAGAGACTGGACGGGCACGTCCTCTTCCTCTATTCCAGGAATCACCCCTGAAGCTAGAGTAGGCAAGACCTCTGCCCGCTCTGGCACCGCGAAAGGAAGGATTGAAGAAGCTTGCCCCCCGAAAGGAGCGACACTGCTTCTTACGCTGAGGTAGCCTTCCACCTTTTGCCACAGAATCCAATTTGTCTCCAAACAGCCGCGTACCCAGGAAGGGCAGAGCTGTGATTTCTTGGCCGCAATGTCAGCCGCCCACTGGCGTAGCCAGACCGATCTGTGCATGGCCGAAGCCGAAGTTCTACTACACATGGTAATAGTGTCGTCCATAGCTGAAAAAACAAAATTCCTGAACAATTCACACCTCTTAAGGGCTGTGAATTCAGTGCTGGCCGGGTTGAGCTGGGACCCATTTAACATGTCCCTAATCTCAGACCTGGTAGCCACAGCCACGAGTGCCGATGCACAGACAGGCCTCAAGGCTGAACCCACACTGGCAAAGGCATGGCATGCCATCTGATCAACGCGCTTGTCCTCGCCATCCTTAAGGGTAGTGAAAGTTTATTTCATCAAGGACACATTATATGACATGACAAACATTAACCACATAAAGACATAATAAAATGTGTGTACATATATGTACACACACAGATGAAAGAGCGGGCCCTGCAGGTGAAGTTAATAGGACTACCAATAAGGAAATCAAATTATAAATAAACACTTTCAAAATATGCCAGGTGTATACGGTTGGGCTGTCTGAGAGAAGATGGTGCAAATAAGCATATACTAATAAGTGTATGATCAGAAGATCGTGATTGCACAGATTGTGACTGAGAGAAATAATACTAATAGAGCAGAGAGCCCTACAAAAGGTGCTCCAAAAAACGAAAAGGGGTGTAAGTGCAAAGAGTGATCAAAGAGTGCTATCAACAGTCATACCAATACACCATGGCATATATAGTACATTTACTTTACCAAAGTGAGGCAAAATTAGACATGATACTACCACCAGTAACTGGGTCCAGGTCCCCTGCAAAAGCCCGTTCCTGAACACCAACGCGTTGCGTGAGAGATCACTTCCTCAGGGTGTTTCCAAATTTGTTCCCCCATGGACACCTCTCTAAATACACCTGTGTGTGGGCAGCCATCCAATCACTCGGCGCAGCGCTCACCTGTTATCCATTGGCAATGATGCTTCCTGTATATTAGAACCCGTGTCTATGCACGGCCCTATGTAGGTTAACCATATATATGCCAAAGAATGTTGTCAAGGCAGGCCAGTTTCTTGTTTATGCGCCCCCTGTGCTGCGGTGTTCGACGCCAGTCCCTGTGTATATGTCGCAACATCAAGCGCCCAGTAGGTCTGCGTGATGACGCGTCCTGCGGGCCCTACACCCAGCACGCATGCGCAGTGCACAGCGTGTTCTAGGTACACCCGATGGGTCTCCTGTCTCTCATGGCGCCTGCGCACTATGCGCGTGCCGGGACTATGTGTATGTGCGCTAATAAGAGATCTATTAGAACAGGAACTGGCCGTTCTAATAGATCTCTTATTAGCGCACATACACATAGTCCCGGCACGCGCATAGTGCGCAGGCGCCATGAGAGACAGGAGACCCATCGGGTATTACAGTGTGTGTGCGGCCTAATATATTGGGTGAGATAATAGCTATCCAATACTGGCGGATGGCCCCTCTTTCAGTGTTTTAGTGGGCCCATGTCGGACCCCTCTCACCAGGCCAGCACCTTAATTTTATCTAGCTGTGCGGGTCTTAAGAGGATTTTATCCTTAAGGGTAGTGGCGTCAGGAGTATGTACAACGGAGGTGTTGGACAATCCTAAAATGGGCGTATCAACCTCGGGAGGGGAAGACCAGCACTTCACCGCGTCAACCGGAAAGGGATACTTCCTATCCCATCCCTGAGGAACACCGTGAAGCCGACTCGGCTTCTCCCATTCTCTAAGAATCATGCTGTCAAAATTATCCTGATTTGGGAACTCCAAGCGGGGCTTAGAGAACCCAAAGAATTCCCCCTTCTTCGGAGGGGCCTCCGCTGGTGGGGAAATATCCAGAACCTCTAAGAGATGGGCCAGGACCTTGGGAGTATCCACAGTATCCCCCAGCGCCTGCCCGGCATCAGAATCAAAGAACTGCAGTTCCTCAGTCTCAGATTCCTCAAACAATTCCCCCTCCTCAAGCGGGGAATAATCAGCCCAGTCCGGGGAGTTATAATCATCAAAATCAATTACCGGCGTAGCCGGTGACAGATGCCTGTTCTTAGCAGGGGCCTTTCTGCCCACTGAGCTAGAAATAATTTTCTCGAGATTGGGCAGCCTAGGACATACATCCGAGTGCGACTCCCCACTAATGACAGTGTCACATGGGGTACAGATAATGCGGGGTGGGGTAGAAGATGAGACGGGCGGCACTGACCCAGACGCCTGGGATCCCGACTGCCGCGTTATGGCCTGTTGCGCACACGGTATGCAAAAGAGTACATTCTCCCCCGTAAGGGGTAACCCACACATAGCCGGGATTGTCCCAAAGGGAGCCCAAGCCCGGTATCCTGTGGAGCCTCCATATGGTGATTTTAAGGTAGTTGCAATGACCAGAGGGAATTAGGCTGATAAGCAACCCGGGATGCCCCTTTAAGTCCCACGTGGGAGGATTTGTAGGTGCCCAATTTACTGCTAGAGACCCTAGGACCGGGAGAACCCCCTTTTTAGTAAGGCACAAGATAAAGGCCCCCCCGCTGGAGGGTTAACAGAGGGACCCGGAAGGGGGAGAATCCCACACCATGGGTGTAAGGGATATATACATATAAAGGGACAGGGCATCCCAAACCGGGATCACCAACCCGGATACCGCCTACCCCCTGGTATGGGGTCTCACGGGGGAGCATGGCTCCCTAAACACCTAATAAGGTGATGCCTGCCCTCACCCGGACCTGCAGCCAAGGCTGGGAGGCTGGTATTGGGCTTAATGTAAAAGGTCCGGGCAGAAATAGGGCAAACATGGCCGGGTGTAAGCCCGGCTTACCTGCAAGGAAGAGCAGCATACATCTTCTGACTTGCTCGCCAGCCTGCAGAGAAGGAACAGGGAATGTGTGGGAGGTCCCAGTTATTTATGGACCGGGAGGGGCTTCTTTTTGGCTTTCGTCTCTGCAGAAGTTCGCCCTGGACCATAACCCATATGTCATGAATAGTGGAAGCGGGGTGTGTGACATACTTGGAATAAATTTTGACCTGAGACGTATCCAGAGTCATTCCCAGAAAGGACCTCCCCATTGACGGTGACAGGAAAGACTTGGGGTGGTTGACTCCAGTGTGGACACCGCCCGCTGAGTATCCAGCTCGGCCTGCTGGAGAGATTGAGACATGATGAGAATGTCGTCTAAGTAAGGAAGGATGCGAATGCCCTGAGATCTCAGCAGAGCCAGTACGCCCGCCAGTGCCTTGGTGAATACCCTGGGGGCCGAGGTGATACCAAAAGGCAGAGCCACAAATTGATAGCGCTGATCCTCCAGAGCGAACCTGAGGAATCTCTGATGACCTGGAAAGACTGGTACATGAAGGTAAGCGTCCTTGATGTCTACAGAGGTCAAGAAGTCCCCTGGACGTAGTGAATTGACAGCGGAGCGCAGAGTCTCCATGCGAAAGTGTTTGAATCTGACAAATTTGTTGAGGCGCTTTAAATCCAGGATAGGTCTGATGGACCCGTCTTTTTTGGGAACAGTGAAAAGATTGGAATAGTAGCCTCTGCCCCTTTCCCTCAAAGGTACCTGGCAGTTAACCCCCAACTCCAGAAGGTTTTGGACAGCAAGGCACAGACCCTGAGCTGACAGGAGGTTCTGAGCAATCCGGGATGTGATGAATCCAGACGTGAGCAAAGAGCCGAAGTTGTCCCCCCACCCGGATGGGTGAGGGCGCCCCTTCATGCCTGAGGGGGCTTGGGTGAGGATTTTGGCTTGGGACCCCAGGAGAGGCCAGGACGGCCACGTCCTCTGCCCCTTCCCCAGTGATCTCCGCCGGCCCCAGTAAAGGAGCCTCCTCGACCAGGTCTGGAACCACGGAAGGATGGGAGAAGGGCACCCATCCCCCGAAAGGACTGAGACGGTAACCTGCCGCCCTTGGCAAACAAATCCAAGCTTTCACCAAAAAGACGCAGGCCCTTGAAAGAGAAAGTAGTGAGAGCCTTCTTAGCAGCATTTTCAGCTACCCACTGACGTAACCAGACAGAGCGGCGTAGAGCTACCAACAGGGCAGAAGTTCTACCACACATTCTAATGGCATCATCCATAGCAGACAGGACATATGCAACAAATTCATAGCAAAGCAGGAGAGACCTATACTCTTCTCCTCCCGCATCATCAGAGGCCCCCTAAGAAACTCTTAAGCAAAACCTTAATAGCAATAGCTGTAATGGCAGAGGCACAAACCGGGCGTAGCGCGGCAAAGGCATGGCAAGCCAGTTGGTCCATACGCCGGTCCTCACCATCCCTCAGGGTAGTAGTGTCAGGGGAATGCATGACAGATGTATTGGACAGCCCTAGAACGGGCGCGTCCACCTCAGAAGGACATGACCAACGCTTAATCACATCAGCAGGAAAGGGATACCTTTTGTCCCAACTTTTGGGCCCCCCTGGCAGCTTGCTAGGTTGCACCCATTCTTTGAGCACCAGATTATTAAAGTGCGACTGCTCAGGGAATTCCAAACGTGGTTTAACCGTATGAAAGAGCTCACCCTGCTGCTGCGGCAGGAGGGGAGATACAGAGCACTTCAAAAATATGAGCCAAGAGCCTGTCAGTATCATCTGAGGACCATAGATCTTCCCCAAAGGGAGACCCTGTACCACCATAGACCCTGGGTTGCTCCTCAGATGATTCTGAATCAGAGAACAATTCCCCCTCCTCCAGGGGGGAATAACCAGTAGTGTCAAAAACTTCCTCAGTTTCCACAGGAAAGAGGGAGACGGTGGGAGACAAATGCCGCTTCTTAGCAGAAGCCTTACGTGATGCAGACCCAGCAATATGTTTCTCAATGCTGGCTACCGGTGCAGCCAAATCAGGCTGAGACTACCCGCTGGTATGCTCCTCATAGGGGGTCAGATGCAGGTGTGGGGGGTAGGCGAAGCCCGAGGGGGCGCAGGCCCAGCAACAGGTAACCTAGACTGCAGTGCAAGTACCTACTGGGCGCAGGATACACATACCCTGACATTATCACCGATTGGGGATACCCCACACGCAACACATAGCCGGGCTTGTCCTGAAGGAACCCCAGGCTCATTATCCCCAGAAGCCTCCATATGGTGAGTTGAACAGGCACAGTAGGCCAATAAGGGTTAATGCTAAAGAGCTACCCGGGATGCCCCAATAGACCACTAGGGAAGTGGGAGATAATGAGGGGAGAGGGTCGGGAGAAACCACAGGACCGAAGTTTTATCCTGCCTGAAAGACACAACAATATATTCCCATAAGAATAAAGCATAAGAACAAATAGAGAAAAATTCACCCCCCCGGGGTTATTCAAAGACCGCAAGGAGCCAGCAGCGTCAGGAAGAAGACAAAATGGCGTCCGCAACCTCGAGGGGCGGGCCGTGGAGATATGAGGTAAATTGCATCATCCACAGAGCCCGAAGCGCGCCCACGTGATCTGGCCGGCCAGTAGTGGCCTGGCAACTCTAAGGTGAATGGGGTTGCCAGCCGTGGAGTGCAAGTACAAATGCGCGATGACATTTTAATAAAGTAACATGCACAAATATGTCTGAAGTCACAAAACACCAGACAAACCCCCCCCGAGATCTCCCGAAGGGAGAGTGAGGGAGGATAACAACGGAATACCCTGGGGGGAAATGGCGCCCGGGGCCAATATGAAGAGAGGAGGTAGAGGGGGAATAGGGTTTACTGCACAGGATAACCTGGCCAAACCCATGAGGCAGTGGGGGCATCCCAAAAGGCTCACCATTGGCCTAAACTGCCTACCTCAGCACCAAGTGCTTCTATCGCCTACCTTCACCCGAACCTTATCAGCCGAGGCTGGGAGGCAGTCAATGGGAAGGAACGGGTGGGAATAGTCCTGCAAGGCCGCAGGCAATAAGCCCCGCTCACCTGCGCCACGAGAGAGCTGTCTTCTATCTTCTAAGCACAGACTGCAGAAATAAACTGGGGATTTTGTGGGAGGTCCCTGACTTATATAGGGCCGGGAGAGGCCACAAGCTGTTTTTCTGCAGTCCAGTGCCATCTTGTGGATGTATTACCCATGTAAGGAATATTCTGGAACAGGACGTGCTGTATACTTAGAATACACCCCATTACAGGCAGTGTGGCATTCCCCCCACCCCATGGGCAGTGTGGCACCCCATTCCCATAGGCAGTGTGGCATTCTCCCATTCCCAAAGGCAGTGTGGCATTACCCCCTCCTGTTCCCCAAAGGCAGTGTGGCATTCCCCTCTCCCATGGGCAGTGTGGCATTCCCCCTCCCATAGGCAGCGTGGCATTCCCCCCTCCCGTTCCCATAGGCAGCATGACATTCCCCCCTCCCATTCCCATAGACAAGGCGGCATCCCCCTCCCATTCTCATAGGCAGTGTGGCACCCCCCCATCCCATTCCCCTTATAGACAGTGCGACATTCCCCTCTCCCATAGGTAGTGTGGCACCCCCTCCCATTCCACATAGGCAGTGTGGCACCGCATCCTATTCCCCATAGGTAGCATGGCATTCCCCCTCCCATTCCCATAGGCAGTGTGGCATTCACCCCTCCCATTCCCATAGGCAGCGTGGCATTCCCCCTCCCATTCCCATAGGCAGCGTGGAATTCCACCTCCCATTCCCCTAGGTAAGGCGGCATCCCCCTCCCATTCTCATAGGCAGTTAGGCACCCCCCCAATCCCATTCCCTATATAGGCAGCGTGACACCCCCCTCTCATTCCAAATAGGCAGTGCGGCATTCCCCCCTCCCATTCCCCATAGGCAGTGTGGCATCCCCCCATCCCAGGCTCAGGTACAAGGGGGTGTGACCATCTGTGTATTCAGAGATCCTAGAAGAGTTGTTGGTCAAATGAGCTTGGGATCACCAGGTGAGTATTTTTCTGGCAATCCAGAAGGAGTATTTTTAATGTTCTGGAAAAAATGTAGCGCAACCACGGGCCAAATGCAGGTTATCAAACTCACATATAATAGAGGATTATATCATCTCCATGACCAGAAGACCACACATTCCAGAAGGTTGTCTGCACTTAATGCAAACACCCTGGATCCCTTTGCACACATAATAATTACTTGACTCAATTCTATGCAACGTTTCTCACCCCAGGGATGTTTCCAGTTAGGTCACATGGAGCCTGAAGCTTGCCTAAAAAAATATCTGTATACTCGCTCTGTTCAATGTGTTTCTGCTTAAAAAAATAATTAGTCAGGGGCTTGCCGAAGTGGGTAGTTGTCTGTACCACATAGGCTGCCAGTAATACATGCACCTTATAACTTTTTATTCTCATCCACAGGTACAATCCATTGAATCAAAATTAGACAGCCTACTTGATATATATCAACAGGTCTTAAAGAAGGGATCTGCCTCAGCACTGACTTTGGCATCATTTCAGATGCCACTTTTTGAATGTGAACAAACTTCCGACTATCAAAGTCCAATAGACAGCAAAGACCTGTCCGGCTCTGCACAGAACAGTGGCTTCATAACAAGATCAGCTAGTGCCAACATGCCTCGGGGTTTGCAGTTTGTACTGACACCAAATGAATTTAGTGCACCTGCTTACTTTGGATTTAGTCCAACAATGCAAAGCCAAACAACACAGGTGACAGCAAATGTAAGTGATGGCCCTGTAACAACGTTCACAAACAGTATAGCAAACCAAATAAACCAAGCCTCAAAGCCAACAGCACCAACAACTTTACAAATACCAGCTGCTCCATCTTTAAAGCATATCAACATACCAGAGCCAATTCATATAATTCCTATGACCACAAAAGAAGATATTTGTAATGTAACCTCCTGCCTTGTTGCCTCAAATGAAAGCGTACAGTCTGCACAACCCAGTTTAACTAAACATTTTGTAAGGAGGAAAAGCCTTGATGCAAATAATGGCGTACTGTCTTCAGCTCCTCTTACACATAAGGATTTTGGAAAATCAGTTTCTGTGCAAAATCTGATCCAGTCAACAGAAGAACTTAACACACAGCTCTCATGCAGCGACTCCAGTGTCTCTAAGGGCAGCCAAGAACTATATTCTCAGTGGAGGGAATCAAAACTTTTTATTGCAGATGAAGAGCTGGAGACTGTGCCTGAAACCTGTGATGCTGCCTCAGAGTATACAGCTGAAACCGCTTTATTATCTGACTGTTTCCGGACTGGAATAGCAGTTTCATCTCAAAGCATTAGCCAAACTGGGGATTGTACAGAAAACTTAAGCTCTCCTCATGTTAGACATAAATAACATTGGGTACTTGTTTTTTAGGTGTTTATAGTTCCTTTAGTCATCCATATCACTGCATGAACTACTTAGAAAGCCCTTAAATTAAGCGTGCTAGATTCAGAGGGAGAATGTAAGGTAGGTCTGTCAGGGGCCATATCTTTTAGCTGCATGAAAATGCATGTTGAAAATGAAGAGTAAAAGTGGAAACAATCTTATCGATATCTTTGACCCTACACACCACAAGTAGATGGTAACTGGCTAAATGCTTATTTACTTACCAAGCAAGGCCCCAAAGTATTTTAAATAAATAAAACAAAAAAAATTTAATAAAACCCAAATAGAGAGGTACGGTTCATTATTCAAGGAGTCTTAAGCACCTTGACAAAACTATTCTGTCCAAAATATATAATCATGTTTACAGTAAAAATAAGTTGCTAAATCTACTAGATAAATGAGAACTTGAACCGCTGCTAGTTGTGAGAAAAAATGCACATTAACTTAAACGCTTTTTAAATGCACTCATAACATGAATGTTGATTTCTATATTTTTGGTAAATTTGTTGTGTGATAAAATAAATCGGCACATCACTTTCAGGTTGTTCTTAGGAACATTCTATTCCTGTGAAAATTTGTACCGCATAAAAAGGTCACTTACAGTCTTAATACTGAAAGCTGTATAAACTCTTTTATAAAGGACTTGTTTACCATGAGATAAGTTCTGCCTTCACAATTTTTAAGGCGTTCATGGATAATAATAAAATTAAAAAATAAAATAATAGGCTTGTTATGTGAACATACTTGTATACTGTATATTGTATATATGGAGTCCATGTCTATGTAACTTACTCCCAGGGACATTATTTCAGAAGGGGATGTGATAAAAAAAAAATCTTTTTTCTCTTACTAAGGACCTTGCATATATCGGCATATATAAAACACACACTTAGAATTCTGACTTAAAAACAGAATTTCTTTCCCTGAAATAATGTTCCTGACTTGCAAATGAATTGTTTTGCTTACATAAACAAATGTTAGGATGAATAATTACAAAAAATGACTGAAGCACAAAATAATGGATTGCTATTTGCCATTTCATAAGCCATTTTGAGTTTTATTTAATTAGTTCAACCCCATTTCTATCCTACTAAAAAAACTAAATTTTTTACTAATGACATTGTGACATTATTTTAACATCTCAGCTTTACTAGAAATAACCTCTTTTGAATGTCTGCATCTGTTAAGCCAAAAAAACAACTCTGTAAAATGTTCTACACTGTGTATATCGATACTGTTTGTCTTGTTTATTTCATTTTAAGAAAATGTTTCACGTGCCTTTCTTTCATTGTACATTGCCATATCTTATAGGTATGCATTTTGGTAGAAGAATATAAAAATATAAAAACAGGTTTTTATTTTCGAGAAAAGAGAAAACAAATGTATCTGTTATTTTTTTCTTAAACTCAACATGCACACCTAGCTGTTTTAAATAGTTTGAATTAATTTATTCACACATAATTTCGAAAACTGTATTTGCCTTAAATGAATGCTTGAGAGCTTGAAATTTACTAGTTTTAACTTAATTTATTTAATACAACTTTGTGCACATAACTGGGCAAATCTATGAATCATACATAAAAGAAAATATTGGATATTTTTTCCGTGAAATGGAAATAAAGAGGGAATATGTTTTCATTTGGTTATCTGATTTACTTCATATGTCTGTATTAAACCTATTATAACACAATGTATCTGGAAAGAAGTGACGGTAATCAAAAGTTTTTATTTGCATAGAACGTAAAAAACATGACATACAATAAAATATGCAATACAGCAAGCACGACGCAGCAGGCGCCTAAAACAGTCTGGCCTACTTGCACACAAGACGTCCATTCACACAACACAAAACATTCACACCGGACTCAAGCCCTACCAGGTGAGAACCTTGCTGGGGAGAACCAAAGAGCAAAAAAAATGGTCAGAAGTACCTCAGGGTATTCAGTCTCCCGCATAGACCTAACTTCCCACCTCCCTCTGCTCCCCCCCAGGGTTGGATATCGATCCACCATCATATTCCCCTGCTCCACGTATCACCATAAGAGCCATAATCCCTGTGATGCTACACACTCTCATCTCAGCCATCATCAGAGGCCGTATCCTGGCACTGTAGCCAAGGATCCCAGACCTTGGTGAATTTGTCTGGCACACCCCTCGCCTGATATGTCAGTTTATACATGGCAAGCTTCTGATGCCTGCAAGGACGGCCTAGCCGGGTGCTTCCAGTTTATCAGTATGCACTTCCGGGCATAACAGAGCAGCAGCCGAAGCAACGCCTTCAATGTATGGAGCTCCGACAGTGGCTCCACCACTCCCAGAAGGCACACCGAAACCGAACCTCTGATGCGAAATCCCACTATTTTGCCGATCAGGTTCATTACGTCCTCCCAATAGTCAACAAGTATTCCACATGACCAAATCATATGCACCCATGTGCCGCTACCACCCTCACATCTAGGACACGTGTCCCTAAAAAGGAGTCCCATCCTGTGCAGACGGACCGGAGTAATATACGCCTGGTGGATCCATTTGGTCTGGATCATTCTATCTCTCGCCTCAACCACTGAGGAATGCAAATGACGGTAATCAGAATTAAACTAGTTCAGCATGCACACAGACTAGATAAATAAAACCCCTCCTTTTTAGCAAGTCAAACCAATCATTTTGAAGAGCTGCAGGGAAGAAACGTCAGCTTGTATTTCAAAAATCAATTGCTCCAGCTTAAAGTGGACCTTTACTCTGAATAAGATCTTATCTTATATGTTTCCCCACCCTGTACATACAGATTGCTCACATTCAAAATCATCCTACCTTCATCTACTGCATGTTATGAGCCTTTAAACATCCAAGATGGCGGCTCATGGAGCATCAGGCAGCCTGCAAACAGGAAGTGTTTTCTGATTGTGCCGCTTTCTGGGATTGCTGTCCATTCTCTGACCCCAGCTCTCCGCTCTACACTGCAAAATACAGCTATAACCTGCCCCCCCTGCAGTTTATCCTACTCTCCTCTCCTCAGTATGTGTGATACTTCTGAGGCAAGATGGCGGCAACCATATCCCAGAGTCATGAACAGAGGACCGGTGGGGCAGCCCGGTGGGGGAAAAGAAAAATAAGTGACTAAAAACTTAAAATATATTAATTTTAGATGCTGGGGAATAGTTTTTAAGGGTTTGGGCTTTTCATTAAATCACGCTGAAGGTCCTGTTTAAACTGGACCGACAGCCTGGCACAGTTGGAAAATAAAGGTAGTGGCCATTTTGGAGCTTCCTTTCCCAGCATCTCAGCCATGTTGCTACCAGGATTCAACTGACAAACCTGATGATGCACAGTAACAAGAAGCCCAGCAGCACTTGTTTGCAGCCTGCAGATGCATGATCCACCTTTTTGTTTTTTTTAAATTTACCACAGCAGGAGTCAGTCCGATAGGGCCAGTCTGTCAAGCACAGGATGTCAGCGAGAGAGCAGCAGCAGGGAAGGGAAAACCTGGCAGTTCGCCATGAAGCCGTCCGAAAGACGAAGCCGGCCCACCACCGATAAGCCCACAGAGGGAGCGGTGGGATTCTTCATTTATACGGACAGCAGGGATGCTGGGTATAGCAGTTTTTCAACAGAGGAACACAGCTTATGCACCCATGGTAGGAAGTGGCGTTTTGTTTCTTAGTGCTTTTGGCTAATATATGCAGGCACTGTCAGATAGAGCGCAATGTGCCGATCATTACAGCAATTGGAGTGAGTGCCAATGTTAGGTGGTTCTATATTAGAGGAGCATTGCTTAGCCACTCAATGCATGTAATGGGGGTGTGTGTAACTTGATTAACATAGCAAGCCATTGAATACAAATAGATACGTGCTAATGCTGTAATGCTCTTGTCTTTTGTGGACTATAGACTTGAAATGCTGACATGGGTGCAGTTCAAAATGGGGTGTAAAAGATCTCTGTTAGACTTACCAGTAATCCTTCAGCACGACCCACGGAGAGAGAGAGATGCTCCACCCCCTGGGAGAAAAATCAAACTGAACAATGGTTAAAACCCCACCCCTTCCTCCCTCTCAGTCTTTTTTTCAATCTAAGGGGATGTGCTGAAGGATTCTTAGAAAAGTCGTTACCGTTATGTTATGTCTAACAGGGTTTTTCTCCAATCATCCTTCAGCATGACCCAAGAAGAGGAGTAGGCAAGAAATCTACCTTAGGGGTGGGAAGCTCCAAGTAGTACCCTGATGTTTTGCAGACAGGAGATAAAGCCTATAATATTTGAGGAAGGTGTGGGGTGAAGACCACATTTCTGCTTTGCAGATCTCTTCTATAGCGGCACCAGTTTTCTCTGCCCAGGATGCTGACATGGCTCTTGTTGAGTGGGTAGAAACCTTTGGGGAGGGTTTTATCTATCTGGCAATAGTGGATTTCATGGCAGCTAAGCCTCTTCTTTTTCTGCTGAACGTTACTGAAAGTTGTTTCGCTATTTGCCATTCTCTGGATCTTTCCAGATAAATAATCAGTGCTGTTCTAACATCTAGAAGTGAGAGATCCTCTTCCTGGCCTGTTCTGGTTGGCAATGTCAGAAGTACTATATCCTGGGACGGATTATAAGTAGTCACTATTTTTGGAAAAATTAAAGAATTAGGTCTGAGTATGACTTTATCTGGGAGAACTGAACAGTAAGGCTCCTTCATTGATAAGGCCTTTAGTTCTTGCACTCCTCTTGCAGAAGTAATGGCTAGCAGGAAACAAATTTCTTTTATACCCATTTTTCTAGAACTTCTTCTGAAGGTTCAAAAGGGGGTTCCATTAAGCCCTTTAGCACAAGCTGACAAGCCCCAGGCTGGGAAGCCCGTAAAGGGTGCTGGTCTTTTGCAAGTAATTAATTTGAAGAATCAGTTAATTAGTTGCTTTTGTCTCAAGACCGATAGGGCAGAGGTCTGTGTCTTTAAAGGTACTTTCAAGCTAGCTCCTTCTCGAACCCTTCCTGCAGGAATTCAAGGACCGTGGCTATATCCCTTTTCTTCAACTTGTTAACTTCACAAAAAGAAGAAAACTGCCAAGCATCTGTTGTGGTGACTACTGAGTTATTTGGTTGCTTGTAATTGGATTAGCCATTCCAGTGAGTCCTGTCGCATGGGATAGAAAGAACTTCTTCAGTGTTCCCATGTGTAATTGTGCCCATAGCACAGCAGGAATTGCCGCGGTCATAAGACCCAGCAATGAAGGGACAGTGGAGAGTCTCTGTGACTCTACCTCTATCCTATTATCCTCCCTATGTTTTCCTTTGGGAGAAAAATCTTTTGGCGAATACTGTCCAAATTGTACCCCAGAAATCTGCATAGATGACTGGGTGTCAGGGTGGATTTTTCCATATTGATCACCCACCCCAGGAGTCTTTGCTAGGTCTGCTAGGAGTGATTCCCTTGACTTGTTTAGTAGGAGGAGATAATCCAAATAAGAAATCACTATGATTCCCTGTTGCCTGAGGTGTTTCATTGGCTACACTAAGATCTTTGTAAAGATCCGTGGAGCTGAAGATAGGCCGAATAGCAGTGCCCTGTGCTGGGAGTGAAACATTCTTTGGTCTGTCTGAACCGCAAATCTCAGATACTCGCGGTGTGAGTTGTTGTTATATGCAAGTGCGCCTCTTGTAAGTCTAGGTTGACCATCAGGGCATACTCTATTCGAATGTTCCTTATGAAGTAAATTGACCCTATCCTGAACCTCTTGTATTGCGTGAATTTGTTTAATCTCTTCATATTCAAAATCATTTTATATTGTCCTGATGACTTCTGAACCAAAAGGACGTGAGAGTAAAATCCCCTCGCTTCTGAGGGTGGTGGCAGGGACTCTGGGTCCCGGTCCCAAACTGACAAGAGATGCAACTAAAGGGAACCGCCTCGAAGCAGGACACCATGAGGCCCACTAACTGCATCCCCTGCCGAATGGAGGGATGAAGACACGAGAGCAGGGCCCATGCCTGCATTTGAAGGCCCTCCACTTTCTGCTGAGGGAGAAATACCTTGACCTGAGAAGTATCCAGCGTCATGCCCAGAAAGAGAACCTCGCCAAGGACGGAGACAGTGGAGACTTGGGATAGTTGATCACCCAGCCGAAGGACTCGGAGTGGACGTCACCACCTGAGTATCCCCCTCGGCCTGATGAAGAGACTGAGCAGCAATCAGAATGTCGTCTAGGTAAGGGAGGGAATTCCCTGGTTCCTCAGGATAGCCATTACGCCAGCCAGCACCTTGGTGAATACCCGAGGTGCCGAGGTGATACCGAATGGTAAGGCCACAAACTGGTAATGCCGATCCTCCAGAGCGAACCTGAGGAATCTCTGATGACCTGGAAAGATAGGTACGTGAAGATAGGCATCCTTGATGTCCACAGTGGTCATGAAGTCGCCTGGCCGAAGAGAACTGACAGCCAAGCGTAGCATCTCCATACGAAATAGCTTGAACCGGACAAACTTGTTGAGACCCTTCAAGTCCAGGATGGATCTCAGAGAACCGTCCTTTTTGGGCACCGTGAACAGATTGGAGTAATACCCCTGACCCTGTTCCTGGCGAGGTACCAGACAAATGACTCCTGACGCCAAAAGGCGTTGAACGGCTAGGCGCAATCCCTGAGCTGACAGAGGATTTTGAGATATCCGGGATCTGAGGAATCTTGGGGGCGGCCAGGCTGCAAACTCTATCTTGTAACCGGAGGACACCACCTCCTGAATCCACCGGTCTGAGACGCGAAGCCTCCAGACGTGAGCAAAGAGCCGAAGCCCTCCCCCCACCCGGTCGGGTGAGGGCGCCTCCTCATGCCTGAGGGGCCTTGGGAGAGGGTTTAGGCTTGGATCCCCATGAGACTGCTACGACCACGGGATCTGCCACGGCCCCAAGAGTCTCGCCCCGAGAAGTGGGAGCCACGACCTCCCCTTGAGGCACAAAAGGAGGAGGAGGAGGACCCCGAAAGGGCCGTGACTGCTTCCTACGCTGAGGGAGCCTACCATCCTTGGCCAGAACATCCAGACGCTCACCAAAAAGACGGAGACCCATGAAGGGAAGCCCGGTGAGGGACTTCTTAGCTGCAGTGTCAGCTGCCCACTGGCGCAACCAAACAGACCGGTGCATAGCCATCAAGAGGGCCGAGGCCCTACCGCCCAGCCGGACGGCATCATCCATGGCAGCCAGCACCAAGGCTACAAAATCAGAGCAAAGCAAGAGGTCCCTATAATCCTCCTTTCTCTTACCAGACATGGCGCCGTCAGCAAGACGCTTGAGCTTCCTCTTAATGGCTGTAATGGCCGCGGCGCAGACCGGACTCAGGCCTGCCCCCACAAATGTGAAGGCATGACAGGCCAGCTGATCCATACGCCGGTACGCGGTCTCGCAGTGTAGTAGTGTCAGGGGACGGCATGACCAAAGTGTTAGACAATCCTAGAACCGGAGCGTCTACCTCAGGAGGGCACGACCAGCCCTTAACCAGATCTGCCGAAAAGGGATACCTTCTGTCCAATCCCTTGCGGACCGTGGGCAATCTGTTTCCATATTGGAAAAATGGCCCTGCTTCGGTATCCTCATCAGAGGAGTACCCCAGATCACTGTCATAACCTTTCTGATGACCCCCAGAGGAGTCTGATTCAGAAAAGCTCCCCCTCTTCAAGGGAGTCACGGCCGCCATACACATCAAGGCCATCATCCTCCTCGGCAAACAGGGACAGTGCGGCGTCAAGATGCCGCTTCTTGCCGGAGGCCTTGCCCGCCACCGGTCGGGCCAACTGCCTTTCAATGCTGGCCACGCGTAGTGCCAGATCAGATTGGGACCCCCTGCTAGTATCCCCCTCACTAGGGGCTAAATGCAGGCGTGGGGGAGTAGGAGATGCCGGAGGGAGCGCAGAACTGGAAAGAGAAACGCTCATCCCAGGCTGGTCTGCAATAATACTTCGGCACACAAACCGCGCCACCACCACTCAAAGGGGATGCCCCGCACATGACACATAGCCGAGGCTGCCCCGAAGGACCCCCAAGCTCGCTATCCCCAGAAGCCTTCATATGGTGATTATCACAGGCACAATAGGCCAGTACAGGGTAAGGGCTAAGAAAAGCCACCCGGGATGCCCCTCAAGGGATGCCCACTGAAAAGGCCAGAAGGGAAAACAAGGGGGGAATTAGGACCGGGAGAAACCACAACACACTGTTATCCCGCCTGAAAGACAATCAAAAACACACCATAAGTATCCCGCAGCACATGCCCCAACGAGAATCCCCATGGAAGACTCACAGACCGAGAGCGCAGCGCGCGCAGCACACACAGGCGAAAGGAGTACAGGCTAAAGATCCGCGGGGGTAGACCGGGATCAGCAGAGCCACCACCGCAGCCCACACTGAATGGATCCTCCGGAGCTCAGTTCTCCTACGACGCAGCGTGGCAAGCAAGATGGCGCCGCAACAGAGCACCTCGAGGGGCGGGCCACGGGGGGATGACGCGATACGAGTCATCCCGCGGTCCCGCCCCCATGAGGAGCGTGATGCGCCGCCCACGTGACCAGGCGCCCAGCGCCATGACAGGGCATTCCAGAAAAGTAGCTATAGCGTCGCCCGTGGCGGAGGAGATAAACAGCAACGGGGGCACCTCTCCGCAACCGCCGCCAACCCCCCTGACAATGCCATGTCGGGGAGAGGGCAGGCAGCGGTGGGAACCGCACAGGCTAAAAGGAACCAGAGGGGAGGGAGGGGGACAAAGGAGGAAAAGACCGAAAAAAGCGGGGAAGGACTGGGCAGGAACATAAAGTCCCCTAAGCACGACTCACCCCCTACACTCGAAGGACAGCAGTGCAGTTCTCCATCCCTCAGCAGGCTCACCATAAAAAGCCTATGGCCGGCTACCCTTTGTTGTATAGGGTCTGCGGCTTGGAGCAGCACTCCCCAAGCACCCGACCCCAGTGCTCCCCTACCGTCACCCGATCCGACAGCCGAGGCTGGGAGGCAAAGAGGGTCCGAAAGCGGGTGGAAATAGGTTTGCAGGGCCGCAGGCTTGGTTGCCCCGCTCGCCTGCGAAATAGAGAGCCATCTTCTATCTTTGCAGTATGACTGCAGAGAAAACACTGGGGGTCTATTGGTGATTCCTGGTTTATATGGGGCCGGGAGGAGCCACAAATCTTCTGCAGTCCACTGCGCCACCTTGTGGCGGAATACCCAGAAGTAAGGATTAAATGAAAGAGGCCGTGCTGTACACTGGGAAAATCCTTTGAAGTCTTCATCATACTGGATACCCCAAGATTTGTAAATATCATCTAATAACCCTGCCAGATTTTCTGGTAACCCTGGACATCCTCATCCAGGCAATCCTGTGAAGGATCATCATCAGTTTCTTCTACCATTTCTGATTCCACTTCAATCTGAAGCGAAACTGAACTAAAAGCACTGGGGGTAGCTGCTGTAAGCGAAACTACAGGCTTTTCTACCACTGACTGAGGGACAGGTGCGGCAACAATGGATACCTCAGGCTAAGAATCAGAGGTTTTTTGGGCACCCCGCACTGAGGCAATTTCCTTCCTCATTACCAAGATCCCCCTGAACAGGGCTGCTGTGTCTGAATCCCTTTTAACCTTCCAACACTCCTGACACAGATACCAAGTATTTGGAAGAAAAGCGCTGCAGGTTTCACAGCATTTTGACTTTTTGGATTGCCTTGAGCTTTACTTTTTTTTTTGGGGGGGGGGGGGGGGGTCAATGTCCTTATCTTTAACATTGGGCATTGCAGGCTTAAAAGACAATCACATAAAAAAAAGACCTTTTGTGTATACATACCCCATGTATTCAGCATACAAAACAGCTCAATATAAAAAAAACAAAGATTTCTACATTACCATGTTGTCCAAGGAAATCTTGTTTGATGTGGGAAGGCTACTTCTGAAATTGCTGACATCACTGCTACTGAGGGCTCTTCGTGCTTGCTACAGCTGCCGTTGTCCCTACCGATGCTGCCACTATGCCTCAGGGTGCACTGGGCTGCTTCCTGCTCACCCCTGCCATCACTGCCCATGCTGCTCCTAATGCCAATACTATACCGTTGGTTCGTTCATCTCCCTCCGATCTGCATGCTGGGTGTGGAGAAGTGCCATCTATCAACTTCTGGGTCACAACACGTCAGTGCTGCGCTCAGGAGTCAGGTCAGAGCGTCAGGTCACCAATCGAGAGACTCCGTCCCCAAAAGTTTGAAAAAAAAGGAAACTTATTTTGCTAAAAACAGCTGGAATTTCGAAAATCACCGATCCCCGATCAGAGTGCCCGGGGGGCAAAGACCAAAACCCAGGATAGTCAAAATCCAGGGTTTTGGTACGCTTTAAGGGGTTAAAATGCATTTCATAAACCTGCATTATGCGTGTTACATGAGACATAAGATTCCAGATCTGCAGTAACAAATGAGACATTTCCGGGCCAGTTTCTTTTATTTCTATGTGACAGTCAAAGGGTTAACAAACGTATCACAACGTGGGGCATCCAATTTGGGATCCCCCACTATGTGAGACGTCACCAGTCGCCAATAATATTCTTACCTCACCAACGAGTCCATGGCGCATGCTGTAATGATGTAACTGAATATCTGCCATGGGCACACACAGTCTATGGATACAGATGGTGCTAGACACCGATCACAGTTTTGCCTAGGCTCACATTCAGCTTTTTTCGCTGCAAAAAAAAAATAATACAATTCTGTGATTACTCACCTGTAGAATTGGTATTATATGTATACAGCACGTCCTGTTCCAGAAGATATTCCTTACACTTGGGATATACTCCAGTAGATGGCGCCAGACTGCAGAGAAAGAAAAGTGGCTCCTCCCGGCCCCTTATATACCAGGACCTCCCACAAAATCCCCAGTATTAAAAAGCAGTTAGCAAGAGACCGGGAGAATTATAACCATTATATGAAAATTTGAACATAAGAACAATCACCATAAAGAGGTAACTAAAGATAATGATAACAAGGGCGGGGTGGAACAGGACGTGCTGTATAGATATAATACCAATTCTACAGGTGAGTAATCACAGAATTGTATTATTCTAAGTATACAGCACGTCCTGTTCCAGAAGATATTCCTTACACTTGGGACATCCAATAGCAGTGTCCGTTAGGTAGGGTGGGATCCCCAAAAGTAACAGCAGACAGTTTAAACCACTGCCGCCTGCAGAACCTTGCGGCCAAAAGCAGCATCAGCTGAGGCCTTAACATCAACCTTGTAAAACTTAGAAAAAGTATGAACAGAAGATCAAGTGGTGGCCTTGCAAACTTGTTCAACAGAAGCTTGGTGCTGAAAAGCCCAAGAGGCACCAATAGCACGAGTAGAATGAGCAGTTAGGGCGGAAGGGAGGCTCCTTCCCCTTAGCAAAATAGGCCTGTATCACAGCCTGACGTATCCACTTGCTGATAGTGGACTTAGCTGGAGCCAGACCCTTCTTAGGTCCAGACGTAAGCACAAAGAGAGCATCAGTCTTCCTGAAGGATTCAGTAGCCACCAAGTAGAACCTCAGAGGGTTACTAGGATTAGAACACAGAGAAGGCAAAACATTAGGGTTGATTCAGAGACACATTCGTCCAGGCTTCCGTAGCTGGTGGGTGTTTGTAATTTTTTTGCTTTTTTTCGTTCATTTTTCATTCGAATTGAGAGAGGAGAAGTATATGTGGACCGCACCAGTACTATATATACAGGTATCTGAAGGCGTGCTCACTATCCTTAGCACTAGATTACCATACAAGGGAAAGGTTCTGTCTAGGGTCCCCACACAACTAATAGTTTTGTACCAAGGCAGATGGTAAAAAGGAAATAGGGCACTACCTTCTCACTAAGTAGTAAAAAACAATTTTATTATATTTTATACATGATTCTAAAAAGACACCAAACAGTACATCTTAAAAAACATATACACCACAAATCTACAAAAGACACACTAGGGGGCGCCAGGGTACCATATTAAATTTCATAGTATCATGGTTCCAATAGAGAATATATACATACAAGGCTGGAAAAATATAATAAATCTATAAAATATCTACTCGAGTTAATTATATACAATATGTGCAAGGATATATGTGCAAATAATTCAAACAACAGTAACAATAGTGAAAGTGCCTGTGCAAAGTAGTTTGTGCAAAATCATCTATCCAATCCAACAACAATATTAATTAGAAACCAGCCAGGGTGGTTGAAAGAGACATGGAACAATCAATGCCAAGTATAGGATAAGTGTACCAACTGGACCTACCCCTGCTATATATCCGCCAACGCGTGTCGCAGCGTCCACACGCTGCTTCCTCAGGGCGATTATATGACAGGGACCATGTGCTCTTCCCTATATATATATCCCCTCCATAAAAATTGTAAGTGGTCCTCCAATAGAGAGCCATGCCCAATTAACGCAAGGATCCACCTCCCCCCACGCACATACACATCCCAAGCATATAAAGTGCGCAGCTAGGCAGGTGCGACATAATCAATATAGATGCAACTAGACCAGCGTGATTGATGATCAAAATCAACACTGCAGCTGCGCGACGCACTCCGGCCGGAAGTGCGCCGCCGCAACGCCTGCGTTCCAGCGTTGCCATACGACGCACCCGGCCGGAAGTGCGTCACGCAGCAACACCAAACAAAATAAGATAAGAAAAATATTTTCAGATCCATCCAGCCGTCATATTGCATCTTAACAGAGGGCAGCATCAGACCACTACAAGTGGCAAATTCATCCGCCATACAGAAATAGAAGTACCATGCGCATAGCTATATGCGCACAATTATAGGAGGGAGGGGGAGGGTTTCTCCAAAGGAAGAAGATTATCAAGCAGTGCGCCTGCGCCGGCCCGCCCACCCCATAGTTAGTGGGCTAGGTGCGCGCGCGCGGCCGCGCAGCACAGCCGCGCAGGCGCAATGCAAACTGGAGCGAATACATGACAGGGATCGCAACACAGTATGTATAGAACAGCAGTAACAAACAAGAATACAACAAATACACAGAATACAAAGAATATATATACATATATACATAGTCTATTATAATCTATTACAAAGTCAAAGGGTAATATATACATCATAATAATTGCCTACCAATCTAATTATACAGCCGACATCATCAAAACAGCACAAGAGGGGTCCTATCTAAGGAAATTATTTTATAAGATATTATACATATATACATGACCCCTATATAATACATATGGGGGCAAAGTCAATCACTGGTTTTGGGTATCCCCTATTCTCAAAACGCCGGCTTAGCTCCATAGCCTGGCGTGAAAAGTTTTCCTCACCTGAGCAGTTTCTGCGGGCCCGAAGAAACTGACCGATGGGTATTCCATTCTTGAGAGAAGTAGTATGAAAACTCTTGTAATGGAGTAGAGCATTGGTAGATGTTTCCTTACGGTACAGGTCTGTCTCTATCTTACCGTATTCCAGGAGGTTAATATATATATCCAAGAATGTCACCTGGCTTTTTGAAGACTGGACTGTGAGGTCGATATTAAACGAGTTATTATTAAGTGCATCAATAAAGTTGTTCAATTCATCCTCTGTCCCCTGCCATAACATGAGTACATCATCCAAGGATCGGTACCACCCCAACACATGGCAGCAATGCTCGGCAAGTTCTTCCTGGAAGACAACCTCATGCTCCCACCAGCCCAAAAATAGGTTGGCTATAGAGGGAGCACAGCGAGCCCCCATAGCCACGCCACAGGTTTGGCGGTAGTACGTGTCATCAAACATAAAAAAATTATGTGATAGTACAAAGTTAAGAATTCTTAGAACAAATTCTTGTAGGGAGAGTGAGGTTTCCCCAGCCATCCCAAGAAAATATCGACATGTACGAAGTGCGTCAGCATGTGAGATATTCGTGTATAATGATTCAACATCCATTGTTACCAAGAGAATATCCCTTGGTAAGCATAGGGAGTTGATTCGGGTAAGTAGGTCCATAGAGTCGCGTATGTAGGATGGTAAGGTAAAGACAAAGGGTTGAAGATGATGGTCTATCAATATACAGGCTTTTTCCGTAAGTCCCCCGATGCCCGCCACAATAGGTCGTCCGGGAGGACATCGGGGGTTCTTGTGGATTTTAGGTAGTAGGTAAAATGTCGCAACAATTGGGAATTCCACAACCAAGAATTCATACAGTCTCTGGTTGATAGTCCCATCTGACCAAGTCCATCTAATCAGTTCGTCATATTCAGACTTGTAAGCCTGTAAAGGGTTACCCCTAAGTGTTTCATAAAATAGGGGGTTCTGGAGCTGTCTCAGGGCTTCGGTACGGTAGTATTCACGGGACATTATAACGATGTTACCGCCCTTATCAGCTTCCTTTATCTCAATGTCCCGTCGTGACCGAAGCCCTGAGACAGCCTCACGTTCCCCCCGGGTCAGGTTATAGTGACCATGATTAGGTGGTAATCGCCAGATATCCCTACTGACAACCTTAAAGAAGGTTAACACAGCTGGACTAATTGTCCACTGTGGGGTGTACTTAGAGGGCTTACGTAATTTTGTCACAGGATCTGGGACGGGCAGCTGTTCCTGTAGTAGCGCATTTAGATCATCCAAAGCAGTTTGCTCCTCAGAGGTCAAACCCACATCACACTGTAGGGGGGTGTCAAACTGCTTCTTCAGTAGTAATTTTCTGCAAAATGGGTATAAGTCTTTAGTAGCCAAAAATGTATCCAAATCACATGTAGGGGAGAAAGTGAGGCCTTTGGACAAAACAGACCTCTGATCAGGGGTGTGTTCACAGTCTGTGAGATTGATAATATTCAGTGTTTGATTATTTTCCTCTACCATATCAGGGTCAGGTCCAGTGGTCTCAACAGAGGTTAGGGGCTGGATTCCAACCTGGAACGTTTCTGTGCAAATGGGCGTGGTTGCCGCTGATTCCAGCGCCCGACCAGACCCCTGTGTTCCATGTCTCTTTCTCCCCCCCCCCCCGGCGTGTCCTCTTGTTTGTCCTATATCTAAAAAATGCTGTGTTGTATTACTAACTTCAGAAGTGCGGCTAGACATTGAGGATCTCCTACTTGGGGGTCGACTCTCCCTATTAGGCTGCCTACGTCCGTTTCCCCTGTGTGTCCATTTATAAATTCTTCCCATATCAGCATCCAATTTGTCTCAATTTAATTTAGACATCTTAGTATTAACAATTTCCTCCTCCAATTTTTTAAGATCCCCATCGAGTATTTCCTGTAACTTGTCAATCTCGGCCACTGGAATATCACTAGATATATTATCATACAAATTATTTAAAGCATTTGTAGTCTCCAAAAGGCTTTTTTTATCCAACTGAATTAACTCATCAATAAGGTTAAAGGAGCACTGGTTCAAGTGTGTTTCCCATTTTAAACATGCCTCCTCTGGGATCTCCCAGGCCGGGAATATTTGTACACGGAGGCCCCTTGGTATCAGGGCTTGTTCCCTATAAATTTCTAAGCAGTGGATATTCCACCATAGCTTAGTAAAGCGAATCTGTTCTTTTTTAATCTGACGGAAAATATCCTTAAGCCCCAAATGATGGGGCCCCCCAACCCTACTATCCCCCTGTGTTTTCCACTGCTGTAACCTGGATGTCCAATTGCTTTCTTTGTTAAACCAATTTAATGGCATAATGACTGTGCAGATCCAAAAAGTGGGTACAAACCAATTGAGAGAGGAGAAGTATATGTGGACCGCACCAGTACTATATATACAGGTATCTGAAGGCGTGCTCACTATCCTTAGCACTAGATTACCATACAAGGGAAAGGTTCTGTCTAGGGTCCCCACACAACTAATAGTTTTGTACCAAGGCAGATGGTAAAAAGGAAATAGGGCACTACCTTCTCACTAAGTAGTAAAAAACAATTTTATTATATTTTATACATGATTCTAAAAAGACACCAAACAGTACATCTTAAAAAACATATACACCACAAATCTACAAAAGACACACTAGGGGGCGCCAGGGTACCATATTAAATTTCATAGTATCATGGTTCCAATAGAGAATATATACATACAAGGCTGGAAAAATATAATAAATCTATAAAATATCTACTCGAGTTAATTATATACAATATGTGCAAGGATATATGTGCAAATAATTCAAACAACAGTAACAATAGTGAAAGTGCCTGTGCAAAGTAGTTTGTGCAAAATCATCTATCCAATCCAACAACAATATTAATTAGAAACCAGCCAGGGTGGTTGAAAGAGACATGGAACAATCAATGCCAAGTATAGGATAAGTGTACCAACTGGACCTACCCCTGCTATATATCCGCCAACGCGTGTCGCAGCGTCCACACGCTGCTTCCTCAGGGCGATTATATGACAGGGACCATGTGCTCTTCCCTATATATATATCCCCTCCATAAAAATTGTAAGTGGTCCTCCAATAGAGAGCCATGCCCAATTAACGCAAGGATCCACCTCCCCCCACGCACATACACATCCCAAGCATATAAAGTGCGCAGCTAGGCAGGTGCGACATAATCAATATAGATGCAACTAGACCAGCGTGATTGATGATCAAAATCAACACTGCAGCTGCGCGACGCACTCCGGCCGGAAGTGCGCCGCCGCAACGCCTGCGTTCCAGCGTTGCCATACGACGCACCCGGCCGGAAGTGCGTCACGCAGCAACACCAAACAAAATAAGATAAGAAAAATATTTTCAGATCCATCCAGCCGTCATATTGCATCTTAACAGAGGGCAGCATCAGACCACTACAAGTGGCAAATTCATCCGCCATACAGAAATAGAAGTACCATGCGCATAGCTATATGCGCACAATTATAGGAGGGAGGGGGAGGGTTTCTCCAAAGGAAGAAGATTATCAAGCAGTGCGCCTGCGCCGGCCCGCCCACCCCATAGTTAGTGGGCTAGGTGCGCGCGCGCGGCCGCGCAGCACAGCCGCGCAGGCGCAATGCAAACTGGAGCGAATACATGACAGGGATCGCAACACAGTATGTATAGAACAGCAGTAACAAACAAGAATACAACAAATACACAGAATACAAAGAATATATATACATATATACATAGTCTATTATAATCTATTACAAAGTCAAAGGGTAATATATACATCATAATAATTGCCTACCAATCTAATTATACAGCCGACATCATCAAAACAGCACAAGAGGGGTCCTATCTAAGGAAATTATTTTATAAGATATTATACATATATACATGACCCCTATATAATACATATGGGGGCAAAGTCAATCACTGGTTTTGGGTATCCCCTATTCTCAAAACGCCGGCTTAGCTCCATAGCCTGGCGTGAAAAGTTTTCCTCACCTGAGCAGTTTCTGCGGGCCCGAAGAAACTGACCGATGGGTATTCCATTCTTGAGAGAAGTAGTATGAAAACTCTTGTAATGGAGTAGAGCATTGGTAGATGTTTCCTTACGGTACAGGTCTGTCTCTATCTTACCGTATTCCAGGAGGTTAATATATATATCCAAGAATGTCACCTGGCTTTTTGAAGACTGGACTGTGAGGTCGATATTAAACGAGTTATTATTAAGTGCATCAATAAAGTTGTTCAATTCATCCTCTGTCCCCTGCCATAACATGAGTACATCATCCAAGGATCGGTACCACCCCAACACATGGCAGCAATGCTCGGCAAGTTCTTCCTGGAAGACAACCTCATGCTCCCACCAGCCCAAAAATAGGTTGGCTATAGAGGGAGCACAGCGAGCCCCCATAGCCACGCCACAGGTTTGGCGGTAGTACGTGTCATCAAACATAAAAAAATTATGTGATAGTACAAAGTTAAGAATTCTTAGAACAAATTCTTGTAGGGAGAGTGAGGTTTCCCCAGCCATCCCAAGAAAATATCGACATGTACGAAGTGCGTCAGCATGTGAGATATTCGTGTATAATGATTCAACATCCATTGTTACCAAGAGAATATCCCTTGGTAAGCATAGGGAGTTGATTCGGGTAAGTAGGTCCATAGAGTCGCGTATGTAGGATGGTAAGGTAAAGACAAAGGGTTGAAGATGATGGTCTATCAATATACAGGCTTTTTCCGTAAGTCCCCCGATGCCCGCCACAATAGGTCGTCCGGGAGGACATCGGGGGTTCTTGTGGATTTTAGGTAGTAGGTAAAATGTCGCAACAATTGGGAATTCCACAACCAAGAATTCATACAGTCTCTGGTTGATAGTCCCATCTGACCAAGTCCATCTAATCAGTTCGTCATATTCAGACTTGTAAGCCTGTAAAGGGTTACCCCTAAGTGTTTCATAAAATAGGGGGTTCTGGAGCTGTCTCAGGGCTTCGGTACGGTAGTATTCACGGGACATTATAACGATGTTACCGCCCTTATCAGCTTCCTTTATCTCAATGTCCCGTCGTGACCGAAGCCCTGAGACAGCCTCACGTTCCCCCCGGGTCAGGTTATAGTGACCATGATTAGGTGGTAATCGCCAGATATCCCTACTGACAACCTTAAAGAAGGTTAACACAGCTGGACTAATTGTCCACTGTGGGGTGTACTTAGAGGGCTTACGTAATTTTGTCACAGGATCTGGGACGGGCAGCTGTTCCTGTAGTAGCGCATTTAGATCATCCAAAGCAGTTTGCTCCTCAGAGGTCAAACCCACATCACACTGTAGGGGGGTGTCAAACTGCTTCTTCAGTAGTAATTTTCTGCAAAATGGGTATAAGTCTTTAGTAGCCAAAAATGTATCCAAATCACATGTAGGGGAGAAAGTGAGGCCTTTGGACAAAACAGACCTCTGATCAGGGGTGTGTTCACAGTCTGTGAGATTGATAATATTCAGTGTTTGATTATTTTCCTCTACCATATCAGGGTCAGGTCCAGTGGTCTCAACAGAGGTTAGGGGCTGGATTCCAACCTGGAACGTTTCTGTGCAAATGGGCGTGGTTGCCGCTGATTCCAGCGCCCGACCAGACCCCTGTGTTCCATGTCTCTTTCTCCCCCCCCCCCCGGCGTGTCCTCTTGTTTGTCCTATATCTAAAAAATGCTGTGTTGTATTACTAACTTCAGAAGTGCGGCTAGACATTGAGGATCTCCTACTTGGGGGTCGACTCTCCCTATTAGGCTGCCTACGTCCGTTTCCCCTGTGTGTCCATTTATAAATTCTTCCCATATCAGCATCCAATTTGTCTCAATTTAATTTAGACATCTTAGTATTAACAATTTCCTCCTCCAATTTTTTAAGATCCCCATCGAGTATTTCCTGTAACTTGTCAATCTCGGCCACTGGAATATCACTAGATATATTATCATACAAATTATTTAAAGCATTTGTAGTCTCCAAAAGGCTTTTTTTATCCAACTGAATTAACTCATCAATAAGGTTAAAGGAGCACTGGTTCAAGTGTGTTTCCCATTTTAAACATGCCTCCTCTGGGATCTCCCAGGCCGGGAATATTTGTACACGGAGGCCCCTTGGTATCAGGGCTTGTTCCCTATAAATTTCTAAGCAGTGGATATTCCACCATAGCTTAGTAAAGCGAATCTGTTCTTTTTTAATCTGACGGAAAATATCCTTAAGCCCCAAATGATGGGGCCCCCCAACCCTACTATCCCCCTGTGTTTTCCACTGCTGTAACCTGGATGTCCAATTGCTTTCTTTGTTAAACCAATTTAATGGCATAATGACTGTGCAGATCCAAAAAGTGGGTACAAACCAATTGAGAGAGGAGAAGTATATGTGGACCGCACCAGTACTATATATACAGGTATCTGAAGGCGTGCTCACTATCCTTGGCACTAGATTACCATACAAGTGAAAGGTTCTGTCTAGGGTCCCCACACACCCAATAGTTTTGTACCAAGGCAGATGGTAAAAAGGAAATAGGGCACTACCTTCTCACTAAGTAATAAAAAATAATTTTATTATATTTTATACATGATTCTAAAAAGACACCAAACAGTACATCTTAAAAAACATATACACCACAAATCTACAAAAGACACACTAGGGGGCGCCATTCGTCCGAACGTTCGAGAATGCGCTTTCGATGAACGGAAGCAAATCGGAACATTTCCGTTAGTTCGGATCATTTTCCAAGCAAAATCGGAAATTTTCAGTTCGTTCAGAAAACTTCCGTTGTTGGGATGGGTTTCCGTCTGATTCAGAGAGCTGATTTCCGACGGATCACCACCCTATAAATCCGTTTCATTTCCGATCCACTTACGGGACCTTTTAGGGCTCGGATTGCTATTGTTGAACATGTTTTGTGGCTATGTGGAGGAGTCTGCGCGCCTTTAGCACCAAGGCATTGCATGTATCAGCATGGCCGAGGCCATAAATTGTCTAGCAATGCATACCTGAATTAATACATTTCATGTATGCCTTATAGATGCATTTTAATGCTGACCTAAATTAGTCCTTAGCATGTAAACATTTATTTTTCCACACATCCATATAATTCCTATATTTATTTTAGACGTGTCCTTTGTGAATTATATTTGGATTGTTGAACTTGAATCTCAATTTGTTGTAGGAGTTATTGTTTTAGTTGGTTACCTTTGCTTTGTGTAATTATTTTATATTTGGTTGCAAGAACTGCAAGATGTGCCACCCGCCCTTGCTCCTGATGCCCGTTCTTTGCCTGCAGAATGCGGGCCAGGGGTTCTCTAATCGGGCACTATGCAAAACCCGGGCTGTGGTGGCAAGGGCCCTCTGGCTTTTGAAGTCCAGATTTAGGTGTTTGGACCATACGGGGGGGGGGGGGCACTGCAGTATGGCCCCAGCAAGGTTATACCAAAATTTTAATGTACGTTTTTTAACAGGGACCACACGTGGCACAACTGAGTGTCAGGGTCCTTCAGTTGGTGGGCGATATGCAGGAGCTGCGCAACTCGTTGGGGACCACAGATGAAGAATAATGTTCAGTGGCCTGCCATTGCTATGTATTTTGTTTTTTATAGTTGTAAATATTTTAAATTTACAAACTTTTAAAAAATTTAATATTTGATGATGGTATATAAAAAAAATGTTACATTTTCATTTCATTTACAAAATACATTAACACAAAACTAATGGGACCAGAAATATTTAAAGATGAATATTCACATGACCGAGAAGTGATTTGGGTAAGTTTTAGGGGGCTAAAATGGAAGAAGAACCTAACCGAGAAGTGGTTTGGGGGAGCTTTAAGGGTCCAAAAGGGAAGATGGAGGATAGTGCTAAGCGATTTAGCTAAACATTGTAGTAGAAGTGAGGGTGGCAAATATGTAGGCAAGCACTTTAATGAGTTAAGATTGTAGTGCGCAGGCGCAAGATCGTAAGGATTCCGTCTGGACGATTATTTTTTGTAAAATGGAAACAGAATCTATCGGGAAACGTAAAGGATTCGTTGGAGGATACGATGGCAAAAGGGCAAAACCTAAAGCCTACGTTGTAACATGTGGAAATGAAACGGAAAGTCTGGATGGAAAATGACATCCTCGTAATTCGTAATCTGCCGTACGAACGGACGGAAACTTTACACAAGGTTTTCAATGCATGCATAGATCGCTCGTACGCTCATACGAGAACGGAAACATTTCACAAAAAAACAGATCGGCATGAAAACGGAAGTTTTTTTGTGTCTCTCTGAATCGAGCCTAATGTCCTGATTGAGATGAAAGGCAGAAACAACCTTAGGCAGAAAATCTGGCTTAAAACGAAACACCACCTTTCCTAATGTCTCTCAAAATAAGGAGGCTTGAAGGAAAGTGCTGCCAATTCAGAAACATGCCTAACAGAAGTGATAGCCACCAAAAAAAAAACACCTTAAGCATGAGAATGGACAAAGCAGCCCCTTGCAAAGGCTCAAAAGGAGACCCCTGCAGGGCAGATAAGACCAAATTCAAGTCCCAGACTGGTAACATAGGCTTACGTCGGGGACGCACGTGAGTAACCCCCTGGAAAAAGGTCTTGACCAGGGGATGCTGACCAAAGGATCTTTGGAAGAAAATAGCCAAAGCAGACACATGGCCTTTCAGAGTACTAAGCTGAAGACCCAGATCCAAACCATGTTGAAGAAACTCCAGAATCCTAGGAATAGAAAACACACGACAGGGAAGCGAGTGGGACTCGCACCAGTCAATGTAAGTACGCCAGACCCTGTAATAGATGGAAGAAGAGGACCTCTTCCTAGCCCTGATCATGGTATTCACCACCGAGGCAGGCAGCCCTTTTTCCATCAAGATGGAGGTTTCAACAGCCAGGCCGTCAAAGCCAGCGTCTGTAAATTGGGGTGGCGTAGGTGCCCCTGAGTGATCAGATCTGGAACCAGTGGCAGCGCGTACTGATCTACTGCCAGCTGCACAATGTCTGCGAACCACACTCTTCTTGGCCAACTGGGGGCCACAAGGATGGCTGGCACGCCTTCCTGAACTATTCTGCGCAGCACCCTGCCCAGCAGTGGAAACGGGGGAAACACATACAGGAGCTGGAACCTCGTCCAGGACATTGCCAGGGCATCCGTGGCCAAGGCCAGAGGATCCTGAGACAGAGAGACAAAGACTGGAAGCTTGTGATTGTGACGTGACGCAAACAGATCCACATCCGGCTGACCCCAGCGATGGCACAGGGAGTGAAACACCCTGCTGCTGAGGGACCACTCTCCCAGACGAGAGGTCCCCCTGCTCAGAGAGTCTGACTCCAGATTCTCCACCCCCAGGGATGTACACGGCCGAGATGCAGGGGACAGTATCAGGGACACTTCCTTGAGGGCCCTCTTGCTCCGGGTCCCTCCCTGATGACTGATGTAGGCAACCGCCGTCTGGTTGTCAGAGCGGACCTGAACAGCCGGACCCCTCAGGTGAGGGGTTAAGTGGGTGAGAACCAACCTGATTGCCCTCAATTCCAGAATGTTTATAGGGGCATGGGCCTCCTGAGGACCCCACTGACCCTGGAATGTCAGGGACTGCCAGAATCTCCCCCAACCTGTCAGACTGGCATCCGTGGTGACAGTCTCCCAGCAGGGGGCCAGAAAGGACCTGCCCCTCAGCAGGTTCCCTGAGACCAACCACCACACTAGAGACTGCCTGACCTGAGGGGACAAAACAAACACCTGATCCAGGGATCCAGGGACCCAGGGTCCCGATCCCATACTGCCAAGAGGTGAAGCTGAAGAGGCCTCATATGGAACTGAGCATATGGAACCGCCTCGAAGCAGGACACCATCAGGCCAACCAGCTGCATCCCCTGCCGGATGGATGGATGGGGACAAGACAGCAGGAACTAAACTTTTGCTTGAAGGACCTCCACCTTCTGCTGAGGAAGAAAGATCTTGACCTGAGCCGAATCCAGAATCATGCCCAGAAAAGGTTTCACCATGGAAGGAGACAGGGAAGATTTGGGGTGATTGATCACCCAGCCGAATGATTCCAGTGTGGACACCACCCTCTGAGTGTCCAACTCTGCCTGATGGAAGGATTGAGAAGCTATAAGCATGTCGTCCAAGTAGGGGAGAATGCGAATGCCCTGAGATCTCAGCAGGGCCATCACTCCTGCCAGCACCTTGGTGAATACCCTGGGGGCCGAGGTGAGGCCGAAGGACAAGGCCACAAATTGGTAGTGCTGGTCCTCCAGAGCAAACCTGAGTAACCTCTGATGACCTGGACAGATAGGGATGTGAAGGTAAGCATCCTTGATGTCTACAGATGTCATGAAGTCCCCTGGGCGTAGGAGAGTCACAGCTGAACGCAGAGTCTCCATGCGAAAGTTTCTGAATCTGACAAACTTGTTGAGGAGCTTTAAATCCAGGGTAGGTTTTATGGACCCATCCTTTTTTTTTTTTTTGAATTGAAAGTTTTATTAAGGATGACACGAATCACAAGCCAACATCAACAGAAACAATCATAGGGGCATCAGATGTAGGCATAAAATTATACGACAACAAAGTTAATAACTATTGATAGCCCAGAACAACATCACATGATATGTAATAAAGCTTTTCCGGACATAGGCTGCGTCCTGCCTCTCCTTATAACATTTTTAGAGAATAATAACACATGCCCGAACTAAAGACAATAACCGGGGTGCACCAATGGTGCGCCAGAGGAGACAAGGAAGAATGGGAGGAGGTAGGGGGGACAGGACGGGGAAGGGGCAAGGGGAGAGAAGGAGGGGGGGGGGGACCCCACATCCGCCCCCAGGGTCACTCCTGGAGGAATTTGAGGTAATCCGCAGACAGCGTGAACTGGGCCCAAGAACGCCAGGTCTCCCAATGCCTCGTACCACCGTCCCTGAGAGAGGCTGTGAGCTCCTCCATCCTGCAGATGTCTCCAACCCGCGACAGCCACATGGCCGTAGAGGGTGGATCTGGTGATTTCCAGCACGTGGGAATACAGGTCTTAGCAGCGAGCAGAAGGGGGGCCAAGAGAGATTTCCCCCTAACCCGCATGGAGGCGGGCGCGAGGTTCAAGAGATAGCTAGCCGGGTCCACCCCCAGGTCAATACCTGTGAGGTGCTCCACAATCACCCTCACGTTGGTCCAGAATCCCGATAGCTTAGGGCATTCCCAGAATATATGGGTCATGGTACCCCTATCCTGTGAGCACCTCCAGCACAGGGAGGAGGCAGAGGGAAACATCTTCTCCAATTTAGATGGAGTCAGGTACCACCTGGAGAGGATCTTGTAGGAGGCTTCCTGGTATCGGTTAGATATGGAGGATTTGTGGGTAAGCTTACACATTGCTAGCCTCTCTTCGGGCGAAAAATTCCGTCCGAGTTCCCTCTCCCACCCCACCACGAAGGACGGTACAAAGGAATCAGGGGGATTCACCAGCAACGCATATGTGCAAGACAGGGCACCCTTAATATGACCCAGCCCCGTGCAGATTTTCTCGAATGGGGTTAGAGCTCTGACTACAGGGGATGAACGGGAGATAGATTTTTGATAGTGGGAGAGTTGGAGAGCCTGCCAGTCATTGAGGGGCCGCAAAGAAAGCCTCTCGGCAAGCTCCCCCAACCCGTGCCACTCCCCCCCCGTGCCCAAATGATGGATTCTGAAGCAGTCTCGTTGTGCCCAGGCCTGGAAGGGGGCGTCAGAAAGACTCACCGGGAAGTCAGGGTGACCAATCACCGGAGTCAGGGGCGAGAGGGGCGGGGAGACATCCGACCTCGGGAAGAACCTCGCCGCTACCCCCCTGGTAGGGCCTATCGTCGGGTGCTTGTTCAACGCAGGGAAGTAATTGGTGGGGACCCACGGGAGACCCGCAAGGACCGTAGGGGACTCGTCCTGTTCAATCAAGGTCCACTGTTTATATCTCGGGTGTCTACACCAGTCAACGATACGAACCAGATGGGCCGCCGCATGATAAAGTTTCCAGTCCGGGAGACCGATGCCCCCCGCTCCCTTAGGCAGAGTCAGCAGGGAGGCCGCCAGACGGTGTGGTTTCCCCGCCCAAACGAACCTGTTACACAAGCCCGAGAGCTTCTTAAAGAATGTCCGCGGGACCTCCACCGGAAGGGCCTGGAACAAATACAATACTCTGGGCAGGATATTCATTTTTATTACGTTCACTCTGCCGAACCAAGTGAGGGTTCCCCGGGACCACCTCTGCAGATCGCTCTCCACCTTCTTCAGCAGCGGGGGAAAGTTAGAGCCGTAAATTTTTTGGGTATGTGTTGGGATTTGTGTGCCCAAGTAAGTTATAGCCTCTCTCTCCCATGAAAAGGGGAAGTTCTCCATAATGCGTTCTAACCGTTTGGGTGGGACATTGATATTAAGGGCCGAGGATTTATGTTGGTTTATTTTGTAATTTGATAGTGTTTGATATGTTTTAAATTCAGCTAGAAGGACTGGGAGGGTCGTCTCAGGCTTTGTTAGAAAAAAGATTAGATCGTCCGCATAGGCTGCGACCTTGTGCTCCACCCGCCCAGCGCGGATACCCGCAATATCAGGGTTGTTTCTGACGGTGCGGAGGAACGGTTCCAGGGACAGAATAAAAATCAAAGGGGAGAGGGGGCAGCCCTGCCTCGTCCCGTTGGTCAGGGCAAAGGAACCGGAGAGGAGGCCGTTTACTCTGACCGCAGCAGAAGGGACTGTGTAGGAGGCCGATATCCACCGAAACATATTATCCCCCAAGCCAATGTGTCTGAGGACAGCAAATATGAAGTCCCAGCTGACCCTATCGAATGCCTTTTCGGCATCTGTTGAAAGGAGGATTGAAGCTATTTTGTTTGAATGGGCCCAATGTATTAAGTCGATTACCCTTGTGGTATTGTCCCTGCCTTCCCTTGAAGGGACGAAGCCAACCTGATCCCAGTGGATTAAAGAAGGGATAAAAGGGGCCAGTCTGTCCGCGATTATTTTGTTAAAGATTTTAAGGTCGCAATTTAATAGGGATATGGGTCTATAACTGCCACATTGTGTCGGGTCTTTGCCCTCCTTAGGTATTATAGTTATGCTAGCCCTGAGAGTATCTTTAGGTGGAGCCAGCCCATCCTTAAGGGAATTAAAGGCGGCCACAAAGTGGGGACCAAGAGACCCCACAAATCCTTTGTAGTAGCTCAGGCCGAAGCCGTCGGGGCCTGGAGCCCTTCCTGGCTTTGTGTTTTTAATGGCTTTCAAGAACTCGTCGAGCTCAATCTCCCTGTCGAGCGAGTCTATCATCTCCCGGTTCAGTCTGGGGAGGCCCGACTCCTGGATGTAAGCGGCTATTTTGTCCCGACGGTCAGCAGTCCGGGTCTGGGGAAGGTTGTATAGGGCCTCATAGTAGTCCCTAAAGGAATTGGCTATGTCTGCCGTCAAGCATTTCCTGTTCCCCCCCGCGTCGTGGATGAGTGGGATGAAGTTCTTGCCTCGCTGCGCTCTGAGGGATCTGGCCAGCGCCCTACCGCATTTGTTGCCAAATTCGTAGAAAAATCGGCGGCATCTAACCGCCATACCCCTTGCCTCCCCGAAGCAGATGTCCCTGAGGGAGTCCCGTAAGCTTGTCAGCTTGGCTCCCACCTCTCCCGACTGGGTTTGTTTGTGGAGGGTTTCCAGTCTGACAATTTCCTGGGTTACCTTGACAATTTGTTCATTTTTTTCCTTTTTCAGACGGGCACCGTGCTTAATTAGCACACCTCTGATTACACATTTGTGGGCCTCCCACACGGACATCCGCGAGAC
The DNA here is from genome assembly GCA_027917425.1 of Gastrophryne carolinensis. Lineage (NCBI taxonomy): Eukaryota > Metazoa > Chordata > Amphibia > Anura > Microhylidae > Gastrophryne > Gastrophryne carolinensis. The sequence continues at coordinate 226,196,515 of CM051237.1, forward strand.
CTCTCCGTTGCCGTTCAGCTCAAAATACTCCCCCAGGGCCCTCTGGACGTCCTCCCTAACCATGGCATCCTGTAGCAGCGAGTCATTCAGCCGCCACTGACCCCGGAAGAGGGGAGCATCCGGGATGGACAGGGTAAGAATGATCGGAGCATGGTCCGAGAGAGTGATATGTCCGATGTCGGCGGTCACTATGAGGTGTAGGAACTGGTGGGGGACCAAAAACCAGTCTATGCGGGAATATGAGTTGTGTGGGCTGGAGAAAAATGTGTAGTCTCTACCTCTCGGGTTGAGGGTCCGCCAAACATCCATCAATTGATTATTGAGTAGCAGCTGCTTAACTTTTTTGAGAGTTGAAAAAGGGACCTGGGAAGACCCCTTGGACGTGTCCAGGGAAGGGTCTAGGGTCAGATTGAAATCCCCCCCCAACACCAGGATCCCCTCAGTGAAGTTGGCCAATTTGTCTAAGGTCGACTGTAGAAATTTGTACTGGTTGTCATTAGGGCAGTAGCAGGTTGCCAGGGTCACTTTCTGGGAAAAAAGTGTCCCCTTTACACAGAGGAACCTCCCTTCGGTGTCCTGCAAAGAGTCAAGATGGGACCAGGGCAATGAACCGGCCACCAGGATCGCCACCCCCCGCGATTTTGAATCTGGGGAGAGACTGTGATACTGGGTCCTAAAGGTCTGATTGGTGAGGGTGTGGGAGCGCCCCTTCTTCAGGTGGGTCTCCTGCAAGAAGGCAACATGAGAGTTCAGGCGCTTCAGATCCCTGAGGATGGAGGTTCTCTTAATTGGGGAGTTCAAGCCCTTGGCGTTGAGGGATGTGCACCTGACCGCAGCCATAATAAGCGGTAGAGTGCAAGTTCACACAGTATCAGGGGAGAGGCACCGTGCAGCGGGCCACTCACGAGGCGGGGGAGTCACCACTGGGGGAGGAGGGGGGGAGGGGGGGGCACACAATGGGGTGAAAGGAAGGGTAGGAAGCCCAAGAATAGGGCTCGAGGGTGGGAGTAATGACAGACAGTCAGGCAAAACGTAAGAGAGCAACAACTGAAAATACAAAACAGGTATGAACGAATATATCGTACCTACTAAGCAGAAAGAATCAGAAAAACAAGTAGGCCCTATCGACTCCAAGAGTCAATAAGGCCGGCCTACTGGGGGAACGCGTCCGAACCAAGAGGGGAGCGCACAGGAGTCAAAGCCCACCCCCCCCGGCCGGAGGTCAATAAACCATGTTAACCGCCAACAAACTTTTGGGGCAAATTCTAGTTGACACAGTGTGACGATAGGGCGGGGGCACGATTGCCCAACCGAAGTTGAACAATGAAGCCCACCCCGCGGTCCAAGCTGTACCTGAGGCATAGAGAAAACAGTAGAAACGGCATGTGGCGACCAGCGTCGCCCTCCGCGAACGTATTCCCGGAGGTCGACTATAAAACACAACTTAGTAAACCATCAATAAAGACATTTCCCTCCCAGGGCCTTCCTCGCCCCCCAACCCCGCAACACGCAGGGGAGGGCCAGGGAGGCCAGCGGGACAAGACCTGCATAAAGTAATTATAAAGTCTTGTATAGGCACAAGCAGGTGGGAAAAAAAAAGAAGAAAGGAGCTAAGAAAAAAAAAAAACTTCCACGATGGACCGGTCACACCCCATCTTCCGGACGTCTCGATGGCCTCTTGAGTCGCCTGAGATCTCGGAAGCTCCCTGGGCCTCGTCGTTTCTCTCCAACCGCAGGCTGAAGTATCGGGGGGAGGTCGTTTCCGAGCCAGTTAGGGATCTGAATAGGCTCACAACCCAAGTAAGCGAAAAGACCTCCCAAGTCCTGGGGAGATTTAAGCACAAATGAGCTCTGTCCCCTGCGGATAATCAGATGAAACGGAAAACCCCATCTGTAGGTGGCGCCGCTTTCTAAAATAACTTCCAAGAGGGGTTTCAGAACTCTCCGCATCTGCAAAGTTCTCCTTGATAAATCCGGGAATATCTTGACGGAGGAGCCCTTAAATTTCACTTCACCCTTTCTCCAAGCCTTCCGGGCAATTTCCTCCTTAAGTGTGTACCGGTGGACTCGGCAGATAACATCTCTCGGGAACTTAGGGTCTGGGTTTTTGGGTCCTAAAGCTCTGTGGACTCTGTCAAGCTCTATATCGCCAGATGAGTCCCGGTCCAATATCGAGTTAAAAATGGTCGTAACAATCAGTTTCAGATCCTCGGACGCTTCCGCTTCTGGGATGCCCCGCAGCCGCAGATTATTCCGTCGACTCCTATTCTCCAGATCGTCAATGTGTAAGTTACATTCTTGTATCAGGGCGTCCTGCCGCTCACACCTGGCTTCCAGAGCTAGCAAACGGCTCGAGACCAGAGATCTGTCGGTTTCTATTGAAGTGACTCTTGACTCGACAGTTGAAACTTGCTGTCGCACCGCAGCGATCTCACGTTTATGAACAGCTTCATATTTAGCGATCAAGCCTTCAATATCCGCTTTGGTAGGGAGGCCCTTGAGAAGGGATATGGTGGCGAGATGAATTTCTGGTTCGCAGCTCAGACCTGTTGCCGACGGCGAAGAAGGGACAGACAGCCCCAGATCCTCAGGAGCTTCAGTTGGCCTGACCGGAAGGGGTGTGCCAAAGGGGTCTACCGGTGACATTGATAGAGGGCTAATCAGCTGTTCTCCTGCATCTCTCTCGGGGGAGGGCGCTAAAGAGTATAGGGGGGAGCCCAGCTGCACACCCGCAGCACCATCCGAACGGTCGGTTGGGTCACTGACTCTCATGGATCTTTTCTGCCTCTGTGGCATGGCTTCCCCAGGGACGCCCATGGTGGTAGAGTGGAGGGGGTCCATCGTGGGCCGGGGCACATACACATATTGGGCCAGGGTTCCCAGACCTCCCCTCTCAGGACCAGGCATATGGCCAGCTGTAACAGTGCCCTTCATCTCAGGGCTCTTATGAGTGAGGCTGACCTCCGGGCCCTGCGTGTGGGAGAGTGCTTGTATGTAACATTTCTTTAATGAGGCAGCCTCTGGCTCGGCTGCACCGACGTTTGACTGGGGAGTGTGAACAAGTGTCTCCCCCATAGTAGCGGCTGCTGCCTGGCTGCGCAGCCCTCCGCTTAGTCCGCTCCCCTCCTCTCCCGCCGCCGGCAGCCTGTGTGGTGACGTCACGGCTGGCAGGGACTCGGCCGCCGCCATCTTGCTCCACTCATTCTCGGGAGGGTGTACACACCTCCCTGCGGGGCTCCGTGAATGCTGTAGCGGCTCTTCTGCCGCCGCCTGGGTCAGTGTCGGCTGGGGGCTGCACCCACCTGTCAGCTCCTCTCCTGAAGCCGCGTCTGATGCTCCGGTGAGTCTCTCCTCAGCCCCGCTCTCCTCTGCGCTCTCAGGCACATGCGCCATCTTGCCCGTCTCCACTTCCTCGCGTCGCAGCCATTTACCGGCTGTCTGCCACCTCCCCGGGCTCCGCTGGCCGCCTCCGCCGCCTCCCCTTCCACAACGCTTCTTGCCCATCTTAAAAGTTATATGGCTCTGGTGATAAAATCAAGACCTCCCGGCTCAGGGATCAGGAGCTCTCCTAGATACGTCCGCCCGCCATTGCACTCGGGACACGCCCCCCGGACCCATCCTTTTTGGGCACAACGAACAGATTGGAATAATAGCCTTTGCCCCTTTCCCTCAAGGGCACCCGGCAGATGACACCTAGGTCTAGAAGGCCTTGGACAGCCAGGGAGAGACACTGAGCTGACAAGGGGTTTGGAGCTACACGAGATTTGATGAATCTTGGGGGGGGGGGGGGGGGCAGGCTGCAAACTCTATTTTGTAACCAGAGGAAACTACCTCCTGAATCCACTGGTCTGAGACATGACGCCTCCAGACGTGAGGCAAGAGCCGAAGCCGTCCCTTCATGCCTGAGGGCTCTTGGGGGAGGACTTAGTCTTGGGACCCCAGAGGGGGCCAGGGCGGCCACATCCTCGGCCCCTGCCCCAAAAATCTCCACGGGCTCCAGCAAAGGAAGCACCCCGTCCAATTCTGGAGCCCCTGAAGGAAGCAGAAAAGGCACCTGAAACCCGAAAGGACCGGGGCTGCCTTCTACGCTGAGGTAATTTGCCGCCCTTAGCAAACAAGTCCAAACATTCCCCAAAGAGGCGCAGCCCCTTAACCCTTTAAGTGCCAGCCTACCTGGAGTTTTTGTCACCCTTTGTTGCCAGACCATTTTGCACTAGTTTGCGCTCCCCATGTTCAAATGTGATTTTTGAAGGGCTTTCCAGGGATTTCCCAGGAAAATGATATATTGTTTTTTTCAGCAGAGTCTGAGCTTTAACATGAAATGTCTTGTTTGTCATTTTCTAAGTGTATTCTCAATATTTTTTGGCGAAATATGTGCAAAAAAATAAAAAAAAATCTATTTTTTACAATTTGTAGTGTTTTTTGGTAATAAAAAATGTAAGTTTGTCAATAAAATCTTATTTGTGTGAAATCCCAATTTCTCCCGGTTACAGCAGTACCACATATGTATTGGTAGACACCCTTTCCTGCCCAGGAGACTCCCCCAAACTGAAACAGAGCTTTAGGGGATTTTCAGAAAAAATACAACTGTGATATGCGCTATGCACACCTTGCAGTTTTCCAGAAAAACAACCCTTTACATTTGAAATACCCCCCACAAACTATATATATTCTCTGGAAGTACACACCTCAGGCTTTCTATTTGTACCAGGCTTGTTGATGTGGCCACAGTTTTCTAGAAGTAATCCCTCAATGTATTCTTTGGTTGCAAAGAGTTTCCCTAAAAAAAAGGATAAAAAAGCAGAATCAAAGCCACATTTTCCTAAAAAAACTATATACAAACAAGAAAAAACAAGTATTATCTGAAAAAGCAACATCCCCCGAACAGAACGATACCCAACATGCATAGCTACTGTCAAGGGAAGAGTTGCCAAACACCCCAAAGTAAAGCATGAGCATAACGGTAATTTTTCTTGAAAATTTCAGCTCTGCAGACAAAGTGCGCACCTTGCGATTTTTCAACCAAAACAACCCTTTACATTTGGAATATCCCCCATAAACCATATATTCCCTGAAAGTACACATGTTAAGCTTTCTAAGCGTATCCAGCTTGTTGTAGTGGGCTCATCTTTCTGGAATTGATCCCTCAAAGAATTCTTTGGTTGCGCAGGGTTTCCCTAAAAAATGTATAAAAAAGCTGAATAAAAAACACCTTTTCCTAAAATATAAATATGCAAACAAGAAAAAACAAGCTAAGTCTGAAAGCGCAAGCTCCCCCGAACAGAACAATACCCAACATGCAGAGGTACTATTAACCCTTTTAATTGCCAGCCTACTTGAGATTTTGTCACCCTCTGTTGACAGGTCATTTTTCCCCATTTTGCGCCATGTTTTGCGACATTTTTGCTGGAATTTTCAGGAAAATTATATATATATATTTTGCAGCAGAGTTTAGGCTTTAACATGAAATGTCTTGTTTGTAAATTTTATTATTAATTTTATTTATTATTAAGTAAAAAAAATAAATAATTTTTTTTAGAAAATTTTCTCCTTTATTTTGAATAAAAAATGTATTTTATTAGGGAAAACCATATTGCACGTGAAAGCCCCATTTCTACCGATTAGAACGGTACCACATATTTATCGGTAGCCCCCTGTTCCTGCCCAGTAGACCCCCCTAACTGAAACAAGTAATTTTTAACATTTACAAATAAAATACAACTACCAACCACACTACAAAGGGTTAAATCGAGAAAAAAAAATGACATAGGGTTAAAAACACTTACAAATCCAAAAAAAAATGACATGGGGCCCCCCTTACCCAAATAACCAGCCCGGGACGAGGTATGCAGGGCTTGTAGGAACAGGGCGCAGGGGCCAGCTTTTGTGGCCCCTGGCCCTGCAGGCTACGAGCCCGCATAGCCCGTGGCCACGGGCTCTTCTGCCCCCCCCTGGCCTTTGGGGAGGCAGGTAATGGGGGTGCCGGGGGTTAATGGCAAGTCACCGGCTAGCGCAGGTGACTTGCAATCCCCCCAGCCTTGAGAACTGGTATAGGGGTCTCATGGACCCCTTACCAGTTCACAAGGGGTTAAATGTAAAAAAAGCACAGACACACAAAGAGAAAAAATATTTTATTATTATTTTTTCTTTTTTAATACTTACCTCCCATCCATACTGGAGCACTCTGTCCCTCGGCGATCACTGGCTTCTGCTCACTTGCTAGAAGCCTTTTATAGCTGCTGGATGACAGAACACAAAAAATGACATAGGGTCCCCCCTCCCAGGGGGGGGACCCCATTTTTTGGGGGAATTTTAAGGGTTAAAAACCCTTAAAAATCCCCCCAAAAAATGACGTAGGGTCCCCCCTACCCAGCATTACCGACCCGGGCCAGCTATGGGGGCTTGTAGAACAGGGCGCAGCGTTGGTGGCCCCTGGCCCTGCAGGCCACTAAGTGGCCCGGGCCCTTCTGCCCCCCCCTGGCCGTTGGGGAGGCAGGTAATGGGGGGCTGGGGGTTAATGGCAAGTCACCCACTAGCCGCAGGTGACTTGCCAGACCCAGAGCCTTGTGAGCTGGTATAAGGGGTCTCATGGACCCCTTACCAACTCACAAAGGGTTAACTGTTAAAAAAAAAAAAACAACACACGTTAATAAAAAGTATTTTATTAAAAAAAAAATACAATTCTGTGAGATACTCACCTGTAGAATTGATATTATACGCATACAGCACGTCCTGCTCCAGATATAGTAATAACATGTGGGTAATCCTCCGCCTCCGGCGCCGAGAACTGCAGACATGTAGAAAACAAGCTCCTCCCGGCCCTTCATATACCGAGGGACCTCCCACAAATCCCCAGCATTGAAAAGCAGTGAGAAAGAGAAGCCGGGAGAAACCAACCACCCAGAAAATGGCAATAATATCGATGATAACAATCACCATACAGGGGATCCAGAACAAGGTGAAACCAGGGTGGGGTGGAGCAGGACGTGCTGTATGCGTATAATATCAATTCTACAGGTGAGTATCTCACAGAATTGTATTATTCTAAGCATACAGCACGCCCGGCTCCAGATATAGTAATAACATGTGGGACATCCAATAGCAGTGTCCATAAAGTAGGGTGGGATCCCCGTGAAAAAGGGCACAGCCAACAATAAAAGCGCTGTCACCCTCAACTGAACACAAGCAGCGGACTAGCCAGCTTGCTCAACAGAACCTAGTGCTGAAAGGCCCAAGCCAAGCACAAGTAGTAAGAGAGCAAAAACCAAGAGAGAAGAAGAATCTTCCCCTAAACGAGTAGGCCAGAGTAACAGCCTAACCATGCTACTGGGAAAAAAAAAGGGTAGCCATGGCAACCTTCTGGGAATATGAACCCAGGTCTCAGGCGAGACCAGCAAGAATACTGAAAAACAACGCTAACAAGGCTCAGCAAGAGCCGAGACGTTTACTTTAGGCTCAGAAGGACAAACCAACCGAGCAGGACCAAGCCAAAGGGCACCTACACCCGTGTTAGCAATCAGATCCGGTACATAAGGATGGAGACACCTATAAGCCCCAATGGGCATTATCCCTACCAGGGACAAGAGAGAGACCATGAATCTCCAACGCCTGATGAGGGATACAGATCCCTTTCGCTCAGAGTAATCAAGACAATAGTCCAGAGACCGGAGGGTCTGGAATAAAGGAGAATAAAAGCACCGCCTTGACCCAATTCGGTGTAAGGCAGAACACCCTCACCTCATGGTGTACAGATATATAAACTATATATATATTTTTTGCCCACTAGCAGGGGTAAATGCCAGGCACGTAAATTTTACGTGGCTGGCACTTAAGTGACGGAGAGGCAACCACGTAAATTTTACGTGGCTGGCATTTAAAGGGTTAAAGGGAAAACCAGTGAGGGCCTTTTTGGCAGCATTGTCAGCTGCCCACTGGCGCAGCCAGACAGAGCGGCGTACAGCCACCAACAAGGCAGAAGCCCTGCCACACATTCTAATGGTATCATCCAGGGCAGAGAGAACATATGCAATAAATTCCTCACAACGCACAAGAGCTCTATACTCTTCACTACCAGCATCATCAGGGGCCCCATCTAAGAGACCCCTGAGCAGGTTCTTAATGGCAACAGCCGCGATAGCAGAGGAACAGATCGGACGGAGCGCGGTCAAAACACAGGCAAAAGCATGGCTAGCCAGCTGATCCATACGCCTGTCCTCCCCATCTTTCAATGTAGTAGTGTCAGGGGAATGCATGACAGATGTGTTAGACAACCCCAGAACTGGTGCATCCACCTCTGGAGGACAAGACCAAAGTTTAACCATTTCAGCAGGGAAGGAATACCTCTTGAGAATCAAATTAATAGTGAGTTTGCTCAGGGAAATCCAAACCTGGCTTAACAGTATGAAACAGTTCCCCCTGCTGCCGCGGGGCCACGGCAGGAGGAGCGATACAGAGTACCTCAAATATCTGAGCCAAGAGTCTGTCAGTATCATCTGAAGCCCATGGGTCAGACCCAGACTCAGCATAACCCCTAGGCTGATCCTCAGATGATTCTGATTCAGAGAATAATTCCCCTTCTTCCAGGGGAGTATAACCAGTAACATCAAAAAACTCCTCAGCTTCCATAGAAAAGAGAGTAACACCGGGTGCCAGATGCCGCCGCTTAGCAGGAGCCTTATGCGGAAAAGAACCAGCAGTAGGTCTTTCAATGCTGGCTACCCTGATAGCCCAATCAGGTTGTGACTCCCCACTGGTATGCACCTCACTGGGAGTCAGATGTAAGCGTGGGGGGGGGTAGGCGAAGCCAGAGGGGGCGCAGCACTAGGCCCAGCCGCAGGTAACCCAGACTGCAGCGCAAGTACCTGCTGGGCGCAGGGTACACAGACCCTGACATCATCACTTATAGGGGTCACCCCACACGCCACACACAGCTGGGCTTGTCCCGAAGGAACCCCAAGCACATTATCCTGAGAAGCCTCCATATGGTGATTATCACGGCCCCACAGGCCAATAGGCATTGACGCTAGTAAAAGCAACCCGGGATGCCCCCAATAACCCGCTAGGGAAGTGGGAGTAATGGTATGCAATAGCCCTCCAATAAGAGTTAACGCTAAATAGAGGGGATAGGACCGGGAGAAACCACAAAGTTTGACCCGCCTGCAAGACATAAGCAAAAGATCCCATAAGCGATATGCAATACAGATAGGTACAGAAAAAAAAAAAAAAAATTAGCTGCAGGGGTACTTAGAGACCGCGATAGAGGGGAGCCAGGCACAAGGAGCAGAGAATCAAAATGGCGGCCGCAAATACCTCGAGGGGCGGGCCGCGGAGACAGTGATGTAAAACGCGTCATCCGCAAGGCCCTCCCCCCCGAAGAGCGCGAAAAGTGGCCCACCTGACAGGACCAGCCAATGAGGGCACAGCAGCGCCTGAGGCAATGTCGCCGTCGACCGCGGAGCACAGTACAAATGCACGGCGGGGCGAAATAAAATACAATTCTGTGAAATACTCACCTGTAGAATTGGTATTATACGCATACAGTACGTCCTGCTCCATATATAATATTTACACGTGGGTAATCCTCCGCCAGATGGCGCTGTTCACTGCAGACATGCAAAAACAGGCTCCTCCCGGCCCTTCATATACCCAGGGACCTCCAACAAATCCCCAGTATTGAAAAGCAGTGAGAAAAAGAAGCCGGGAGAAACCAACCACCAAACTGGTAATAATAACAATGATAACAATCACCATACAGGGGATCCAGAACAAGGTGAAACCAGGGTGGGGGGGAGCAGGACGTACTGTATGCGTATAATACCAATTCTACAGGTGAGTATTTCACAGAATTGTATTATTCTAAGCATACAGTACGTCCTGCTCCATATATAATACTTACACGTGGGACATCCAATAGCAGTGTCCACAAAGTAGGGTGGGATCCCCAACAACAAAGGCAACGGCACGTAGCTCACACTCGACCGCCTGCAAAACCTTACGGCCAAAAGCAGCATCAGCTGAGGCCCGTACATCAACCTTGTAAAACTTTGAAAAGGTGTGAACAGAAGACCAAGTAGCGGCCTTGCAAACTTGTTCAACAGAGGCCTGGTGCTGAAAAGCCCAAGAGGCACCAATAGCACGAGTGGAAAGAACCGTAAGACTGAAAGGGGTAGTCCTCCCCTTAGTAAAATAGGCCTGAATCACAGCCTGAGTAATCCATTTACTGATGGTAGATTTGGCGGGAGCCAAACCTTTCCTAGGCCCAGAAGGCACAACAAAAAGAGCATCAGTTTTCCTGAAGGGGAATTCCCGGCAGGGAAGAGACCTGGACTCACACCAGTCAATGTAGGAATGCCATACTCTATAATAGATAGCAGACAAACCCTTCTCCATCAAGATGGAGGTCTCAGCAGCCAGGCCGTCGTGGGGGGGTGTAGGCGAAGCCTGAGGGGGCGCAGCACTAGGCCCAGCCGCAGGTAACCCAGACTGCAGCGCAAGTACCTGCTGGGCGCAGGGTACACAGACCCTGACATCATCACTTATAGGGGTCACCCCACACGCCACACACAGCTGGGCTTGTCCCGAAGGAACCCCAAGCACATTATCCTGAGAAGCCTCCATATGGTGATTATCACGGCCCCACAGGCCAATAGGCATTGACGCTAGTAAAAGCAACCCGGGATGCCCCCAATAACCCGCTAGGGAAGTGGGAGTAATGGTATGCAATAGCCCTCCAATAAGAGTTAACGCTAAATAGAGGGGATAGGACCGGGAGAAACCACAAAGTTTGACCCGCCTGCAAGACATAAGCAAAAGATCCCATAAGCGATATGCAATACAGATAGGTACAGAAAAAAAAAAAAAAAATTAGCTGCAGGGGTACTTAGAGACCGCGATAGAGGGGAGCCAGGCACAAGGAGCAGAGAATCAAAATGGCGGCCGCAAATACCTCGAGGGGCGGGCCGCGGAGACAGTGATGTAAAACGCGTCATCCGCAAGGCCCTCCCCCCCGAAGAGCGCGAAAAGTGGCCCACCTGACAGGACCAGCCAATGAGGGCACAGCAGCGCCTGAGGCAATGTCGCCGTCGACCGCGGAGCACAGTACAAATGCACGGCGGGGCGAAATAAAATACAATTCTGTGAAATACTCACCTGTAGAATTGGTATTATACGCATACAGTACGTCCTGCTCCATATATAATATTTACACGTGGGTAATCCTCCGCCAGATGGCGCTGTTCACTGCAGACATGCAAAAACAGGCTCCTCCCGGCCCTTCATATACCCAGGGACCTCCAACAAATCCCCAGTATTGAAAAGCAGTGAGAAAAAGAAGCCGGGAGAAACCAACCACCAAACTGGTAATAATAACAATGATAACAATCACCATACAGGGGATCCAGAACAAGGTGAAACCAGGGTGGGGGGGAGCAGGACGTACTGTATGCGTATAATACCAATTCTACAGGTGAGTATTTCACAGAATTGTATTATTCTAAGCATACAGTACGTCCTGCTCCATATATAATACTTACACGTGGGACATCCAATAGCAGTGTCCACAAAGTAGGGTGGGATCCCCAACAACAAAGGCAACGGCACGTAGCTCACACTCGACCGCCTGCAAAACCTTACGGCCAAAAGCAGCATCAGCTGAGGCCCGTACATCAACCTTGTAAAACTTTGAAAAGGTGTGAACAGAAGACCAAGTAGCGGCCTTGCAAACTTGTTCAACAGAGGCCTGGTGCTGAAAAGCCCAAGAGGCACCAATAGCACGAGTGGAAAGAACCGTAAGACTGAAAGGGGTAGTCCTCCCCTTAGTAAAATAGGCCTGAATCACAGCCTGAGGAATCCATTTACTGATGGTAGATTTGGCGGGAGCCAAACCTTTCCTAGGCCCAGAAGGCACAACAAAAAGAGCATCAGTTTTCCTGAAGGGGAATTCCCGGCAGGGAAGAGACCTGGACTCACACCAGTCAATGTAGGAATGCCATACTCTATAATAGATAGCAGACAAACCCTTCTCCATCAAGATGGAGGTCTCAGCAGCCAGGCCGTCAAAGCCAGAGTTTGTAAATTGGGATGGCGTAAGGACCCTTGAGTTAGCAGATTTGGCACCCTTGGCAGATCGTACTGATCTACCGCCATTTGAACCACGTCTGCGAACCACACTCTCCTTGGCCACCTGGGGGCCACTAGAATCACAGGTACCCCCTCCAGAGCAATCTTGCGCAGAACCCTGCCCAGAAGGGGGAACGGTGGAAACACACACAGGAGTCGAAACTCCCTCCAAGACATGGACAGGGCATCCGTGGCCATGGCCAGAGGATCCTGAGAGAGGGAGACGAAGGCTGGGAGCTTGTGTTTGTGGCGGGAAGCAAACAGATCCACATCCGGTAGTCCCCAACGGTGACACAGGGACTGAAATACCTTGTTGCAGAGGGACCACTCCCCCTGACGGGACATCCCCCTGCTCAGGGCGTCCGCCAGCAGGTTCTCCGCCCCCGGAATGTAGACAGCCGAAATGCATTGGACATTGGCCTCCGCCCATGTCAGAATCTGAGACAGCTCTAGGAGAGCACCCTTGCTCCGGGTCCCTCCCTGATTGTTGATGTAGGCAACCGCCGTTCTGTTGTCCGAGCGTACCTGGACCGACAGACCCCTCAGGTGTTGGGTCAAAGGCTCCAGTACCAACCTGACTGCCCGTAATTCCAGAATGTTGATGGTCAAATTGGCCTCCTGAGGATCCCACGTCCCCTGGAAGCGCAGGGACTTCCAGAACCCCCCCCAACCTGACAGACTGGCATCCGTTGTGACCGTCTCCCAGGAGGGGGTCAGAAAAATACAATTCTGTGAAATACTCACCTGTAGAATTGGTATTATACGCATACAGTACGTCCTGCTCCAATATAATCCTTACACGTGGGTAATCCTCCGCCAGAGGGCGCTGTTCACTGCAGACATGCAAAAACAGGCTCCTCCCGGCCCTTCATATACCCAGGGACCTCCCACAAATCCCCAGTATTGAAAAGCAGTGAGAAAAGAAGCCGGGAGAAACCAACCACCAACTGGTAACAATAGGAATGATAAAAAATCACCATACAGGGGATCCAGAAAATGTAAAACCAGGGTGGGGTGGAGCAGGACGTAATCTATGCGTATAATACCAATTCTACAGGTGAGTATTTCACAGAATTGTATTATTCTAAGCATACAGTACGTCCTGCTCCAATATAATCCTTACACGTGGGACATCCAATAGCAGTGTCCATAAAGTAGGGTGGGATCCCCAACAAAATACAACTCTGTGAAGTACTCACCTGTAGAGTTGGTATTATATGCATACAGCACGTCCTGCTCCAGATATAGTCATAACATGTGGGTAATCCTCCGCCTCCAGCGCGGTGCACTGCAGACATGTAGAAAACAAGCTCCTCCCGGCCCTACATAAGCCGAGGGACCTCCCACAAATCCCCAGCATTAAAAAGCAGTGAGAAAGAGAAGCCAGGAGAAACCAACCACCCAGAAAATGGCAATAATATCAAAGATAACAATCACCATACAGGGGATCCAGAACAAGGTGAACCAGGGTGGGGTGGAGCAGGACGTGCTGTATGCATATAATACCAACTCTACAGGTGAGTACTTCACAGAGTTGTATTATTCTAAGCATACAGCACGTCCTGCTCCAGATATAGTCATAACATGTGGGACATCCAATAGCAGTGTCCATAAAGTAGGGTTGGATCCCCATGAAAAAAGGCACAGCCAACAATAAAAGTGCTGTCACCCTTAACCATGCTACCTAGAGCAACGAGAGCAATGCTCTAACCTCAGCCTTTGAATTCTTGTAAAGGCAGAACTGAACACAAGCAGCGGGCTAGCCAGCTTGCCCAACAGAACCTAGTGCTGAAAGGCCCAAGCCAAGCACAAGTAGTAAGAGAGCAAAAACCCAGAGAGAAGAAGAATCTTCCCCTAAACGAGTAGGCCAGAGTAACAGCCTAACCATGCTACTGGAAAAAAGGGTAGCCACGGCAACCTTAGACTCTCCCCATCTGGGAAAATGAACCCAGGTCTCAGGCGAGCCCAGCAGGAATACCGAAAAACAACGCTAACAAGGTTCAGCAAGAGCCGAGACGTTTACTTTAGGCTCAGAAGGACAAAAGCAACCGAGCAGGACCAAGCCAAAGGGCACCTACACCCGTGTTAGCAATCAGATCCAGTACATAAGGATGGAGAAACCTATAAGCCCCAAGGGGCATAATCCCTACCAGGGACAAGAGACAGACCAGGAATCTCCAACACCTGATGAGGGATACAGATCCCTTTCGCTCAGAGTAATCAAGACAACAGCCCAGAGACCGGAGGGTCTGGAATAAGGAGAATGAAAAATACCGCCTGGACCCAAAACGGTGTAAGGCGGAACACCCTTACCTCATGGTGCACAGATATATAACATACTGTATATATATATATATATATATATATATATATATATATATATATATATATATATATAATGACTAGGACCGCTAACAGTAACAGAGCCATCCTTAATGGCACACTTCAGACTGAAGCAACCGCCCCAGAAGAGCAATATGAGGGAAGGAACAGTTCAGACAAGAACCTGAATAAGACCCAAGGGAACCCTTAGCAGGGCATCCGGATAAGTAACCCCCCCCCCCAAAGGGAGCGTAGAATTCCCTGGGGAACGCATCTGAGCAACCCCTGAGGAATGCTCAACACAGAAGATTGAACAAGACTTCTGCAGTAGGCGAACAGGGCGTGCCCTGAAACCTTCAGAGCACCGAGTTGGGGAGCCAACTTCAACCGTGCTATAATAATTCTAGGACCCAGGGATAGGGAACATCCGGCAGGAGAGAGAGCTAGTCCAAGCAAGCAACTAGAACAACATACTCCAAAATAGCCGGCAGAAAAGGGAGAAGAAGAGGAGGGAGCTAGACCTAGCCCTCCAATAGAGAAAAGACACCCAGAGATACCCATCTCCAATAGGGTGAAAAGCCAACCGACCAATCGCCTAAAAGGCCTGTAGGTAAGGGCGACGTAGTAAGGAGCCTGAATAGGCAGAACAGCCCTCTTGAGAGGGCATACAGTACAACTGTCTTCCGCAGAATCTGCGAACCGCACCCCGCTGGGCCACCCAGGGCCACCAGCATAACAGTTCTCCCTTTATACAGCAATCTTATGCAGAACCCCACCTGGCAGGGCGAAGGAAGTAAAGACGTATCGAATATAATGTCCTGACAGAAGCAATACTAGGCCCTCATGACCAAGGCCAGAGAGTCCTGGGACAATAACCCAGAACAGAGTCCCTGCAATAGCAAAGGGGCCCCACCGGGCCACACCAGTAGAGACTTAGTGAGACACTAGAATAGAACCTCCTGCCACGTTAGGGCAGCTAGCCAAGCTAATACCAATAAAGTGCAAGGGATGTAAACCCCCACTTAGGACAGAACCGAAACCTTCTTGAAGGATCAACCTGTTTCAAGACCTTCACAGATAAAAAGGACAAGCCACTATCTTCAGACTGGCCAAGAGTCCTCAAAAAAAGACAAGTCCTGAAGAGGAGTAGTCCAGCAAATTAGAGCCCACAAAAGGCTCAATGTGGCAAACGAAAAACTGTATGAAGATGGATCCCCTAAGGGGACCCCTCTAGGAAGCACGGGGGGTTTCGGAAGAAATAAGACCCCCCAGTCAACCTGCAAGACTAGGTACCCATGATGACCATCTACAGGGAGAAGAGGGAAGGAAGGAATGGTCCCAGACGTCTTCCTTGAATTTATAACCTCAAAAGGAACCCCCGTAACAAGGGGGAGCGTACTGACCCAGTTCCAGGGGTGCTGGAACCCTGTCCAGGATAAGTAACCTAAGGTGTCGCAAGGCCCAAGGGCTCCTGAGAATAAGAGACAGCATCTGGGCCGCCACCAACAGGCCCACCAGCTGCAAGGTGAAGGTAGTGTGACATCAAGAGGGCAAGGCCCTTTCCATAACAAGTCCACATATAGCAGAAGGAAGGTTCTAACATGAACCAATCTAAATGCCACCCCGTAGGGAGACACCGAACCGGGGGACACTAAGTAAGTGATGTGCCTGAGCACCAATCCACAGGACTCCCAGGGGAGCCTAAGTCAATAGCCAACACAGCCTGATGCAAAAATAGAAGGCCAAGAAGGACAATATGGTAGAACCTAGCGCGGATGCCCCACGGGCACGTCCAAGACACAACTCCCATACTCGCCTTAGTGAGTTGTCTGGGAGCAGGAGAGGAACCAAAAGGGAATATAGATCCACACAGGCAGCAATAGGTCCACTGGACAAGAGCGCCTGCAACAGTTAGATACCATGTAAGAACTGCCTGTGACATATAAATGCTAGGTCCAGAATGCCAGCCCTGGTCAGACTGCTTCATCCCAGAGGGAAAATGTAATGTGGATGCAATCACAAGTCAAAGGCCAACCTGTAAGAGAGCCCAGACCCTGCACGCCGAACTCGGCCTGCGTCAACTCCCGAAGGGAAAATAGGGACTAGAACCCTGACTACCTCAGAAGGAACCGCCCAACAAACTCCATTCTGCATCCAGGGGGACTAGCTCCTGTAACAACCTGAGCGAAGCATGGCGCCCTGCGGTAGAAGCCAAGCGCTGCAGCAGCCCCCTCGCCCTCGCCCAATCTGTGCGGTTTTGCCAGATTTGGACTTCGCCCTGCCGGAGGTCCCAGGGCGTTGCCTGCCCCCCCTGGGGCGGGCCTCCACTCCAAAATGTTGGGAGCACACTTCTGGTTCTCGCTGAACACTAAGGTAGGGAGGGGGAGGGGTGTCCCTGGGCGGCCTGGACGGCCTTCTGCGCGAGGGTGCCTTACCCTTTCTTCCAAAAGGGTCCCACCGGGCCCCGAATAAGCGCTGTCCTCTAAACGGAAGGCCAGTAAGAGCCTCTTTTTTTTTTTTTTGTAGCATTGTCAGCTCCCCACTGTCGCAGCCAAGGCAGGCAGCGACTAGCCACCACAAGAACCAAGGTTCCAGTACACATTTTAATGGTGTCATCCATCGCTGAGAGAATAAAACTCACAAAAACATCACAATCAGACAGTACATTAAAGACCTCCCAAGGGAGATCCGGCTGTTGATCGAGTATCTTCCTAAGAAGGGTCCTGGCGGCCACCGCAGTGACGGCCGCGGCACAGGCCGGGCGCAGAGCCGTCCCTGCACACGAAAAGGCGCGGGAAGCCAGTCTGTCAATGCGCCGGTCCTCAGCATCCCGAAGGGTACGATGAGTAGAGGCTGTCATGAAGGAAGGGTTAGCAACCCCAATAATAGGTGCATCCACCTCGGGAGGGACTGACCAGCAGTCAACCAAATCAGGGGGAAAAGGGTACTTCCAGTCCCGGACCCCTGGAACCCCTGTAAGTTTACAAGGTGAATTTCATTACTTAGATATAAGAGCCTGGAAGTGATCCTGCTCCAGAATTCCAGGCGTGGTGTCGCCGTGTGGAAAAACTCTCCCTCTTGGGCTTGGGAGACGCTCCCGGAGGAGAGATGGACAGTACTTCAAAGATCTTTATAAGTAACTCATCAGTGTCACACAGGCCCCAAGAACCAGGGCCAGAATTGTCACGGCTCCAGGGAATCTCGTCTGAGGAACTGGAACCTGAGAACAGTTCACCTTCATCAGAAGGATCAAGGTCCTGCATAGCAGCAGACTCTTCAAAATCAATGGGAACCTAGAACCAGGAGGCGTCAGGGACCGCTTCTTTCCAGCGCCCAAGCGCTCCTTCAACCCAGACATCACCTGCACTGCCATAGGTAGTCTGCGCGGCACCACCTACTGGTCATCCCAGCTCGAGTGCGACTCATCAGGAGTGAGATTTAAGCGCGGGGGGGACAGGTGTATTGAAGCGAGGTGTAGCCACTGGTAAACCTGAATGCAGGGCCAGCACTTGTTCAGCACACGGTCTGCAGACCCGTTCTCTGTCAGCATCAGCGTGGGGTTGTCCACACGTAGTACACAGCCGGTCTTGTCCCTGCAGGACCCCGGACACATAATTCTGAGATGCCTCCATATGGTGATTAATCTAATCAATATGCCAGTAGGGATTTATGCTATAAGCAACCCTGGATGCCCCAAGACCAGCTAGGAATGTGGGAGAATTTAAATGTGAACCCGTTTAAGACATATATCAGGCCGGGAGATGCCACCAGAACCTTGGCGTCTGAAGGACATAAGGATAAGAATGGGTGTCAGAGCCATGCGCAGCTGGAAAAAACATATAAAAAGGAAGTCACCCGCGAGGGCACTTACAGACAAAGGGAGGAGGGGAACCGCCACCACGCGCGCGCGAAGATCGACAAAATGGCGCCCTGCCCAGCCCAGGGCAGGCTCGATGCTTGGCCGTGACGCGGAGCGCGCAAATTCAAGTATCCGCCCGCTCCGAAGAGCGCGAAGCTCTGAGGTAACGGCAAGGCAAGGATACAATCACACGCTTAAGGATTTGTAGAAAAACCGTTGCGTCTAGTAAGGAAAAAGCGCCACAGCAACTAGATAACGCAGCAAACTGTGCATAAGACATACGGCGGCAGCCGAAAACCAAATAAAGAGCAAGCAGCGCGGCTCTGACATTTCAATGTTAATGAAGGGCAGAAATAAGGCCATAAGCGTGATATACTGGTACACTGGGACCACCACACACATACCCCCCCCCTTTCTTTTCCCACTAACTAGTTGGGGAAATGAGGGAGGATGGCGACCCTTTACACAGGGTCCAGCACTACCCGGGATACGGGGCAATAATGCGGGAGGGGCATCCACTAGAGGCTCACCATCGGCCTAAACCGCCTACCCTATGGTGGGGGATTGCGGTGGAGCATGGCTCCGTTAAGCACACGAGGTGCTGCCTACCTTCACCCGACCAACACAGCCCAGGCTGGGAGGCATACTCTTTACAGAGAGGACGGGTGGAAATAGTCCCGCAGGGCCTCGGGCTGTAAAGCCCCGCTCGCCTGAGAGAGCGTGATACTTCATGTCTTCGCAGTTCCAGCACTGCAGAGAAATCTGGGGATTTGTGGGAGGTCCCTCGGCTTATGTAGGGCCGGGAGGAGCTTGTTTTCTACATGTCTGCAGTGCACCGCGCTGGAGGCGGAGGATTACCCACATGTTATGACTATATCTGGAGCAGGACGTGCTGTATGCTTAGAATAAAGGCACAACAGACAGTAGAGGTGCTGTCACCTGCAAAACTTTGCTACCAAGTACGACATGAGCAAAGGTCAATCCCATAACAAAACCCTTGAAAAGGTATTGAACAGAAACCAGCAGCGGTCTAGCAACTTATTCAACAGAAAACCTTGTGCTGAAGGGCCAAAGGCACCCAAACACCAATAGAACGGGATAAAAAGAGAGAGAGGGAGATTCTTCCCCCTTAAAGTGGACCAACACCCTGCCCCCTTTTTTTTTTAATGTATACTTTAAAAATATGTAAAATAACCAGGAAGACCCGAATAACAAAGTTATAAAAAAAAAAAACTTACCTTGTATGTTCCCTCAGCGCGTCGCTATATTTTAAAAAATCGGGCGCCATCTTAATTTTCCTGTTCTGTTTCCTGTTAAAATCGCGCGCATGCGCGGTAGATAGGTGAAGCGCCGCTCGCTCCCGATGCAAGCGGCGCTCCACCTATCTACCGCGCATGCGCGCGAGTCTCCCTTCCTAGGTGCGGGCGCGCACCTTTTGCCCTCCTCCTACACATCGCTTGCTCTGACGCCGGCTGCTTGTACGGGGAAGCCTGTCACTCTGCTGCCGCTGCTGCTAGTGCTGGACTTCCGCCAGGTGCCCGCCTCAGGTGTGCGCCCACTGCCCTGCCATGGTGCCAGCCAGGGGCGTAGCTAAAGTCTTGTGGGCCCGCTGTCAGGGAACAGACACCAGCACTAGCAGCAGCGGCAGCAGAGTGACAGGCTTCCCCGTACAAGCAGCCGGCGTCAGAGCGGCATTGGCCGCTCCTGCCAGACTGCACGGATCAAATAAAGATGATGTGCCGCCATTAGGAATGTATAACTCAATAGGCGCACTTAGAACTGGAGGTTGTATCTGGAAACTCTGCACTTTCCTTTAATGTATACTGTAGCTACAGCACAATATCTGTACTGCCCAAGACCTGCAATGCAACATATCAGCAGGGCTCCCGAGAAAGGCCAACAGGCGGAGGAATGGTCTCCTAATGCACAGTTAATACTTCTGGGTCGTTTTGGTTTCCAAATAAGGCTCCACCACACAGTAAATTTACATAAGTGTTCCGATTCTTTTTGTAGAACATCAGACCAGTCTATGAATTCTAAAAGTGGCTTACCTTCTGCTACATGAAATGTACTACAATCATGTGACCTAGCAGCCCAAAAACTCTGAATGGGTGATCAACCTCCTCCATTGCCCACAGAACACGCATGTAACTGCCTTTTTATATTATATTTTCTATTTTTAGTCTTATAAGAGCTGTTTTTTAATGCCTATATAAAGACATCAAGCCTTCCCACAACAGTAATGGCAACATCTTCACCTGTCTATGGCAACTGCATGGCAGAACATGATATAGATAAAAGCTACTTCACCTACATATCATAACTGTTTCCACTCCCAAATAGGTATTATGAAAGCATAGCGTCAAGGAGCTAATTCCAAACATCCCCTGTACTTTATTTTGGTGCTATGGAGTAGTGTCCATAAAATACAAATAGAAAAACTACTTCAATTTAAAAATCAGGATAACAGGGGATGTCAAGTGGAATCAGTCAGGATAGCCAGGATTTAGGCCCCCTGGTCAGAATGTTGAAATGAGCACAGACAGTAATGAATGCAAATGCACGGGGGATACTGACACCTGTGGCAGAGGATGGCGAGAATGGTGCTGTGCAACAGCTTTAGGCTATCACTCTCTAAAACAGACTCCTCGTCCTAGATTTAGGTCTGTGTAAATATTTTTTATTAATTAACGTTTACATGCAACCTTCTATTTAATGTATCAAAATGCTTATATAGGGAAATATGTGGTATTGAATGGTTTTAGCATAATATCTGTGAAGCCATGCATGAGCGAGGCATTTTGATTTAAGAGGAACAATGGCCTAACTGGTGTTTAAAAGATTCCAGGGATTCCAGGGAGGCTGATTTTCTCATCCCTGGGGCATCCCAAACAATACTCTTGCGGTATTGTTATATGTTTATTGATATGAACAGAAAGGAGGTGCACTTGGAATCTGCATGCCCCCCCTCCCATCTACCTATCGACTCCAGGTATGCTGATCTGTCCATCCATGAGCTATACAGATTTGGGATGCCCTGCCATGTATTCCTTTCTGGCGATCACATGGTGCATGCCTGGGCTATCAGGAAATCAGAGGTTTGTGCTCAGTTTATTTTCTACTAAGCCAAACTGACATGAGAATAGCTAGTAAGTTGATAGCATGTTCAGCAGGCAGAATCCCCCCATAACATTTTTAGCAGGCAGAATCCCCCCATAACATTTTCAACAGGCAGAATCCCCCCATAACATTTTTAGCAGGCAGAATCCCCCTATAACATTTTTAGCAGGCAGAATCCCCCTATAACATTTTTAGCAGGCAGAATCCCCCTATAACATTTTTAGCAGGCAGAATCCCCCTATAACATTTTTAGCAGGCAGAATCCCCCCATAACATTTTTAGCAGGCAGAATCCCCCCATAACATTTTCAACAGGCAGAATCCCCCCATAACATTTTCAACAGGCAGAATCCCCCCATAACATTTTTAGCAGGCAGAATCCCCCCATAACATTTTCAGCAGGTAGAATCCCCCCATAACATTTTCAGCAGGTAGAATCCCCCCATAACATTTTCAGCAGGTAGAATCCCCCCATAACATTTTTAGCAGGCAGAATCCCCCCATAACATTTTCAACAGGCAGAATCCCCCCATAACATTTTTAGCAGGCAGAATCCCCCCATAACATTTTCAGCAGGTAGAATCCCCCCATAACATTTTTAGCAGGCAGAATCCCCCTATAACATTTTTAGCAGGCAGAATCCCCCTATAACATTTTTAGCAGTCAGAATCCCCCCATAACATTTTCAGCAGGTAGAATCCCCCCATAACATTTTTAGCAGGCAGAATCCCCCCATAACATTTTCAACAGGCAGAATCCCCCCATAACATTTTTAGCAGGCAGAATCCCCCTATAACATTTTTAGCAGGCAGAATCCCCCCATAACATTTTTAGCAGGCAGAATCCCCCCATAACATTTTTAGCAGGCAGAATCCCCCCATAACATTTTTAGCAGGCAGAATCCCCCTATAACATTTTTAGCAGGCAGAATCCCCCCATAACATTTTCAACAGGCAGAATCCCCCCATAACATTTTTAGCAGGCAGAATCCCCCTATAACATTTTTAGCAGGCAGAATCCCCCCATAACATTTTTAGCAGGCAGAATCCCCCCATAACATTTTCAACAGGCAGAATCCCCCCATAACATTTTTAGCAGGCAGAATCCCCCCATAACATTTTCAACAGGCAGAATCCCCCCATAACATGTCCAGCAGGCAGAATCCCCCTATAACATTTTTAGCAGGCAGAATCCCCCTATAACATTTTTAGCAGGCAGAATCCCCCCATAACATTTTTAGCAGGCAGAATCCCCCCATAACATTTTCAACAGGCAGAATCCCCCCATAACATTTTTAGCAGGCAGAATCCCCCCATAACATTTTCAGCAGGCAGAATCCCCCTATAACATTTTTAGCAGGCAGAATCCCCCATAACATGTCCAGCAGGCAGAATCCCCCCATAACATGTCCAGCAGGCAGAATCCCCCTATAACATTTTTAGCAGGCAGAATCCCCCTATAACATTTTTAGCAGGCAGAATCCCCCCATAACATTTTCAGCAGGCAGAATCCCCCTATAACATTTTTAGCAGGCAGAATCCCCCCATAACATTTTCAGCAGGCAGAATCCCCCCATAACATTTTTAGCAGGCAGAATCCCCCCATAACATTTTCAGCAGGCAGAATCCCCCCATAACATTCTCAGTGGCGCAGTACATTACAGTGAATTAAACAGTAAACACATTTGACCAAGACATTTATGAAAGAAAAGTAAACTTACCGCATCCAGCACGAGATGAGACGAGAGGAGAGCAGACGCTGAATGGAAGGAGGAGGGAGGGGAGTGAGAGGAGGGGAGGCGGAGGCTCAGGTGCCTCCAGCCAATCATGGCTGAGCACATGAGGTCAGCTAGCAGACAGCCCTGGGAGACGTGCACGCTCCCGAGAGCTGAGAGAGGCAACCCCCCCACCCGATGACGCGGAGACATGAGGAACTGCAAGCAAAATCGCGCGACAGCTGAAGAGACCTGCTCCACGGACAAGAAATGCAAATTAACCCAGAAGCGTGATTGACAGGAAGGTAATGAACGGACAAGAGATGCAGGGCGGGACTTCCGGCGAAAAATTATGAAGATTACAGGCGCTGTGAGGGACAGAAGGCTGCAAAAGTCATCAAAAGGTAAGTGTTTTTTTATATTTAAGTGATTAGAATAATGTTGTTTTGGAGGGTGTTGGTCCGCTTTAAAGGAATAGGCCAGTGTAACGGCCTAACCAGCCCAAAGGCAACGGAAGCCTCGCAAAACGTAGAACTCTCCCCAACGGGGAAATACAAACTGGTCTCCCGCAAGACAGGCGGGGATACAGACCCATTCACTAACAAGGATCAGCAAGAAGCCGAGACCTTTACTCAGGACCCGGAAGGCAAACCATCCAAGTAAAATCAGTCCAAAGGGCGCATAGGCCCTGGAACGAGATCAGGCGCATACATATGGAGGCGCCAGCAGACCCCAAAGGGCATCAGTCCCCCTAAGGGACAAGAAACAACCAGGAAAATGTCAACACTGTTGAGGGGATGTAGACCCCTTACTTCAGCATTATTAAGAATAAGGCCGATAGGCAGACTAAAAGGACTTAAATAATGATCATAAAACACCACCTTGGACAAAAGGGTCCGACGTAAGGCGGAATACCACCACATCATGGCGTGTATATATATATATATATATATATGTATAATGAATGAGGGCTAAGTAATCAGAACCACCTTCTCAGGCACGCATCTGACTGAAGCAACAGCCCCCGGAGGGGCTACTTGAACTACAACACAGCTCAGACAGCATCCAGGATAAGTCCCAAGGGAACAATCCGCAGGGCAACCAGAATGGAAATTGATCCCAACAGGGACCATAGAACTACTTGGGAGATGCCCCTGAGCAATCCCCAAGAGAACTCCTAACAAGGAAGACAGAACCAGACTTCTACAGGAAGGCAGACAGGACAGAACCTGAACCTTCAGAGTACCTAGATGGGGAGCCAACCCCAACCTATGCTGTAACAACTCTAGAACCCTGGGAACCGAGAATGTCCAACAGGGGAGAGACCAAGACTCATGCCAATCAATAGGGGTACACCATAACCCCCAATAGACGGAGGAACAGGAAGCCAAAGAAGCTTGCTCCTAGCCCCCCATATACCAAGTCACCCAAAAGATAAGCCTGTCTCCAAGGGGTGAATGAATCAGCTGTCAAGCCCCAGACTAGAGTCTGTAGATTGGGACGACATAAGAAGGAGCCTGACAAGGGTAGAACCGCACAGGTACAGGTCCGCTGACCTCAGCAGAGGCATCTGCGAACCACAGTTCACTAGGCCACCCAGGGGCCATCAATCTCACGGGTCTCTTTATCAGCACGACCGGTGAATGAAGTTAAAGCCTACAGCACCTGGTATTCCCAGGCGGTCTCCCATCCAAGTACTAACCAGGCCCGACCCTGCTTAGCCTCCGAGATCAGACGAGATCGGGTGCATTCAGAGTGGTGTGGTCGTAGGCTAGAAAGTCTAGACATAAATTTACTAAGCCCCCATGACCAGAGTCAGAATATTCTGGGGCAGTAAAAAACAAGGGCAGAGCCCCTGTGATATAAGCGAGACCCAACAGAGCCACCCTAGTTGAGCCACCCTCAGAGGGACAACAGGATAGCACAACCTGCCACTGAAAGACATCCATTGGAGCGAACACCACTGAGGAGCAGGGGGCGTAGACCCCCACCCAGATCAGGAACCTTCCAGGAGAATCCTGCTTCAAGCTCCATACCAATAATAAAACAGGCCATTGTCTTCCAACAGGCCAGGAGTCCCCAAATAGACAGGTCCTAAAGAGGAGAAGTCCAGCAGTTATAGAGTCAACTGAAGGCTCATTGTTTTAACAAAGCCATTAGGTAAGATGGACCCTCTAAGGGACCCTACCTAGGAACCACGGGGGGTTTTAGAAGAAATTCCCCTTCCCGCCGACCTGCACGACTTGGTACCCAAGGTGACCATTCACAGGAAGATGCAAGTAAAGAAGGGGGTGCCCCCTGACAGGGTCCTTGAATATAACCAGCTCAAGAGGAACCACCGTATCGAAGGGAAATGAGCACAGACCTAGCTCCCGAGGTGTTGGAACCCCATCTAGGGTGAATAACCTACTGTGCCGAAGAGCCCAAAGGCTCTGTATATAAGGGACATCATCTGATACGCCACCAACGGGCCCACCAGCTGCAATCCTGCCTGGTGAAAGTAAGATGTCAGCAAAAGGGGGACAGAGCCCCCATAACCAGGAGTCCACTTGTTGCCAAGGAAGAAGGCTCAAGCCTGAACCGAATCCAAGGAATGGAGATAACGGATAAGGGACCGTGAGGGATTGAGGTGACTGAGCACCCATCCAGTAACTCCCAGGGGACACCGCCGGCCGACTAACCCACTCGGCCTGACGTAGAGATCGGGGAGTAAGGAAAGACGACCCGGTAGGTCCTAGTGTTGACACCCCACAGGCATGTCCGAGACAACATCCCCATCCGCGCCATGGTGAGTAGCCTGGGGGCGGAAGAGAGGCCAAAAACAAGGCCCCAATCCGCAGGGTTGGTTCTGCAACACTGACTAGTAACGGTCTTGGTGTCCAGAAGACAGAGGGGGAACTAACAGGATCTAGAACGCCACAGGAGGCCAGAAGCCCCCCTTACACAGGGCGCCTGTGTCCCAAGACAGAGATATCATACAGGGACTACCTGTGAGTGTAGAATTGCCAAACCTACCATAGGCCAGCATGGCCCAGATTGCCTCATCATTTTGAAGGAAAGAGAAAGGTCAACATAGAGGCCATCGCCCCATTCCCGAGCTACGGGAGGAAGCGAGGGAGAAGCGGACCTGCACCCAGGGATTATCGCTATGAGGGGCAGGGGCAACAAAGCGGGAGGGGCATCTAATGGAGGCTCACCATCGGCCTAAACCGCCTACCCTATGGTGGGGGATTGCGGTGGAGCGTAGCTCCGTGAGCACACGAGGTGCTGCCTACCTTCACCCGACCAGCGCAGCCCAGGCTGGGAGGCACATCTTTATCGAAGAGGACGGGTGGGAATAGTCCCTCAGGGCCGCAGGCTGTAATAGCCCCGCTCACCTGCGAGAGAGTTGATACATCATGTCTTTGCAGTCAGCACTGCAGAGAAATCTGGGGATTTGTGGGAAGTCCCTAGGAATATGAAGGGCCGGGAGGAGCCTGTTTTTGCATGTCTGCAGTGAACAGCGCCCTCTTGCGGAGGATTACCCACGTGTAAGGATTATATTGGAGCAGGACGTACTGTATGCTTAGAATAGACCTGCCCCCTATCAAGTTCCTGTGGTCCAGCCACCACGCAAGGGACTGTCTGACCGAGGGGGGAAGCACACAGGCCCCGTCCAAGGACGCTGGGTTCTTGTGCCACACTGACAGAAGGTGAAGCTGCAGAGGTCTCAAATGGAACTGGGCAAAGGGCACCGCCTCGAAGCTCGCCACCATCAGGCCCACCAACTGCATTCCCTGCTGGATAGAGAAATGTGGGCTCGAAAGCAGGAACCTCGCCTGCGCTGTCAGAGCTTCCACCTTCTGTTGAGGAAGGAATATCCTTGACTGAACCGTATCCAGAATCATTCCCAGGAACGGAGTCACTGAGGAGGGGGACAGGGAGGGCTTGGGGTAATTGATCACCCAGCCGAAGGACTCCAGGGTAGACACTACCAGCCGAGTGTCCAACTCTGCCTGCCGCAGAGACCGAGAGGTGATGAGAATATTGTCCAGGTAGGGCAGCACGCGTATGCCCCTTAGCCTTATCAGGGACATCACCCCTGCCAGCACCTTGGTGAACACCCTGGGAGCCGACGTTTGGCTAATTTTTTGGTAATGCTGATTTTTTATTGCAAATCTGAGAAACCTTTGGTGTCCTGGAAACACCGGAATGTGAAGGTAAGCATCCTTGATGTCTACTAACGTCATGAAGTCCCCTGGGCGCAGTGAGCCAATGGCCGAGCGCAGAGTTTCCATGCGAAAGTGCCTGTTCTTGACAAATTTGTTGAGGATTTTTAAATCCAGAATGGGCCTTGACTGAACCATCCTTTTTGGGTACTGTGAAAAGGTTGGAGTAGAACCCCGTGCCCCTGTCTCCAAGGGGGACCTTGCAAATGACCCCTAGATCCATGAGACCCAGTACGGCCAGCAACAAGACCTGAGCTGAGGCCGGGTCTTGAGGGATTCGAGACCCAATGAATCTGGTGGGGGGCCGTACAGCAAATTCTATCTTGTAGACTCTACCTCCTGAATCCACCGGTCTGAGACGTGGCGCCGCCAGACGTGCTCGAAGTGCTGTAGACGTCCCCCCACCCTGACGGGTGAGGGCGCCCCCTCATGCCTGAGGGGCCTTGGGAGGGGCTTTGGGCTTGGGCCCCCAGGAGGAACCCGTCCTCTGTTCCTGTGCCAGGAGTCTGCGCGGGCCCCAGCGAAGGACGCCCCTCTTCCCTGTTTGGCCGAGTCTGCCTCCTGCGCTGGGGTAACTTGCCTCCCTTGGCAAAGAGGTCTAACCGATCCCCAAACAAGCGCAGCCCCTTAAATGGGAACCCCGTGAGGGCTTTCTTGGCAGCATTGTCTGCGGGCCCACTGGCGCAACCAGACCGCGCGGCGTGTAGCAACCACCAGGGCAGATGACCTGGCACACATCATAATAGCATTGTCCGATGCGGACAGGATAAAGTTCACAAACGCATCACAGCTGGACAGAGCATTGACAGTATCAGGAGGCAACTCATCTGTGCCATTGAGAGCACTCCTAACCATGGCCCTGAGCGCTACCGCTGAAATGGCTAAGGTGCAAACCGGGCGCAGAGTCGCTCCCACAAATGCAAAGGCATGACATGCCAGTTGGTCAACACGCCGGTCCTCAGAGTCCCGCAGTGTAGTAGTGTCAGGAGAGTGCATAATAGAGGTGTTGGACAACCCTAGAATAATCGACCTCAGGTGGCAAGGACCAGCACTTAACCAAGTCAGCAGGGAAGGGATATTTCCTATCCACGCTCTTAGGGACCCCATGAAGTCTGCTGGGATGTTCCCATTCTTTAAGCACAAGGCTATTGAAATGGGTCTGCTCGGGAAATTCCAAGCGAGCTTTAGCGATATGTAAAAGATCACCCCTTTGCCGGGGAGCCGCAGCAGGGGGAGAGAGGGACAGAACCTCAAAGATCTGAACCAGCAGTCTATCAATATCATCCGAGGACCAATGCTCGGAGCCAGACTCTTCCTGACCCCTGGACTCATCGTCATATGACCCTGAGTCAGAGAACAGTTCCCCTTCGTCCGAGGGGATATGGGCAGAGGAATGCAACAAATCATCAGGTTCTATAGGGAAGAGGGCCAATTCAGGGTTCAAGTGCCGCCTCTTGGTGGTGGCTTTACGCGCTAATGAATTAGCAAGCAAGTTTTCAACACTAGCCAGGCTCGTGGCCAGATCAGGATGAGAATCCCCACTGGTATTGGGGGTTAGACTCAGGCTTGGGGGAGTAGGTGAAGTGCGGCGGGGTGCAGGCCCAGCCTCAGAGGAGACAGGAAGCACCAATAGCGCCTGCTGTGCAAAAGGAACACAGACACGTGCATTGTCACCGCTGCTAGGTAGGACCCCACAAGCTACACACAGCCAGGCTTGTCCCGAAGGAACCCCGTTCACAATATCCTGAGATGCCTCCATATGGTGATTAATCGGCACAATATGCCAGTAGGGATTGACGCTGTCAGCTACCCTGGATGCCCCAAGAACCAGCGGGGAAGTGGGAGTAATTTTTATGGTCACAACCGGGAGCTACACTGGGCCGGGAGAAGCCACCGAAATCCGTGGTCTGAAAGACATAAGGGGGAACAAGGATGTCAGAGCCATGCGCAATGGGAGATAGAAAAACTAAAGAAGAGACGCCCGTGAGGGCACTTACAGAAGGAGAGGAGAGGACGAACTTCACCACGCGCGCGTGAGAAGGAAATGGAGCCAAGCGAACCTCAGAGGGCGGGCCTGAGTCGACCGCGACGCGGAGCACGCCAAGCTGGAACCACGTCCCTCCCCAGCGAGCACGAAACTCGGAAGGCGTCCAGCCAATCAGTGACAGCAAAGTCATAACGCCTGATGTAAATGGCGCTCGGAGCCTATACAGGCACGGCCGAGGTCTGAACTCAGGATCACCTGTGGCTCCCCGCCGGGAAAATGTTCTTTTTAACCCCGGTCTGCCGCGATGACAGGCGGGGATACTGTACTGGACAGGCACTATAAGCAACTAAGCCAGCGCAACCTAAGAAGAGCCACTAAGGCTAAGAAGGAGAAGGGAGGGAAGAAAAAAGACGCCAAGGCGTTCGCAAGCCGCCTCCGTACTGCGGTGCGATCAGAAACAGAAACTAAAGCGCTGCAGTTAACAGTAAGATAAGAGCGCGGCTCTGATCCCCGTTCCCAGTAAAGCACAGCCAAGCCATAAGCGTGTAAGGATACACTGAGGCCGCCATACACACAACCCCTCCCCCCCCTTTCTTTTCCCCCTGGCTAAGGGAGGAACGAGGGAGGAAGGCGACCCGTTACATAGGGTCCACCACTACATGGGGCGTGGGGCAATGATGCGGGAGGGGCATCCCCTGAAGGCTCACCATCAGCCTTGACCGCCTACCCTATGGTGGGGGATTGTGGTGGAGCGTGGCTCCGTAAGCACACAAGGTACTGCCTACCTTCACCCGACCAGCGCAGCCCAGGCTGGGAGGCACATCACACAGAGGAAGGGTGGAAATAGTCCCCCAACACACACAGCAAATAGCTTATCTTAGCACAAAACATGCAACCCCCCCCCCCCCCCCGAGGACTACAAGGGAGAGCGAGGGGAAGTAACAGCCAGCCTAACAGGAGCCAAATGTGGGGACAGGGGGCGAGGGGCAATAAATGCAGGAGGGGCATCCCATAAGGCTCACCATGGGCCTATACCGCCTACCCTTTGGTGGGGGACTGCGGTTGGAGCAGTGCTCCTTAGCACCTAACAGCGGTGCTGCCTACCTTCACCTGAACCAGAGCAGCCTGAGCTGGGAGGCAGTAGAAGGAAACGGGTGGGAATAGTCTTACAGGGCCGCAGGCTAATAGCCCCGCTCACCTGCGAGTAGAGAGAGCCATCTTCTGGTAATCGCAGCCAGGACTGCAGAGAAGTGTGCAGTAGCTTTATATAGGGACATTTGGGGCTAATCTAGGGCCCAGTATCTTTGGTAGGACTGCAGAGAAGAACTGGGGATTTTGTGGGAGGTCCCGGGTATATAAGGGGCCGGGAGGAGCCACTTTTCTGTCTCTGCAGTCCGGCGCCATCTACTGGAGTATATCCCAAGTGTAAGGAATATCTTCTGGAACAGGACGTGCTATAAACTTAGAATATACAGTCGGAGAAGCTGATTGGAGGAGAGCTGCACCTGGGAAAACTGGCAAGGTTTCACGTAGCAGGGCATGCAAAATCGGAATTCTCCAAGGGGATGGACCTAAACTCAGGATAGTGAAAATCCTGGGTTTTGGTCCACTTTAAGGAAGAAAATGCAATCCATTTCCCCCCTGCTGCGAGAGAGAGAGCTAAATGTTGGAGAAGAAATGGTCTGGGACAACTGTTTTCTGTAGGCTGTGAACACTGGCACTTACCCAGCCCAAGCATCTGAGGGGGGTCAGTCTTACCCCTGCAAACCTTAACAGGAGTTCTTCCACTCCAGATGTCTCCAACCTTTCTACCATTGAGAGTCACATCCAGCGCTAAGAAATGGTTGAGCCACCTTCAATGCAACCAAACTGTAAAAGTCGGACTGCAAGGCAATGCTGAAGTGGACCTAAACCCTTCCTGGCAATGAATATTGATGAGGACACCTATAGAGGGAAATGAGGAGAAAGCAAACTTACTAAACAACTTCTTTGCTTCTATATTCACAAAAGAATGCGACATGCTGAGTGAAATGCAGGTGAATAATCGAAACCCTCCATTAAATGTCACTGGTCTAACCAAGTCTCAAGCAGATAAAAATCGATAAATCTCCGGGACCAGATGACATACATCCTCGTGTCTTAAGGGAGTTATGTACAGTAATAGACAAGCCGTTATTTCTAATATTTGTGGACTCAATAACTACAGGGGCTGTTCCGAGGGATTGGCGCTTGGTAAATGTGGTGCCAATATTCAAAAAGGGATCTAGGGGGCACTTGGGAACTACAGACCAGTAAGCTTAACATCTGTGGTGGGCAAGCTGTTTGAAGGTTTCTTAAGGGATACTATCCTGGAGCACCTTGGGGAAAATAACCTTATTACTCACACATATCAGCATGGATTTACGAGGAATCGCTCCTGCCAGACAAACCTAATCAGCTTTTATGAGGAGGTAAGTTCAAGATTGGATCAGGGGTAATCATTGGATATCATATATCTTGACTTTTCTAAAGCATTTGATACTGTGCCACATAAAAGGTTGGTACAAAGATGAGAATGCTTGGACTGGGGGAAAACGTGTGCAGATGGGTGGGAAATTGGCTTAATGATTGGAAGCAGAGGGTGGTTATCAATGGTACCCACTCAGATTGGGTCCCTGTTACTAGTGGAGTACCACAAGGGTCAGTTCTGGGACCAGTTCTCTTCAATATATATATATATATATATATATATATATATATTTTTTTTTTTTTTTTTTTTTTTTTTACATATTCTTTATTTGTTGGTTTTCAAAACATAAAAGAATGACAAGTACATGACTCATGGAATGCACATTAGTAAACGAGTACAGAGCAATACAATCAACCACCTGCTTACAGTTGCCCAGCGAGGGGCGAAAGGACAGCGTGGCGTCGCCCGACGCTCTACGGAGCGTACAACGCGACGCCGGCCAGGACTCTTCTCTCGCGCCATGCTCTTCGCGGTATCGGTCGCGGCACCCATCGACCCCGCTGCAGCCAGGTCTATAGTGCCCCACAGCACCCAAGGGATCAACATGCGATCATGGTTCAGGCACAGAACAAGACAAGATCCCCCGCCCCGGCCACCCAAGACCGATCGGGCCTGTCACATCAAAGTATAGACAGTTGCTGCATTGCCAATGAAACATTGAAACAAAACAATTACAAAAACAGTTAGAAAAGGTTAAGAGTAAGTTATGTAGTAGAAGACTAACCGGAGAATGTAAGGGTAGATAGGGGGGTGGGCAGAAAAGGGCGGAGAGAGGGAAAAACTAAGGGAGGGGGAAGGGGGGTGCACGGGGGACCTCATTGGGAACATTTAGCTCCCTCTACTATTCTGCCACCAGAAGGTCGCTGTAGGCTCGCGATGTCGTAAAGTCCACCCAGTGGGCCCATTTAATCCTGTGTTCCTCCTCAGACTCACGCTGGGCCGTGATCATCCCTTCAAATCTCTCAATTTCACCAACCCTGGTGAGCCACTGCGCAACGCTTGGAGGCGATTGGCTCTTCCAGCGCGAAGGGATACACGCCTTTGCAGCATTAACCAATTGGCACACCACAGATCTCCGGTAGCTCTTAGTGGGTACAGCCGAGTGGTGCAAAAGGAAGAAGGCAGGGTCCCATGGTATCTCTCTCTCAGTCATGCGCTGCGTAACCTCTTTAACTCCCTTCCAGAATGACTGTAGGGCCGGGCATGACCAAAAGATGTGCAGAAGGTCGCCCCGCTCGGAATTGCATCTCCAGCACGTCGAGGGCACCCCGGGAAACCATTTATTTAGCTGAGTCGGGACTCTGTACCAACGCATAAGCACTTTATAGTTGCACTCTTTATATTTAGTGCACACTGAGGTCTTATGTGCCAGTTTCAAAATTTTCTTACACTGCTTCGGTGTGAAGTCCACCCCCAAGTCCTCCCCCCACTTGGCAAAGCAGGGGAGAACTCCCTGGTCCTGGGTGCTCATGAGAATTTTATAGGCTTGGGAGAGATTGTGTCTAGCCGGGCCCTCATCCTCACACATCTTCTCAAAACCGGTGAGTTCCCTTAAGTGGCACAATTGACGTCTAAGCGATTGAAGGAAGTGGATGAGCTGTCTACACTGCCACGCGTCCCATCTTGGGAGTCCGTGTGCCTCCGCCAGTCTCTCTAGCGAAGTGCTATTATTTATGTGGCAGAATTGTTTGGCGCTGCAGATTCCCTTTTATATCCATTGGTCAGCTATCCTATCACCCACCCCCGGGGCAAATTCTGGGTTTCCTAGTATCGGGAAAAAAGGGGAAAAGGGGGGAGAGACCCCCTCCCGCTGAAAGAACCTGTGGCACACCTTGAGTGTGGCCCCAATTGTTGGGTGAGAGAGCTCTTGTCTTACAGTTTGTTTCTCAACCCATGGGAGGCCTCGCAGAGGGAGAGAAGAGCTACATTGTTCAATCTGGACACACTGTGTGCAGCATGTCTGTTCCAGTCAACCACCCTGGTGAGGTGGGCAGCGACGTAGTACATTCCTGGGTCCGGCACCCCCAGTCCCCCCTCCTCCCTGGGCCTAGTCAGGAGAGTTCCGCTCACTCTCGGGTTTCTCCCCAGCCAGATGAAATTCGAGAAGACGCCTCCAATCCTCCAGAGGAAAGAGCTAGGGATCTCGATAGGGAGAGCCTGTAGTAAGTATAGGAGGCGAGGCAGTAGGTTCATCTTTAGGGAGTTACACCTTCCGAACCAGGAGAGTTTTTGTGTGACCATGTGCCTATGTCCCTGGTGAAAGCTTGCAAGAGTGGGGGGGAAGTTGAGGTCATAAAGCCTACCCGGAGACCTGCCTATCTTCACACCCAGGTAAGTAATGTGATCTCATGTCCATTTAAACGGGAAAGATTGGCTAAGGTTGGCCTCTCTAGCCGCCGAAAGATTTAGGTTAAGAATCTCCGACTTTTGCATGTTTATTTTGGAACTGGAGAGGCTTTTGTATGCCTCCAGCTCCTTCACTAGGTTTGGGAGAGAAACTTCCGGGCTAGTCACGAAAAACAGCAGGTCGTCCGCGTATGCGGCTATTATACAATGTCCCAAGGGCAAGGGTATCCCCTGAATGCTCTGGTTCAATCTGACACTGCAAAGGAGAGGCTCCAGCGTGCGAATGAAGATCAGGGGAGACAAAGGGCACCCCTGCCTTGTCCCATTACCGATGCCGAAAGGTTTCGAGGTTGTACCATTGACTTTCACTACTGCGGAGGGGCCGTGGTATAGGATAGTTATCCAGCCCAGCATGTTATCTCTTAGTCCAATGTGCCGCAGGACTCCAAACATGAAGTCCCATTGCACCCTATTGAACGCCTTTTCAGCATCGGTTGAGAGGAGCAGCGCAGGGAGATTCCGTTGCAGTGCCAGATTAATGAGATTTAGTGTCTTTGTGGTGTTATCACGTGCTTCCCTGTAGGGCATGAAGCCCACCTGGTCTAGATGCACTACGTGGTGGAGGTGCGATGCTAGGCGCAATTCCAATATTTTCGCGAAAAGCTTGATATCAGCATTCAGGAGGGATATCGGTCTGTAGCTGGAAGTAAGAGTGGGGTCTTTACCCTCTTTCGGTATTACTGCGATTTGCGCAGAAAGACTGTCTCTTGGGAATGTGTTGCCCAAGCCCATGTAATTGAATACCTCCAGCATTCTGGGCGAAAGTACCTCCGCAAAGGTTTTGTAATAGGTAAGGGGGAACCCATCTGGTCCCGGTGCCTTCCCAGCGGCCGAGTCCTTCATCGCTATTTCTAATTCCTCCTGGGAGATCGGGTCTTCCAATTCACCCAGTACCCCAGACGGGAGTTTAGGGAGCCCAGAACGCTGGAGGTAAGCGGCTATGTCTGAAGCCCTAGTATTTGCCTTTTCAATCGGTAAGTTATATAGGTCCTTGTAGTACTGTCTGAAGACACTGGCTATCTCCACAGCCTTGTGTTTCATGGTTCCCATCCCGTCCTGTATTTTGGGGACGTATGTTTTGGCTCTTTCCCCCCTCAGGGCCATGGCCAGCAGACGACCGCATTTATTTCCTGACTCATAGTAGGTTTTCCTACACTTGATGAGTTGGAGTTTAACCGAGTCATTACATATCCTACGTAGCCGGTCCCTGAGGGCGGTCAGAGCCGCCAGATGTTCCGAGGCTAGAGATTGCTTATGTAATGCCTCTAGACCTTGGATCTTGCCCACTAGCTCGCTAGTAATCTTGCCTTTCTCCTTTTTAATTCTAGCCCCTTGCTGAATCAGGAGCCCTCTAACCACGCACTTGTGCGCCTCCCAGATCACTGCGGGGTTGGAACCCGGTATAGAGTTCCTATTGAAGTACTCCCTTAGATTCTGTTTTAGGTTGTCCTTGAAGCCTGTATCCTGAATCAGTGAGTTGTTTAGTTTCCACGACCAGGAGCGAGGCGCCAGAGTGTGCGCGGACAGTGTGAGGCTAATTGGGGCGTGATAAGACAGCACAATGTTGCCAATATCTGTCTGTTTAACTCTCTGCAGTGTATGGTGTTGGATAAGAAAAAAGTCCAGCCTAGAGTACATGTTATGCGGGGGAGAGTAGTACGTGTAGTCCCTACCATTAGGGTGAAAAATACGCCAGGGGTCCACAAGCTGGTGGGCGTGCAGGAGCCTTTTGAGTTTTCTAAGTTTGGTGTAGGGGAGGTATGTGTGTCCCTTGGAAGTGTCAATCAGTGGGTCCAGTGTGAGGTTAAAGTCTCCGCCGATCACCACCCTTCCCTCTGCAAAGTCAGCCAACTTAATCAAGACCTCCTCTAGAAAGTCCACCTGTCTCGTGTTTGGGCAGTAGATGTTTATAAAGGTGTTAAGAGTCTGACCAGATCCTCCCCTTAACAAAGAGCCACCCCCCTCTCCACTACTCAGCACCCCCACCTCTTCCCAGGGAACTGACCTTGATATCAGCAGGCTTACCCCTCTTGATCGGAAGTCTGGAGAGTAACTGTGGTAGGAAATCAGGAACGACCTATCTCTCATGGTCGGCGGGTTTGCTGCCTTAAAATGCGTTTCCTGGAGAAAGGCCACGTCAGCCTTCAAGGCCCTGAGGTTCCTCAGTATCGCCTTCCTTTTTTCTGGCGTGTTCAGCCCCTTCACGTTGAAACAAACCAGTTTAGTATCTCCCATTGTGGCTAACTCAGGTGTGGAGGGGAGGAGGGAACAGCAAGGGCAAGTAATGTATCGACAGACAAGGAAAGCAACAGGGAAAAAACAAGAGGGTAGAGAACAAAGGGGGTAGGGGGAAAGAAAAAGGGGAAAGCTAAATACAGAAAACCGGGTACTCCGGCCAAAACCCTCCGGGGAGGGACAACTAAGTAGCGGTCTCGCTAAGTCTGTGGCCTATCCCAAAACGGGAGAGGCCAGAGACTGTCCTAAGTGGGGGACTATGTCCGACGACGAAACACGGAGTCAGTCTCCCCCACCGAGAGAAGCTATTGACACGGAACAGAATTAAGCATCTGCTAAAATCAAACTCTAGCCAAAAAAGTAACAACACTATCGGGCGGTGCAGGAGGGGAGGAGCCAGTCCCCACGCAGGCATCGACAAGGGGGCAGCAGACCCCCTTTTCTGCTCGTTATCTGTGGGCCTCAGCGGTCTCTCCCTCGGTCTTCTTGACCTGTTATCTCTTCGGTTTCTTGGTACCGCGCTCCTGAGTCTCTGTGTCGGAAGAGAGGCAGGGAGCATCAGCCAGTTGGGTACCGGGATTGGGTCAGTGTTGAGAAATGAAAACAGTCCCTCCAAGTCCTGGTAAGCCCGGAGGGTAAAGGAGCCGCCGTCCCTGCTCACAATTAAGTGTAGGGGATATCCCCATCTGTAGGTCACCCTGGTATTTCTTATCAAATCGAGGACTGGACGCAGAAGCCTGCGCATCTGCAGGGTGCGCCTGGAGAGATCTGGGAATATAGTAACATTCGCTCCGTCAAAGTCTATCGGGCCATGCCTCCAAGCCCTCCGGGAAATTTCCTCCTTGATATTGTAATAATGGATACCACAGACAATGTCTCTGGGCTGAGACGGGTCACTGCTCGGCGGGCCCAACGCTCTGTGCACTCTATCTCGATAGGGGTATTCGTCTCTCTGCCAAATAGCTGATTGAATATTGCTGTAATTATTTGCTTGACATCTTCCCCCGCTGAAGCCTCAGGAATGCCTCGGACTGCGCCTGTTTCCCAGGTCGTCTTGTTGGAGTTGCAGCTGTAAGATTTGCGCGTTTTGACTCTCTATCTAGTTCTCTTCAATATATATATAAATTACATTGGGTATGGATTAAACAGTAAAGTCTCAATCTTTGCAGATGATACTAAGCTGTGTAAAGTAATTAAAAAAAGAGGACAGCAGGCAGCTACAAAGAGATGTAGATAAATTGGAAGCATGGGCAGTTAAATGGCAAATTAAGTTTAACACAGATACATGTAATGTTATACACATGGGAAGGAGAAATCTGTGTCATGATTACACATTAAACACTTGGTAAAACAACAATGGAAAAGGACCTAGGGGTTTTAGTTAACAATAAGCTCAACTGTAGTAATCAATGCCAGGCAGCTGCTGCCAAAGCAAATAGGATCATGGGGTGCATCATAGGTGCTCATGACCAGAGCATCATTTTACCCCTGTACAAGTCAATGGTCAGACCCCATATGGAGTACTGTGTACAGATCTGGGCACCTGTGCTTAAGGACATATAAGAACTGGAGCGCGTTCAAAGAAGGGCAACAAAGTTAATAAAAGGAGTGCGGGGGCTAGAGTACCCTGAAAGATTGTCAAAATTAGTTTTATTTAGTTTAGAAAAAAAAAAAGACGCTTGAGGGGTGATCTAATAACTATGTATAAATATATTCGGGGTCAATACAAAGATCTGTCCCACAATCTATTTATACCCCGGAGTTTAACTATAACCCAAGGGCATCCACGAAGGTTAGAGGAAAGGTGCTTTCTCCACCGACATAGGAGGGGATTCTTCTCTGTAAGAGCTGTGAGACTATGGAACTCGCTGCCAGAGGAGGTAGTAATGATGGATACAGTAAAAATGTTCAAAAGTGGCCTTGATGCCTTCCTGGCATGTAATAACATTTCCAGCTATGGCTACTAGACCACAGGAAGGAGATAATACCATTTTGTGAATACTCACCTGTAAAATGGGTATTATAAGTATGTCACACACCCCGCTTCAGATAATAAATCATTAGACATGGGTTATACTCACCGCTAGGTGGCACTGTTGCAGAGAAGTCCAGAAAACAACAAGCCCCTCCCGGTCTATACATACCTGGTACCTCCCAACAATTCCCCAGTATTCAAACAGCAGTACAGACAAGGTACCAGGAAAAAAACAATGGTAACCCTCAACTGTAAATAAAAACTTCACCACATAATGAACCAGGATACCAAAAAGGGCGGGTGACGCGGGGTGTGTGACATACTTATAATCCCCTTTTTACAGGTGAGTATTCACAAAATGGTATTATTCTAAGTATGTCACACACCCCGCTTCAGATAATAAATCATTAGACATGGGACATCCAACAGCAGTGTCCAAAAAAGGGCGGGTATCCAACCAGGCAATGATGCAGAAACTCAAACCACTGCAGCCTGCAGAACCTTGCGGCCAAAAACAGCATCCGCTGAGGCCCGCACATCAACCTTATAAAACTTAGAAAAAGTGTGAACCGAAGACCAAGTAGCAGCCTTACAAACTTGATCAACAGAAGCCTGGTGCTGAAAAGCCCAGGACGCTCCAACCGCATGAGTAGAATGAGCAGTAACATGAAAAGGGGGATCCTTCCCTTTTGCGGAGTAGGCCCCAACAACCGTCTGACGAATCCACATGCTAATGGAGGACTTAGCCGGAGCCAAGCCCTTCCTAGGCCCACAGGGCACCACAAAAAAAGCATCAGTCTTATGAAAAGGAGATGTAGTACGCAAATAGCACTTAACACAACGTACCAAATCCAAACAATGCAAAGCGCGCTCCTTGTCATTCCTAGGCTTAGGACACAAGGAAGGAAGAACAATGTCCTGGTTAAGATGAAAAGCCGAGACCACCTTAGGAAGAAAGTCTGGTTTGAAGCAAAAGACCACCTTGTCCTGGTGTGATGGCCACCAAAAAAGCAACCTTCTGAGTCAGAGTAGACAGAGCAATATCCTGCAAAGGCTCAAAAGGAGGAGCCTGAAGAGCAGAGAGAACCAAATTCAAATCCCAAACAGGGAGCAAAGGCTTCCTAGGAGGCCGCAGATGCGAAACCCCCTGGAAAAAAGTCTTGACCAAAGGATGGAGTGCAAATGACCTCTGAAAAAAGATAGACAAAGCAGAAACCTGCCCCTTCAAAGTACTCAGCTGAAGACCAGAGTCCAGCCCTGATTGAAGAAATTCCCAAATCCTACAAATAGAAAAGACCCGGCAGGGCCAAGATCTAGCCTCACACCAATCAATATAAGATCTCCAAGCCCTTTAATAAATGGAAGAAGAGGATCTCTTCCTGGCACTAATAAGAGTCCGAATGACCGAATCCGAAAGACCCTCCTCCTTTAAGATGGAGGTTTCAGCAGCCAAGCCGTCAAAGCCAGCGTTGGTAAACTGGGGTAACACAGTTGACCCTGAGTGAGAAGATCCGGCCGAAGAGGCAGATCGAACTGATCCACTGCCAGATGAACGATGTCTGCGAACCACACCCGCCTTGGCTACCTCGGAGCCACGAGAATGGTGGGAACTCCTTCCAGAACCAACTTTCGCAGCACCCTGCCTAGCATGGGGATCGGAGGAAACAGATAAAGAAACCCCAGGTCCCTCCAGCTCAGGGCCATGGCATCCGCCCCCAGAGCCAAAGGATCCTGAGAAAGCGACACGAATGTCGGAAGCTTGTGATTGTGACGAGAGGCAAACAGATCCACCTCCGGCGTCCCCCACCGGAGACAAAGCGACCGAAACACCTGGGGGTGGAGAGACCATTCCCCCCGGCGGGACGAACACCGGCTCAGAAAGTCCACTCCTGGAATGTACACTGCCGAGATGCAAGGGACATGAGTCTCTGCCCAAACTAGGATCAGAGACACCTCTCTGAGAGCACCCAGACTGCGAGTCCCTCCTTGGTGATTGATGTAAGCAACCGCCGTCCGAAAGTCCGATCGAACCTGAACCGGCAGGCCCTGGAAATGCTGCATCAAGTGAGACAGAACCAACCTGATGGCTCTCAACTCCAGAACATTGATGGGCAAGTGGGCTTCCTGAGGACCCCACCGCCCCCGGAACCGAAGATCCTTCCAGAAACCTCCCCATCCTGACAAACTGGCATCCGTGGTGACAGTTTCCCAAGGCGGGGTCAGAAATGACCTGCCCTTCAGGAGATTGTCCGAGACCATCCACCACAGTAGAGACTGCCGAACCCGAGGGGACATCCGGAAGGACCGATCCAACGACCGCGGTTGCCGGTCCCAAGACGCCAACAGATGAAGCTGAAGCGTCCGCGTGTGAAACTGCGCGAAGGGAACTGCCTCGAAAGAAGCTACCATCAACCCCACCAGTCTCATCCCTAGACGGATGGACGGGCGAGGATTGGAAAGAAGAAGCTGAACCAATTCCTGAATCAAAAGAACCTTGGCCTGAGGGAGAAAAACTCTGTGCTGGCAAGAGTCCAAGGACATCCCCAGAAAGGTCACCACCCTGGCCGGAACCAGCGAGGACTTGGGGTAGTTGATCACCCAGCCGAACCTCTCCAGCGTGGACACCACCATGCTGGTGTCCCCTTCCGCTTGACTGAAGGAAGGAGCCATGATGAGAAGATCGTCCAGATAAGGCACAATGCGAATCCCCTGAGCTCTGAGCAGGGCCATCACGCAGGATGGGACGGAACGACCCATCGTTTTTGGGTACAGTGAAGAGATTGGAATAATACCCGCGCCCCACCTCCGAAGGAGGGACCGGACAGATGACTGCCAATTCCAGAAGATTCCTTACCACTGCCAGGAGCCCCTGTGCAGCCAAAGGATCTGAAGGGACACGAGACCTGAAAAACCTTGGAGGAGGGCGGGACTCGAACTCCAGCTTGTAACCGGCCGACACCACCTCCCGGATCCACCTGTCCGAGACCTCCTGGTCCCATACCCGGGAGAAGAGTCGCAGCTGAGCGGGCTTGGCAGCTGGTTTGGGCTTTTCGCCCCAGACGTGAACGGGACGGCCACGGCCTTTACCCCTATTCCAGCTGGCACCCCTAGAGGCTGAGAAGCCCGCACCCCTGCCGGCTCTGGCTCCCCGAAAGGAAGGATTGAAGGGGGCTGCCCCCCGAAAGGAGCAACGAAATTTCTTGCGCTGAGGTAACTTACCTCCCCTGGCAACAGAATCCAGCTTTTCACCAAAAAGTCTCAAACCCAAAAAGGGAAGAGCCGTGAGCGATCTCTTGGAATTAAAATCAGCAGTCCACTGCCTCAACCACACTGAGCGGCGAATAGCAACCAACAGAGCCGTAGCCCTGCCACACATCAACATGGCATCATCCTGAGCAGCAAGGATAAAGGAAATGAAGGACTCGCAACGCTTAAGGGCAATAAACTCATCACAAGAAGGATCAAGATCCACACATAAATCCCTGACAATAGACCTAACCGCCAACAATAAAAGCGCCCGAAGCACAAACAGGCCTCAAAACCGAACCCGCACAGGCAAAACCATGACGGGCCAGCTGATCAATCCGGCGATCCTCGCCGTCCTTGAGAGAAGTCGTGTCAGGAGAATGTACAACCGCCGTATTAGACAGTCCCAAGACCGGAGCATCAACCTCGGGAGGGACAGACCAACGCTTAACCACGTCTGCCGGAAAGGGATACTTCCTATCCCAGCTAGACGGCACCCCAACGAGACGCGTAGGTTGCTCCCATTCCTTAAGGACAACATCCTCAAAATGCTGTTGACTGGGAAACTCCAAGCGCGGCTTGGTCACCCCAAAAAGCTGACCCTTTGGCCGAGGAGCCGCTTCAGGAGGGTCCAAATCCAAAACCTCAAACATTTGGGCCAGAATAGAAGGCGTGTCGGGGACAGACCCCGTGTCCTGGTCGCCCTCAGCACCCAGCAGCTGCTGAACCTCAGGATCATCTAAATCCTCAGCCAGCTCACCCTCCTCAAGGGGACGATCTGACCAATCCAGAGGCTCGACAACCTCATCGTCTGAGTCCGGCGGAGGCGGAGACAAGTGTTTCCGCTTAGCCGGAGCCTTCTGAGCGACCACAGCGGAAAACATCTTCTCAAGGCTGGCCAAACGAGCGCATACCTCGGACTGCGAATCACCCCCAATGACAACGTCACACGTGGTCCGGAAAAGGCGAGGGTGGGAGGGAGATGGCGCGGCCGATGAAGGACCAGGCACCGGGGTGCCGGACTGGCGCTCAATGTTCCGCTGTGCACATGGAATACATATAATGACATCATCCCCTGGGAGCGGAGTCCCACATCCCCCACAGAGCCTGGACTGCCCCGAAGGACCATTTCCGGTATCTTTGGTAGCCTCCATATGGTGAATTTATGGTATTCGCCGTAACCCAGGGATTTACGCAGTAAGCGACCCGGGATGCCCCTCTAGTATTTTTAATATATATATATATATGTAAAGCCCTGAAAGGGGGAATTAACAAAAGATAACGGCCAACCCCAACTAGCCAGGTATTTAAGACCGGGAGAGCCCTGTAGGATGGGATCCCAGG
The DNA here is from genome assembly GCA_027917425.1 of Gastrophryne carolinensis. Lineage (NCBI taxonomy): Eukaryota > Metazoa > Chordata > Amphibia > Anura > Microhylidae > Gastrophryne > Gastrophryne carolinensis. The sequence goes on from CM051237.1 coordinate 226,239,556, forward strand.
ATCTGAAAAACAAGAGACAACAGTCACACCATGTACAACCATAACAACTGTGAACACACACATATAGTACAATAAATAGACACCAAAGCGGGTCAGGCAAGGACCCCAATGGGGCAGCATAACAGGGGCTAAATACCCATAATTATAATATATATATATATATATATATATATATATATATATATATATATATATACGCCTACTTCATAGAAGTGAGCCAGGGGAACCCAGTAAGATTCCCAGCCAAAGAGCCATGCTAAGGGCCCCTGCCGCCACCCCCCAGCGAGGAAGGGGCCCAGAAAAAAATAAGGCCCCCCCTGCCCAGACCAAACATATAACGTCCTACCTATTATCACCAAGCAGAGCAATATGGCGGCCGGCGAGAGATGAGAGAAGAAGAAGAGAGGGGACGGACCCATCAGAGCGCGGGAGACGCCGTGGCCCCGCCCCTCCCTGAACAGCCAGACACGGCGCGGGCCGCGCAAAACGCCGCCCCGCCCACCCTCCTAGTCAGAGCCGCCGACCAGCGGCCCAGAATGGCGCTCGCATAAGCCGGCAGGCGGGCCGGCGGCACGCAAGCCGCCCGGTCCCGCCCGCCTCCAGTCTCAGCCAGCGGGCCGGCGGTGCAGCGTGCCGCCCGGCCCCGCTCCCGCCATCCCTGGAGATCCGCCTGAGAGGCGGGCGCCAGAACATGGCGCCTGCCCTCAGAAAAAGCAACGAGCGGCGGGCCGGCGGCACACACGCCGCCCGACCCGCCCCCCCGCACAAAACAAGGTAGACCAGGGGGTTAAGGAGCCCCCAATCACAAAAGTGAAAAGGCAGACGGACGGGCCGTAGCACCCGTCCCTGCCACAAGCACCCACACACAGTACACACAAACACAGCGCTCATACAAGCCCCACATGCAGGGAGAAGCTAAAGAGGGGTGGAAGGCAAAGAGTGGGAAAGGGGGGGGCCAGCAATGACCTAAGGGCTGGGGCATCCCACATCCGGATCACCAACCGGATAACCGCATTGCCCCCTACTATGGGGTCGAGCGGAGGAGCTAATCTCCTAGGCACCATAAGTGCCGTCTACGCTTTGCCCGGCCGACAGCCTAAGCTGGGAGGCTACCACTTAAATCAGGGGAAAATAACAAGAGGAACCGGGCAGAAATAGACCATAAGGGGGGGGGGGGGCGGGGTGATACCCCGGCTACCTGCAAGCAGGAGACTTCTTTCTTCTGTCTTGTCGCCACCTTGCAGAGAAGAACACTGGGGAATTGTTGGGAGGTACCAGGTATGTATAGACCGGGAGGGGCTTGTTGTTTTCTGGACTTCTCTGCAACAGTGCCACCTAGCGGTGAGTATAACCCATGTCTAATGATTTATTATCTGAAGCGGGGTGTGTGACATACTTAGAACAAACAGGCTGAACTGGATGGACTAAAGTCTTTATTCAGCCATACATACTATGTTACAAAGATGGCAAGCTTACAGGGGCAGTACTACTCAGCGGCACTCCCGCTGAGGAGAGCTGTTGGGATGCCACCCATGTGTTGCAGGGGTGGAGTTGTCGGCAGAAGTCGCCGATGTGTACTGTGGCAGTGCTTAGTGCGGATCACCATATCAATACCAGAAGCTGATGTGATCTGGGTGTGGCCAAAGCAACAGGACATCACAGGTACCAGGGAAAGGCAGAGCAGGGGGAGGTGAGTAGTCGGGCTGCTGGGGATGTTAAGTGTGTCTGTGGGGGGGTGAATTGCTGCTGGGGAACTTTAAGTGTGGCTAGCCCATCTTGGACTATATGTGTGGCTTGTGGACTGTCTGGCAGACTAGAACAATTGGGTGAGTGGGGGGATTGGTACATGGTACCCAGGGTTTGCCATTGTCATTGTCCTGCATGCGGTTAACAAAAAGTTGGGCTGAGAAATGTGCGTATTTACCTGTGCCAGATGTTCCCAGTATCAGTTTTCCACTGTCCCTGTCTGTACCCTGGAACACTTGTAACTTGAAAATCAGGAATGATGGGAAACCGATATGCATATTCACCTTACTGATTTTACCATTTTACCTTGGGGGCTTGGGAAGCAACATTTTATGGGGCGGGAGGAGCAGTTTGCTCTAGGTCTGTTCGTTTTTTTTCTCCTTTTTGGGTTGGGGGACCCACGCTTACTGAACTCTCATGTTTGATGCTTTCCAGTGTCTATTATTTTAGGCAGTTTGCAACTGTATAGGATTTCTGTGATCTGTTCATGTTGAATTTGGCTCCTGACCATCCCTTGGTGTTGTATGTGGCGCTCGTGGTAAGACAGGTTGGGAATCCTTGATATAGAGGAAGTAAAGTAATTTTAGATGTGATTTCCTTGGACCAACACCCACCCCTGATCGGCCCGGGAATCTTCTAGAAATCGGGATGCCCCGCTGTGTGAAACCCTCCAGAAAGCCCCTAAAATGTAAGAGGGACGCGCGCGAGAGGTGGCGGCCGCGGCTTATCCGTCGCTTGTCCGTCGCCTAAAAGGTAAGATTTTCGGGGCTTTCTGGGGGGTTTCACACATCGGGGTGCCCCGCGGAAGTGGACCAACACCCAGGATAGTGAAAATCCTGGGTGTTGGTCCACTTTAAAGAGGAACTATGTTCAGAAATGACCTTAGTCCCTCTTTATTATGCTGCAGTGCAGCAGTCCAACCCACACTGCCCAGCTATGCATCACGCTGCTAAAAGAAAGAACTGGCCATCCCGATACTCACCTCTTCCAGATTGCAATCCCACATGACCGCAAGCAGCCAATTAGCAGGTCCAATCATGTAAATGCATAGGCAGCTGTAAAAGGAAGAGGGGAGTAACCTGGTTCTTTCTTTGAACGGTGCAGTGCACTGCAGGGGCTGCCATGCTGCTACATATTAAATAGGGACTACGATCATTTCTGACGAGAGGTACTCCTTAATCATGTAGTACAGGGGTATGATGAGCACAACAGCTTTATGGTTGCTTTCAAAGGGCTGGTTAAAAACAAACACAAAACAAAATACAAGCCCAACTGCACAAATCAATTCCAATGTCTGGTTACAGACACAGAATGATTTTGCCAACTCCAGATGCACAGACAGAATTATTTTACCAAACACAGACGCTGGTAAATGCTGAAATATTTTTCTCACGTTATTTTGCACTGGGCAGGTAATTATTTTACCCGGAGCAACCCCATAATCATTCTTCCACCCCACCAGGGGTGTTAAGTTGGATGGGTTAGGCACCCCCTTGTTTGATGAGATCTGGTTGCACAGAGCAAGCAACATAACGTTAAGAAGGCATGCACCAGAACCTTTAACAAGATTATAGGCAGGAATAGAGCCGGTACTGTACTGTACCACCAAATCACCTATTGGAGTCACACACAGGAGCACAGGGCCGGATTAAAGCGGACCTTCACTCTGAATAAGAGTCTATCTCATATGTTTCCCACACCCTGTACATACAGATTGTCCACATTAAAAATCATCCTACCTGCATCTACTGCATGGTATGAGCCTTTAAACATCCAAGATGGTGGCTTATGGAAGCCGCCATCTTATCAGGCAGCCTGCAAACAGGAAGTGCCTCCTGACTGTGCTGCTCTGCATTCTGGAACTGCTGGCCTTTACCTGACCCCAGCTCTGCTCTGTCTGAGCAAAGCACAGCTATAACCCGCCCCCCCCTGTACCTTATCCCACTCTCCTCTCCTCAGTAAGTGTGATTCTTCTGAGTCAAGATGGCGGCGCCCATATCCTAAATTCCTGAACAGAGTTGCAGCCCAGTGGGGGAATGAATAATAAGTTAGTCACTAAAAACGTAAAATATATTAATTTTAGATGCTGGGGAACCATTTTTTAAAAGTTTGGCCTTTTCATTAAATCACGCTGAAGGTCCGGTTTAAGTGTGGTGGAGACCCCTGGGCACAAAATCTAGTCCAGCCAAGTAAGTGATTGGTGGTTGCCTGGCACCCGCCCACTTACTGGAACCTCAGATCGAGTCCCTTGTGCCATGCTTGTGTGGGTGCGTGTTGCTCGGGAACTCCTGCTTTGCCATTCTGGGCAGGGGGTAGTGTCCCACCTGGTTCAGCAGAAAACAGTTCCCTTCATTGAGCTGCCAGCGGCTGTGCTTGGTGGCTTATGTGCAGTGAGCGGCCACAGATTGTCAGCTCTGCACCCACCTATCCCTGTAGCTTTGCTGCTCTAAACTCTCTGTCCTGCCCTATGGTGACTTTGGCTGCATGTTTGCAAAAACAAAAATACAATTCTGTGATTACTCACCTGTAGAATTGGTATTCTATGTATACAGCACGTCCTGTTCCAGAAGATATTCCTTACACTTGGGTTATACCTCCAGTAGATGGCACTGGACTGCAGAGACAGAAAAGTGGCTCCTCCCGGCCCCATATATACCCGGGACCTCCCACAAAATCCCCAGTATTGAAAAGCAGTTAAATTGAGACCGGGAGAACTACAACCATTATATGAAAATTTGAACATAAGAACAATCACCACAAAGAGGTAACTAAAGATAATGATAGCAAGGGCGGGGTGGAACAGGACGTGCTATATACATATAATACCAATTCTACAGGTGAGTAATCACAGAATTGTATTATTCTAAGTATACAGCACGTCCTGTTCCCGAAGATATTCTGACTACGTCCAAAGAATGTAAAACCCTCTCCTTAGGGTTACTGGGATTAGGACACAGAGAAGGCAAAACAATGTCCTGATAGAGATGAAAGGCAGAAACAACCATAGGCAGAAAATCTGGCTTAAAACGAAACACCACCTTGTCCTGGTGTCTCTCAAAATAAGGAGACTTGATGGAGAGCGCCGCGAACTCAGAAACACACCTAACAGAAGTGATAGCCACCAAAAAGACCACCTCAAGCGTGAGAATGGACAAAGGAGCCCCTTGCAAGGGCTCAAAGGGAGACCCATTAAGGGCAGATAAGACCAAGTTCAAGTCCCAGACTGCTAACATAGGCTTACGTGGGGGACACACGTGAGTAACCCCCTGGAAAAAGGTCTTGACCAGGGGATGCTGAGTAAAGGATCTTTGACAAAAAATAGCCAACGCAGAAACATGGCCTTTCAGAGTACTGAGCTGAAGACCCAGTTCCAAACTATGTTGCAGAAACTCCAGAATCCTAGGAATGGAAAACACATGACAGGGAAGCGAGTTAGACTCGCACCAGTCAATGTAAGTACGCCAAACCCTGTAGTAGATGGAAGAAGAGGACCTCTTCCTAGCCCTGATCATGGTGTTTACAACTGAGGCAGGCAGCCCTTTCCCCATCAAGATGGAGGTTTCAACAGCCAGGCCGTCAAAGCCAGAGTTTGTAAATTGGGGTGGCGTAGGTGTCCCTGAGTCCCTTGGCCAACAGGGGGCCACCAGGATGGTTGGCACCCCTTCCTGAACTATCTTGCGCAGCACCCTGCCCAGCAGTGGAAATGGGCGAAACACATACAGGAGCTGGAACCTCGTCCAAGACATTCCCAGGGCATCCGTGGTCAAGGCCAGAGGATCCTGGGACAGAGAGGCAAAGACTGGAAACTTGTGATTGTGAGGGGACGCAAACAGATTCACATCCGGCTGACCCCAGCGGTGGCACAGGGAGCGAAACACCCTGCTGCTGAGGGACCATTCTCCCAGACGAGAGGTCCCCCTGCTCAGAGAGTCTGCCTCCAGATTCTCCACCCCCGGGATGTACACAGCTGAGATGCAGGGAACATTTTCCTCCACCCAGGACAGTATCAGTGACACTTCCTTGAGGGCCCTCTTGCTCCGGGTCCCTCCCTGATGATTGATGTAGGCAACCGCCGTCTGGTTGTCCGAGCGGACCTGAACAGCCCGACCCCTCAGGTGTGGGGTTAAGTGGGCGAGAACCAACCTGATCGCCCTCAATTCCAGAACGTTGATAGGGGCATGGGCCTCCTGAAAGCCCCACTGACCCTGGAACTTCAGGGACTTCCAGAACCCCCCCCCAACCTGTCAGACTGGCATCCGTGGTGACAGTCTCCCAGCAGGGGGACAGAAAGGACCTGCCCCCAGCAGGTTCTTTGAGTCCAGCCACCCCACTAGAGACCGCCTGACCAGAGGGGACAAGACAAACACCTGATCCAGAGACACAGGGTCCCGATCCCATACTGACAAGAGGTGAAGCTGAAGAGGCCTCATGTGGAACTGAGCATATGGAACCGCCTCGAAGCAGGACACCATCAGGCCCACCAGCTGCATTCCCTGTCTGATGGATGGATGAGGACAAGACAGCAGGAGCGGAGCTTTCTCTTGAAGGACCTCCACCTTCTGCTGAGGAAGAAAGATCTTGACCTGAGCTGAATCCAGAATCATGCCCAGAAAAGACTTCACCATGGAAGGAGACAGGGAAGATTTGGGGTGATTGATCACCCAGCCGAATGATTCCAGTGTGGACACCACCCGCTGAGTGTCCAGCTCTGCCTGATGGAAGGACTGAGAACCGATAAGCATGTTGTCCAGGTAGGGAAGAATGCGAATGCCCTGCGATCTCAGCAGAGCCATCACTCCCGGCAGCACCTTGGTGAATACCCTGGGAGCCGAGGTGAGACCGAAGGGCAAGGCCACAAATTGGTAGTGCTGACCCTCCAGAGCGAACCTGAGGAATCTCTGATGACCTGGAAAAATAGGTATGTGAAGGTAAGCATCCTTGATGTCTACAGAGGTCATGAAGTCCCCTGGGCGTAGGAAAGTCACAGCTGAGCGCAGAGTCTCCACGCGAAAGTGTCTGAATCTGACAAATTTGTTGGGAAGCTTTAAATCCAGGATAGGTCTGATGGACCCATCCTTTTTGCGCACAATGAAAAGATTGGAATAATAGCCTTTGCCCCTTTCCTTCAAGGGCACCCGGCAGATGACACCTAGATCTAGAAGGCCTTAGACAGCCAGGGAGAGACACTGAGCTGACAAGGGGTTTTGAGCTAACTGAGATTTGATGAATCTTGGGGGCGGCCAGGCTGCAAACTCTATCTTGTAACCGGAGGATACTACCTCCAGCCTCCAGACATGAGCCAAGAGCCGAAGCCGTCCCCCCACCCGGATGGGTGAGGGCGCCCCTTCATACCTGAGGGGGCTTGGGGGGAGGACTTAGTCTTGGGGCCCCAGGAGGGGCCAGGGAGGCCATGCCCTCTGCCCCTGCCCCAAAAATCTTCATGGGCTCCAGCAAAGGAAGCTCCTCGTCCAATTCTGGAGCCCCTGAAGGAAGGAGAAAAGGCACCTGAACCCCGATAGGACCGGGGCTGCCTTCTACGCTGAGGTAACTTGCCTCTTTTAGCAAACAAGTCCAAACGTTCCCCAAAGAGGCGCAGCCCCTTGAAGGGAAACCCAGTGAGAGCCTTTTTGGCAGCGCTGTCAGCTGCCCACTGGCGCAGCCAGACCGAGTGGCATATTGCCACCAATAAGGCAGAAGCTCTGCCACACATTCTAATAGTATCATCCAAGGCAGAGAGAACATATGCAACAAATTCCTCACAACGCAGAAGAGCTCTATACTCTTCACTACCAGCATCGTCAGAGGCCCCATCTAAGAGACTCCTGAGCAGGCTTTTAATAGCAACAGCCGTAATAGCAGAGGCACAGACCGGACGGAGCACGGTCCCCACACAGGCAAAGGCATGGCAAGCCAGCAGATCAATGCACCTGTCCTCCCTATCCCTCAGTGTAGTAGTGTCAAGGGAATGCATGACGGATGTGTTGGACAACCCCAGAACTGGCGCATCCACCTCGGGAGGACATGACCAACGTTTAACCATCTCAGCAGGAAAGGGATACCTCTTATCCCAACTCTTTGGTACCCCGGGAAGCCGGCTAGGCCTTTCCCACTCTTTGAGCACCAGATTATTAAAGTGAGTTTGTTCAGGAAACTCCAAGTGTGGTTTAACAGTATGAAACAGCTCCCCCTGCTGCCGCGGGCCACGGCAGGAGGAGAGATACAGAGCACTTCAAAAATGTGAGCCAAAAGTCTGTCAGTATCATCTGAAGCCCATGGGTCCGACCCAGACTCAGCATAACCCCTAGGCTGATCCTCAGATGATTCTGAATCAGAGAATAATTCCCCTTCTTCCAGGGGGGTATATCCAGTAATATCAAAAAACTCCTCAGCTTCCACAGGAAAGAGTAACACCGGGTGCCAGATGCCGCCGCTTGGCAGGAGCCTTACGCGGACCAGACCCGGCAATATGACTTTCAATGCTGGCTACCCGGTCAGCCAAATCAGGTTGAGACTCCCCACTGGTATGCACTTTACTGAGAGTCAGATGTAAGCGTGGGGGGGTAGGCGAAGCCAGAGGGGGCGCAGCACTATGCCCAGCCGCAGGTAACCCAGACTGCAGCGCAAGCGTCTGCTGGGCACAGGGTACACACACCCAGACATCATCACTTATAGGGGATACCCCACATGCCACACACAGCCGGCTTGTCCCGAAGGAACCCCGAGCACATTATCCTGAGAAGCCTCCATATGGTGATTATCACGGCACAACAGGCCAATAGGGATTGATGCTAATAATAGCAACCCGGGATGCCCCAATAACCCGCTAGGGAAGTGGGAGTGTAAGGGAATACAATAGCCCTCCAATAAGATTAACACTAAATAGAGGGGATAGAACCGGGAGAAACCACAAAGTTTGACCCGCCTGCAAGACATAAACAAAAAGATCCCATAAGCAATATGCAATACAGAGAAATACAAAATAAATCAGCCCGCAGGGGCACTTACGGACCGCGATAGGGAGGCGCCAGGCACACGCAGCAGAGAGCTAAAATGGCGCCCGCATATACCTCGAGGGGCGGGCTGCGGAGACAGTGATGCAGAACGCGTCAGCCGCAAGGCCCGTCCCCCGAAGGGCGCAAAAACGTGCCCATATGACAAGGCCAGCCAATGATGGCGCAGCAGCGCCTGAGGTGTCGCCGCCGACCGCGGAGCATAGTACAAGCGTGCGGCGGCGGCAAAAGAAAACAGTGCAATCAAATCAAAAGGGATCAAAACACAAATATAATAAAGACATGCACCCCCCCCCCCCCCGAGATCTACCAGGGAGAGCGAAGGGGAAGCGACGGCCAGCCACTGTGGGGACAGGGGGCGAGGGGCACAAGACACGGGAGGGGCAACCCATAAGGCTCACCATGGGCCTATACCGCCTACCCTTTGGTGGGGGACTGCGGTTGGAGCAGCGCTCCTTAGCACCTGACAGCGGGGCTGCCTACCTTCACCCGAACCAGTGCAGCCTGAGCTGGGAGGTAGTAAAAGGAAACAGGTGGGGATAGTCCTACAGGGCTGCAGGCTAATAGCCCCACTCACCTGCGAGTAGAGAGAGCCATCTTCTAGTCATCGCAGCCAGGACTGCAGAGAAGAACTGGGGATTTTGTGGGAGGTCCCTGGTATATATGGGGCCGGGAGGAGCCACTTTTCTGTCTCTGCAGTCCAGCGCCATCTACTGGAGGTATAACCCAAGTGTAAGGAATATCTTCTGGAACAGGACGTGCTGTATACTTAGAATAAAAGGCTTGCCCAGGTGCGGGGGCCCACTGCCACCGATAGCTTTGTTGCTGGCCCCACAGCCCATCAGACCAAAGCCTCCTGAACCAGACCATAACCCAAAGGTTGTTGTAGTGCAAATGGTGGAGGCCCCAGGGCGCGTGCCCCTTGTGCCCCCCTCATAATCCGGTCCTGCGGGAGCATGTGTGTCAGGATTATAGACCGTAATGCTCTCCACGGTGGAATGCAGCATCATTTGGCAACAGTTGTTGGGCCTTGAGTTTGATGTGTTGTAGTAAAATGCAATTAGATTGTTGTATACTAAATAATGCTATGTTTAGTAACAAAATGAGTGATGTAACTTAAAGTGGACCAACACCCACTGCTGATCGGCCTGGGAATCTATAAGATTCCCGGGCCGATCACCTCCCTCCCCGCGGGACATCCGAGATCGGGATGTCCCGCGGGGTGAAACCCCCCCCAAACTCCTTACCTTATCTTCGGTGGCGGCCAGCTGCCGCCGCCTCCCTCGCGCCCCTCTAGACGTGCGCGCGCCCGCGCCGGCCATCTGTGAATGCGCGCGGGAGGCGGAGGAGCCGCTTGTCCGCGGCTTGTCCGTCGGCGCGGGGAGAGGTGAGTTCGGGGGGGTTTCACACAGCGGGGCACCCCGATCGGGGGTGCCCCACCGAAGTGGACCAAGACCCAGGATAGTCAAAATCCTGGGTGTTGGTCCACTTTAAAGAGGAGCAAAGAACAGGAATTTAACTTTTCTGTGTGTTGAGCCTCCTGGAGGGGGGGGGGAATCCCGAATTGGGTTGCCCCACTGTGTGTATACACTCAACTTCCCTTCGCTCCCACAGTGCAGATTCGGAAAAGAGCGGCGTGCTCAGCCCATCAGCGCGCTAGCCTTCACTCGCCTCCCTTCGACTACGCAGATGGCTAAGCCACTGAGTGGCACAGAAGAGTGCTAAGTGCGCCACCAACCGCATCCCCTGCTCAACTCCTGGCCTGCCCACGTCACTCATTCAGAAAGGTCGGGAATGGGCACGAGCGGCTAGAGTTGAGCGGGAATGATTTCAGGGCCGTTTGGGCAAGGGTTTTGATCCACTTAAAGAAGGACCCCCCAACATGCCAAACAGTATACTAAGGCTCAGTTAGAGGTATAGTGAGGAAGCCGCAGTCGATTTGGGATGCCCAGCTGTGTGAAATCCTTCCTTGGCAGATCAGAGCTTGCACTCCTTTTATAGCTTCCTTAGCAGACCTGATGTCAGATTGGCTAGGAAGGCTAAATGGAGAATGCACCCCCACCTCAGCCATATAACAATATTTGGGGTGGCTCAGCTAAAAGTATAGCAGCTGCAGCCCGTACATTTGCCGTGTTTAAAGTGCAGAAATCACCAGCCAGGTTGGCCCTGGGATGCCCCACTGTGTAAACCCTCCACAGTGGCCTGCACTTACCTTTCCACCAGTCCCACACTGCAATTGTAGGCCACATTCTGGACATCCCTGCAGCTGTGCTGCACACAACCAGATAGGCCTGGTGCAGGAGTCATACACACTCCGCATGGAAACCGGAGATGCACGCTCTATGCGGACACTCAGTCCAAATCAACAACTTCATGCTGTGCATTAGCTTTAGGACCGACTGGACTGCTGCCTCTAACACCCATACCCAACCCCTGCCTCCTTAGTTTCTCCTTTAAGTGGAACCAAACCCAGGAATTTGACTATTGCAAGTTTTATTCCTTGCCCCTAAGCAATGCCATTTTGGGATGCTCTGCTGTTTGAAGCCCCCAGATTATACAGTAAAAACTCACCTTTCCACGGTCATATAGCACAGCCTCTTGTCCAATCAGAGGTGTTTGCCATGCATATTAATGCTCGGTAAAATGCTCTGCATTCACTAATTGGAAGCTAAAGTTGCCACAACCACAGGTTGAAGTGTGCTCCCGTCCCCCACCCTATCTAACTGGATGGGGACAGGAGCATGCCACATACCAGAGATGGAAAAGGGGGGTTTTGCTTGGACCGGGGCAGGGGGGTACACACAGCAGTGCATCCTGATTTGGAATGTACCACAGGTAGGCCTGTGGCCACCCTGATTGGGTTTTGTTCTGCTTTAAAGTGGACCAAAACCCAGTGCAATCGGCCCAGGAATCCAGATAGTTTCCAGAAACGATCAATTCCCTCCTCCCAGGAGCATCCAAAATCAGGATGCCCCACTGTGTGAAACCCCCCAGGTGGCCCCATTCACTAAACTTGCTTTCTGGTCCAGAGGTGCATGCGCAAGCAGCGGCCACATCCTCACTATCCCTCTAGCAGGGCGAGTGCCCGCGCCAGGCATTTGTGAATGGCCACGCTCCCTGTTAGAGGGAAGCGGGGGATGCAGCTGCCAGCGAGTGCAGAGTCGCTGGCCTTAGACGCTGTGACATCAGCGGCTCAGAGATCGCTGATTGGTCAAGCGATCGTTCATGCACCATAGGATTGGGAAGAGGTGAGCTGCACTCGGCAATCTGGGGGGTTTCACACAGTGGGGCACCCCCGATCTGGGGGCAAGGGCCAAAACCCAGGATAGTCAAAATCATTGGTTTTGGTCCACTTTAAACCGGACCTTCACCATGATTTATTGAAAAACCCAAACCCTTATGAAACGATTTCCCAGCATCTAAAATTAATATATTTTACGTTTTTAATCACTTATTATTCTTTCCCCCCACTGGGTTGCAGCTCTGTTCAGGACTTTAGGATATAGGCGCCGCCATCTTGACTCAGAAGCATCACACTTACGAAAGAGAGAAGAGTGGGATAAAGTACAGGGGGCGGGTTATAGCTATGATTTGCTCAGACAGAGCAGAGCTGGGTCAGGAAAAGGTCAGCAATCCCAGAATGCACAGCAGCACAGTTGGAAGGCACTTCCTGTTTGCAGGCTGCCTGATGTCCCATGAGCCGCCATCTTGGATGTTTAAAGGCTCATAACATGCAGTAGATGCAGGTAGGATGATTTTTAATGTGAGCAATCTGTATGCACAGGGATTGGGAAACATATAAGATATGCTCTTATTCAGGGTGAAGGACCACTTTAACCATACTTTCTCACCTATTTACTAAAACCTCACCAGCAGGTTACCAAAAATCCTGGCTCTGCAGGTAAACTACATTAAACCGGACCTTCACCATGATTTAATGAAAGGTCCAAAAGCTTAAAAAACGGTTCCCCAGCATCTAAAATTAATATATTTTACGTTTTTAGCCACTAACTTATTATTCTTTCCCCCACTGGGCTGCAACTCTGTTCAGGAATCTAGGATACGGGCGCCGCCATCTTGACTCGGAAGCATCACACTTACTGAGGAGAGTTGAGTGGGATAAGGTACAGGGGGGCAGGTTATAGCTGTGCTTTGCTCAGACAGAGCAGAGCTGGGGTCAGGTAAAGGTCAGCAGTCCCAGAATGCCGAGCAGCACAGTCAGGAGGCACTTCCTGTTTGCAGGCTGCCTGATAAAATGGCGGCTTCCATAAGCCACCATCTTGGATGTTTAAAGGCTCATAACATACAGTAGATGCAGATAGGATGATTTTTAATGTGGACAATCTGTATGTACAGGGTGTGGGAAACATATAAGATAGACTCTTACTCAGAGTGAAGGTCCGCTTTAAGGGGGCAACCTTACCTGCCTTACCCTTTTCCAGAGACGTAGCCCCAGGACTCTGTGGACTGGCAGGCAAGTGCGTGTGAGATTTTCCACTGCTTGGAACAGGGAAGTAAGAGCACTGTCTCCAGCATGTGTATATATATATATATAATTACATAATATGATTATTCTCCCCCCAAATCAGCACAGCCATACCCACACCACGCATGCCACCTAACAAGCGCCTCACCGCGCACTAACTACTCCGCCTCTCCCCTCCTTTGTGCGCACCGCCCAGGCGGGAACCCGTGCACCAATCACAGCAAAGCCTTTCTTTCCAGTAACACCTCCCAGATATTTTGTCCGCAGCGTGACGTCACAGTCTTGCTGTCGGTATCATGTCTGACTGGGAGGAAGAGAGTGAGGGTGACGGAGAATCTGGTGCGGCCATTCAGCCTGCCTATAGCCCGTGGGTGCCGCCGTCACGGCAGCGCTATGACAGCAGGGAGCCGCCTCAGTATGAGCAGCGAGGGCCGGAGTCCAGAACTTGGCGGAGAGATGACGGGGGAGGTGGAGGTCGCCGCTGGGACAGAGCGGCCGATAAGGGCTGGGGGAGTCGGGAGTTCCGGCGGCGAGACCCGGAGCCAGCCTGTGCAGGAGAGTCGCCATTATGTTTCCGCCTGGACAGCTCTGTTATTGGCCAGATCATTGGTGAGTGCGTGCTGTGTGGCCTAGCCCTCAGTGTCCTGCTGCTGCCTGAAAGCCTTACCTGTTCACTGGGGAAATTAGGCTGGGGGGGGAGGTTAAAGTGGACCAACACCCAAGATTTTGACTATCCTGGGTTTTGGTCCACTTCAGGGGGGCACCCCGATTAAGGGTGCCCCGCTGTTTGAAACCCCCCAGAAAGCCCCCAAAACTCATCTCACCACGCTCCCACGTGGCCGCGCTGACCAATCACCGCCGACGGACAAGCGGGTGACAGCGGCGGACAACACAGCGCGTCCGCCACCGATGAGGTAAGTGTTTTGGGTCCCGATCTCGGATGTCCCGCGTTGAGATCGATTCCCGGGCCGATCACCCCTGGGTGACGGTCCACTTTAAACACGAGCCCTGTCCTGATAACACCTTCTGCACAGATTGCCATTCCCTGCTATGTGAAGCAGCTTGAACCATTTTAAAAGGATTGACCACTCAATTAGACATCTAAAGGGCACTCCCCTTTTGTTCCCTGCAGTTGATCGGACCAACTCCTGTGGTTAGCAACTCACCTGAGCACATGCCACCCTGGGCCAAAACAGCTGCAGTCCCTCGCCATCAATCGCAGCACTACCATGCCCTCTCCATTCACTACAAGGAAGGGGGAGTGTCGGGCCTTGGCGCACTTTCCATTACAATGAATTGAGAGAGCGTGACAGCGCTCCTGTGACTGACGGAGCCCAACACTGATACATTTCCGACTGCTGTTCGCAATCAGATTAGTTGCTGGAGTCGGACTGATCAGCTGTGGGTAACAAAAGGTGAGTATCCTTTTGTTTTGGTACATGGTTGGTCAATCTATTTAATATGGACCATTCACCCCTGCAGCCCCTGGGGCAACCCCGTTCAGGATGCCCAACTGTGTAAATCCACCCAGACCGAACACAAACCCCTTGCGTTTCCGCCAGTCCATCACCACAGCCACATTCCCCGACATCTTTGCAGCTGTGCGCGCTCCCATGCCTAGCCTATCTGAATGCAAGAGCACGCTTCATAGAGGAACAGGGGATGCAGCCATCAGAATTCCCTATGCCCATGCACAGTCCAAAACAATGGCTTTATGCTGTGCATTAGTTTGGATGTGAGAGGTGAATGAGGTGAGTAATTCTGGGAGGTTTCACACAGAGGGGCCCAAATTGGGATGCCCCTGAAGCAAGAACCAATCACCAGGATAGCCAAAATCCTGGTGGTTGGTCCTTTTTAAAGTGCACCAATCACCTGTCGGTCCAGCCCTGGAGTCTAAAAGACTCCTACAACTACTATCCACACTCTTCTGTACCGCCCTGGGTTTTGGGGATGCAAGTAATGGGGCAGGGGATTATGGCAATATTTTATCTCTTTTTAACTTTAACTTTTTTTTCTGCCTGACATTTCTGGCTACAACTGAATCTTTGTGATGTTGCCCATGAATAACCTTCCACCACCATCGATCTCTTAAAAAGAAAAAATCTTATGACCAGCACAATTAAATCTATTTTAGGGTAAATATAGGCCACCCAAGATTTTCACTACTGTTCCTTCTGCTTGAGGAATCCCTATTGTGTGTATCCCCCTCATTGCCTTTGTTACTGCTAATGAAAATATTTTTGTTGCAGGCCGTGGAGGATCCAAAATAAAAGAACTACAGGAGGTATCTGGTTCAAGGATAAAGGTAATACTTTTTACATTTTGTTGTAGAGAAATTAGGATTGGGTATTGTTTGTGTGACAGTGCAGATGTTTATTCTACCTACATGGCAATTGATTTATGGCTAGTTTTGCAAATAATCTGCAGGTACCTGTCCTTCAGGAGATGTATAACTGAGCTTTGCAGGGCCTAAACCTGTCGCCCCTCTTATCACTGGACTTCATAATTGTGTATAGTGGAGGTTTTACCTATTCCCAACTGACAAGAAAATAATTCTTGAAAAGCGATACCTTCAATTTAATTCTAGTATATTTTTGTAAATATCCCAAAGCTATTACTTTAACTGGATGCAGCACATGTCTTATAAAAGTATATGGTTAAACTCTCTTTTTGAATATATGGGTTCAAACGCTATGTCTGATAATCCAGTCAGACCAAACAAGATCAATAAATCAATACCTAGTAATGAACACCATTCACAACAAAGGTTTTGATGCAAAAATAATTAAATATATTTGTATCAAACCTATATACAGTCACAATATTGTCATCTCATCCGAAATATAAACACATAGAACCAATTGTACAAAAATGCTTGCCACTAAGAACAACACATGGGTAGAGATTAGTGATAGGATCAAACAGATCTGAGTTGTAAAAATGACATGTTGATGGATCACAGTGCCATCTAATGATCAAAATAAGGTATAGCACTATAAGTGCAGACAATTGTCAGGTCAATTCAGATGAAAGAAAAACGCAATCAATATTATCGAAAAGCATATCCATCAAGTGAAACATTTTACCATGTAGCAAGCCTTGATCGCTCTATAACGAATGTTTCGGGGTAGTGACACCCCTTCATCAGCAGAGCGATGCTCTAACAGGGAGCGTGTCTGCGGCAGCCATTCACAAATTTTCCTCCCAGGGCGAGAGCATCAGACGAAGAAGAGTTAGCTTTTTCAGATGAATCTATTCACTCCTGCCACATGGAACAATCCGCTTAACTAGAGATAGCTGGCAGTTCTAGATTCAGTTTGTGGGAGAAAGTACGCCTGATCTCTTCAGGCTATCTATACTATGCTAAAAATTTAAACCCCAGCCTATGTTCCTGAAGGGTCTTGATATCAGGGATTTCAAGATCCTAAAACACCTAGGTTTTTTTGTCCATGAGGAAATGGTTTCAAGGGAGTGGAGGAACTCAGAAGCCAGGTTCTTATTTACAAATTCATTAAAATGCAGGTTCCCCTATGAGGAAGCAGACCTAGCGCCTTGGGCTAAGGCACTCAAAGTAGATGCTCCCTTAGCCCAGGTCTCTAAAAGGTCTGACCTGTCTTTTGAAGACATGGGGTCTCTAAAGCACCCTATGGATAAATGAGCAGATATTCTGCTTAAGAGAGTCTGGGACACTGACAGTCTCAGGAGTGACCTTATTCAGGGAGCCCCAGGGAGGAGATCTTAGATTCCTTACCTTATGTCTCTAAAGCCGTATCTTTTATAATGGACTCTCCTGCGTAAGCATTCGGAGAAAACGTGAAAAGCATGGCACTCTCTGACGGTGCCAGGCATGCTCTATGGCTTAAGACATGGCAGGGACACTAGGCATCTAAGTCACACCTTTGTGGACTTCCCTTCGAGGGTAATCTTTTTTGTACCGAGTTTGGGTCAGTTCTTTTCTGTTCTTCGGAAAAAGGAAATAGGTTTCTGGTTAAAAGAATGGCACCAGGGCCCCCTAAAAGGGTAGATAATAAGAAACCAAGAGATTTTAAAAGCCCTGAAATCCTGACCTTGGCGGACCTCTAGGGGCAGGGAAAGGGGGGCTCCTTCATTTAGCTACCAAACTCTTATCACAAGGGCGTGTTAGAACCAGTCCTGGGTTTAACTAGTACAAAAAACCCCTGGAAAATTCTGCGGGATTTTAAATCTGTAAAACCTAAGCAGTAATATAAAATACAAAAAAATTTAGGATGGAATCCATCTATTCCATAAGAGATATCTTACAGGATGCGGCACTGATGGTGTCAGTCGACTTACAGGATGCCTACCTCCACATTCTTATCCATCCTTTTCACAGAAGGTTTTTGAGAAGAAGGCTAGGTGAAGCATTGGCAATTTCAGTCTTTGTTCGGAATTCTGTCAGAAGCTATTGCTCACCTGAGACTTCATCAGATGAACATCATAGCTTTTTTGGGAGACCTGCTTGTTTTGCAAGGGACAGATCCTCCCTTCTAGCGGCCTTGTAGAAAACCATACTTTGTATCCAAGAGTTAGGTTGGATATTGAACCAGGAAATGTCCAGCCTCATCTCCCAAAAGCAAATTCACGTACCTTGGCTACAAAATAGATACCTTGACCCAGTGCATTCTTCTTCCCAGGGCTAAAACAGAAAAGATTGTGAAATATGTAAAACAAGTCCTCTCCCGTCAGTCAATCTGAGGCAAATTCTGGCCTTAATCCGTCTCATGACCCCCAACATACCAGCAGCAGTGTTCCCTGTAAGGTGCGCGGGAGCGCGGCCGCGCACCTCCAGCTCCCCGGGCGCGCAGCTCTGCCCGGCGTCCGCGCACCTGGCACAGCTGTCATTTTTTGTTTTTCACATTGGTGGCTCAGAGGGGCCCTACATCCCTCCCCATCTGTTGCTGCCGCCTCAGCATTGGCTGAGCAGAGCACCGTGTAGTCCCCGCCCCCATTCCCTCTGCTGGTCTACTGCCTCCGACGAGGAGCAGCGCCGATACAACTTTATTCACTGAACAGCCTCAGCGCAGCCATCCACACAGACAGCCAGGTGCTTGACCAAATGTATCGAGTTGCACTGAGCAGGGAGGGGAGGAGGAGGGCAGCGGGGGAGAGGCTAAGAAAACACGGCATCCTCTTCACCTCACACCCTGATCAAGGAGGAGGAGGGGGAGGGGCACATGAGACCTCGTGGTGGCCAGTGCATGGAGTCTGGCAGCTTCCTTGTAGCCCCTTCCCCTGCCCAGCTCATCATGCAGCATGCCGGCTGTGTCAGGCACCAACACCAGCAAGTCCAGCAACAGCAGGTACTGAATGTGGGCAGCCATGTTGCAGCATTGCCTCAGCTAAATGTGTGTATGTAATGCTGGAGGACACAGGTCATATCTATCCTAAGTTCCAGACCCCACTTATCACATTTTTCCCTTATTTCCTACTCTGTCACCTTTCCACATTGCCTTATTCAGTCTTCCCTTTCTTTTTCTCTTTTCTGTGTCTGCTCCTTCTTTTTTCGTTTTCCGCATTCCCTTTCTCATCCCTCTCTTTTCCACTTTCCATTCTTTGTCTCTTTTCCACATTTTATCCTTTTTCTTTTTCACACCCCCTCCTTTCTCTCTATTCTACAATACCATCTCTCTTCTCCATCTTCCCTCCTTTCTCTCTTCTCCCACATTCCATCCTTTCTCTCTTCTCCACCTTCCCTCCTTTCTCTCTTCTCCCACCTTCCCTCCTTTCTCTCTTCTCCCACCTTCCCTCCTTTCTCTCTTCTCCCACCTTCCCTCCTTTCTCTCTTCTCCATCTTCCCTCCTTTCTCTCTTCCCCATCTTCCCTCCTTTCTCTCTTCTCCCACCTTCCCTCCTTTCTCTCTATTCTACAATACCTTCTCTCTTCTCCACCTTCCCTCCTTTCTCTCTTCTCCCACCTTCCCTCCTTTCTCTCTTCTCCCACCTTCCCTCCTTTCTCTCTTCTCCCACCTTCCGTCCTTTCTCTCTTATCCCACCTTCCCTTCTTTCTCTCTTATCCCACCTTCCCTCCTTTCTCTCTTCTCCCACCTTCCCTCCTTTCTCTCTTTTTCCACCTTCCCTCCTTTCTCTCTTCTCCCACCTTCCCTCCTCCCTCCTTTCTCTCTATTTCCACATTCCATCCCTCCTTTCTCTCTATTTCCACATTCCCTCCTTTCTCTCTATTTCCACATTCCCTCCCTTCTCTCTTTTTTCCACATTCCCTCCTTTCTCTCTTTTTTCCACATTCCCTCCTTTCTCTTTTTCTCTTTTCCCACATTCCCTCCATCTTTCACTCTTTTCCCACATTCCCGCCATCTTTCACACATTCCCTCCATCTTTCTCTCTTTTTCCATATTCCCTCCATCTTTCTCTCTTTCCCACATTCCCTCCATCTTTCTCTCTTCCCCACATTACCTCCATCTCTCTCTTTCCCACATTACCTCCATCTTTCTCTCTTTCCCACATTCCCTCCATCTTTCTCTCTTTCCCACATTACCTCCATCTTTCTCTCTTTCCCACATTCCCTTCATCTTTCTCTCTTTCCCACATTCCCTCCATCTTTCTCTCTTTCCCACATTACCTCCATCTCTCTCTTTCCCACATTCCCTCCATCTTTCTCTCTTCCCCACATTACCTCCATCTCTCTCTTTCCCACATTACCTCCATCTTTCTCTCTTTCCCACATTCCCTCCATCTTTCTCTCTTTCCCACATTACCTCCATCTTTCTCTCTTTCCCACATTCCCTTCATCTTTCTCTCTTTCCCACATTCCCTCCATCTTTCTCTCTTTCCCACATTACCTCCATCTCTCTCTTTCCCACATTCCCTCCATCTTTCTCTCTTCCCCACATTACCTCCATCTCTCTCTTTCCCACATTACCTCCATCTTTCTCTCTTTCCCACATTCCCTCCATCTTTCTCTCTTTCCCACATTACCTCCATCTTTCTCTCTTTCCCACATTCCCTTCATCTTTCTCTCTTTCCCACATTCCCTTCATCTTTCTCTCTTTCCCACATTCCCTCCATCTTTCTCTCTTTCCCACATTACCTCCATCTTTCTCTCTTTCCCACATTCCCTTCATCTTTCTCTCTTTCCCACATTCCCTTCATCTTTCTCTCTTTCCCACATTCCCTCCATCTTTCTCTCTTTTCTACATTCCCTCCACCTTTTTCTCTTTTCTACATTCCCTCCATCTTTCTCTCTTTTCTACATTCCCTCCATCTTTCTCTCTTTTCTACATTCCCTCCATCTTTCTCTCTTTTCTACATTCCCTCCATCTTTCTCTCTTTTCTACATTCCCTCCATCTTTCTCTCTTTCCCACATTCCCTCCATCTTTCTCTCTTTTCTACATTCCCTCCATCTTTCTCTCTTTTCTACATTCCCTCCATCTTTCTCTCTTTTCTACATTCCCTTCATCTTTCTCTCTTTCCCACATTACCTCCATCTTTCTCTCTTTCCCACATTCCCTTCATCTTTCTCTCTTTCCCACATTCCCTTCATCTTTCTCTCTTTCCCACATTCCCTCCATCTTTCTCTCTTTTCTACATTCCCTCCACCTTTTTCTCTTTTCTACATTCCCTCCATCTTTCTCTCTTTTCTACATTCCCTCCATCTTTCTCTCTTTTCTACATTCCCTCCATCTTTCTCTCTTTCCCACATTCCCTCCATCTTTCTCTCTTTTCTACATTCCCTCCATCTTTCTCTCTTTTCTACATTCCCTCCATCTTTCTCTCTTTTCTACATTCCCTCCACCTTTTTCTCTTTTCTACATTCCCTCCATCTTTCTCTCTTTTCTACATTCCCTCCATCTTTCTCTCTTTTCTACATTCCCTCCATCTTTCTCTCTTTCCCACATTCCCTCCATCTTTCTCTCTTTCCCACATTCCCTCCATCTTTCTCTCTAGTGCTGGCTACCTCAGTTTGTGCTATGTTTCACAGTGCCATGCCCCCAGCTGCCGATGGGGGGGGGGGGGGGGCATTAGCATTAATAATGCCTAGGGCAGCATGAACCTTAAATCCAGCTCTGGGCTCACACAGAATGTTGTCACCATCCTCTTGGTCCAGCTTAAGGACACAGGCGGATCCTTTATCTCAGGGAAGTAAGGTAAGGAGTACAGCCTGAAAATGGACTGTTTCTTAAGTTGTAAAGTGCAGGGCATTCCAATAAATCTGATCTATAAAAAAGCCGCACATAACCTTCTAATGCACAGTTAATATCTGCATTTTTATTCTTGTTTCTTTTTCAAATGAGACCCTGACAGGCCCAAAGTCAGACAATCCCATTAATTCCAATAGGAGGCAACCTCGTGCTGAGGGGGTGCGACTCCATTGGGGCTCAGAGAGTTAGGGGGCCCCATCATTGTTGCTTTCCCCAATATTTACCATATTTGTGCTCACTTTACATAATTTAGACTTTAGTTGTCCTATTGCATCTACTAAACTAAATATCATGTTATATCTTTTTGTTTAATGCGCTTTGCTTTTTATAGTAGATGTACCAGTGTTTTTATCTTACTTTTTTCCAATTGCCCACCTTTCATCGGGCATTGCCCAGCTCCCTCGCTACTCCGCACAGCAGCTGCTCCGGCTTAGAGGGAACATTGACCAGCAGTTTCCTGGGCACAACTCTATTATTGTCCCTTGCAGGCCTTCTTTCTGGATCCATGGGACAAAGATCATGCCTCCCTGGATCGGTTAGTCTCCTTTCCGCAGCTGGTCTGGGAAAGTCTGGTATGGTGGACCCTGTCAGAGAATGTGGCAGGCGGGAAGCCTTGGCACCAGATAGAACCCCTAGTGGTAACAATAGACATAAGTTCCTTTGGGTTCGGGAGCTCATTGACAGGAGCAATACTTTCAGGTTGTGTGGACAAGATCCACGGCCCAGAAGTCCTCCAACTTCAGGGAACTCCTAGCTGTAAAAGAAGCCCTGAGGGGAACTAGTCTGAAGTACTGGGCAGAGACATCCAGATTGTCTCAGACAGTGTCACGGTAGTTGCCTTTCTAAAGCACCAGGGAGGAACAAGATCTCTTGGAACTTTCCAGATTTACCAAATCCCTGTTGGAGAGCCTCCAGGGGAATGTCGGTTCCATCCAAGCGATCCACATAAAATGGGACTTAAATGTAGAGGCAGACTTCTTGAGCAGAATAAGAATAGACCAGGGAGAATGCATACTACATCAGTAGGTGTTTGCTCAAATAGTGACTCTGTAGGGGCAGCCAAGTGTTAGAAGTATTTCTCCCTCGGGAGGGATCTGGTGGCTTGGGGTCTGCATGCATTCCTCAATCAGAATTCAGCCTCTGTAACGCATTCCCCCTGATGAGGCTGTTACCTTTTAGTTCTAAGAAAAATCTAAAAAGAGCAAGCCGTAGTTCTCCTGATTGCCCCACTTTGGCCCAGGAGACCATGGTTTTCAATTCTGTCCTGTATGTCATTAGCGCCCCCATCGCTTCTACGAAAGCTTCCAGATGTCATTTACCAGGACCCAATTGTCTATCCACAGGTCCAGTCCCCAAAAGGAGTGGACCATGAATGGAGTTTACTAAGAAAAAAGGGGTTATCAAATAGTTATTTCCACCTTGGAAAGCAGAAAGGTAGTGACATGAAAGATATACTGTAAGGTATGGAAAAGATACCGATCCTTCACCTCGACTCAGTCCTTAAGGACAGAAGAGGTAGCTTTGGTTCTAGAATTTCTAGAGGAAGGTTATGAGTTAGACCTAGCCTTAAGCACCCCTAAGGTTCATACGTCGGCCCTTTCAGTCTTCTGGAGGAACGTCTTGGAGACCATTCGTTGGTGGATACACTTTTCATAGCCGTTTCTAGGAAACAAAATTCGAAAAAAAAATGTTCTTCAGGCAGTCTGCCCACTAGAGGTAGGACGCTGTGTGTTTGCTTGCCTTCTGTGTCTAAGGCGAACCCATTTTTTTTCATGTCTGTTCTGTCTTGGTCGCACGAGTGTTACTTGGGCCACGGGGAAGGGGCGGGACTTTTTTCCTGTTTAGGGATAGGAAGTGAATGGTTAAGCCGTCCTGGAGGACTATTGGAAATACCTTTACCTGTAAGACTAACAAGGCTTTTTTTTTAGAGAGAAAATACCTTTTCTCGTGTGCAGTTCAGCGCCATATTTCGCTGTGCAATTTTTTTTAAAAATTGCACAGCCTAATGGTGCTGGTTTGCACTAAGGAATAAAATCATTTTGTTTAAAAAAAAAAAAAAAAAAAAAAAAAAAGGTGTGTGTGTGTCTGACTGACCGCCTGCAGAGGGATCCCGTTTCCTGTGCCACCAAGAGCATCTACCGATTCTATTTAGTGAGTAAATCATTTCCTCATTCAGCTTTCAGTCTCCACCCTGCTGTCCTGCTCCTTCAATCAACCTTCAGTGGACCGAGAATGGAAACACTCCCCAGGCGTCCTGATTGGCTGCCTCTCTCTGCCGCTATAAAACTCCACCCTCCGCTCTGGTCACACTATATGCTGGCAGACTGGAGATGCTATTAGCCTGCAGCATCTCTCGGCCCATTTTTCTGATCACA
The DNA here is from genome assembly GCA_027917425.1 of Gastrophryne carolinensis. NCBI lineage: Eukaryota > Metazoa > Chordata > Amphibia > Anura > Microhylidae > Gastrophryne > Gastrophryne carolinensis. Next base: position 226,263,350 of record CM051237.1, read on the forward strand.
TGATGTGCTGGCAGTAATAACTAGAGGAGCAACAATGCACTTATTTTTTCACTATAATACAGTGTGCTTACATCACATTGCTGTTAATGCTATTACAAATAACTTGTGGAGTGCATCTTTTGCAACAAGAGACGTGGAGGCCAGGTATATTGGGTGAGAGTTTCATGATTCTAGGTAACTGAAATGCCCCGCAACTTCAGAAAGCAAGTTGGTGCATGCCTTCTTCCAGATGTTTTCAAGCCACATGCATGCATTCATCCCCAAATGGGAACCCACTGGTAGTCGGCAAGAGCTGGTATATTGAACATTGATCATCACCTCCATTTCCCCCTCTTAGTGGGGTATTTTATACCCATGTCACGTGTTGCTGGTCAAAGTGGAAGCCTGAGAACAGGACACGTGACTGCTGCCGCCCAATCATGTACCCGCATTTTGCAATGAGGATTCCATCTGCCGCATTCACTTCTGCAGAGGGCAGTAGAACTTCATGTGAGTTATTCAACCCATCCTGCCTTCACAAAACTGCACAGGGTTTTAGTCAAAACTTTTTGTGGTCTCCAAAAAGGAGGGCTCTGTCTGACCCTTTCTGGACACCTTCATTCAAATAAGCAGGTTTCAAATGGAGTATCTTTGATCATTTGTGGCATCAGTGGATTGGGGAAATTTTCTAGCCTCAGACATACAAGACGCATATCTACATAATCTATCCAGCCCACCAGAGTTTTTTTGTTTTTAGATTTGCATTAGGAAAAAAACATTTCCAATTTGTGTCTCCAAGACCCTTTACATAATTCTAGTGGTCCTCCCTGGAACCATTTTGTTGGTTAATCAACTGAAAAGTCCTAACTCTCTCTATTCAGGGAATTGTCCTTTCTGGGCATGTCTATACACCAAAATGGCCAGTCTTCCTAAGGATAAACATTCTCGCTTATGGTAGATAATCAAAATCATTATGTCTGTCCAACCTGACCATTCGCCAATGCAAGAGGTTGGTGGGTCTTATGGTTTCGACGATCAAAGTTGACCTCTATGCACAATTATGTACCAGGCCCTCCAGCTGGCCACCCCTACAATTTGGGACATGTCTTAAGAGAATCTAGACCAAATTTGTCTGCTTCAGGAGTCAGTCAAGAACAGCCTGACCTGGTGGATCTCCTCTCCACTAGTCTATCTAGGAAAATCCTTTCTTGCCATACGGTGAAAGGTTGTTTCAATGGACCCCAGACTTGCTGGCTGGGCAGGTGTCCTGGACAGCAAGATGTTTTAAGGATAATGGTCTTCCCAAGAGGCAAAACTCCCAATCATAGCTTTTTTTTTCCCCTACACCACTGGACAATAGACCTGATGCGAGCGTCAGTTAGGATCCAGTCAGACGATGTGACATCCCTTGTGTACGTAAGACACCAAGGAGGCACCAGGAGCAAGGCAGTCATGCCAGAGATGCACAAGATCCTGGAATGGCTGGAGCACAACAGTCATTGGTGCCCAGATTTGTAGCAATAGTGAACTGCCAGATGTGGATATGTTTTCTTCCAGGCACAACAGGAAGGTATCAGGATTAGTTTCCAGGACCCACTAGTATTTGCAATGGATGTCGCTGGTTCAAGCTGGATTATGCATTTCCACCGCTGAAGCTTCTTCCTAGACTCTTGAAAAGATCAAGCTGGAGCAGGTGATGTTTTTCCTGGTAGCATATAATGGGCCAGGGAGGCCATGTTATGTCGTAACAGCGCTAGCTCTAGGGCCCTTCCAGTTTCCAGACATACCCAACCTTGCCATCCTGGGTCCAATGCCTCACCAAATTCAATCGCTGGCTTAAATGGCTTGGCTGCTGAGACCAGGGTCCTCCTAGAGCAATGTTTGTCTGCTCCAGTGATCCACGCTATGAACAAGGCCTGGAAGTCGACTTCTTCCAAGTTATATTACAAAGTCTGGAGAGCTTATTTCCATTTGTATGAGCGTAAAAAACACTGCACATGAACCTTTTGTGTGGGCAAGAATTCTAGACCTTTCCAAAAGGGATTAAAGTCTGGTCTCACCCTAAGTACCTTGAAAGGGCAGAGTTTTGGCCTTATTAATTCTTTTACTAGAGTGTTCTTTAGTTAAAGTGGACAAAAATTTACCCTGGAATCGGAGACTCCAGGGCAGGCTTACTCCCTCCCTCTGAGGCATCCCTAACTAGGATGCCCCGCTGTGTGAAACCCCCAGCGCACCAGATATTTATACCTTTCCCACAAGCCCACAGCACATGCGCAGCCGACGCTGGCATCACTCGCCTCCCGTCTCGGCTGTGCACTGCCCGTCTGCCACAACTGAATGACTGAAAGAGGCTTGGTGGCTGTCTATTCTACATTTGGCAGATAGCTAGACTAGCTAGCTAGCTAATGGTGTTACAGGCCTATGACCATAAAGGAAGGCTCTATTACAGATATATCTTTTTTTAGCAAGCCTGTACAGGGACAAGTAGACACTGGATGGAAAATTTGTCACAGCTAGAAAAAGACAGAGAGAAGGAAAGGGTGCATAAGCAAATAATTAAATGGATAGATAAATGGCAGCAATTGGGATATTGCTATAGATATACAATTAGTCTTTTGTAGGAGGGTCAGGGGTTTTGAGACTTTACCGGTGGCCAGGGAATTGGGAGAACTCCCTATAAAGAATCTTTACAGATCATATTATGCCCATCTTTGGATCTGCCAGAATTATCCAATATTTCTTCATATGCTTGATGAACACCACTTCACCTGCCTTTTCATACATAGGCATCAATTTAGAGCCTGGTGGGAAAACTCACTTTTTTTTTTAGGAGACTTGCCATTCACTTGAAAGTGAGTAGCAATTTTCTGTCCCAAAAAAAAGTACGTTTTCTCACCAGGCTCTGTATCAACCCCATAGAGGGTAGCAGAGGTCGCATTTGACTCCTAATTTTGCATAATTGTAAATCTTCTCTAACATGCATCCGGTAGCCCCCACTGTGTACAAATACTCCTGCAGTGAATGACAGTAGTAGCAATTTCTCCTACTGTGCACAGCTGGCATTTTGTTATAATAATTGTTATATGTGCTGCTCAGCTAATGTAAACAAACTCATTCATTGTATCTGTTGAGTACTGCTAACAAATTGATAACTAAAGTCTTCCCTGGGACTGAGAACGTTGGCTAGGGTCCAGAAGATGACTCATGTCTTTTAACATGAACTTTGCCTAAAGACATATGATCTGCATCTTTTTGTAGACCATTTTATATCTAGATACAAAGTGTAACTGGAAAGCCTTATGCTGTAGACTTATACTGTATATATCTATGTAGTCCAACGCAGACATGTTTTAGAGCTTTCCAGTGACAATCCTCTTCTGCAGGTACAATTTGTCAACACAGCTGCTTACAGCTTGCCTCATGCTGATTGTGAGATGTGGCATCTATTATTCACCAGCACTTTGCTTTCCCTGATGGACCAAATTGCTCGCTTCTGCTGACTCCATTTTTTACAGTCTGCCATAAAGATTCACGCAGAGCTGATGACTCCTAGCAATAGAGGTCCAGCACAAAGAACAGAGTTGCCTTAGCTTGTTATAAAAATATGAATAATGAAGCAGGCTGAATAAAAGATGGCACCCTAACAGCCAGCATTGTGAGATCAGGAAAAATAAAAGAATTAAACCCTTCAGCAAACCGCCAAAGCGTTTGCATGTACTTCCTTACAGTCCAGTTTGTCCTTTTTCCATGGTTCCTTGTCACTTCTCGACCTGAAAGATGCAGACCTACACATCCCCCATACACCCGGGGTTACACTCAGGTTGACACATATATGGAACGGAGGGGATCTCGCATACGTAGTTCAATTTTGATAGCAGTCTTTTCATGAATACTCCAAAGCAGTGGTCACTATTATAAATTTTGGGATATTTTTGTTTAAGTATTTACTAGCCAAAGAGGATCCGTGGGGCTTTTAAAGGTTTGTCTTGTTTGAGAGATGGTGTCTTCTCCTCTTTCAGAAAACACAAAGTAAGCCATCAAGGATTCATGGAAAGACTGCACCAGTTTTTTAGGTATTCTACTTTTTTATTAATTTTTGGGAGAAGGGGGTTCACCCTATTGTGTCTATTGACAGATGTGTGTTGGACGTGATATTTAACATTTTAAGATTGTTCTTTAAGATCATAAAAGAAGACCGTGGTTCAGAGGTAAACATATTTGGAAGCAAAGAGCAACAGGATAAAGCCAAAGCTTTAATTGACCAGATAGTGGAGAAATGTGACAGAGCAGAAAGCGGTGAGTAAGCTGTAGGTTTTAAATACAAACTGATCCAATAAACATTGATGACATGACAGTATGTGTATACACTTACATTGCAGGATGTCCCCAGATTTCTCTGCAGTGCTCGACTGTGAAGACATGAAGTATCACTCTCTAGGTGAGTGGGGCTATTACAGCCTGCGGCCCTGCAGGACTACTACCACCCGTCCTCTTCGATAAAGATGTGCCTCCCAGCCTGGGCTGCGCTGGTCGGGTGAAGGTAGGCAGCACCTTGTGTGCTCACGGAGCTACGCTCCACCGCAATCCCCCACCATAGGGTAGGCGGTTTAGGCCGATGGTGAGCCTCCAATAGATGCCCCTCCCGCATTATTGCCCCGTGCCCCTCATAGCGATGATCCCCGAGTGCAGGTCCGCTTCTCCCTCGCTTCCTCCCGTAGCTCGGGGGAAAAGAAAGGGGGAGTATGTGTGTGGCGGTCCCAGCGTAATGTTAACACGTTATGGCCGTTGACCTTTCATTTAAACTTGGGTGTCAGTGCCGCGCTCCTTGCCCCACATAAACCTTGTCTGGTTGTGCGCGTGTGTGTCCTTTCATTACATGAAGTGTGTAGCCCGGGCGGCAGCATCATTCCCAGCAGACTGCATGACTCATCAGGTAGAGCATTTAGATATGGTATAGAGGGTCTAAGGTTCTAGCCCAGCTAAGAATTGTATTTTTAGTGTTGAGAGCAATCTCCTCATTTACACTCTCTATGTGTGTCCTATCCACTACTGTCATGGACGTTGTGCTGGTTAGAGCTTCGCGCTCTTTGGGGGAGGCGGGGACTTGGCATGACGCGCCCCGCGTCACGGCCAGATCAGGCCCTCCCCTCGAGGTTCGCTTGGCGCCATTTTGACGGTCTTCGCGCGCGTGTTTGCGATCTGCCTCCTCCCTTGGTCATGTAAGTGCCCTTCCTGGGCGTTTTTTTTCCCTATGAGCTGCGCATGGCACTGACACCCCCCTCTTATCCCCTTTATGTCTTTCAGACGCTAAGATTTTGGTGGCCTCCCTGACATATGTTGTAGCGGGTTCACATATAAAATTCTCCCACATTCCTAGCGGGTCTTTTGGGCATCCAGGGTTGCCTATTGCGTAAATCCCTGCGGGCATACTGCTCAGATAATCACCATATGGAGGCATCTCTAGAATTATGTACCCGGGGTCCCTCTGGGACATGACCGGTTGTGTACAGTGTGTGGTCAGCCCCATGCTGATGCTGTCAGCACGGGTCTGCGGACCGTGTGCTAAACAGGCACTGCCATTCAATCTAGATTGGCGTCCAGAGGTTATTCCCCATGGATGCTGACCCGAGCAGAGAAGATTGCCCGAGCTAAGGATCGTACTTCTATGTTTATGCATAATTTTCCAAATAGGAAAACAAATACACAGCGATCGGTGGTCTTTAGTACACCCTATACCATAGAATATAAAAAAGTGGCTAACATTGTTAAAAAGAATTTACCCATACTGCAGGCTGATCCACTCCTCCATGATGTTTTGCAACAGTGGGTGAAGATAGTTAGCCGCCGATTCCCTAGTCTGGGCAATTTATTGTCTCCCAGCTTGTTCTCGTCCAATTCACCACAGGGGTCAACTTGGTTATTCACTGTGGGTTGCTTCCCATGTGGAGGCAGGAGATGCGGAATGTGTAGCAAGGTTGATAAGGGCAAGCATTTTACGTCAACGGTGACAGGGTTACGATACAACATTAAAACCATCGTTAATTGCAACTCATCTTCCGTGATTTATTTGATCACGTGTGAGATCCGTGGGAAACAATATGTTGGTTGTACCACCCGGAAGGTAAAAATTCGCCTTACAGAACACCTGTCTGGTATACAAAGATTGGACTGTCCCAAAAGATCCAATGTGGCACACCATCACAACACATGCCACCCTGAGCAGAGGCCCAGGTTTAAAATCAGTGTCATTGAAAAGGTTTCATTGGGCCCCAGAGGTGGAGACTTGTATAGAAAATTAATAACAAGAGAGGCCTATTGGATCTTTACCCTGGCAACTAGGGTTCCCCAGGGTATGAATCATAAATGGGACATCTCATTAATCACGAAGAGTTAATTGGAAACAGTTGTTCCCCTTTCCGCAGATTTACATACGTCCCCACATCGTGGTTTGTCATTATCATCATTATTCTCTCATATATGTATATCATTATCTTAGAATTTCCCTCTTTCATACACTTCAATATATGTGATTGTTATGTGGGTGGACCACAGGCCATGTCACCTTTTGTGACATGGTTTCTCCGTGTACCATGGACTCTGATCTAGTTTGTGTCCTTATTTTTGTTTAATTCACCCGCTTTATCTGCCTTCTTTATGATATTCAGTTTTACCACATACATTATGTTCATTACAGCCTGCTTATTAGATTGTTGATATTTTCATTGATATGTGTGTTAATTGAAGCTGTGGTTAAGGATAAATGATTTAACACCTAATGTCTATGTTTAATACTTTATTTATAACGTTAGTTGTTGGTTAATTTTGGGGCCGTTGTGGGTGATTCTTGTGTTGCTATTTTGATATGTCTTTTTCACCTGTAGCAGCAGCGTTCCGCCTTTGTGTCCCCACCGGGTGTTCCGGTGGTGTGTGCTTGCCCGGTTCTTCCACCTGTCAGCCCTGCGTGCTGGGTCATGAAGTGGGCGTTTTTCTTGGTATGTGGCTGTGGGGCTGTGACCGGCGCCCCCGCTGTCACTGGCTGGGTCTCTGACAGCTCCGGAGGTTTTCTTCCTCCCCTGATTGGTCGGGGACTCTGGCTGGTGATTGGCGGTGGCGTCCGCTCTCCCCCCTGACGTCACATCCGCCCCTCGGTCCCGGCACCCAGCGCGTGCGGGCGGCGCTGCTGCTGCAGGTGAGTCCTTTCTTTGTCTTTACTATTTTGTATATATATAGAGTAAGATTGTTGGGGCAAATTTATCTATGATTAAGGGTCATTGAAGGACCCGAAACGCGTCAGGACCCCTCATTCTCTTGACCCGTGTCATTCACTGATTTTATGGCTTTGGCGATTTATATTATGCGTGGGAGACGCTGATGATGTTTTTATCTTGGATTCAATAAAGTAGTTCTTTTTTAAGGAAGTGCGGATCCACTCTTCAATTTTTTCACATGCTACAGTGGGGCTTGGGACAGCCCAGGATCGAGCACCCTTTCTTCACCGGAGTGCGGAAACCTTCCAAATTGTTTGTGACTAAACAGGCACTGACCCTGCAATCAGGTTTGCCAGTGGCTGCACCTCCCTTCAATACACCTGTCTCTCCGGACCTAAATCTCACCCCTGATGAGTATCACTCGAGCGGGGATGACCAGAAAGTCGTGCCGCGCAGGCTGCCTACGACTGAGCAAGTGCTGTCTAGTTTGGCGGAGCGTATGGGCCCTGGAAAGAAGTGGTCCCTGACGCCTCCTGGCTCTCCGGTTCCTGACGAAACCGATGAATCTGCTGCTATGCAGGACCTTGATCCTTCGGATGAAGGTGAGCTATTCTCCTATTCGGGCTCCTCGGATGGGATGCCCTGGAGCCGTGATGATTCTGGCCCCGGTTCTTGGGGCCTGTGTGACTGATGAACTACTTATAAAGATCCTTGAGGTTTTGTCAATCTCTCCTCCCCGGAGAGGCTCCCAAGCCTAAGAGGGAGAGTTTCCACACAGCGACACCGCGCTTGGAATTTCTGGAACAGGAGCATTTCCAGGCTCTTATATCCAAGGAATGGGATTCGCCTTGTAAACTTAAAGCGGACCTTCACTCTAAATAAGAGTCTATCTTATATGTTTCCCACACCCTGTACATACAGATTGCTCACATTAAAAATCATCCTACCTGCATCTACTGCATTTTATAAGCCTTTAAACATCCAAGATGGCGGCTTATGGAAGCTGCCATTTTTGCAGGCAGCCTGCAAACAGGAAGTGCCTGCAAACAGGAAGTGACTGTGCTGCTCTGCATTCTGGGACTGCTGACCTTTCCCTGACCCCAGCTCTGCTCTGTCTGAGCAAAGCACAGCTATAACCCGCCCCCCTGTACCTTATCCCACTCTCCTCTCCTCAGTAAGTGTGATGCTTCTGAGTCAAGATGGCGGCGCCCGTATCCTAAATTCTCGAACAGAGTTGCAGCCCAGTGGGGGAAAGTATAATAAATTAGTGACTAAACATGTAAAATATATTAATTTTAGATGCTGAGGAATTGTTTTTTAAGAGTTTGGGCTTTTCATTAAATCATGGTGAAGGTCCGGTTTAAAGGGGTTCCAGGGGTCTGGGATTGGAAGTACCCCTTTCCCCCTGATGTGGTTTACTTTTGGTCAGCACCTCCCGTGGTGGATGCACCAATTATAGGGGTTACTAACCCCCCCCCCTTCATGACTGACCCTCATTATCGTACCCTTCGGGATGCTGAGGACCGGCGCATTGACAGACTGTCTTCCCATGTCTTTTCGTGTACACCTCCCCTGGGAGGTATTTAATGTGCTCTCAGACTGAGATGTGTTTGTAAGGTTTATCCTCTCAGCGCTGGATGACACCATTAAGATGTGTGCTAGAACCTCTGCCCTTGTGGTAGCTATCCGCCACCTGGTCTGGCTGCGACAGTGGGGTGCTGACGATGATATGAAAAAGGCTCTCACTAGCCTTCCTTTCAGAGGACGGCGTCTATTTGGGGCCCGTTTGGACCTTTTTGGAAAAAAGGGTAAGGCACCCCTACGCAGAAGGCCGTCTCGGCCTCCTTGGGGCAGGGACACCCCTCCCTACGTTAGTGTCAAACACGAACCTGAGGTGTGCTTCCAACTTTTCGGAGTTGATTTCCACCACGGGGTGGGCAGGCAACGCCCTGGGCCCTCTGGCAGGGCTAAGTCCAAATCTGCCAAGACTTCCCAAGCATGAAGGGACGCCCTCGCCCTTCTGGCCGAGGGGACTGCCACAGCACCTAGCTCCTATCTGGGAGCGTATCTTCTCCTTCTGGTGGATCCAGGAGGTAGTTCCCCTGGATACAGGATAGAATTGGCTGGGCGATCCCTCTCGGAGGTTGTCAGGGTGCTTCGAGCCCCTGTTTTTCCCCTCAGGAGTTGTTGCAGGCCGTACTCGGCCTGCTCGGTCTGGGCTTACTTGCAGGTTGCCCTTAACAGAATGGGGTGATGGCCTCTATGTTGACCTTTCTCTTTCCCTCAAAATGATGAGGCAATCTGGGCCATGCTGGCCTATGGTAGGCTCGGCAATTCTACACTCACAGGTAGTCCCTGTATGATATCTCTGTCTTGGGACACAGGCGCGCTGTGTAAGGGGGGCTTCCGGCCTCCTGTGGCATTCTAGATCCTGTTAGTCCCCCTCTGTCTTCTGGACACCAAGACCGTTACTAGTCAGTGTTGCAGGACCAACCCTGCGGATTGGGGCCTTGTTTTTGGCCTCTCTTCCGCCCCCAGGCTACTCGCCATGGCGCGGATGGGGATGTTGTCCCGGACATGCCTGTGGGGCGTCCGCACTAGGACCTACCGGGTCGTCTTTCCTTACTCCCCAATCTCTATGTCGGGCCGAGTGAGTTAGTCGGCCGGCGGTGTCCCCTGGGAGTTACTGGATGGGTGCTCAGTCACCTCAATCCCTCATGGTCCCTTATCCGCTATCTCCTTTCCTTGGATTCGGTTCAGGCTTGAGCCTTCTTCCTTGGCAACAAGGGGACTCCTGGTTACGGGGGCTCCGTCCCCCTTTTTCTGACATCTTACTTTCACCAGGCAGGATTGCAGCTGGTGGGCCCGTTGGTGGCGTATCAGATGATGTCCCTTTATATACAGAGCCTTTGGGCTCTTCAGCACAGTAGGTTATTGATCCTAGATGGGGTTCCAGCACCCCGGGAGCTAGGTCTGTGCTCATTCCCCCTTGGTACGGGGGTTCCTCTTGAGCCGGTTATATTCAAGGACCCTGTCAGGGGGCACCCCCTTCTTTGCTTGCATCTTCCTGTGAATGGTCACCTTGGGTACCAAGTCTCGCAGGTTGGCGGGGGGGGGGGATTTCTTACAAAACCCCCCGCGGTTCCTAGGTAGGGTCCCTTAGAGCAGTGCCAACCCTGTCCTCAAGGCCCACCAACATGTCATGTTTTTTGGATCTCCAAATAGCCAGCTCTATTGCTCTGCAGCTGCACTAATTACTCCACCTGTGCATCTTTGTGGAGATCTGCAAAACCTGGCCTGTTGGTGGGCCTTGAGGACAGGGTTGGGGACCACTGCCTTAGAGGGTCCATCTTACCTACTGGCTTTGTTAAAACAATGAGCCTTCAGTTGACTCTATACTGCTGGACTTCTCCTCTTTAGGACCTGTCTATTTGGGGACTCTTGGCCTGTTGGAAGACAATGGCCTGCTTTATTATTGGTCTGGAGCTTGAAGTAGGATGATTCTCCTGGGAGGTTCCTGATCTGGGTGGGGGTCTACGTCCCCTGTTCCTCAGTGGTATTCGCTCCAATGGATGTTTTTCAGTGGCAGGTTGTGCTATCCTGGTGTCCCTCTGAGAGCCAACTAGGATGACTGTTGGGTCTCGCTAATATCACAGGGGCTCTGCCTTGTTTTTCCTGCCCCAGTATATTCTGACTCTGGTCATGGGGGCTTGGTATATTTATGTATCGACTTTCTATTTTATATGTCTTCTCTTCATTCATCCTACTATGTGGGGTTCTGCGCACGATCGTGCTGAGAAAGAGACCCGTGAGATTGATGGCCCCAGGGTGGCCTAGTGAACTGTGGTTCGCAGATGCTTCTGCTGAGGTCAGCTGACCTGTACGCTCTCTCAGGAGTGCGGTTCTGCCCTTGTCATGCCCTTGTCATGTCGTCCCAATCTACAGACTCTAGTCTGAGGACTTGACAGCTGATTCATTCACCCCTTTGGAGAAGGGTTTATCTTCTGGGTGGCTTGGTCTATGGGGGGCTAGGAACAAGCTTCCTTGGTTTCTTCTTCCTCCGTCTATTGTGGGTTATGGTGTACCCATATTGATTGGCGTGAGTCTTGGTCTCTCCCCTGTCGGACTTTCTCGGTTCCCAGGGTTCTAGAGTTGTTACAGCATAGGTTGGGGTTGGCTCCCCATCTAGGTACTCTAAGGTTCAGTTTCTGTCCTGTCTGCCTTCCTGTGGAAGTCTGGTTCAGTCTTCCTTGTTAGGAGTTCTTTTGGGAATTGCTCAGGGGCATCTCCCAAGTAGTTCTATGGTCCCGGTTGGGATCAATTTCCATTCTCTTTGCCCTGTGGATTGTTCCCTTGGGACTTATTGGATGCTGTCTGAGCTGTTTTGGAGTTCAAGTCGCCCCTCCGGGGGCTGTTGCTTCAGTCAGACGTGTACCTGAGAAGATGGCTCTGATTACTTAGCCCTTGTTATATATATATATATATATATATCATGATGTGGTGGTATTCCGCCTTACGCCGGACCCTTTTGTCCAAGGTGGTGTTTTTATGGTCATTATTTAATTCCTTTTTGTCTGCCTATGGGCCTTATTCTTAGTAATGCTGAAGTAAGGGGTCTACATTCCCTCATCAGGTGTTGAAATTTTCCTGGTGGTTTCTTGTCCCTTAGGGGGACTGATGCCCTTTGGGGTCTGCGGGCGCCTCCATATGTATGCGCCTGATCTCGTTTGCTTCCAGGGCCTATGCGCCCTTTGGACTGATCTTACTTGGGTGGTTTGCCTTCCTGGTCCTGAGTAAGGTTTCGGCTTCTTGCTGATCCTTGTTAGTAAAAGGGTCAGTATCCCCGCCTGTCTTGCGGGAGACCAGTTTTCAATTCCCCGTTGGGGAGAGTTCTGAGTTTTACCGAGGCTCCTGTTGCATTTGGGCTGGTTAGGCAGTTACTCTGGCCTATTCCTTTAAGGGGGAAGAACCTCCCTCTCTTTCTATTCTGTTCTACTTGTGCTTGGGTACCTTTGGCCCTTCAGCATCAGGTTTCTGTTTAAGCAGGTTTGCTAGACCGCTGCTTGTTTTCTGTTCATACCTTTTCAAGGGTTTTGTTATGAGATTGACGTTAGAGCCTTTGCTCATGTCGTACTTGGTAGCAAGGTTTGCAGGTGACAGCACCTTTACTGTCTGCTGTGCCTTTTTTGTTGGGGATCCCACCCTACCTTATGGACACTGCTATTGGATGTCCCATGTGTAATTATTATTAGATGGAGCAGGACGTGCTGTATGCTTAGAATAATACAATTCTGTGAAATACTCACCTGTAGAATTGGTATTATACGCATACAGCACGTCCTGCTCCACCCCACCCTGGTTTCACTTTGTTCTGGATCCCCTGTATGGTGATGGTTATCATTGTTATTATTACCAGTTTGGTGGTTGGTTTCTCCCGGCTTCTTTTTCTCACTACTTTTCAATGCTGGGGATTTGTGGGAGGTCCCTCTGTATATGAAGGGCCCGGAGGAGCCTGTTTTTGCATGTCTGCAGTGAACAGCGCCCTCTGGCGGAGGATTACCCATGTGTAATTATTATTAGATGGAGTAGGACGTGCTGTATACGTATAATACCAATTCTACAGGTGAGTATTTCACAGAATTGTATTTTAAAGATGTAAGATGGAATGAAATTAAACAAATTAGTTAAAAAATATGACGCTTGGTCAGTTGTTTGTATAGGAAAGTGAACCAATATCTAATTCCTGGCAAAAGTATAGGAACATGTATGAAAATTCTGAAGGTGTAAAGTAAACTTTCAAGCACCACTGTATAGGATTGTGTCAGGACCTACACATTCTAGGGTAGTGGTTCTCAACCTGTTATATTACAAGTACCCCCTAGTGAAGAGAAGTTCCAACCACATACCCCCAAGTGGGTGATCACTTATGAATAGTACCAAAATAAATAAGCCACGGGCCTTGTAGTATGTTTAAAGTAGGCAGGGATAACATTTCACTATTAAAATAATAAACCAGACCAGTCAGACACCCCTTGTTGGTATGCCCCTGAACCCTGTTGTGTACCCCTTGGGGTATGCATACTGCAGGTTGAGAAATGGTGCTCTAGGGTTTTTTGACTAACTTTTTATTAGAAACAGAAGTTGGGAACTTTATGAGAGGCTGTTGATATATATATTTTCACACCGATGCGATAGCGGTTATGACAACACGATTTTTCAATTGTTGCTTGAAGGAAAGGTCTGCTTTGATGGACACTATCCCAGGCTTCTAGATCAAGACTGCTTTAGGGGCACAAGACACAGCCATGTTGTGTCTCTGACCTCTTGGTAAAAATATCGCAAAATATACTGCTAGGAGACCAAAAGATATCTTTAAACTAAAATCTGCAAGTAATGTTCTTTTCTGTTCATCCATAGATAAGTAGTACTTTTCTTTTCTGTGCATCTATAAATGGCTTATCTGGAGTCCTGGGGGCTGACGCTATGGCTGTTCAGCCCTATAAAGGTGGTTAGCTATTTGTTAAGGGATTAGAGCCTTTTAAAGAATTAATTGGAAGTGAAAGTACTTTCTTCTGTGGCATGTGGAGATGCAGCTTTAATACTTCTATATTCTGAACTGTGGGTTTTTATGTAGTGTTCATAGGAGCAAGTGGGCACTACAAATAAAGTTGTTTAGCTTCTTTGTACATTTAAACCTCCCTGGTAACCAAAATCAGTCCTGACTAGCATCCTGGGTACTGCCGCTGGCAGAGATCCTCTGCCCTAACCTTTTTATTTTATTTTTTTTTTCATTTTTGCTATTTTAAAATTTTGTATAGATGGTGCACTGTGTGTTACCAGGATATATTTCATCCCGCTCGCAATAATGTCCATTATTCTAAGCAGACAGCACGTCCTGCTCCAGACATAGTCCTTACATGTGGGACATCCAATAGCAGTGTCCATAAAGAAGGGTGGGATCCCCAACAGAATGCAACAGCAAGCAGTTTAAAACTACTGCCGCCTGCAGAACCTTGCGGCCAAACACAGCGTCAGCTGAGGCCTTAACATCAACCTTGTAAAACTTTGTAAAGGTGTGAACCGAAGACCAAGTAGCGGCCTTGCAAACTTGCTCCACAGAGGCCTGGTGCTGAAAAGCCCAAGAAGCCCCAACCGCTCTAGTAGAATGAGCAGTAAGACGAAAGGGGGGAGTCTTCCCCTTAGTAGTATAGGCTTGAACCACAGCCTGACGAATCCATTTACTGATGGTAGACTTGGCGGGAGCCAAACCCTTCCTAGGCCCGTGAGGCACAACAAAGAGAGCATCCGTTTTCCTAAAGGCCTGCGTGGTAACCAAGTAAGACTTGACACACCTGACCACGTCCAAGGAATGCAAAACCCTTTCCTTAGGGTTACTAGGATTGGGGCACAAGGAAGGAAGAACGATATCTTGATTCAAATGAAATGCAGACACAACCTTAGGCAGGAAGTCTGGCTTGAAACGAAACACCACCTTGTCCCGGTGTCTCTCAAAGTAGGGAGGCTGAATAGACAAAGCAGCCAACTCAGACACACGTCTGACCGAAGTAATGGCTACCAGGAAGACAACCTTGAGCGTGAGCACAGCTAGGGCAGCCTCATGGATAGGCTCAAATGGAGCCCCCTGCAGGGCCGACAACACCAAGTTCAGGTCCCAAACAGGAACCATAGGTTTCCGAGGGGGGCGCACATGAGTGACCCCCTGAAAGATAGTCTTGATAAGAGAGTGATGGGCAAAGGTCTTCTGAAAGAAGATGGACAGGGCCGAAACCTGGCCCTTCAAGGTACTGAGCTTGAGAGCTAAGTCTAGGCCATGTTGTAAGAACTCCAGCACCCTGGATACTAAGAATTCCCGGCAGGGAAGAGACCTGGATTCACACCAGTCAATGTAAGCCCTCCAAACTCTATAGTAGATGGCAGCAGAAGTCTTCTTCCTAGCTTGGACCATGGTAGCCACAACAGACGCAGACAAACCTTTTTCCCTCAAGATGGCGGTTTCAATAGCCAGGCCGTCAAAGCCAGCGTTAGTAAATTGGGATGGCGTAGAGACCCTTGGGTCAGAAGGTCTGGTAATCTTGGCAGATCGCACTGATCTACTGCCATTTGAACCACGTCCGCGAACCACACTCTTCTTGGCCACCTTGGGACCACCAGAATCGCGGGTACCCCTTCCAGAGCGATCTTGCGCAGCACTCTGCCCAGAAGGGGAATTGGTGGAAACACATACAGGAGCCGAAACTCCTTCCAAGACATTGACAGGGCATCCGTGGCCAGAGCCAGAGGATCCTGAGACAGGGATACAAAGCTCGGGAGCTTGTGATTGTGACGTGACGCAAAGAGATCCACGTCCGGCACACCCCATCGGTGACAAAGTGACTGAAATACCCTGTCGCAGAGGGACCATTCCCCCTGACGGGACGCCCCCCTGCTCAGAGCATCTGCCAGCAGATTCTCCGTCCCCGGAATGTAGACAGCTGAGATGCATTGGACATTGGTCTCTGCCCATGTTAGAATCAGAGACACCTCCTGGAGAGCACCCTTGCTCCGGGTTCCTCCCTGATGATTGATGTAGGCTACCGCCGTCCTGTTGTCTGAGCGTACCTGAACCGCCAGACCCTTCAGGTGCTGAGTCAATCGTTCCAGCACCAATCTGACCGCCCTGAGTTCCAGGACATTGATAGGAAGATGGGCCTCCTGAGGGCCCCACCTCCCCTGGAAGCGCAGGGACTTCCAGAATCCCCCCCCCCCCCCAGCCCGAAAGACTGGCATCCATTGTGACCGTCTCCCAAGAGGGAGCCAGGAAGGATCTGCCCCTTGTCAAGTTCCTGTGGTCCAACCACCACGCAAGGGATTGTCTGACCGAGGGGGGGATCACCCAGCTGTCGTCCAGAGAAGCTGGGTCCTTGTTCCATACTGACAGAAGGTGAAGCTGCAGAGTTCTCAGATGAAACTGGGCAAAGGGCACCGCCTCGAAGCTTGCCACCATCGAGCCCACCAACTGCATTCTGCAGAAACGGAGTCACTGAGGAGGGGGACAGAGAGGACTTTGGGTAATTGGTCACCTAGCCGAAGGACTCCAGGGTGGATACCATCAACCGAGTGTCCAGCTCTGCCTGCCGCAGAGACTGAGAGGTGATGAGAATATCGTCCAGGTATGGCAACACGCGTATGGCCTGTAGTCTTAAGATTGATAGGGTTGTATGGTTTATAGAGTGACCATTTTTTGGTCCCCTAGCGCCGGCACAGATGCGGGGGTGAGTGGGTGTAGAGATATTTTATCTCTGCACGTACAGACCCTGGTATCTTATTTACAGGAATTAGACTGCCCTCAGATACTTTTTTCAAATAATTGGAGCATTGTCTGCATCACAGATATTTTATAGCAGATTCCCCATGATTGGGGTTTGGTATTATATAGAGATAGTGATATAAATAGGGACCTGCTAATTGTTTTTAATTGTCTTGTGTTATGTGTAATTTTGTGTATGTATATTTTATGTATTTATATGTAACAATAAATTTTTGAATATATAGATTTGTATAAAATAGTCTTTTGGTGCTCCTCACAGGGAGGGAGGTGTGGTTTCCACAGCCACTCCCATTGGAATGGTTACCTTCACCCAACCAACGCAGCCCAGGCTGGGAGGCATATTCTTAACAAGGACGGGTGGGAATAGTCCCGCAGGGCCTCGGGCTGTCAAGCCCCGCTTGCCTGCGAGAGCGTGATACTTCATGTCTTCGCAGTTCCAGCACTGCAGAGAATTCTGGGGATTTGTGGGAGGTCCTCCGGTATATGTAGGGCCGGGAGGAGCTTGTTTTCTTCATGTTCTGCAGTGCACGGCGCTGAAGGCGGAGGTATACCCACATGTAAGGACTATGTCTGGAGCAGGACGTGCTGTCTGCATATAATACCAACTCTACAGGTGAGTACTTCACAGAGTTGTATTTTTCAAAAAATTGGAGTTCCGGTTTCAATCGTTCTGTCTGCCAGAGGTATCCACGGTGCTGACTTGTGTCTCCACAACTTTTGGGACTGAGGACAATTTCCTGCACTCCTCTTAGCAGTATTGGAGAACACTTTTCTTCATGTCTTGGCTTTTGGGTTTTCTAAAGTAACATGGTGAAGTTTAGTGACTCTGTGTGTATGTATGTTTTTTTTTTCTTAATACATACATATTTTGATCAGTCTGCAACATTTTTATATAACCAGCCAGTGTACAATAATCATTGTATGCTTCTGGGTATATCAACCATCTGCTTTTTCCCCTAAAACTATTTTTTCCATCCATTTGTCCATTGGGAAAGGAGGTCCTAATTAACTTAGATTGCCCAGTAGGACAATGTCTTTGCTATAAGACACACCTGACAATCTCCCTTGTACTTTGTCGGGTTCAAAATGTTCAAAATGCCAGCAAACCTATTTGCTCACGAGAGAGGTCACCTCATGCTCTTCCTGTTGCTGAGAAATATCACTGGCCAAGATGAGCTTGGTATGCAGACCTGGGGAATCTCACAGTAGAATGTCCTTTACTTTTTTTTTTCTTGCTCGTGGTTCTTGTGGAGTGTGGAGCTTGTTTTGTCACATTTTATGTCTTCTATGTGAAACCTAAGAAAGCCAAAGAGAAAAGCACGGCCATACAGTTTCATATTAAAATACCTTATGCGATTCTTGTACTAATAGGGTGGTAGTAGAGGTAGTTTAACAACTGGGCCCCCGAACCTTTAAAGTTGTTCTTCAAGATTCCTTACAGTTGCTGGCTTTCCTGTCTGGCGCTCTGTCAATATCTGGGGGCCCAGGTCTGCAAACTAGTCAGCAAAGAGACAGCTCCCTAGTAAAGTTTGATTTGATTCCAGCTTAGTATAAAAAAATCTGGGGGGGTTCTCTTTGATCCAGAAATCCTTCTTGCTCTTAAACAAGCAAATATCGCTAGCAGAAAATACTTCAATTCCGGCACCAAAGGGAGGCCGTGTCTACTAGGCAGCTTGATGGCCTGCATCCCATCTGTACTTTGGGCTTAGAGTCCTACCCAGATACAAATAGTGACCATGCAAACTTAGAACAGGGAAAACAGAATAGCTATACAATCTGTTTAAAAAAAAAAACTATTAGTGGTAAACTCCCTACCTTGGTGTCAATTCAAAGAAAATCTAACCAGTGGGTTAGATTGCTGGTTGCAAAAAGTTACCATAATTCTAACCACAGATGCCGGTGGGCAGGGAAGGGGTACACACATGCTAGACAAATGAATTCAGGGCACCTGAATTTCCCAGAGAAAAAACTATTCTTCAAACCACAAAGAACTGTTAGCAGTCTTGAAAGCTCTTCAAGCCTTTAAAGTGGCCCAACACCCAGGATTTTGACTGGGTTTTGGTCCACTTCGGTGGGGCACCCCGATCGGGGGTGCCTCGCTGTGTGAAACCCCCCAGAACGGCCGGAAACACTCACCTCACTACGCTCCTACGCGGGCGCTCGTCCAATCAGAGCGCTCAGAGCCGCTGTGGTATGCACGTACAAGCGGCGTCCAACCACATCGGCTCTGAGCGCTGGAGGCCGTGTCTCGCGCTTCCCTATAACAGGGAGCGCGCCCGCACCGGCCATTCACAAACGGCCGGCGCGGGTGCGCGCCCTGTTAGAGGGAAGCACGAGACGCGGCCGGCGCATGCGCCGTTGGAACGGGGTTAAGGTAAGGTTTCTGGGCTTCCTGGGGGGTTTCAACCCACAGGACATCCCGATTTCGGATGCCCTGTGGGGAGGGATCTGATTCCCCCTGAGTGTTGGTCCACTTTAAAATAGAACTTCAACTAAAGGATATGATGGTTCTTTAAGGCAACACCACACGGATGCAACATGAGGGGGCTCACACCCTAAAGTTAAGTTCCCTGTCAGCAGTTATACCAGATTTATACCAGGAAGGAATCTTCCATCTTTATGAGTGGGTCACATCCAGGGTTGCCTTCACCCGGAAGTTTTTCATCAGGTCATACTCCGCTACATCCCTACTTAGATCCTTTTGCAATCAGGGAGAGAATTTCTTCAAAGTTTTTGCTTCCGAAAACCAGGGGATCACCCAGGAGTAGATGCTTTCCCCCAATACTGGAGAACCTTAAAGGTACAAGTGGCGGCCTTGTGCCCCTACTTTGACAGTCCTTTGTCCTCAAACAGATATATAAAAAGATATTGTAAACTTTAAAGTGGACCAAAATCCATGCCCCAACGGCCCTGAAATCTATAAGATTCCCTCCCCCCCCCCCCCCGAGGCATCCACTGTGTGAAACCCCCCAGGTTGCCTGGAAACTCCCCTTCTTTCCTGCTCCAACGGCGCAAGCTGCGGCTGCTTCCCCGCTATCCATTTAGAAGGCATTTCTGAATGGCCAGCGAGGGCACGCTCTGTTAGAGGGTAGCGGGGGATGCGGCCACCAGCACGCTCACCTTTAACGAGCTATTAGACGAAGGGGCGGGAGCTGATCCGAAAGGGGTTGCGCATGCGCTGTGGGACCAGGGAAGGGTGCGTGAGATTAGGCGACTTAGGGGGTTTCACACAGCTGTGCATCCCCGAAAGTCAAAATCCGGGGATTTGGTCCAATTTAAATTATTATTTTACAAAATGATTAACGTTCGGATCTAAACCTTGTCCTAAATGCTCTTACAATACAGTATATTGTCAGAGGAAGCTGTTATTACATTTGTTCGGGCAATCTGTATTTGTCATTGCCATAACAACAGACACATTGAGGAACTTAATGTTCTTAATCCAAACTGCAGCCTGGCACATTTGGAAAAGAAAAATCCCCAAAACTCACTTGCCCTTTCTGCCTTCATGATACTAAATCATTGTCAGCAGTTACATTTGCTCTTGCATTTACTCAAAGCTGAAATGTATCCTCACCGATTCTCTAGTGGTAGCAGCCATTTTGGAGCTTTCTTTCCCAGCATCTCAGCCATGCTGATGTCTGGATTCCACAGACCTTACTGACAATGCACAGTAATAGAGAACCCAGCAGCACTCCCTGTTTGCAGGTGGCCTGCAGATCCATGAGGCGCCATTTTGTTTTTAAAATTTACCACAGCATGAGTTAGAGAAAGGTAAATTAATTTTCCCCTCTTTTCCATTCCGGGGGAACCACCAGTAGCAAAATGTGGGTAATCTGGGATAAGCACACATCTATCCTAAGATAAAGAGAACATACAGTATACACATAAGGGCAGACTAGATGGACCGTATGGTCTCCTTCTGCCGTCAACCTTCTATGTTTCTATCTCAGACATAGGTAGGGACTGCAAGATAGAAAAAAAAAACTAGCTCCTCCCAGGCCTATATAGGGCAGGCTGTGGCAGGATTTTTTTTTGCTGACTGTAGCAGGGGCTTCGACTCTGTCTCCCAGCACCTCACCAGCTGCAGCGTTCCTGGGGACCCCTGTTAGATGCTGGGTCTGAGCGCCGAGGATCAGGACCCCGCCACAGCAGGGTACCTGATCTCTGGGCCCTGCTGTGTGTCTCCCACTGAGCCCCAGTCCCTCTACCCCCTGGGGCATCTATCCCCATGACTTTGCATGAGACACAGACTGCCTTCCCCATGGCTGCTGGTGGGGTTTGAGCTAGGTGGTTGGGCTCCCTGGTGTCGGTGTGTTTGTGATTAGTACTGCAGGCAGCCATGCTGGCCAGAGCCCATTCAGAGCGCCACTGCCAGCGTTTGGAGGGGGAGGCAGCCTCGTCGCAAGGGGGACGTGGCCATCGGCATACGGACTGCCTATTGGCTAACTCGGGAAGGGGATGAGCCGGCCGTGCCTGCGATACAAGTGGGGGGCATGGCTTCGGCCCGCTCAGACCTTACAGTGGAGGACAGGAGGAAGAGGCGGAACGGCCGCATTCGCAAGTTCCGTGGCTCCACCCTCCTTCTCACTAATAGCACAAGGCAGCGCCATCTTGTGCAGTGCCTGCTACATCCCCCGATCATCGCTCGGCAGCTCCTGCACTTGCCTCCCTGGGCTGAGTATTGGATCCAGCGCGGCTGCCTCCCAATGGTTTTCCCTGGGCAGGTAGGGCTCCCTCTGGGTGCAAAGCCTTTTGACTGGTACTGATTCCTTTAGGGATCTGACATTGTTCTTGCTGTTAAAGGGTGGGGGTCTGGAAGCTGCTGCATCCTTGGCTGGTGGGTTGCTTTTCCTATTGCATGGCCCGCTTCCAGAAGTCCTTACGTATGGGTTATTCCGCCACAAGGTGGCGCAGTGTACTGCAGAAGAGTTGTGTTTCCTCCCGGTACCATATAAAAACGGAATCACCATAGCGTTATCCAGTGTTCTCTCTGCAGTGATTCTGCGAAGATAGAAGATGGCTCTTTATATTGCGCAGATGAGCGGGGCAACCAAGCCTGCGGCCCTGCATGGCTATTTCCACCCGTTTCCGGACCCTCTGTGCCTCCCAGCCTCGGCTGACGGATCAGGTAAGGGTAGAGGAGCACTAGGGTCAAGTGCTCAAGGAGCGCTGCTCCAAGCCACAGACCCTGTACCACAAAGGGTAGCCGACCATAGGCTTTAGGGTGAGCCTACTAGGTATGCAGAGTTCCTGTCCTAGCTTCTGAGGGAGTGAGTGTTTTGGGGACTATGTACTTGTACTGCGTTTTGGGGTCCCCCCCCCCCATCCCTGGCCTGGGCTCTCGCCGCTGCCTGTTCATCTTCCTCTCCCCCTTCCCGTCGTGTGTTTGAGGGAGAGGGGGGGCTGGTGGTAGCGGCGAGGGTGTTTAGCTATTTTTTAAACTGTTTTTTAACTGTTTTCACCGCCGTCGCCACTTTGTACAACGCTCCGCGGCGGTCGGCGCTATAACTGTGAGGCGTTTTTTGTACTGTGTGATGACGCCGGCACGGTCATGTGAGTGCCGTTTTCGTGCTCTTTGGGGGGGCAGAGCCGGGAGATGACGCGTATCGCATCGTCCTCCCGCGGTCTGCCCCTCAAGGTTCCTCTGCAGGCGCCATCTTGCTTCTGCTGCGCGTCTGGGGCCCTCCTTCATCCCGGAGCTGCGGCGGGGATCTCTGCCTATTGTCGCTTCCTCCTGTGATCTGGCGGCTGGTGCCTTTGCCCTGCTTAGTTCGTGAGTCCCCTTTTGGGGATTTTTGCTTTCCTTGGGGCATGTGCTGTGGGATGCTTATGTGTCTTTACTTATGTCTTTCAGGCACGACAACTGTGGGTTGTGATTTCTCCCGGTCCTACCCCTTTACCCTCCCTCATCTTCCCTTACTAGCTTCTGGGGGCATCTCTTGGGGGGGGGCATCCCGGTTGGCTTTTATTAGCCCTTACCCTGTGCTGGCCTATTGCGCCTGTGTTAATCAACATATGGAGGCTTCTGGGATAGCATGCTTGGGGGTCCTTCAGGGCAATCCCGGCTGTGTGTCATGTTCGGGGCATCCTCTCTGAATAACAGTGCCGCGGTGTGTGTGCCGTGCGCCCAGGGTATTGTTGCGGCCCAGGCTGGGCTACCTGCTTCGCTTCCCAGCTCTGCGCCCCCTTTGGCATCGCCTACCCCCCCTTGCCTGCATTTAGCCCCCAGTGAGGGGGATACCAGCGGGGGGTCACAGTCTAATCTGGCACTGCGTGTGGCCAGTATTGAAAGGCAGCTTGCCAGGCCTGTTCCACGCAAGGCCTCTGGCAAGAAGTGGCACCTAGCTCCCGTGCCATCCCTCTTTCCTGAGGATGATGAGGGACCTGATGCTTTTGTTGGCCTTTACCCCCTAGAGGAGGGGGAACTCTTCCAGGACTCTGACTCCTCTGGGGGCCAGCAGCAGGGTTACGACAGTGACCCTGGGTCTGCGTCTGGGGAGGACTCATGGTTTTCTGAGGACACTGGCTCACATTTTTGAAACCTTGCACATTGTCCCCCCTGAGGTGGCTAAGAGGAAGCAGGGTGAGCTCTTTCTTCCTGATAACGCGTCTGGAGTTCCCTGAGCAGAGCCATTGCACTAATGTGGTGCTCAAGGAGTGGGAACGTCCTAGTAGATTGCCCGCGGTGCCCAAAGGGTTGGATAAGAGATCCTTTTCCTGCCGACCTGGTCAAGCGATGGTCGTGTCCCCCTGAGGTAGACGCTCCCGTTCTAGGGCTGTCCAACACCTCGGTCATGCCTTCCCCTGACACTACTACTCTTTGGGACAGCGAGGACCGGCGCATGGATCAGCTGGCCTGCCATGCTTTTACATGTGTGGGGGCTGGGCTGCGTCCGATCTGCGCTGCTTCCATTACAGCTATTGCCCTTAACAAACAGCTCAAGCGTCTCCTTGATGGCGCTTTGGCTGGTAGCAGGGGGGAGGATTATAGGTCCCTTTTTGCTTTGCTCTGATTTTGTTGCCTTTGTCCTTACTGCCATGGATGATGCGGTACGGCTGTGTGGTAGGGCCTCTGCCCTTTTGGTGGCTATGCGCCGCTCTGTTTGGCTGCATCAGTGGGCGGCTGATGCTGCCGCTAAGAAGGCTTTCACTGGGCTCCCCTTTACGGGGCTGCTGCTCTTTGGTGAGCGTCTGGATGTTCTAGCCAAGGATGGTAGGCTGCCTCAACGTAGGAGGCAGCCTCGGCCTTTCCGGGGGCCTTCCTCTTCCCTCCCCTCCTTTCATGCTCCCAGAGGAGGTCGTGGCTCCCTCTTCTCGGGTACCCGCAGGGATTCTTGGGGCCGTGGCAGACCACGTGGTTGTTCCCGGTCTCTCATGGGGCCCCAAGCCCAAACCTTCTCCCAAGCCCCCTCAAGCATGAGGAGGCGCCCTCACCCATCCAGGTGGGCGGATGGCTTCAGCTCTTTGCTCACGTCTGGAGGCTACGCGTCTCAGACAGGTGGATTCAGGAGGTGGTGTCCTCCGGTTACAAGATAGAGTTTGCAGCCTGGCCGCCCCCCAAGATTCATCAGATCTCGGATGTCTCAAAACCCTCTGTCAGCTCAGGGTTTGGGCCTCGTGGTTTAATGTCTGTTGGAGTCAGGAGTCATTTGCCTGGTGCCTTCCCAGGAACGGGGTCGAGGGTTCTACTCCAATCTGTTCACGGTCCCCAAAAAGGACGGGTCCCTGAGGCCCATCCTGGACTTGAAGGGTCTCAACAAGTGTCAGGTTCAAGCACTTTTGCATGGAGACTCTACGCTCGGCGGTCAGTACCCTGCGCCCTGGCGACTTCATGACCTCTGTGGACATCAAGGAAGCCTACCTTCACATGCCAATCTTTCCAGGTCATCAGAAATGTCTCAGGTTCGCTCTAGAGGATCAGCATTACCATTTGTGACAAACAAAGCATACATATATATATATATATATATATATATATATATATATATATATATGTATATATCTCCGCAGGACCAGTTATGTTGTAATCTTCTCTATTCACCACGTGAGTAAATGAAATGCTTTCTGTGTGTTATCCACCACCTGCCACTTAATAAACGTACCAGATTTCAATCAGTGTCAAGCCTTTAGAGATATGTTGATTTCCTTATAATTCCTCTCCTCAAATCCAGGTAGTTTAAATTTGTCATATATTTGATCCCTTCTTAATAATAATCGGCCAATATATATTTTAAAATGAGGTGTTCCTCGTTTATTCAATTTTGCATGAAAGAAAAAACCACATTGCCACACATAGCGTAATCCTGTATATGCTAATCATGTGCGCAATAATAAAAATACTCTTACCAGATTACAAGCTTAATAGTGCGTTGCATCAAATGCTTTAAAACGTAGAATGGAAGTTTCCCTCCTATCTATACCCCCTCCACCGCGTCTCGCGTCTCTAGCAGGAAACCGTATGCAACACCGAATCCCAGGCCTCTGGACTCGGCAATCATCGGCTACTTTCGGGGGTCACGTGATTGGTAATAGGCTCCGCCCGACACGTTTCGTCAAGGACTTAATCATAGGCGCACAGAGCGCTACCACTGCATAAATTTATAATCTCATCTTTAAACAGTTTAACCATTTACGCGCCGCTCAATAAAGCCGGCAGAAGGATTCCTTATATATTTTAGCCAGAAGAATAGAGAAATTGCACTCTCTTAACTAGAATGGGAAACTTACACTCTTGCTTCGTTGCACTTTACCAATGCCCAATAAATCTTTGTTAGAATTATATCTATAGCACCAGCAATCATTTACTTATCATGTATACCATAAAAAAAACATAAACTTAATCCATTACATCAAATATTTAAACCATTACTATTAAAAACTGGGAAAAAAATAAGGTAATTATATATAACTAAAAATGATATACATATATAATATATTACACATATTCTTTTCTTTTGCTGGTGATATAGATATAATAGTAATGGTCCTCCCATTGAGCCTATCCGTGGGGCTGCTTTGTCCATTCTGACTCTTAAGGTGGCCTTTTTGGTGGCCATTACTTCGGTCAGGCTAGTTTCTGAGCTGGCGGCGCTTTCCATCAAACCTCCTTATTTTGAAAGGCATCAGGATAAGGTGGTGTTTCTGCTTCAGCCGGATTTCTTGCCTAAGGTTGTGTCTGCTTTTGATCTCAATCAGGACATTGTTTTGCCTTCTTTGTGTCCTAACCCTGCTAATTCTAAGGAGCGGACCCTTCACTCTTTGGATGTTGTCAGGGCTCTGACGTTTTATTTGGTTGCTACTGAGTCTTTCAGGAAGTCTGACGCTCTTTTTGTTCTTCCTGCTGGACCTAGGAAGGGTTTGCCTCCTGCTAAATCCACTATCAGCAAGTGGATCCATCAGGTGGTGGAGCAGGCCTATTCTGCCAATGGGAAGGTTCCTCCTTTTAGGGTTACTGCTCATTCCACTCGTGCTATTGGTACGTCTTGGGCCTTTCAGCACCAAGCTTCTGTTGAACAAGTTTGTAAGGCCGCAACTTGGTCTTCTGTTCATACTTTTTCCACATTTTACAAGGTTGATGTTAAGGCCTCAGCTGATGCTGCTTTTGGCCGCAAGGTACTTCAGGCGGTACTGGTTTGAACTGCCTGTTGTTACTCTTTGGGGATCCCACCCTACCTTAAGGATACTGCTGTTGGACTTCCCATACGTAAGGACTTCTGGAAGCAGGCCGTGCCATGCAATAGGAAAAAGACAATTCTGTGAGTACTCACCTGTAGAATTGCTTTTACTATGCATGCCATGGCCTGCTTCACCCCACCCCGCCTCTTTATGGTGATTGTTCCAAGTTAGTTGGGATTTGTTACCTTTTTTACTTTTATTATCTCCTGGTTTCTTGAATAACTGCTTTTCAACACTGGATAAGTCTATGGTGATTCCGTTTTTATATGGTACCGGGAGGAGCCACAACTCTTCTGCAGTACACTGCACCACCTTGTGTCGGAATAACCCATATGTAAGGACTTCTGGAAGCAGGCCATGCCATGCATAATAAAAGCAATTCTACAGGTGAGTACTCACAGAATTGTTTTTTTCAGGGAAGTTGCTTTTCCAGTAGTCAGCAGGCAGGAGGGTGTGGGAACAGCACTCCAGTTGTATTGCTTAGCAGTTAGAGCAGCCACTTTACCATGTCGGAGGCATCAAAGGCACGCAGGGTTTCATATTTTAAAGGAGACTGGTGCCGCATGTTCTATGTCCCAAGCTCTCCTGACCTCGGGCGAGGGACCCCTGTGCACACTGTCCTGTGCCGCCCTACGCAGCTTACAGGTTTCACACCTCCAGTCGGATTGTCCAGTTTCCCCTGTGGCTTCAGGCTGGGACTTGTCAGAGCGGGATAGCCCCTCGGGGGCTGCCAGGTCCATTTGTTTTCCAGGGTACGTCCACGGGTGGGTTTTCTCCTTCGGACGTGGTGGACAGGGTGGCTTGGTTGGAGCATGGTCAGTGGCCTTCATCAGCAGGGGCATCCCAAGTCTGTGTCTGCCCAATAAGCAACGGCATATTCAGACAAAAGATTCTAGCTCCTACGCCGACAACCTATTTAGGGGTTCAGGGGGGGAGGTGTCGTCCGGCAGCAGAGAGGAACTGGAAGCCGTGCATACGCCGGGGAACCCTCTGTATCACCTGGCAGATCGGATTGAGGAGCTTATTGAGGCAATATTGGAGGTTCTGAACCTCTCTACTCCTCGGCCAAAGTGGCAGATGAAGAAGGGTGAGTCCTACAAGCGTCAGAAGGTCAGGCGGGTTTTTCCCAGGCTTGCCCATTTCAGCAGGCTGGTGGCAAAGGAGTTGGAGAAACCAAATAAGCTTCCTTCTGTTCCTAAGGTACTGGGCACCAAACACCACTTTCAGGATGTGGTGGTCAGGGTTTGGTCTTGGCTCCCTGATGTAGATGAACCTGTGTCTGGTCTGGCTCGGCACTCCATTATCCTTACTTCAGATTTGGCCTTGAGAGATCCAGTCATCTTTGCAATAAGCCTCTGGATGACCTGGTCTGGAGGGCCAAGGGTGGGTAGTCGACTAGGCTTCCACAGAAACTGAAACTGAGGACCTTGTTTCACAGGTCGCCAAATTTTTGCCCCTTCCGAACTTCAGACGCCGTGAGGATTTTTCTGGTAAGCGAAATCCATGGGGGAAAGACCCCAAAAGGCCAGCCCCCAGTCTCACCTTAACAGGTTGACGTGCTGCCATTAACCGATCGTGTGGGGGGATGGATTTTGCACTACGTGCGGGTGTGTGGAGGATATCCAGCTCCAGGGTCCGGTAGGTTGTTTCTTCCGGATACAAGATCGAGTTCAGGACCAGACCTCCAAACAAGTTTGTGGTGTCCAAGCATTCCTGCATCGTGACCCTGTGTGATGGTGCTCTTGCTGGATTGGGGAGTTGTAGTACCTGTGCCCCCCTCAGAGCAGGGCTGTGGCTTTTACTCAATACCATTTGTCAACTCCAAGAAGGATGGGTCGGTTCAAGCGATCCTGGATCTTTGGAATCTAAACAGTTACCTTGATTTGAGCACGGAAACTGTGCTCAAATCAGGACTTGGAGGGCCTTTCGTGTCTTGGTGTGAATCTAAGGGCCACTCCTGTAGGAGGATCTCGGTACCCATAATTTGGAGTTCCTCCAGCAAGGCCTGCACCCTTAAGGTCTCGGACTTGTCAATTTTATAGGTTAATCCGCACTTTTATGCAGGGTACTGACAGGTTCGGCCTCCGCGGTGGTTGACAGTCCCACCCTGGGATCTCAATCTGGTCCTATCAGCACTTCAGGGGCCCCCATTTGAATCGATGGCGGAGGCTTCCGTGACAGCGCTCACATTGAAGGTGGCTTTTTTTGTGGAGATCTCCTCCATCCAGCGGGTTTCAGAGCTGGCAGCTCGTTGATTAAGGAAATTACTAAAACATTTAACCTTTTAGACTGAATAATTCCCTGTTTCTGCACTAAATTGATTAAAATACACATAATCTCTGCAGCATGTATAGTAAAATATTTAGTAATCCCAGAGGGTAACAAAGCACACTCCACTAGATCTCTATCTACTTGTGGGAACAACTGGCTTCAGCATTATGCAGTCGTCCTATGATCACTTCTTAGTAAGTATTTTTCTCCTTGCAAAGAAGCTTTGGTTGAGCAAGCAAAAAAAATATTTTTATTCATCCCTTCAGAAAAGAGGGAAGAGGATGGTGGCTCCCTATGTCACAAGTCTAAAGGAGGGGAAGCCTTAAATGAGAAACACTATTTCATGTATTTTTTCCTCCTCCCCAGGGCATCCTGATTTGGGATGCCCTGCTGGTCACCCAGTATGCTCACTTTCCTGTTGATCCCACATGGGGCCACCAGCCAATCATGTTACCTAGCCATGCATATGAATGAGTAGCTTGGAAATATGAATGGTAGTCTGGCCGCTCCCTTTCGACTATCCAGACTCAAGGGTGTCACTTTGTAGAGTTTCCAAAAAACATCTGATCTGATGTAAAAGGCCATAAGACCTTGAGGCCATAAGACCTTGTACGTTTTAAGCAGTTCCTGGTCCTGCCCGGTACAATCTGATCTGAGTACTTTGGGACTTTGAGTCTATGTAAGTGGACCCTTGAAAGATCAGCTGTTTGTAAAAACAAACCCATTTAGTGTCTGTGTAAATGCCACAGTAAAGTAACCCCCGGGTTACCAATTGCTGTACTAGAGAAGGTGCACACCTTGATGGCCTCCAGCAGACATCTTGGGGGGGGGGGGTGCTTAATGGTAAACTATATATGATTTGTTTGTCAATAACACAGATTTTGCCATAAACATACATCAAACCAGGAATCGGCCTAAGACCTAGGTTTTAAAACTTTGAAAAGGATCAAATAGGAGGCCTGATACATAGTTACATACATCGGAAATTATTCTTCTTGGTTTGATTTATGTTTTACAAGACAAAAACCTCACATCTTAACAGGAGTGTTTAGATATTGTATAGTCACTATAGTTACTGAACACAGCTGAGCAGGAAACATGTTTGTCTGCTGTGTTCCATTGGTTGCCAGATTTGTAGATGAATAAATGGCATTATTATTACTTCAAATGTGTTTTTTTTTGTTAACCATGACAGGATTTTACTACAGGGATTGCCAATCTTCCAATTCGTCAGAGTCCATGGTTCAGGAAAGACCTTTAATAAACTGGGCTTCGCTCAGAGAAAATAAAGCTAAATATGAAGCAATAAAGTGGGCTGGTATGTATATCACATTGCAATAAATATCAGGCATTTGTATATGAGGCTTTTTTTACCTGCAAATTATGGTTTACTTGGAATTTGATAATAAACAGTGTTGAACAGAACAACATAAATGCATGTTATTCCCAAGTAAGGACTGCAACCAAATAGATATAACCAGCACATCCAGATGCAGTAAACAAAGTACCACCTCTATAGAAAAAAAACTTTATGTTCCTCTGTGTTGCTTCGAGCCAGGAGGTGAAGTCTCTCTGGTTTCATGTCACTGGAGGGGTATGGAATGGGATTCCCCCGGAAAACCCACTTCATACCAATCCCCTCCAGTGTTGTACTTGTCTCACGTTTAAAAAGACAAAAAAAAGTAATTCTCGTGTGTCATTGTCATTGGAAAAATTGTGGCATGGCTTTTTTGAATGAAAAATGCAACAGCTTTAAAACAGTGGTTCAGTAAACTGCCATGCTTAAAGAAATTGTCTTGCATGTCTCCTAAATGATACCAGAATTCTCTCATGTGGGAATGCTCTCTCCAGAAAGGTTGGCGTAATACAGGTTCTGATCTGACACATTTACAATTTTTTTTAATCAGATAATCTTCTACTCCACTTAAGTGCCAAGCACGTAGAATCTACGTGCCTGACATTCCCCCCTCCTGACGGGTCTCCTCTTCACTGCGGGGGCCCAGTGAAATCGCCCTTCCCCTCCCCACTTCCTGGATCGCGTCTGCTAGCCCCGCCCCCTGGGACGTCATTGTAATGTCACCAGCAGCCGGCCTCTTAATATCGGCACCCGAGACTCTGAATCAGTCTGCTCGGGTGCTTGGAGCAGAGAGGTTGGGAGGGGTAGAGGGCTGTGATCGCCTCCCCTCCCCAGGCTCTCACCTCCAAACACCCGAGCAGCTGTCATCGGAGATCGCCGGGGGACAGAGGATCGGAGGTGAGTAAAGTAAAAAAAAAAAAAAAAAATGTCATTTTTTTCTCTTTGTGTCTGTCTTTTTTTTTTTTTTTTTTTTTTTACATTTAACCCCTTGTGAACTGGTAAAGGGGTCCATAGACTCTGCGCTCACCTGTCAATTCACTACGACTGGGCGACTTCACATGCTTCCTTACTTAGACGACATTCTCATCACTTCTCAGTCCTTCCAGCAGGCCGAGCTGGATACCCAGCTGGTGGTGTCCACACTGGAGTCCTTCGGCTGGGTGATCAACCATCCGAAGTCTTCCCTGTCACTGTCGATGGTGAGGTCCTTTCTGGGCATGACTCTGGATACATCTCAGGTCAAGATCTTTCTCCCTCAGCAGAAGGTGGAGAATCTTCAGGTCCCTAGCCCAGGCTTCTTATGTCTTCCCCTCATCCCTCCATCTGGCAGGGGATGCCGTTGGTGGGCCTGATGTTGTCTTGCTTTGAGGCGGTTTCATACGCTCAGTTTCACATGAGACCCCTTCAAATTCACCTCTTGTCAGTTTGGGATCGGGACCCTCGGTCCCTGGATCAGGTGCTGGTTCTGTCCCCCCTGGCCAGACGGTCTCTCTCGTGGTGGCTGGACTCAAGAAACCTGTTGGTGGGCAGATCCTTTCTGGCCCCATGCTGGGAGACAGTCACCACAGATGTCAGCCTGACAGGTTAGGGGGGCTTCTGGAAATCCCTGAAATTCCAGGGTCAGTGGGGCCCTGAGGAGGCCTACACCCCTATCAACATTCTGGAATTGAGGGCGATAAGGTTGGTTCTCGCCCAATTGACTCCACATCTTCGAAGTCGGGCGGCTCAGGTCCGCTTGGACAACCAGACGGCGATTGCCTACATCAATCATCAGGGAGGGACCCGGAGCAAGAGGGCCCTCAAGGAAGTGTCCCTAATACTGTCTTGGGTGGAGGAGAATGTTCCCTGCATCTCAGCCGTGTACATCCCTGGGGTGGAGAATCTGGAGGCAGACTCCCTCAGCAGGGGGACCTCTCGTCTGGGAGAATGGTTCCTCAGCAGCAGGGTGTTTCGCTCCCTGTGCCACCTCTGGGGTCAGCCAGATATGGATCTGTTTGCGTCCCGTCACAAGCTTCCAGTCTTTGTCTCTCTGTCACAGGACCCTCTGGCCTTGGCCACGGATGCTCTAGCAATGTCTTGAAAGAGCTTTCAGCTTCTCTATGTGTTTCCTCCTTTCCCTCTGCTGGGCAGGGTGCTGCACAAGATTGCTCAGGAAGGGGTACCAACCATTCTGGTGGCCCCCTGTTGGCCAAGAAGGGTGTGGTTCGCAGACGTCGTGCAGTTGGCAGTAGATCAGTATGCTCTGCCCAAGTATCCAGAACTGCTCACTCAGGGGCAGCCACGCCATCCCAATTTACAAACGCTGGCTTTGACGGCCTGGCTGCTGAAGCCTCCATCCTGATGGAGAAGTGGCTGCCGGCCTCTGCTGTTAATACTATGATTCGTGCTAGGAAGAAGTCCTCGTCATCCATCTGCTATAGGGTATGGCATGCTTACATTGACTGGTGTGAGTCTAAGTCGCTTCCCTGTCGGGTGTTTTCTATCCCCAGGATTCTGGAATTCTTGCGACATGGTTTGGATTTGGATCTTCAGTTTAGTACCCTCCAAGGTCATGTTTCTGCTTTGGCCAAAGATCCTTTGCTCACCATCGTCTGGTCAAGACCTTCTTCCATGGAGTTACGTGCGTCCGCCACGTAAGCCTATGTTACCAGTCTGGGATTTGAACTTGGTCTTATCTTGGTCTTGTCTTATCTGCATTACAGGGGTCTCCCTTTGAGCCTTTGCGTGAGGCCCCTTTGTCCATTTTGACTCTTAAGGTAGCCTTTTTGGTGGCTATCACTTCTGTTAGGCGTGTTTCTGTGTTGGCGGCGCTTTCCATCAAACCTCCCTACTTTGAGAGACACCAGGACAAGGTGGTGTTTCGTTTTAAGCCAGATTTTCTGCCTAAGGTTGTGTCTGCTTATCATCTCAATCAGGACATTGTTTTGCCTTCTCTTTGCCCTAATCCTAGTAATCCTAAGGAGCAGGTTTTACATTCTATGGATGTGGTCTGGACTCTGAAGTTCTATTTGGTGGCTACTGAATCCTTCAGGAAGACTGATGCTCTTTTTGTGCTTCCGTCTGGACCTAAGAAAGGTTTGGCTCCAGCTAAGTCCACTATCAGCAAGTGGATCCGTCAGGCTGTGGTACAGGCCTATTCTACTAAGGGGAAGGAGCCTCCCTTCCGCCTTAATGCTCATTCTATTCATGCTAATGGTGCCTCTTGGGCTTTTCAGCATCAAGCCTCTGTTGAACAAGTTTGCAAGGCCGCCACTTGGTCTTCTGTTCATACCTTTTCTAAGTTTTACAAGGTTGATGTTAGGGCCTCAGCTGATGCTGCTTTTGGTCGCAAAGTTCTGCATGCGGCAGTGGTTTAATCTGTCTGCTGTTGCTTTTGGGGATCCCACCCTACCTTACCTACCTTACTGACACTGTTATATCTCCCACTTGTAAGGAATATTCTGGAACAAGACGTGCTGTATACTTAGAATAATACAATTCTGTGATTACTCACCTGTGGAATTGGTATTATACGTATACAGCACGTCCTGTTCCACCCCACCCTTGTTATCATTATTCTTATTTACCTCTGTATGGTGATTGTTTGTATGTTCTTTTTTTTACGTTATTGTTCTCCCTGGTTCTTGTTAACTGCTTGTAAATTCTGGGGAATTTTGTGGGAGGTCCCTGATTTGCATAGAGCCGGGAGTAGCCACAAGCTGTTTTCTGCAGTCCAGCGCCATCTTGTGGATGTATTACCCATGTGTAAGGGATATTCTGGAACAGGACGGGCTGTATACGTATAATACCAATTCTACAGGTGAGTAATCACAGATTGTATTTTTTTTTTCTGTGTGTGTGGTGTGTTTTTTTTTTTTTTTTTTTTTTTTTTTTTTTTTTACTCAATATATTTTTATTGTTCATATAGACATAAAATGAGATTTAGCGTATTCGCTGTGTTATAACATTAGGATCAACATTTCAGATCAGCAACAGTAAAATTCAAGATTCAGATTACTAAGGCATATTTTAACCACATAGTTTGAAAACATTTCCTTAAAGAAGAATATAAACGGGGTTCGCACTAACCCCAATCTAACCATATAGCGTCGACTATAACAGCACTCAAAAAAAACAAAATACAAAAAAATAGCAATAACATAAAATAACAAAAAAAAATAACATAAGAAAAAAAAAAAAAAATAAAAAAAAAAAAAACGGGGGGGGGAGGGGAAGAAGGGGAAGGAAAGAAGATGAAACAAGGGGGGAAAGGGAATACATGTCTGATTTTGTATTCATATAAGCAAAAGATTACTATCAAAAGAAGCAGGTAAGATCGCCTCTGTCCAAGGAGTCCACACCTCTCGAAACTCCTCCATCATATCCGCATGGATAGCCGACATCTTTTCCATTGCCAGTGTATTGTTGACTTTATTTATAAACTCTCCAAATCCTAACCAAGACGTTTTCCAGGCCTTCGCAATGACCAGCTTAGCAGCAGTGCAAATATGGTAAATCAATCGTCTCTGTTTACTCGTGGTGCCCGGTAGAGGTTTGTTTAATAGCGCCACCCATGGGTCTGGATTCACCTGTGTGCCCATAATCTTACTAATTGTGTCGAAAATTTTACTCCAAAAATCTGCAACTATATGACAGTCCCACCAAATGTGACTATATGAGCCTAAACTATCACAACCACGAAAGCAATTACCTATCTTTTCTCTTCCCATATGCGCCAACTGCGCCGGTACCATATACCAACGTAGAGTGACTTTAATATTGACTTCTATAGCCTGCACCGATGCCGACTTCCCAAATGACTCCCGCCACATTCTCTGCCAAACTTCTAGAGGAATCTCTTCTTCAAAATCTCGTTCCCATTTATTTCTATAGGGCAGGGGTCCATTGTCCAAAGTCGAGAGTAGCGCCTTATATATCTCTGCTATGGTGTTTCTACCTCTTGGGTTATATTTACAGCGCCGTTCAAAGCAGGTAAAGCTGTCCAGATTTGATAAATTCTTCACTGTGTTTTTTATAAAATGGGAAACCTGAAGGTATCCAAAAAGATCCCGTGGTAGTAGGCCATATCTATCTTTAAGATTCTGGAAGGAAGCAAGAGCTGATCCTTGAAGACAATCATTAATACAAAAAATCCCGGCTTCTCTCCACCTGCTAAACCTAGGTATGTCAGACACCCCTGGAGGAAACGATAAGTTCCCCCACAGTGGCGTTAATGGCATATGTGGGGAGACGAGCCCACCAGAAAATTTGATGTCATCCCATAACCGCAAGGAATGGGCCATAATCGGGTTATTTAGCGATTTCCTACTTTTTGGAGTAAGCCAAAGGATATTTTTAAGCATTAATGGGTTCGCTATAGCTGATTCAATACGTACCCAGCCCGGAATATCTTCGAGGACATGATATGAAAGAAGCTGAGCCACCTGAGCCGCTTGGTAGTATTTCTTAAAATCCGGGACTCCCAGACCACCTGTTGATTTAGATCTGATCATAATCTTTCTCGCTATCCTTTGTTTTCTGCCTTCCCAAATAAATGCAAAGACCCGGCCTTGTAGTTCTTTTAAAAACGTAGGTGGAAGTTGTATCGGCAGAGAGCGGACTAGATAAAGAAATTTGGGCAAAAGGGTCATCTTAACTGCCGCGATTCTACCCAGCCAAGACAAATTATACCTCTTCCACTGAGACAATAAAACATTAAATTTCCTCTTTAGAGGTAGATAGTTCGCAGCAAAAAGGGACTCATAATGATTAGTCAGAGCAACTCCCAGGTATTTCAGAGTTTCATCTTCCCAAACGAAGTTATAAGTGGCTTGCAATTGACTCTGTACATCCTCTGAGAGATTAACATTTAGTGCTTTAGACTTAGCGGTATTCACTTGAAGACCGGAGACTGCAGCAAATTGGTTCAAAACTTGGAGTAAATTTGGAATAGAAATAAGAGGATTAGAGATGGTCATCAAAACATCATCAGCAAATAGACTAAGCTTATACTGCTCACCTCCAATTTCAACTCCTGAAATGTCTGGGTTCTCTCTGATTTTACGAGCCAGCGGCTCTATAGCCAATGCGAACAGCAGGGGGGACAAAGGACACCCCTGTCTAGTTCCTTTAGCCAAGGGGAACGTTTCTGACTTATAACCACAATATTTAACATAAGCCACTGGTGCATTATATATAGCTTTTAATATATTTAAAAATCTCGGTCCAAAACCCCATTTTTCCAGTAAACTAAAGAGGTATTCCCAAGAAACTGAGTCAAATGCTTTCTTGATATCTAAAGAAAGCAGCATAACAGGTAGTGCTCTCTCTCTAGCGACATGGGACAGTTGGAGTACCCTCCTGATATTGTCTCCAGTCTGTCTTCCCGGCACAAATCCGGTTTGATCATTATGAATCATAAGTGGCAAGTATCCAGATAATCTGTCTGATAAAACTTTAGTAAAAATCTTGACGTCCAGATTAATTAAAGAAATTGGCCTAAAATTAGACCATATTGTGTGGTCGGTGTCCGGTTTTGGGATCATGCTAATTGATGCAGTAAGGGACTCTTGTGAAAAAGAATCTCCTTTATGGATAGCGTTAAATACAGCAGTCAATCTCGGAGCTAAAATTGGAGCAAAGGTTTTATAATAGGCTGATGGAAATCCATCCGGGCCTGGTCTCTTATTAGGTTTCAACCCAGAGATTACCCGCTGTACCTCCTTCACATCGAAATCACCTTCCAAAATCTCCCTAAGATGTTCAGGTAGTTCTGGCAGTGAGAGATCGTTAAGAAACTCATGAATCGCATCCGTCTTTGATCCAGCAGGATTGGAGTATAATTTCGAGAGCTGTGACTTAAATATTTCGATAATCTTGGAAGGATCACTAGAGATATCCCCCCTATTGCTCCGCAGTCTGATCGGACGATAGCATTGATCGGGGGTTTTTAGCTTTTTGGCTAATAAGGAGTCAGGCTTATTGGCTTTACAATAGAACTTATGTTTAAGCCACTTCATGGTATTTTCGGCTTTACCCGCTAGTGCTAAATTAAGGTCCCGAGTAACCCTATCCAGATCAGATCGGATCTCGCTTGTCATTGATCTTTTGGCTTTGTCGGCTAATTCTAGATATTCCTTCTCAAGTTTATCAATATACAAGTTCCTGTCACGTTTTTTCTTGGAAGCTAGCTGTATTAATTTACCTCTTATAGTAGGCTTATGGGCTTCCCAACAGATCGTGGATGAGACATCCGGTGTCGCATTTAATTCAAAATATTCAGTCAATGAGTCCGTAATGGACTGGACCAGTACCGGGTCCGATAGAAGAGAAACATTGAGAGACCATAGGAAGCCTGGAGGCCTACTAAGGAGAGATTTCAAACTAAGTAGCAAGCCATCATGGTCCGACCATGATATCGGTATAATATTGGCCTCTCTCATTTGAGCCAAAGTGGGCAACGGTAACAGAATATGATCTATTCTAGTGTGTACACTATGGGGGTGGGAGTAGTGCGTAAAGTTTTGAGTGCCCGGATGAGCTTCTCTCCAGCAATCTACAATCGAGTGTGAGTCTAACAATTTCCTAAATGCTTTAGAGGCCGAAACTAATTGAGAGCTAGCCAGGATGTTTTTTACAGATTGTCTATCTAAAAGAGGGTTTAAAACCAAGTTTGAGTCCCCGCATATTATAGTAGTGCCTTTGGCTACCGACATTACTTTTTCCAAAAAGTCTGACAAAAAAGGCAGTTGATTTGTATTATTTTTTTTTTTTTTTTTTTTACATTTAACCCCTTGTGAACTGGTAAGGGGCCCTTGTGACCCCTATACCAGTTCACAAGGCTGGGGGATGGCAAGTCACCTGCGGCTAGCGGGTGACTTGCCATTAACCCCTGGCACCCCCATTACCTGACTCCCCAAAGCCCGGGGGGGGGGCAGAAGAGCCCATGGCCATGGTCTATGCGGGCTCGTAGCCTGCAGGGCCAGGGGCCACAAAAGCTGGCCCCTGCGCCCTGTTCCTACAAGCCCTGCATAGCTGGTCCCGTGCTGGTTACTTCGGGTAAGGGGGCCACTATGTAATTTTTGGGGGATTTTTAAGGGTTTTTAACCCTTCTCACCCCCTTCTCTGCCCAGCTGTCACCTGCATCGGATCGCCGCGGGACACTGCATCTGAAGGAGGTGAGTAAAGGTAAAAGATTTTTTTTTTTAATAAACTTTTGTAACAACCTGTGTGTGACTTTTTTTTTTTTTTTATACTGTTAACCCTTTGTGAACTGGTAAGGGGTCCATGAGACCCCTTATACCAGTTCACAAGGCTCGAGGGTCTGGCAAGTCACCTGCGGCAAGCGGGTGACTTGCCATTAACCCCTGGCCACCCAAATTACCTGCCTCCCTAAAGCCCGGGGGGGGGGGCAGAAGAGCCGTGGCCTTATGCCGGCAGGGCCAGGGGCCACTAAAGCTGGCCTCTGCGCCCTGTTCTACAAGCCCCCATAGCTGGTCACAGGCTGGTTACGCTGGGTAGGGGGGACCGCACGCCATTTTTGGGGGGGGGGGGGATTTTTAAGGGTTTTAACCCTTAAAAATCCAAAAAACAAATGGGGTCCCCCTCCCTGGGAGGGGGGGGACCCTATGTCATTTCTTTTTTTAAATTAACCCTATGTTACCTGTAACCCAGTAGGTATAAAAGGCCTCCAGCAGCAGCAGAAGAGCAGAAGCCTAAGTGATCAGCGTGGGACACAGGGATGGATGGGAGGTAAGTATTAAGAAATATATATATATTTTTTTTTAATAAAGTTATTTTTAAAAAGTGTCTTTGTGTTTTTCTTACTTTTAACCCTTTGTGAACTGGTAAGGGGTCCATGTGACCCCTATACCAGTTCACAAGGCTCGGGGGCAGCTAGCAGGTGACTTGCCATTAATCCCTGGCCACCCAAATTACCTGCCTCCCCAAAGCCCAGGGGGGGGGGCAGAAGAGCCATGGCCCTAGGCTATGGCGGCTTGTAGCCGGCAGGGCCAGGGGCCACTAAAGCTGGCCCCTGTGCCCTGTTCTACAAGCCCCCATAGCTAGTCACAGGCTGGTTACGCTGGGTAGGGGGGACCTCACACCATTTTTATTTTTTTTTATTTTTAAGGGTTTTAACCCTTAAAAATCCCCCCCAAAAAATGAGGGGGGACCCTATGTCATTTTTAATTAACCCTATGTTACCTGTAACCCAGTAGGTATAAAAGGCTTTAACATAGGATACTATGTTAAATAGTATCCTAATATGTATATATATATCCTATCTATAAATTAGAAAATTTATAGATAGGATATATATATATACATATTAGGATACTATTTAACATATCAATTAATAATATTTAGCATATCAATTAATGTAAAGCACTTATTGCACATTGTTCATGAACTGTTGTATATTTTGCACATTGTTTTATTAGTGTAGTTTAGGCTCATTTTTTGTCATTAGATAAGTATACATAGCAGCGTTGCTACTGGGTCAAATTGCCCCCCCCCCCTTCCCCCCTCATTGTTGCCCCCTCCTTGGTGTTAGTTTGTCCTATATGTTTTTTAACATGTTTTTAATATTGTCATACAGTATTTAGTATACAATGTAGTTATATGTATCAATAAATTTGGTCAATTTTTCATAGCTATTTTTGGGTCAGTGGTGCTTCTGTGTCAGGGTTGGGTGGGTGTGTGGGACCCCCCGTGCTTTGCGTTTTTTTTTTGTTTTTTTTGTTTTTTTTTACTTAAAAATATATTTAAAAAAGTAGAAAAAATACAAACAAGACATTTCATGTTAAAGTCTAAACTCTGCCACAAAAACAAAATATGCAATTTTCTTGGAAATTCCTGCAAAAATCACACTTAAACATGGCGCAAAATGGTGAAAAATTACCTGTCAGCAGAGGGTGACAAAATCTCAAGTTGGCTGGCAGTTAAAAGGTTACAGGTACCTATGCATGTTGGGTATTGTTCTGCTCGGTGGACCTTGCGCTTTCAGATTTAGCTTGTTTTTTCTTATTTGCATATTGATATTTTAGGAAAAGGTGTTTTTTATTCTGCTTTTTTATAAAATTTTTTGTGAAACCCTGTGCAACCTAAGAATTCTTCGAGATATTACTCCCAGAAAGATGAGCCCACTACAACAAGCTGGGTACGCTTAGAAAGCTTAACATGTGTACTTTCAGGGAATATATGGTTTATCAGGGATATTCCAAATGTAAAGGGTTGTTTTGGTAGAAAAAGCACAAGGTGCGCACTTTGTCTGCAGAGCTGAAATTTTAAAGTAAAATTACCTTTACGCACATGCTTTGCTTTGGGGTGTTTGGCAACTCTTTTCTTGACAGTGGCTAAGCATGTTGGGTATTATTCTGTTCGGGGCATGTTGCTTTTTCAGATTTTCAGTTTTTTTTCTGGTTTGCATATAGTTTTTTTAGGAAAATGGGGTTTTGATTCAGCTTTTTTATAAATTTTTAGGGAAACCCTGTGTAACCAAAGAATACATTGAGGGATTACTTCCAGAAAACTGCACCTATGTCAACAAGCCTGGTACGCCTAGAAAGCCGGAGGTGTATACTTCTAGGGAATATATAGTTTGTCGGGGTATTTCAAATGTAAAGGGTTGTTTTTCTTGAAAAACTGCAAGGTGCGCATATTGCATAGCATAGTTGTATTTTATCTGAAAATCTCCTAAAGCGTTGTTTCAGTTTGGGGGAGTCTCCTAGACAGGAAAGGGTGTCTACCTATACATACGTGGTACCGCTGTAACCGGGAGAAATTGGGGTTTCACACGCAATAAGATTTTATTGACAAACTTACATTTTTTATTACAAAAAAACACTACAAATTGTAAAAAAGTTTTTTTTTTTATTTTTTTGCACAGTTTTCACCCCAAAATATTGAGAATACACAAATCCCCAGATTCCTCTGCAGTGCTGAAACTGCGAAGACATGAAGTATCACGCTCTCGCAGGCGAGCGGGGCTTTACAGCCCGAGGCCCTGCGGGACTATTTCCACCCGTCCTCTTTGTGAGTAACATGCCTCCCAGCCTGGGCTGCGTTGGTCG
Source organism: Gastrophryne carolinensis (assembly GCA_027917425.1). Lineage (NCBI taxonomy): Eukaryota > Metazoa > Chordata > Amphibia > Anura > Microhylidae > Gastrophryne > Gastrophryne carolinensis. The sequence goes on from CM051237.1 coordinate 226,304,222, forward strand.
GGTGAAGGTAGGCAGCACCTAGTGTGCTTACAGAGCCATGCTCCACCGCAATCCCCATCCTTGGGGTAGGCGGTTTAGGCTAATGGTGAGCCTCATAGTGGATGCCCCTCCCGCACCTTGCCCCACGCCCCTTGTAGCGGTGAACCCCGTTTGCTGGGTCACCTTCTTCCTTAGTTTCCCCCCGTTAGTGGGGGGAAAAAGAGGGGGGGGGGTGTACGTTGGCCCAATCTTGCCATATCACACGCCTTGCCTTATCCCTATTTGGCGTCCGGGGGTCAGAGTCGCGCTTTAAACTTTATTTTTATGTTGGCCGCAGCGCCAAATATGTGACTTGGCGCGTAAGGCGGCTCTGTCTCGCGACGCCTTTGCGGTTATTTCTTTTCCTGTCTTGTTCGGCGGAGCTTCGCGCTGTCCGGGGTGGGCGTGGTCTGGTTTGAGGGATTACTTCCAGAAAACTGCACCTATGTCAACAAGCCTGGTACGCCTAGAAAGCCGGAGGTGTATACTTCTAGGGAATATATAGTTTGTCGGGGTATTTCGGGGTATTTCAAATGTAAAGGGTTGTTTTTCTTGAAAAACTGCAAGGTGCGCATATTGCATAGCATAGTTGTATTTTATCTGAAAATCTCCTAAAGCGTTGTTTCAGTTTGGGGGAGTCTCCTAGACAGGAAAGGGTGTCTACCTATACATACGTGGTACCGCTGTAACCGGGAGAAATTGGGGTTTCACACGCAATAAGATTTTATTGACAAACTTACATTTTTTATTACAAAAAAACACTACAAATTGTAAAAAAGTTTTTTTTTTTATTTTTTTGCACAGTTTTCACCCCAAAATATTGAGAATACACAAATCCCCAGATTCCTCTGCAGTGCTGAAACTGCGAAGACATGAAGTATCACGCTCTCGCAGGCGAGCGGGGCTTTACAGCCCGAGGCCCTGCGGGACTATTTCCACCCGTCCTCTTTGTGAGTAACATGCCTCCCAGCCTGGGCTGCGTTGGTCGGGTGAAGGTAGGCAGCACCTAGTGTGCTTACAGAGCCATGCTCCACCGCAATCCCCATCCTTGGGGTAGGCGGTTTAGGCTAATGGTGAGCCTCATAGTGGATGCCCCTCCCGCACCTTGCCCCACGCCCCTTGTAGCGGTGAACCCCGTTTGCTGGGTCACCTTCTTCCTTAGTTTCCCCCCGTTAGTGGGGGGAAAAAGAGGGGGGGGGTGTACGTTGGCCCAATCTTGCCATATCACACGCCTTGCCTTATCCCTATTTGGCGTCCGGGGGTCAGAGTCGCGCTTTAAACTTTATTTTTATGTTGGCCGCAGCGCCAAATATGTGACTTGGCGCGTAAGGCGGCTCTGTCTCGCGACGCCTTTGCGGTTATTTCTTTTCCTGTCTTGTTCGGCGGAGCTTCGCGCTGTCCGGGGTGGGCGTGGTCTGGTTTGTCGCGTTCCGCGTCGCCTATAGCTCTGGCCCGCCCTTTGAGGTTCGCTGGCGCCATTTTGTCGGTCTCCCGCGCGCGCGTGGTCACGATCCTCCTTCTCCCTTGGTCGCTGTAAGTGCCCTCACGGACGTTCGTTTAACTTTCTTCTTGTGCTGCGCATGGCTCTGACACCCTCTTTTCCCCTTATGTCTTTCAGACGCCAAGCTTCCAGTGGCTTCTCCCGGCCTGATATATTATATCTCACGGGGTTATATTAGATTCATCCACATTCCCAGCGGGTAGTGGGGCATCCAGGGTTGCTTACAGCATAAATCCCTACTGGCATATTACTTAGATTAATCCCCATATGGAGGCATCTCAGAATTTGGTGTCCGGGGACAAGACCGGCTGTGTACCATGTGTAGACAACCCCACTCTGACGCTGACAGAGCGCTGGTCTGCGGACCGTGTGCTGAACAAGCGCTGGCCCTGCAATCGGGCTTGCCTGTACCTGCACCTCGCTTCAATACACCTGTCTCCCCGGACTTGAATCTCACTCCTGATGAGTCGCGCTCAAGCGGGGATGACCAGCAAGTAGTGCCGCGCAAGCTTCCCACCGCGGATCATATTATGTCAGGCTTGGCAGAGCGCTTGGGCGCTGGGAAGAAACGATCCCTGACGCAATCTAACTATAGGTCTTCCACTGAAAACGAAGAACCTGCTGCTATGCAGGATCTTGATCAGTCCGAGGACGGTGATCTGTTCTCAGGGTTCAGTTCTTCAGATGAGTTGTCTTGGAACCGCGACGGTTCTGGCCCGGAGTCCTGGGGCCTGTGTGAAACTGATGAGTTACTCATTAAGATTTTTGAAGTGCTGTCTGTCTCTCCCCCGGGAGAGTCTCCCAAGCCCAAGAGGGAGTGTTTCCACACGGCGACGCCGCGCCTGGAATTCTTGGATCAGGATCATTTCCAGTATCTTATATTTAAGGAATGGGATTCCCCTTGTAAACTCACGGGGGTTTGGGACTGGAAGTACCCCTTTTCCCAAGATTTGGTTGAACGATGGTCAGTTCCTCCAGAGGTGGATGCTCCAATTATTGGGGTTGTTAACCCTCCCTTCATGGCGGCTTCCCCCTCTCGCACCCTTCGGGATGCCAAGGACCGGCGCATGGACAGATTGGCCTCCCATGCCTTTGCTAGTGTAGGGACGGCTCTGCGCCCGGTCTGTGCCGCGGCTGTTACCTCGGTGGCCGCCAGGACGCTGATCAGGAAGATAATTGACCAACAGCCAGAGGATCTCTCTTGTGAGGTCTTTAATGCACTGTCGGATTGTGACGTTTTTGTGAGATTTATCCTCTCAGCTATGGATGACACTATTAAAATGTGTGCTAAAACCTCGGCTCTTGTGGTGGCCATTCGTCGACTGCTTTGGCTGCGACAGTGGGGGGCTGACAGTGACACTAAAAAGGTTCTTACTGCTATTCCCTTTCGTGGACGTCGCTTATTCGGGGCCAGGTTGGACCTTTTTGGCAAAAAGGGTAAGGCGCAGACGGTCAGCCAGGCAACCCAGGGGCAGGGACCCCTCACCCCCTCCTTATGTTTCTGTTAAGAGAGAACCAGAAGTGTGCTTCCAACTTTTTGGAGTGGAAGCTCGTTCCCTGCGGGCGAGGGAACTGCCACAGCACTTGGTTGTTATGGCAGGATGCCATGCTTCGTTCGGGCGATGGCAGGTGATGGCCTTCCTGGACATGGTTTTGGAAAGAATGGAGTGTTTTGGGCAGTTCCCTTCAAAATTAGCCAGGGGTATTCTAGTCCCCGTTGTATCCTTTAGTGATTGGACACAGGTTGAGTTTGACCTGGAGGGTCTGGGCCTTCTTTTAGGTTGGCCTTGGCTGATAATTGCATTCACTCTACTCTTCCCCCAGGATGACGCAGTCTGCCGAGATCCGGCAGGTTAGACCGGGCATCTAGGTTCCACTGGCTTTGCCTACTTGGCATCCATCTGTTGGGACACAGACGCCCTTGTCAGTGAGCCTCTTGATGCATGCAAGGATCCTTTTCCCCTTCGGACCCTTGTTACCTCTGGATGCCTAATTTTTCCAGCCGGTGTTACAGGACCGTTTTTATATTAGGGTCTTGTCGGGGGTCCCTCCCCTGTCCCCAGATGGCTCGCCAAGGCGAGCATGGGAGCGCTTTCATGCTCATTCACCGGTGCTGTCCGCACTAGTTTCTACTTTGACTTTGGGGCTCTCTTGGAGTCTTTTGGATTGGTGCTTAGGCACATCTATTACTCGGTGCAAGCTGATTCATACTCTTCCCTATGGGGTGGCATTTAGATGGGGCCGGGTTCTACCCTCCTTTCTGATTTGGGTGCCTTGATATGGAAGGGGCCTTGCCCTCGGTGTCATTTCATTACATTCATCTTGCGGCTGGTGGGCCTATTGCTGGCGGCCCGAGGCTGTTCACTTTCCCAGATGCCCCTGGGGCCTGTGGCACCTTGGGTTACTTATCCTGGAGGGGGTTCCAACACCCCTGGAAATAGATCAGTACGCTTCCCCGGTTTTTAGGGGGGCTCCCTTCTGGTTGGTCTACTCATGGAAGTGGTTGATACATCACTTCCTTCTTGCTATCCCTGTAGATGGTCGCCATGGGGACCAGGTCTGGTAGGGCCACTAAAGGGGTTCTATTCCTTTATGAAGTTCCCTGAGGTAACTAAGGGGGGCCCCTTTAGGGGGGCCCATTTTCATACCATTGATAGGTCATCACATTGTGCCTTGTCGGGCACTAGCTTGCTGGTCGGTTTCCTTTAGGCCTTGTCTCTTGGGGACTCTTGGCCTGTCTGGTCAGTGGCCTGTCCCAGCTTTTATCCGAGAAGGTCTCGGAACAGGTTGACCCTTCTTGTAGGGTCTGCTTCTGATCCAGTGGAGATTTTTACACTCCTTGCGCTTCATTGGTATTGGCTCGTTGGCTGTCCTCTGTGCTGGGAGGGCCTTCCCTAGTGTCTCTATGAGCCTACTGATTGGGGGCGTGGCCCTGTGACTGTTACAGAGACTCTGTCCTGGTTAAGGTCCTAATTCGTTGCCCTGGGTGATTGTCCCAGGACTCTCTGGCCCTGGTCACGGTGACCTAGTCTGGCCTTTTGTCCGGGTATTCTACCCTTTGTCTGACCCTTCTTACACCCTGCTAGGTGGGGTTCTGCACAGGCTTGCTGTGGCAAGGGTGAGCTGTTGCACGGGGGGCCATGAGTGGCCCTGTGTGGTTTGGTTCGTATTTTCTGCTGGAAACAGTTGTACGGTGTGCCCTATCATGTGGGCTGTTATGCCTAGTTAGGCTCCTTACTACGTTATTCCCTTCACAGGGTTTGGACGATCGTTATTCACTCTATCAGAAATGTTCCCTCTGGGCGTCTCTTCTCTTGGAGGGTCGGGTCTAGATCCCTCCCTTTTTTATTCCTCTCCCTTTCCTACCAGCTATGTTGGGAGTTGGCGCCCTAGTTGGATGGCTGGGACTAGCTCTCTATTCCCTATGGAATGAGGTCTTACCCATGGGTACTAGAGTTCTTATGGCATGGCTGGAGTTGGTCTCCCAACTCAGTTCCTTGAGAGGTTCCAGGGCTCGCCCTGTTTGTCCTCGTTAGAGACTAGTTTCGAGCTTTGATGTTGAGCTCTCCTCTGGGGTGGCTCAGGCGCATTCCCCTGAGAATTCTAAGCTCCCTTAAGGGGGGTTGCTTATCCTGTTGCCCTGCTATGGGTTTCCCTGGGTCTTATTCAGGTTCTTGTCTGAACTGTTCCCTGCCTCAGATGTCTCTTTCAGGGCGAGTGCCTCAGTCTGGGACGTGCTATAGGAGATGGCTTCTTAGCCTAGTCCTTTTTATATTTTTTTTACAGCTCTTTATATCTGTACACTGTCTGGTGAGGATGTGTCCGCCTTGCACCAAGCTTGAGTCCAGGCAGAGGGTTGTTATTCTTCTCGATTACAGAACCTATGGTCTTGGACTGGGGTTCTGCCTTCTCTTAGCTTAAATGGGATCGGTATCCCTCAATAGGCGTTGGGAACTTCTGGACTGCTTCCTGTCCTGGGTTGGGGCTATGCCCGTTGGGCTTATAGACGTCACCATCCTTCTTGCAGCAAAATCTGGTTACTCCCATGAGTATGGGAGTCTGTTGGACGGGTCTTGCCTGGCCGGTTGCCCTTCTGGGCTCCTGATTTTCATGTTGGCTCTTGAGGAGCCTTGTTAGCTCGTGTTCAGTATTACGTTGTTCTCGCCGAGACCAGGGTTCGTATTCCCTGAAGGGAAAGGTTCTATGGTTGCCATGGCTACCCTGTTATCGTTAGTAGCATGGTTAGGCTGTTACTCTGGCCTGTTTGTTAAGGGAGATTCATTCTTCTCTCTTGGTTTGGATTTCTTCTACCGGTGCTTCGTTTGGGCCTTATGCACTTGGTTGTGAGCAGGTTGACTAGTTCTCTGCTCGTGTTTCATTAGCCTTGTAAGGCTTCATAAGCTAAGTTAGAGCCTCGCTCTAGTTGCTCCTGATAACAAGATTACAGGCGATGGCACTGTTTTCGGTTCGCTGTGCCTTTTTTCATGGGGATCCCACCCTACTTATGGACACTATGCTATTGGATGTCCCACATGTAAGGACTATGTCTGGAGCAGGACGTGCTGTCTGCTTAGAATAATACAACTCTGTGAAGTACTCACCTGTAGAGTTGGTATTATATGCAGACAGCACGTCCTGCTCCACCCCACCCTGATTCACCTTGTTCTGGATCCCCTGTGTGGTGATTATTATCTTGGATATTATTGCCAGTCTCTGGGTGGTTGTTTTCCTCCTGGCTTCTTCTCTCACTGCTTGTCAATGCTGGGGATTTGTGGGAGGTCCCTCGGTATATGTAGGGCCGGGAGGAGCTTGTTTTCTTCATGATACTGCAGTGCACGGCGCTGAAGGCGGAGGTATACCCACATGTAAGGACTATGTCTGGAGCAGGACGTGCTGTCTGCATATAATACCAACTCTACAGGTGAGTACTTCACAGAGTTGTATTATTCCCTTCCCGGTCATGGGGGGGCGGGGGGCTTCTCTCCCTCAGCTCCTATTGCCTTTTATTCCTTTTATGTCCCGGCTGGCCGCGCCAGCGCAGGTGTGTGTGTGTGCTTTATTGTGCCTTATTTGTAATTCTCACTGTTGCCGCCGCGGCCCCCTGCAGTTGGGGCGCGTTGTCTGCTGGTCAATACACGTGAGTGCCCTTGCGGGCCCCCCCTGTTTTTATCCTTTGCCTTTTGCTAAATTGCATTATAGAGCATGGCTTAATTAGTTACCTTGGCCTTATCATCTATGGTGTGTATATATATATATATATATATATATATATATATATATATATTCTCATATGGTTAGTTTACTCATGCTTACTGTCTGCATTTGTTATTTACTTGGATCTGTGTGAGTCTGTCATTCTATTTAAGGGGTTCCCTCATTATGTCTTTCAGGTGGGATTGCTCCATATTAAAAGGGGTTTATTCTAAGTATACAGTACGTCCTGCTCCAATATATAATACTTACACTTGGGTTATCCTCCGCCAGATGGCGCTGTGCACTGCAGACATGCAAAAACAGGCTCCTCCCGGCCCTTCATATACCCAGGGACCTCCCACAAATCCCCAGATTTCTCTGCAGTGCTTACTGCGAAGACATGAATTATCACTCTCTCGCAGGTGAGCGGGGCTATTCCCACCCGTCCTCCTTGTGATGTGCCTCCCAGCCTGGGCTGCGCTGGTCGGATGAAGGTAGGCAGCACCATGTGTGCTTACGGAGCTATGCTCCACCGCAGTCCCCCACCATAGGGTAGGCGGTATAGGCTGATGGTGAGCCTTCAGGGGATGCCCCTCCCGCATCATTGCCCCACGCCCCGTGTAGCGGTGGACCCTGCCCAAAGGGTCGCCATCCTCCCTCGTTCCCTCCGTTGCTCGGGGGGAAAGAAAGGGGGGGTGTGTGTGTGTGGCGGTCTTAGTGTACCCTATTACACGCTTATGGCCTTAGTACTGTGTTTGACAGGGGACAGGTGTCATACCTTTTTATGCGACCCTTGCGCATGGCTCTGACATCCTTGTTCCTTGTTTCCCTTTTTGTCTTTCAGACCGTGGTTCCGGTGACTTCTCTCGGCCCTGTGTAGCTCCCGGTTGAGACTATTAAATTTACTCCCACTTCCCCGCGGGTTATTGGGGCAACCAGGGTAGATTACAGCGTTAATCCCTACTGGCCCATTGTGCCGATTAAATCACCATATGGAGGCATCTCAGGATATTGTGAACGGGGTTCCTTCGGGACAAGCCCGGCTGTGTGTAGCTTGTGGGGTCTTACCTGGCAGCGGTGACAATACACGGGTCTGTGTTCCTTGTGCACAGCAGGCGCTATCAGTTCTTCCCGCCTCTTCTGAGGCTGGGCCTGCACCTCGCCTCACTTCACCTACTCCCCCAAGCCTGAGTCTAACCCCCAATACTAGCGGGGATTCTCATCCTGATATGGCCACTAGATTGGCCAGTGTTGAAAAGATTATTGCCAATTCCTTAGCGCGTAAGGCCACCGCAAAGAAGCGGCATCTAACCCCTGACTCTGCCCTGTTCCCTATGGAATCGGATGAGTTATCGCTTCCTTATGGCCATACCCCCTCGGATGAGGGGGAGTTGTTCTCTGACTCTGGGTCATACGATGAGGAGTCGAGGGGTCATGACGAGTCTGGTACCGAGCACTGGTCCTCGGATGATATTGACAGATTGTTGGTTCACATCTTTGAGGTTTTGTCCCTCTCTCCCCCTGCTGCGGCTCCCAGGCAGAGGGGTGACCTTTTTCATACTGCTAAGGCTCGTCTGGAGTTTCCCGAGCAAACTCATTTCAATAGCCTCATGCTCAAAGAATGGGAACATCCCAGTAGACTTCCTGGGATCCCTAAGAGTGTGGATAGGAAGTATCCCTTTCCGGTTGACGTGGTTAAGTGCTGGTCATCGCCTCCTGAGGTCGATTCTCCTATTCTAGGGCTGTCCAACACCTCTATTATGCATTCTCCTGACACTACTACGCTGCAGGACTCTGAAGACTGGCGTATTGACCAATTGGCATGCCATGCCTTTGCATTTGGGGGTGCGACTTTGCGCCCGGTCTGCGCCTCAGCCATCACGGCAGTCGCGCTCAGGACTATGATTAGGAATACACTGGATGGCACAGATGAGTTGCCACCTGATACTGTCAATACACTGTCTAACTGTGATGTATTTGTGAACTTTATCCTGTCTGCATCGGACGATGCTATTAAGATGTGTGCCAGATCTTCTGCCCTGGTGGTAGCTATTCGCCGCGCGGTTTAGTTGCGCCAGTGGGCGGCTGACAATGCGGCTAAGAAAGCCTTTACTGGGCTCCCTTTTTAAGGGGCTGTGCCTTTTGGGAGACCGCCTAGACCTCTTTGCCAAAGGAAGGAAGTTACCCCAGCACAGGCGGCAGACTCGGCCCTTTCGAGGCCAGAGCACCCTTTCAGTCCCCTACTGTGGGGCAAAACAGGGAAAAGGGGTGTCCTTCGCTGGGTCCCGCGCAGATTCCTGGCACAGGAACAGAGGACACCGTCCCGGTTCCTCCTGGGGGTCCAAGCCCAAAGCCCCTCCCAAGACCCCTCAGGCATGAAGGGGCGCCCTCGCCCGTCAGGGCGGGGGGACGTCTGCAGCACTTCGAGCATGTCTGGAGGCGCCACGTCTCAGACCGTTGTATCCAGGAGGTAGTGTCCTCCGGCTACAAGATAGAATTTGCTGTACTGCCCCCCACCAGAATCATCGGGTTTCGGATCCCACAGGATCCTGCCTCAGCTCAGGTCTTGTGGCTGGCCATACAGGGTCTATTGGATCTAGGGGGTCATTTGCAAGGTCCCCTTAGGAGACAGGGGCATGGGGTTCTATTCCAACCTCTTCACAGTACCCAAGAAAGATGGGTCAGTCAGTCACAACAAATTTGTCAAGAACAGGCACTTTTGCATGGAAACGCTGCGCTCGGCCATCAGCTCTTTGCGCCCAGGGGACTTAATGACGTCCGTGGACATCAAAGATGCTTACCTTCACGTCCCGGTGTTTCCAGGTCACCAAAGGTTTCTCAGATTTGCACTGGAAGATCAACATTACCAATTTGTGGCTCTGCCATTCGCCTCACTTCGGCTCCCAGGGTGTTCACCAAGGTGCTAGCAGGGGTGATGTCTCTGATAAGGTTAAGGGGCGCGTGTTACCCTACCTGGACGACATACTCATCACCTCTCGGTCTCTGCGGCAGGCAGAGTTGGACACTCAGCTGGTAGTGTCTACCCTGGAGTCCTTCGGCTGGGTGATCAATTACCCCAAGTCCTCTCTGTCCCCCTCCTCGGTGACTCCGTTCCTGGGAATGATTCTGGATACGGTTCAGTCAAGGATATTCCTTCCTCAGCAGAAGGTGGAAGCTCTGATTGCGCAGGCGAGGTTCCTGCTATCGTGCCCACAGCCCTCCATCGGGCAGGGAATGCAGCTGGTGGGCCTGATGGTGGCGAGCTTCGAGGCGGTGCCTTTTGCTCAGTTCCATTTGAGACCTCTGCAGCTTCACCTTCTGTCAGTGTTGGACAAGAACCCAGCGTCCTTGGACAGGGTCTGTGTGCTTCCCCCCTCGGTCAGACGGTCCCTTGCGTGGTGGCTGGACCACAGGAACTTGATAGGGGGCAGGTCCTTTCTGGCCCCCTCATGGGAGACACCTGAGGGGTCTGTCGGTCCAGGTACGCTCGGACAACAGAACGGCGGTTGCTTACATCAACCATCAGGGAGGGACTCGGTGCAGGGGTGCCCTCCAGGAGGTGTCTCAGATTCTGACATGGGCGGAGGCCAATGTCCAATGCATTTCGGCCGTGTACATTCCGGGGGCGGAGAATCTGCTAGCAGATGCTCTGAACAGGGGGACGTCCCGTCAGGGGGAGTGGTCCCTCTGCAACAGGGTATTTCAGTCCCTGTGTCACCGTTGGGGGTCTGCCGGATGTGGATCTGTTTGCATCCCGTCACAATCACAAGCTCCCGGCCTTCGTATCCCTGTCTCGGGACCCTCTGGCCTTGGCCACAGATGCCCTGTGCTTGTCATGGAAGGAGTTTCGACTCCTGTATGTATTTCCACCATTCCCCCTTCTGGGCAGGGTTCTGCGCAAGATTGCTCTGGAAGGGGTACCTGTGATTCTAGTGGCCCCCAGGTGGCCAAGAAGAGTGTGGTTCGCAGACGTGGTTCAAATGGCAGTAGACCAGTACGACCTGCCAGGGGTACCAGATCTGCTAACTCAGGGCTCCTTACGCCATGCCAATTTACAAACTCTGGCTTTGACGGCCTGGCTGCTGAAACCTCCATCTTGATGGAGAAAGGTTTGTCTGCCTCTGTGGTAGGTACTATGGTGCAGGCTAGGAAGAAGACTTCTTCTGCTATCTGTTATAGAGTATGGCGTACCTACATTGGCTGGTGTGAGTCTAAGTCTTTTCCCTGTAGGGAATTCTCAGTCCCTAGGGTTCTGGAGTTCTTACAGAATGGTCTGGAGTTAGGTCTAAAACTCAGTACTCTGAAGGGTCAGGTTTCTGCCCTGTCTGTCTTCTTTCAGGAGTCCTTTGCTCAGCATCACTTGATTAAGACCTTCTTTCAGGGGGTCACTCATGTGCGCCCCCCCACGTAAACCTATGGTCCCTGTCTGGGATTTAAATTTGGTTTTATCTGCCTTGCAGGGTGCTCCCTTTGAGCCTATTCATGAGGCGGCTATGGCTGTCCTTACTCTCAAGGTTGTCTTTTTGGTGGCTATTACTTCGGTCAGGCGTGTGTCTGAGCTGGCTGCTCTGTCTATTCAGCCTCCGTACTATGAGAGACACCAGGACAAGGTGGTGTTCCGCTTTAAACCGGACTTTCTGCCGAAGGTGGTGTCTGCTTTTCATCTGAATCAGGACATAGTTCTTCCTTCCTTGTGTCCCAATCCTAGTAACGATAAGGAAAGGGTTTTGCATTCCTTGGACGTGGTCAGGTGTTTGAAATATTACCTGGTAGTCACTGTGGCTTTCAGGAAGGCTGATGCTCTCTTCGTTGTGCCTTCCGGACCTAGGAAAGGTTTGGCTCCCGCTAAGTCTACCATTAGCAAATGGATTCGTCAGGCTGTGATTCAGGCCTATTCTGCTAAGGGGAAGAGTGCTCCCTTCCGCCTTACTGCTCATTCTACTCGTGCTATTGGTGCCTCTTGGGCCTTCCAGCACCAGGCTTCTGTTGAACAAGTTTGCAAGGCCGCTACTTGGTCTTCTGTTCGTACCTTTTCAAAGTTTTACAAGGTTGATGTTAGGGCCTCAGCTGATGCTGTGTTTGGCCGCAAGGTTTTACAGGCGGCAGTGGTTTAACCCTTTAAACGCCAGCCACGTAAAATTTACGTGGCTGCCTCTCCTGCAGTTAACCGCCAGCCACGTAAATTTTACGTGGCTAGCGTTCCCTTACCTTCCGGGCCATCGGGGGGGCATCAGCGGGCCAGTTGCTGTGGATGCAGCTTGCAGGGAGGTCAGGCGGAGGTGACCTGGGTGTGACCCAAGTCACCCGATCGCTCCCCTGACCAATCAGCAGGGGGCGCACGGCAGCTGTCATCAGCCGGCGCCCCCTGCTTACCTCATCTGGCGCCCCCTGCTTACCTCATCCGGCGCAGCATCTTTTCTGGAGCCCAGGGCGACGGTAAGGCCGATCGCCGGCAAAACGCCCTCCGCCCCTACCCTCCGCCACCCCGCCTGCTCGCCCCTCGCCCCCTATTAGCTGGCTATACGCGCGACGCGCGCCCGACAGCTCCCCGCTCACCCTCAGCCGTGGGTGGATCCTGTCGCCACCATGGCGCCATCCATCCATCTATCCATCCATCTATCCATCCATCCTATCACCCCCAATGCTGCCATCCATCCTCTCACCCCCAATCCAGCCACCCGGTCACCCCCAATGCAGCCATCCATCCATCCTGTCACCCCCAATGCAGCCATCCATCCATCCTGTCACCCCCAATGCAGCCATCCATCCATCCTGTCACCCCCAATGCAGCCATCCATCCTGTCACCCCCATGCCGCCATCCATCCATCCTGTCACCCCCATGCAGCAATCCATCCTGTCACCCCCATGCAGCCATGCATCCTGTCACCCCCCATGCAGCCATGCATCCTGTCACCCCCCATGCAGCCATGCATCCTGTCACCCCCCATGCAGCCATGCATCCTGTCACCCCCCATGCAGCCATGCATCCTGTCACCCCCCATGCAGCCATGCATCCTGTCACCCCCCATGCAGCCATGCATCCTGTCACCCCCCATGCAGCCATGCATCCTGTCACCCCCCATGCAGCCATGCATCCTGTCACCCCCCATGCAGCCATGCATCCTGTCACCCCCCATGCAGCCATGCATCCTGTCACCCCCCATGCAGCCATGCATCCTGTCCCCCCCTATGCAGCCATGCATCCTGTCACCCCCATGCAGCCATGCATCCTGTCACCCCCATGCAGCCATGCATCCTGTCACCCCCATGCAGCCATGCATCCTGTCACCCCCATGCAGCCATGCATCCTGTCACCCCCATGCAGCCATGCATCCTGTCACCCCCATGCAGCCATGCATCCTGTCACCCCATGCAGCCATGCATCCTGTCACCCCATGCAGCCATGCATCCTGTCACCCCCATGCAGCCATGCATCCTGTCACCCCATGCAGCCATGCATCCTGTCACCCCATGCAGCCATGCATCCTGTCACCCCATGCAGCCATGCATCCTGTCACCCCATGCAGCCATGCATCCTGTCACCCCATGCAGCCATGCATCCTGTCACCCCATGCAGCCATGCATCCTGTCACCCCCCATGCAGCCATCCATCCATCCTGTCACCCCCCCATGCAGCCATCCATCCATCCTGTCACCCCCCCATGCAGCCATCCATCCATCCTGTCACCCCCAATGCAGCAATCCATCCATCCTGTCACCCCCATGCAGCCATCCATCCATCCTGTCACCCCCATGCAGCCATCCATCTTGTCACCCCCATGCAGCCATCCATCTTGTCACCCCCATGCAGCCATCCATCTTGTCACCCCCATGCAGCCATCCATCCTGTCACCCCCATGCAGCCATCCATCCTGTCACCCCCATGCAGCCATCCATCCTGTCACCCCCATGCAGCCATCCATCCTGTCACCCCCATGCAGCCATCCATCCTGTCACCCCCATGCAGCCATCCATCCTGTCACCCCCATGCAGCCATCCATCCTGTCACCCCCATGCATCAATCCATCCATCCTGTCACCCCCAACCCAGCCATCCTGTCACCCCCATGCAGCCATCCATCCTATCCCCCCAGGCGATCATGTGCTCCCTGGCGGCCGCGCTCGCACCCACCTGGCCTCCATCTTGGTCGGCTCTGACAGCCGGCATCTTGATTGGCCTCCTCGCCCTGCCTGCCCCGCCTCAGCCATTGGCTACAGGGCATTGCCGGCGCGGGACATGAGAGCAGGCCGCCGGACTCCGCCCACCTGCTGGGTCAGGGACGTGTGACTGACTTAAGTACTGAGGAAGAGACCCCGGAAGAAAAGGTATTTAAAAAAAACAAAATAAAAAATAGATGTTGATTTTGGAGAGGGAGTGTGTGTGTATATGTGTTTTTTTTTTTTCAGTTTGGTCACGGGGCTCCCGAGCGCATGCCCATAGGGGCGCCCGTGCCCCATGACCAACAAATAAATCTGGCCAGTTCGGTGGCATCCCGATTTGGAATGCCCTGGAGGGGAAGGTCAGAGACCAACCTCCACAACAACCAGTATAACCAGTGAGTTTCAGGAAGGCTTGCGTCCAGAAAGCTGCAGCTACAACAACAAGCCTGGTACGCCTAGAACGCTTGAGGTGTGTACTTTCAGGGAACATGTGGTTTGTGGGGGGTATTTTTATTGAAAAGTGATGTTTTGGTTGAAAAAGCGCAAGGTGCGCACGTTGTCTGCAGAGCAGGAAATTTCAAGTGAAATGCCCGTTATGCATACGCTTTGCTTTGGGGTAATTGGCAACCCTACCCTTGGAGGTAGCTATGCATGTTGGGTATTGTTCTGTTCAGAAGACCTTGCCATTTCAGATTTGATTAGTTTTTTTTGGTTAGCGCATGTTTTTTATAGAAAAATTTGGTCTTAATGCTGCATTTTTGCTATTTTTTTAGGGAAATCCGGTACAACCAGTGAGTTTCGGGAAGGCTTGCGCCCAGAAAGCTGCAGCTACAACAACAAGCCTGGTACACCTAGAACGCTTGAGGTGTGTACTTTCAGGGAACATATGGTTTGTGGGGGGTATTTCAATTGAAAAGTGGTGTTTTGGTTGAAAAACCGCAAGGAGAGCAAAATGGTGTATTTTCTTTGAAAATTAGCTCAGTCGCTCTTTTTAGTTTTACGTGTCACGTGGGTAGGAAAGGATGTCTACCAATACATATGTGGTACTGTTGCAATCGGGAGCAATAGGGCTTTTACACACAATATGATTTTCTGGAACAACTTGCATGTTTTATTAGGAAAACACACTAAAATTGTCGAAAAAATTTTTTGGGTTTTTTTTTTACATATTTTCCATAAAAATATTTAAAAAACACTGACAATCTTACAAACAAGACACTTCATGTTAAAGCCCAGACTGTGCTGAAAAAAACAATATATAATTGTCCAGGGAAATACTGGGAAATCTCTTCAAAAATCACAGTTGAACATGTGGAGCGCAAAATAGTGCAAAATAGTCTGGCAACAAAGGGTGACAAAATCTCAAGGTAGGCTGCCGGTTAAAGGGTTAAACTGCCTGCTGTTACCTTTTTTGAGGATCCCACCCTACTTTATGGACACTGCTATTGGATGTCCCAAGTGTAAGTATTATATATTGGAGCAGGACGTACTGTATACTTAGAATAATACAATTCTGTGAGATACTCACCTGTAGAATTGGTATTATACGTATACAGTACGTCCTGCTCCACCCCAGCCTGTTTTTTTTGCATTATTCTGGATCCCCTGTATGGTGATTGTTATCATTGTTGTTATTACCAGTTTTGGTGGTTAGTTTCTCCTGGCTTCTTTTTCACTGCTTTTCAATGCTGGGGATTTGTGGGAGGTCCCTGGGTATATGAAGGGCCGGGAGGAGCCTGTTTTTTGCATGTCTGCAGTGCACAGCGCCATCTGGCGGAGGATAACCCAAGTGTAAGTATTATATATTGGAGCAGGACGTACTGTATACATATAATAACAATTCTACAGGTGAGTATCTCACAGAATTGTATTTTTCTCCCGGTCCTATGTCCCTTGTTCAAATTGGTTCCCTGTGTGATTATAAATCCTCCCACTTACGGACACTAAGGGGCATCTCGGGTAGCTTCATAGCGTAATTCCCATTGATCATGCGACTATCAAAAAATCACCATATGGAGGCTCCCCAGGATACTGGACTTGGGGTCCCTTCGGGACAACCCCAGTCGTGTGTGTGTTATGTGGGGCATCCCTTTTGCGAGATAACGTGCAAATTTGTGTACTATGTGCACATCAGGCGCTTGTGCGGCAAGCCGGGCCCCGTGCGGATGGTTCAGCCACGCTGGCTTCATCACCTACACACCCACGCCTGGTTAGCACCCCAAGTGACATGGCCCAGTGGGGACTCGCATTCTGACGTATGCACTAGACTGGCCAACAGTGAAAGATTGATTGCTAGCTCTGTGGCCAAGAAGGCCCCAGCTAAGAGACTGCACTTGGCGCCAGCCTTTGATTATACTGATTTGGAACCATTTGACTTGTCTGATTGTTCCCCGCTCGAGGAAGGGGAATTTTTCCCGGAATCTGACCCATCTGAGGATCGGCAGTGCTCTGGCGCTGATGCCGGTTCAGAGCGCGGGGATACCGTCGACACCCATAGGCTCCTTATTCAAATTTTTGAGGTACTTGCCATTTCCCCTTCTGCGGAGGCCCCTCCGCAACAGGGGGAATTTTTTGGGGCCGCCAAACCCCGTTTGGAGTTCCCTGATCAGAATCAGGTATCCCTCACGGGTGGGATAAGAAGTATCCCTTTCCTGTTGATGTAGTTAAACGCTGGTCGACACCCCCATAGGTCGACGCACCCGTCCTGGGATTGCCCAATACTTCAGTCTTGCATACCCCGGATTCCACTACCTTGAAGGATAGTGAGGACCGACGTCTCGATCAATTGGCTTCACATGCCTTTGCTTGTGTGGGTTCGGCCTTGCTTCCGGTTTGTGCTTCTGCGCTCGCGGCCGTGGCTACTAGAGCTCTAATTAGGGGCCTTTTGGATGGTTCCCAATTGGATCCTTGCAGTGAGGAGTTTACAGCCTTGACTCATTGTGAGATGTTCATGGCTTTTGTCTTATCAGCCTTGGATGATACTATCCGTATGTGTAGCAGGACCTCAGCATTGCAGGTTGCCATACGCCGGTCGGTCTGGTTGCACCAGTGGGCGGCCGATAATGCTGCTAAGAAGGCACTTACAGGTCTTCCCTTCGTGGGTCTGCGCCTGTTTGGCGATCATTTAGACTCTGTTGCCAAAGGGGGTAAGTTACCTCAACGCAAGAAGCAGCGCCGCCCCTTTCGGGGTTCAGGCTCATTCAACCCCGCTTTTCGTGGCTCTCTGTCAGGCAGGGGAACGTATTTCACTGCATTCCGAGGAGATTCTTTGGGTAGGGGCAGAGGACGTGCCCGACCCGGGACTTCCTGGGGTACTAAACTCAAATCCATTGCCAAGCCCGCTCAGCAATGAAGGGGCGCCCTCACCCTTGCGGGTGGGGGGACGGCTGTGGCTCTTTGCCCAGGTCTGGACCCTAGAGGTCACAGACTTCTGGATCCGGGAGGTAATTTCCTCCGTGAAGCTGAAGTTTGCATGCCGGCCTCCTCCCAGATTCCTCAGGTCCATCCGTCCGTCGGACCCACGGGCGGCACAGGGCCTTTTTCTGGCGGTGAAAAACCTTTGGAATATGGGGGTAGTTTGTCCGGTTCCCCCCACGGAGAGAGGTCTGGGTTACTATTCCAACCTCTTTACGGTGCCCAATAAAGATGGCTCCATAAGACCCATTTTGGACTTGAAAACTCTCAACCGGTTCATCCGAACCAAAAAATTTCGCATGGAGACTCTGCACTCTGCTGTCAATTCACTGCGTCCGGGGGACTTTTATGACCTTAATGGATATCAATGACGCTAACCTTCATGTGCCGGTCTTCCCGGGACACCAAAGGTTCCTCAGGTTCGTGGTAGACAACCAGCATTACCAGTTTGTGGCTCTTCCCTTGGGGCTGACTTAGGCGCCCAGGGTGTTCACCAAGGTATTGGCGGGCGTGATGGCCCTTATCAGAGTCCAGGGCATTCGTATTTTGCCTTACCTTGATGACCTTCTCATTACGTCATCCTCTCTCCACCAGGCGGAGCTGGACACCAGGGCGGTGATGTAGACGCTGGAGAGGTTCGGGTGGGTAATCAATTACCCCAAGTCCTCTCTATCCCCTTCAAGGGTGGCTTTGTTCCTGGGCATGACTCTGGATACCATTCAGACCAGGGTGTTCCTGCTCCAGCCGAAGGTGGATGTTCTTCATGCACTAATTCGTCTTCTTCTGTCCAGCCCTTGTCCGTCCATCAGGCAATGCATGAGGCTGGTAGGTTTGATGGTGGCTTGCTTCGAGGCAGTGCCATTTGCTCAGTTTCACATGAGACCCCTTCAGCGTGTTCGACGTGTTTCTGAGTTGGCGGCTCTATCCATTCAGGCCCCCTACTTTGAGAGACATCAGGACAAGGTGGTTTTCCGCTTTAAACCAGACTTCCTGCCTAAAGGTTGTCTCTGCTATTCTCAGTGTGTCACACACCCCGCTTCTTACGATCAGGTTACTCCACCGGCAGGTGGCGACGTTGCAGAGAGAAGTCTTGAAAACAAGCCCCTTCCGGCCTACATATACCTGGGACCTCCCACTTAACACCCAGTGTTTTCTCTCTGCAAGATGCGACAAGACAGAAGAAAGAAGTCTCCTGCTTGCAGGTAGCCGGGGTCAGACCCCGGCATCCCCTTTTGGTCTATTTCTGCCCAGGTGCTTGTTTTTTTTGTATACTCTGTTAAAAATGCTGGAAGCCTCCCAGCCTAGGCTGCTGCCTGGGCAATGGTAGACGGCACCTCATGGTGCCTAGGAGCTTAGCTGCTCCGCTCGTCCCCACGCGTGGGGCAACATGGTTATCCGGCCAGTGATCCGGATTTGGGATGCCCCGTCCCGTTCCCCCCCCCTTTTAGCCTAGCCTTCCCTCGCCTGGTCCCTTCTCCCTTAGCGTGGGGGGGGGGGTGGCCCTTGGGGGTGTCGTTTCTGGCCTTGCTTTGAGTGTGCCTTGCATGCATGTTTGTTTACATCCTTGCTGTATGTTTTAAGCACTGTTTATAGCTAGTTGGGCTGGCGCTGCGGTCTAACCGCAGGTGTTCCTCTGCGGGGGCTCCTTTTTTCCGGGTGTCCCTGGTGGTCTAGTGGTGATGTATGTTTACTCTGGGGCGGGCGGGTGCCTTGTGTATTTGCGGGCACCCGCCTCGCTCATGCGGCGTCGCCATTAGGCGAAGCCGCGGTGCTCGTCTCTAGGGGGCGGGGCCACGTTGACGCGGCCCGCGCTGTGATGGGGGCGGGGCCGGAGCGCTTCGCGCTCTTTGTCCGGCCCGCCCTGCGTCTTCCCTCCTCTGGAGTTGCTGCAGCTGTGTGCACGATTGGCCTGTGTCCGGGGCCGGGAGGGCTCTAAAGCTTGCTCAAGTGTAATCTTTGCCTTTTGTCTGTTGTCATGCAGTTCTGTACTTTTTT
This sequence comes from Gastrophryne carolinensis, assembly GCA_027917425.1. Classification (NCBI taxonomy): domain Eukaryota; kingdom Metazoa; phylum Chordata; class Amphibia; order Anura; family Microhylidae; genus Gastrophryne; species Gastrophryne carolinensis. The sequence goes on from CM051237.1 coordinate 226,323,504, forward strand.
CATGCAGTATATATATTCCTAATGGGCTGATTGTCATATGGTTGTAAATACTCATAGGATTGGTTGCACTGGCTCATCACTGTGATAGTGCACTTTTTATAAATGCCTTTTGGGTATAAAGGGCTGCATTTTAATTCTAGAAATCTTCATATATATATTTATTTATATACATATTCATATATATGTGTTTTTCAGTATACCTTGTTTATTTCAATGTATAGTGTCTGTATGTTTGCTTGCCTTTTGTTATAGTCTCTGGGGGCTGATTGTGGTCTCTTTTCCTACAGGTCCGGGGATTTCCGCGCTGCGGTGGGCCCGGTCTGATATACCTGGCTAGTCTTATTAGGTTAAAAAATCCTCCCACTCCCGGGACTTTAATTATTAGAGGGGCATCCCGGGTTGCTTAATGCGTAAATCCCTGGGTTATTGCGAATGCCATAAATTTCACCATATGGAGGCTTCCGACATTACCGGAAATCACTCTTCGGGGCTATCCAGGCTGTGTGGGGGTTGTGGGGCTCCGCTCCCAGGCGATGATGTCATAATATGTATTCCATGTGCACAGCAGAATATTGCGCGCCAGTCAGGCACTCTGGCTTCTGGCTCCGCGCAACCTCCGTCATCTCCTACCCCCCCCCCCCACCTATTCCGGACCCCGTGTGACGTTGTCAAAGGTGGGGATTCACAATCCGAGGTGTGTGCACGATTGGCCAGCCTTGAGAAAATAGTTTCTGCTGCGTTGGCTCAGAAGGCTACGGCTAAGCGGAAGCACCTTTCTCCGGCATCGCCTGTTCTGGAGGATGAGGTGTTCGAAATATTGGATTGGTCCGATTGTCCCCCGGCTGAGGAGGGGGAGCTCCTAGAGGAGTCGGACGAGCCTGTAGACCAGCAATTGGTTGGTACCGCTGGCGACCAGGCTGCGGGGGTGTTCCTGGACACTCCTTCCATGTTGGCTCAAATGTTTGAGATTTTGGCTTTGGATCCACCTGAGGCAGTCCCCCCGCCAAAGGGTGAGTTGTTTGATGTGCCCCAGCCGCGTTTGGTGTTTCCCAGGCAGCAACACTTTGTGAGGGTTGTCCTTAAGGAATGGGAACAACCCACGCGCCTTGTTGGAGTTCCTCCTAGTTGGGATAAGCGTTATCCCTTTCCAGAGGATTTGGTGAAGCTTTGGTCTGTTCCCCCTGACGTCGATGCCCCCGTGTTGGGGCTGTTTAACTCGGCTGTGTTGCACTCCCCTGACACTACTACCATTAAGGATGGTGAGGATCGTCGGATTGATCAATTGGCTCGCCATGGTTTTATCAGTGCTGGATCGGCACTGCGGCCGGTTTGTGCTTCGGCGCTTCTTCTGATGGCTGTTAGGTCCATTATTAGAGATTTGTACGCAGATCTTGATCCCACTTGTGATGAGTTCGGTTCTCTCAAGCAGTGTGAGTCGTTTATGTCATGACCGCCCAGGACGATGCGCTTGCGATGTGTAGCAGGACCGCGTCGTTCTTTTCGGGGAGCGGCTTCCTTTAGTCCCTCCTTTCGGGGAGCCAGAGCGGGCAGAGGGGCCTCCTTTCCCGCTACCAGGGGTGCAGGTTGGACCCGGGGGAGGGGCCGTGGCCGTCCCGGTCAGTCCTGGGGCGCCAAGCCCAAGCCTGCTGGTAAGCCCGCTCAGCAATGAGGGAGTGCCCTCACCCGTGCAGGTGGGGGGACGATTGCGACACTCCTCCCTGGTTTGGGACCAGGAGGTTCCGGACAGATGGATCCGGGAGGTGGTGTCATCTGGTTACAAGCTGGAGTTCGAGTCTCGCCCTCCTTCACGGTTTTTCCGGTCTCGGGTGCCCACCGATCCTTTGGCCGTGCAGGGGCTCCTGGCGTCGGTGAAGAATCTTCTGGAAATGGCGGTCATCCGGCCGGTGCCGCGCTTGGAGGTGGGCCTCGGGTTTTACTCCAATCTTTTCACTGTCCCCAAGAAAGACGGATCGGTTCGCCCCGTTCTGGATCTGAAGTTCCTCAACAGGTTCATCCGTACTCCGAAGTTTCGCATGGAAACTCTGCGATCGGCCATCGGTTCTCTTCGACAGGGGGACTTCATGACGTCCATAGACATCAAGGATGCTTACCTTCATGTTCCCATCTGCCAGGCTCATCAACGTTTTCTTCGGTTCGTAATGAAGGATCAGCATTTTCAATTCGTGGCACTTCTGTTTGGCCTTACCTCGGCTCCAAGAGTGTTCACCAAGGTGCTGGCAGGGGTGATGGCCATTCTCAGATCTCAAGGCATTCGCGTCGTACCTTATCTGGACGACCTTCTCATCATGGCTCCTTCTCTCAATCAATCGGAGACGGACACCAGGAAGGTGGTCTCCACGCTGGAAAGCTTCGGTTGGGTGATCAACTTTCCCAAGTCCTCCCTCGCCCCGGCCAGGGTGGTGTCCTTTCTGGGAATGCGGTTGGATTCTTGTCAACACAGGGTGTTTCTGCCTCAATCCAAGATTTGTCTGCTTCAGGAATTGGCTCGGTTCCTTCTTTCCAATCCTCGACCGTCCATCCGTCTGGGGATGAGACTGGTAGGGTTGATGGTTGCCTCTTTCGAGGCAGTTCCTTTTGCTCAGTTTCACACAAGGACGCTTCAGCTTCATCTGTTGGCGTCTTGGGACCGGCGTCCACGGTCGTTGGATCGCCCCTTCCAGTTGTCCTCCGGGGTCCGGCAGTCCCTTCAATGGTGGTTGGTCTCGACCAATCTCTTAAGGGGCAGGTCTTTCCTGACTCCTCTCTGGGAAATTGTCACCACGGACGCCAGTCTTTCGGGATGGGGGGGATTCTGGAAGGATCTTCAGTTTCGGGGGCAGTGGGGAACTCGAGAGGCCCACTTGCCCATGAGTGTTCTGGAACTGAGAGCCATCCGTCTGGTTCTCGTTCATTTGACTCGGCATGTTCTGGGCCTTCCGGTTCAGGTTCGTTCGGACAATCAGACGGCGGTTGCTTACATCAATCATCAGGGAGGGACTCGCAGTCTGACCTGGGCGGAGGCCCATGTTCCTTGTCTCTCTGCAGTTTACATTCCGGGTGTGGAAAACAGGGAAGCGGATCTCTTGAGTAGGTGTTCTTCCCGTCTGGGAGAATGGGCTCTCCATCCTCAAGTTTTTCGGGCGCTGTGTCTCCGGTGGGGGACACCGGAGGTGGACCTGTTTGCCTCTCGTCACAATTGCAGGCTTCCGACCTTCGTGTCGCTCTCCCAGGATCCTGTGGCTCTGGCGGTGGACACCATGTCCCTGAGCTGGGGGGATCTGGGGTTTCTGAACCTTTTTCCTCCGATACCCATGCTAGGCAAGGTGGTACGGAAGCTGGCTCTGGAAAGGGTGTCCGCCATTCTCGTGGCTCCAAGGTGGCCAAGGCGAGTATGGTTCACAGACATCGTTCGGCTGGCGGTGGATCAGATCGTTCTGCCTCTTCGGCCCGATCTGCTCACTCAGGGTCGGCTGTGTTACCCCAATTTACCAACGCTGGGTTTGACGGCTTGGCTGCTGACTTCAAGGAGGAGGGTCTTTCTGACTCGGTTGTTAAGACTCTGATCTGTGCCCGGAAGAGGTCTTCTTCTACCATCTACTATAGGACTTGGAGAGCCTATATCGCTTGGTGTGAGGTTAGATCTTTGCCTTGTAGGGTCTTTTCGGTTTCCAGGATTCTGGATTTTCTGCAATCAGGGCTGGACTCTGATCTCCAGCTGAGTACTTTGAAAGGGCAGGTTTCTGCCTTGTCTATCTTTTTTCAGAAGCCTTTTGCACTTCATCCTTTAGTCAAAACTTTTTTCCAGGGGGTTACGCATGTGCGGCCTCCCAGGAAGCCATTTGGGACTTGAACTTGGTTCTTTCTGCTCTTCAGGCTCCTCCCTTTGAGCCCTTGCAGGATATTGCTTTGTCTACCTTGACTCAGAAGATTGCCTTCTTGGTGGCTATCACTTCGGTTCGGCGTGTCTCGGAGTTGGCGGCCTTGTCGATTCAGGCGCCCTACTTTGAGAGGCATCAGGACAAGGTAGTCTTTCGTTTCAAACCGGACTTTCTTCCTAAGGTTGTTTCTGCTTTTCATTTGAATCAGGATATTGTTCTTCCCTCCTTGTGTCCTAAGCCTAAGAATGACAAGGAGAGGGTTTTGCATTGTTTGGATGTAGTACGCTGTGTTTAGTACTATTTGATTACTACTTCTCCTTTTCGTAAGACTGATGCCTTTTTTGTTGTGCCCTGTGGGCCTAAGAAGGGTTTGGCTCCGGCCAAGTCTTCCATTAGCAAATTGATTCGTCAGGCGATTGTTGGGGCCTATTCGGCCAAGGGGAAGGTTCCCCCTTTTCGTATCACTGCTCATTCTACTCGTGCTGTTGGAGCGTCTTGGGCTTTTCAGCACCAATCTTCTGTTGAACAAGTTTGTAAGGCCGCTACTTGGTCTTCTGTTCATACTTTTTCTAAGTATTACAGGGTTGATGTGCGGGCCTCAGCGGATGCTGTTTTTGGCTGCAAGGTTCTGCAGACCGCAGTCGTTTAAGGTATGCTTCATTTTGCTGTCGGTTACCCACCCCTTGTGGACACTGCTTTTGGATGTCCCGATCGTAAGAATTAAAGGGGAAGCGGGGTGTGTGACACACTGAGAATAATACCATTTTGTGAGTACTCGCCTGTAAAATGGATATTGTCAGTGTGTCACACACCCCGCTTCACCTGCCCTTTTTGGTATCCTGGATCCTCTATATGGTGAAGCTTTCCTTTGTTTTATTTTGAGGTTACCGTTGGATTTCATGGTACCTTGTCTTACTGCTGTTTGAATTCACTGGGTGTTAAGTGGGAGGTCCCAGGTATATGTAGGCCGGAAGGGGCTCGCTTTCAAGACTTCTCTCTGCAACGTCGCCACCTGCCGGTGGAGTAACCCGATCATAAGAATTAAAGGGGAAGCGGGGTGTGTGACACACTGACAATATCCATTTTACAGGTGAGTACTCACAAAATGGTATTTTTCACCTCAATCAGGACATTGTGCTTCCTTCATTGTGTCCTAAACCTAGCAATGACAAGGAGAGGGCTTTGGATGTCGTTAGATGTGTAAAGTATTATCTGGTGGCTACTTCACCATTCCGGAAGACGGACGCCTTTTTTGTGGTGCCCTCTGGGCCCAAGAAGGGCTTGGCGCCCGTCAAGTCTACCATTAGTAAATGGATTTGTCAGGCTGTTATTAGGGCCTATGCTGCCAAGGGGAGGGATCCCCCTTTCCAGATCACTGCTCATTCTACTCGTGCTGTTGGGGCTTCCTGGGCTTTTCAGCACCAGGCCTCTGTTGAACAAGTTTGTAAGGCTGCTACTTGGTCTTCTGTGCATACTTTTTCCAAGTTTTATAAGGTTGATGTGCGGGCCTCAGCGGATGCTGTTTTTGGCCGCAAAGTTCTGCAAGCTGCAGTGGTTTAATTTGTGCACTATTGCCTATCCCCACCCTTTTTGGACACTGCTATTGGATGTCTCACGTGTAGTGAATACTTCCGAAGCAGGGTGTGAGACATACTTGGAATGATACCATTTTGTGATTACTCACCTGTAAAATGGGTATTATAAGTATGTCTCGCACCCTGCTTCATCCCACCCTGAGTTGTATCTTGGATCCTCTATATGGTGAAACCTTTTTTTTCTCATAGATTTTATTGGCTCTTCCTGGTCCCCTTACTGCTTCTTTTTCTAGTCATCTCTGCAGAAGTTCGCCCTCCACTGGACCATAACCCACGTGTAATGAATACTTCAGAAGCAGGGTTTGAGACATACTTATAATACCCATTTTACAGGTGAGTAATCACAAAATGGTATTTTTCTGTATAAGAATCTGTAAATTTATTTCTCACTTTATGCCAGTACGACAATTCAGATAGGCATGGGTCAAGTCACTGGGGTGAGGCTGCCCATCGAAAGGATGGCGATTTTCGTTCAGACTACAGGCGGGGTTCTTGCCAGATGAAGGGACTTGCACTACAGGGTCGCAGCAGCTCCCATGCAAGAGTAGGCAACAGCACAGGTCTTCTGTCTCCTTCCCAGCACGTCCCTTCTCTGGCCAGGACTTCGGAGGTGAGAGATTTAAGGATACTGATTACTGAAAGCTGCAAGATGAGTGGACAGTGTAGCCAGGCAGTAGGAAAAGCAAGCAGGATGCTTGGCTCTATAGCTTGATGCATCACCAACAGGAATAGAGAGGTTCTGGAATTTCTACCCTTTTTTTTAAGGATGACTCTTGGGAGTAGATTGGGCTGGCTGGGTCCCCACACCACCACTATCTAAGGTGCATTCGATCAGACGGCTGGACGGGGGCAGAGGAGTTAGCGAGGAGGCTGTGGCTGCTACACAGCACTGCAGCAGTTTTCTGAAGCCGGCTGTTTTTACTAAGCGCGCAATGCTTCCGTTATTTGAAGGAAGTAAGGTGGGGGGGAATCAATGCAAATTTTCTTCTCCCGGCGGCGGTGACGTCGTTTACATGCGCCGCCAGGTTCCCTGCTCAGCGCAAATGACTGTCTTGGGCATGCTCCCTGCTACAGGGAAGCGGAGGTTGCAGCCATTAGAGCCGCTGCTCTTAGACGCACCGTGGGACCGGGATAAGGTGAGTTGGCTGCAGTGATCTGGGGGGGTTTCACTCCGCCTCCGCCTGCAGAACATTTACATTAATTGAGTCAGATTCCTAAAGAAGTCAATTCTGGTTGATTGCATTGCAGGCTCTCTTTTTATAGTCTATGTGCAGGTAACCCTATTTGTACTGGCGTTAGAGTAAAATTATTTTACGTTGTTAAAATCCAATTTTTAGGTTTTCTGCTAATGTTAGGACATAATTTGAATTCTCTGCACCATCACCGGCGCAGCACGGCTGTTGGTCTTTTGCTGTGTCTATATGACAGACTGGGTGGGGGGCATGCAGAATGCTGGAGCGCCAACCAACGACCCTTGAATGCCCGTAAATCTTACCTTTCCCTCAATCCTCTGCTTTGGAAACTAGCACCGTGATTAGCCACTGCCCATGTGGGTGCCGGACAGCCAATCGCTGCACTGGATTTCCAGCAGATGGTCGAGGGAAAGGTATGATTTTTGGGGGGTTCTGGATGCCCCCCCCCCCCAGTCTATCATAGCGGCTAAAACCGACACCATGCCACGCAGGTGTTGGTCTGCTTTAATATTTTAAAATTCGAATATAATATTTTTCTTCCAAGATATGCCTCCAATTGAAAAGGCTTTCTACAAAGAATCTTCAAGCGTGGCATCGATGTCTGCAGAAGAGGTGTCAAAATGGAGGTATATATGCAAAGATATATACAGTTGTGTTCATGTGATAGTTACATATAAAAGCATGTATATGCTGTTTTCTCCCTTCATCCTTCAGGACGGCCACGAAGAGATTGAGCTCCTCCCTCTATAGAAGAAACACAACTGGAACATGTTTAAAAGTCCCACCCCTTCCCCCCAGTCCTCAGAATTATGTTTCCTCACAAGTAGAAGACCACTGGAACAACTGCCAGTTTATTTTTTTAGTTCTTTGTTTTTACAACCTAGAAGGCACCTAGGGAGGTGCTCACCAGCACAACACTTGGCAGGACACCGGGGCTCTGCTGGAAAGATGGGCTGAAGGTCAGTGCTGGCAAGATCGCCAGATGGGGACGGAGCCACAAATTGGGCACCGTCCACGGTGACTTTTGGGTCTAGGGGTCTCTTTCTCCCCGAATCCCGTGCGATTCATAAGCACTTCCTGGCTTGAGACACACAGACAACGACGGGGCAGCAGGACAGTGTGGTTCGGAGACACAGGCAATCTCCAGCAAGAGCAGCAGCAGGTCATTTCCATGTGGCGTAATTTCCATGTTCTAGGTTCCCTGCTCAGCGCAAATGACTGGAGTGGGCATGCTCCCTGCTAGAGGGAAGCGGAGGATGCAGCCATTAGAGCCGCTGCTCTTAGACGCGCAGTGGGACTGGGACAAGGTGAGTTGGCTGCAGCGATCTGGGGGGGTTTCATTCCGCCTCCTCCTGCAGAACATTGACATTGTGTCAGATTCCTAAAGAAGTCAGTTCTGATTGATTGCATTGCAGGCTCTCTTTTTATAGTCTATGTGCAGGTAACCCTATTTGTACTGGGGTTAGAGTAAAATTATTTTACGTCGCTAATCTAATCTAAATCTAATTTTAGGTTTTCGCTATTATATTTTTCGCTACTTTTGGGGAGATACACAGGTTGTTGTGCCTTTTTTTTTTTTTTTTTAAATAGATCTTTCTTGAGGCAGATAAGACAGCAAGGCACTTGATGAGCACCAAGAATAAACGATTACATTCAGCAGACAAATTATAAACATGTGTTACATAATGGCAAAATAGTAATAAATGTTTGTATAATCCATAGGACCGCCGCTACCTCCACCCTCCTGGAGGTCCCCTAAATCAAGCCTCACCGTTCTCATCCACCAACCTTTTTTTTTTTTTTTTTTTTTAAAACAAGATGGGGAGTAGGGAGGGAGGAATGGGGGACGGATAAGGAGGGGAGGGGGGGATGAAGGGAAAAAGGGGGGAAGGAAGGGGCATCTCTCCGGTCCACCCCCCCCCGGGCCACCACCGAGCGCCCCACCGCCCGCAACAGGTATCTCCGGTCCCCGTGCCAGCACCTCGCGTGATCATGTTGAACTCCGCAGCCGTTTGCCCTTGGTCGACTCTGTGAACATGTCCCACGGTAACCACAGGTGTCTGTTTTTCCTCTGCGCCTCTGAGAAGGGCCGTCAGGTTCTCCATGCGTCTGATGTCTTCTACCCTGTGTATCCATGAGCTGATGGTAGGTGTAGTGGAGGATTTCCACATGGCCGGGATGCAGGCCCTGGCTGCATTCACCAGGTGGATAGACAACGACTTTCTGTACTTCCTCACCTCTCCGCTAATGGAGTGCAACAGCAGTGCCTCCGGGGCGAGAGGGACACCATCTCCTGTTATCTTACGGATCCATTCTACAACATTCCTCCAAAAGCCTTGTATTTTTTCACATTCCCAAAATATGTGGAAAATGGTGCCTTGGGTCTTCTCACATCTCCAGCATAGTGGTGAAACTGATGGGTAGAACCAATGTAGCGTTTGAGGAGTCCTATACCAGCGGCAGAGGATTTTGTACCCAGCCTCCTGATAGGAGTTGCTAACCGACGCCCGTTGCGCCAGTTCCAAAATTTTTTTCACTTGGTTTGGGGAGAAGGTTTTCTCTAGGTCTCTTTCCCATGCTCGAATAAAGTTTGGCACAAAGGTCTCCCCCGGGTCCACCAGCAATTGGTATATTATGGATAGCCTTCCCCTGATGGGCTCCGAGGACGAGCACAGCCGTTCAAATGGTGTTAACTCCCTCCCAAACTCTTCTGGGGGGGGTAAGTTGCCAAGAAAATGGGTGATCTGGAGCGCTTTCCACTGTGACAAGGAAGGTGGGTCGCCCCACTCCATAAGCTCCCGCTGGGTTTTCCATCTAGAGCCGCTCAAGAAGTCCCGTGCGGCGCCTCTACCAGGCGCTCTCCAATTTTTAAATCCTGCATCCAGGCGCCCTGGGACGAAGTCCACCGCCCCTATGACCGGTCTAAGCGGGGAGGGCGAAGGGGCTATGTTCTCCCTTGCAGCTTGTCTAGCCCAGACCTGTAGGGTCGGGCCTATTGTTGGATGCACTCTGAGCACACTCGGGATCGCACCGGGAGACCAGGGTAAGCCCGTCAGAGGGACCGGGCACCACGCCTGCTCCAGTCGGACCCATCGCTTGTACTCTCCGTGGAGATTCCAGTCCACAATTCTGCTCAAGTGTGCCGCTGCGTGATACATTTTGATGTCGGGGAGTCCCACGCCCCCCCTTGTTTTCGGTAAGGTGAGCAGTCTTTGTGAAACTCTCGGACTTTTGCCCCCCCCATACAAATTTTATAAATTCTGTGCGGACTGCTTTCAAGAAGGAGGCTGGTATGTGGATGGGGAGCACCTGAATAGGGTAAAGCAGTCTCGGTAACACGTTCATTTTCAGAACATTGCACCTGCCAAACCATGACTGTATCCTATCCTTCCACATATTGAGATCTCTCTTAATTATCGTGAGCAGTGGGGGGAAGTTTTTAACAAACACTTCTTTCAATGAGGGGGTAATCTGAACACCCAGGTATGAAATTGATTCTGTTGCCCAATGAAAGGCGAAGCTGGGTTTAATAGTCGCCAATTGTCCTACTGGCAGGGAGACGTTTAAGGCCTCCGATTTTTGTAGGTTTATCTTGAAGTTCGAGAGTTCGGCGTACTCCCTGAACTCCCTTAACAGGTTAGGGATGGTGGTCACCGGCTGAGTGATACAAAAGAGCAGGTCGTCTGCGAAGGCTGCCACCTTGTGCTCGGAGCCTCCGCCCCTCACCCCTTTTATGTCTGGATTCGCCCTCACCCGGCAAAGGAGGGGTTCCAACGTTAAGATAAATATGATAGGGGACAACGGGCATCCCTGTCTCGTTCCGTTCGTAATTGGAAATGGTTCCGAGAGCATCCCGTTGACCTTGACACATGCCGACGGGGAGGAGTAAAGAGACATTATCCGTGCCTGCATATTGTCCCTCAGGCCCAGATGTTCCAGAGTAGCCCGAATAAAATCCCAGTGAACCCTATCAAATGCTTTCTCTGCATCTGTAGAAAGCAACATAGCTGGGATCTCTTCCTCATGAATCAGATGGATGAGATTGAGGACCCGGGTCACGTTGTCTCGGGCTTCTCTTTTTGGGGTAAATCCCGCTTGGTCAAGGTCTACAAGCACCCCCAGGTGTGGCACAAGTCTATTGGCCAGTATTTTAGCAAACAGCTTCAGATCTACGTTTAGTAGTGATATCGGCCTATAATTGGAGCAGAGCATGGGGTCCCTTCCCGGCTTTGGGATGACCGTGACTTGGGCCCGCAGCATGTCCGGTGGGATTGCCTGTTCGGTTGAGATGGAGTTGAACGCAGCTACCGCCCGCGGGGTCAGGACGTCTCCCAGCCATTTATAATAAGACAGGGTGAACCCGTCTGGGCCTGGGGACTTACCCGTCTGCGACGATTTGACTGCATGAGCCCATTCCAGTTCAGAAATAGGCTCCTCCAAAGCCTCCACAATCTCTGGGTCTAGTGTGGGGAGGCCGGATGCAGCTACGTACCCCCGTGCATCATGGAGCAGGTTGGTCCGACTGTTCCCCCCACCAGATAGATCATAGAGCTTACGGTAGAATTCCCTGAAAGCTGTAGCAATGTCGTCCGGATTGGAGCAGACCCGGCCCCCGGCACCCAAAATCTGGGGGATGAAATTACTCGCTCTCTGCTCCTGGATCGCCCTTGCCAGTGAACGACCACATTTATTCCCATATTCATAGAAGGAGCGCCTAGCTCTTAGAAGGGATGCTTTGGCCCTGACCAGCAGTAAGTCTCTCAGTTTCTCCCTTGCCAACGCCAACTCCTGACCGACCCTCACTGCTTTCTGCCTTTTGTGTTCGGCTTCGAGTTTGCCAATCTTCTCCAGCAGGTCACTAGTGGCCTTCTCTCTCTCTTTTTTCCTCCTTGATGCCATTTTCAGTAGAATGCCCCTAATATAACATTTATCAGCCGCCCACAAGTTGAGTGGGCTCGTCTCCGGTCTAGCGTTCAGGTCAAAGTAGGAACTGAGCTCTCTCCTAACCTCCTCCTTTAAGGCCGGGTCCTGAAGCAGAGACTCGTTAAGGATCCACGAATTTGGTTTCGAGGGCCACTCTGGAATTCTTACCGAGAGCGAGATTAGGGCATGGTCCGATATTGTGATAGGGTCTATCGCGGCTTTCTGTACGAACTGCAGGTATCTATGCTCAATAAAAAGGTAATCGATTCTAGAATAGGAATCGTGAGGGGGGGAATAGAAAGTGTAGTCACGCCCTTGTGGGTTTTGTATGCGCCAAGGATCCACCAATTGAGCCATCCTAAGGGCTGTTTTCAGTTTCTTGAGGGCCGAGAATGAAAGGTGGGAGGCTTTTCTGGACGCATCCAGTAGCCGGTCTAGGGCAACGTTAAGGTCACCTCCGAAGATCACCATGCCTTCCGCGAAGCCCTGGAGGGTTTCCAGGGTCTGTCCTATGAACCGTATTTGGTCCGTATTGGGTGCATAGATGTTTGCAAAAGTGCAGATTTGGTTGCCCATTCTCCCCTTAAGGAAGATGAACCTGCCCTCTTCATCTGACAAACTATCCATGAATGTCCAGTGCAGCGAGGAGGCGAGCAGAATGCCCACTCCCCTTGATCTTGCATCGGGCGAGTATGAGTGATATCCTATCGGGAAGCGTCTATCCGAGAATTTAGGGGCCTTACCTTTCTGGAAGTGTGACTCTTGTATGAACACCACTTGGGCTCTTTGTCTCCAGAACAGAGAGAGGCACATCCTCCTTTTCTCGGGAATGTTGAGGCCTTTAGCGTTTAGGGAACAGATTTGTAGCTCCATCGTGGTCTCTGTCCCAGGGTCGTACCGCAGGTCAACGCAGAGGAGGGGTTGCACCACACGGACAAAGATCGGGCCCGGTGGGAAGCGGAGGGGGGGGCGACGCGAGGGAGCTGGCGGAGAGGCTGCGGAGAGAGCCGGCCCCGGTCAATTGGAGGGGAAGCGCACAGGAGCGAGGATAGGCAAGGAGGAAGGGTAGGGGGTCGGGGTATGGGGAAGAGAGGAATGTAGAAGGGAAAAAGACGCTCGTCTGTACAGGTCTCTCAGACCCTGACGAGCTGGCCTATGTGGGGAGTATTAACTGTGGCGCTGCACAACAACGGGAGTCTCCCACCCCCAGCCCAGGGCTGTTCCTTTCGCAAGGAACGGTTCAAAACTTAACTCTATTTAACGTGTCCCACCCATCTGTCTCCAGCGAGCGTTGTCAGGGACAGGCACATCCCCCCAAACACATACAACCTTTAACAGTATAAGCCCCTTGCGAACAACCCCATAATATACAGTTATCCATGCCTTGGACCCCCACCGTCCCCCTCATAGAAGGGGGGCCCCTGAATCGGCCAACAGGCACCCCAGGCCCCCCCCAAACCGGGTCCCCGCGCCGCACCAGGCCAGAGAGGCTGGCATGAACCGCCCGCCGGGACCCAGCGGGGGGACCCCACGGGCAGCCCCCCCAGGCACCCCCAAATACAGGCCCCACACAACAGCCACGGCTCCGGGCCCCATACGCAGGCCCGTCGACCCCATTCCCCACATAGGGTCCACCTGAGTCCCACGAGCCCCACCGGGCCAGTCACCCGCCCGGAGAGACCCCCGGAGACACCCGGCCACCCCCCAAGGCAGCCGCCCCCCAACACACCGGGACAGTGGGCGGCGGACACGGAACGGTCACATCCCCCCCATCTAGGACGGGGGGGGGGTCTCAAGGGCAACCAAGCCCCGCCGGGCACTACATGTCTCACGGCCGGCTACGGAGGGGGACCAACAGATCCCCCGCGCGAGGGGAGGGCCGCCCGCATCTGATCCAACCGTCGGATCCGCCACCCCGTCCACGGCGATGTCACTGCCCCCCCAGGGGGGTGTCGATAGGGCCGGGGAACCACCGCTCCTCCACCCCCGGCATCGAGCCCGGGCCCCGCCCGCGCACACCCGCGTCGACCCAGCCACAACAGTATCGGCATTCACCCATCATCTCCCACTCCCGAGGCCGAGCCCACCCCCGGCGGCCCCGGAGACCCCGAACAGTCCAATGCGGGAGCCCGGGGTCAACCAGGAAGGCCGGGCAGAGGGCAAGCCCCGGGGGGGAGTCCCTACCAGGAATCCAAGACGTCGAGCCGAGGCCCCCGCCGGACCGGAGGCCCACCGAACCAGGACTCCGCTGCTCCGGGAGGCCCGACGGGGAGGGAGGGGCCCCGAGGGAGCCCCCACCACCCACCCGCGCCACCCAGGCCGGGCCACAGCCCAGCGGGGACCCGGGCCCACGGCCCGCCAAGCCCCGGACCTCGAAGCCCACGCGGGGCCCCAGGAGTCCCCCATCCAAATCCACATCATACTGGTCCATGGCCCGGACGGCGCCCGGAGGAGTGTTCAACGTGGTGGGCCAAAGCAGCAAACAGGTCCAGGGGTGCCCCCCGGCCGGGGAACACGAAGTCACTCTGTTTATGACGGGCAGGGACGCGGGACATCAGTGAGTCACAAAGTCCAGGGCCGGGGGCCGGGGCAGCCGCCGGGGATCACCCAGGGCCAGGGGCGAGGTCAAGCCGGGGGCCCGGGGGGAGAGCGAGTCCAGAGACCCCGCCCCGGAGGCTCTTCATAGGATGTCCCGTAGCGCCGGCACGACGCCCGTGGGCCCCGGGGGCTCGCCAGGCCTCCCTCAGCGCCACCCCACACACGACAGGGGGGGAGGACCGGGCAGTGAATGGTGGCAAGTCCGAGGCCAAGGACAAAAAAGCAAAAGGATGGCGTCATCAAAAACACACGAGGGGTTAGCACATTCCGGCAAGCTTACTCTTCCAGAGGCGGGGGGGTGTGCCCGCCCTCCGCGGTGGCCCCCTCCTAGGGGGGGCCCTTCTTCGTCGGATTCTCTGTGGCAGAGGTTGAAATGATGGGAAGTCCAGCCAGTTGGGAACCTCCAAGGGGGCGGTGTTCAAGAACACAAACAGGTCGTCCAGGTCGCCGGGGGTACGGAGGGTGAACGACCCTCCATTCTTCCGCACAATGAGATGGAAGGGGTATCCCCATCTGTAGACCGCCCCGTTCTCCTTTATTTTCTGTAGGAGGGGTTTCAATTGCCTCCTCATCCATAGCGTGGACCGGGCCAAGTCCGGTAGTATGGTTAGTGGATTGGAGTCATGAACAACTTGGCCCGCCTCCCAAGCTTTCCTCAGAATTTCTTCTTTGATACTGAAGTGATGAACCCTACAGAGTATGTCACGAGGGGCATTCAGTGCGCCCGGTGGCCGGCCCGCTACCCTGTGGATCCTGTCCAATTTGATGACGGTAGAAGGAGGGTTCCCTAGCAGCTGGTTGAAAACTGAGGTAGCAATTGAGTCCAGGTCTGCGTACTGGGGCAGCTCAGGGAGACCACGTATACGCAGATTATTTCTTCTGCTCCTGTTCTCCAGGTCGTCATTTTGGATCTTGAGATTAGAGATTTGCCTTGCTTGTAGATCATTAGCCTGCTCCAGGCGAAAGAGGCGGCCCTCTGTCTCCGATCTTGCATTCTCTAGAGCTGTGACCCGGTCTTCTACTGCCGCTACGTTGTGTTGGACGGCTTCCAGATCCTTTCGGAAGGTCTTTTCAATTCTTGAAATCATGGTCTCCATATCCGCCTTGGTAGGAATCGATTCCAGGTCGGCCTTGGTGGGGAGGGACAGAAGCACTGCGCGCAGGTCAAGATCAGAGCCCAACTGGGGCATATGTACTGGCATCTGTGGCGGCGCCGTTATACTCTTCTTCCACGAAGGGGTGGGGTCAGCAGGTGGCGGAAACACGCGCATGTCCCCTGAGCTCGGAGGGGATCTCCACGCGTCACAGCCAGACCCAGCAGCGCCTCTCCTCTCACTGTTCCGGCAAGGCAGGGGTGATGTGGTCCCTGCGTCCGAAGACACGGACCAGGTCCGCGGGTTGGGTCTGTGTGTGGACCTCACTTCGTCCAGGTGATCCGCTGCATTGGTCATTGGTTCAGAGCCGGCGGGATTGTGCCATGGGTTTGGGATGCCCTGCCGGTCGTCTAACCCCCATGGACCATGGCTTGAGCAGGACTCCCCGGGTACCGTGACCAGCCCTTTAAGAGTGTTGACGGGCTGCGTATTGCGCAATAATGGGCTGTAAGGGTCGCCCAGTGACGGGCTACGGGATCTGCCCAGTGGTGGGCTGTGAGTTCCGCCTGATGATGGGCTTTGGGCTCTGCCTGGTGAATGGCCGCAGGTTCTGTCCGGCGGTGGGGCGTGGGCTCCTCCCAGGGATGGGACTGCTGATTGCACTCAGGGGTGGGCTGTGGGCCCTGCCCAGTGAAGGACCCGGGGTATTATCCTGAAATGGGCCGTGGGTTCCGCTGAATGAAAGGCTGCGGGGTCTGCCTGTCTGGCTGGATGATAGCGTGGCCGGGGATAGCCCTCCTCCCCCCCCCTCCTCTATGCTTCTGTGGACCCCACGACCAGGGAGGGGAGGTTGTGCAAGCGTTCTCGCAGCTAGTGGAGGGGCCTCCCCCCGCCCCATCTCCGGGGTCTGACTCAGCTCTGGGTGTCGCACTCATATGGGCTCTGCGCTCGTGAGAGGGGGACACCCCACCCGCCGTCCCCGGCACCTGGATCCCGTGATGCTCCTCAGCTGCGGCCGCCATCCTCCCGCGGGTCTCTGCCGGCATCTCCGCCCGCTGACAGGTGCTGCGCTCTGCTCTCTCCTCCGGCTGCCTGCGTGTGGGAGGTGTGTGTCCGGGCAGGGCGGGCTCCGCTGCCGCCCGCTGCTCCGCTGTATGTCGGCTCTCCTCTCCTCGCGGCGCCGCACTCTGGTCTCCTCCTGTCACTTGAGCCGCCGCCATCTTGGATTGGCGTGTGGTCGCCCCCGAGGGGTCTCCCGGGCTCAGAAATCGGGCGATGCCGCCCCCGGCTGATCTCTTCGGGTCACGCAGCTGACCCCGACGTTTTCCCATCCTCAGTGGGTACCGAGCGGGACACAGAAACACACTTAAAGGGGCACCCGGGCTGGGGAATCAGGAGCACCTCAGAACCAGCGTCTTCCCGCCGTCATGCCGCGGCCACGCCCCCGTTGTGCCTTTTTTTATGTATCCAGCAACCGCAGAGTTTTGACTAATCAGGATTACCTTTCTTCTGGTATCTCTTAGCCTCCTCCCTCTAAAAAGAAGAAAGAAAAGTAAAAAGGCCCTCCCAAGCCTAAGTTGGAAAACTGTCTGACTTATTTAAATTGCTCCATGATCCTGGCAGATCTGAATTTCTAACCCTAGTCTCTCTTCCCTAGTAGTAGCCAGTCAGTGGATAGTGAGGGCTTAGTTTACTTGGATGAGGATTCCCTTTATATAAAATTTTGGTGAGGATGCGATCTTGAGACGGACCCCAGAGTTTCAAGCAGTAAGATTTCAGGAGAAACTTTGTTACATTTAGAGGACGTTTAAGATACTATGCCCTATTTGCTTAAGATTCATTGTACCATAAATTATTGGTTAAGAAAGGTAAATCCTTTACAGTTCATTCTGCTCTCCTTGGTGTTATGAAAAAGAAGTGGTGGTTTTTCTGACCAGTACCTTGAAGAGGAAATTTCCCTTTAATAATGCAGAGTCTACGTTTTGGATCAAATGTCCTAGACTTGATGTCTCCCTGGCTCAGGTGTCACATTCAGATGACCTCAGATTTGAGGACTTGGGATCTTTGAGACCCCATGGACTGCCACACAGAGGGAATTCTTAGAAGGGTATGGGATGCTGCAGCCTTTGCCTTTAAACCTATGATAGCTTCAGATTGCTTGTCTGGAAACCTTGTGCCCTGGCTTTCCAACCTCAGGGGTTTTATAGCTAGGAACACACCCAAGCAGACTCTCTTTGACATGCTCCCTTCCCTTCGGCCGAGGCAGTTCTGACTAGTGCTAAGGCCAGAACTAGAAACCATTCTTTCTAGATCCCCTGAATGCACTAAAAAGTTTCCTTCAAAAAGCAAGTTCAGTCCTAGAGCCTCACAACCCATTCCATCTAGTAGACAACCCAAGAAGCACTGGTATCAGTACATTATTATTATAGCCATTGCTGTCACCGCGCAGCTAGATGATGGAGGAGCAGCGGACGTGCAGGGTAACAGATCACTGCTTGCTGTCCCCACTCTGGGCGGCACCATCATGCTGCTTGTCGGTCCTGGTGCACTCGCCCACACATTTAATCGGGTCCGTGCAGTGGGTGGGCATGGCCTGCATCTGCATCTATTGTAATGCAGGCATGGTTCATTTGCCTGCTCCTCCATTTCTTTTTTTTGTACCTCCAACATTTGGGGGGGAGGGGGGGGTGGCATGGGGATTGGAAGGGGTAAATGCCACACTGCCTATGGGAAATGGGAGGGGGGGATGCCACACTGCCTATATGCGGAATGGGAGGAAGGAGAATGCCACACTGCCTATGGGGAATGGCATGGGGTGAATGCCGCACTACCTATGGGGAATGGGATGAATGGCACACTGCCTATGGGGAATGGGATAGGGAAGTGCCACACTGCTTATGGGGAATGGGATGGGGGGAATGCCACACTGCCTATGGGGAATGGGAGGGGGTAATGCCACACTGCCTATGGGGAATGGAGGGGGGAATGCCACACTGCGTATGGGGATTGGGAGAGGGGAATGCCACATTGTCTATGAGGATTGGGAGAGGGGAATGCCACATTGTCTATGGGGAATAGGATGGGGGTTGCCACACTGCCTATAATGGGGAATTGGCGAGGGGAATGCCACACTGCCTATATGGGGAATAGGAGGGGGGAGAATGTCGCACTGTCTATGGGGAATAGAGGGGGGGGGGATGTCACACTGCCTATGGGAAATAGGAGGGAGGAGTGTCACACTGCCTGTGGGAAATAGGAGGGGGGATGTCAAACTGCCTATGGCGAATGGGATGGGGTGAATGCCACACTGTGTATGGGGAATGGGAGGAGGGAAGGCCACATTGCCTATGAGTAATGGGAGAAGGAAAGCCACACTGTCTATGGGGAATGAGAGGGCATAAGGCCACACTGCCTATGGGAAGTGAGAGGGCATAAGGCCACACTGCCTATGGGAAGTTAGAGGGGGGGAATGTCACATTGCGTATGGAGTATGGGAGAAGGGAATGCCACACTGTGTATTGGTAATGGGAATGCCACACTGCCTATGGGGAATAGGATGGGGGGGATGACACACTTCCTGTAATAGGGAATAGGAGGGGGGAGAATGGCATACTGCCTATAAAGGGGAATGGGCGGGGGTGCCACCCTGCCTGTAGTGGGGGGATTCTGAACCTTGCCTGTTGTTTTGGCTCTTGGGGGACAGTGTTTTAGCACAAAATTTGGCTCAGAATATTTTTTTCCCCAATTTTCCTCCTCCAAATCCTATGTGTGTGTGTTGGTGCCTGTGTGATTTAGGTGGTTGTATTTGGAAGCTTTAAAATAACTCCTGCTAACCTGAGTTGCCTTAATAAATGAAACTTATCTGTTCTGTGCTACTGAGTCCTTTTGTTAGACGGAAGCTCTGTGCTGCTTATTCGATGGCCGGAGCACTGCCCTACTTAGGATCGTCAAGTGGACCAAACCCCTTCTTGGTTAGCATAAAAGAGGTGTGTGAAAACTCCCAGTTAGCAATATATTAATCTAGGCTTGGCAAGCTCATTGCACATGTGTCGGCTCCCCTGCACCCCTTCATCCTCTAGGTACAGTCACTCTAAATATATCTGATTAGCTGGTAACTGCTGCACGCAGCCAGAGGGAGAGGCCAGTGGGAGAGGCCAGTGGGAGAAGCAGGGCTTAGCATTCAATGTTCATTGTCTTCAAAGCTGAGGGTGTTGCACAAGACTTCTGGCTAAGAACAGGGCTTGCAATGTAGACCAGGTGAGAACTTTGTACTTTTCCATTAGGGTAATAGGGGGATAGCTGGGGGGGGGGGGGAAGGATTATTGAGCTGATATTCTTAGTATACAGTACATCCTGCTCCAGGTAAGAATCATTACACCTGGGTATTACTCCGCCAGATGGCGCTGGACTGCAGAGACCGCGAAATTGGCTCCTCCCGGCCCCTCAAATACCCAGGACCTCCCACAAATCCCCAGAATTTCTATGCAGTCTGGACTGCGAAGGACAAGAAGATGGCTCTCTCTTCTCACAGGTGAGCAGGGCTATTGGCCTACGGCCCTGTAGGACTATTCCCACTTGTTCTATATTCTAAACATACAGCACGTCCTGCTCCAGAATAGTACCGGTTATAACATGTGGGTAATCCTCCGCCTCAGGCGCCGTGCACTGCAGACATGTAGAAAACAAGCTCCTCCCGGCCCTACATATACCGAAGGACCTCCCACAAATCCCCAGATTTCTCTGCAGTGCTGAACTGCGAAGACATGAAGCATCACGCTCTCGCAGGCGAGCGGGGCTTTACAGCCCAAGGTCCTGCGGGACTATTTCCACCCGTCCTCTTCAGAAGAATATGCCTCCCAGCCTGGGCTGCGCGGGTCGGGTGAAGGTAGGCAGCACCTGGTGTGCTGAACGGAGCCATGCTCCACCGCAATCCCCCTCCATAGGGTAGGCGGTCAGGCCGATGGTGAGCCTCTAGTGGATGCCCCTCCCGCAATCTTACCCGTGCCCCTCACAGACTTAGTCCATGGACGCTGTCCTCTTCTCCCTCGCTTCCTCCCGTAACTCGGGGGGGAAAAGAAGGGGGGGGGTTTATGTGTGGCAGCCCTAGTGTTAAGTATCACGTTAAGACCTTTGGCTTTTAATTTTATTTGGTGTCAGTGTCGCGCTTTTGCTATACAGTGCGAGCCGTTTGTCTTTCATTAACAACTGCCTAGACGGCAGCATAATTTCCAGCGTGTCAGCATCTTATGCATACGTCTTATATCCAACTGTTCTACTTATTTCTGTTGGTTAGAGCTTTGCGCTCTTTGGGGGAGGCGGAGACTCGGCATGACGCGCTCCGCGTCACAGCCTGGCCTGGCCCACCCCTCGAGGTTCGCTTGGCGCCATTTTGACTATCTTCGCGCGTGGTGCGGTTCGCCTCCTCCCTTGGTCATGTAAGTGCCCTCCGGGGCGGCATGGTTCTATGTCTATCAGGCTGCGCATGGCACTGACTCCACCCCTCTTGTCCCATTATGTCTTTCAGACGCCAGGACTTTGGTGGCTTCTCCCGGCCTAACATATATTACAGCGGGTCCACATAACAAATTCTCCCACATTACTAGCGGGTCTTGGGGCATCCAGGGTTGCCTATTGTATAAATCCCTGCGGGCATACTGCTCAGATAATCACCATATGTGAGGCGTCTTCACGTGTGTAACAGAGGAGGAAGGCAGCGAGCGCTCCCGTGTCTGGCGGCCGGGGAGACGGGGTGGAAACACGTTGCTTCACTGCCTGGAGGCAGCTTGTATTGGAGGATTAATAAGGAGTGTTCCAAGAAATAAGGAGGATTTGAAATTGATTGATATAATCTAGATACATCCCATTGAATGGAAAGAATATAGAAAAACTAACACCTTAAAGAGGACCCAAATTGACATTGCAAATATTCCATTGTGCATCTGGTACGTCACATCGATTGTGGTGGTGGGAAATCGCACAAATATATGTTTTCATTGAATTTTCACGTAAGAGGTGGACTTTTGATTATGAATAAGGTTTAATGCCACTTTTTCACTTTGAGGAAATCTTTACATTCCGCGGAGTTCTTGGCGCTATATAGCACCAATATAGACAGAACAGGCAGGTTTGCCAACGGCGGCACCTCCCTTCATTACTCCTGTCTCCCCGGACCTAAATATCACTCATGACAAGTCCCACTCGAGCGGGGAGGACCTGCAATCCGTGCCGCGCGTGTTGCCTATGGCGAAGCAGGTGCTTTCTGGATTGGCGGAGCGTATGGGCCCTGGTAAAAAGCGGTCCCTGACGCCTCCTGGCTCCCCGGTTCCTAACGATACCGATGACTCTGCTGATATGCAGGACCTTGACCCTTCTGAGGAAGGTGAGCTATTCTCAGATTCGGGCTCCTCGAACGGGATGCCCGGGGGCTGTGATGATTCTGAGCCCGGTTCTTGGGGCCTGTGTGACACAGATGAAATTCTTATTAAGATTTTTGAGGTTTTGTCAATCTCCCCCCCCCCCCCCCCCCCCCCTGGGGAGACCCCCAAGCCTAAGAAGGAGAGTTTCCATACAGTGCCGCCGCGCTTGGAGTTCCTAGAACAGGAACATTTCCAGAATCTTATATCCCAAGAATGGGAATCGCCTTGTAAGCTTAAAGGGGTCCCAGGGGTCTGGGATTGGAAGTACCCTTTCCCTCCTGATGTGGTTAATTTTTGGGCAGCACCCCTGGTGGTGGACGCACCGGTTATAGGGGTCACAAACCCCCCCCTTTCATGACGGCTCCTTTTTACCGTACCCTTCGGGATGCTGAGGACCGGCGCATTGACAGACTGGCTTCCCACGACTTCTCGTGTGCTGGGACGGCTCTGCGCCCGGTCTGTGCCGCGGCCATCACTGCGGTGGCCGCCAGGACTCGTCAGAAAAGTACTAGATCACCGCCCTGAGGACCTCCCTTGGGGGGGTGTTTAAAGCATGTTTAATCAGACTGTGATGCGTTTATGAAGTTTATTCTATCAGCACTGGACGACACCATTAAGATGTGTGCTAGAACCTCTGCCTTTGTGGTAGCTATTCGCCGCCTGGTCTGGCTGCGACAGTGGGGTGCTGACGAGGCTACGAAAAGCTCTCACTTTCCTTCCCTTCAGAGGACGGCGGTTATTTGGGGCCCGTTTGGACCTTTTTGGCAAAAAGGGTAAAGCACCCTTGCGCAGAAGGCCGCTCCGGCCTCCCCGGGGCAGGGTCACCCCTCCACCTCCCTACGTTCGTGTCAAATGCGAACCTGAGGTGTGCTTCCAACTGTTCGGTGTGGATTTCCACCATGGGGCGGGCAGGCAGCGCCCTGGGTCCTCTGGCAGGACTAAGTCCAAATCTTCCAAGACCTCCCAAGCATGAAGGGACGCCCTCGCCCTTCTGGGCGAGGGTACTGCTGCAGCAGCTGTCTCCCATCTAGGAATGTACCTTCCCCTTCTGGTGGTTCAAGGAGGTAGTTCCCCTGGACACAGGATAGCTTTTGCTGGGCGGTCCCTCTCAGTGGTTGTCAGGGTGCTTCTAGCCCCTGCTTTTCCCTCAGGAATTGGTGCAGGCCGTACTGGGCCTACAAAGTTTGGGCTTACTTACAGGTTGCCCTTAACAGTATGGGGCTATGGCCTCTATATTAACCTTCCTCCTTCTCTCAACATTATGAGGCAGTCTGGGCCACGCTGGCCTATGGTAGGCCTGGCAATTCTACTCTCACAGGGAGTCCCTATAGGACACCTCTGTCTTGGAACACAGGCGCCCTGTGCAAGGGGGGCTTCCGGCCTCCTGTGAAGTACTAGATCTTCTTAGTTCCCCTTGTGTCTGCTGGACACCAGGACCATTACTAGACGGTGTTACAGGACCATCCCTGCGGATTGAGGCATTATTTGGGGCCTCTCTTTCGTTCCCAGGCTACTCGCCATGGCACGAATGGGGGTGATGTCTCGGACATGCCTGGGGGGGGGGGGGGGCGTCTGCGTTAGGACCTACCGGGTCGTCTTTCCTTACTCCCCAGTCTCTACATCAGGCTGAGTGGATTGGTCGGCCAGCGGTGTCCCCTGGGAGTTACTGGATGGTTGCTCAGTCACCTCAATCCCTCATGGTCCCTTATCCGCTATCCCCATTCCTGGGATTCGGTTCAGGCTTGAGCCTTCTTCTCTGGCAACAAGGGGACTCCTGGTTACGGGGGCTCTGTCCCCCCTTTACTGGCATCTTTCACCAGGCGGGGTGGCAGCTGGTGGGCCCATTGGTGGCATATCAGATGATGTCCCTTATATACCGAGCCCTTGGGCTCTTCGGCACAGTAGGTTATTGAGCTTACAGGGGTTCCAGCACCCTGGGGCTTGGTCTGTGCTCATTCCCCCTTGGTAAGGTGGTTCCTCTTGAGCTGATCATATTCAAGGGCCCCGTCAGGGGGCACCCCCTTCCTTACTTGCATCTTCCAGTGAATGGTCACCTTGGGTACCAAGTCTCGCAGGTTGGCGGGGGAGGGGAATTTCTTCCACAATCCCCCGTGGTTCCTAGGTAGGGTCCCCTAGAGGGTCCATCTTACCTGCTGGTTCTGTTGAAACGGTGTGGCTTTCCGTTGACTCTATATGGCTGGACTTCTCCACTTTTAGAATCTGTCTGTCTATTGGGGACTCCTGGTCTGTTGGATGACAATGGCCTGTTTTATTATTGGTCTAGAGATTGAGGCAGGATGCTCCCTCTGGAGGGTCCCTGATCCTGCCTTGGGCGGGGATCTACGTCCCCTGCTTCTCAGCGGTTTTCGCTCCAACGGATGCTCTTTAGCGGCAGGTTATGCTATCCTGGTGTCGCCCTGGGAGCCTACTAGCATGGCTCTGTTGGGT
The DNA here is from genome assembly GCA_027917425.1 of Gastrophryne carolinensis. Taxonomy (NCBI): domain Eukaryota; kingdom Metazoa; phylum Chordata; class Amphibia; order Anura; family Microhylidae; genus Gastrophryne; species Gastrophryne carolinensis. The sequence goes on from CM051237.1 coordinate 226,347,649, forward strand.
CTCCCTTATAACACAGGGGCTCTGCCCTTGTTTTTACTGTCCCAGAATATTCTTTTTTTTTATATATTCTTTATTTAGCATTTTCAAAGCATTACAAGATTAAAAAAAAAGGATAGGGAAAACATTCCACAATCATAAGGTGAAAAAACATTGTCAGGCATAATAAAGTGCAAACAGACACTATGTTCAGAAAGGTTCAATTTCAGTCAGGCTGTTTCCACCGAATATCGTGTTCTGCATGGGAGAGGGGGGCGGTCCCAAAGCTCCGCCCTTGGTCAACGTGAAGAGAAATCCCGAGGGTAGATGGCCCGTCTACCTCTATCTGGCCAAAGCTATCCCCTCTCGCAGGCAAAACCAGGGATCATAACTCCAGTCGCCCCTCTGGGGAACCTGACTTCAACACAGCCACTGTGGAAATGGGAACCAGACGAATTAAGACAGGGGGAAGTAGACAAACACATGTAGACAAACAAAGGAGAGAGAGGAGGGAGAAGAGGGACAGGTAGGGTAAGAAGGGGGGGGGGGCTGTGAGTCTAAACTCATTACCGACCATCCTCTAAGAGCGTTAGATATTCTTGTGAGGTTGTGAAGATTACCCAATTGGTCCATTTAAGGCGATGATCTTCTGAGGCTTCATTCTGCGCTGCAATTAGGCCCTCAAACCTCTCAATGTCAGCCACTTTACACAGCCACATAGAGATGCTTGGGGGGGTGGAACTCTTCCAAAGCGAGGGGACACACGCCTTAGCGGCGTTTACCATCTGGCTAGGGACGGATCTCTGATATCTTTTGGTGGGCAGTTCCGAGTGGTGGAGAAAGAAGAACGCCGGGCCCTCAGGAACCTCCCAGTCTGTCATATGCTGCATTGTGCTTCTGACCCTAGCCCAAAAGTTGATCAATTTAGGGCACGTCCAGAAGATGTGCAGGAGAGTACCTCTATCTCCATTACACCGCCAGCACTTGGGGGAGACTGCTGGGTACCATTTGTGTAGTAATGCGGGGACCCTGTACCACCTCGTAAGAATTTTATAATTGCATTCTTTGTACCTAGTACAAGTGGCTGTTTTGTGTGTCAGGCGAATAATTTGCTTTTTGTGTTCAGCCGTTAGGGTGACTCCTAAATCTCTTTTCCATTTTGTGATATACTGCAAGGGGTCTTGGTCCCGCTTTTAGGGAATTGAGTACCCCAAGAAGCCTAGTAGAGAGGGTTTCTGCAAATGTTTTATAGTAAATCAGGGGGAGACTGTCCGGTCCCGGCGCCTTCCCGTTGGCCGACCCCTTAATAGCCAGGGTTAGTTCCTCTGACGTAATTGGGGCCTCTAAGTCCTCCCGTAGTGCCCTTGGAAGCTTGGGCATCCCAGATCCCTGGATATACTCAGTGACCCCCATCTGACCGGGACCCGGATGGCAAGGGGGAATGTTGTAAAGCGAATTGTAGTATTCCCTGAAAACTCCTGCTATGTCTTTGTCTTTATGCACCATGTTACCCTCCCGGTTCCTAATTTTGGGGACATATGTTTTAGCCCTTTCTCCCCTCAGGGCCGAGGCCAAGAGACGCCCACATTTGTCTCCCGACTCATAGAAGATTTTCCTGCTTTTAATAAGCTGGAGTTTGATTCTATCGTTATAGATCCCCCCCTAGCCTCTCCCTGAGGGAAGTCAGGGCCGCAAGGTGTGAGACCGCCAAAGACTGCTTATGGAGGGTTTCTAGTTTTGGTGTTGAATTAGAAAAAAATCCAGCCTCGAGTACATATTGTGCGGAGTCGAGAAATATGAATAATCTCTCGCACTTGGGTTCAGGACACGCCACGGATCAATCAGCTGGTGTGAGTGGAGAAGTTTTTTAATCTTCCTGAGTTTAGGGTAAGCGATATAAGAATGGCCCCTTGACTTATCTATGATGGGATCTAGGGTAAGATTGAAGTCACTCCCTACTATCAGCTTGCCCTCGGCAAAATCGGTCAGCCTGTCCAACACGTCTTCAAGGAAAGGGACCTGTCTGGTGTTAGGCGAATAGAGATTTACGAGGGTATACAGTTCATGTCCTATAATCCCCTTAACAAAGAGCCACCTCCCGTCTCCACCACTCAGAACGCCCACCTCCTCCCACGGAACAGATCTGGCGAGCAAGATACTCACTCCCCGAGACCTCGAATCCGGAGAGTGGCTATGGTATGAGGTTGGAAATACCTTGTTCTTGAGCGTCGGAGGATTCGTAGCCTTAAAATGCGTCTCCTGGAGAAGAGCCACCTGCGCCTTCAGAGCCTTAAGATTGTTCAGAACCAGAGACCGTTTTCCTGGGGTGTTCAAGCCCTTCACGTTAAGAGACCAAGTTAATCTCACACATCACTGCGGCAGCGCGTTGTCTGGAAGCGATGGGTCGGAGAAGCAGTTAATGACTGAAAGATGAGACAGGGTGGGAGACAGAAACAGATGGGGGAGACACGGCAGGAGTGGGGGGTAAAGTGAGAAGTAACACAAAACAAAATATAACCAGTGTACGTGCCCGGATCTGGGCGGGGGGGGTATGAACTAAACAGCAGCTGCTCTAAATTTCAGCTCTCCTCCCGGCGGAGGAAAGTCAAAACCAACCTAAGTGGGGGACTGTGTCTAGCGACGAATAAGAGAACAGTCGTCGCCCGAGCCCTCCGGGCACCAAATATCGTCTGAGCAACTAGTATCCAGAGACAGTCAATTAACTCGTAACTATGAAGATAAGCAGTGTTTAACTAATCTGTCTGCTGAGGTGTGTGGTCAGGTGTCAGACCCAGCCGGGCATCAGTGGGGAAAGCGACATCCCAGGGAACTTATAGGCTGTAGCCCCAGCTAAGTCCCAGGACCCTTGCCAACCGACAGCATTCAGGATCAGAATCCTTTCCACCGACGCCCCGCCAGGCCCAACCCAGCCAACACCAGCAGCTACTAACAAACAGTGAGGGATTGAGAACCGCTAACAGGTTGGGATTAAATAGACAGCGGGAGTGGGCAGTCACTTGCAGGACCATGAAGTAAGTAGTCAAGGCTCCTTATCCATTGGTCTGGGTCGCCTCTCGTTTCTCAATCTTGGTCTGGCCGTTCTAGCTCGACGAGACGGTTCCCCTCGAGGCCTCTGTGCGATGGAGTCCATCGTTGGGAGGAGCCAATCGGGAACCGGGATCGGATCCCGTTCCAGGAAGGAGAAGAGTCCGTCTAAGTCTCGGTAGGTTTTGAGGGAGAAGGTGTCGTGATTCTTGGAGACAATCAGGTGAAAGGGGAACCCCCAACGATACGAGGCACCCGCCTCTCTGATCACATCCAGCACAGGCCTTAACATTCTTCTCATTTGAAGCGTGCGTCTGGAAAGGTCCGGAAGGATTTGTATCCTAGCTCCGTCAAAGTCTACTGTGCCGTGTCTCCAGGCCCTGCGTGGACCTTGTAAAAATGCACCCTGCATATCACATCTCTGGGGTGTGCGGGATCTGGGTTACGTGGGCCCAGGGCTCTATGTGCCCTATCGATCTCAATCGGGGCATCAATATTTCTCTCCAGCAGCGTATTGAAAATAGTGGTGATGATCTGCTTCACGTCTTCTCCAGTTGATGCTTCCGGAATGCCCCTGAGTCGGAGGTTATTTCTGCGGTGTCTATTCTCCAAGTCATCGTGTTGCAGTTGGAGCTGGAGGATTTGCGCACTCTGCGCCTCAACGCGTGCCGTCAGATCAGCGATAGCCGCTTCGTTAGTCGACTGGGGAGATGTAACTCTGGAATCAAGGGCCTGGAGATGGCCTCGCACCTCTGCGATATCTGTCTTATAGGTCGCCTCATATTTAGTTATAAGAGCCTTGAAATCTGCCCTGGTGGGAATGGACCTCAAGAAGGAGAGGGTCTCTTTATGAATGTTGCCGGCGTGTGTCACATCACCAACACCTTCTTCTATATCTTGTGGCGGGACCGGCGGGTATGGGGAGGTCGGGGATGGAAGGCTGATTCCCCTAATGAGGAAAGAGTCCCCGGTGTGGGGGGGGGAGATCCTCTTGTGTGAATGGCAACATGGTCGGAGGACTGAAGGTGGCAGCATCCCCCGGGGTCGACCATATCATGGAGGGGGTCGCCTGAGGGCTGTAGCGGGCTTGGGGTCTGCACAGCACGGGAGGCGGGCGTTAAAGTGGACCAACACCCAGGGGGGATCGGCCCGGGAATCTATAAGATTCCCGGACCGATCAGATCCCTCCCCGCGGGGCATCCGAAATCGGGATGTCCCGCGGGGAGGAACCCCCCAGGAGGCCCACAATCCTCACCTTACCGGCGATCCAACGGCGCATGCGCGAGACGCGGCCGCGTCTCTCGCTTCCATCTAGCAGGGCGCGCTCCCGCGCCGGCCGTTTTGTGAATGGCCGGCGCAGGAGCGCTCCCTGTTAGAGGGAAGCGAGAGACGCAGCCAATGACAGCGCTCTGGTATGCGCGTCCAAGCGGCTTTGGACGCGCATACCAGAGCTGCTCTGAGCGCTGTCATTGGCCGGACGAGGTCACGTGGGAGCGGGGAGAGGTGAGTTTTTGCGGCGATCGGGGGGGTTTCAGACAGCGGGGCACCCCCGATCGGGGTGTCCCACCTAAGTGGACCAACACACAGGATAGTCAAAATCCTGGGTGTTGGTCCACTTTAAGCCAATCCGATGCCCCTCCACACTCCTCGGCCTGGAACGGCTCCTTGATCTCGGGTTTCTCTGAGGGAGGGCACCCGCTTGGGATGTGGGACGATATATGGTGTGCCCTGTGGAGAGTCCGGGGGCTTCTGACCCTCAGCACCCCCCCGAGCCAGGGACAAATGCAAACTTCCCAAGTTTGCCCTGGGCTGCCTCCCTCCAGTATGTGCTCTCTGGGACCCAGACTCAGGTGCATGTGGCATCTCTCCTCCACTCTCACTGTCGTCCTGCAAACCGCCTGTTTCCTTCCATGTGGGGGTTTTGTCAGCCTCCCCTTCATACCTTTGCATCTCTGACATGTTGCAGGCGTTCCTCTGCCCCCTCTCGTCCGCCATCTTCGCCGGCCCCAGCTGACTAGAAGCACTGCCAGGAACAGGCGGGGGGGGGGGGGCTCCATCTCCACCGCCTCCTGCAGCACAGCGGTAAGCGCCCAGCCCGCCATCCAGTCCCTCGGTAACAGCAGGACCCCATTCCGTCGCTGTGCGCACGCCGGGAAGGGTGGGAGGATACCTCTCCCCCTCTGTGCCGGCCGCCATCTTGTTCAGCGGAGCCTTCACTGCCAGCAGCCTCCCGCCGGGTGCCGCCACTTCCTCTCCCGATATCAGGACAGCAGCCGACATGATCACTCCTCGCTTGCTGCCAGGTAGGGAATCCACGTCGCTCCCAGATGCCCCAGATGAGGGGGATGGTGGGTGCTCTGACCAGCAGACCACCCAGAACTCGAGCCGCCTGCTCGCACGGTGCTTCTCTCCTTGTCCTTCTTCCTGCCCTTCTTTCCTGGCATCGTACAGGCTGTCTTGGGCACCAGATCGCCTCACAGAATGCAAAAATAGCCCAGATGTGCTCAGGAGCTCAAACTGCTGCGACTACTCCATCCGAGCACCAGGCCACGCCCCCTGTCCCAGAATATTCTGACTCTGGTCATGGGGCCTGAGTAATCTTAGGCATAGACTTGCTATTTTATATGCCTTCTCTTCATCACCCTACTTGTGGGGTTCTGCGCACGGTCGACCTGATAGAGAGACCCGTGAGATGGATGGCCTGGGTGGCCTTGTGAGCTGTGGTTCGCAGATGCCTCTGCTGAAGTCTGCTGACCTGTTTGCTCTCTCAGGAGTGCGGTTCTGCCCTTGTCAGGCCCCTTCCTTTGTCGTCCCAATATAAGGTCTCTTGTCTGGGGATTGACAGCTGATTCATTCACCCCTTGGAGATGGGCCTTATCTTCTGGGTGACTCAGTATAAGGGGGGGGCTGGGAGCAAGCTTCCCCAGCTTCCCCTTCCTCCGTCTATTGGGGTTTTGTGGTAACCCATATTGATTGGCATGAGTCTTGGTCTCTTCCCTGTTAGACGTTCTCGGTTCTCAGGGTTTTTAGAGTCATTACAGCATAAGTTTGGGGTTAGCTCCCCATCTGGGGACTCGGAAGGTGCAGGTTCTCTCCTGGCTGTTTTCCTGCAGGAGTCTGGTTCTGTCTCCCTTGTGGGGAATTCTTTTGGGGATTGCTTAGCTGCATCTCCCAAGTAGTTCCATGGTCCCTGTGGGGATCAATTTTCATTTGTTTACCCTGTGGATTTTTCCTGGGGACTTTTGCTGGATGCTGTCTGAGCTGCTTTGTAGTCCAGGTCGCTTCTCTGGGGGCTCCTGACTCCGTCAGACGTGTGCCTGAGACAGTGGATCTGGTTACTTAACCTTGCTCGATGTGTGTATATATATATATATATATATATGTCTACAGGCACCCCATGCCGTGGGGGTGTTCCTTCTTATGCCGGGCCTCCGGTCCAAGTGGTCTGTAGGATCATTGTTTTAGTCCTTTAGTCTAACTATGGACTTAATTCTTAATAATACTAATATGAGGGGCTACATTCCCTCTACAGGTGCTGCAATTTTTCCCCATGAGGGTTTCCATGGCCCTTAGAGGGACTGATGCTCTTGGAGTCTGCGGGCGCCTCCTTATGTATGCGCCTGATATCTCCTTCCAGCGCCACTGCGCCCTTTGGATTAATCCTTCTTGGATGTCTCCTGATCCTGAGTAAAGCCCTTGGCTTCGTGTTAGTTAGGGGTCAGTATTCCCGCCTTGGTCGTGTGACCTGTTCTATTTCCCTTAGGGGGTGTTACAAGTTTCCACGAGGCTTCTTTCGCCTGTGGGCTGGTTGGGTCGTTACACTGGCCTATATTCCTCTTAAGGGGAAAGAATCTCCCCTTTTTCAGTTTATTCCGTTTTATATTGGTGCTTGGGTACCACTGGCCCTTCAGCACCAGGGTTTTTTTCTGTTAAATAAGTTGCTAAACTTATGGCTGTCTCTGTTCATACCTTCAAGGTCTTGTTATGAGATTGACGTTAGAGCCTCTGCTCATGTCAGGCCTGTTGCAAGTTTTGCAGGTGACAGCGCCTTCACTGTCCGCTGTGCCTTGTTTTTTCCTGGGGATCCCACCCTGCTTATGGACACTGCTATTGGATGTCCCACATGTTATTACTATTCTGGAGCAGGACGTGCTGTATGCTTAGAATAATACAACTCTGTGAAGTACTCACCTGTAGAGTTGATATTATATGCATACAGCACGTCCTGCTCCACCCCAACCTGGTTCACTTGTTCTGGATCCCCTGTATGGTGATTCTTATCAATTGATATTATTACCAGTTTTCTGGGTGGTTTGTTCCTCCCGGCTTCTCTTCTCACTGCTTTTCAATGCTGGGGATTTGTGGGAGGTCCTTCAGTATATGTAGGGCCGGGAGGAGCTTGTTTTCTACATGTCTGCAGTGCACGGCGCCTGAGGCGGAGGATTACCCACATGTTATTACTATTCTGGAGCAGGACGTGCTGTATGCATATAATATCAACTCTACAGGTGAGTACTTCACAGAGTTGTATTTTTTAATGTGCCTCCCAGCCTTGGCTGCGCTGGTCCGGGTGATGGTAGGCAGCACCGCTGTCAGGTGCTTAGGAGCGCTGCTCCACCACAGGCCCCTCCCACCCTATTGCCCCTTGCCCCTGTCTATCGGTGGGCCCTATGTTAAATGTCCGCTGCCCTCCCTCGCTCTCCCTTGTAGCTCTCGGGGGGTGTATATGCCTTGGTGCTTCACTGTATTATGTGCTTCTGGTTGGTGTCAGTCTCCGCGCTGCCTTGGTTGCGTTTTTGAATATGCGGCCGCTGCGCGCGCTTCCACTGTGCTCCGCGGTTGGCGGCGGCTTTACCTCAGGCGCTGGTGCGCTGTTATTGGCTGCTTGTCAGGTGTGGTGCTTTGCGCTCTTCGGAGGGGGGGGGGCCCGCGGATGGCGTGTTCCGCGTCGCTGTCTCCGCGGCCCGCCCCTCGAAGTATACCCGGCGCCATTTTTCTCTGGATTCGGCTGCTGCATGGCTGGCATCTATCTATTTACCCTATGTCATTATACATGTCACTTATGGGGTTCTCTTCGCTTATGTCTTTCAGACGGGTCGAACTCTATTGGTTTCTCCTGGCCCTACTCCCTCTATTTAGTTATTAAACTTGTGAGGCCTAGTGTGTAAATTACTCCCACTTCCCTAGCGGGCTATTGGGGCATCCCGGGTTGCTTTTATAGCGTGAATCCCTATCGGCCTATTGTGCCGCTATAATCACCATATGGAGGCGTCTCAGGATAATGTGCTCGGGGTTCCTTCGGGACTAGCCCAGCTGTGTGTAGCTTGTGGGGTGTCCCCTACTAGTGCTGACAATGTGTGTGTCTGAATACCTTGTGCCCAGCAGGTGCTTGTGCTGCAGCCTGGTTTACCAGTAGCTGGACCTGCACCTCGTATGGCGTCACCTACTCTCCCAAGCTTAAATTTGACTCCCATTGATTTGCATATCAGTGGGGATTCTCAGCCTGATGTGTCTTCCAGACTGGCTAGTGTTGAGAAGTTGCTTGCTAATACCTTGGCACGTAAGGCCTCTGCTAAGAAGCTGCACTTGACGCCTGATGTCACTCTTTTCCCTATGGAGGCTGATGAGTTCTTGGAACTGTCTGGTTATACCCCTTTGGAAGAAGGGGAGTTATTCTCTGAGTCATCTGATGAGAGGCCCAGGGGTCATGATGATTCTGGCTCTGACGCCTGGGCCCCAGATGATACTGATAAGCTGTTGGTTCAGATTTTTGAGGTACTGTCTATCTTTCCCCCGGTTGCGGTCCCCAGGCAGCAGGGGGAATTGTTTCATACTGCTAAGCCACGTTTATTGTTTCCTGAGCAAGCCCATTTTAATAATCTCGTGCTCAAGGAATGGGAGCGTCCCAGCAGGCTTCCCGGAGTCCCTAAGAGTTGGGATAAGAGGTATCCCTTTCCTGCTGATATGGTGAAGCGTTGGTCATCCCTCCCAGAGGTGGATGCCCCGGTCCTAGGGTTATCCAACACCTCTGTCATGCATTCCCATGACTATTACGCTGCGGGATGGTGAGGACCGGCTTATTGATCACCTGGCGTCCCATGCCTTTGCCTGTGTGGGGACGGCGCTGCGCCCGGTCTGTGCCTCTGCCATTACGGCTGTGGCTATTAGGACCCTGCTTAGAAGTGTCCTAGATGGTGCTCCTGATGTTTCTAGTGAGGAGTTTAATTCACTCTCTCATTCTGAGGTTTTTGTGACTTATGTCCTCTCTGCCTTGGATGATACCATTAGGATGTGTGGCAGAACCTCTGCCCTTGTGGTGGCTATATGGCAGTCTTGGCCCTTTCGGGGACAGGGCTGCTTTTCTTCCCCCTACCGTGGAGCCAGACAGGGGAGGGGGGGGTCTCCCTTACCGGGGCCCGAGGAGATTTCTGGGGTAGTTCAGGGGACTTCATGACCTCTGTGGACATCAAGGATGCTTACCTTCATATTCCTGTTTTTCCAGGTCATCAAAGGTTCCTCAGGTTCGCTCTGGAGGGTCAGCACTACCAATTTGTGGCATTGCCCTTCGGTCTCACTTCAGCTCCCAGAGTGTTCACCAAGGTGCTGGCAGGAGTGATGTCTCTGCTCAGGTCTCGGGGCATTCGCCTGCTGCCCTATTTGGACGACATTCTCATCACTCCTCAGTCCCTCCAACAGGCAGAGCTGGATACTCAGCTAGTAGTGTCCACTCTGGAGTCATTTGGCTGGGTGATCAACCATTCCAAATCTTCCCTGTCTCCCTTCTTGGTGACACCCTTCCTGGGAATGAATCTGGATACAATTCAGGCAAGGATTTTTCTTCCTCAGCAGAAGGTGGGCAGTCTGCTAGCGCAGGTTCAGTTCCTGCTATCTTGCCCTCATCCCTCCATCAGGCAGGGAATGCAGCTTGTGGGCCTGATGGTGTCGTGCTTCGAGGCGGTCCCTTATGCCCAGTTTCACATGAGGCCTCTGCAACTCCACCTCTTGTCAGTATGGGACAAGGATCCTGGGTCCCTGGACCAGGTCCTTGTGCTTTCCCCCCTAGTCAGGTGGTTCCTCTCGTGGTGGCTGGACTCCAGGAACCTGTTGGTGGGCAGATCCTTTCTGGCCCCCTCCTGGGAGGCGGTCACCACAGGTGCCAGTCTGACAGGTTGGGGGGGTTTCTGGAAGTCCCTGAAGTTCCAAGGGCGGTGGGGCCCTCGGGAGGCCCACACACCTATCAACATTCTGGAACTGAGGGCGATCAGGTTGCTTCTGGCTCACTTGACCCAACATCTTCGGAGCCGGCCTGTTCAGGTACGCTCTGACAACCAGACGGCGGTTGCCTACATCAATCATCAGGGAGGGACCTGAAGCAAGGGGGCCCTCAAGGAAGTGTCTCTGATCCTGGCCTGGGCGGAGGACAATGTTCCCTGCATATAAGCTGTGTACATTCCAGGGGTGGAGAATCTGCAGGCAGACTCTCTGAGCAGGGGGACCTCTCGCCTGGGAGAATGGTCCTTCTGCGACAGGGAGTTTCAATCTTTGTGTCACCATTGGGGCCAACCAGATCTGGATCTGTTTGCGTCCCATCACAATCACAAGCTCCCGGCCTTTGTCTCCCTGTCCCAGGTATCTCTGGCCTTGGCCACGGATGCCCTAGAAATGTCATGGCAGGAGTTTCAGCTCCTGTATGTCTTTCCTCCATTCCCCCTGTTGGGCAGGGTTCTGCGCAAGATAGCTCAGGAGGGGGTGCCAGCAATCCTGGAGGCCCCCAGGTGGCCAAGAAGATTGTGGTTCGCAGACGTGGTGTAGCTGGCAGTAGATCAGTATGCTCTGCCCAGGGTGCCAGACCTGCTCACTCAGGGTCACTTACACCACCCAATTTATAAACTCTGGCTTTGACGGCCTGGCTGCTGAAACCTCCATCTTGATGGAGAAGGGGCTGTCTGCCTCTGTTGTTGATACCATGATAAAGGCTAGGAAGAAGTCTTCTTCTTCCATTTACTATAGGGTTTGGCGTGCCTACATTGACTGGTGTGAGTCTAAGTCTCTTCCCTGTCGGGTGTTATCTATTCCCAGGATCCTGGAGTTCCTGCAGCATGGTTTGAGCTGGGGCTCCAACTCAGTACTCTGAAGGGCCATGTCTCTGCCCTGGCTGTTTTTCTTCCAGAGCATTCTCTGATCAGGACTTTTTTCCAGGGGGTTACTCATGTGCGTCCCCCACGTAAGCCTATGTTGCCTGTTTGGGATTTGAACTTGGTCTTGTCTGCCTTGCAGGGTGCTCCCTTTGAACCTGTGCAGGAGGCTGCCCTGGCCATTCTTACTCGCAAGGTTGTCTTATTGGTGGCTATCACCTCTGTTAGGCGTGTGTCTGAGTTGACGGCGCTTTCCATCCAGCCCCCCTACTTTTAGAGACACCAGGACAAGGTGGTTTTTCGCTTCAAGCCAGATTTTCTGCCTAAGGTCGTGTCTGTCTTTCATCTGAATCAGGACCTTGTTCTTCCTTCCTTGTGCTCTAATCCTACTAATGCTAAGGAGAGGGTCTTGCATTCCTTGGATGTGGTTAGGTGTCTGAAGTACTATCTGGTGGCTACTGCATGATTCAGAAAAACTGATGCCCTTTTTGTGGTCCCTTCTGGTCCCAGGAAGGGTTTGGCTCCTGCTAAATCTACTATCAGCAAATGGATCTGTCAGGCCGTGATTCAGGCCTACTCTGCTAAAGGGAAGAATCCTCCCTTCCGCCTTACTGCTCATTCCACTCATGCTATTGGTGCCTCTTGGGCTTTTCAGCACCAGGCTTCTGTTGAACAAGTTTGCAAGGCCGCTACTTGGTCTTCTGTTCATACTTTTTCAAAGTTTTACAAGGTTAATGTTAGGGCCTCAGCTGATGCTGCTTTTGGCCGCAAGGTTCTGCAGGCAGCAGTGGTATGACATGTCTGCTGTTAACTTTGGGGATCCCACCCTACTTTATTGACACTGCTATTGGATGTCCCAAGTGTAATGATTCTTATCTGGAACAGGACGTACTGTATACTAAGAATAATACAATTCTGTGATTACTCACCTGTAGAATTGTTATGAGTATATAGTACGTCCTGCTCCACCCCACCCTTGGTTTTGCATTATCCTGGATCCCCTGTATGGTGATTGTTATCATTGTTATAGTTACTAGTTAGTTACTAGTTAGTTCTGTTTTTTCTTTCTCCCGGCTTCTCGTTAACTGCTTTTTAATGCTGGAGATTTGTGGAAGGTTCTGGGTATTTGAGGGGCCGGGAGGAGCCAATTTTGCAATCTCTGCAGTGCAGCTCCATCTGGCGGAGTAATACCCAAGTATAATTGTAGCGATAACCTTTATCGCCGAAGGGCTTCCCCGCCAGAGACGTCCTTTTCCCAATGGTGAGAGGTGCTGCAGGAATCCGAGTCATCGGTGAGGAAACAGGAACAGCCCTTACAAGGGCTAGTGAATTGTAATATAGCGTTTCCCCCAATAAGAGACAGAACTCAGTATTGAGGGTGAAGATGAACTTATTAGTGACACACTGTGCCTTATATGCAAGGCTCCATGCAAGGGGACCTCCCCCGTGGACCTGATGGAGAACTGCATGACAAACACACGGACCAATGGGAGCAGGGCACACAATCCCTCAACTCTGCCAGTAACATAATCAGTATAACAATAGCAGTCTGTAGCACAATCAGTATAACAATAGCAGTCTGTAATACAATCAACAATGGCAGTCTGTAAAGCAATCAATAACACCATGGCAGTCTGTCTGGGACATGCTCAAGAAAATGAAAGTAATGGGTCTATGCAAAAACAGCACCTTTAAAATCCAAAGGCAGAGTTTGTCACAATGCCCCCTTTTTGTGGAACACCCGGCAGACCCGGATTGACCCTGTTCGGGTTAACGTGGGGCTGTCCGGACTCTTGTTATGGGCAGAGTTCTGTGTAAGGACAAGTCTGCAAATAGTGAGTAACAGGGCTAAACATTGACGTGGGCTGTACATAGGAATCGGTCATGGGTGGGGTCCAAACACTGGGATATTGTGGCGTTGGTGAGTTCAGCACCAAAGTCCTTGGTTGGATGTGTGCACAGGTGCTCTGCTTTCTTATAGCTGGTCCAAGTTTCAATCTCTTTCCGTGGGAGCTGATCGGAGAATCCACAATCTCCTGCACATCTACATCATCGTAAAAGGAGACAAAACCATAACCCTTAGAAACGCCAGAGGCATCCCTAATAATTTTGACATTCTTTACAGCGCCATACTTTGAAAACAAATCCTTAATTTCAGGCTGATCAATCCGACGGTCAATGCCCCCAACAAAAATAGTGTTTGGCATACGTTTCCCTTCTGGAAGGACATAACCTGATGGCTGATCCTCTTCTTGTAACAGACATGACGTGATGCAGACGAAACCCCTGGGTCTCCCCGACCAGTGGGCTGGAGTCGGCAGCTCGGGCTGGAGCCTGGGTTGTAACAGGGTTGATGCTGGCTGGCACAGAGGTAGCGTAGGCAGAAGTCATTGGTCCTAGTCCCAATAGTACTTCTGCGGGTAAGTTGTCCATAAGTCCCACATGTACCCTGCCGGATCCAGCGCCCCAGTCAAGATGTCCTCGGGCGGTGGGGAGTCGAAACACAGCTCCTCCCGCCACCCTTACTGCAACGGTGTGTCCGGTGCGGTCTTTGTTCTTGACCAAATGAGGTTGGAGCAAGGTAAGTGTGGCTCCGGTGTCGCGTAATCCTTGCGCGGTGCGCCCATTGACTCGTACCTCCTGGCGATGGTGCTGTCGGTTGTCTTGGATGGCTGCTTGTATTGGATCAGCTTCATACAGTACCCCCAGATACTCTTCCGAACTGCTCTCAGCTTCCAAACCGTGTGCCGCAGGAGTACGGGAGGTGGAAGGTTGTTTTTGCCTCCACATGTTTCGGGGAGGCTCTAGGGCACAATCCCTGCGATAATGTCCCCATTGTTTGCAACGATGGCACTGAACTGTGGAGAGGTTCGGTTGCTGCGCTGGCCTATGTGGCCCAGAGTAACGAGTTGGCGCTGAAACCACAGGTGCTTGAAATTTGATGGGAGGTGGTGGTTTTGGAGCAGACTGTTCTGTCCGGCGAGCATCGGTGTACTCGTCGGCTAGAGGAGCAGCCTCAGGTAGCGTTAGAGGCCTTCGGTCACGTACCCACTCTCTTAGCTCTGGTTGCAGGGCATTGAGAAAATGTTCTAGTAAAAACAACTGTAGTACATCCTCAGCGGTTGTGGCTTGGCATCCAGTGACCCAGTGTGATGCCGTACGATGGAGGCGACATGCCCACTCCGTGTAAGAATCCCCTCCCTTCTTTTGGGATTCCCGAAATCGTCGCCTGTAGGCTTCCGGGGTGACAGCGTACCGGGCTAACAAAGCCTCCTTTACCAGATGGTAGTGTGGTAAGTCCGCATCAGGGATGGCCCGGAAATCATCGGAAGCTTTCCCAGATAGTTTCCCTGATAATATGGTGACCCATTCCTCCGTGGGTACCCGGTGTAAAGCGCACTGCCGTTCAAAATCGGCCAAAAATCCGTCAATCTCGTTGTCACTTTCCTGGAAGGACTTAAATGCTGCAAATGGAATCTTTCTCTCCCCCAGTGTAACTGAGGCTGAGAGGCTGCTGGGTTGAAAGTCGCCGATCTTCCCTTCGCTTACTGGCCTCTGCCTCCGCTGCGGCGAAGACTCGGTCGATCAGTTCCTGTGATGGATTCGGGCCATAGACCGGCAATCTGTTCCGAACCGCTTGAATGAGAGCAGCGTCTTCATCGATCTCTATATTGGTTTCGGTCCTCACTGCTGCACGATCCATTTCGATCAGCTCGGTTATCAGTTCCTGACGTGGGCGGTTGCCAGCTGACATTCCCCGGCTCTTGAGTAGATCCTTCAGGGTCAGCCTTTTCAACTTGTCATACTGACTCTCCATCAGGGTAGCACTCTCTCTAGGTAGAAAGGACCATCCCGCCGCTTGCCACCAATTGTAGCGATAACCTTTATCGCCGGAGGGCTTCCCCGCCAGAGACGTCCTTTTCCCAATGGTGAGAGGTGCTGCAGGAATTCCAGAGTCATCCGTGAGGAAACAGAAACAGCCCTTACAAGGGCTAGTGAATTGTAATATAGCGTTTCCCCCAATAAGAGACAGAACTCAGTATTGAGGGTGAAGATGAACTTAACTTTATTAGTGCCACACTGTGCCTTATATGCAAGGCTCCATGCAAGGGGACCTGCCCCGTGGACCTGATGGAGAACTGCATGACAAACACACGGACCAATGGGAGCAGGGCACACAATCCCTCAACTCTGCCAGTAACACAATCAGTAGAACAATAGCAGTCTTTTAGCACAATCAGTATAACAATAGCAGTCTGTAATACAATCAACAATGGCAGTCTGTAAAGCAATCAATAACACCATGGCAGTCTGTCTGGGACAAATGAAAGTAATGGGTCTATGCAAAAACAGCGCCCTTAAAATCCAAAGGCAGAGTCTGTCACAGTAATGATTCTTATCTGGAGCAGGACGTACTGTATACTCATAATAACAATTCTACAGGTGAGCAATCACAAAATTGCATTTTTTCTCCCCTCATCCTTCAGTATGACCTATGAAGAGAGTGGCCCCCTTCCCCCCAGAGGAAACACAAACTGAACAGAGGTTAAAACCCAACTCCTTCCCCTCCACCTCAGTTTTTTGTGTTTACCCTCTAAGGAATCCACTGGACAGATAGGCTGTACACAATTTTTTATTTCCAATTTTTATTTTCTGCACCAGGAGTCCCTGGAGAAGCCCGCTGAGCCCTGGACCCTTTTTATCACCAGATGGTGTTCACCCGAGATCTGGAGGAGGCCAGAACAATGCCTCAATGAATTCTTTGGTTTCCCTAAATTATACAAAAACAGAATCAAAGCCACATTTTCCTTAAAAAAATAAAAAAAAATAAAAATAAATAAATATAATATATATATATATATATATATATATATATATATATATATATATATATATACATGAACAAGAAAGAACAAGAAAAAACTAGTTAAAACTGAAAAAGCAAGGTCCCCCAAACAGAACAATACCCAACATGCATAGGTGCTGTCAAATGAAGAGTTGACAAAGACCCCAATGTAAAACATGTGCGTAAGGGTAATTTTACTTGAAATTTTCAGCTTTGCAGACCGTTTATTTGCCCTTTTTTAACCAAAACAACCCTTTACATTGTAATATACCCAACATACCATATATTCCCTGAAATTACACACGTTAAGTTTTCTAAGCATACCCAGCTTGTTGGGCTCATCTTTCAGGAAGTAATCCCTCAAATAATTCTTAGCTTGCACAGGGTTTTCCTAGAAAAATATTAGTATGTAAACAAGAGAAAACAAATTAAATTCCCTGGCTCCCCCAATGTCTCCGTGGCCGTCACTGCAAGTTCAGAGCAAGCCGGTTCCGGCCACCTGGTGGAATGTGGCCTGTGACTCATGTCGGGGTCCTGGCAGGAGTCATGGACCACGCCCACCCAGAAGCCGTATCCGTCTCGCTCTAAACTTGAGGCTGTTGACAGCTGGTTCCACAGCTGCCGCTGCCCGTAGCTGGCGTTTCTACATCTGCCCACTATCTCGGTAGCTGCTGCAAGTTCAGAGCGAGTGAAAGCAGCCTATGACTCCTGCCAATATCATTGGACGCTCACTCTAAACTTCCTGTATTTGGAATGCCTGCACACTCCTTGTATTTGGGATGCCTGCACACTGCCTGTAATTGGGATGCCCGCACACTGCCTGTGATTGGGATGCCCGCACACTGCCTGTGATTGGGATGCCCGCACACTGCCTGTGATTGGGATGCCCGCACACAGCCTGTGATTGGGATGCCCGCACACAGCCTGTGATTGGGATGCCCGCACACAGCCTGTGATTGGGATGCCCGCACACAGCCTGTGATTGGGATGCCCGCACACTGGCTGTGATTGGGATGCCCGCACACTGGCTGTGATTGGGATGCCCGCACACTGGCTGTGATTGGGATGCCCGCACACAGCCTGTGATTGGGATGCCCGCACACAGCCTGTGATTGGGATGCCCGCACACAGCCTGTGATTGGGATGCCCGCACACAGCCTGTGATTGGGATGCCCGCACACAGCCTGTGATTGGGATGCCCGCACACTGCCTGTGATTGGGATGCCCGCACACTGCCTGTGATTGGGATGCGCGCACACTGCCTGTGATTGGGATGCGCGCACACTGCCTGTGATTGGGATGCGCGCACACTGCCTGTGATTGGGATGCGCGCACACTGCCTGTGATTGGGATGCGCGCACACTGCCTGTGATTGGGATGCCCGCACACTGGCTGTGATTGGGATGCCCGCACACTGGCTGTGATTGGGATGCCCGCACACTGGCTGTGATTGGGATGCCCGCACACTGGCTGTGATTGGGATGCCCGCACACTGGCTGTGATTGGGATGCCCGCACACTGGCTGTGATTGGGATGCCCGCACACTGGCTGTGATTGGGATGCCCGCACACTGGCTGTGATTGGGATGCCCGCACACTGGCTGTGATTGGGATGCCCGCACACTGCCTGTGATTGGGATGCCCGCACACTGGCTGTGATTGGGATGCCCGCACACTGCCTGTGATTGGGATGCCCGCACACTGCCTGTGATTGGGATGCCCGCACACTGCCTGTGATTGGGATGCCCGCACACTGCCTGTGATTGGGATGCCCGCACACTGCCTGTGATTGGGATGCCCGCACACTGCCTGTGATTGGGATGCCCGCACACTGCCTGTGATTGGGATGCCCGCACACTGCCTGTGATTGGGATGCCCGCACACTGCCTGTGATTGGGATGCCCGCACACTGCCTGTGATTGGGATGCCCGCACACTGCCTGTGATTGGGATGCCCGCACACTGCCTGTGATTGGGATGCCCGCACACTGCCTGTGATTGGGATGCCCGCACACTGCCTGTGATTGGGATGCCCGCACACTGCCTGTGATTGGGATGCCCGCACACTGCCTGTGATTGGGATGCCCGCACACTGCCTGTGATTGGGATGCCCGCACACTGCCTGTGATTGGGATGCCCGCACACTGCCTGTGATTGGGATGCCCGCACACTGCCTGTGATTGGGATGCCCGCACACTGGCTGTGATTGGGATGCCCGCACACTGGCTGTGATTGGGATGCCCGCACACTGGCTGTGATTGGGATGCCCGCACACTGGCTGTGATTGGGATGCCCGCACACTGGCTGTGATTGGGATGCCCGCACACTGGCTGTGATGGGGAGGATTCTGCACACTGTCTGTAATGGGGTGATGGGGAGTGAGGTAGTTTAGCACACCATTTGGTTCAGAATGTTTTTTTCATATTCACCTCCAAATCTTGGGTTCTTCTTTTAGGTAGGTGCCCTTTCCTCTCCTTGGAAGAGCCGGGTGGGATCGGATGCTCCCAAGGTGAAAAGAAGACCCGGCTGGATTGATTGAGGGGGGTCATGTGACTTTTTAACTTTTTATGCTTTTTTTAAATATAGGTATTTAAATTCAGCTACATGAGTCTCACGTGAGACTCAGAGCTGGCACTAAACGGGTTAAATCCCGGAGAGTGGTGACGGCGCGTGCTTCAAGCATGTAGCACTGAGGCTTACCTGAGCTTTCTCGTGTCAGCCGCGCTTCCGGTTTCTTTCTTTTTTTTCATCCTGGGGGCTGCAGGGCAGAGGGGGGGGTATTTAAATTCAGCTACATGAGTCTCACGTGAGACTCAGAGCTGGCACTAAACGGGTTAAATCCCGGAGAGTGGTGACGGCGCGTGCTTCAAGCATGTAGCACTGAGGCTTACCTGAGCTTTCTCGTGTCAGCCGCACTTCCGGTTTCTTTCTTTTTTTTCATCCTGGGGGCTGCAGGGCAGAGGGGGGGAGGAGACTTGTTACTGCTGCCTCGGCGGCGCTCTGATGTCCCTTCCGGGCGTGGCTTCTACACATGGGTGACCCGAAAGTACAACCAGCACCAGTTCTCCCAGCCACCACACAGTGCTGGAAGAAATTCCGGATGGAGAAACAGCAGATGCGGAGGGCACCAGCAGCACTGTGGCGACTCACCAGCAACAGCAGAATAAATCCTCCACTTTTAGCCCACTAAAGGTCAGCTATCTTGGGCAAAGGAATCCAGGTGCAGGCATTGTGTCAACCAGCCTTAACACTGAACGGGAAAAGCCGGTAATGTAAAAAGGCTTTTATAGGGGAGTGCGCATGCGTGTGTGATGCGGTCGGACAGGCTCTAATACCGCTCCGCGCCCGCTCTACAGAAACAGAGGCGAACAGTTGCTAACGAGTGCGGCAGAGAGGTAGACACACCTGGCTCGTCCTCTGGAGGGTGTCTGGAGTGTGGGGAAGGCGAAGGCTGCTTCCCTACCTTGCTGTGTGGAGGTGACTGGTTGGATCGCGGAGGCGCGCTGGGCCTGCACGATGGCAGCGGCCGGGTCTGGAGTGAAAGCAGCAGAAGGTCACGCACTAATAGATTCGGCACTAACAGTGAGTCCGTTAAGCGAGGCTGGTGCGGGCATGGAAGCGCTGGTTAACCCAGCTCTGTTGGAGCAAATAGATTCCCTATTTACTTGGGCCTTAATACAAAAAAAATAACTGAGCATTTCACGAAGGAGTTGTTTAAAGTGTCAAGATGTCTTTCCGCCATGGATGAAAGATTGAGTGATGTTGTTACTATGATTGAGGCGCATGAGGAGGACATTGTTAAGCTGAAGGAAGATAATCTTTAAGCTGGAGGACAAGGAAAATGGGGATCGCAGACAAAATTTAGGATTCAGAGGTCTGCCTGAGCATCTTGAAGATCCCCAATCCACAGTGCTTGCTATTTGTCTGGAGCTCTTGCCTGGTGAACCGGGGGATCGCTTGTCTGTTCTTCCCTTATCCTTACTATTTTTGTTTTTTTGTCTTATTTTTATTCTCTTTAGGGAGGCAGTTGTTGCTGGCAGGGACCTACCACGGAAGGGGGGGCTCTTTTTTTTCACTTCCCTTTTCCCCTCCTTTATAGCACTCTTAATTGTAATATTTAGATATGACGCGCTCTTTTTTTTTTCCCCCTAAATGTACAGGGGTTGAATTCTCCCCAGAAGCGTAGAATGGCCTTTAGAAAATTACGCTCACTTAAACCGGAAGTGGTATGTCTCCAGGAAACACATTTTTCGCAGACTTCGAGACCCAGGTTTTTTGATGCATCATACCCGCAATATTATCTTTCCTGTGCAAAGACAATACAAAAAGGGATATTTATTGGATTTAAGAAAAATGCTATTTTTTCCTGCAATTCTGAAATTTCTGATCCGGAAGGCAGGCTTTTGATACTGGTGGGTACTCTACAGGATGTAGAGCAGGGGTACTCAACTACTTTCAGTGGAGGTCCACTTACCAGGGTCTGCCGTGGGATGAAGGTCCGACCTGCACACCGACAGTAAAGAACCCTGGTCCCCTAGCAATAAGGCCAATTTGGTGTGAGGGAGTCGGGGGGGGGGGGGGGGGGGGGGGGGTAAGTAAGAGTGCATGTCACGGGCTGGGAGAAGGGTTAGGGGAGGGTGCAGATCAGCTGCTGGGGGGGGTAGGTGAGGGTCAGTGGATGTGTAGAAGGGTTAGGTGAGGGGTGCAAGTCAGCAGCTGGGGAGAAAGTTAGGTGAAGGGTACAGGTCAAGGAGCTGGGGTGAGGGTTAGGTGAAGGGTACAGGTCCAGGAGCTTGGGGGAGGGTACAGGTCCAGCAGTTGGGGTGAGGGTTAGGTGTCTGGCAATAATGAATTGCAATCAACAGGTCCACACACTGGCTGCTTTCATGCTCCATCAGGCCTAGAGTGAGTTGCTTAGGCGGTGTTCCCCTTTAACGGGCATGGCTTATCTGCAAATAAATTTCTGGCCCTTTTATATTTTGGAAGGTATGGTTATGGGGGAGGAGGAGGGGCCAATGTGGTGGAGACTGAGGCCCCCATTTCTTATATAGGATAGATGGGCCCTGGGTTTGGGTTGCCTTGGGTCCCAGATGACACTCGGAGCCGGGTATATAGGTGACAGGGACAGACACCATTATTCATCATCACCACAAGCATTATGGAGGCAGCAGCAGTCATGACCACGAAGCACACATACTGGATACTGGAGTCTTGGCTCTCAATGCACTGATGGAGACCCTGGGGTGTTACCATGGAAAAATCTGAGCAGTCGCCTGCTTCCTATTGGCCACTGAGGCTCCTCATTACCGCTATTAAACCCTTATCTCCCAGGAGCCCCCTGCTGTAACCTGGAGGGGTAAAAGCCACCAAGGCGCAGAGACAGAAGGAAGCCATTGTGCCCCTGCGGAGAAGAGCAGAAAGAGCAAGAGAAGAGGGCGGGAGACTCACCAGCCAATCACAGGTGTGTGCAGCGGGCTCTGCTTGCCGCCCGAAGCCTCCGCCAGCTCCGCGCTCTCGGCTCCTTCCTCCTCCCGCGCCTCTTCGTCTCCACTCCCCCCCCCCCCCCCCCCCCCCCTGCCTACGAGGCCCGAGCCGCTTCCACCTTCCCCGGCCTGGCCACGCCCATGTGCCCGCCCCCAGCTCTGATAGCCCCGGCCGGCAATTGTCACCGGCACTGCCGGATCCCGGGCTGGGCAGTGGTCCGGACAAATGGCGTCTGCGGTCCGGATTCGGACCGCGGTCCGCCATTTGAGTACCCCTGATGTAGAGATTACTGTGGCCTCATATTATGCGCCTAACACGGGACAAATGAGTTTTATGGAGAGTGTTCTGTAAACAGTATCTAAACACGCTTGGGGTTTGGTGGTTATTTGTGGTGATTCTAACATGATATTTCAACCAGATATTGATAGACAATCTCCTAAAGTTGTAATATCAACAATTGCTACTGCTCGGGCATATAGATTACTATTGGAAAAACATACCTTGGTTGATGTTTGGGGGGAGGGTCATCCGGGTACACAATCTTTTACTCACTATTCACACCCACATGACCTTTATACAAGGATAGACCATATATTCCAAGTATGTCACACACCCCGCTTCCACTATTCATGACATATGGGTTATGGTCCAGTAGAGGGCGAACTTCTGCAGAGATGAAAGCAAAAAAGAAGCCCCTCCCGGTCCATAAATACCTGGGACCTCCCACACATTCCCCAGTTCCTTCTCTGCAGGACGGCGAGCAAGTCAGAAGATGTGGGCTGCTCTTCCTTGCAGGTAAGCCGGGCTTACGCCCGGCCATGCGGTGCCTTATTTCTGCCCAAGCCTTTATTTTTTAATTCCAGTATAGCCTCCCAGCCTTGGCTGCAGGTCCGGGTGATGTTAAGCTTCACCTTATAGGTGTTAGGGAGCCATGTTCCCCCGTGAGACCCCATACAAGGGTGTAGGCGGCTTCCGGGTTGGTGATCCCGGTTTGGGATGCCCTGTCCCCATTCACTTTCCTGGCACTTTACGGTGAGGGATTCTCCGCCTTCCGGTTCCCCTCGGATACCCTCCAGTGGGGGGGGAGGCATTGTGCTTATACTTTTCACCTTGTTACATGTGTGTGCGAGTGTGTCTGTGTGCTTTTCCTGCATTTTTCGCGCTTTGCGCTCTGCTGCCAGCCGGGGAGCTTCTCCCCCTCAGGCTGAGTTGTGCGGGGGCGGGCGCTCGCGTGTTGCTGCGGGGGGTTCCCCTTCTAAATTGCTTGCCCAGTATGTCCCAGTCGCGCTTGCGCTGGCCCCCCTCTGCCACTGTGTTTCATTACATGTATATTTTTATTCTGTGGTGTGCATGTGCTTATGGCCATATTTTGTGTCTTTCAGGACGACTCCCCATGCATTGCTTAAAAGGGGGTTTTCCCGGTCCTAGGTCCCTATCAGTATTTTGGGGCACTTATAAATCCTCCCACTCGGGACAAAAAAGGGGCATCCCGGGTTTCTTGCCACCATAATTCCCTCTGGTTATTGCGACTACCTTAAAAAAAATCACCATATGGAGGCTCCACACGATACCGGGCTCGGGCTCCCTTTGGGACAATCCCGGATGTGTGTGGGTTGTGGGGTACCCCTTACGAGGGAAAATTTACTGATTTGCATACCTTGTGCGCAACAGGCCATAACGCGGCAGTCTGGTTCCCAGGCTTCTGGGTCAGGGCCGTCCGCCTCATTGCCTACCCCACCCCGCATTATCTGTACCACAAGTGACCCTTTCATTAGTGGGAAGTCGCACTCGGAGGTCTGTGCTAGGCTGGCCAACCTCGAGAAAATTATTTCTAGCTCAGTGGGCAAAAAGGCCCCTGCTAAGAGAAGGCATCTGTCACTGGCTACGCCGGTAATTGATTTTGATGATTATGACTCCCCTGACTGGGCTTGAGGAGGGGGAACTGTTTGAGGAATCAGAGACTGAGGAACTGCAGTTCTTTGATTCGGATGCCGGGCAGGCGCTGGGGGATGCTGTGGATACCCCCAAGGTCCTGGCCCATCTCTTAGAGGTTCTGGATATTTCCCCTCCAGCGGAGGCCCCTCCTAAGAAGGAGGAATTCTTTGGGTTCTCTAAGCCCCGCTTGGAGTTTCCAAATCAGAATCATTTTGACTGCATGATTCTTAGAAATTGGGAGAGGCCGAGTCGGCTTCACGGTGTTCCTCAGGGATGGATAGAAAGTATCCCTTTCCGGTGAATGCGGTGAAGCGCTGGTCTTCCCCTCCCGAGGTTGGGCCAACACCTCCGTTGTTCATAGTCCTGATGCCACTACCCTTAAGGATGGCGAGGACAAGCGTATTGATCAGATGGCATGTCATGCATTTGCCAGTGTGGCTTCAGCCTTGCGGCCTGTCTGTGCATCTGCACTCGTGGCTGTGGCTACCAGGTCTGAGATTAGGGACATGTTAAATGGGTCCCAGCTCAACCCGGACAGCGTTGAATTCACAACCATTAAGAGGTGTGAATTGTTCATGAATTTTGTTTTCTCGGCTATGGACGACACTATTACCATGTGTAGCAGAACTTCGGCTCTTCTTTGGCCATGCGCCGATCGGTCTGGCTACGCCAGTGGGTGGCTGACATTGCGGCCAAGATGTCACTTATTGCCTTGCCCTTCCTGGGTACGTGGCTGTTTGGAGACAAATTGGATTCTGTAGTGAAAGGTGGAAGGCTACCTCAGCGTAAGAGGCAGCGTCGCTCCTTCAATCCTTCCTTTCGCGGTGCCAGAGGGGGCAGAGGTCTTGCCTACTCTGGCTTCAGAGGTGATTCCTGGAACAGGGGCAGAGGACATGCCCGTCCAGCCTCTACCTGGGGTTCCAAGCCCAAGCCCGCTGCCAAGCCAGCTCAGCAATGAGGAGGCGCCCTCACCCTTGCGGGTGGGGGGGACGGCTGCGGCTCTTCTTCCAGGTCTGGGCCCGGGAGGTTACGGACAAGTGGATATTGGAAGTGGTCTCGTCTGGGTACAAACTGTTCGAGTACCGGCCTCCCAGATTCCTAAGGTCTCGGGTGCCTTCTGATCCTCGGGCGGCGCAGAGGCTCCTGTCGGCTGTAAAGAACCTCCTGGACATGGCGGTCATATGCCCGGTGCCTCTTTCAGAGAGAGGCCGGGGCTATTATTCCAACCTTTTCACGGTTCCCAAAAAGGATGGCTCCATAAGACCCATTCTGGATTTGAAGCTTCTTAACAGGTTCATCAGAACCAAGAGGTTCCACATGGAGACTCTGCGCTCAGCCATCGGTTCCCTTCGTCAGGGGGATTTCATGACGTCCATAGACATCAAGGATGCTTACCTTCATGTACCAATTTTCCCAACACACCAGAGATTTCTCAGGTTTGTGGTCGGAGATCAGCATTTTCAGTTTGTGGCCCTCCCGTTCGGGCTGACCTCGACACCGAAGGTGTTTACCAAGGTTCTGGCGGGCATTATGGCCCTGCTCAGAGCCCAGGGCATTCGCATTGTGCCATATCTGGACGATCTGCTCATTACAGCTTCCTCCCTCTGCCAGGAGGAGCTGGACACCAGGACGGTGGTGACTAGGCTGAAGAGGTTCAGATGGGTGATCAACCACCCCGAGTCTTCTCTCTCCCCATCAAGGGAGATTTCCTTTCTGGGCATGAATCTGGATACCTGTCAGGCCAGAGTGTTCCTACCTCAGCCAAAGGTGCAGAGGGTTCAGGATCTGATACGTGTTTTCCTGACCAACCCTCGCACTTCTATTCGGCTAGGGATGACTCTGGTGGGTTTGATGGTGACCTCCTTCGAGGCAGTCCCCTTTGCTCAATTCCACATGAGGTCGCTACAACTCCATCTATTGCTGAAATGGGACAGATGTCCACAGTCCTTGGATCAGTCATTTCTGATGTCTCCCAGGGCTGGGGAGGTTTCTGGAAAGATCATCAGTTCCAGGGGTTGTGGGATCCTCAGGAGGCTCACAACTCCATCAATGTCTTGGAGCTTAGAGCTATCTGCTTGGTTCTATTGTGTCTGACACTTCACCTACAGGGTTTACCGGTTCAGGTTCGATCAGACAATCGTACTGCGGTAGCTTACATCAATCACCAAGGAGGGACTCTCAGCAGGAGTGCCCTCAGGGAAGTCTCTCTGATTCTGACATGGGCGGAGAGCAGTATTCCTTGCATCTCGGCAGTATACATTCCGGGAGTGGAACACTGAGGCGGACTCCCTGAGCAGGGGATTCTTTCGCCGAGGGGAATGGTCTCTCAACCACAGGGTGTTTCGGCCCTGTGTCACAAGTGGGGGACTCCGGAGGTGAATCTCTTTGCTTCTCGGCACAGTCACAAGCTCCCAACCTTTGTATCTCTGTCTCAGGATCCTCTGGCCCTGGCAGTGGATGCCTTGTCCCTTGCCTGGAGGGATCTGGGGTTTTTGTACCTGTTTCCCCCCTTCTCCATGGTGGACAAGGTAGTGCGCAAGCTGGCTCTAGAGGGGGCACCAGCAATTCTGGTGGCCCCAAGGTGGCCAAGACAGGTTTGGTTCGCAAACGTCGTAAGATTGGCGGTAGATCAGTACAGGCTGCCTCTGTCTCCAGATCTGATCTCTCAGGTTCAACTACGTTACCCCAATTTACAAACGCTTGCTTTGACGGCGTGGCTGCTGAAACCTTCATCCTGAGGGAGGAAGGTTTGTCTGAGATGGTTATTCAAACCTTGATTAGAGCTAGGAAGAGGTCTCTACCATTTACTATAGAACTTGGTGGTGACTGGTGTGAGGCTAGGGCCTTACCTTGGAAGGGTGTTTTCGATTCCTAGGATTTTAGAGTTTCTACAACATGGTCTGGATCTGGGGTTCCAGCTCAGTACTTTGAAGGGTCAGGTTTCTGCCCTGGCTGTCTTTTTTCAAAGGTCTTTTGCTTTGCATCATCTGGTCAAGACTTTTTTCCAAGGGGTCATGTTCGGCCCCCTAGAAAGTCTTTGGTTCCCGTTCGGGACCTAAATTTGGTTCTTTCGACCTTCCAGGGTCCTCCCTTTGAACCGATGCAGGATGTGGCTCTATTCTAAGTATACAGTACGTCCTGCTCCAGATATAATACTTACACTTGGGGTAATCCTCCGCCATAGGGCGCTGCGCTGCAGAGACACGAAAAGACAAGCTCCTCCCGGCCCCACAAATACCCAGGGACCTCCCACAAATCCCCAGATTTCTCTGCAGTGCTGACTGCGAAGACATGAAGTATCACTCTCTCGCAGGTGACCGGGGCTTTTACAGCCTGCGACCCTGTTGGACTATTCCCACCCGTCCTCTTGTGATGTGCCTCCCAGCCTGGGCTGCGCCGGTCGGGTGAAGGTAGGCAGCACCATGCGTGCTTATGGAGCCATAGCTCCTCCGCAGTCCCCCACCAAAGAGTAGGCGGTTTAGGCTGATGGTGAGCCTCTCGTGGATTACTCTCCCGTATTATTGCCCCGTGTAGCGGTGGACCCTGTGTAAAGGGTCGCCATCCTCCCTCGTTTTCCCCCGTATTTCGGGGGAAAAGAAAGGGGGGGTATGTGTGTGGTGGTCTCTGTGTACTGTATTGTCACGATTATGGCCAAAATATTGTCCTTGACTTGCTACTGGGTGTCAGAGCCGCACTGCTTGTTCTTTATAGTTTTTGGCTGCCGCCGTGCGCGTGTCTTTTCTCTTACTAAAGTGTGCTGCGCCGGGCGGCGGCGTCCTCCAGACGCTACGGTGTCTCCATTAGCAAAGGCTTATACTAAGTTTATCTTATCCTTTGTGTGTTTGACTGCTGCCTCAGAGCTTTGCGCTTTTCAGGGTGGGCGGGGACTTGGCTTGGCGCGCTCCGCGTCACGGCCAAAGATTGGGCCCGCCCTTCGAGGTTCGCTGGGCGCCATTTTGATGATCCGCGCGCGCGTGGTTTCGGTCCCCCTCCTCCTTTTGGTCTGTAAGTGCCCTCGCTGGTGATTTCATTATAAAAATTTTTCTGCTGCGCATGGCCCTGACACCTCTTTATTCCCTTTATGTCTTTCAGACGTCAAAGACTCCGGTGGCTTCTCCCGGCCTGACATAAATTTAGCGGGCTTACAAACAATTCTCCCACATTAAACAGCGGGTCTTTGGGACATCCAGGGTTGCCTATTGCATAAATCCCTGTTGGCATATTTGCCTAGATAATCACCATATGGAGGCATCTCAGAATTATGTGACCGGGGTCCCTCTGGGACAAGACCGGCTGTGTACAGCGTGTGGACAGCCCCATGCTGATGCTGACAGAGCACGGGTCTGCGGACCCTGTGCTGAACAAGTACTGGCCCTGCAATCGGGGTTGCCAGTGGCTGCACCTCGTTTCAATACACCCGTTTCCCCGTGCTTAAATCTCACTCCTGATGAGTCGCACTCGAGCGGGGATGACCAGCAAGTCGTGCCGCGCAGACTGCCTACGGCTGATCAGATTATTTCGAAATTGGCAGAGCGCTTGGGCCCTGGTAAGAAGCGGTCCCTGATGCCTCCGGTTTCACCTTTTCCTGGAGCTGAGGAGTTCACTACTCTGCTGGTTTTTGCTCCTTCTGATGAAGGTGAGCTGTTCTCTGACTCAGGCTCATCTGATGAGAGGCCGAGGAGTCATGATACTGGCCCTGGTTCCTGGGGCCTGTGTGACATTGATGAATTACTGATAAAGATCTTTGAGGTCTTGTCCATCTCTCTCCCTGGTGAGGCTCCCAAGCCTAGAGGGGAGAGTTTCCATACAGCGACACCACGCTTGGAATTTCTGGAGCAGGATCACTTCCAGGCTCTTGTACTCAAAGAATGGGAATCCCCTAGTAAACTTCCAGGGGACTGGGATTGGAAATACCCTTTTCCCCCTGATGTGGTTAACTGTTGGTCATCACCTCCCGTGGTGGATGCACCGATCACAGGGGTTCTTAACCCCCCCTTTATTGCAGCCCCTACTTATCGTACCCTTCAGGATGCTGAGGACCGGCGCATTGATAGGCTGGCTTCCCACGCCTTTTCTTGTGCAGGGACAGCGCTGCGCTCGGTCTGTGCCGCGGCCATCACTGCAGTGGCCGCTAGAACCCTCATCAGAAAGATGCTTGATCATCAACCTGAGGATCTCCCCTGGGAGGTGTTTAATGCACTCTCCAGTTGTGATGTATTTGTAAGGTTTATCCATTTAGCGCTGGCACCATTAGGATGTGTGCAAGAACTTCTGCCCTTGTGGTAGCTATACGTCGCTTGGTCTGGCAGCGACAGTGGGGTGTTGACGATGCTACAAAAAAGACTCTTACTGGGCTTCCCTTTAGAGGGCAACGTCTGTACCTGTTTGGAAAAAAGGGCAAAACACCCCTACGCAGAAGGCTGTCTCGGCCTCCTCGGGGCAGGGGCATCCCTCTCCCCCCCCCCACTATGTTAGTGTTAAACACGAACCAGGGGTGTCCTCCCAGCTATTTGGTGTAGATTCCTGCCCCAGGAGTGGCAGACAACGCCATGGCCCCTCCGGCCGGACTAAGTCCAAATCTTTCACCAAAACCCCCCCAAGCATGATGGGACGCCCTCGCCCGTCTGGGTGAGGGGATGGCCGCAGCACCTTGCTCCTATCAGGAGGCGTCATGCCTCGTTCTGGTGGATTCAGGAGGTAGTTTCCTCCGGATGCAGGATAGAGTTTGCTGGGCGGTCCCTTCCCGAGATTGTCAGGGTAATTCTGGTCCCTGTCTCTCTTCAGGTGTTGGTGCATGGCCTGCAAGGTCTGGGGTCACTTGCAGGTTGCCCTTAACAGGCAGAGGCAGGGGCCTCTACACCGGCCTTTCCACATTCCCCCAAAAGGATGAGGAAGTCTGGCCCATTCTGGCTTTCCATAGGTTCGGCAATTTTACATTCACAGGCAGTTTCTGCATGGGACCTCTGAGTTGGGCCGCCAGCGCCCTGCGGGTCTCTTGCCGTCTGTGGAGATCTAAGATGCTTATTTTAATACCCCTGTGTCTTCTGGACACCGAGCCTCTTCAGTTTCGTGTTGGAGGGCCAACACTGCTTATTTGTGGCCTTGTTATCTGGCCTCTCTTCTGCTTCCAGAGTGCTCGCCAAGGCGCTGACGGGGGTGATGTCTCTGAGACCAAGGGGCGTCCACGCGAGGACCTACCTGGACGTCTTTCTTTACGTCTACGTCAGGCCGAGTTGGTTACTCAGCTGGTTGTGTCCTTTGGGAGTCTTTTGGATGGGTGCTCAATCACCTCAATTCCTCATTGTCCCCTGATTGGTATCTCCATTCCTAGGGTTGAATTTGTATTCGGTTCAGACGAGAATCTTCCTTCCTCGGCAATAAAGTGGACAATTGGGTTGCATGGACTCAGTCTTTCATTACTGTTCCCGTCCCTTCGCCAGGCAGGATTACAGCTGGTGGGCTAGTTGGTGGCTTGCTCAGAGGATGTCCCTTATACTCAGTTTCCTTGGGCTCCTCTGCAACTTATATTGTTAATACTGGACAGGGTTCCAGCATCCCTGGGAGCTGGGTCTGTGTACCTTCCCCCTTGGTAAGGTGGTTCCTCTTGAGACGGTTGAACTCAAGGAACCAGTCAGGGGGCACCCCCTTCCTTGCATCTTCCTGTAGATGGAAACCAAATCTATCAGGTTGACGGGGGGGGGGTTCTTCTAAAATCCCCTGTGGTTCCGGGGGAGGTGGGGCCTTTCGGGGTCCATACACCTATCGATTTTTTAAGCGGTGAGCCTTCAGGTTGGCTCTCTCGCTGGACTACTCCTTTTCAGGACCTGTCTATTTGTGGGCTCTTGGTCTGTCGGATGACAGTGGCCTGTATTACTTATCTGTCTGGGACTCAGAGCAGGATGGTCCTCCAGGAAGGCATCTGATCCTGATCTGGGTGGAGGACAACGTTCCCTGCATATCAGTGGTATTCGTTCCGGTGGATGTCCTTCTGCGACAGGATGTGTTAATCCTTGTGTCACTATGAGATCCATCTAGTGTGGGTCTGTTTGGGCCCCGTCACTATCACAGGTTCTCGGCCCTTGTTTCCCTGTCCCAGAATATTCTGACTGTGGTCAGGAGGCTTAGTAACGTTATTGCTGGACATTCTATTCTGTATGTCTTATCTTCATTCACCCTGCTAGGCGTGGTTCTGCGCCAGTTTGCTCTGGAAGGGGGGACCAGTGATACTGGTGGCCCCTGGGTGGCCTAATGGAGTGTGGTTTGCAGACGTGTTACTGAGGACAGCGGACCTGTACGTTCTGTCAGGAGTGCTGATCTGTTCACTCAGGCCCCCTTTTTATTTCACCCCAATCTACAGGCTCTGGTCTAGATGGCCTGATGGTTGATTCATCCACCTTGATGGAGACGGGCTTATCTTCTGGGTGACTGTGACTATTAGAAGTCTAGGAGCTAGCTTCTTCTTCTTCCGTCTATTGTAGGGTATGGCGTACCCATATTTATTGGTGTGAGTCTAGGTCTCTCCCCTGTTGGGCGTTCTCTGTTCCCAGGGTTCTAGAGTTATTACAGCATGGGTTGGAGTTGGCTCCCCAACTCGGTACTCTGAAGGTTCAGGTTCTGCCCTGTCCTCCTTCCTGTAGAAGTCTTGGCTCAGTTTTTCCTTGGTTAAGCATTCTTTCGGGGATTGCTCAGGTGCATCCCCCACGTAATTCTATGGTCCCTGTTGGGATTGGAATTTTATTCTGTTTGCCTTGCGGTTTGTTCCCTTTGGACCTATTCCGGATGCTGTCTGACTGTTCTTACCCTCAAGTTGTCCTTCTGGGGGCTGTTACTTCAGTCAGACGTGTGCCTGAGCGGGCGGCTCTGTTTAGCTTGCCCTCGTTCATTGATATATACACCAAGATGAGGTGGTGTTCCGCTTTACGCCGGACCTTCTGCCTAAGGTGGTGTCTTATGCTCTTGCATTTAAGACATTTGTCTTTCTTCTGGGCCTTATTCCTAGTAACGCTGAGGAAAGGGGGTCTACAATTCCCTCAACAGGTGTTGGAAGTTTTTTCCTGGATTATCTCTTGTCCCTTAGGGGGACTGATGTCCCTTGGGGTTTGCGGGCGTCTCCATCCGTATGTGCCTGATCTCGTCTGCTTCCAGGGGTTATATGGCCTTTGGCCTGGTCTTTACTTGGATGGATTGTCCCTTCTGTTCCTAGGAAAGGTTTCGGCTTCTGCCAAGGCTACTGTTAGCATTTGGACTGGTCAGGCTGTTACTCAGGCCTATTCTTTTAAGGGGAAGAATCTTCTTTTCCCTTTATTTCTGATTCTACTTGTGCTTTGGTATTTTTTGGCCTTTCAGCACCAGGTTTGCTAGACCACTACTTGTTTACTGTTCTTACCTTTTCAAAGGTTTTTATGAGGTTGACGTTAGAAACTTTGCTCATGTCGTTCTTGGTAGCAAGGTTTGCAGGTGACAGTGCTTTTAACTGTCTGCTGTGCCTTTTTTGTTGGGGATCCCACCCTACTTTATGGACACTGCTATTGGATGTCCCAAGTGTAAGTATTATATCTGGAGCAGGACGTACTGTATACTTAGAATAATACAATTCTGTGAAATACTCACCTGTAGAATTGGTATTATACGTATACAGTACGTCCTGCTCCACCCCACCCTGGTTTTTGCATTATTCTGGATCCCCTGTATGGTGATTGTTATCATTGTTGTTATTACCAGTTTTGGTGGTTATATCCTCCCGGCTTCTTATTCACTGCTTTTCAATGCTGGGGATTTGTGGGAGGTCCCCGGGTATTTGTGGGGCCGGGAGGAGCTTGTTTTTTCGTGTCTCTGCAGTGCAGCGCCCTCTGGCAGAGGATTACCCCAAGTGTAAGTATTATATCTGGAGCAGGACGTACTGTATACGTATAATACCAATTCTACAGGTAAGTATTTCACAGAATTGTATTTTCTGTGCTCACTCAAAAGGTTGCCTTTTTGGTGGCTATTACCTCTGTTCGGCGTGTCTCTGAGTTGGCGGCTCTGTCTATTCAGGCCCCTTACTTTGAGAGACACCAGGTGGTTTTTCGCTTAAACCAGATTTCCTTCCTAAAGTGGTTTCTGCCTTCCATCTCAATCAGGATGTAGTTCTCCCTTCCTTGTGTCCTAGGCCTAGCAATGACAATGAGAGGTTTTTGCACTTTTTGGATGTGGTTCGTTGTGTGAAGTACTATTTGGTTGCTACTTCTCCTTTTCGTAAGACGGACGCCTTGTTCGTGGTGCCTTCTGGGCCCAGAAAAGGTTTGGCGCCCGCCAAGTCTACAATTAGTAAATGGATACGCCAGGCCATTGTTGGGGCCTATTCTGCTAAGGGGAGGCTTCCTCCTTTTAAGATCACTGCTCATTCTACTCATGCTGTTTGTTGAACAAGTTTGTAAGGCTGCTACTTGGTCTGATAGGTTGATGTGTGGGCCTCAGCAGATGCTGTTTTTGGACGCAAGGTTCTGCAAGCTGCAGTGGTCTAAATTGGTGCATTTTTTTGCTGTATTTGGATCCCCACCCATGACAGACACTGCTATTGGATGTCCCATATGTCATGAATAGTGGCGGGGTGTGTGACATACTTGGAATAATACCATTTTGTGATTTTTCAACTTTAAAATGGGTATTATAAGTATGTCACACACCCCACTTCATCCCGCCCTTTTGTATTCTGGATCCATGATATGGTGAACCTTTTTATGGTTATGAATGTTTTATTAGCTCTTCCTGGTCCCCTTACTGCTGTCATATACTGGGGAATGTGTCGGAGGTCCCAGGTATTTATGGACCGGGAGGGGCTTCTTTTTTGCTTTCATCTCTGCAGAAGTTCGCCCTCTACTGGACCATAACCCATATGTCATGAATAGTGGAAGTGGGGTGTGTGACATACCCATTTTAAAGGTGAGTAATCACAAAATGGTATTTTTTACTCCTTTTCAAAATCTT
Source organism: Gastrophryne carolinensis (assembly GCA_027917425.1). Classification (NCBI taxonomy): domain Eukaryota; kingdom Metazoa; phylum Chordata; class Amphibia; order Anura; family Microhylidae; genus Gastrophryne; species Gastrophryne carolinensis. The sequence continues at coordinate 226,381,037 of CM051237.1, forward strand.
CCCAATGTGGGTAGCACTCAGATTGTACCAATCTCATGGTCAGACCATGTTAGGTTTCATCTAAAATTTAATACACTCTTGATCAAGCGGCCAGGGAGTATGTGTGTTTTGAATGAATCTCTGTTGTCTGATGAGAATTTAGTCGAGGAAGTTCAAAATGAAATTTCAAGTTATTTTATAACTAATGATGTACCTTAAGTTTCTTCAATTGTTCAATGGGAGGCCCATAAGCCTGTAATACGGGGGAAGTTAATACAATTAGCAGCTAGGAAAAAGAGGGAAAGAACACTCGTATAGAAGAGTTAGAAAAAAAGTATGCAGATCTAGTGGATCAAGCCTCGGGAGCCATGACGCCTTCGGTAAGGGCTAACCTTAAGAGAGCGGCTGAGGATCTTAACTTGGCTTTAGCGGCAAAAGCAGAAAATTGTTTAAAGTGGATGAAGCATAAATATTTTGTTAAAGCCAATAAGCCAGATTCCCTCTTGGCTCGGAAACTGAGAACTCCAGATCATAGTTTTAAACCTATTAAGCTAACAGATTCCAGGGGAGCGCCTACAAGCAATCCTAAAAAAATTGTGGAAATTTTTAATACACAACGCTAGGCAAACATAAAGACGTGCTCAGTCATTTTTTGCAGGGGATAGATTTGCCGCATATATCTGAGGAGATGAGGGAGAACTTGGGTAGTGACTTTAATCTTTCAGAAATCATTAAAGCTATTGATGGGTTGAAGTTAAACAAAGTCCCCGGCCCGGATGGATTTTCTGCTGGTTATTATAAGAAATTTAGTTCCCATTTGGCTCAGAGGATGGTTGTAGCATTCAATAGGGTTAAGTGTGGTGGGTCCTTCTCAAAAGAAACTTTGACTGCAGCTGTTAGTATGATACAGAAACCTGATACTGATCATTTAGTTTGGTCTAACTATAGGCCGATATCTTTGGTAAATTTGGATATTAAAATTTATGCCAAAGTTCTAGTGGAAAGCCTTTAAAGTTTCTTACCATATTTAGTGACAAGAGACCAAGTGGGCTTCGTTCCAGGGCGGCAAGCAGGAGATAATGTAAGGAGACTCAAATAAAAATAGATGAAGTTACCGCGCTAGGTTTAAATTTGAAAAATGAATTACTATAGTTTACAAAGTGCAACTGCTCAACGTGCTGTAGCCTGAATATCCAGCAGGTTTGGTGGTAAAATATAATAATATAGCACAGAGCAAAATAGAGGTTAAATCAACAGGAATGCCCAAATGAGCAAACAAATCCAACGTTGTCCCACAGATGCATGCACTACTCCAAAGTGATTAAGGTCAGTCCACATCAATCAGACCGCCGTGTGCCCATCACCTTGTGAATTACACGCTTACCGGAGGGAAGTTTGGTTATCAATCTTATTTATATCCCCATTGGACTGCTCTTTGGTCAGATTACAGTTCTCCTTCCAGGCGTGAATAACATAGAGAACCTATGCCTTAAGAGCAACTCAGTTGCATATTCAACATAGAAAAGGGTAAAAACAGAGAAGAAAAGGATCTAGCGTAATATGTTTTTAATAAAAAAAACTCTGTATAAAAAGTACCAATTACGCACTTACAATAAAATCAGCTGTACAAAAGCGCTTAATGACAAAAGCGGTTCTCACCCAACCTCGGCCGATGGTGGAGGGAAGGGGAGGAGATCTGCTTTCAAATATATCCAAAGGACTGTGGTAGAATCGTATAGCCGCCGCTGTCCGCCGTAGCGCGTTTCGTTGCCGTTGGCAACTTCTTCTAGACTGGCGGCGGGGCGGCAAGTGCAGCTTTTTATCTTAGGAAATTAGTGCGTGCTGAAAAAGAGGTGTTAGGTCGGCACCTACGTGGATATTATTTGCAGCCAATGGCGTACTATTTACCTTGCAGGACCAAGTGTGAGTGGAGGGGCTGTAGGTGTTTATAGCCAATCAATGGGCTTAATGTCAGCCCCGCTCCTGTCCAATCCTGTTTTTTAAAACACTGAGTGACAGGGTAACTGGCCAGTCACCGTGCCCCTATAGAGAGCTCTGTTTAAGACTTTGAATGACAGCGTGGTTTTGAGTGGCAGGACGAATGGCCAATCACCAAGCTGTTGCGGGGAGCTATGTTTAAAACTGAAGGCAAGAGCATACCAATCTCGCAGTGTATTATATAGCAGCTGCTGCAAGCTCTTGTAACTTAACATAATTACCCAGGTATAGTTATTTAACTTTGCTAATACTAACTTATAGATTAATTAGCTCGTTCCTATTCAATAGTGATTTAATTTTATCATTATGTCTTAATATGAAAAATTCCAATGGATAGGGTCTTCTTATACAGCGTGGGGTGATGAAGATAATACTGAAAGTGTTAGGAGTATCTACCTAATCTACTAATAATGTAGTGACAATACTTGAAAAAGCCCAGGTTGAAAAAGAATTTAGTAGTGAAGGTGAGTGAAAAACGCTGATGTTTACAATAAACATTTAGGTTACATTAAAAATATTGAATATTAGGGGGCGTGGCTTGGCCGGGGAGCGGAATGGCGGCGTGAAGTGAGGGCTCTCGGCGGAGTCCCCACAGAAGCAACTTTTGCAGCACCCCTGCTTGAGCATGGGACGCCTCAACAAGACTGGGGCAAGTACTAAGACCCCCCGAGTTTCCCAGACCCCGAAAGTGGGCAGTAGGAAGCTGCCGGAGATGTTTGGCAGCCAGTGGTCGGAGGCTTACCCTCGCGGAGCTAAGATGGCCCCTTCGCCCCTTCGCCGGGGTCGTCACCTGAAAGAGAGGAAGAGGTGGCGTCGGAAGGGGAGGATGGTGGATTGGCAGCACAGCTCAGCCAGCTGCCCACACGCACCGAACTCGCCAAATTCGCGGGTGAGATTAAAGCTTCGATTGCCGAGGCGATTGCAGACCTCAGAGATGAAATGCGGAAGTTGTCCAGCCGCGTGGAGAAGGTGGAAAAGGAGGAAGCCAATACGAGCAACAGGCTGTTGGAGGTGAGGGAAGTAGTGATGGCGCACAACAGGCACCTCATGAATGTCCACAGGCACCTGGAAGAACTGGACAATCGCAACAGAAGATGCAATATCAGGGTCCGAGGTGTCCCTGAGGAGGTGGCGCCGGATCAGACTCAGGAGGCCCTGCTGTCCATTTTTAATTCCCTGCTGGAGCGACCGCCGGGCACTCCGATCGAATTCGTGAGGGCCCATAGAGCCCTTAGACCCAGGAGCATGGGAGAGGCTCCCCCTCGGGACATTATTTGTTGCCTACAGAATTTTCAATTAAAGGAGGAAATCTTGTCTAAAGCTAGGAATCGGGACACCATCTTGTTCAACAATAGCGAGGTCCAGCTATATCAGGATCTCTCCGGAATTACGTTACAGCACAGAAGGGCGCTGAGACCCCTTACAAGGTCCCTGAGGGAGAGGGGCATCCCATATCGATGGCGCTTCCCATTCGCCCTGTCAGCCACGAGTAATGGAAGAACGGGGACCCTGCGAATGCCTGAGGATCTACCTATTTTCTGTGAGACGTTGCGACTCCCTATGGTGTCCTTGCCGGAATGGTTCAGCGACTTTTCCATCCCGCAGCTAGTACAGAGAGCGGGTCGCCAGCGGCTGTCAGGAGGCCCTCGACGGAACAGCCTAGAAGCTTCGCCTCCGCACGGCGGCAGAGAGAGAAGCCGGTCGAGATCCAGGAGATGAAGCGGCTGGAGGCTACCCGGTGTGTCGTTCACCAACGGGAGTGATCTTCGTGGATAGATAAGCCATTGTTTTCACAGCATTATTTTTACAGTTCTATTCTGCCATTGCACTGTTTGCAAATATTCCGTGTTGAAACATGTATATGTGTCTCGGGCTGGATCTAAGGGGTGGGCGACTCTCGCTCACGTCCCCCGGTGGCGTATCCCTATACCATATTACTGGCATGGGCGCCGCAGGAGGAGGTGGGATGACAGGCTAGGGTATTTGTATGATGCGGTGGCGGCCGATATCTAACGCTTGCTAGCTGAGATCGAATTCGGTGCGCCACATGGCTTCCCATGCCGCAGGATGTGCTAATATACGAGGGGATGGGTTAGTGTGTGGGGCTTTTGAGGCACTGCTCTGAAAGACCGAATATGCTTGGCATGCCAAAATAGTTAAATGGGCTAATTGCTTTGGGCGTTGTTAAAGGGGTGGGTGACTCTCCGGTGGGACATCCCTATACCATTTTTATGGACGTGGGAGCCGCAGGAGGAGGTGTGGTGACAGTCTAGGGGTTTCTGTGTCCTGCGGTGGGGGTCATGGCTAATGTTAGCTAGCCATGATCGCGTGTGGTGTGCTACATATCCTCCCAGGCCACGGGTTGGCGTGCACGTGGTGGCCTGGAGGAATATGTGGGGCCCTCGAGGTATTGCTCTGAGAACTCTAATATGCTTGATTTGCCAAATCTTACTATAGGTGTATTGTTTTGTTTTGCTCTGAAAGACCGAAAATGCTTGGCATGCCAAAATAGTTAATTGGGCTAATTGCTTTGGGCGCTGTTAAAGGGGTGGCTGACTCTCGCTCGCGTTCTCCGGTGGGGCATCCCTATACCATTTTTATGGACGTGGGCGCCGCAGGAGGAGGTGTGGTGACAGTCTAGGGGTTTCTGTGTCCTGCGGTAGGGGCCTATGGCTAATGTTGGCTGGCCATGATCGAGTGTGGTGTGCTACATATCCATCCAGGCTGTGGGTTGGCATGCACGTGGTGGCCTGGGGGAATATGTGGGGCCCTAGAGGTTTTGCTCTGAGAACTCTAATATGCTTGATTTGCCAATTCTTACTATATGTGTATTGTTTTGTTTTGCTCCATTTGAGCCGAGTGCCCCGTTCATGCCATCTCCTCACCGTTATACTGGGGGCGGGTCCCTCTGGCGAGTTGGGTCGGGTTGGTCCTTGTCGCCTGTCGCTTAGCGAGTATGCCTATGACACTAGCTCTAGACGACATCTGTTTCCTATGTGACCTCTGGCCGTCAGGAGGGCGGAAAGATTCACAGTATTACTCTTACAGCTCTATTCTGCCATTGCACTGTTTGCAAATATACCGCGTTTCATGCATGTATATGTGTTTTGGGCTGGGTCTAAGAGGCGGGTGACTCTCGCTCGCGTCCCCCCGTGGCGTATCCCTATACCATATTACTGGCATGGGTGCCGCAGGAGGAGGTGGTGGGGTGACAGGCTAGGGTATTTGCTTGATGCGATAGCGGCCTGCGTCTAACGCTTGCTGGCTGAGATTGATCATGGCGCGCCACATGGCTTCCCAGGCTGTAGGGGGCGCTATGGTAGGGGTCTTTGGAGCTTAATGGTTATCCTGCTTTCCTTTATGAGGGGAGATACATTTTGTGTGTATTAGCTGCCCTCTCAGCCTATCCGCATGCATGCTTATACATGGAGCAGGGTGCTTTCTCCTAAACTGAGGGGGCCCCGCCGGGTCTCTCGGGATCGCCCTTAATGATACTGGGGTACTTCTTCAGGCTTTGGGTTTCGTTCTTCCGGCCTTCCATGGTTTTTCCCCCCAGAAGTGCCTTTTCTTTCTCTTTCTGTCGGGGTGGAATAGGGGAGATTCGAGGCTGGATTACTCCCGTTTCTTTTTGTCCCTGGAGCCTAGGCCCCGGGACGTGGGGGATAACAGGGGAGCTTTATAACCTCTCCGTGAAAGGTTGTCCCAAGTGGTTCCACCAGGTTGGGAGGTAACTCTCCCTTGGCCCTCTTCAGGTTGGGGTTGTACAGAGTTAGAGTTGGGTTTCTCTTTTTACAAGTTATTTCTGTAAGTCGATCGTCTCTTGTTTGGGTCCTCATGTGTTTCCCCTCCCCGGCGGGTGTGCGTTCTTCCCTCTGTCCCTTCCCTTTTTGCTAGCCTTTTCTTTCTTTTCTCCTTCCCTCTACCTCTCTGTGACCTCTCTCAGGGGGGTGGCGTGTGGGAAAGGTGCTGAGGTAGGGACTCTAGTTTGATAGGTAGATCTAGTGAGCAATGGGGCCACGGAGCTTGAACATCCTCTGTGTAAATGCCAAGGGACTTAACTCGCCCCAGAAAAGGCATGCTTTGTTTAGGGAACTTAAAAAATATAAAGCACACATTGCGTTAATCCAGGAAACCCACTTCCAAATTCATAGGGCTCCCTACCTGGGTAACAGAACGTACACTTCTTGCTATTCTGCCCTCTCTCCGAATAATAAAGCGAAAGGGGTGTCGATTTTGGTAGATAAAGACCTGGATCTTAGGAGAGAGGCGGTGGAAAAAGATAAGGAAGGAAGATATATCTTCCTGAAAGGGAAGCCCCCTAATGGATCGGCCATTACAGTAGCTAATGTTTATGCCCCGAATAAAGATCAGCAACAATTCTGTAGGGGGGTCTTGGGTAAACTGGGTTCATTCCAAGAATGGATGTTGATCATGGGAGGGGACCTGAATTGTGCGCTTAACCCCTTGGTGGATACATCAGATGCCAAAACTGCCATCTCTTTTAGGGCTCTGAAGCAAATAAAGAAGGCTCTGCAAGAGCTGGCTCTAGTAGACACATGGCGTTTGATGCATCCTACGGGGGAAAGACTTTACTTACTATTCACCAGTTCACGTGAAGTACTCGAGGATTGACTTTCTCTTCCTGTCACAGAGAGATTTGGAAAAGGTAACCTCGGCTCAGATCGGTAATATATCATTTTCTGATCATGCTCCAGTTGTTCTTTCCATGGCCCTGCCGGGTGGAGAGAGGGGGGAGTGGAACTGGAGAATGAATGAGAGTCTACTGAAGGATCCTGGAGTAGTAGAAAGGATAAGGCAACACTTGTCCGTGTATATAAAAGAAAATGCCACAGAGGAGGTGGACCCAGTAATGGTATGGGAGGCTCACAAATGTACACTGAGAGGATACCTGATCCAAGAAGGGGCAAGAGCTAAAAGGGAGAGAGGGGCTAATGCGGAGAGGTTAGTCCAGCAGATGGCTGATCTCGAATTGAAACACAAACGGTCCCTTCAGGCGCCTGTGTTGCTGGAACTGGAATCTAAAAGACAAGAGCTCAAAGATGTCCTGTTCAGAGAGACAAGCAGGTTTTTTACCAGACGTCACGGTTTATATTATGAACAAGGAAACAAGGCGGGACGTTTGTTGGCTAGAGCTTTACGGCCTAAACAGGCTAAGAATAGAATTGAGGGGATTAGGGGCTCAGATGGGATCCTCTACCAGAAGAACGGGGAGATTGCGGGTCTCTTTCGAAGGTTTTATTCCACATTGTATAACCTCCCGGTCCAGCAGGGGAAGAGGGATATGGAAGGTTCTATGGAGGCCTATTTGATTCCAAAATGCCATCTCTTTCTAGAGAAGAAGTGGAACAGTTGGAGGCTCCGATCACTGTGATGGAATTGCAAAAGGCGATCAAAGCCTCTAAGCCAGGGAGGGCCCCCGGGCCGGATGGCTTTTCCCAATATTATAAATTTTTTTCTGAACAGTTGCTCCCACTTATGGTCCGGGCCTTTGAATCTACAGCGATCTCGGGTTCTTTACCGCGATCCACTCTAGAGGTGCAAATTGTCGTAATACCAAAAGGGGGGAAGGATGCTACGGATTGCAGGAATTATAGACCCATCTCCCTGTTGAACGTGGATGTAAAAATTTTTGCCAAGGCTTTGGCAGGAAGGCTGGCCTCCCTGTTGCCGGGTCTGATAGACCAGGATCAGGTTGGGTTTGTCCCTGGGAGAGAAGCCTGCGATAATAGTAACATAGTAACATAGTATGTAAGGCTGCATAAAGACTTTAGTCCATCCAGTTCAGCCTGTTTAACTCCTTCCAGTGGTCTAGTAGCCATAGCCGGAAATGTTATTACATGCCAGGAAGGCATCAAGGCCACTTTTGAACATTTTTAATGTATCCCTCATTACTACCTCCTCTGGCAGCGAGTTCCATAGTCTCACTGCTCTTACAGAGAAGAATCCCCTCCTATGTCGGTGGAGAAAGCACCTTTCCTCTAACCTTAGTGGATGCCCTCGGGTTATGGTTACACTCCGGGGTATAAATAAATTGTGGGACAGATCCTTGTATTGACCCCGAATATATTTATACATAGTTATTAGATCACCCCTCAATCGTCTTTTTTCTAGACTAAATAAGCCTAACTTGGACAATCTTTCCGGGTACTCTAGCCCCCGCACTCCTTTTATTAACTTTGTTGCCCTTCTTTGAACGTGCTCCAGTTCTGATATGTCCTTCTTAAGCACAGGTGCCTAGAACTGTACACAGTATTCCATATGGGGTCTGACCAGTGACTTGTACAGGGGTAAAATGATGTTCTGATCATGAGCACCTATGCCCCTCTTGATGCACCCCATGATCCTATTTGCCTTGGCAGCAGCTGCCTGGCATTGATTACTACAGTTTAGCTTATAGTCAACTAAAACCCCTAGGTCCTTTTCCATTGTTGTTTTACCAAGTGTTTCTTTATTTAGTGTGTAATCATGACACAGATTTTTCCTTCCCATGTGCATAACCTTACATTTATCTGTGTTAAACTTCATTTGCCATTTAACTGCCCATGCTTCCAATTTATCTAAATCTGTTTGTAGTTGCCTGTTGTCCTCCTTTGTTTTAATTACTTTACTCAGCTTAGTATCATCTGCAAAGATTGAGACTTGACTGTTTAATCCATACCCAATGTCATTTATATATATATTGAAGAGAATTGGTCCCAGAACTGACCCTTGTGGTACTCCACTAGTAACAGTGACCCAATCTGAGTGTGTGCCATTGATAACCACCCTCTGCTTCCGATCATTAAGCCAATTTCCCACCCATCTGCACACGTTTTCCCCCAGTCCAAGCATTCTCATCTTTTGTACCAACCTTTTATGTGGCACAGTATCAAATGCTTTAGAAAAGTCAAGATATATGATATCCAATGACTCCCCCTGATCCAATCTTGAACTTGCCTCCTCATAAAAGCTGATCAGGTTTGTCTGGCAGGAGCGATTCCTCATAAATCCATGCTGATATGGAGTAATAAGGTCATTTTCCCCAAGGTGCTCCAGGATAGTATCCCTTAAGAAACCTTCAAACGGCTTTCCCACCACAGATGTTAAGCTTACCGGTCTGTAGTTCCCAGGTTCCCCCCTAGATCCCTTTTTGAATATTGGCACCACATTTGCCAAGCGCCAATCCATCGGAACAAACCCTGTAGTTATGGAATCCACAAATATTAGAAATAACGGCTTGTCTATTACTGTACATAACTCCCTTAAAACACGAGGATGTATGTCATCTGGTCCCGGTGATAATGTGATCAAGGCCTTGAACATTCAATGGTGGGCAAAAGCCAAGGGTGTGGGGTCAATCATGCTTTCTACTGATGCCGAGAAGGCATTTGATCAGGTAGATTGGAGGTGGATAGGGAAGGTTCTGGATCATGTAGGGCTGGGATCTGCAGCTAAAAATAGGGTTATGGCACTGTACTCTAACCCGGTGGCGAGGGTAAGGACGAATAACTGTTCTTCCCCTTTCTTTAATATTAGTAATGGCACAAGGCAGGGCTGTGCGCTGTCCCCCCTGATATTTGCACTTTCCCTGGAGCCGTTCCTGCGGAGGGTTAATCTGTGTGGAGGCATTAGTGGCATCATGTTAGGAGGAAAGGAAAGAAAGGTAGCGGCATACGCGGATGATATGCTTTTTTTCTGCGATCCCCGCGGGTGTCGGTTCCTAACTTACTGAAAGAATTGGAGACATTTGGGCGTTTGTCCAATTTGAAGATCAACTATAGTAAGTCTAGCGCCATGAATATTTCGCTGCCTGAAGCGGAGGTGGAGGCGCTGAAGGGGATTTTCCCCTTTGGCTGGGAGAAGAGGAGCCTTCAATATTTAGGGGTTCAGCTACCTGCTTCTTTTGCTAACCTGTTCCAGCTTAACTTTGCCCCTATTAGGGCCAGAGTTAAGAGGGACCTAGAGGGGTGGAACCGGCTGCGACTCTCATGGTTTGGACGCATGTCGGTTTTAAAGATGAATGTTTTTGCCGCGGATCCTATACCTATTACAGTGCATTCCCGTTAGATTACCGGAGTCCTTCTTTAAAGATCTGATGAAGATATTCAGGGGGTTCATCTGGGCAGGCAAACCTCCGAGAATCCGGCGGAGCCTTCTTTTGCTTCCGAAGGTTAGGGGGAGAACGGGGATACCTTGTATAAAGTCATCTTACCGGGCGGTTCATGTAGGTAGGGTGGTTGATTGGCAAGTGAATGCTTCGCAGAAAGACTGGGTGCGCATAGAAGGAACAGTTGCTACGGGTGGAGGTTTGGATACAGTTTGTAATTTAAGGTGGGATGAGATCCCTACGATTGCTAAGACCCACCCGCTGATTGGAACTTCCCTGTCTATCTTGGGAGAGCTGTGTAGGGGGAGGCATGCTTTGACCACATTCCCAGGTCCATTAACACCGATTTTGGGGAACCCTGCATTCCCCCCAGGGAGGGATTTCTCCTTGTTAAGGGGCTGTGGGGGACCTAGACCTTTGAGAATGTATCACCTGCAAGACAGAGGGGTATTGAAGGATAGACAAAGATTTTGGATAAGGAAATTTCTATGTTCACCTATCTTCAGCTCAGACATTTTTTCTGCTCCAAGGGAGTAAAAGAGGGTTTGAAGAGACAACTGACCGAGTTTGACAGGGCTTGCCTAGGAATGGGTCCTAACACCCACCTATTGTCCTGGGCTTATAGACTTTTGCAGTGTAGAGACAGTGGGGGGGTTAAGCCCTGGGAGAAGAAATGGGAGGCTGACATAGGCCGATCCTTGTCGGCAGATGAATGGAATGATATCTATAAGAATGCGCACAAGGGGATAATTAGCTCAATGCAAGAGAGAAAACTGATCACACGATGGTATCGGACTCCCGAGGTCTTACACTCCTTTTTCCCTGCAGTTCCTGACGTATGCTGGAGATGTGGTCAAACTGGTGCTCCCAATATTACATATCTTGTGGTCTTGCCCGGGGGTGATGGGCTTCTGGGATACAGTGAAAGGTTTCTGTGAACTTATACTAGGAGAGCCCTTGGACTGGAAGGTGGAGTCTGTTCTACTGGGATGGTCGGAGGATGGAAAAGGGGTTGCGGGCGGAGCCCCTCTGGGCCGCCACCTGCTGAATGCGGCTAGGGTCCTAATTCCAAGGCTTTGGAGATCGCGGGGGTCACCCACAGTCAAAGACTGGTTCAGGCAGATTAACCACGTGGAAGTGATGGAAGAAATTTGTTATGCTAAACAAGATAGACTGGAAGCATACCGTAAAATCTGGACTACATGGGCTTTATTTAAAGACACGGCCCCCTATAAACAGGTGTGGGACTCGTGAGATGTTTCTAGAGCGGCAGCCGCGTAAAACAAATCTGGCAGCGGGAGGTGGGATATCGTCAGGGGAAGCGGTTGATCATCCTGAGGGCAGACTTCCATATTCTTTAGCAGACGGTAGCTCCTCCCCGGGACGCTATTGCAGATACTATTACTCCCACCCACAATAATAAAAAGGACAGCTATGGGTTCTAATCTTGCTTCTATTCCCACCGCCGCTCTTCTTACTAGGGCTACTCTGTTTATCACTATTACTCTTGCACTTTCTCTGCTCTACTCTATTCCATTCTATCGTTGGTGATTTTTCTTTCTACTCTTGCTCTCGTCTCTGGGCTTTGTCCTCCTGCTGTATTTCCTATCTCTTGACTCACTTGGTTTTTCCCTGCGGGTCTCTTTTCTTTTTATTCCTTCTGTCCCTTCCCTAATGTGTCTGTTGATGTGTGTGTGGGTGTGTATTCTTGTCTTATTATGCATAGTACAGGAGGGGAGACGTAGGGGTGCTTTTTAACAGGTGGCCTATTATGCTGGCCACTTTGCCCGCGGCCCAGGATTTCATCAATGGGAGTGCACAGAACAGTCTTGTGGACTTAGTAACCATGCATGGGCCCACTCAGTATGCGGTCTGTTTGAGGAGATGGTGTGGGCCACAGAAGCAAGTAGAGAGTTGGGAATGGCGGGTATCTTGCAAGCCCCCGGAGCTCCCCTCTCCTTGCGCGGGTCAATCGGCTGATAATCATATTTTTTTGCTGTACAATGTTGAAAGTCTTATTTTGTCTTTCTGTTCCTCTTAAACTGGATGTAATGCACCTTTTGGCTCGCCTATCACGAGCATTAATGTCTGTAACTGTTTACCTTGATGTTATGAAAATAATAAAAATAAGTATGATAAAAAAAAAAATATATTGAATAACATTACTCAACGTGTTTTGACACCATATTAATCTGTATGAATGCACACTGAAAAAAACGTATTTAATCCAAAGCCTTAAACAATCAACCAATGGGAAGTATGTGCATGTTATGAGGTTAACCCATTACTTGACCTAGTGTGATGAACTATAGAAAGAGGAGAAGGAGTGAGCGGGCAACCGGGGGAAGGAGAAAGGGTGAAAAAGGGGGGGGGGGGGGAGGGAGGGAGAGAGTGAAAAGTGAAAAAATGAAAATAAGGAAAAAGAAGGAAGAAAGGGGAAGGTGTAGTGGATGGGGGGCAAGTAAATGGGCGAAAAGGTGTAAATTAAGAAGTGTCTATAAAACAATTGAGGACTCTACATTTAAACCTCTGGGTGTAAAAGTGTCCAGTGTGTATATTCATTGGCTTTCTTTGCAAGATATTTCTTTTAGGGTATTCGATCCCCTCCAGTGTCTGTCTGCTCGATCTATTCCTGCAAAGGACATTACGCTTGGATCTTGTGAGTGGCAGGTTTCTAAAATGTGCTGATAGGCTGTGGGTTTCCAGCCCTCTTCTAATATTGTACAAGTGTTCACGTATCCGAACCTTGAGTGGTCGGATAGTTCTGCCTACATATAGTAACTTGCAGGGGCACTATATAAGATACACTGTTCCTGCTGTGTTACAAGATATAAATGTAGTGATTTTGTGGGTTCTTTGTGTTTTCAGATCTGTGAAAAATGTTTTGGGTCTTTCTATTGGAGTGCATGTTCTGCAGCCTGCACAGGTGCCACATCTATAGAAACCTGAAAGGGGATTATTTACAAGGGATACAGGTTTAGGGGGATCTACAAAACTTTTAGTAAGTTTATCTTTGAGGTTAGGGGCCTTGCGATATATAATCTTCGGATGTTCCGGTAAGACCGGTCCCAGAGTGGGATCACATTTTAGAATGTGCCAATGCTTGGTTAGCAGTTCTTTAAGCTGTTTGTGTTGCAAACTATAGTTAGTTATAAATGAGTATTCCGAATGGGATGTTTTTCCTCCTTTAGCTGGAGTTTCTAAGAGAGAAAGTCTGTTCAGTGCTCTTATTTCTCCCCTTTGGGATTCTATTTCACCCCTTTGGTATCCCTTGTCTACAAATCTTTGGGATAGAAGGGCAGATCGAGTGTCATAATCATGTACAGAGGTGCAGTTTCGCCTTACACGCATGAATTGTCCCTTCGGGATTGCCTTTAGCCAACAAGGGTGGTGGCAGCTGGACGAGGGGACATATCCATTGCGATCAGTGCTTTTAAAGTAAGTGGAACTTGCTAGACTTTGTCCCTCCTTTTTGATGGTGAGATCCAGGAAATGGATGGATTCCCTATCTGTTTCAGCTGTGAATTCTAAATTAAAGGTGTTAGCATTGATAGCATGAAGGAACTCATCCAATTGCGGTTGGGGACCATCCCAGATGCAAAAGACGTCATCTATGTATCGTCGCCAGCATATAAGGTGGTGCCAAGTTTTTCCATAGATGAGTTGTTCCTCCCACCACCCTACATATAAGTTTGCCATGCTGGGAGCAAATTTAGCTCCCATGGCAACGCCTGTTTTTTGCAAATAGAATATATTGGCATACCAGAAGTAATTATGCCATAAGGCAAATTCTAGGCAAGCAATGACAAACTCTATCTGGAGGGGTGGCAGGGGGGATTTTAACCCTTTAAATGCCAGCCACGTAAAATTTACGTGGTTGCCTCTCCGTCACTTAAGTGCCAGCCACGTGAAATGTACGTGCCTGGCATTTACCCGTTAGCGGGCAAAAAAAAAAATACCTGACCCCTCGTTGGATCCGGCCGAGTCTCCTCTTTAATTTGGTGCCATCCGATCCCCTGTGGGGGCTCGGATGGCTCCAGGAGAGCCCCCGGAATAGGCCCCCCCCCCCCCCGCTTCAGCAGCAGCTGCTAACTGTAAAAAAATAAAAATGACATTCACTTACCTGTGTGCGCTGGCTCCTGCTGTCCCTCCTCTTCACCTGGGGGGCCTCCGACCCCCCCCCCCCCAGGACTTAGGGATCTTCAGGAGAGAGCCCGGGAGGCTCTCTCCCCTCTCCTCCTCGATGGCGGCCGCCATCTTGCCGCTAAGCCCCGCTACCCGGTGACTTGCCATCAACCCCCGGCACCCCCATTACCTGCCTCCCCAAAGGCCAGGGGGGGGGGGGGGGGGCAGAAGAGCCCATGGCCACGGGCTATGCGGGCTTGTAGCCTGCAGGGCCAGAGGCCACAAAAGCTGGCCCCTGCGCCCTGTTCCTACAAGCCCTGCATAGCTGGTCCCGGGCTGGTTACTTTGGGTAAGGGGGGCCCCATTTTTAACCCTTAAAAATCCCCCCCAAAAAATGGGCCCTATGTCATTTTTTTTTTCTCGATTTAACCCTTTGTAGTGTGGATGGTAGTTGTATTTTATTTGTAAATGTTAAAAATTACTTGTTTCAGTTAGGGGGGTCTCCTGGGCAGGAACAGGGGGCTACAGATAAATATGTGGTACCGTTCTAATCGGTAGAAATGGGGCTTTCACATGCAATATGGTTTTCCCTAATAAAATACATTTTTTATTTAAAATAAAGGAGGTAATTTTCTAAAAAAAAATTTTATTACATTTTTTTTACTTAATAATAAATAAAATTAATAATAAATAAAATTTACAAACAAGACATTTCATGTTAAAGCCTAAACTCTGCTGCAAAAAAAATATATATATAATTTTCCTGAAAATTCCAGCAAAAATGTCGCAAAACATGGCGCAAAATGGGGAAAAATGACCTGTCAACAGAGGGTGACAAAATCTCAAGTAGGCTGGCAATTAAAAGGGTTAATAGTACCTCTGCATGTTGGGTATTGTTCTGTTCGGGCGCTTTCAGACTTAGCTTGTTTTTTCTTGTTTGCATATTTATATTTTAGGAAAAGGTGTTTTTTATTCAGCTTTTTTATACATTTTTTAGGGAAACCCTGCGCAACCAAAGAATTCTTTGAGGGATTAATTCCAGAAAGATGAGCCCACTACAACAAGCTGGGTACGCTTAGAAAGCTTAACATGTGTACTTTCAGGGAATATATGGTTTATGGGGGATATTACAAAGGTAAAGGGTTGTTTTGGTTGAAAAATCGCAAGGTGCGCACTTTGTCTGCAGAGCTGAAATTTTCAAGAAAAATTACCGTTATGCTCATGCTTTACTTTGGGGTGTTTGGCAACTCTTCCCTTGACAGTAACTATGCATGTTGGGTATCATTCTGTTCGGGGGATGTTGCTTTTTCAGATTATACTTGTTTTTTCTTGTTTGTATATAGTTTTTTTAGGAAAATGTGGCTTTGATTCTGCTTTTTTATCCTTTTTTTTAGGGAAACCCTTTGCAACCAAAGAATACATTGAGGGATTACCTCTAGAAAACTGTGGCCACATCAACAAGCCTGGTACAAATTGAAAGCCTGAGGCGTGTACTTCTAGGGAATATATAGTTTGTGGGGGGTATTTCAAATGTAAAGGGTTGTTTTTCTGGAAAAACTGCAAGGTGCGCATAGTGCATATCACAGTTGTATTTTTTCAGAAAATCCCCTAAAGCTCTGTTTCAGTTTGGGGGAGTCTCCTGGGCAGGAAAGGGTGTCTACCTATACATATGTGGTACCGCTGTAACCGGGAGAAATTGGAATTTCACACGCAATAAGATTTTATTGACAAAACAAAAATAGTTTTTCTTTTTTTGCACATATTTCGCCAAAAAATATTGAGAATACACCTAAAAATTACAAACAAGACATTTCATGTTAAAGCTCAGACTCTGCTGAAAAAAAACAATATATCATTTTCCTGGGAAATCCCTGGAAATCCCTTCAAAAATCACATTTGAACATGGGGAGCGCAAAATAGTGCAAAATGGTCTGGCAACAAAGGGTGACAAAAACTCCAGGTAGGCTGGCACTTAAAGGGTTAAAGTGAGGAAGTGTTTTACCGCTGCCACCCCCTTGTCATGGGGGATGACAGTGTATAGTGAAGATACATCCTCAGTTATTAGGACACTTTGTTCACTTACTTGTTGGTCTGCTATTAGTTGTAAGACCTGCAAAGAGTCCTTCAAATAGGCTGGAAGTTGTCTTACCAGATCCTGTAGGAACTGGTCAATGTATTCCCCTAATCGGCACGTGACCGAGCCGATCCCGCTAACTATAGGGCGCCCAGGAGGTTTGGATAAACTTTTGTGAATTTTGGGCACCTGGTATATAGTGGGGATCCATGGAGTTGAGGGGTTAAGATATTCAAATTATTTTTTCGAGAGAATACCTTTTTCTAAACCATCTGCTAAAAGTTGTTTTAGAGCAGTTTTATACTCCAACGTAGGGTCTTTATTTAGTTTTATATATGTGTTTGTGTCCGATAGAAGTCTGGTCAGTTCCCCCAGATAGTCCGCCTTGTTTAAGACCACCAAACCCCCCCCCCTTTTTATGTTTTTTCTCCAGTTCTTTAAAGCCTTTGAATAGGGGGGCAGGCCATCGTTTCTTTCTAATTGGCAAAGCTCTCAGATCGCTTATCATGACCCCTTTGAATGTTTCCAAGGCTGAATTAGTTGGATTTAGCGGGTTAAATAAAGACTTGTTTTTCAAATTGGTGTGGAGGAAGGCTGCGGTCTCCTGCTCTACCCGAGTTGAGTCCACTTGACTCAAGTCTGGGGGCCCAAGCGGGCCCTCCGTGCTTCTATTTTGGGATTTATTAAGAAAAAACGTTTTTATATTAAGTTTGCGAATATACTTTTGAAAATCCACAAATGTACTGAACTTATCCATATTTTGTGGGGGTGCAAACTTCAATCCCATGTCTAGGAGTTTTAGCTCTTCTTGAGATAGACTGACCGAGCTTAGGTTAAATATTCCTTCCCCTATATCCACCGCTTCCTTCTGGTGTTTGGAGCCTCCCCTTCGTCCCCGCTTTCTCCCTCCTTTCGTTTTCGGGAAGTATATATTAATTCCCTGTCGGGATTCCCTTTGTCCCGCTGGGGTGTAACATCCCGGATTTTTGGGGACTGTCCCCGTCTCATCCGAAAAGGGGCAGAGGGGATACGGGGGGAGCGTTCCGAAAGGGGCTCATACCTATTGAATTGTCTTGCCGGGCCTGATTGCTTCTGGGGTCGTTTATTGAAGTTTATACTTTAGTCTTAAATGGGATGATTTATCCCTTCTGTGGGGTATGTCTCTTATCATATTGTTCCTATCTATATTATTATGATAATTACTGTTATACCCTTTATAGGGGTATAACATCAGCGGTCTTCACTCACCTTCACTACTAAATTCTTATTCTAAGTATACAGTACGTCCTGCTCCAGATCTAATACTTACACTTGGGTATCCTCCGCCAGGAGGCACTGTGCACTGCAGACATGAGAAAACAGGCTCCTCCCGGCCCCTTAAATACCCAGGGACCTCCCACAAATCCCCAGATTTCTCTGCAGTGCTTACTGCGAAGACATGAAGTATCACTCTCTCGCAGGTGAGCGGGGCTATTACAGCCTGCGGCCCTGTTGGACTACTCCCACCCGCCCTCCTTGTGAAGTGCCTCCCAGCTTTGGCTGCACTGATCGGGTGAAGGTAGGCAGCACCATGTGTGCTTCTGGAGCCACGCTCCACCGCAGTCCCCCACCAAAGGGTAGGCGGTTTAGGCTGATGGTGAGCCTTCAGGGGATGTCCCTCCCGCAGCGTTGTCCCACGCCCCGTGTAGCGGTGGACCCTGTCCAAGGGGTCATCATCCTCCCTTGTTCCCCCCTTAGCCCGGGGGGAAAGAAAGGGGGGGGGGAGGGGTGTGTGCGTATGGCGGCCTCAGTGTACCCTATTACACGCTTATGGCCTTAGTCTTTCACTTGACTGGGGATGGTTGTCAGAGCCACGCTTTTGCCTTTATATTGTATTGGTGGCGACGCTGCGGCGTCTCCTTTAGTGTTGTAGTGGCTCTTCTGAGGTAATCCACTCGATCAATTCCTTTTTTACGTGTCATTCCCCTGCTGTCTACATTGACTACGGTTTTGGAGCTTCGCGCTCTCCGGGGGGGGGGGGGGGCGGGGCCCTGGCTTGGCGCGCTCCACGTCACGGCCAGTTCTGGCCGCCCTTCGAGGTTCACTTGGCGCCATTTTACTGCTAGTTGGCGCGCGTGGTGAAGATTATCCTCCCCCCTCTGTCTGTAAGTGCCCTCGCGGGCGATTTTCTTTATTCTTTCTTTCTTGCGCATGGCTCTGACATCTTTGTTCCCTTTATGTCTTTCAGACCGTGGAATCCAGTGGCTACTCCCGGCCCGGTGTAGCTCCCATTTGGGCCTATTAAAAATTACTCCCACTTCCCCGTGGGTTATTGGGGCATCCAGGGTAGCTTACAGCGTCAATCCCTACTGGCCTATTGTGCCGATTAATCACCATATGGAGGCATCCCAGGATAATGTGACCGGGGCTCCTTCGGGACAAGTCCGGCTGTGTGTAGCTTGTGGGGTCTTACCTAGCAGCCGTGACAATGCACGGGTCTGTGTTCCTTGTGCACAGCAGGCGCTATCGGTTCTTCCCGCTCTTCTGAGGCTGGGCCTGCACCTCGCCTCACTTCACCTACTACCCCAAGCCTGAGTCTAACCCCCAATACAAGCGGGGATTCTCATCCTGATATGGCTACTAGACTGGCCAGTGTTGAAAAATTGCTTGCTAGCGCGTAAGGCCACCGCAAAGAAGCGGCATTTAACCCCTGACTCTGCTCTTTTCCCTCCGGAATCTAATGAGTTGTTGCATTCTTATGGCCATACCCCCTTGGACGAAGGGGAGCTGTTTTCTGACTCTGGGTCATCCGACGAGAAGTCAAGGGGTCATGACAAGTCTGGGTCCGAGCACTGGACCCCGGATGATACGGACAGGCTGCTGGTTCAGATTTTTGAGGCGTTGTCAATTTCTCTCCCTGTTGCGGCTGCCAGGCAAAGGGGTGAGCTCTTTCATACTGCTAAGGCTCGTTTGGAATTTCCCGAGCAAACCCATTTCAATAACCTCGTGCTTAAAGAATGGGAACATCCCAGTAGACTCCCCAGAATCCCTAAGAGTTAGGACAGGAAGTATCCCTTCCCTGCTGACATGGTTAAGTGCTGGTCATCGCCCCCCGAGGTCGATGCTCCTATTCTAGGGTTGTCCAACACCTCTATTATGCACTCCCCTGACACTACTACGCTGCGGGACTCTGAGGACCGGCGTATTGACCAACTGGCATGCCATGCCTTTGCATTTGGGGGGGGGGCGGCTCTGCGCCCGGTTTGTGCCTTAGCCATTACGGCAGTGGCGCTCAGGGCCATGGTCAGGAATGCACTTGATGGCCCAGACGAGCTGCCTCCTGATATTATCAATGCACTGTCTCACTGTGATGTGTTGGTGAACTTTATCCTGTCTGCATCGGATGATGCTATTAGGATGTGTGCCAGATCTTCTGCCCTGGTGGTAGCTATACGCCGCGCGGTTTGGTTGCGCCAGTGGGCTGCTGACAATGCTGCTAAGAGAGCCCTTACCGGGCTCCCATTTAACCCTTTCGCTGCCAGCCTACCTGGAGTTTTTGTCACCCTTGGTGCCAGACCATTTTGCACTATTTTGCGCTCCCCATGTTCAAATGCGATTTTTGAAGGGATTTCCAGGGATTTCCCAGGAAAATGATATATTGTTTTTTTCAGCAGAGTCTGGACTTTAACATGAAATGTCTTGTTTGTAATTTTTTAGGTGTATTCTCAATACTTTTGGGTGAAATATGTGCAAAAAAATAAAAAAAAAATCTATTTTTGCAATTTGTAGTGTTTTTTTGTAATAAAAAATGTAAGTTTGTCAATAAAATCTTATTGCATGTTAAACCCCAATTAATCCCGGTCACAGCATTACCACATATGTATAGGTAGACACCCTTTCCTGCCCAGGAGACTCCCCCAAACTGAAACAGCGCTTTAGGAGATTTTCAGATAAAATACAACTATGCACCGCGCTAAGCGCACCTTGCGGTCTTTCCAGAAAACGAACCCTTTAAATTTGAAATACCCCCCAAAAACTATATATTCTCTGGAAGTATACACCTCAGGCTTTCTAGGCGTACCAGGTTTGTTGACATGGGTGCAATTTTCTGGAAGTAATCCCTCAATCAATTCTTTGGTTGCACAGAGTTTCCCTAAAAAAGAATAAAAAAAGAATCTAAGCCACATTTTCCTAAAAAAAACTATATGCAAACAGAAAAAAACAAGTAAAATCTGAAAAAGCAACAACCCCCGAACAGAACAATACCCAACATGCATAGGTACTGTCAAGGGAAGAGTTGCCAAACACCCCAAAGTAAAGCGTGCGCATAACGGTAATTTTACTTAAAAATTTCAGCTCTGCAGACAAAGTGCGCACCTTGCGATTTTTCAACCAAAACAACCCTTTAAATTTAGAATATCCCCACAAACCATATATTCCCTGAAAGTACACATGTTAAGCTTTCTAAGAGTACTGAGCTTGTTGTAGTGGGCTCATCTTTCTGGAAGTAATCCATTGAAGAATTCTTAGGTTGCACAGGGTTTCCCTAAAAACAATTATAAAAAAGCAGAATAAAAACCATGTTTTCCTAAAATATCAATATGCAAACAAGAAAAAACAAGCTAAATCTGAAAGCGTAAGGTCCCCCGAGCAGAACAATACCCAACATGCATAGATACTATTAACCCTTTTAATTGTCAGCCTACTTGAAGTTTTGTCACCCTCTGTTGACAGGTCATTTTTCCCCATTTTGCGGCATGATTAACCGTGATTTTTGCTGGGATTTCCAGAAAAATTATATACATTACATATACATTTTTTGCAGCAGAGTTTAGGCTTTAACATTAAATGTCTTGTTTGTAATTTTTCTACTGTTTTTTGAATATTTCTGCTTAAAAAAACAAAAAAAAAAACAAAAAAAATATATTTTTTAAACAATTGTCTCCTTTATTTTAAATAAAACCTTTTTTTTTTTAATGAAAACCATATTGCATGTGATAGCCCCATTTCTCCCGATTACAACGGTACCACATATGTATCGGTAGCCCCCCCATTCTTGCCCTGGAGACCCCCCCAAACTGAATAGAGCACTTTATTACATTTACAAATAAAATACAACTACTATCCACACTATAAACATAAGGGGTTAATTAAAAAAAAAAGACATAGGGTCCCCCCTTCCGGGGGGGGGGCATTTTTGGGGGTAATTTTAAGGGTTTAGGGTTAGGCTAACCCTCAAAAATCCCCCAAAAAATGACATAGGGTCCCCCCTTTTTTGGGGAATTTTAAGGGTTAGGGTTAGGCTAACCCTTAAAAATAAAAAAATATACAAAAATAAAAATTCCCCCCCATGTCTTTTTTTTTTTTTTTTTTTTTTAGGGTTAGCCTAACCCTAACCCTCACCCTTACCCTTAAAAAGAAATGTTTTAATTTTTTTTTTGAATTTTAAGGGTTAGGGTTAGGCTAACCCTTCAAAATAAAAAAATATACAAAAATAAAAATTCCCCCCCCAAAAATGGGGACCCCCCCATGTCATTTTTTTTTTTTTTTTTTTTTTAGGGTTAGGGTTAGCCTAACCCTAACCCTCACCCTTAAAAAAAAATGTTTTCATTTTTTTGTTTTAATTTTAAGGGTTAGGGTTAGGCTAACCCTAACCCTTAAAAATAAAAAAAAATTACGTAGAGGGGAACCCGTTTTTTTTTTTTTAATTTTAAGGGTTAGGGTTAAGCTAACCCTTAAAAATTAAATAAAAATGACGTAAGGTCCCCCCTCCGGGGGGGGGGGGGGGAACCCATTTTTTTTTTAATTTTAAGGGTTAGGGTTAGGCTAACCCTAACCCTTAAAATTAAAAAAAAAAAAATGATGTAGGGTCCCCCTTACCCGTCATAACCAGCCCGGGACCAGCTATGGGGGCTTGTAGGAACAGAGTGGGGGGGCCAGCTTTTGTGGCCCCCCCCACCCTGCAGCCTACGAGCCCACATACCCTGTGTGGGCCCGGGCTCTTCTGCCCCCTCCTGGGCTTTGGGGAGGCAGGTAATTGGGGGTGCGGGGGTTAATGGCAAGCCACCCGCTAGTTGCAGGTGGCTTGCCAGACCCCAGCCTTGTGAACTGGTATAAGGGGTCTCATGGACCCCTTACCAGTTCACAAAGGGTTAACATAAAAAAAAAACACACACACACAAAAATGTCATTTATTAAAAAAAAAAAAAGTGTTTTTTTACTTTACTCACCTCACCCGATTGTCAGCTCCTGTGTCGAACAGCTGTCAAATGCCCTGGTGATCGCTGGCCAGAGGAGGGGGGGGGCAGGGGATCAGAGCATCCCCTGCGCCTCCACTGCTGTGCCCAGCGATCACCAGGGCATCTGACAGCTGAGCCGAGGAGAGGCAGCAAGAGGCCCGGGAGTGACGTCATAAGCCTCGCCCCCAAAGGGGCGGGGCTTAACAACAAGATGGCGGCGCCCGTCGGGAGAGGAGGGGGAGAGCCCTTTCAGGCTCTCCCCTGAAGCTAAAGAGGCTGAGGGGGGCGATCGGAGGCCCCCCCCAGTGAAGAGGAGACCCGGAGGGAGGCAGCGCGACAGCAGGTAAGTAAATGTCATTTTTATTTTTTATTTTTTTTACAGTTAGCAGCTGCTGCTGCCAAACGGGGGGGGGGCCCTATTTCGGGGGCTCTCCTGGAGCCATCCAACCCCCCACGGGGGATCAGATGGCACCAAATTAAAGAGGAGACCCAGCCGAATCCAACGAGGGGTCAGGTGAGTATTTTTTATTTTTATTTTTTTTACTAGCAGGGGGGAAATTCAAGCACGTAGATTCTACGTGCTTGGCACTTAAGTAGAGTGGAAGCGTGCTTGGCACTGAAAGGGTTAAGGGGCTACGCCTGTTTGGGGACTGCCTAGACCTCTTCGCCAAAGGAGGTAAGTTACCCCAGCGCAGGCGGCAGACTCGGCCCTTTCGGGGCCAGGGCACCCTTTCAATCCCCTACAGTGGGGCTAAACAGGGAAAAGGGGTGTCCTTCGCTGGGTCCCGCACAGATTCCTGGCACAGGAACAGAGGACGCCGTCCTGGTTCCTCCTGGGGAGCCAAGCCCAAGGCCCCTCCCAAGACCCCTCAGGCATGAAGGGGCGCCCTTGCCCGTCAGGGTGGGGGGACGTCTGCAGCACTTCGAACATGTCTGGAGGCGCCACGTCTCAGACCGTTGGATCCAGGAGGTAGTGTCCTTCGGCTACAGGATAGAATTTGCTGTGCGGCCCCCCACCAGATTCATTGGGACCCGGATCCCACAGGACCCGTCTTCAGCTCAGGTCTTGTTGCTGGCCGTACAGGGTCTCCTGAATCTAGGGGTCATTTGCAAGGTTCCCTTAGGAGACAGGGGCATGTGGTTCTATTCCAACCTTTTCACAGTACCCAAGAAAGATGGGTCAGTCAGGCCCATCATGGATTTAAAAATGTTTGTCAAGAACAGGCACTTTCGCATGGAAACTCTGCGCTCGGCCATCGGCTCTCTGCGCCCAGGGGACTTTATGACGTCCGTACACATCAAAGATGCTTACCTTCACGTCCCGGTGTTTCCAAGACACCAAAGGTTTCTCAGATTTGCACTGGAAGATCAGTATTACCAATTTGTGGCCTTGCCATTCGGCCTCACTTCGGCTCCCAGGGTGTTCACCAAGGTGCTGGCAGGGGCGATGTCCCTGATAAGGTTAAAGGGGCATACGCGTGCTACCCTACCTGGACGATATACTCATCACCTCACGGTCTCTGCGGCAGGCAGAGTTGGACACTCAGCTGGTAGTGTCTACCCTGGAGTCCTTCGGTTGGGTGATCAATTACCCCAAGTCCTCCCTGTCCCCCTCCTCGGTGACTCCGTTCCTGGGAATGATTCTGGATACGGTTCAGTCAAGGATATTCCTTCCTCAACAGAATGTGGAAGCTCTGATTGCGCAGGCGAGGTTCCTGCTCTCGTGCCCCCAGCCCTCCATCAGGCAGGGAATGCAGCTGGTGGGCTTGATGGTGGCGAGCTTCGAGGCGGTGCCCTTTGCCCAGTTCCATTTGAGGCCTCTGCAGCTTCACCTTCTGTCAGTGTGGGACAAGAACCCTGCGTCCTTGGACGGGGTCTGTGTGCTTCCCCCCTCGATCAGATAGTCCCTTGCGTGGTGGCTGGACCACAGGAACTTGACAAGGGGCAGGTCCTTTCTGGCCCCCTCCTGGGAGACGGTCACAACGGATGCCAGTCTGTCAGGTTGGGGGGGATTCTGGAAGTCCCTGCGCTTCCAGGGGAGGTGGGGCCCTCAGGAGGCCCATTTACCCATCAATATTCTGGAATTACGGGCAGTCAGGTTGGTACTGGAGCGGTTGACCCACCACCTGAAGGGTCTGGTGGTACAGGTGCGCTCAGACAACAGGACGGCGGTTGCCTACATCAACCATCAGGGAGGGACCTGGAGCAAGGGTGCCCTCCAGGAGGTGTCTCAGATTCTGACATGGGCGGAGGCCAATGTCCAATGCATTTCGGCTGTGTACATTCCGGGGGCGGAACGCTCAGACGCTCTGAGTAGGGGGACGTCCCGTCAGGGGGAGTGGTCCCTCTGCAACAGGGTATTCCAGTCCCTATGTCACCGTTGGGGTCTACCGGATGTGGACCTGTTTGCATCCCGTCACAATCACAAGCTCCCAGCTTTTGTGTCCCTGTCTCAGGATCCTCTGGCCTTGGTCACGGATGTCCTGTCCATGTCATGGAAGGAGTTTCGGCTCCTGTATGTATTTCCACCGTTCCCCCTTCTGGGCAGGGTTCTGCGCAAGATTGCTCTGGAAGGGGTACCTGTGATTCTAGTGGCCCCCAGGTGGCCAAAAAGATTGTGGTTCGCAGACGTGGTACAAATGGCAGTAGACAAGTATGACCTGCCAGGGGCGCCAGATCTGCTAACTCAGGGCTCCTTACGCCATCCCAATTTACAAACTCTGGCTTTGACGGCTTGGCTGCTGAAACCTCCATCTTGACCGAGAAAGGTTTGTCTGCCTCTGTAGTAAGTACTATGGTGCAGGCTAGGAAGAAGACTTCTTCTGCCATCTATTATAGAGTATGGCGTACCTACATTGACTGGTGTGAATCTAGGTCTCTTACCTGTAGGGAGTTTTCAATCCCTAGGGTTCTGGAGTTTTTAAAACATGGTTTGGAGTTAGGTCTAAAACTCAGTACTCTGAAGGGTCAGGTTTCTGCTCTGTCCGTCTTCTTTCAGAAGTCTTTTGCTCAGCATCATTTGGTTAAGACCTTCTTTCAGGGGGTCACTCATGTCCGTCCCCCTATGGTCCCTGTCTGGGATTTAAATTTGGTTTTATCTGCCTTGCAGGGTGCTCCCTTTGAGCCTATTCATGATGCTGCCCTGGCTGTTCTTACTCTCAAGGTTGTCTTTTTGGTGGCTATTACTTTGGTTAGGCGTGTGTCTGAGCTGGCTGCTCTGTCTATTCAGCCTCCGTACTATGAGAGACACCAGGACAAGGTGGTGTTCCGCTTTAAACCGGACTTTCTGCCGAAGGTGGTGTCTGCTTTTCATCTGAATCAGGACATAGTTCTTCCTTCATTGTGTCCCAATCCTAGCAACGATAAGGAAAGGGTTTTGCATTCCTTGGACGTGGTCAGGTGTTTGAAGTATTACCTGGTAGTCACTGCGGCTTTCAGGAAGGCTGATGCTCTCTTCGTTGTGCCTTCCGGGCCTAGGAAAGGTTTGGCTCCCGCCAAGTCTATTAGCAAATGGATTCGTCAGGCCGTGATTCAGGCCTATTCCGCCTTACTGCTCATTCTACTCGTGCTATTGGTGCCTCTTGGGCTTTCCAGCACCAGGCTTCTGTTGAACAAGTTTGCAAGGCCGCTACTTGGTCTTCTGTTCAACCTGGTTTTTTTTCAAGTATTGTCACTACATTATTAGTAGGTAGATACTCCTAACACCTTTTTCAGTATTATCCTCATCACCCCACGCTGTATAAGAACTGAGCATAATGATAAAATTAAATCACTATTGAATAGAAACGAGCTAATTAATCTATAAGTTAGTATTAGCAAAGTTAAATAACTATACCTGGGTACTTATGTTAAGTTACAAGAGCGCTGCTTGCAGCAGCTGCTATATAATACACTGCAAGATTGGTATGCTCTCGCCTTCAGTTTTAAACATAGCTCCCCGCAACAGCTTGGCGATTGGCCATTCGTCCTGCCACTCAAAACCACGCTGTCATTCACAGTCTTAAACAGAGCTCTCTATAGGGGCACGGTGACTGGCCAGTTACCCTGTCACTCAGTGTTTTAAAAAACAGGATTGGACAGGAGCGGGGCTGACACTAAGCCCATTGATTGGCTATAAACACCTACAGCCCCTCCACTCACACTTGGTCCTGCAAGGTAAATTGTATGCCATTGGCTGCAAATAATATCCACGTAGGTGCTGACGTAACACCTCTTTTTCAGCGCGCACTAATTTCCTAAGATAAAAAGCCGCACTTGCCGCCGCGCCGCCAGTCTAGAAGAAGTTGCCAACGGCAACGAAACGTGTTACGGCGGATGGCGGCGGCTATACGATTCTACCACAGTCCTTTGGATATATTTGAAAGCAGATCTCCTCCCCTTCCCTCCACCATCGGCCGAGGTGCAGCAGAGGTTGGGTGAGAACCGCTTTTGTCATTTAGTGCTTTTGTACAGCTGATTTTATTGTAAGTGCGTAATGGGCACTTTTTATACAGAGTTTTTTTTATTAAAAACATATTACGATAGATCCTTTTCTTCTCTGTTTTTACCCTTTTCTATGTTGAATATGCAACTGAGTTGCTCTTAAGGCATAGGTTCTCTGTTATTCATGCCTGGAAGGAGAACTGTAACCTGACCAAAGAGCAGTCCAATGGGGATATAAATAAGATTGATAACCAAACTTCCCTCCGGTAAGCGTGTAATTCACAAGGTGATGGGCACACGGCGGTCTGATTGATGTGGACTGACCTTAATCACTTTGGAGTAGTGCATGCATCTGTGGGACAACGTTGGATTTGTTTGCTCATTTTGACATTCCTGTTGATTTAACCTCTATTTTGCTATGTGCTATATTATATGATAATGTAAGGAGGATTGCACAGGTGATTCATGCAGCTGGTGAGGGAGGGCCGGGTACTATGCTTCTTTCGCTTGATGTGAGGAAAGCGTTTGATTCAGTCTCATGGGATTATTTGTTCCAACTTTTAGAATATTGGGGGTTTGGAGATGGGTTTGTTGCAAGCCTAAAAGTACTATACAATGATCCATGTGCTTTTGTTAAATACTGTGGTTTGAAATCCCAAACGTTGCAGTGTCTCCCCTGCCTTTTGCCCTGGTGATGGAGCCCTTGGCCTATGCTATTAAAAGGGCAAGGGATATTTCAGGGTATAGTTTAGATGGACTATCTCTGCCTCTTTGCGGACGATGTGATTCTGTTTATTACCAATCCTTTAATAACACTCCCTAATTTAACAAAACTCCTACGGGAGTTTGCTGTGGTCTCAGGTTTGGAGGTTAATACCTCCAAGTCTCGGGCCTTAAATATCAGTCTATCAGAAGAGGTTTGGGGGAGACTATCATCTCTGTTTGATTTTAAGTGGGAGAAGGAACACTTGAAATTCCTTGGGATTGATCTTACAGGGAAGTTTTCTGGTTTATATGCGGCAAACTATCCACCTTTATTTAAAACACTTTCGGAAATGTTGGGGCGTTGGAGGGGTCTGGGGCTATCATGGCTGTGGGCAGAGTAAACGCGGTAAGAATTACGTTACTACCAACATTTTTATATTGCGCTAGGGTCTTACCCATTAAAATGTATTTAGCGAATTTTGAAAGAAAGGTACGGGACTTTATATGGGAAGGGAAAAAACCTAGGGTTGCGAGGAGTACTCTTTTTAAAGGAGCGGGGAGGGTTAGGGCTTCCAGACTTCTATAAATATTATCAGGCCGCGCAAATAGCACAGATATGTGGTTATCACGAGAAATTGGATATTCCTCTATGGGTGGAACTAGAGGGAAGGATTATCCCGGGCATAGAGATAGGAAATTTTTTATGGGTAATACCAACTGCAATGCCAAGATGTGATAATCCAATTGTCCTGCACTCCCTTTCTGTTTGGGATGTGGTTAAGTATTCAGGGGGGTTATTATCTCCATATTTGCCTCTCTTGTCCTTTTGGAATAATACTATGTTTGCGCCAGCTGTAGCTTATCCACAATATTTTCTGGGATGGGAAAGAAAAAGTTGTAGAGAAGATTTTAGATTGGTTACAAGATGGTAGGGTCCTTACTTTCCAACAATTCAAGGATAAATTTGGTCTGAGTGACAGGGCACTGTTTGGCTATATGCAAATGCAGCATTTTGTGAAGCATTTGGTTCGGGGTAAGGTAGGTTTAGAAAATTTAACAAGTTTTGAAAAGCGTTGTTTAAAAGATCCTAGAGGGAGAGCCATATTGTCAGATGTATATACAGCCTTATCCCTTACTTCTGCTGCTGGGGATCCGAAGTTTGTTTCTAGTTGGCAGAAAGACCTGGGTGGTACTATGGGCTGGGAGGAATGGAAGAGTATGTGGATTACAGCTTTATATGGCAATGTTTCGGTGTTAGCGGTGCAGGTGAATGTTAAAGTCATGTTGAGGTGGTACCTGGTCCCGGAAAGATTAACTCGAAGTGGGAAGCTCATTCTGTTGTCAATGTTTTAGGGGGTGTCAGGAGGTGGGGACATTTAGACATATGTGGTGGGACTGCAGAGTGGTGGTTAGGTTGGCCCCTTGGCCCCCTTTTCTCTCCCGTTACGGTCCCTTCTCCCTTCACTCGGGGGGGGGGGGGGGGGGGGTTTGGGGGGATGTATATATGCATGTTGTGTCAGAGTTTAGCTCTGCTTTAGGTGCGGCCGCCGTCGGCGGGCCGCGCTGTTGGTGGTTCAGGCGCATGGCCTGAAGCTGCCAGAGACGCCCTCCCCTCCCAATAACCGAGGGCGTCGGGCGCCCTCTCGTTTTGCGGCAGCGCCGTTTGGCACGCCGCACTATTGGCGGTTCAGGCGCATGGCCTGAAGCTGCTGGAGATGCTCTCCCCTCCCCTTCCAGTAACCGAGGGCGTCGGGCGCCCTCTCGTTTTGCGGCACCGCCATTTGGCGGGCCGCACTGTTTGAATCTGGGGGGGCCGGGCCCGGACGATGTATGAGGGGGCGTAGCCTGAGCGGTGTCGACGTGCAGCTTGGCCCCGCCGCACTTCCTCCTTCTTATTAGGAGTCAGGTGCGGGGTACTCAGCTGCAGGAAGTGGATTGTCTCTGCTGCGGTCTTTACTCTCAGCCTTGGGCAGGTAAGCGGCCTCACCTCGTGTGGGGACGGCTTTTGTTTATATTCATGATTGTTTTGAACTGGTTCAAATTCTTTTTGACCTTAAAGCATTTTGGGGGTTTTACTATATGTTGGCATGAATGTTGTACTGCATGCTGCCCCTTTTTTTTCTGGGATCTTACTGTTGTTTCTTTCCCCACAGATCCTGGGATTCCCTCACTGCAGTGGCTTCCCGGTTCTATTATACCTGGCTAGTCCTATTTCTCTCAATTGGGATATATATATATATATATATATATATATATATATATATATAAAAAGGGGATAATTATAATTTAAATCCTCCCTCCCGGGACATTAATTTAAAGGGGCATCCCGGGTGGCTTTATGCCTAAAACCCACGGTTGTTGCGAATACCAGAAATCACCATATGGAGGCTTCCGATAATACCGGAAATGGTTCTTCGGGGCCATCTAGGCTGTGTGGGGGTTGTTGGACTCGGCTCCCAGGCGATGATGTTATATTATTCATTCCTTGTGCAAAGCAGAATATTGTGCGTCAGTCCGTCGCTCCGGCTTCTGGCTCTTCGCAACTTCCATCGCCTACCCCCCCCCCCCCCCCGTTCCGGTCCCCGTGTGACATTGTCAAAAGTGGGGATTCGCAATCCGAGGTGTGTGCACGATTGTCCAACCTCGAGAAGATAGTTTCCGCCAAGGTAGGTCAGAAGGCTACAGCGAAGCGGAAACACCCTTCTCCTGCAGCTCCTGCTTCAGGATGAGGGGTGTGAAGTTGTGGATTGGTCCGAATATTCCCTGGACGAGGAGGGGGAACTCCTCTTGGAGTCGGGTGAGCCTGCAGACCAGCTGGAGAACGATGCTGTTGGCGATCTGGCTGCGGGGGTATCCCTTGACACCCTCTCCATTTTGGCTCAGATGTTTGAAATTTTGAATTTGATCCGCCTGAGGCAGTCGCCCTGCCAAAGGGTGAGTTATTTGATGTACCTCAGCCGCGTTTGGTGTTTCCCAGGCATCAACACTTTGAGAGGGTTGTGCTTAAGGAATGGGAACATCCCACGCGACTGACTGGAATCCCTTCCAGTTGGGATAAGTGCTATCCTTTTCCGGTGGAATTGGTGAAGCTTTGGTCAGTTCCCCCTGACGTCGATACCCCTGTGTTAGGGCTGTCTAGCACGGCTATGGTACAGTCTTCTGAGACCACTGCCATTAAGGATAGTGAGGATCGTCGGATTGACCAGTATGCTCGCCATGGTTTTATCAGTGCCGGATTGACGATGCGGCCGGTGTGTGCTTCGGCGCTTCTTCTATTGGCGGTTAGGTCCGTTATTCAGGATCTATGCGCAGATCTTGATCCCGCTTGTAATGAGTTTAGTGCTCTTAAGCAGTGTGAGTCTTTTATTTCCTTTGTTCTGGCCGCTCAGGACGATGCGCTGGCAATGAGTAGCAGGACAGCGGCAATGCTGGTGGCTATTCGCCGGTCAGTATGGCTGCGCCAGTGGTCGGCGGACTTAGTCTCTAAAAGGGTGCTCACAGCACTTCCTTTTTTGGGTTTGCGACTGTTTGGTGATAAAATTGATTCAGTTGCAAAAGGTGTTAAAATGCCTCAACGCAAGAGGCCTCGTCGCCCCTTTCGGGGTGCAAGTACCGTTAGGCCTTCCTTTCGGGGATTTAGAGCGGGTAGGGGGGTTTCCTTTCCCGCTACCAGAGGTGCTGGTTGGACCCGGGGGAGGGGCCGTGGCCGTCCCACTCAGTCCTGGGGCGCCAAGCCTGCTGGTAAGCCCGCTCAGCAATGAGGGGCTGCCCTCACCCGTGTGGGTGGGGGGACGATTGCGACACTTCTCCCAGGTTTGGGACCAGGAGGTTCCGGACAGATGGATCCGGGAGGTGGTGTCGTCCGGTTACAAGCTGGAGTTAGAGTCTCGCCCTCCTTCACGGTTCTTTCGGTCGCGGGTGCCCATCGATCCCTTGGCCGCACAGGGGCTCCTGGCGTCGATAAGGAATCTTTTAGAAATGGCGGTCATCTGGCCGGTGCCGCACTTAGAGATGGGCCTCGGTTTCTACTCCAATCTTTCCGCAGTCCCCAAAAAGGACGGGTCGGTTCGTCCCGTCCTGGACCTGAAATTGCTCAACAGGTTCATCCGTATTCGGAGGTTTCGCATGGAAACTTGCGTACGGCCATCGGTTCCCTTCGGCAGGGGGACTTCATGACGTCCATAGACATCAAGGATGCTTATCTTCATGTTCCCATCTGCCAGGCTCATCAACGTTTTCTTCGATTCGTGATGAAAGATCAGCATTTTCAATTTGTGGCACTTCCGTTTGGCCTTACCTCGGCCCCAAGAGTGTTCACCAAGGTGCTGGCAGGGGTGATGGCAATTTTCAGATCTCGGGGCATTCGTGTCGTACCTTATCTGGACGACCTTATCATGGCTCCGTCACTCAGTCAATCGGAGACAGACACCAGGTTGGTGGTCTCCACGCTGGAAAGCTTTGGTTGGGTGATCAACTTCCCCAAGTCCTCCCTCGCTCCGGCCAGGGTGGTGTCTTTTCTGGGGATGCAGTTGGACTCTTGTCAACACAGGGTGTTTCTCCCCCAGT
This sequence comes from Gastrophryne carolinensis, assembly GCA_027917425.1. Lineage (NCBI taxonomy): Eukaryota > Metazoa > Chordata > Amphibia > Anura > Microhylidae > Gastrophryne > Gastrophryne carolinensis. The sequence continues at coordinate 226,413,231 of CM051237.1, forward strand.
CCAAAATTCATCTGATCCAGGAGTTGGCTCGGGTCCTACTTGCCAATCCTCGGCCGTCCATCCGTCTGGGGATGAGGCTGGTAGGGTTGATGGTTGCCTCCTTCGAGGCAGTTCCTTTTGCTCAATTTCACACGAGGACGCTTCAGCTTTATCTGTTGGCGTCCTGGGACCGGCAGCCCCGGTCGCTGGATCAGTCCTTCCAGTTGTCCTCCCGGGTCCGGCAGTCCCTCCAGTGGTGGTTGGTCTCGGCCAATCTCGTGAAGGGCAGGTCTTTCCTGACCCCTCTTTGGGAAATTGTCACCACGGACACCAGTCTTTTGGGATGGGGGGGGATTCTGGAAGGAGCTTCAGTTCCAGGGGCAGTGGGGACCTCAAAGAGGCCCACTTACCCATCAATATTCTGGAACCGAGAGCCATCCGTCGGGTTCTTGCCTTTCTGACTCAACACGTTCTGGGCCTTCCGGTCCAGGTTCGTTCATACAATCGAACAGCAGTTGCTTACATCAATCATCAGGGAGGGACCCGCAGTCCGGGTGCTCTCAGGGAGGTGTCCCTGATCCTGTCCTGGGCGGAGGCCCATGTTCCTTGTCTCTCGGCGGTGTATATTCCAGGGGTGGAGAACCAGGAAGCGGACAGGTTGAGCAGGGGCTCTTCCTGTCTGGGAGAATGGTCTCTCAATCCTCAGGTATTCGCTCACTGTGTCTCCGGTGGGGGACCCCGGAGGTGGACCTGTTTGCCTCTCGCCACAATTGCAGGCTCCCGAACTTCGTGTCGCTCTCCCAGGATCCTCTGGCTCTGGCAGTGGACGCCATGTCCCTGAGCTGGGGGGATCTGGGGTTTCTGTACCTGTTTCCTCCGATACCCATGCTGGGCAGGGTGGTTCGGAAGTTGGCTCTGGAAAGCGTGTCCGCCATTCTCGTGGCCCCAAAGTGGCCAAGACGAGTGTGGTTCGCAGACATCGTTCGGCTGGCAGTGGACCAGTTCGTTCTGCCTCTTCGGCCCGATCTGCTCACTCAGGGTCGGTTGTGTTACCCCAATTTACCAGCGCTGGGTTTGACGGCCTGGCTGCTGAAACCTCCATCTTGAAGGGCTTCTGACTCGGTCGAAGAGGTCTTCTTCTATCATCTAATAGAGGACTTGGAAAGCCTATATTGCTTGGTGTGAGATTAGATCTTTTCCTTGTAGGGTCTTTTCGGTCTCCAGGATTCTGGAGTTTTTACAATCTGGCTTGGACTCTGGTCTTCAGCTAAGTACATTGAAAGGGCAAGTTTCTGCCTTATCTATCTTTTTTTCAGAAGCGTTTTGCGCTTCATTCTTTAGTTAAAACTTTTTTCCAGGGGGTTACGCATGTGCGGCCCCCCAGGAAACCATTACTCCCTGTTTGGGACTTGAATTTGGTTCTTTCTGCTTTTCAGGCTCCTCCTTTTGAGCCTTTGCAAGATATTGCTTTGTCTACCCTGACTCAGAAGGTTGTCTTCTTGGTAGCTATCACTTCGGTCCGGCGTGTCTCTGAGTTGGCGGCCTTGTCTATTCAGGCGCGTTACTTTGAGAGGCATCAGGATAAAGTGGTCTTTCGGTTCAAACCAGACTTTCTTCCTAAGGTTGTTTCTGCTTTTCATTTGAATCAGGATATTGTTCTTCCCTCCTTGTGTCCTAATCCTAAGAATGACAAAGAGAGGGGTTTGCATTGTTTGGATGTAGTACGCTGTGTTACGTACTATTTGATTATTACGTCTCCTTTTCGTAAAACTGATGCCTTTTTTGTTGTGCCCTGTGGGCCTAAGAAGGGTTTGGCACCGGCCAAATCTTCCATTAGCAAATGGATACGTCAGGCTGTTATTGCGGCCTATTCTGCTAAGGGGAAAGTTCCCCCTTTTCGTATCACTGCTCATTCTACTCGCGCCGTTGGAGCGTCTTGGGCTTTTCAGCACCAAGCTTCTGTTGAACAAGTTTGTAAGGCTGCTACTTGGTCTTCTGTTCATACTTTTTCTAAGTTTTACAAAGTTGATGTGCGGGCCTCAGCGGATGCTGTTTTTGGCCGCAAAGTTCTGCAGACTGCAGTCATTTATGTTATGCTTCATTTTTACCTTCGGATACCCATCCCTTGTGGACACTGCTTTTGGATGTCCCATTCGTGAAGAATTAAAGGGGAAGCGGGGTGTGTGGCACACTGAGAATAATACCATTTTGTGAGTACTCACCTGAAAAATGGATATTGTCAGTGTGCCACACACCCCGCCCTTTTCGGTATCCCGGTTCCTTTATATGGTGAAGCTTTTCTTTATTTTGAGGTTACCTTTAGATTACTGGTACCTTGTCTTTCTGCTTTTTAAATCACTGGTGTTAAGTGGGAGGTACCAGGTATATATAGGCCGGAAGGGGGCTCGTTACAAGACTTCCTCTCTGCAACTGCGTCACCTGGCGGTGAGTAACCCATTCGTGAAGAATTAAAGGGGAAGCGGGGTGTGTGGCACACTGACAATATCCATTTTTCAGGTGAGTATTTTTGCTGTTTATTCTGGTATTTCTGGGGTTATGTATACATGACTTATGTATTGTATTCTGTCCTTTATAGTCTAATCCACCTAAAGGAAAGGATAGAGATAAAGACCCCCTAAGAGAAAAACCCAAGGATCCTAAACACATTAGATACCTGGCATCTGTCTGTCTGTTAGACATGCTTACAGATAGTAAGCATGTCTGGTTCTAAGTCTGAGTCTTTTGGCTCGCACCCAGGGGCATCCACTGCTGGCACACCCGTTCCCGTTCCGCTGCCGGTGCAGTTAACACATGATCCTAGAGCAGTAGTATTCCTTACTGCTGCTATTCCTTCTGCAGAGACCCAAAGTTCTGGGTCAGTTCAGGTTGAAACAGGTTCGGAGGTAGCAGGGGAGTGAGAGTGAACACTCATCCGAGGACTCTCTTAACAAGGGTATACAGTACCTCTGGAATCTTGCTAGAGGACTTGGCAGGTCTGTTAGATGACCTTTTGGATACATGGGGAGTCAAGAGAATAAGCCCTTATCCATTGAGGATGCCATGTATAGGAAATTCTTGGAGGAGAAATCCAAAACATTTCCTGTTCATACAGCAATTAAGTGTAAATGGAAGTAGCCAGAACTCAAACATTAGTTTCCCTTTCAGGAACAGGATGTGGAACCTTGGGCCAAATGTCTAAAATTAGCTGCACCTACTGGCTCAGATCTCCAGATCAGCAGATTTAAGCTTTGAGGATATGATCCTATGGTTCGCAGGACAGAGGACATCCTGAAAAGAGCATGGGATGCTGCGTCCTTCACATTCAGACCCTAAGGAGAGTACTCTAGAGACCTTACCTACTCTTTCTTTCTTGGCAAATGTCTCGGAACAGACCATCAGGGCCACGGCCAAGGCAACCAATGGCCTGTGCCAGAAGGGCACTTTGCCTTCAAAGATGGTCAGACTTGGTTTCTAAGGCATTCAATTTCATGTTAATCTCCTGTTCGGTGAAGACTCAGATACTGCTCTGACTCATTCTACTGAAGCAGGTAAGACATTTCCAAAGAGGAAAAGGAAGTTTCAAAACCACACTAATACTAAGACCAAAACTTCCATAAGGCAGTTTCAGGGTAGACAGAATGAGCAGAAGAGATGGACACAGATGAGGCCACAGAAAAAGGGCAGTTTGCTCTGCAAAGCCCCAGAGGGCCCTAAGGTTGTTTGAAATTTTGTTTTCTGTTGGCTATTACATTAGCCAGATGGGTAAGTGAACGACAAGCTCTTTCGATGAAGGACCCCTACTGCACAATTCTTCCTGATAAGGCCATACTAAGACCTGATCCCTGGTTTTAGAAAAGATTGCTACCTCATTCAATAGGTCCCAAGAAAAAGTGCTCTTGACTTTACCTACTACATCAGGAGCAGAGGTAGATCTCTCACTATTAGATGTGAGAAGAGCTCTAATCATCTCTATTGATAGATCTAGAGAGTGGTGCATATCAGAGCACCTTTTGATAATTTTCCTATTGCATGGCACGTCCTGCTTCCAGAAGTCCTTACGTATGGGTTATTCCGCCACAAGGTGGCGCAGTGTACTGCAGAAGAGTTGTGGCTCCTTCCAGTACCATATAAAAACGGAATCACCATAGACCTATCCAGTGTTCTCTCTGCAGTGATTCTGCGAAGATAGAAGATGGCTCTTTATATTGCGCAGGTGAGCGGGGCAACCAAGCCTGCGGCCCTGCATGGCTATTTCCACCCGTTTCCAGACCCTCTGTGCCTCCCAGCTTCGGCTGACGGATCGGGTGAGGGTAGAGGAGCACTAGGGTCAAGTGCTCAAGGAGCGCTGCTCCAAGTCGCAGACCCTGTACCACAAAGGGTAACCAGCCATAGGCTTTTACTTGTTCTGGCATTTTGGGGTCCCCCCTCCACCCCTGGCCTGGGCTCTCGCCGCTGCTCGCACGCCTTCCTCTCCCCCTCCCTGTCATGTGTTCGGGGGAGGGGGGGGGGCAAGTGGTAGCGGCAAGGGTGTTTTTAGCTTTTTTCAATCTGTCTTTAACTGTGTTTTTAACAGTTTTTCGCCGCCGTCGCCGCTTTGTACTGTGCTCCATGGCGGGCGCCGCTATAACTGTGAGGCATTTTTCTTTTTTCTACTGTGTGATGATGCCGGCGCAGTCACGTGAGCGCCGTTTTCGTGCTCTTCGGGGGGGTCGGAGGATGATGCGGAGTGGGAACGTCCTAGTAGATTGCCCGCGGTGCCCAAAGGGTTGGATAAGAGGTACCCCTTTCCTGCTGACCTGGTCAAGCGATGGTCGTGTCCCTCTAAGGTGGACGCTCCCGTTCTAGGGCTGTCCAACACCTCGGTCATGCCTTCCCTTGACACTACTTCTATGTGGGACAGTGAGGACCGGCGTATGGATCAGCTGGCCGGCCATGCTTTTACATGTGTGAGGGCTGGGCTGTATCTGGTCTGCGCTGTTGCCATTACAGCTATTGCCCTCAAGAAACAGCTCAAGCGTCTCCTTGATGGCGTTATGGCTGGTAACGGGGGAGGATTATAGGTCCCTTTTGCTTTACTCTGATTTTGTTGCCTTTGTCCTTACTGCCTTGGATGATGCAGTACGGCTGTGTGGTAGGGCCTCTGCCCTTTTGGTGGCTATGCGCCGCTCTGTTTGGCTGCGCCAGGGGGCGGCTGATGCTGCCGCTAAGAAGGCTCTCACTGGGCTCCCCTTTTCGGGGCTGCGGCTCTTTCGTGAGAGTCTGGATGTTCTAGCCAGGGATGGTAGGCTGCCTCAACGTAGGAGGCAGCCTCTGCCTTTTTGGGGGCCCTCCTCTTCCTTCCCCTCCTTTCATGCTCCCAGGGGAGGTCGTGGCTCCCTCTTCGTGGCAGATCACGTGGTCGTCCCGGTCTCTCATGGGGCCCAAGCCCCCTCAAGCATGAGTAGGCGCTCTCACCCATCTGGGTGGGGGGACGGCTTTGGCTCTTTGCTCACGTCTGGAGGCTACGCGTCTCAGACCGGTGTATTCAGGAGGTGGTGTCTTCCGGTTACAAGATTCATCAGATCCCGGATGTCTCAAAACCCTCTGTTAGCTCAGGGTTTGCGCCTTGCGGTTCAACCCCTGTTGGAGTCAGGAGTCATTTGCCTGGTGCCTTCCCAGGAACGGGGTTTAGGTTTCTACTCCAATCTGTTCACGGTCCCCAAAAAGGACGGGTCCCTGAGGCCCATCCTGGACTTGAAGGGTCTCAACAAGTTTGCCAGGTTCAAGCACTTTCGCATGGAGACTCTACGCTCGGCGGTCAGTACCCTGCGCCCGGGCGACTTCATGACCTCAGTGGACATCAAGGATGCCTACCTTCACGTGCCAATCTTTCCAGGTCATCATAGATTTCTCAGGTTCGCTCTAGAGGATCAGCCTTACCGTTCGGTATAACCTTGGTGCTTCGGGTGTTCACCAAGGTGCTGGCGGGCGTGATGGCTCTGCTGCGGAATCGGGGCATTCACATCCTTCCTTACCTGGACGACATTCTGATTGCAGCTCAGTCTTTTCATCAGCCGAGAAGGATACTCTGGTGGTGACCTCCACTCTCGTGTCCTTTGGCTGGGTGATCAACTATCCCAAGTCTTCATTGTCTCCGTCTTTGGTGAGCTCCTTTCTGGGCATGACTCTGGATACCTCTCAGGTCAAGGTATTCCTGCCTCAGCAGAAAGTGGAGGGCCTTCAGAAGCAGGCACGGACTCTGCTCTTGTGTCCCCATCTTTCCATCCGGCAAGGGATGCAGTTAGTGGGTCTGATGGTGTCCTGTTTCGAGGCGGTCCCCTTTGCTAAGTTTCACATGAGACACCTTCAGTTGCACCTCTTGTCAGTTTGGGATCGGGACCCTGTGTCCCTGGATCAGGAGTTTGCTCTGTCCCCCCCTGGCCAGACAGTCCCTCTCGTGGTGGCTGGACTCAGGGAACCTTCTAGTGGGCAGGACCTTCCTGCCCCAGATTTGGGAGACTGTCACCACGGATGCCAGTCTGACCGGTTGGGGGGGGCAATTGGAAGGCTCTGAAGTTCCAGGGTCGGTGGGGCCCCCAGGAGGCCCATGCTCCCATCAATGTCCTGGAACTGAGGGCGATCAGGTTGGTTCTGTCTCAGCTGATCACACACCTTCGGGGTCGGCCTGTTTAGATCCGCTCTGACAACCAGACGACCGGTTGCCTACATCGATCGGAGCAAGAGAGCCCTCAAGGAAGTGTCCCCGATACTGTCTTGGGCGAAAGAGAATGTCCCTTGCATCTTGGCAGTTTACATTCCAGTGGTGGATAACCAGGAGGCAGATTCCCTGAGCAGGGGGATGTCTCGGTTGGGGGAATGGTCCCTCGGCAACAAGATTTTTCACTCCCTGTGTCACCGCTGGGGTCAGCCAGATGTGGACCTGTTTGCGTCTCACCACAACCACAAGCTTCCAAGGTTTGTATCCCTGTCACAGGACCCTCTGGCCTTCGCCACGGATGCGCTAGCAATGCTTTGGATGGAGTTTCGGCTCCTCTATGTGTTCCCTCCGTTCCCTCTACTGGGCAGGGTGCTGCGCAAGATAGCCCAGGAAGGGGTACCAGCCATTCTGGTGGCCCCATGTTGGCCAAGGAGGGTGTGGTTCGCAAATGTCGTGCAGTTGGCAGTAGATCAGTATGCCCTGCCCAAGGATCCAAATCTGCTCACTCAGGGGCAACTTTGCCATCCCAATTTACAAACGCTGGCTTTAACGGCTTGGCTGCTGAAACCTCCATCTTGATGGATAAGGGTTTGCCGGCCTCTGTTGTTGATATCATGATTAGGGCTAGGAAGAAGTCCTCGTCCTTTATCTACTACAGGATCTGGCATGCTTATATTGCCTGGTGTGAGTCCAAGTCTCTTCCTTGTCGGGTGTTTTCTATCCCCAGGATTCTGGAATTTTTGTAACATGGTTTGGTTTCGGGCCTGCAACTGAGTACCCTCAAGGGACAGGTGTCAGCTCTGGCAATTTTTTTCCAAAGATCCTTTGCCAATCACTGGTTGGTTAAGACTTTTTTCCAGGGAGTTACTGATGTGCGTCCTAAGCCTATGCTACCGGTTTGGGACCTGAATCTGGTGTTGTCTGCTCTGCAGGGTCCTCCCTTTGAGCCTATCCGTGGGGCTGCTTTGCCTTTTCTGACTACTAAGGTGGCCTTTTTGGTGGCCATTACTTCTGTCAGGCGAGTTTCTGAGCTGGCGGCGCTTTCCATCAAACCTCCTTATTTTGAAAGGCATCAGGATAAGGTGGTGTTTCGGCTTAAGCCGGATTTTTTGCCTAAGGTTGTATCTGCTTTTCATCTCAATCAGGACATTGTTTTGCATTCTTTGTGTCCTAACCCTGCTAATTCCAAGGAGCGGACCCTTCACTCTTTGGATGTTGTCAGGGTCTTTCAGGAAGTCTGACACTTTTTGTTCTTCCTGCTGGACCTAGGAAGGGTTTCCCTCCTGCTAAATCCACTATCAGCAAGTGGATCCGTCATGCGGTGGAGCAGGCCTATTCTGCCAAGGGGAAAGTTCCTCCTTTTAGGGTTACTGCTCATTCCACTCGTGCTCTTGGTGCGTCTTGGGCTTTTCAGTACCAAGCTTCTGTTGAACAAGTTTGTAAGGCCACAACTTGGTCTTCTGTTCATACTTTTTCCAAGTTTTACAAGGTTGATGTTAAGGCCTCAGCTGATGCTGCTTTTGGCCACAAGGTACTTCAGGTGGTAGTGGTTTAAACTGCCTGTTGTTACTCTTTAGGGATCCCACCCTACCTGACGGACACTGCTGTTGGACGTCCCATATGTAAGGACTTCTGGAAGCAGGCTATGCCATGGAATAGGAAAAAGACAATTCTGTGAGTACTCACCTGTAGAATTGCTTTTACTATGCATGGCTTCTTCACCCCACCCTTGTTATCGTTATTCTTGGTTGCCTCTTTATGGTGATTGTTCCAAGTTAGTTGGGGTTTGTTACCTTTTTTTACTTTGATTATCTTTCGGCTTCTTGAATAACTGCTTGTCAACACTGGATAAGTCTATGGTGATTCCGTTTTTTATATGGTTATGGGAGGAGCCACAACTCTCCTGCAGTACACTGCGCCACCTTGTGGTGGAATAACCCATACGTAAGGACTTCTGGAAGCAGGCCGTGCCATGCATAGTAAAAGCAATTCTACAGGTGAGTACTCACAGAATTGTCTTTTTCAGTGGCACGAGATGAGGCCTAGCTTCTCCTAAATCCACTAATTCCAAGTGGATTAAATAGACCATTGTGCAGGCTTGTACATCCAGAGGAGTTCCTCCTCCACAGGTCTCAGCACATTCAACAAGAGCTATGTCAGCTACCTGGGCAGAGAGAACAGGTGCCTCTATAAAAGAGATCTGTAAAACAGCAATGTGGTCTTCACCTTACACCTTCCTCAAGCACTATAGACTAGAGCAGGGGTACTCAATTACGGTCAGTGGAGGTCCACTTACCAGGGTCTGCCGTGGGATGAAGGTCCGGGGGGGGGGGGGGGGGGGGAGTAAGAGTGCATGACTTCATGTGTAGAGTGCAAGCTCCTCAGCCAACCTGAGCAATGAGCTTTCCTGTCCCCCCACCCACCTGTCATTTACTTCCTGCTTCTCGCCCTTCTGTGTAGAGTGCAAGCTCTTCAGCTAACATCAGCTGACATGCACTCTTACTTACACCCCCCACCCCATGTCAGCTGTTGTTAGCTGAAGAGCTTGCACTCTACACAGAAGGGCGAGAAGCAGGAAGTAAATGACAGGTGGGTGGGGGGACAGGAAAGCTCATTGCTCAGGTTGGCTGAGGAGCTTGCACTCTACACATGAAGTAAATGGGGGACAGGAATCTCACCTCCTTGCACTTTCTCAGCAGCTCCCCGGGTAATGGCCTCCGCGCCCCGGGCCAGCCGCTCCTCCAGCCAGCGCAGCAGTGTGTTCTGATGCCGGGCCTCCAGGTGTGTGCAGCGGGCTCTGCTTGCCGCCCGAAGCCTCCGCCAGCTCCGCGCTCTCGGCTTCTTCCTCCTCCCGCGCCTCTTCGTCTCCACTCCTCCCCCGCCGTCTACGAGACGCTTCCACCTCCCCCGGCCTGGCCACGCCCATGTGCCCGCCCCCAGCACTGACAGCCCCGGCCGCCAATGGCCGGCAATTGTCACCGGCACCGCCGGATCCCGGGCTGATGTGACAGCCCTGGGCAGCGGTCCGGACAAATGGCGTCTGCGGTCCGGATTCGGACCGCGGTCCGCCATTTGAGTACCCCTGGACTAGAGCTTCTATCTGCAAAAAATCATTCCTTTGGTAGAAGTGTTTTTTCTAGCAGCTTCACACGCCTAAGTTAGTAATAATTACTTGCTAATCCTCATTAGGCTTACCAGTAATTTTTCCCTACACTATACCTTAGGTTACTTGGTTAAGACTGAGATGGAGGGGACGGGGTGAGGTTTTAACCTCTGTTCAGTTTGAGTTTCCTTCCAGGGGGAGGGACCGTTCTCACCATGGGTCGTCCTGAAGGACTCTTAGAAAAACTGGTAAGTCTAATGGGGATTTTTATTTTATGCGTACACTTTATAAGTATTATTCCAAGTATACAGCACGTCCTGTTCCAGAATAATCCTTACACATGGGTTATACATCCACAAGATGGCGCTGGACTGCAGAAAAAGACTTGTGGCCACTCCAGGCCCCTTAAATAGCCAGGAGCCTCCCACTAATTCCCACTAATTCTGCAGTCTGGACTGCGAAGATGAAGATGGTTCTCTTCTGCGCAGGGAGTGGGCATTGCCTAGGGCCCTGCAGGCTTATTTCCACCTGTTCTGGACCCACTGCCTCCCAGCCACGGCTGACTGTTCGGGTGAAGGTAGGACAGCACTAGGGTCAGGTGCTGAAAGAGCGTTGCTCCTGGCCGCAAGACCCTGTACCAAAGGGTATTCGGTGACAGGCTTTTTATGATGCGCCTCATTGGGATGCCTCCAGCCCCTTTGTCTCGGGATATTTATCCCTCATCCCCCCCCCTCCTTTTCACGCTATTGGTTTTGCAGGACCCCCTCATTGCATTCCGCGTGATCGGCAGGGAGTACACTCTGGTGTTTTTACTACTGTGTTTTTTGTCACTTGTGTTTGGTGTGTGTGGAGGCTGTTGTACGGCGCTCCGCGGTGGTCGGCGCTTTTATTGTGTTTTTAGTTTAACTGTCATGGCGCCGGCACATCACGTGGTCTTGTTTTTGTGCTCTTGGGGGGGGGGGGGGCCTTTACCGCGGTTGACTCGTTCTGCCTGCGGCCAGCCCCTCTAGGTACTGCTGTCGGCGCAGTTTTGTGGCCCTTCCATTGCGGTGCTTCGACGCGGTTGGTGATCGGCTCATCTGGGCGCTTGCCGGCTTGGTCTGTGAGTCCCTTAGGGGGGTTTTTTATCTTAGGTTATTATTGTATGGCTAGGGATGCTTATGGTGTAAATTATTGTGTCTTGCAGGCCGGTCCCTTGACTGTGGATCTCTCGCCCCTGCCTATTGTCAATCTCCCCCTTCCCCTAGCGGGTTTCGGTGGGCATCCCAAATAGGGTGGCTGTTTAGCTGTGTCCCTGTTCTGATTATTGTGCATACTTTTGTAAAATTCACCATATGGAGGCTTCTGGGGATAATGTGCTTGGGGTTCCTTCGGGAGAAGCCCTGCTGTGTGTTGCGTGTGGGGTTTCCCCTATAAGTGAAGATGTCAGCGTATGTGTAATCTGCGCCCAGCAGGTGCTTGCACTGCAGTCTGGATCGCCTGCTACGGGCCCTGGTGCGGCGCCCCCTCTAGCTTCACCTACCCCCCCAAGCTTGCATTTGCCCTCCAGCAAGGGGCATACTAGCGGTGAGTCTCAATTGGATTTGGCTGAACGGGTGGCCAGCATTGAAAAGCATATTGCTGGGTCAGGACCGCGTAAGGCTTCTGCCAAGCGTCATATATCCCCCGCTGTTTCTTTCTTCCCTGTTGAGGCTGAGGAATTTTTTGACATCTCGGGTTATGGTCCCCTTGAGGAGGGGGAACTATTCTCAGATTCAGAATCATCTGATGAACAGCCTAGGGTGTATGGTGATACCGGGTCTCCTTTTGGAGAAGACAGTGTTTCTCAGATGACACTGATAGGTTGTTGTCTCACATTTTTGAGGTGCTTTGTATTTCCCCCTCCTGCCGTGGCTCCGCAGCAGCAGGGTGAGCTTTTTCATACAGTAAAGCCACGCTTGGAGTTCCCTGAGCAGACTCACTTTAATAATCTGGTGCTCAGCGAATGGGAACGGCCTAGCAAGCTACCTGGGGTGCCCAAGAGTTGGGACAAGAGGTATCCCTTTCCTGCTGATGTGATTAAGCATTGGTCATGTCCTCCCGAGGTGGACGCGCCCGTTCTGGGGTTGTCCAATACATCTGTCATGCATTCTCCTGACACTACTACCCTGCGGGATGGTAAGGACTGCTTCATGGGCCAGCTGGCTTATCATGCCTTTGCCTGTGTGGGGACTGCGCTGCGCCCGGTTTGTGCCTCTGCCATTACAACTATTGCTATTAAAGGGCTGCTTAAGAGTCTCTTAGATGGGGCTTCTGATGTTGCGGGAGGAGAGGAGTATAGATCTCTCCTGCTTTGCTATGAATTTGTTACATATATTCTATCTGCTATGGGTGATGCCATTAGAATGTGTGGGAGGACGTCTGCTCTGTTAGTAGCTATATGTCGCTCTGTCTGGCTGCGTCAGTGGGTAGCTGATAACGCTGCTAAGAAGGCTCTCACAGGATTTCCCTTTAAGGGGCTGCGCCTCTTTGGTGAACGCTTGGACTTGTTTGGCAGGGGTGGTAGGTTACCTCAACGTAGGAGGCCTTCTCAGCCTTTTCGGGGGACTGGTGCCTCTCTCCCCTCCTTCCGCGCTTCCAGGGCTGGTCGAGGAGCTACCTTTGCTGGAGCACGTGGAGATTATTGGGGCAGGGGCAGAGGACGTGGCCCCCCCGGCCTCTCCTGGGGTCCCAAGCCCAAATCCTCCCCTAAGCCCCCTCAGGCATGAGGAGGCGCCCTCACCCATCCGGGTGGGGGGGTGGCTTCGGCTCTTTGCTCACCTCTGGAGGCGACGTGTAGCAGACAGATGGATCCAGGAGGTTGTTTCCTCCGGTTACAAGATAGAGTTTGCAGCCTGGCCGCCCCCAAGATTCCTCAGATCCCGGATGGCTTAAAACCCCTGGTCAGCTCAGGGCCTGCGCCTTGCGGTCCAAAACCTTTTGGAGTCGGGGATCCTCTGCCCTGTACAAGTTTGTCAGATTCAAGCATTTTCGCATGGAGACCCTGAGCTCAGCTGTCAATTTACTGTGCCCAGGCGACTTCATGACCTCAGTAGACATCAAGGACACTTACCTTCATGTACCAATCTTTCCAGGTCATTAGAAATTCCTCAGGTTTGCTCTGGGAGATCAGCATTATCAATTTGTGGCACTGCCTTTCGGTATCACATTTTCCCTTATTTGGACGACATTCTGATCTCGTCTCGGCTGGATACCCAGGTGTTGGTGACCACACTAGAGTCATTCAGCTGGGTGATCAACCATCCCAAGTCTTCTCTGTTACTGTCTCTGGTGAGGTCCTTTCTGGGCATGACTCTGGATACATCTCAGGTCAAGGTTTATTCCAAGTATGTCACACACTATTCATGACATATGGGTTATGGTCCAGTAGAGGGCGAACTTCTTCAGAAATGAAAGCAAAAAAGAAGCCCGGTCCATAAATACCTGGCACCTCCCACACATTCCCCAGTTCCTTCTCTTCAAGACGCGAGCAAGTCAGATGTGTGCTGCTCCTCCTTGCAGGTAAGCCGGGTGCCATTTTTTTGCCTTATTTCTGCTCGGACCTTTATATTTATCCCTTGTAGTAGCCTCCCAGCTTTGGCTGCAGGTCCGAGTAAGGGTAGGCAACACCTCTAGAGGTGTTTAGGGAGCCATGCTCCCCCCTGAGACCCCTTATAACGGGGTAGGCGGAATCCGGGTTGGTGATCCCGGTTTTGGGATGCCCTGTCCCATATATCCCTGACACACCTAGTGTGGGATTTCCCCCTTCCTGGTTCCTCTATATCCCTCCAGTGGGGGGGTGGTATATATCTATATATTTATGTTTGACCATTCTTCTTCACCTCACTTCAGTTTGAATGCATGTGTGGATGTGTGCGTTTACTGTCACTAGGCGTCCAGGAGCTCATGGCTGCCGTTTGCCCGGATCGTTTTTTTTTTCAGTATCTCCTGAGGGGAGCTTCTCCCCCTCAGGCGGTGGTTCGTGAGGGGGCAGGGCCGGGCGCTCGAGCGCTGCCGCGGCCCGCCCCCTCCTGTCTTGGCGCCATGTCTCCTGGCTGGGAACCGCGCTGCTGGTGTTTGGGGAAAGGGGGCGGGGCTAGGCGCGGTGCGCGATCACGCTGGCCCGCCCCTTCTCCCTCTCTCGCTGTTTCCAGGAGCTGCGTGCTGGTGGCAGCCATCACTGCTCTCACGTGAGTGCCCTCCGGGGCCCCCTCATCCGTCCTTATTGCATTACTTGTGCTCATTCTGGCAGGGGATTGCTTACGCCCCCCTTCTGTTCATTCTGCTTTAATGTTATAGCATGTATATTATATTTATATTTTATATATATATAGTTTCTTATATATATGTGGCGTGTGCATCTGCTTAAGGCCTTTTCTCTTGTGTCTTTCAGGAGAACTCCCTGTGACTTGCAAAACAAGGGGGTTCCCCCGGTCCTAGGTTCCCTAAAAGTAAAATTGGGCATCCTAAAAATCCTCCCACTAGGGACTTAAAGGTGCATCCCGGGTTGCTTACCAGCGTAATTCCCTCGGGTCATTGCGACTGCCCCCAAAAAAAAATCACCATATGGAGGCTTCGCAGGATACCGGGGTCGGGATCCCGTCGGGACAATCCCGGTTATGTGTGGGTTTTGGGGTACCCCTTTCCGGGGAGAATGTACTAATTTGCATACCATGTGCGCGGTCATTAGTGGGGAGTCGCACTCGGATGTATGTGCCAGGATGGCCATCCTCGTGAAAATTATTTCTAGCTCAGTGGGCAGAAAGGCCGCTGCTAAGAAAAGGAATCTGTCACGGCTATGCCGGTAATTGATTTTGATGATTATGACTCCCCTGACTGGACTGATTATTCCCCGCTTGAAGAGGGGGAATTGTTTGAGGAATCTGAGACTGAGGAATTGCAGCTCTTTGATTCTGATGCCAGGCAGGGGCTGGGGGATGCTGTGGATACCCCCAAGGTCCTGACCCATCTGTTAGAGGTTCTGGACATTTCCCCACCAGCGGAGGCCCCTCCGAAGAAGGGAGGAATTCTTTGGGTTCTCTAAGCCCCGCTTGAAGATTCCAAATCAGGATCATTTTGACAGCATGATTCTTAGAGAATGGGAGAAGCCGAGTCGCCTTCACGGTGTTCCTCAGGGATGCGATAGGAAGCCCCGCTTGGAGTTTCCAAATCGGGATCATTTTGACAGCATGATTCTTAGAGAATGGGAGAAGCAGAGTCGCCTTCACGGTGTTCCTCAGGGATGGGATAGGAAGTATCCCTTTCCAGTGGACGCGGTGAAGCGCTGGTCTTCCCCTCCCGAGGTTGACGCACCCATTTTAGGATTGTCCAACACCTCCGTTGTACACACTCCTGACGCCACTACCCTTAAGGATGGCGAGGACAAGCACATTGATCAGATGGCATGTCATGCCTTTGCCAGTGTGGGTTCTGCCTTGCGGCCTGTCTGCACTAGTGGCTGTGGCTACTAGGTCGGAGATCAGGGACTTGTTAAACGGGTCCCAGCTCAACACGGACAGTGTTGAATTCACAACCCTTAAGAGGTGTGAATTGTTTCATGACTTTTGTTTTATCGGCTATGGACGACATTATTACCATATGTACTAGAACTTCGACCCTGTTAGTGGCCATGCGCCGATCGGTCTGGCTGCGCCAGTGGGCGGCTGGCATTGCGGCCAAGAAGTCACTTACAGCTTTGCCTTTTTTGGGAACTTGGCTGTTTGAAGACAAATTGGATTCTGTGGCGAAGGGTGGGAAGCTACCTCAGCGTAAGAAGCTGCGTCGCTACTTTCGGGGGCAAGCTTGTTTAATCCTTCCTTTTGCGGTGCCAGAGGGGGCAGAGGTCTTGCCTATTCTGGCTTTAGAGGTGTTTCCTAGAACAGAGGTAGAGGTCGTGCCCGTTCGACCTCTACCTGGGGTTCCAGGCCCAAGCCCGCTGCCAAGCTGGCTCAGCAATGAAGAGGCGCCCTCATCCTTGCGGGTGGGGGGACGGCTGCGGCTCTTCTTCCAGGTCTGGGCCCAGGATGTCACAGACAAGTGGATATTGGAAGTAGTCTCGTCTGGGTACAAACTGGAGTTCAAGTCCCGGCCTCCTCCCAGATTCCTAAGGTCTCGGGTGCCATCGGATCCTCGGGTGGCGCAGGGGCTCCTGTCGGCTGTAAAGAACCTCCTGGACATGGCGGTCATATGCCCGGTGCCTCTTTCAGAGAGAGGCCGGGGCTATTATTCCAACCTTTTCACGGTTCCCAAAAAGGATGGCTCCATAAGACCCTTCTCAACAGGTTCATCAGAACCAGGAAGTTCCGCATGGAGACTCTGCGCTCAGCCATCGGTTCCCTTCGTCAGGGGGATTTCATGACGTCCATAGACATTAAGGATGCTTACCTTCATGTACCAATTTTCCCAGCACACCAGAGATTTCTCAGGTTCGCGGTGGGAGATCAGCATTTTCAGTTTGTGGCCCTCCCGTTCGGGCTGACCTCGACACCGAGGGTGCTTACCAAGGTTCTGGCGGACATAATGGCCCTTCTCAGAGCTCAGGGCATTCGCATTGTGCCGCATTTGGACGACCTACTCATTACAGCTTCCTCCCTCTGCCAGGCGGAGTTGGATACCAGGACGGTGGTGACGGCGCTGGAGAGGTTCGGATGGGTGATCAATCACCCCAAGTCTTCTCTCTCCCCATCAAGGGAGATTTCCTTTCTGGGCATGAATCTGGATACCAGTCAGGCCAGAGTGTTCCTACCTCAGCCAAAGGTGCAGAGGGTTCAGGATCTGATACGTGTTCTCCTGACCAACCCTCGCCCTTCTATCCGGCTAGGGAGGACTCTGGTAGGTTTGATGGTGGCCTCCTTCGAGGCGGTCCCCTTTGCTCAATTCCACATGAGGCCGCTACAACTCCATCTATTGCTGAAATGGGACAGATGTCCACAGTCCTTGGATCAGTCTTTTCTGATGTCTCCCGGGGTTCGGCAGTCCCTTCATTTGTGGCTGGAATCAAGCAATCTGACGAGGGGCAGATCGTTCCTGGCCCCTCGTGGGAGACGGTTACCACTGGGGAAGTTTCTGGAAAGATCATCAGTTCCAGGGGTTGTGGGGTCCTCAGGAAGCTCACAACCCAATCAATGTCTTGGAGCTCAGAGCTGTCCGCTTGGTTCTGTCGCATCTGACACTTCACCTACAGGGTTTACCGGTTCAGGTTCGATCAGACAATCGAACTGCGGTAGCTTACATCAATCACCAAGGAGGGACTCTCAGCAGGAGTGCCCTCAGGGAAGTCTCTCTGATTCTGACTTGGGCAGAGAGCAATGTTCCTTGCATATTGGCAGTATACATTCCGGGAGTGGAGAACACGGAGGCGGACTCCCTGAGCAGGGGATTCTCTCGCGGAGGGGAATGGTCTCTCAACCACAGGGTGTTTTCGGGCCCTGTGTCACAAGTGGGGGACTCCGGAGGTGGATCTCTTTGCCTCTCGGCACAATCACAAGCTCCCAACCTTTGTATCTCTGTCTCAGGATCCTCTGGCCCTGGCAGTGGATGCCTTGTCCCTTGCTTGGAGGGAGCTGGGGTTTCTGTATCTGTTTCCCCCCTTCTCCATGGTGGGCAAGGTAGTGCGCAAGCTGGCTCTAGAGGAGGCACCAGCAAGACAGGTTTGGTTCGCAGAATGGTGGTAGATCAGTACAGGCTGCCCCTGTCTCCAGATCTGATCTGTCAGGGTCAACTACGTTACCCCAATTTATAAACACTTGCTTTGATGGCGTGGCTGCTGAAACCTTCATCCTGAGGGAGGAAGGTTTGTCTGAGGTGGATATTCAAACCTTGATTAGAGCTAGGAAGAGGTCGTCCTCTACCATTTACTATAGGACTTGGCGGTCCTATATTGACTGGTGTGAGCCTAGGGCCTTACCTTGCAGGGTGTTTTCGATTCCTAGGATTTTGGAGTTTCTACAACATGGTCTGGATCTGGGGTTCCAGCTTAGTACTTTGAAGGGTCAAGTTTCTGCCCTGGCTGTCTTTTTTCGAAGGTCTTTTGCTTTGCATCATCTGGTCAAGACTTTTTTCCAAGGGGTCACTCAGGTTCGGCCCCCTAGAAAGCCTTTGGTTCCCGTTTGGGACCTAAATTTGGTTCTTTCAGCCCTCCAGGGGCCTCCCTTTGAACCGATGCAGGATGTGGCTCTTTCTGTGCTCACTCAAAAGGTTGCCTTTTTGGTGGCTATTACATCTGTTCGGCGTGTCTCTGAGTTGGCAGCTCTGTCTATTCAGGCCCCTTACTTTGAGAGACACAGGATAAGGTGGTTTTTCGCTTTAAACCAGATTTCCTTCCTAAAGTGGTTTCTGCCTTCCATCTCAATCAGGATGTAGTTCTCCCTTCCTTGTGTCCTAGGCCTAGCAATGACAAGGAGAGGGTTTAGCACTCTTTGGATGTGGTTCGTTGTGTGAAGTACTATTTGGTTGCTACTTCTCCTTTTCGTAAGACGGACGCCTTGTTCGTGGTGCCTTCTGGGCCCAGGAAAGGTTTGGCGCCAAGTCTACAATTAGTAAATGGATACGCCAGGCCATTGTTGGGGCCATTCTGCTAAGGGGAGGGTTCCTCCTTTTAAGATCACTGCTCATTCTACTCATGCTGTTTGGGCTCCCTGGGCTTTTCAGCACCAGTCTTCTGTTGAACAAGTTTGTAAGGCTGCTACTTGGTCTTCCGTTCATACTTTTTCAAAGTTTTATAAGGTTGATGTGCGGGCCTCAGCGGATGCTGTTTTTGGCCGCAAGGTTCTGCAAGCTGCAGTGGTTTAAATTAGTGCATTTTTTTGCTGTATTTGGATCCCCACCCATGACGGACACTGCTATTGGATGTCCCATATGTCATGAATAGTGGAAACGGGGTGTGTGACATACTTGGAATAATACCATTTTGTGATTACTCACCTTTAAAATGGGTATTATAAGTATGTCACACACCCCACTTCATCCCGCCCTTTTGTATTCTGGATCCTTTATATGGCGAACCTTTTTATGGTTAAGAATGTTTTATTAGCTCTTCCTGGTCCCCTTACTGCTGTCATATACTGGGGAATGTGTGGGAGGTCCCAGGTATTTATGGACCGGGAGGGGTTTCTTTTTTGCTTTCATCTCTGCAGAAGTTCGCACTCTACTGGACCATAACCCATATGTCATGACTAGTGGAAGCGGGATGTGTGACATACTTATAATACCCATTTTAAAGGTGAGTAATCACAAAATGGTATTTTCTCCCCCAACAGAAGGTGGAGAGTCTTCAAGCTCAGGCCCAGTTTCCTCTTTCTTGTCCTCATCCCTCCATCCGGCAGGGGATGCAAGTGGTGGGCCTGATGGTGTCTTGCTTCGAGGCGGTGCCCTATGCTCAGTTTCACATGAGACCTCTGCATCTGCACCTCTTATCAGTGTGGGATCGGTGCCCTGTGTCCCTGAATCAGGTGTTTGGTCTGCCCCCCTGGCCAGATGGTCCCTCTCGTGGTGGCTGGACTCAAGGAACCTCTTGGTGGACAGAACCTTTCTGTCCCCCTGCTGGGAGACTGTAACCACAGATGCCAGTCTGACAGGTTGGGGGGGGGGGGGGTTTCTGTAAGTCCTTTAAATTCAGTGGGGCCCCCAGGAGGCCCATACTCCTATCAACATTCTGGAACTGAGGGCGGTAAGGTTTGTTCTCGCCCAATTGACCTCAACTTCGGAGTCGGGCTGTTAAGATCCGCTCGGACAACCAGACGACTGTTGCCTACATCAATCATCAGGGAGGGACCCGGAGCAAGAGGGCCCTCAAGGAAGTGTCCCTGATACTGTCATAGGTGGAGGAGAATGTTCCCTGCATCTCGGCAGTGTATATCCCGGGGGTGGAATATCTGGAGGCGGACTCCCTGAGCAGGGGGACTTCTCGTCTGGGAGAATGGTCCCTCAGCAGCAGGGTGTTTTGCTCTCTGTGTCACCGCTGGGGTCAGCCGGATGTGGATCTGTTTGCATCCCATCACAATCACAAACTTCCAGTCTTTGTCTCTCTGTCCCAGGATCCTCTGGCCTTGGCCATAGATGCACTAGCATTGTCTTGGAAGAGCTTTTGGCTACTCTGTTTTTCCTCTGCTGGGCAGGGTGCTGCGCAAGATAGCCCAGGAGGGGGTGCCAACCATCCCGGTGGTCCCCTGTTGGCCAAGAAGGGTGTGGTTCACAGACATTGTGCAGTTGGCAGTAGATCAGTACGTCCTGCCCAAGGGCCCAGATCTACTCACTGAGGGGCAGCTGTGCCATCCCAATTTACAAACGCTGGCTTTGACGGCTTGGCTGCTGGAACCTCCATCTTGATGGAAAAGGGGTTGCCTGCCTCTGTTGTTGATACCATGATTAGGGCTAGGAAGAAGTCCTCGTCCTTTATCTATTACAGGGTATGGCATGCTTACATTGCCTGGTGTGAGTCTAAGTACCCCCAAGGGCCATGTTTCAACGTGTCTATTTTCTTCCAATGGTCTTTTGCCAACCACCGTTTGGTTAAGACTTTTTTCCAAGGGGTTACTCACGTGTGCCCGCCACATAAGCCTTTGTTACCAGTCTGGGATTTGAATTTGTTTTTATCTTCCATGCAGGGTTCTCCTTTGGAGCCTATTCGTGAGGCTGCCTTGCCTATTTTGACTCTTAAGGTAGTCTTTTTGGTGGCTATCACTTCTGTTAGGCGTGTTTCTGAGTTGGCGGCGCTTTCCATTAAACCTCCTTACTTTGAGAGACACCAGGACAAGGTGGTGTTTCGGTTCAAGCCAGATTTCTTGCCTAAGGTTGTGTCTGCATTTCATCTCAATCAGGACATTGTCTTGCCTTCCTTCTGTCCTAATCCTAGTAACCCTAAGGAGAGGGTATTACATTCTCTGGACATGGTTAGGACTTTAAAATTTTATCTGGTAGCTACTGAATCGTTCAGGAAGACTGATGCTCTTTTTGTTATTCCTTCTGGACCTAGGAAGGGTTTGCCTCCGGTTAAATCCACCATCAGTAAGTGGATTCGTCAGGCGGTGATACAAGCCTATTCTGCTAAGGGGAAGGAGCCTCCCTTCCGCCTTACTGGTCATTCTACTCGTGCTATTAGTGCCTCTTGGACTTTTCAGCACCAAGCTTCTGTTGAACAGGTTTGCAAGGCCGCTACTTGGTGTTCTGTTCATACTTTTTCTAAGTTTTACAAGGTTCATGTTAGGGCCTCAGCGGATGCTGCTTTTTGCCGCAAAGTTCTGCAGGCGGCGGTGGTTTAAACTGTCTGCTGTTACTTTTGGGGATCCCACCCTACCTTTCGGACACTGCTATTGGATGTCCCATGTGTAAGGATTATTCTGGAACAGGACGTGCTGTATACTTGTAATTATACAATTCTGTGATTACTCACCTGTAGAATTGGTATTATATGTATACAGCTATACTGTTCCTCCCCGCCCCTTATCATTGTTCTTAGTTACCTCTGTATGGTGATTGTTAATTTGGATTCTTATTCATTTTTGATTCTCCCGGCTTCTTGTTAACTGCTTGTCAATACTGGGAATTAGTGGGAGGTTCCTGACTATTTAAGGGGCCGGGAGTGGCCACAAGTATTTTTTTGCAGTCCAGCACCATCTTGTGGATGTATAACCCATGTGTAAGGATTATTCTGGAACAGGACGTGCTGTATACTTATAATACCAATTCTACAGTTGAGTACTCACAGAATTGTATTTTATATAAGGACCTCATGTCAAATTTAACTGGAGGTCACCTTACTCTGACAATGCAAGGGCTTTTCTGTTTGGGAAATGGAATACGTTTGTGTTTCTTGCTGTCAAACCTATTATTTTTTTTCTTGCTAAGTCTTTTTTTTTTCTTTTTTTTTTTTTTATTACTTCAGGAAAGAAAATAATAATATCATATGTAATGACTTAAAGGATGGGGATAAAAGACCATTCCCAAACCCAGTTCGCAGTTTTAAAGAAGCATTTGATCCTTTTCCAGATGTTATGGCTGCATTAAGAAATGCTGGCTTTGAACGACCTACTCCAATACAGGTAAAGTATGTCTGAATTATTGTAGTATTTAAAAAAAATCTGCCTGGGTCAAACCTTGTGTATGCATACCATCTGAGAAAATATGTCTGTGAAGGCCCAAGACATTTCTGACTTTTTCATGAACCCCCTGCATGAGCATTTTTTTGTTATTAAGCTTTTATAAAAAAAAATAGCTGAGCTGATTTCGTCTTTTTTTGATAATATGTATGCAGATTACCATTTTTTTCACATCATAAGACACATTTTTGAGACGTGGTAGATGTTTGTGCGAATGAAAAAAGAAAAAGACCACTTACCTTATTGGTGATCCTGTACCACTGATCAGTGGCTCTGGGGCACTCTACCAGGTGGATGTGGCCTGTGTACGGCTGGTATCTATTAAAATGGACGCCGACTATAGGCCATGGTAACAGAAAATCTACACACAAAATAAGCGACCCATAACAGACATGTTATGGGTCGCTTATTTTGTGAGTATCTCAATTACTTGGTTAAAGCGGACCTTCACCTTGAATAAGAGCATATCTTATATGTTTCCCACACCCTGTACATACAGATTGCTCACATTAAAAATCATTCTACCTCGTTAATACAATACATATATAGGGCACCAACCTGCTGACTAATAGTCAATGGGCAATTCACAAACAGAATCTCACTGGGAAGGGGATTTAGACAAGGATGTCTCGTCACCATTATTGTTAAATTTAGCTATTGATCTGCTCTTTCGGCTATTGGAAGGGGACGCTACATTTCAGGACATAAAGGTAGGAGGAGAATAGCTAAAGATAACCGCTTTCGCAGACAATGTCCTATTATATATTGCAAATCCCAAAACCATGCTCCCACGGATACTGGAAATTATAACTCAATTTGGCTCAGTTACAGGCTACTCGATCAACTTAGAAAAGTCAGTATCTAAGCAAAGCAGTATATAAAATATTTAGGAGTCTTGCTGCCTAAAAACCAGCAAAAACTTTAGGACATTATCATTAGACCTATATTCAGAGATATTCAGCGAGATCTGCAAACCTGGTCTGGCGTGACTCTCATACCTGGGTCATATTTATCTAATAAAAATGATCGCATTTCCAAAGCTGCTATATTCTTGGTGTGCCACACACCCCGCTTCACTTCTAAATATTCTTCACTTAATGGGTTAACTCGCCGCCAGGTGACATAGTGCAGAGAGGAAGTCTTGCAATGAGCCCCCTTCCGGCCTATATATACCTGGTACCTCCCTTCAATCACCAGTATTTTCCTCTCTGCTTGACGACAAGTCAGAAGATGGAAGTCTCCTGCTTACAGGTAGGCCGGGGTTTTTACCCCGGCACCCCCCTTTTGGTCTATTTCTGCCCGGTTTGAGTGTTTATACCTTGATGGTGGAATGGAAGCCTCCCAGCCTAGGCTGCTCACTGGGCAAATGGTAGATGGCACTTTAAGTGCCTAGGAGCTTATCTCCTACTGCTCGACCTCATGCGTGGGGCAATGCGGCTATCCAGCATGGTGATCCGGAAATGGGATGCCCCTGTCCCGAGGGTCCCCGTAGCCCCTTTCTCTCCTGTTACGGTCCCTTCTCCCTTCACTATGGGGGGGGGGGGTTTGAGGGTGTGCATTTAGTATGTGTGTTTCACTAGTATAACTTTATTTCAACATGTGTGTGTTCATGTTATGCATTAAGTTTATTTCAGCATGTGTGCACTGTTTTGTTCACTTGGTTTAGGTCTGCTTGAATGACAGACCGCGCTGGGTAGGTGGCTGGCCGCTTTAACTAAGCAGACTGTTGCTTAGCGGCCGCCTCCCCCCTTCCCCGCTGGCACTGTATATAGTTTGTTTTTTGCATAGGCTGCGCTATGCGGTCTTTGTCCTTCCTCCCCCTCCGCTGCCTGGGCGCACGTGTAGTGGCCCATCTGGTGTAATCCCCAGCTGAAATGGTTGCACTGATCAGCGTAGGGGGCGGATCCCGGTGACGCGGCAACGGGGGCGTGGCGCCGGCGGCCCCACTTTCACTTCCCTTCAAAGGGGGAAGTCACGTGGGCGCGCGGCCGCACTTGGTCTCCGGTGCTGCGGCTGCTGGCTGCTGTTTTCGCTCTCCGGCTGCTGCTCTCGCTTGGCCAGGTAAGCGGCCCCACCTGGGTGGGGCCGTTAAGTGGGATTTTCATATCTTCTTGTATTGGATATGGTGGGGAGTTATTTTTGTTAGGGGGCTTGGTTTTGCTTATTTTTTAAGGCACTTTGGTGCCATGCATATATGATTGTTGCACACATGTGAGGATCTGATTGTGATTTCTCTTGCCTTACAGATCCCGGGATCCCTGTTTATGGTGGCCCTCCGGCTCTATGTTGCCTGGCTATTAATTGGGATATATTATCAATGCTTGTATATATAATCTATATATATATATATATATATATATATATATATATATATATATATATATATATATATTTTATTAAAGGGGACCTTAACTTAATTAAAAAAAAAAAAAAAAAAATCCTCCCTTCCGGGACATTTACAAATAAGGGGGCATCCCGGGTTGGCTTATGCCTTAAAAGACCCAAGTATTGCGAATACCATAAATCACCATATGGAGGCTTCCGTTATTGCCGGAAACGGTTCTGCTGAGCCTTTCGGGGGGTGCGTAGGTTGTGGGGCTCTACTCCCAGCTGATGATATCTTTATTTGCATCCCTTGTGCAAAGCAGACTATTGCGCGCCAGTCCGTTGCTTCGGCTGCGGGCCCATCGCATCCTTCATCATCTCCTACCTCTCCCTCCCTGTTCCGGACCCCGCATGGCACTGCCAAAAGTGGGGATTCGCATTCCGAGGTGGCGGCACAGCCCAGCCCAGCCCCCGGAAAGTAGTGCCCGTTAAAGCAGCGTTTAAGGCCGCTGCAAAACGGAGGCACTTGACTCCGGTACCTTCGGCTCCACAGGTCGAGTTATGTGAGCCTGTGGAATGGTCCGATGGATGCTCGGACGAGGATGAATTCCCGTTGGAGTCAGATGAGCCTGCAGGTCAGCTTGAGGCTGATGTGATTGGCGATTGGTCGGAGGGGGTTGTTTTTGACACCCCCTCCATTCTGGCTCAAATGTTTAAAATTTTGAATTTGGATCCACCTGAGGCGGCCACCCTGCCAAAGGGTCAGTTATTTAAGGAGCCTCAGTCGCGTTGGGTTTTTCCCAGACAACACCACTTTGAGAGGGTGGTTCTTAAGGAATGGGAACATCCCACGCGGTTATCTGGAATGCCTTCCAGTTGGGAAAAGCGTTATCCTTTTCCGCCAGAGTTGGTAAAGCTTTGGTCTGTCCCTCCTGACGTCGATTCCCCTGTGCTAGGGCTCTCCAGCACGGCTATGGTACAGTTTGCTGAGACCACTGTCCCTAAGGATGGGGAGGATTGTCGGATTGACCAATACGCGCGCCATGGCTTTGTTTACTCCGGGTCAGCGTTGCGCCCGGTGTGTGCTTCAGCCCTTCTGCTATTGGCGATTAAGTCTTTAATTCAGGGGCTTTATGAGGATCTCAATCCCGCTTGTAAACAGTTTACTGCGCTTAAGCAGTGTGAGTCTTTCGTGTCCTATGTCCTATCCGCTCAGGACGATGCACTGGCTATGAGTAGCAAGGCAGCGGCTATGCTGGTGGCTATTCGCAGGTCAGTATGGCTGCGTCAGTGGTCAGCGGACGCGGCTTCTAAACGGGTGCTCACTGCTCTCCCCTTTTTGGGGTTGCGTCTGTTTGGGGAGAAAATTGATTCAGTCGCAAAGGGTGGTAAGATGCCACAACGCAAGAGGCCTCGTGTCCCCTTTAGGGGGGCAGGTTCCGGTAGGCCTTCCTTTCGAGGATTCAGAGCGGGCAGGGGTGCTTCCTTTCCCGCTACCAGAGGTGCAGGTTGGACTCGGTGGAGGGGCTGTGGCCGGCCCGCTCAGTCCTGGGGCACCAAGCCCAAACCTGCTGATAAGCCCACTCAACAATGAGGGGCTGCCCTCACCCGTGCGGGTGGGGGGACTATTGCGACACTTCTCCCAGGTTTGGAACCAAGTGGTTCCAGGCAGATGGATCCAGGAGGTAGTGTCGGCCGGTTGCGACCCGGAATTCGGGTCTCACCCTCCTTCACGGTTCGTTCGGTTTCGGGTGCCCATCGATCCTTTGGCCACGCAGGGGCTCCTGGCGTCGGTAAGGAATCTGTTAGAGATGGCGGTCATCTGGCTGGTGCCGCGCTTACAGATGGGCCTCGTTTTCTACTCCAATCTTTTTGCAGTCCCCGAGAGAGATGGGTCGGTTCGTTCGGCCTGGACTCTCATCAACACAGAGTGTTTCTTCCTTTTGCCCAAGTTCACACGAGAACGCTTCAGCTTTTTCTGTTAGCGTCTTGGGACCAGCAGCCTCGGTCGCTGGATCAGTCCTTCCAGTTGTCCTCCCGGGTCCGGCAGTCCCTCCTGTGGTGGTTGGTCTCGACCAATCTTGTGTAGGGCAGGTCTTTCCTGACCCTCCTTTGGGAAATTGTCACCACGGACGCCAGTCTGTCGGGATGGGGCGGATTCTGGAAGGAGCTGCAGTTTCAGGGGCAGTGGGGACCTCGAAGGCCCCACTTACCCATCAATATTCTGAAACTGAGAACCATCCGTCAGGTGCTTGCTCTCCTGACTCAGCTCGTTCTGGGCCTTCCGGTCCAGATGCGTTCAGACAATCAAACAGCGGTTGCTTACATCGGTCTTCAGGGAAGGACTCGTAGTCTGAGTGCTCTCAGAGCAGTGTCCCTGATCCTGACCTGGGCGGTGTCCCATGTTCCTTGTCTCTCGGCGGTTTACATTCCAGTGGTGAAGAACCAGGTAGCGGACCGGTTGAGCAGGGGCTCTCCCCGTCTGGGAGAATAGGCTCTTCATCCTCAGGTGTTTCGCTCACTGTGTCTCAGGTAGGGGACCCCGGAGGTGGGCCTGTTTGCCTCTCGTCACAATCCCAGGCTCCCGAACTTCGTGTCGCTCTCCCAGGTTCCTCTGGCTCTGGCAGTGGACGCCATGTCCCTGAGCTGGGGAGTTCTGGGATTTCTATACCTGTTTCCTCTGATGCCCATGCTGGGCAGGGTGCTTCAGAAGTTGGCTCTGGAAAAGGTGTCCGCCGTTCTCGTGGGCCCCAAGGTGGCCAAGGCGAGTGAGGTTCGCAGACATAGTTCGGCTGGCAGTGGACCAGTTCGTTCTGCCTCTTCAGCCCGATCTGCTCACTCAGGGTCAATTGTGTTACCCCAATTTACCAGCGCTGGGTTTGATGGCCTGGCTGCTGAAACCTCCATCCTGAAGGAGGAGGGTCTTTCTGATTCAGTCATTAAGACTCTGATCAGTGCCCGGATGAGGTCTTCTTCCATCACCTACTATAGGACTTGGAAAGCCTATATCGCTTGGTGTGAGATAAGATCTTTTCCTTATAGGGTCTTTTCGGTCTCCAGGATTCTGGAGTTTTTACAATCAGGGCTGGACTCTGGTCTCCAGCTTAGTACATTGAAAGGGCAGGTCTCTGCCTTATCTATCTTTTTTCAGAAGCGTGTTGCGCTTAAGTCTTTAGTTAAAACTTTTTTCCAGGGGGTTACGCATGTGCGGCCTCCCAGGAAACCATTACTCCCTGTTTGGGATTTGAATTTGGTTCTTTCTGCTCTTCAGGCTCCTCCTTTTGAGCCTTTGCAAGATATTGCTTTGTCTACCCTGACTCAGAAGACTGTCTTCTTGGTAGCGATCACTTCGGTCCCGCGTGTCTCGGAATTGGCGGCCTTGTCTATCCAGGCGCCTTACTTTGAGAGGCATCAGGATAAAGTGGTCTTTCGATTCAAGCCAGACTTTCTTCCTAAGGTTGTTTCTGCTTTTCATTTGAACCAAGATATTGTTCTCCCCTCCTTGTGTCCTAATCCTAAGAATGACAAAGAGAGGGTTTTGCATTGTTTGGATGTAGTACGCTGTGTTAAGTACTACTTGATTATCACGGATTCCTTTTTTGTTGTGCCCCATGGGCCTAAGAAGGGTTTGGCACCAGCCAAATCTGCCATTAGCAAGTGGATACGTCAGGCCGTTACTGCGGCCTATTCTGCTAAGGGAAGAGTTCCCCCTTTTCGTATCACTGCTCATTCCACTCGCGCCGTTGGGGCGTCTTGTGCTTTTCAGCACCAAGCTTCTGTTGAACAAGTTTGTAAGGCCGCCACTTGGTCTTCTGTTCATACTTTTTCTAAGTTTTACAAAGTTGATGTGCGAGCCTCAGCAGATGCTGTTTTTGGCCGCAAAGTTCTGCAGACTGCAGTCATTTAAGTTATGCTTAAATGCCCATCCCTTGTGCCCATCCTTTGTGGACACTGCTTTTGGATGTCCCATTAAGTGAAGAATATTTAGAAGTGAAGCGGGGTGTGTGGCACACCAAGAATAATAACATTTTGTGAGTACTCACCTGAAAAATGGATATTGTTGGTGTGCCACACACCCCGCTTCACTCCCACCCTTTTCGGTATTTCCGAAGCTTTTATATGGTGAAGCCTTTTTATTTATATCAAAATTGATTTTGAGGTTACCGGTGGAATGCTGGTACCTTGTCTTTCTGCTTTTTAATATACTGGTGATTAAAGGGAGGTACCAGGTATATATAGGCCGGAAGGGGGCTCGTTACAAGACTTCCTCTCTGCACTACGTCACCTGGCGGCGAGTTAACCCATTAAGTGAAGAATATTTAGAAGTGAAGCGGGGTGTGTGGCACACCAACAATATCCATTTTTCAGGTGAGTACTCACAAAATGGTATTTTTACATACAAATGCTCCCTATACTCGTAAGGAATAAAGAAACTATAGAACTGAACAAAAGATTTAGAGAGTTTATCTGGGCTAAGAAAAGGTCAACAATAAGCAGAAGGGTATTGCAGCAGTCGAGGGAGAATGCTGGAGTCAACCTCCCAGACCTTTTTAACTATAACGCAGCAGCGTTACTTGGTGTATTAAAAGACTGGATTAAAAATACTCAAACATACACAAATCCGCAATTAGACCAAAACATGATACCAAACATCAAACTAACCTACCTAATACACATGCACAAAGCACTGCTGGCTGAACACGTTACCTTGAACCCACTATTAATGTCCGGGAACTCTGGCAAAAACTAAAGGAAAAGACATAATCTGAACCCTCATTCATTTACACTCCTACCCATAACGGGCAATCTAGATTTCCTGAATGGGGACACAACACATCTATACACAGATTGGGAAAAGGCAGGAATCACTCAAATTAGACAATTAGTACCAAGCAGAGGAAAAAATGCTCACCTACCAAGAACTCCCATTTATGACCTCACATACCTTTGCATATTCTCAATTATTATATGTCAAAAAAACAAACAATTCTCCACTAAGGACTGGGGACCAATGTAAAAATGTGGGAAAGGAGGGCAAGATCTATACCACTGTCTGTGGGAATGCCCAGTCATTAACCAATTTTGGGGAACCATACATAGATTTATGACTACGAAATTGATAAATTACTTACCTTTAACACCAAGATGGGCTATATTTGGCTCAATAGATTCAGCCACCTTGAGAGTGGACAGTGGCACTAAAAGGTTAATACTGATTGTATCAGCAGTTCATTCTCTAAAATTGGATTAATACTAACCCCCACTCCTTCTGACACTTCATGGAAAAGTTACAAGTTTTTAAGTTTGATTGGGCAGACAAAGAAAAAAGACACCCAACTTCAAAGCGTGGAAAAGCTTTATTGATTACCTTACATGTAGAAGTAAAAAAATAAATATACCAAACATTTAGAGACACCACATGGTATCTGACAAGAGTGATGGGAGATAACCCAGTGGATCTTGCTGAGAGGAATGTTGCTGGGGTGTCGCGGCCCTCACCTTGACGGGAACAAATCCATGGGACAAACAATGATGCATGCAGCAACAAGACTGGTAACTTAGGATGGTTGACGCTAACTTACTGTTTGATAAAAGGAGGGGAAACAAAGCCTTAGTTTCACTTGGCATCATATAAGCTCTATTATTTGTCTTTGATCTACCAATGTGGCTATACAAAAACTTGTATTGTGTATATTGTAGTTACGTTGAAAACCCAATAAAAACAGTTAAAAACAAAAATCATCCTACCTGCATCAACTGCATGTTATGAGCCTTTAAACATCCAAGATGGCGGCTCATGGAGTGTCAGGCAGCCTGCAAACAGGAAGTGACTTCTGACTATTTCACTCTGGATTCTGGGATTGCTGTCCTTTCACTGACCCCAGCTCTGCTCTGTCTGTGCAAAGCACAGCTATAACCCCACCCCCTGTACTTTATCCTGCTCTTCTCTCCTCAGTATGTGTGATGCTTCTGAGTCAAGATGGCGGTGCCTGTGTCCTAGAGTCCTGGACAGAGTTGCAGCCCGGTGGGGGAAAGAATAAGTAGTAAATAACTAAGAACTTAAAATATATTAATTTTAGATGCTGGGGAATATTTTTTTTTTAAGGGTTCGGGCTTTCCATTAAATCATGCTGAAGGTGAGGTTAAAGCGAGCGCTAGCTTGCCTTAACAGAATAGACCATGACAGTAGTTGATGTGGTTCTACCTTTCATTCCTTAAGCAGGTATTGGATTACAACCTCAAAGAAGCCAGCAGGTAAGTGCAAGTCGTTTTGGTAGCTCAGGTTTTGGGTAAGTTCAGTCTGGCAAGATAGGATGCCCTCACCTAGGGGGTAGTTGACGGTTTGCACAGGTCTGAGAAACCGAAGTTTCTGACACCTGGGTCAGGTAGGTTGTGACCTCGGGGTACAAGATTGAATTCGTGATATGGTCTCCGTCCAAATTTCTGTCGTCCAGACTACCTCACTTGCTGGAAATGCACTGAGGTTGGCTGTCAACTTCTGAAGATGGGAGGTGATAGTCACAGTGCCATTTGGAAAGAGAGGCTTTGGCTTCTATGCCAACCTGTTTGTAGTTCTCAAGAAGGACATGGCAGTGCAACCCATTTTAAACCTCCAAGACCTAAATCGCTATGTGCGGGCAACCAAGTTCTAGGTGAAATTGTTTTACGGTCTGTGGTGTCAGCCCCTTCACCAGGAGGGCTTTCTTATCGACTGACATCAAGGAGATGTATCTTCATATCCTGATTGGCTAGGGGCATCAACACTTCATCCGCTACAGAACTCAGCCCAGTGTTCGGCAGTGTGTTCAGCTTCTTATGGTGGCATTTTTTGAGACGACCCCCTATGCCCAGATCCACACCAGGGCTTTACAGTTTGCAATTTTGTGCAGTCCAGTTGTGCTCCCTAAATGAGGGTCGCGTCTTCTTGCAGGTCCAGTCAACTGTTTAGCACATATTCCAATGTTTGGCTGAGGAGTGCAGAATCAACTGAGGGTTAAGGGTCAATGGCCATCAAATGAGCATTATTCCCTGGTATATCCCATTGGACAGGCCCATTAAAGGTTTTGCAGGCCCGATAGGACAACGTGATAGAGGTCGGTTATGTAACCATCAGCAATGCACCAGCAGCAAGAGTGCCTTTTGGGAAGCTGTCAGGATTCTTGCATGGGCGGAACAGCATGTACCTTGTATCTCGGCTGTTCACATTTCAGGTCTGATCATCACTCGTGCAGATTTTTTCAGCAGAGGAAACTGTGGATCCGGGAGTGTGGGCACTCCATCCCTAGGTGTTCTGCATGATTTGTAACATGTGGGTTGTTCCTGAGGTAAATCTTTTTGGAATGTTTAAGATGTTGTATGCAGTTCTCGCCAGTGTCTCTTCTTCCTCGTGGTGTAAAGGGTAAGCCTAGAGAGTGTCGCAACCATTTTAGTAAATACTCATTGGCCAAGACGAACCTGAATTGCAGACATGGTCAGGCTGGCCAACGATCACCCTCTTCGTCTTCCGGACAGGCCAGATCTGCTGTCGCAAGACCCACTGCTACAATCTAGTTACACTGCTACAATGCTACCAATTCACAATCCCTGCCTTTTATGGCGAATCACAAGTGCTCTGGGACAAGGGGCTTCTCCCTGGGTAGTGGCCACAGTAGCGATATGTGTGTGAAAACTTCTGCCAAAATGTGCTGCCAAAGAGAGAGATAACACAGCAATAATATAAATGTTGGGCACGCAGTAACCCTAAAAATCAAAGTACCAAAGAACTTAGGCAGCACAAAGTGGAGACTAAATGAGGTTGCGCCACACCAACTGTAATAAAAATATCCATTTTATTCCCAAAACTATATCAGCTTATGTCCCATTCCCAGAGGAAACAAATACTTGGAGGAGAGGACACGTGTGGGGGGGCAGGGATTGACGCACCCTCTGGGTCCGTCATACTTCAGTCAAAAATCAAAAAATATTATACTCCCCTTTCATCCTGTGCAGGATCACTTCAATAGAGAGGGGAATGCCATAGTTGCTGTGACGGGGCTGGGGGGGGGGAGGGGGTGAGTGGCGCACCGTAGTCTCCTCAGCAAAGCAGCGTCTCTATCCCTGCAGAGGAGGAGGGAGCGGCGCCAAGCACGGTAATCAGATCGGGTGATCTGGTTAATATGTATAAACCTGACCAACAGGGATAGCCTGCGCGGGCTGAAAGTTGAGTATAGTGTTTTTTTATTTTTGATTGAAGTATGGCTTTAAGCCTAGTGCCCTAACATAAAGAGTACTTAAAGCGGAACTTCACTCCGAATAAAAGTCTATCTTATATGTTTCCCACACCCTGTACATACAGATTGTCCACATTAAATATCATCCTACCTGCATCTACTGCATGTTATGAGCCTTTAAACATCCAAGATGGCGGCTTATGGAAGCCGCCATCTTATCAGGCAGCCTGCAAACAGGAAGTGCCTCCTGACTGTGCTGCTCGGCATTCTGGGACTGCTGACCTTTACCTGACCCCAGCTCTGGTCTGTCTGAGCAAAGCACATCTATAACCCGCCCCCCTGTACCTTATCCCACTCTCCTCAGTAAGTGTGATTCTGAGTCAAGATGGCGGCGCCCATATCCTAAATTCCTGAACAGAGTTGCAGCCCAGTGGGGGAAAGAATAATAAGTTAGTGACTAAAAACGTAAAATATATTAATTTTAGATGCTGGGGAACCGTTTTTTAGAGTTTGGGCTTTTCATTAAATCATGGTGAAGGTCTGGTTTAAAGCTCTTTTGACCAGGGGCCCTCTCCAACTGCTGCTGGACTAGCATGGGCCTCAAGGGACGGAGTTCTTAATAGCCCCTGCACCAAGAATGTCCGCTGCTCCCACGCCCAGTGTCACCTAGGTCAAAATATCTGATTTTTGTCCCCCTGGGGACAGCGCGTGTGGGGACCAGGGCATGCGATGCTCCCATAAAATGTGAATCTCAAAACAAAAAACTAAAACAGCCTAACCCAACTCTAGAACACACCAAAATTACTTACTGGACATCCTCTCCTAATGAAGGCTAGAACAGAACCGGGAAATCTACCGGCAGGCCAGGTCTTATACCTGCGGATAAGGGAGGCATCACAGCTGTCTTCCTGCTCTAGTCCGGCCTTCTGGCTACTATATTACCTATTCGTAATGGCATAGGGTTACTGTAAGGACGACTAGGGGAAAGCTATTATTCTTAGTATACAGTATGTCCTGCTCCAGAAAGAATACTTACTATCGGGTAATACTCCGCCAGATGGTGCTAGACTGCAGAGACATCGAAAATAGGCTCCTCCCGGCCCCTCAAATACCCAGGGACCTCCCACAATTCCCCAGAATTTCGCTGCAGTCTGGACTGCGAAGGACAAGAATATGGCTCTCTCGTCTCGCAGGTGAGCGGGGCTATTTGCCTGCAGCCCTGTAGGACTATTCCCACCCGTTCCATTAGTAATGGGCCTCCCAGCCTTGGCTGCGCTGGTCGGGTGATGGTAGGTAGCACCGCTGTTAGGTGCTTAGGTGCGCTGCTTCACCGCAATCCCCCACCAAAGGGTAGGCGGTTCAGGCTTATGGTGAGCCTCTATGGGATGCCCCTCCCGCCTTATTGCCCCTTGCCCCTGTCTATCGGTGGGCCCTATGTAAAGTGGCCGCTGTCCTCCCTCACTCTCCTTGTAGCCTTCAGGGGGAAAGAGGGGGGGGGGCGTGTGTGTGTGAATGTATGTATTTATGTGTATTGGCTTTGTGCTTTATTACATTCGCTTTATGTCAGCCGCCGCGCTGACTTGTCTTATTTTTACTGTACTTAAAATTGGCGCCGCCACCGCGCGCCTTTTTGTCACAATGTTCGCGCTTGGCGGCGGCGTTACCTCAGGCGCTGGCGCGCCGTCATTGGCTGCTTGTCAGTTGCTGGCTTCGCGCTCGGGGTGGCGGGGCCTGTCTCTGGCGCTTTCCACGTCATTGCTTGTGCGGGCCCACCCCTCGAAGTAAATGCCCTCGCGGGCAGCTTTATTATCCCATTTTTTTTATTGTCTGCTTACGGCTCATTTGATTGTGTCTTTCAGACGGGCGAATCCGTTGGCTTCTCCCGGCCCTCTATTAGTTTAACTTGTGAGGCCTAGTGTAATTACTCCCACTTCCCTAGCGGGTTATTGGGGCATCCCGGGTTGCTATATAGCGTTAATCCCTATCAGCCTATAGTGCCGCTATAATCACCATATGGAGGCATCTCAGGATAATGTGACCGGGGTTCCTTCGGGACAAGCCCGGCTGTGTGTAGCGTGTGGGCAGTCTCATGTTGACGCTGACAAGGCGCGGGTCTGTGTACCCTGCGCCAAGCAGGTGCTTGCGCTGCATTCTGGCCTTCCAGTGGCTGGGCCTGCACCTCGTTTCACTTCGCCTACCCCCCCCAAGCTTAAATCTCACTCCTACTGAGTTGCATACACGTGGGGATTCTCAGCCTGATGTGTCTTCTAGACTGGCTAGTGTTGGGAAGTTAATTGCTAATACCTTGGCACGTTAGGCCTCTGCTAAAAAGCGTCACTCAACGCCTATTGTCACTCTATTAATATACAGTACGTCCTGCTCCAGATATAGTACTTACACTTAGGGTTATCCTAAGCTAGATAGCGCTGCACTGCAGAGACATGCAAAACAGGCTCCTCCCGGCCCCTCAAATACCTGGGGACCTTACTGCGAAGACATGAAGTATCACTCTCTCGCAGGTGAGCGGGGCTATTAAAGCCTGCGGGACTATTTAAGCCTGCAGCCCTGTTGGACTATTCCCACCCGTCCTTTTTGTGATGTGCCTCCCAGCCTGGACTGCGCTGGTCGGGTGAAGGTAGGCAGCACCATGTGTGCTTATGGAGCACTGCTCCTCCGCAGTCCCTTACCAAAGGGTAGGCGGTATAGGCTGATGGTGAGCCTCTATGGGATGCCCCTCCTGCATTATTGCCCCGTGTAGCGGTAGGCCCTGTACGAAGGGCCGCCATCCTCCCTCGTTCCCCCCGTAGTCGGGGGGGAAAGAAAGGGGGGGGGTGTGTGGTGTCAGTGTATTGTGATTACACGCATATGGCCTTTGTACTGTCTTTGGACTTGTATGTATGGTGTCAGCCACCGCGCTTTTTTCTTTTGTATTTTTACTCGTATAACTGCCACCACCGCGCGCGCTTTTTCCTTCGTTGGATGTTCCGCGCCGGCGGCGTTACCTCAGACGCCTCTGTGCCCTCATTGGCTGCTGGTGGGACCTGTCGCTCATTGGGAGGGCGGGGCCTGGCGCGCTCCGTGTCATGGCACGCTCTGGCCCGCCCTTCGAGGTACACGGTGCCACTTTGTCTGTTCGCGCGCGCGTGTGACGTTCTTGCTTACCGTGGTCCGTAAGTGCCCTCGCGGGCGGCTTTATACTCATTGTAGTGTTTCGGTTCTGACTCCATTCCCTTCTCATTGTGTCTTTCAGACTGGTGAAGCCATTGGCTTCTCCTGGCCCGGTGTAATTGATAGCGGGCCTTGTAAAATTCTCCCACTTCCCTAGCGGTTCTTTGGGGCATCCGGGGTTGCTTATAGCGTCAATCCCTGCTGGCATATTGCGCCTAAAAAATCACCATATGGAGGCATCTCAGAATAATGTGACCGGGGTCCCCCTGGGACAAGACCGGCTGTGTATGGCGTGTGGACAACCCCACGCTGACGCTGACAGGGCACGGGTCTGTGCCGAGCAAGCGCTGGCCCTGCCAGTGGCTGCACCTTGTATTCTAAGTATGTCACACACCCCACTTCAATCATTAATTATTACACTTGGGTAACTCCACCAGCAGGTGGCGACATGCAGAGAAGTCATGAAAAAAACAAGCCCCTCCCGGTCTATACATTCCTGGTACCTCTCACTCATTCCCCAGTGTTTCTTCTCTGCAAGATGGCGAAAAGACAGAAGAAAGAAGTCTCCTGCTTGCAGGTAGCCGGGGTATCACCCTGGCCCCCCCTTTCTGGTCTATTTCTGCCCGGCCTTATGTTATTATCCCCCTTATTATATATGTAGCCTCCCAGCTTAGGCTGTCGGCCAGGCAAAGTGTAGACGGCACTTAAGGTGCCTAGGAGATTAGCTCCTCCGCTCGACCCCATATTATGGGGCATAGTGGTTATCCGGCCTGGTGATCCGGATTTGGGATGCCCCGCCCTGATGTCCCGATTAGGTTTGCCCTTTCCCGCTTGGTCCCTTCTCCCTGCGCTAGTTGGGGGGGGGGGGTGTTGTATGTGTAACCTGAGTTGTGTTTTTTATACTGTTTGAGTGTCTTTACGTTTGTGGCAGGGACGGGTGGCTTGCGTGAGGCGCCGGCCCGTCCGCCTGCCTGGTTATTTATTGGTTGGGGGGCTCCCTGAGCCCCCTAGACTGCGTTTGTTAGTAGATGCAGGGGGCGGGTCGGGCGGCGTGTGTGTCGCCGGCCCGCCGCTTCGTGCTTGCTCTGTTAGGGGCGGGCGCCATGTTCTGGCGCCCGCTGTTTTCTTGCAACATCTCCGGGGTTTGGCTGTGGGCGGGGCCGGGCGGCGCGCTGTGCGGCCGGCCCGCCTGTCTGTGCGGGCGCCGAGGATCAGCTCTCGGCGTCCGCTGCTTGTCCCCTGGAGGCGGTGCGGGGCCGGGCGGCATGTGTGCCGCCGGCCCGCCTGGCGGTATGTGCGAGCGGCATTCTTTTATGGCGCCCGCTATTTGGCGGCTTCTGGATGAGGAGGGGGGGCGGGGCCGCGTCGTGCGCGGCCCGCGCTGAGTCTGGATTGGTGGAGAGGGGCGGGCCGCAGCGTCTCGCATTTTGCTGGGCCCGCCTTTCTTTTCTATTCCTCCTCTCGCTGGTCTCCGCGCCGCGGTGTTTCAGGTAGGCTGGTTACTACTTTTGTTATAGTGGCCTATGGGCTGGGGGCTTCTAGTGTTTCTGTCCCCCTTGTGTGGGGGTAGTGTCAGGGTCCTTTCAGCCCTCTTTAGTGACGCGTGACTGGGTGTCTCGTTGGGCATCCCTGGCTTTCCACAGGTTTTTATTAAAATTTATTTTCATTACGCTGCTCCATGTGGGTTCTTGCCTGACCCGCCTTATGTCATAGCATTGTATTTACTTGTGTATTCACGTGTTATGGTTAGTGTCTAGAGTGACTGTTGTTCCTTGTTTCAGATCCTGGGATCCCACGCTGCAGGGCTCTCCCGGTCCTAGATACCTGGCTAGTTGGCCTTTACAATTCCCTTTATTGGTTAATTGCAATTTTCCCCATTTCAGGGCTATTGAAATATAATAAATAAATAAATAATATTAAAGGGGCATCCCGGGTCGCTTATTGCGTAAATCCCTGGGTTCTGCGAATACCATAAATTCACCAGATGGAGGCTACCAAAGATTCTGGATACGGTCCTTCGGGGCAGTCCAGGTTGTGCGGGGGGTGTGGGACTCCGCTCCTAGGGGATGATGTCATTATATGTATTCCATGTGCACAGCGGAACATTGAGCGCCAGTCCGGCACCCCGGTGCCCGGTCCTTCCTCGGCCGCGCAATCTCCCTCCCCTCCTTGCCTGTTCCGGACCCCGTGTGACGTTGTCATTGGGGGTGATTCGCAATCTGAGGTTTGCGCCCGATTGGCCAGCCTCGAGAAAATGTTTTCCGCTGTGGTCGCTCAGAAGGCTCCGACTAAGCGGAGACATTTGTCCCCGCCTCCGTCGGACTCAGATGATGAGGTTGTTGAGGCTCTGGACTGGTCAGATCGTCCCCTTGAAGAGGGTGAGCTTATTGAGGATCTAGATGATCCTAAGGTTCAGCAGCTGCTGGGTGCTGAGGATGACCAGGCCTCGGGGTCGGTCCCCGACACGTCTTCCATTCTGGCCCAAATGTTGAGGTTTTGGATTTGGACCCTCCTGATGTTGCTCCTCGGCCAAAGGGTCAGCTTTTTGGGGTGTCCAAGCCGCACTTGGAGTTTCCCAGTCAACAGCATTTCGTGGTTGTTGTCCTTAAGGAATGGGAGCAACCTACGCGTCTCGTTGGGGTGCCGCCTAGCTGGGATAGAAAGTATCCTTTCCGGCGGACTTGGTGAGGCGTTGGTCTGTCCCTCCCGAGGCTGATGCTCCGGTTTTGGGACTATTTAACTATTTAATACGGCGGTTGTACTTTCTCCTGACACGACTTCTCTTAAGGACGGCGAGGTTCGCCGGAGTGATCAGCTGGCCCGCCATGGTTTTTGTCTGTGCGGGTTCGGTCTTGAGGCCTGTTTGTGCTTCGGCACTTTTATTGTTGGCGGTTAGGTCTCTTGTCAGGGATTTATGTGTGGATCTTGATACTACTTGTGATGAGTTTTCTTGCCCTTAAACGTTGTGAATCCTTCGTTTCTTTATTCTTGCCACTCAGGATGATGCCATGTTAATGTGTGGCAGGGCTACGGCTCTGTTGGTGGCTTCCGCCGCTCAGTGTGGCAGTGGACTGCTGATTTTAATTCTAAGAGATCGCTCACGGCTCTTCCCTTTCGGGGTTTGAGATTTTTCGGTGAGAAGCTTGATTCTGTTGCCAAGGGCTGGCTTCCAGGGGTGCCAGCTGGAACCGGGGTAATGGACGCGGCCGTCCCGTTCATGTCTGGGGCCCCAAGCCAGCTGCCAAGCCCGTTCAGCAATGAGGGGGCGCCCTCACCTTTACGGGTGGGGGGACGGCTGCGACTCTTCTCCCGGGTAGATGGATCTGGGAGGTGGTGTCGGCCGGTTACAAGCTGGAGTTCGAGTCCCGCCCTCTTCCAAGGTTTCTCAGGTCCCGTGTCTCTTCAGATCCTTTGGCCGCGCAGGGGCTCCTGGCGGCGGTAAGGAATTTTCTGGAAATGGCATCTGCCCGGTCCCTCCTTCGGAGGTGGGGCGCGGGTATTTTTCCAATCTCTTCACAGTGCCCAAAAAGGATGGGTCGTTCTGTCCCATCCTGGATTTGGAGTTTCTCAACCTGTTTGTTCGTCCCAGGAAGTTTCGCATGGAAACTCTGCGGTCTGCGATCAATTCGCTTCGGCAGGGGGACTTTATGACGTCCATAGACATCACGGATGCATACCTTCACATTCCGATTTTTCCGGCTCACCAGAGGTTTCTTCGCTTTGTGGTGGAGGATCGGCATTTTCGGTTTGTGACTCTTCCATTCGGCCTCACCTCGGTTCCGAGAGTGTTCACCAAGGTGTTGGCGGGTGTGATGGCCCTGCTCAGAGCTCAGGGGATTCGCATCGTGCCTTTTCTGGATGATCTTCTCATCATGGCTCTTTCCTTCAGTCAAGCGGATGGGGACACCAGCACGGTGGTGTCCATTCTGGAGAGGTTCGGCTGGGTGATCAACTACCCCAAGGCCTCTCTGGTTCCGGCCAGGGTGGTGACCTTTCTGGGGATGTCCTTGGACTCTTGCCAGCACAGAGTCTTTCTCCCTCAGGCCAAGGTTCTTTTGGTTCAGGAATTGGCTCAGCTTCTTCTTCTTCTTTCCAATTCTCGCCCGTCCATCCGTCTAGGGATGTGACTGGTGGGGCTGATGGTAGCTTCTTTCGAGGCAGTTCCCTTCGCGCGGTTTCACTCGCGGACGCTTCAGCTTCATTGGTTGGCGTCTGGGGACCAGCGACCGCGGTCGTTGGATCAGTCCTTCCGGATGTTCCCCCGGGTTCGGCAGTCTCTACTGTGGTGGTTGGTTTCGGACAATCTCTTGAAGGGCAGGTCATTTCTGACCCTGCTTTGGGTAACTGTCACCACGGACGCCAGTTTGTCGGGATGGGGAGGTTTCTGGAAGGATCTTCAGTTTCGGGGGCAGTGGGACCCTCAGGAAGCCCACTTGCCCATCAATGTTCTGGAGTTGCGAGCCATCAGGTTGGTTCTGTCTCACTTGACGCGTCATTTACAGGGCCTGCCGGTTCAGGTTCGATCGGACAATCGGACGGCGGTTGCTTACATCAATCACCAGGGAGGGACTCGCAGTCTGGGTGCCCACAGAGAGGTGTCTCTGATTCTAGTTTGGGCAGA
Source organism: Gastrophryne carolinensis (assembly GCA_027917425.1). NCBI lineage: Eukaryota > Metazoa > Chordata > Amphibia > Anura > Microhylidae > Gastrophryne > Gastrophryne carolinensis. The sequence goes on from CM051237.1 coordinate 226,453,447, forward strand.
GACTCATGTCCCTTGCATCTCGGCAGTGTACATTCCAGGAGATCTGCCTCTTCGGCCGGATCTTCTCACTCAGGGCCAACTGTGTTACCCCAGTTTACCAACGCTGGCTTTGACGGCTTGGCTGCTGAGACCTCCATCTTAAAGGAGGAGGGTCTTTCGGATTCGGTCATTCGGACTCTTATTAGTGCCAGGAAGAGATCCTCTTCTTCCATCTATTATAGGTCTTGGAGATCTTATATTGATTGGTGTGAGGCTAGGGCTTTGCTTTGCCGGGTCTTTTCTATTTCTAGGTTTTTGGAATTTCTTCAATCAGGGCTGGACTCTGGTCTTCAGCTGAGTACTTTGAAGGGGCAGGTTTCTGCTTTGTCTATCTTTTTTCAGAGGTCTTTTGCAAGCCATCCTTTGGTCAAGACTTTTTTCCAGGGGGTTTCACATCTGCGGCCTCCTAGGAAGCCGTTGCTCCCTGTTTGGGATTTGAATTTGGTTCTCTCTGCTCTTCAGGCTCCTCCTTTTGAGCCTTTGCGGGATATTGCTCTGTCCACTCTGACTCAGAAGGTTGCCTTTCTGGTGGCCATCACTTCGGTTCGGAGTGTTTCGGAGTTGGCAGCCTTGTCGATTCAGGCTCCTTATTTTGAGGAACATCAGAACAAAGTGGTTTTTCGCTTCAAGTCAGACTTTCTCCCTAAAGTGGTCTCTGCCTTTCATCTTAACCAGGACATTGTTCTTCCTTCTTTGTGTCCTAAGCCTAGGAATGTCATGGAGAGTGCGTTGCACTGCTTGGATGTTGTACGTTGTGTCAAGTACTATCTACGTACTACGTCTTCTTTTCGTAATACTGATGCCTTTTTCGTGGTGCCCTGTGGGCCTAGGAAGGGCTTGGCTCCGGCTAAGTCTTCCATTAGCAAATGGATTCGTCAGGCGATTGTTGGAGCCTATTCTGCCAAGGGGAAGGATCCCCCTTTTCGTGTTACTGCTCATTCTACTCGTGCGGTTGGTGCGTCCTGGGCCTTTCAGCACCAGGCTTCTGTTGAACAAGTTTGTAAGGCGGCTACTTGGTCTTCGATTCACACTTTTTCCAAGTTCTATAAGGTTGATGTGCGGGCCTCAGCGGTTGCTGTTTTTGGCCGCAAGGTTCTGCAGGCTGCAGTGGTTCGGGTTTGGCATTATTGCCTGGTTGGATACCCGCCCTTTTCTGGACACTGCTGTTGGATGTCCCAAGTGTAATAATTAATGATTGAAGTGGGGTGTGTGACATACTTAGAATAATACCATTTTGTGAATACTCACCTGTAAAATGGGTATTATAAGTATGTCACACACCCCACTTCACCCGCCCTTTTGGTATCCTGGATTCTTTATAGGGTGAAGTTTTCGTTTACAGTTTGAGGGTTTTTTCCTGGTACCTTGTCTTTACTGCTGTTTGAATACTGGGGAATGAGTGAGAGGTACCAGGAATGTATAGACCGGGAGGGGCTTGTTTTTTTCATGACTTCTCTGCACGTCGCCACCTGCTGGTGGAGTTACCCAAGTGTAATAATTAATGATTGAAGTGGGGTGTGTGACATACTTATAATACCCATTTTACAGGTGAGTATTCACAAAATGGTATTTTCACTTCACCTACTTCCCCAAGCTTAAATCTCACTCCAGCTGAGTCGCATACAAGTGGGGATTCTCAGCCTGTTGTGTCTTCCAGACTGCCTACGGCTGAACAGATTATTGCGAGGTTTGCAGAGCGCAAGGGTCCTGGTAAGAAGCGGCACTTGACGCCTCATGTTACTGTTTTTCCTATGGGAACTGAGGAGTTTACGACTCTGTGTTGCTATACCCCTTCTGATGGAGAGCTCTTCTCTGACTCAGGCTCATCTGATGAGAGGCCGAGGAATCATGATGATTCTGGCCCTGAATACTGGGCCCAGAATGACACTGACAATTTGTTGATCCAGGTTTTTGAGGTTCTGTCTATCTCTCTCCCTGGTGAGGCTCCCATGCAAAGAGGGGAGCGTTTCCATACAGCAACAGCACGTTTGGAATTTCTGGAGCAGGCACATTTCCATTCCCTTGTGCTCAAGGAATGGGAGTGCCCCAGTAAACTTTCAGGGGTCCCAGGGGACTGGGATAGGAAGTACCCTTTATCCCCTGAGGTGGTTAAATGTTGGTCATCCCCCCCCCCCCCCCGAGGTGGATACCCCGATCATAGGGCTTCCTAACCCCCCCTTTATTACAGCCCCTGCTTATGCTACCCTTCGGGATGCTGAGGACCGGCGCATTGACCTGCTGGCCTCCTATGCCTTTGCATGTGCAGGAACGGCGCTGCACCCGGTCTGTGCCTCTGCCATTACTGCCGTGGCTGCTAGAACCCTCATCAGAAAAATGCTTGATCGCCCCCCTGATGATCTCCCTTTGGATGTGTTTAATGCACTCTCCACTTGTGATGTTTGTATAATGTATCCTATTAGCATTGGATGACACTATTAGAATGTGTGCAAGAACTTCTGCCTTTGTGGTGGCTATGCGTCGCTTGGTCTGGCTGCGACAGTGGGGTGCTGACGATGCTGCAAGGAAGGCTCTTACCGGGCTTCCTTTTAAAGGGCTACGCCTGTTTGGGGCCCGTCTAGACCTGTTTGGTAAGAAGGGTAAGTTACCCCAATGCAGGCGGCTGTATCGGCCCCTTCGGGGCCAGGGCACCCCTTCTACCCCCCACCATAGTGTTAAACGTGAGCCAGGGGTGTCCTTAGCGGGGGCTTGCGCAGATTCCTGCCCCAGGAGAAGCAGACTACGCCCTGGCTCCTCCGGGGGGGGGGGGGCTAAGCCCAAATCTTCCTCCAAGTCCCCTCAAGCATGATGGGGCGCCCTCGCACGTCTGGGTGAGGGGATGGCTGCGGCACTTTGCTCTTGTCAGGAGGCATCACGCCTCATATTGGTGGTTTCAGGAGGTAATGTCCTCCGGATACAAGATAGAGCTTGCTGTGCGGCCTCCCCCAAGATTATCAGGTCCCGGGTACTCCTGGTCCCTGCCTCTGTTTAGGTGCTGGTGCAGGCCATGCAAAGCCTGCGGGGTCTGAGGGGTCACTTGCAGATTGCCCTTAACAGGCAGAGGCAGGGGCAGCTACGCCAACCTTCCACAGTTCCCCAAAAGGATGGGTCAGTCTGGCCCATTCTGGATTCACAGATTTTCAGCAATTTGTCAATTACGGGCGGATTCTGCATGGAAACTCTTAGCTGGGACAGCAGCTTCTTGCGCCCCGGGGGCTTCTTGCCGTCTGTGGAGATCAAAGCTGCTTATTTTCACATTCCTGTGTCTTCTGGACACCTTGGCTCTTCAGATTCGCATTGTTATCTGGCCTCGCTTCAGCTCCCAGAGTGCTCACCAAGGTGCTGCCGGGGGTGATGTCTCTGAGACCTAGGGGCGTCCACGCGATGACCATACCTGGACGTCCTTATCATTTCCCAGGCTCTACGTCAGGCTAAGTTGGATACTCGGCTGGTGATGTCCATTGGGAGTCATTTGGATGGGTTGGATGGATGATCAAACACCCCAAGCCCTCATTGTCCCCTTCATTGGTAACTCCATTCCTAGGAATGAATCTGGACACGGTTCAGGCGAGAATCTTCCTTCCTCAGCAATAAAGTGGACAATCTGGTTGCATGGGCTCAGTCCCTCATAGCTGTCCCTGTCCCTCCACCAGGCAGGGGATACAGCTGGTGGGTCCGTTGGTGGCTTGCTTCGAAGAGGTCCCTTATGCTCAGTCCCCCTTGGGCCCTTCTGCAACTTCTCCTATTGTTAGTACAGGACAAGGATCCAGCATCCCTGGAGCAGGGTCTGTGTACCTTCCCCCCCTGGTAAGGAGGTCCCTCTTGGAGTGGATGAACTCAAGGTACCTGTCTGGGGGCAGTTCCCTTCTTGCCCCTTCCTGTAGACGGTCACCATGGATGCCAATCTATCAGGTTGAGTGGGGGGGTTTCTTCTGAAACTCCCTGCGGTTCCAGGGGAGGTGGGGCCCTTAGGAGGTCCATACACCTATCAATGTTTGAAACAGTGAGCGTTCAGGTTAGTTCTACCTCGCTTGACTACTCCTCTTCAGGGCCTGCCTGTTCGGGGGCGCTCGGCCTGTCTGACGGCAGTGGCCTACATTAATTATCAGGGAGGGACCCGGAGCAGGAGGGTCCTCCAGGAAGTGTCTCTGATCCTGATCTGGGTGGAGGACAATGTTCCCTGCATATCAGTGGTATTCGCTCCGGTGGGGGTCCCTCTGCGACAGGGTGTGCTAATCCCTGTGTCTCTATGTGGTCCAACCAGTTGTGGATCTGTTTGTGTCCCGTCACTATCTCAAGCTCTCGGCCCTTGTTTCCCTGTCCCAGGATCCTCTGGCCGTGGTCATGATGCCTTAGTAACATCATGGCAGGACATTCTGTTCTGTATGTCTTTTCTCCATTCCCCCTGCTAGGCAGGGCCTGGCGCAAGATTGCTCTGGAAGGGGAGCCAGTGATTCTGGTGGCCCCCGAGTGGCCAAGAAGAGTGGTTCGCAGACGTGGTACAGAGGGCAGTAGTTCAGTACGTTCTGCCAGGAGTGCCAACTCTGCTCACTCAGGGCCCCTTACGTCACCCCAATCTACAGACTCTGGCCTTGACGGCCTGACTGCTGAAACATCCATCTTGATGGAGACAGGCTTATCTGTCTCGATGATTGAGACTATGGGAAGACTAGGAGCAAGCTTCTTCTTCCATCTATTATAGGGTATGGCGTACCCTTATTGATTGGTGTGAGTCTAGGTCTCTTCCCTGTCGGGTGTTCTCTGTTCCCAGGGTTCTAGAGTTATTACAGCATGTGTTGGAGTTTGATCTTCAACTCAGTACTCTGAAGGGTCAGGTTCTGCCCTGTCCGTCTTCCTTTAGAAGTCTTCTGCTCAGTTTTCCTTGGTTAAGACTTTCTTTCAGGGGGTTACTAATGTGCGTCCCCCACGTAATCCTATGGTCCCTGTTTGGGATTTGAACTTGGTTCTGTCTGCCTTGCAGGGTGTTCCCTTTGGACCTATTCAGGATGCTGTCTGGCTTTTCTTACCCTCAAGGTTGTCCTTCTGGTGGCTTTTACTTCGGTCAGACGTGTGTCTGAGCTGGCGGCTCTGTCTATCTAGCCCCCATTCTTTGAGATACACCAGGATAAGGTGGTGTTCCGCTTTGAGCCGGACTTTCTGCCTAAGGTGGTGTCTTATGTTCATTGATTAAAGATATTGTTTTTCCCTCTGTGCCTTATTCCTAGCAACGCTGAGGAAAGGATTCTGCATTCCTTGGACAGGTGTTGGAAGTTTTCCTTGGTAGTCACTGTGTCCTTTAGGAGAACTGATGCTCCTTTGGGCCTACGGCCACTCCATCCTGAATGCGCCCGATCTCGGGGGGCTAGGCGGCGTTGGGCCTGGTCATTAATTGGATGGGATGGTTCCTTCTGGTCCTAGGAAAGGTTTTTTGGCTTCTGCCAAGTCTACTGTTAGCGAATGGATTCGTCAGGATGTTACTCGGGCCTATTCCTCTAGGGGGAAGAATCTTCCCTTTCGCCTTACTTATTCTACTCATGCTTTTGGTGCCTCTTGGGCTTTTCAGCATCAGGCTTCTGTTCATACCTTTTCAAAGTTTTACAAGGCTGATGCTAGGGCCTCAGCTTATGCTGTCTCGGCCGCAAGGTTTTGCAGGTGACAGTGGTTTTAACTGTCTGCTGTTGCCTTTTTTGTTGGGGATCCCACCCTACTTTATGGACACTGCTATTGGATGTCCCAAGTGTAAGTACTATATCTGGAGCAGGACGTACTGTATACTAAGAATAATACAATTCTGTGAAATACTCACCTGTAGAATTGATATTATTTGTATACAGTACGTCCTGCTCCACCCCACCCTGGTTTTTGCATTATTCTGGATCCCCTATATGGTGATTGTTATCATTGCTATAATTACCAGTTCTGGTGGTTAAATTCTTCCGGCTTCTTGTTAACTGCTTTTCAATGCTGGGGATTTGTGGGAGGTCTCCGGGTATTTGAGGGGCCTGGAGGAGCCTGTTTTGCATGTCTCTGCAGTGCAGCGCCATCTGGCGGAGGATAACCCCAAGTGTAAGTACTATATCTGGAGCAGGACGTACTGTATACAAATAATATCAATTCTACAGGTGAGTATTTCACAGAATTGTATTTTTCCCTATGGAAACTGATGAGTTTTGGCATTTATGTGGCTATACCCCTTCGGACGAAGGGGAGCTTTTCTCCGACTCAGGGTCATCTGATGAGAGTCGCAGGGGTCATGATGATTCTGGCTCTGACCCCTGGGCCCCGGATGATACTGATAGATTGCTGGCCCAGATTTTTGAGGTTCTGTCCATTTCCCCCCCTGTTGCGGCTCCCAGGCAATGGGGGGAACTTTTTCATACTGCTAAGTCACACTTGGAATTTCCAGCAAGCACATTTCAATCATCTGGTGCTCAAGGAATGGGAACGGCCCAGTAGACTTCCCGGTGTACCTAAGAGTTGGGATAGGAAGTATCCCTTTCCTGCTGATGTGGTAAAGTGTTGGTCATCCCCTCCCGAAGTGGATGCCCCGATCCTAGGGTTATCTAACACCTCTGTCATGCACTCCCCTGACTCTACTACCCTGCGGGATGCTGAGGACCGGCGCATTGACCAGCTGGCATCCCATGCCTTTGCATGTGTGGGGACGGCACTGCGCCCCGTCTGTGCCTCGGCCATTACGGCTGTAGCCATTAGGAACCTGCTCAGAAACATGCTTGACAGTGCCCCTGAGGATTTGCCTTGTGAGGTCTTCAATGCACTCTCTAGTTGTGATGTTTTTGTAAATTTTGTCCTCTCTGCCTTGGATGACACCATTAGAATGTGTGCCAGAACTTCTGCCCTTGTGGTGGCTATACGCTGCTTGGTTTGGCTACGCCAGTGGGCTGCTGACAACACTGCCAAGAAGACCCTCACTGGGTTTCCTTTCAAAGGACTACGCCTGTTTGGGGACCACCTGGACCTTTTTGCTAAGGGAGACAGGTTACCCCAGCGCAGGCGGCAGTCTCGGACCTTTCGGGATCAGGGCTCCTTCTCCTCCCCCTACCGTGGTGCTAGACAAGCAAGGGGGGTTTCCTTTACTGGGGACTGGGGAGACTTCTGGGGTAGGGGCAGAGGACTTGGACGTCCTGGCTCCTCCTGGGGCCCCAAGATTAAGTCCTCTCCCAAGCCCCCTCAGGCATGATGGGGCGCCCTCACCCATCCGGGTGGGGGGGCGGCTTCAGCACTTTGCTCACGTCTGGAGGCTTCATGTCTCAGACCGGTAGATTCAGGAGGTAGTGTCTCCGGTTACAAGATAGAGTTTGCTGCCTGGCCTCCTCCAAGATTCATCAGATCCCGGATTCCTCAGGACCCTGTGTCAGCTCAGGAGCTAGTTCAGGAATTGCAAGGCCTCCTGGAGCTGGGGGTCATCTGCGTCCCTTTAAGAGAAAAAGGCAAGGGCTTCTATTCCAACCTATTCATAGTACCCAAAAGAGATGGGTCACTCATGCCCATCCTGGACTTGAAAATCCTCAACAAATTTGCCAGGAGCAGGAGATTTCGCATGGAAACTCTGCGCTGTGCCATCAGTTCCCTGCACCCAGGGGATTTCATGACTTCTGTGGACATCAAAGATGCTTACCTTCATGTTCCTGTATTTCCAGGTCATCAAAGGTTCCTCAGGTTCGCTCTGGAGGGTCAACACTACCAGTTTGTGGCATTGCCCTTTGGTCTCACCTCAGCTCCCAGGGTGTTCACCAAGGTTCTGGCTGGCGTGATGTCTCTGCTCAGGTTTCAAGGCGTCCGCGTGCTGCCTTATCTGGACGACATTCTCATCACCTCCCAATCTCTACATCAGGCAGAATTGGATACTCAACTGGTGGTGTCCACCCTGGAGTCATTTGGATGGGTGATTAACCATCCCAAGTCTTCACTGCCCCCCTCCTTGGTGACTCCCTTCCTAGGAATGAATCTGGATACAGTTCAAGCGAGGATTTTCCTTCCTCAACAGAAGGTGGACAGTCTGATTGTACAGGTACAGTTACTGCTATCTTGTCATCATCCCTCCATCAGGCATGGAATGCAGCTGGTGGGCCTGATGGTGGCGTGCTTCAAGGCGGTCCCTTATGCTCAGTTCCACTTGAGGCCTCTGCAACTTCACCTCTTGTCAGTGTGGGACAAGGATCCAGCGTCCCTGGACAGGGTCTGTGTGCTTTCCTCCCTGGTCAGGAGGTCCCTCTCGTGGTGGATGGACTCAAGGAATCTGTTGGGGGGCAGATCCTTTCTGATCCATCCTGTGAGACAGTCACCACGGATGCCTGTCTGTCAGTTTGGGGGGCTTCTGGGGTTACAGGGGAGGTGGGGTCCTCAGGAGGCCCACACACCCATCAACGTATTGGAGCTGCAAGCGATCAGGTTAGTCCTGGCTCGGTTGACTACTCACCTTCGGGGCCTGCCTGTTCAGGTGCGCTCGGACAACCAGACGGCAGTTGCCTACATCAATCATCTAGGGGGCCCTCCAGGAAGTGTCTCTGGTCCTGCCTTGGGCTGAGACCAATGTCCCCTGCATATCAGCTGTGTACATCCCGGGGGTGGAAAATCTGCTAGCAGACTCTCGGAGCAGGGGGACCTCTCGCCAGGGAGAATGGTGCCTTTGCAACAGGGTGTTCCAATCTCTGTGTCACCGTTGGGGCCAACCAGATGTGGATCTGTTTGCGTCCCGTCACAAGCTCCCGGCCTTTGTCTCCCTGTCCCAGGATCCTCTGGCCTTGACCACGGATGCTCTAGCAATGTCATGGCAGGACTTTCAGTTTCTGTATGTCTTCTCTCCATTCCCCCTGCTGGGCAGGGTTCTGCGCAAGATTGCTCTGGAGTGGGTGTCAGCAATTCTGGTGGCCCCCAGGTGGCCAAGAAGAGTGTGGTTCGCAGACGTGGTGCAGCTGGCAGTAGATCAGTACGTTCTACCCATGGTGCCAGACCTGCTCACTCAGGGCTCCCTACGCCATCCCAATTTACAAACTCTGGCTTTGACGGCCTTGCTGCTGAAGCCTCCATCTTGATGGAGAAGGGGCTGTCTGCCTCTGTTGTTGATACCATGATAAAGGCTAGGAAGAAGTCATCATCTTCCATTTACTACAGGGTTTGGCGTGCCTATATTGACTGGTGTGAGTCTAAGTCTCTTCCCTGTCGTGTGTTCTCTATTCCCAGGATTCTGGAGTTCCTGCAGCATGGGTTGGACATGGGGCTCCAACTCAGTACTCTGAAGGGGCAGGTCTCTGCCCTGGCTGTTTTCTTCCAGAAGTCCTTTGCTCAGCACCCTCTGATCAGGACTTTTTTCCAGGGGGTCACTCATGTGCGTCCCCCACAAGGTGGCGAAGTTGACTGCAGAAAGACTTGTGGCTCCTCCCGACCCATATAAAAGGCTGGAATAACCCAGAGAACCCCAGTGTTCTTTCTGCAGTCACACTGCGAAGACAGAAGATGGCTCTATCTGGATCGCAGGAGAGCGGGGCATCCCGAGCCCGCGGCCCTGCAGGCCTATTTCCACCTGTTCTGGACCCTTCTGCCTCCCAACACTGCTGCAGGTTCAGGTGATGGAAGGGAAGCACCTGGGTTTTGTGATCGCAGAGCTCTGCTCTGGGCTGCAGAACTTAACTGTAAAGGGTTGCCGACCAGGCTATGATGAGCCTTGTGGGGGAGGGGAGAAACCACACTAGGTCCCTGTATGTGCTGTTTCACTGTGCATTTTCATTTTTTCTTGTCATCTCGGGGTCTCGCCTTCCCTCTGTTACTCCCTCTGCTTGTTTTCTCTCTCTCTCTCTCTCTCCTTTTCCCCTCCGCTCACGGCCAGTCTCTGCGGGTGGGGGATCGAGCGCGTCTGGCGCGCTGTGGGGCTTGTTGGCCCCAGTCGGTGCGTGGCGCCGCATGGTTGGAGCCTGGCTTGGGCTTTACTGGCGTCCTCCTGGGCGCCATTGCTTCCCTGTGATGCGCGGCGCCTCAGAGCTTTGCGCGCTTGTGAAGGGGGGCGGGACCGCGCAATGGCGCGTTACGCTTTGTTGGCGCGCGACCCGCCCCCTCTGGGCTCCGCTGTACCGGCGCCATTTTGCAGTGCGCGCTGGTGCGGGCGGAACGGCCCTCTGTCGCTGAGTGGGCTCGGTCTGCTTCTCCTTGGGGCACTAACGGTCCTGGTGGCTGTCCGGATCTCCGGTTGGGCAAGTCTTAACTCACTCACGCTTCTGCAGTGCTCTATTGGATCCTGCCCACGCTACTGCCTCTGCGGTGCATCTGTCTGTACCTGCTCGTGCCAGATCTTATACGGTCCGTGAGTCTGATCCTACTTCATTTTTTTTATGGGTGCATGCTCTGTGGGATGCTCAATCTTTGTCTATGTTGTGTTTTTCAGGCAGGGGACATTGTACTTGTGATTTCTCCCGGTTCTCTTTCACCCCCCCTACGCCCTCCCGTGGGGGTATCCCGGGTCTGGGGTCCAGCGTCTGTTATATTAGCCGCACTCCTGATTAATCACCATATGGAGGCTTCTGGGGATGGCGAGCTTAGGGGTCCTTCGGGACAGGCTCGGCTGTGTGTCATGTGTGGGACATCCCCCTTGAATGATTGCAGCGCGGTTTGTGGTACGTGCGCCCATAACGTCATTGCAGAACAGACTGGGCCGAGCGCCTCCTTACCAAGTCCTGTTCTCCCTGTATCTTCACCTACTCCCCCACGCCTGCTTTTAGCCCCCAGTGAAGGGGAAACCAGCAAGGGGATCCCTGTCTGACTTGGTGCTGCGCGTTGCCAGCATCGAGCGGCAACTAACCCGTCCGTCTGCCGGCAAGGCCTCTAGTAAAAAGAGGCACCTGGCTACGGGTCTGTCCCTCTTTGCCTATGATGATGATTTGTATGATTCCTATGGCGGCCATGAGTCCTTGGAGGAGGGGGAATTGTTCCACGATTACGATTCTTCTGGGGATCGTCATGGCGAGTACGATAGTGAACCAGGGTCCTCCTCTGACGAGGAGTCCTAGCTCCCGGATGATACCGACAGACTCTTGTCGGCTGTTTTTGATGCCTTGCACATCGATCCCCCTAAGGCGGTAAAGAGGAAGCAGGGGGAGCTTTTCTGCCCGGACAAGCAACGCCTAGAGTTCCCAGAGCAGGGACATTTCTCCAACATGGTCCTCAAGGAATGGGAACGCCCTAACAGGTTACCCTCGGTACCCAAGGGAATGGATAGAAAGTATCCCTTTTCGGCAGACTTGGTTCGCCGCTGGTCTTGTCCCTGCCGAGGTGGACACCCCCGTCCTGGGGCTCTCCAACACTTCTATTATGCCGTCTCCTGACACCACTACCTTGCGGGATAATGCCAACCGGCGTATGGATCAACTAGCCTGTCATGCTTTCCCCTTTGTGGGAACGGGCTTACGTCCGGTCTGTGCCACGGCTATTGTTGCCATTGCACTTAAAAAGATGGTTAGGCGCCTTGCCGAGGCTGCCATATCTTGCAAGCGAGAGGACGACTACAAGGACCTTATGCTTTGCTCTTATTTTATTGCCTTTGTGCTGGCTGCTATGGACGATGCCGTCCGGCTCGGTGGTAGGGCCTCTGCCCTGTTGGTTGCCATGCGTAGGTCCGTTTGGCTGCGTCAGCGGGCGGCAGACGCTGCTGCTAAGAAGTCCCTCACTGGGCTCCCCTTTACGGGACTACGTTTCTTTGGGGAACGTCTTGATGTTTTGACCAAGGATAGTCGGCTTCCTCAGCGTAGGAAGCATCCTTGGCCCTTTCGGGGGTGGTCCTCATTTCATCCTTCTCGTGGGGGGGCGGGGAGCTGTCTTTGCAGGTAGCTGCAGAGACTCTTGGGGATGTGGCAGATCCCGTGGTCGCCCCGGTCTCTCCTGGGGTGCTAAGCCCAAGGCCCCTCAGGCATGAGGGGCGCCCTCACCCATCCAGGTGGGGGGACGGCTCCAGCTCTTTGCTCACGTCTGGAGACAACGCGTCTCGGATCGGTGGATCCAGGAGGTGGTGTCCTCCGGTTACAAAATAGAGCTAGCAGCTTGGCCGCCCCCAAGATTCCTCCGGTCCCGGATTTCCCTAAATCCTGTGACGGCGCAGGGCCTGAGGTTGGCCGTCCAACGCCTTCTATCGTCCAGAGTGGTTTGTCCTGTGCCTCTTCAGGAACAGCGTCAGGGGTTCTACTCTAATCTGTTCACGGAGCCCAAGAAGGACGACTCTCTGAGACCCATCCTGGATCTAAAGGGGCTCAACCGTTTTGTCAGGTTCAAACACTTCCCCCATGGGACCACTGTAGACATCAAGGATGCTTACCTGCATGTTCCTATCTTCCAGGGGCATCAGAAGTTTCTGAGGTTCGCCCTGGAGGATCATCACTACCAGTTTGTGGCCTTGCCGTTCGGTATTACCTCGGCCCCTCGGGTGTTCACCAAGGTGCTGGCGGGTGTCATGGCCCTCCAGAGGAGCCAGGGCATTCGCATTCTTCCTTACCTGGACGACCTGTTGATTGCTGCTCAATCTTTTCATCAGGCCGAGAGGGATACTCAGGTGGTTGTGTCCACCCTCGAGTCCTCCGGTTGGGTGATCAGTTACCCCAAGTCTTCACTTGTTCCGTCAGTGGTGAGGTCCTTCTTAGGCATGACGCTGGATACTTCCCAGGTCAAGGTGTTTCTTCCTCAGCAGAAGGTGAGGGCTTTCAGATGCAGGCGCGAGCTCTGCTGTCGTGTCCTCCATCCGTCTGGGGATGCAGTTGGTGGGGCTCATGGTGTCCTGCTTTGAGGCTGTACCCTTCGCCCAGTTCCACATGAGACCTCTTCAGTTGAACCTCTTGTCTGTTTGGGATCGGAATCAGGAATCCCTGGAGCGGGAATTCACTCTGTCCCCTCTGGCCAGACAGCCTCTCTCGTGGTGGTTGAACTCGAATCTCCTAGCAGGCAGGTCCTTTCTGCCTCCTTGCTGGGAGATTGTCACCACGGACGCCAGTCTGACCGGTTGGGGGGGGGGGCTTGGCAATTGCTGAAGTTCCAGGGACAGTGAGGCCCTCAGGAGGCCCACACGCCCATCAATCTCCTACAGTTGAGAGCGATCAGGTTGGTTCTCTTTCAATTTACTTAAGGGTCGTGTGGTCCAGATTTGCTCGGACAATCAGACGGCTGTCGTGCACATCAATCATCAGGGTGGGACCTGCCCTCAAGGAGGTGTCCCTGATATTGTCTTGGGCGGAGGTTTACATCCCGGGGGTGGAGAACCAGGAGGCGGACTCCCTGAGCAGGGGGATGTCTCGGCTGGGGGAATGGTCCCTCGACAACAAGATCTTTCATGCCCTGTGTCGCCGCTGGGGTCAGATGGACGTGGACCTGTTTGCGTCACGTCACAATCACAAGCTTGCAAGATTCATCTCCCTGTCAAGAGAGCCTCTGGCCGTCGCCACGGACGCTCTAGCCATTCCTTGGTCGGAATTCCGGCTCCTCTATGCGTTTCCTCCATTTCCTCTCCTGGGGCGGGTACCGACCATTCTGGTGGCCCCCCGCTGGCCGCTGAGAGTATGGTTTGCGGACGTCGTTCAGGTGGCAGTGGATCACTTCGTCCTGCCCGACGATCCGGGGCTTCTAACTCAGGGTCAGTTGTGCCACTCCAATTTACAAGTGCTGGCTTTGACGGCTTGGCTGCTGAGACCTCCATCCTGATGGATAAGAGACTGCCGGCTTCCGTAGTCAGTAATACGAAATAAATCCTCGTCCATTATCTATTACAGGGTATGACATGCTTACATTGCCTGGTGCGAGTCTAAATTCTTTCTCTCTCGCACCTTCTCCATTTCCAGGATTTTGGAGTTTTTGCAGCATGGTCTGGAGTCGGGTTTGCAAGGGAGTACCCTCAAAGGCCAGGTTTCGGCCCTGGCAATCTTCTTCCAAAGATCTTTTCGCCAATCATAGACTAGTCAAGACTTTTTTCCAAGGAGGTCCTCATGTACGTCCACTGCGTAAGCCTCTGCTGCCAGTGTGGGATTTGAACTTGGTGTTGTTAGCTCCTCAGGGTTCCCCTTTTGAGCCGTTGAACAATGCTGCGCTGCCCATTATGACTCTTAAGGTGGTCTTTTTGGTGGCTATCACTTCTGTATGTCGTGTTTCCGAGCTGGTGGTGCTCTCTATTAAGCCTCCTTATTTTGAACATGCATCAGGATAAGGTGGTTTTCCATCTCAAGCCTGAATTTTTACCGAAGGTCGTTTCTGCCTTTCATCTGAATGAGGACATAATCTTGCCGTTCTTATGTCCTGCGCCTTCTAATCCTAAGGAACGAAATCTCCATTCTCTGGATGTGGTCAGGGCGCTCAAATTTTATTTGACCGCCACTGCTTCTTTTCGTAAGTCGGATACTCTGTTTGTCTTTCCTTCTGGACCTAGGAAGGGTTTGCCTCCGGTCAAGTCCACTATCAGCAAGTGGATCCGACAGGCGGTGGGGCAAGCTTACGCTGCCAAGGGGAAGGAGCCTCCTTTTCGTGTTACGGCTCATTCCACTAGAGCTATTGGTGCTTCTTGGACTTTTCAGCACCAGGTGTCTGTTGAACAAGTTTGTAAGGCCGCTACTTGGTCGAGTGTTCATACTTTTCTAAGTTTTACAATGTTGATGTTAGGGCCTCTGCTGACGCTGCTTTTGGTCGCAAGGTGCTTCAGGCGGTAGTGTCTTAAACTGCCTGCTGTCGCTCACTGGGGATCCCACTCTTTTATTCTTGGACACTGCTGTTGGATGTCCCAATCGTTAAGAATTGAACTGAGGCAAGCCGTGCTGTACACAAGGAAAAATACAATTCTGTGATTACTCACCTGTAGAATTGTTTTTACTGTGTAGGGCACGGCTTGCCTCATCCTTCCCTTGTTTTCGTCATCCTATTTGCCTTTTTATGGTGATTTTCTCGAGTGAGGGTTATCTTAGTGGACTTTGTTTTTGTTAACATGGTCTTGCCTCCCGGCTTCTTGTTTACTGCTTTAAAAAAAACTGGGGTTCTCTGGGTTATTCCAGCCTTTTATATGGGCCGGGAGGAGCCACAAGTCTCTGCAGTCAACTGCGCCACCTTGTGGCGGAATACCCAATCGTTAAAGTGGACCAACACCCACGGGTGATCGGCCCGGGAATCTATAAGATTCCCGGGCCGATCACCCCCCACCCCGCGGGACATCCGAGATCGGGATGTCCCGCGGGGTGAAACCCCCCCCCAAACACCCCAACTCACCTACCTTATCTTCGGCGGCGGCCGGCCGCCGCCGCCTCCCTCGCGCCCCTGTAGGCGTGCGCGCCTCCGCGCCGGCCGTCTGCGAATGGCCGGCGCGGGGGCGCGCGCGTCAAAAGTGACGCGAGGGAGGCGGCGGCGGCCGCCGCCGCTTAGACGTTCAAGATCTTCCCTTGTACGTCGGCGCGGGGAGAGGTGAGTTTTTCGGGGGGTTAGGGGGGGTTTCACACAGCGGGGCACCCCGATCGGGGGTGCCCCACCGAAGTGGACCAAGACCCAGGATAGTCAAAATCCTGGGTGTTGGTCCACTTTAAGATTTGAACTGAGGCAAGCCGTGCTGTACACAGTAAAAACAATTCTACAGGTGAGTAATCACAGAAATGTTTTTTTTTTTCTCTCTCAATATTCTAAATCAAAGATTCTACAAGCTGCCTTGTTATTTCTGTCATTTAAAAATTAGATTTTGTCTAGAAAAACATTTTTTATAAATGACAAAACAAATTATAATATATATTTATATAAACCTTTTTTTTTTCTAAACAGTCGCAGGCATGGCCAATAATTCTCAAAGGATTAGACCTTATTGGGATTGCACAAACTGGAACAGGAAAAACTCTGGCCTACTTGTTACCTGGGTTCATTCATCTAGATCTACAGCCAATGTAAGATTTTTTTTTTTTACATGGTATCGTTTCTTTTCACAAGATACTTTGATACTTAACAATGTTTATTAGTGTTAGAGGCCTTTTCAGTTCATGTTTCTGTTAAAGCCTATTATTTTGTGACTGTCGAGCATTTGTATGCTTTTTGTTGTATGTCTTCACTTTGACGCACATTGTCTAGCGGGAAAATGCAGGCCGCTTTATTGATGAGCTTCAAAAGCTTGTCTACATAGCACCTGCCTATTACCATTAGAGAAAATACTTTAAAGTTTACCTAGCATTCTTTTATACATTTTGGAGTATGTGCCCAGTGGAATTCAACAAGCGATTTAACCATTTAAGTGCCAGGCCTGGCTTTCCCCCTCGCTGCTTCAGCTGACATCTACAAAAAAAAAGAAATTTACTTGCCTGCGGCTGCTATCCCTCACGCCGGGTCTTTTCTTCTCCGGGGGGGGGGTCTCCGCTCACCACCCCGGCTCTTCTAGCTTCAGGGGGCCCGACAAGCCATTGCCGCTCTAGCCCCTCCCTCTTGGGACAGGGGGCCATGAAGGCTATGCGGGCTCGTAGCACTTAGGGCTGGGGGCTACTGAGGCTGGCCTCCGAGCCCTGGTCTACAAGCCCGCGTAGCTGCTGACGGGCTAGTTGTGCTGGAATGGGGGGGCCCCACATCGTTTCTTTTAAGTTTTCAAGGGTTAAGTTATGACAACATATCAAGTAGACTGGCAGTTAAAAAGGTTAAAAGTAGCTATGCATGTTAAAAGTAGCTATGCAGCTAATAATGTTTTTCGCCATATAAGACCCAACCTTCCCGTAGGACGCACCTAGGATTTGGAGGAGGAAAATAAGAAAATAAATATTCTGAACCAAATGTTGTGCTAAGAATCCATGCCCCCAAGAACCAAATAGGCAGTGTGCAGAATCCCCCCATTACAGGCAAAGTGGCATTCCCCCCTCCAGATCCCCATACAGGCAGTGTGGCATTTCCCTCTCCCATTCCAATATAGGCAATGTGGAATTCCCCCCTCCCATATAGGCAGTGTGGAATTCCCCCCTCCCATATAGGCAGTGTGGCATCCCCCCATTCCCCATATAGGCAGTATGGCATTTCCCCACTCCCATATAGGCAGTGTGGCATCTCCCCCCCCCCCCTCCCCATTCCCCATATAAGCAGTGTGACAATTCCCCCTCCCATTCCGTATAGGCAGTGTGGCACTCCCCCTCTCCCATTACCATATAGGCAGTGTGGCATTCCCTCCCTCCCATTCCCATATAGGCAATGTGGCATCCCCCCCTCCCATTCCCATATAGGCAGTGTGGCATCCCCTCTCCCATTCCCATATAGGCAGTGTGGCATTCCCCCCCCTCCCATTCTCATATAGGCAGTTTGGCATTCCCCCCCCCCCCTCCCATGCTCGCCACAGCCACAGCCAGAAGTCTGTGTGTGCTGGTGCCGCGGAGAAGGCGGCAGATACAGCTGCCTCCGCTGATTCCTCTCCACGGGAAAGCACTCGCTGGAACGATGGAGAGGTGAGCTGACTTTTTTCCTTTTTTTTTTCTTTCCACATTTGCCCGACAAGATGCACTGACATTCTCCCCACCCCCACCATACACACACACACACACACACACACACACACACACACACACACACACTCACACTCTTTTGGGGGGAAATAAGTGCGTCTTATAGGGTGAAAAATATGGTAGCTTGTTTTTTTCTTGTTTGCATATTGATATTTTAAGAAAAAATGTGTTTTCTATTCTGCTTTTTATACATTTTCTCTTCCCTTGATAGTACCTTTGCATGTTTGGTATTGTTCTGTTCGGGGGATCTTGGTTTTTCAGATTTGATTTTTTTGCATATTGTTTTTTTTTTAGGAAAATGTGCCTTTGATTCTGCTTTAATTTTATTTTATTTTTTTAGGGAAACCCTGTGCATCGAAAGAATTCATTGAGGGATTACATCAAGGAAACTGTGCCCACATCTACAAGCCTGGTACGCCTAGAAAGCTTAAGGTGTGTACAGAAAAATATAGTTTGTGGGGGATATTTCAAATGTTAAGGGTTATTTTTTTTTAAAAAAACAAGGTGTGCATAGCAGTTGTATTTTCTAAGTATACAGCACCTCCTGTTCCAGAATAATCCTTACTCATGGGTAATACATCCTTTAGCTGGTGCAGGACAGCAGAGACAGAAAGGAGGCTCCGCTGGGCTGCGATGACTAGAAGATGACTCTTTCTACTCACAGGTGAGCGGGGCTTATTAGCCTGCGGCCCTGTAGGACTATTCCCACCCGTTCCTTTTCACTGCCTCCCAGCTTAGGCTGCGCTGGTCAGGTGATGGTAGGCAGCACCGCTGTCAGGTGCTAAGGAGCGCTGCTCTTACCGCAGTCCCTCAGCAAAGGGTAGGCGGTACAGGCCTGTGGTGAGCCTTATGGGATGTCCCTCCCGCGGCCGTTTGCTCTTCGCCCCCTGACCCCTCAGTTAGGCTCCTCTTGGGTCGTCTGCTGCTTCCCCTTCGCTCTCTCTGGGTGGATCTGGGGGGGGGGGGGTGTTGTATGTATTTACAATGTATATCACGGTTTGCCTTGGTGCACTGGTTTTGATTATCGCCGCCGCCGCGCGCTTGTACTTTGCTCCGCGGACGGCGGCGCTGCTGAGCCATCATTGTCACGGGGGCGCGTTTTCCGCATCACTGCTACGCGGCCCGCCCCTCAAGGTATATGTGGGCCCCTGCGCTGCGTGTCTGGCGTCTCCCTATCGCGGTCCGTAAGTGCCCGTAAGTGGCTTTTCTTTGTATTTCATTGTATTATGCTTACGGGTTCTTTGCTTTATGTCTTACAGGCGGGTCAAACTTTTTTGTGGTTTCTCCCGGTCCTATCCCCTCTATTTAGCGTTAACTCCTTTATTGGAGGACTATTGTATTTGTATATCTCCCACTTCCCTAGCGGGCTATTGGGGCATCCCGGGTAGCCTTATTGCCGTCAATCCCAATTGGCCTATTGTGCCACAATAATCACCATATGGAGGCTTCTCAGGATAATGTGCTTTGGGTTCCTTCGGGACAAGCCCGGCTGTGTATGGCGTGTGGGGTATCCCCTATAAGTGACGATGTCAGGGTGTGTGTACCTGCGCCCAGCAGATGCTTGCGCTGCAGTCTGGGCTACTTGTGGCTGGGCCTGCGCCCCCTCTGGCTTTGCCTACCCCCCCATGCTTACATCTGACTCCTAGTGCGGTGCATACCAGTGGGGAGTCTCAACCTGATTTGGCTGCACGGGTGGCCAGCATTGAAAGACATATTGCTGGGTCTGGCCCGCGTAAGGCTTCTGCTAAGAAGCGGAATTTATCACCTGGTGTTACTCTTTTTCCTATGGAGGCTGAGGAGTTTTTTGACGTTACCGGTTATTCCCCCCTGGAAGAGGGGGAAAAATTTTCGGAATCATCTGAGGAACAATCTAGGAACAATCTAGGGTGTATGGTGCACATTCTTGGTCTGACCCATGGGCTTTAGATGATACTGACAGGCTTTTGGCTCACATTTTTGGCTCTGCGGCAGCAGGGGGAGCTGTTTCATACTGTTAAACCACGCTTGGAGTTTCCTGAACAAACTCACTTTAATAATCTGGTGCTCAAAGAGTGGGAACGGCCTAGCCGGCTGCCTGGGGTACCAAAGAGTTGGGATAAGAGGTATCCCTTTCCCCCTGAGATGGCTAAACGTTGGTCATGTCCTCCCGAGGTGGTTGTCCAACACATCTGTCATACATTCCCTGACTCTACTACCCTGAGGGATGGGGAGGACAGGCACATAGATCAGCTGGCTTGCCATGCCTTTGCCTGTGTGGGGACCGCGCTGCGTCCGGTCTGTGCCTCTGCCATTACGGCTGTTGCTATTAAAAGCCTGCTCAGGAGTCTCTTAGATGGGGCCCCTGATGATGCTGGTAGTGAAGAGTATAGAGCTCTTCTGCGTTGTGAGGAATTTGTTGCATATGTTCTCTCTGCCTTGGATGATACCATTAGAATGTGTGGCAGGGCTTCTGCCTTGTTTGTGGCGATACGCCGCTCGGTCTGGCTGCGCCAGTGGGCAGCTGACAACGCTGCTAAGAAGGCTCTCACTGGTTTTCCCTTCAAGGGGCTGCGCCTCTTTAGTGAACATTTGGACTTGTTTGCTAAAGGAGGCAAGTTAGAAGGCAGCCCCGTTCCTTTTGGGGTTCAGGTGCCTTTCTTCCCTCCTTCCGGGGTTCCAGAATTGGACGGGGAGCTTCCTTTGCTGGAGCCCGCAGAGATTTTCGGGGCAGGGGCAGAGAACGTGGCTGCCCTGGTCCCTCCTGAGGTTTTAAGCCTAAGTCCTCCCTCAAGCCCCCTCAGGCATGAGGGGGCACCCTAACCCATCCGGGTGGGGGGGGGGCGGCTTCGGCTCTTTGCTCACGTCTGGAAGCGTCATGTCTCAGACCAGTGGATTCAGGAGGTAGTGTCCTCCGGTTACAAGCTAGAGTTTGCAGCCTGGCCACCCCCAAGATTCATCAAATCCTGGATGGCTCAAAACCCCCTGTCAGCTCAGGGTCTGTCCCTCGCTGTCCAAGGCCTTCTGGAATTGGGAGTCATCTGCCGTGTGCCCTTGAGGGAAAGGGGCAAAGGCTACTATTCTAATCTTTTCACTGTTCCCAAGAAAGACGGGTCCATCAGACCCATCCTGGATTTAAAGCGCCTCAACAAATTTGTCAGATTCAGAAACTTTCACATGGAGACTCTGCACTCCGCTGTGAATTCTCTACGCCCAGGGGACTTCGTGACCTCTGTAGACATCAAGGATGCTTACCTTTACATACCAATCTTTCCAGGTCATCAGAGATTCCTCAAGTTCGCTCTGGAGGATCAGCACTACCAATTTGTTGCCTTGCCCTTCGGTCTCACCTCGGCTCCCAGGGTATTCACCAAGGTGCTGGCAGGAGTGATTGCCCTGCTGAGATCTCAGGGCATCCGCATTCTTCCCTACTTGGACGACATGCTTATCACTTCTCAGTCCTTCCAACAGGCCGAGCTGGATACCCAGTGGGTGGTGTCCACACTGGAGTCATTCGGCTGGGTGATCAACCACCCCAAATCTTTACGGTCTCCCTCCATTGTGAAGTCCTTTCTGGGCATGATTCTGGATTCATCTCAGGTCAAGATCTTTCTTCCTCAGCAGAAGGTGGAGAGTCTTCAAGAACAAGCACAGCTCCTTCTGTCTTGTCCTCATCCGTCCATCAGGCAGGGAATGCAGCTGGTGGGCCTGATGGTGTCCTGCTTTGAGGCGGTTCCATATGCTCAGTTTCACATGAGACCTCTTCAGATTCACCTCTTGTCAGTATGGGATCGGGACCCCGTGTCCTTGGATCAGGTGTTTGTTCTGTCCCCTTTGTCCAGGCGATCTCTATCGTGGTGGCTGGACTCAAGGAACCTGCGGGGGGGGGCAGATCCTTTCTGGCCCCTTGCTGGGAGACTGTCACCACGGATGCCAGTCTGACAGGTTGGGGGGGCTTTTGGAAATCCCTGAAATTCCAGGGTCAGTGGGGCCCTCAGGAGGCCCACACCCCTATCAACATTCTGGAGTTGAGTGGGATCAGGTTAGTTCTCGCCCACTTAACCCCGCACCTTCGGGGTCGGGCTGTTCAGGTCCGCTCGGACAACCAGACGGCGGTTGCCTACATCAATCATCAGGGAGGGACCCGGAGCAGGAGGGCCCTCAGGGAAGTGTCTATGATTCTGTCCTGGGCGGAAGACAATGTTCCCTGCATCTCAGCAGTGTACATTCCGGGGGTGGAGAATCTGGAGGCAGACTCTCTGAGCATGGGTACCTCTCGTCTGGGAGAATGGTCCCTCAGCAGCAGGGTGTTTCGCTCCCTGTGCCACCGCTGGTGGCAGCCGGATATGGATCTGTTTGCCTCCCGTCACAATCACTAGCTTCCAGTCTTTGTCTCTCTGTCCCAGGATCCTCTGGCCTTAGCCATGGATGCCTTAGCAATTTCTTGGACGAGTTTTCAGCTCCTGTATGTGTTTCCCCCGTTTCCCCTTCTGGGCAGGGTGCTGCGCAGGATAGCTCAGGAAGGGGTGCCAGCCATACTGGTGGCCCCCTGTTGGCCAAGAAGAGTGTGGTTCGCAGACATCGTGCAGCTGGCAGTAGATCAGTACGCCCTGCCCCGGGTTCCAGATCTGCTCACTCAGGGGCACCTACGCCACCCCAATTTACAAACGCTGGCTTTGACAGCCTGGCTGCTGAAACCTCCATCTTGATGGAAAAAGGGCTGCCTGCCTCGGTGGTGAATACCATGATCAGGGCTAGGAAAAGGTCTGACTGATGCGAGTCTAAGTCGCTTCCCTGTCGTGTGTTTTCTATTCCTAGGATTCTGAAGTTTCTGCAACATGGTTTTGATCTGGGTCTTCAGCTCAATACTCTGAAAGATCATGTTTCTGCCTTGGCCATTTTCTTCCCAAGATCTTTTGCTTAGCATCCCCTGGTCAAGACCTTCTTCCAGGGGGTTACTCACGTGCGTCCCCCACGTAAGCCTATGTTACCAGTCTGGGACTTGAACTTGGTCTTATCTGCCCTGCAGGGGTCTCCCTTCGAGCCCTTGCAGGGGGCCCCTTTGTCCATTCTCACGCTTAAGGTAGTCTTTTTGGTGGCTATTACTTCTGTTAGGCGTGTTTCTGAGTTGGTGGCGCTTTCCATCAAGCCCCCTTACTTTGAGAGACACCATGACAAGGTGGTGTTTCGTTTTAAGCCAGATTTTCTGCCTAAGGTTGTTTCTGCTTTTCATCACAATCAGAGCCTTTTTTCTGTCTCTGCAGTCCAGCGCCATCTAGAGGATGTATTACCCATGAGTAAGGATTATTCTGGAACAGGATGTGCTGTATACGTATAATACCAATTCTACAGGCGAGTAATCACAGAATTGTATTTTTATCTGAAAATCTCCTAAAGCGCTGTTTAAGTTTGGGGGAGGCTCCTGGGCAGAAAAGGGTGTCAACCAATACATATGTGGTAACGTTGTAACTGAGAGGGGGTTTTACACGCAATATGATTTTATTGAAAAAAATAAAAAAAATTTGTTACAAAAAACTCAACCAATTGTAAAAAAGTTTATTCTTAGTATACAGTACGTCCTGCTCCAGATTAGATTACTTACACTTGGGTATTACTCCGCCAGATGGCGCTGGACTGCAGAAACATCGAAATTGGCTCTTCCCGGCCCCTCAAATACCAGGGACCTCCCACAAATCCCCAGATCTTCTCTGCAGTCTGGACTGCGAAGGACACGAAGATGGCTCTCTCTTCTCGCAGGTGAGCGGGGCTATTAGCCTGCGGCCCTGTAGGACTATTCCCACCCGTTCCATTATTAATGTGCCTCCCAGTCTTGGCTGCGCTGGTCGGGTGATGGTAGGCAGCACCGCTGTCAGGTGCTTAGGAGCGCTGCTCTCCACCGCAATCCCCCACCAAAGGGTAGGCGGTATAGGCATATGGTGAGCCTCTATGGGATGCCCCTCCCGCCCTCTTGTCCCTGTCTATCGGTGGGTCCTATGTTAAGTGGCCGCTGTCCTCCCTCGCTCTCCCTTGTAGCTCTCGGGGGGGGGGGGGGGGGGGTGTGTGTATGTGAATTTGCCTTGGTGCTTCACTATATGATGTGCTTCTGGTTGGTTTGGTGTCAGTCGCCGTGCTGACTTGGTTGCACTGGTTGCTTTTTTAAATTTGCCGCCGCGCGCGCTTCCACTGTGTTCCACGCTTGGCGGCAGCGTTACCTCAGGCGCTTTTGCGCCGTTAGTGGCTGCTTGTCACATGTGCGGCTTCGCGCTCTTGGGGGGGCGGGGCCAGCGGTTGGCGCGGCCCGCCCCTCGAGGTGTACCCGGTGCCATTTTACGAATACGAATTTTCTCTGGATCCGGCTGCTGCGTGACTGGCATCTACCTACCGCGGTCCGTTGGTGCCCTCGCGGGCGGCTTAATTTACCATTTGTCATTTCACATGTCACTTACGGTTTCCCTTTGCTTGTGTCTTTCAGACAGGCCGACCTCTATTGGTTTCTCACGGCCCTACTCCCTCTATTTAGTTATTTAACTTGTAAGGCCTAGTGTGTAATTTACTCCCACTTCCCTAGCGGGCTATTGGGGCATCCCGGGTTGCTTTTATAGCGTGAATCCCTATCTGCCTATTGTGCCGCTATAATCACCATATGGAGGCGTCTCAGGATAATGTGCTCGGGGTTCCTTCGGGACAAGCCCGGCTGTGTGTAGCTTGTGGGGTGTCCCCTACTAGTGCTGACAATGTGCGGGTATGTGTACCTTGTGCCCAGCATGTGCTTGCGCTGCAACCTGGTTTACCAGTAGCTGGGACTGTGCCTCGTATGGCTTCACTTACTAGCCCAAGCTTAAATCTGACTCCCATTGAGTTACATACAAGTGGGGATTCTCAGCCTGATGTGTCTGCTAGACTGGCTAGTGTTGAGAAGTTGCTTGCTAATACCTCGGCGCGTAAGGCCTCTGAAAAAAGCGGCACTTAATGCCTGATGTTACTCTTTTCCCTATGGAAGCTGAGTTTTTGGATCTGTCTGGCTATACCCCTTTGGAAGAAGGGGAGTTATTCTCTGACTCGGAGTCATCTGATGAGAGGCCCAGGGGTCATGATGATTCCGGCTCTGACCCTTGGGCCCCAGATGACACGGATAAGCTGTTGGCTCAGATTTTTGAGGTACTGTCTATCTCTCCCCCTGTTGCGGCCCCCAGGCAATAGGGGGAATTGTTTCATACTGCTAAGCCACGCTTAGAATTTCCTGAGCAAGCCCATTTTAATAATCTTGTACTCAGGAAATGGGAGCGTCCCAGCAGGCTTCCCGGTGTACCTAAGAGTTGGGATAAGAGGTATCCCTTTCCTGCTGATGTGGTGAAGTGTTGCTCATCCCCTCCTGAAGTGGATGCCCCGGGCCTAGGGTTATCTAACACCTCTGTCATGCACTCCCCTGACTCTACTACGTTGCGGGATGCTGAGGACCGACGCATTGATCAGCTGGCATCCCATGCCTTTGCATGTGTAGGGACGGCGCTGTGCCCGGTCTGTGCCTCGGCCATTATGGCTATTAGGACCCTGCTTAGAAGTATCCTTGATGGTGCCCCTGATGATGTGTCTAGTAAGGAGTTTAACACACTCTCTCGTTGTGAGGTTTTTGTGACTTATGTCCTCTCTGCCTTGGATGATACATTAGAATGTGTGGCAGAACCTCTGCCCTTGTGGGGGCTATACGCCGCTCGGTTTGGCTGCGCCAGTGGGCTGCTGACAACGCTGCCAAGAAGGCTCTCACTGGTTTTCCCTTCAAAGGACTACGCCTGTTTGGGGAACGGCTGGACCTTTTTGCTAAGGGAGGCAGGTTACCCCAGCGCAGGCGTCAGTCTCGGCTCTTTTCGGGGACAGGGCTCCTTTTCTTCCCCCTACCGTGGTGCCAGACAGGGGAGGGGGGTCTCCCTTACAGGGGCCCGAGGAGATATCTGGGTTAGGGGCAGAGGACGTGGTCGTCCTGGCTGCTCCTGGGGCTCTAAGCTTAAGTCTTTTCCCAAGCCCCCTCAGGCATGAAGGGGCACCCTCACCCATCCGGGTGGGGGGATGGCTTCAGCACTTTGCTCACGTCTGGAGGCTTCATGTCTCAGACCGGTGGGTTCAGAAGGTAGTGTCCTCCGGTTACAAGAGTTTGCTGCCTGCCCCCCCCCCAAGATCATCAGATCCCGGATTTCTCAGGACCCTGTGTCAGCTCAGGCTCTAGTTTTGGCGGTGTGAAGCCTTCTGGAGCTGGGGGTCATCTATCAGGTCCCCTTACGAGAAAGGGGCAAAGGCTTCTATTCCAACCTTTTCACCGTACCCAAAAGAGATGGGTCAGTCAGGCCCATCCTGGACTTGAAGATCCTCAACAAATTTGTCAGGTGCAGGCGCTTTCGCGTGGAAACTCTGCGCTCTGCCATTAGTTCCCTGCGTCCAGGGGACTTCATGACATCTGTGGACATCAAGGATGCTTACCTTCATATTGTGTTTCCAGGTCATCAAAGGTTTCTCAGGTTCGCTCTGGAGGATCA
Organism: Gastrophryne carolinensis; assembly: GCA_027917425.1. Taxonomy (NCBI): domain Eukaryota; kingdom Metazoa; phylum Chordata; class Amphibia; order Anura; family Microhylidae; genus Gastrophryne; species Gastrophryne carolinensis. Next base: position 226,479,467 of record CM051237.1, read on the forward strand.
GCACTACCAATTTGTGGCATTGCCCTTCGGTCTCACTTCAGTTCCCAGAATGTTCACCAAGGTGCTGGCAGAAGTGATGTATCTGCTCAGGTCTCGGGGCATCCACGTGCTGCCCTACCTGGACGACATTCTCATCACTTCCCAGTCCCTATAACAGGCAGAGTTGGTTACTCAGCTGGTAGTGTCCACTCTGGAGTCATTTGGCTGGGTGATCAACCATCCCAAGTCTTCCCTGGATACAGTTCAGGCAAGGATTTTTCTTCCTCAGCAGAAGGTGGACAGTCTCGTTGCACAGGTTCAGTTCCTGCTATCTTGCCCTCATCTCTCCATCAGGCAGGGAATGCAGCTGGTGGGCCTGATGGTGGCGTGCTTCGAGGCGGTCCCTTATTCTCAGTTCCACATGAGGACTCTGCAACCCCACCTCTTGTCAGTATGGGACAAGGATCCTGGGTCCCTGGACCAGGTCCTTGTGCTTTCCCCCCTGGTCAGGCGGTCCCTCTCGTGGTGGCTGGACTCCAGGAACCTGTTGGTGGGCAGATCCTTTCTGGCCCCCTCCTGGGAGAGGGTCACCACGGATGCCAGTCTGACAGGTTGGGGGGGATTCTGGAAGTCCCCGCAGTTCCAAGGGTGGTGGGGCCCTCAGGAGGCCCACACACCTATCAACATTCTGGAACTGAGGGCGATCAGGTTGGTTCTGGCTCACTTGACCCACCACCTTCAGGGCTGGCCTGTTCAGGTACGCTTGGACAACCAGACGGCGGTTGCCTACATCAATCATCAGGGAGGGACTCGGAGCAAGGGGGCCCTCAAGGAAGTGTCTCTGATCCTGGCCTGGGCGGAGGACAATGTTCCCTGCATATCAGCTGTGTACATTCCCGGGGGTGGAGAATCTGCTGGCAGACTCTCTAAGCAGGGGGACCTCTCGCCTGGGAGAATGGTCCCTCTGCGACAAGGTGTTTCAATCTGTGTCGCCATTGGGGCCAACCAGATGTGGATCTTTTTGCATCCCGTCACAATCACAAGCTCCTGGCCTTTGTCTCTCTGTCCCAGGGTTCTCTGGCCTTGGCCACGGATGCTCTAGAAATGTCATGGCAGGACTCTCAGCTCTTGTATGTCTGTCCTCTGTTTCCCCTGTTGGGCAGGGTTCTGCGCAAGATAGCTCAGAAGGGGGTGCCAGCAATACTGGTGGCCCCCAGGTGGCCAAGAAGAGTGTGTTTCACAGACATGGTGCAGCTGGCAGTAGATCAATACGCTCTGCCCAGGGTGCCATACCTGCTCACTCAGGGTCACTTACTCAATCCCAATTTACAAACTCTGGCTTTGACGGCCTGGCTGCTGAAACCTCCATCTTGATGGAGAAGGGGCTGTCTGCCTCTGTGGTTGATACCATGATAAAGGCTAGGAAGAAGTCTTCTTCTTCCATTTACTATAGGGTTTGGCGTGCCTACATTGACTGGTGTGAGTCTAAGTCTCTTCCCTGTCGTGTGTTCTCTATTCCCAGGATCCTGGAGTTCCTGCAGCATGGTTGGAGCTGGGGCTCCAACTCAGTACTCTAAAGGGTCATGTCTCTGCCCTCTCTGTTTTCTTCCAGAGGTCCTTTGCCCATTTTTCTCTGGTCAGGACTTTTTTTCCAGGGGGTTACTCATGTGCGTCCCCCACGTAAGCCTATGTTGCCTGTTTGGGATTTGAACTTGGTCTTGTCTGCCTTGCAGGGTGCTCCCTTTGAACCTGTGCAGGAGGCTGCCCTGGCCATTCTTACTCTCAAGGCGGTCTTCTTGGCGGCTATCACCTCTGTTAGGCGTGTGTCTGAGTTGGCAGCACTTTCCATCCAGCCCCCCTACTTTGAGAGACACCAGGACAAGGTGGTGTTTCGCTTCAAGCAAGATTTTCTGCCTAAGGTGGTGTCTGCCTTTCATTTGAATCAGGACATTGTTCTTCCTTCCTTGTGCCCTAATCCTAGTAATGCTAAGGAGAGGGTCTTGCATTCTTTGGATGTGGTTAGGTGTCTGAAGTACTATCTGGTGGTTACTGCACTTTTCAGAAAAACTGATGCTGTTTTTGTGGTCCCTTCTGGTCCTAGGAAGGGTTTGGCACCTGCCAAATCTACTATCAGCAAATGGATCCGTCGGGCTGTGATTCAGGCCTATTCTGCTAAGGGGAAGAATCCTCCCTTCCGCCTTTCTGCTCATACCACTCGTGCTGTTGGTGCCTCTTGGGCTTTTCAGCACCAGGCTTCTGTTGAACAAGTTTGCAAGGCCGTCACTTGGTCTTCTGTTCATACTTTTTAAAATTTTTACAAGGTTGATGTTAGGGCCTCAGCTGATGCTGCTTTTGGCCGTAAGGTTCTGCAGGCGGCAGTGGTATGACCTGTCTGCTGTAACCTTTGGGGATCCCACCCTACTTTATGGACACTGCTATTAGACGTCCCAAGTGTAAGTAATCTAATCTGGAGCATGACGTACTGTATACTAAGAATAATACAATTCTGTGATTACTCACCTGTAGAATTGATGTTATGAGTATACAGTACGTCCTGCTCTGTATGGTGATTGTTATCATTGTTATAGTTACCAGTTTGGTTCTGTTTAATTCTCCCGGCTTCTCGTTAAAGTGGACCATCACCCTCGGGTGATCGGCCCGGGAATCTATAAGATTCCCGGGCCGATCACCTCCCTCCCCGCGGGACATCCGAGATCGGGATGTCCCGCGGGGTGAAAACCCCCCAAAACCCCCAAACCCCCTTACCTTAGTTTCGGCGGCGGCCGGCCGCCGCCGCCTCCCTCGCGCCCCTCTAGGCGTGCGCGCCCCCGCGCCGGCCGTCTGTGAATGGCCGGCGCGGGGGCGCGCGCGTCAAGAGGGACGCGCGGGAGGCGGCGGCGGAGGAGCCACGGACAAGCGGCTGTCAGATCGCTTGTCCGTCGGCGCGGGGAGAGGTGAGTTTTCCTGGTGTTTGGGGGGGTTTCACACAGCGGGGCACCCCGATCGGGGGTGCCCCATCGAAGTGGACCAAGACCCAGGATAGTCAAAATCCTGGGTGTTGGTCCACTTTAACTGCTTTTCAATGCTGGGGATTTGTGGGAGGTCCCTGGTATTTGAGGGGGCCGGGATGAGCCAATTTCGATGTCTCTGCAGTCCAGCGCCATCTGGCGGAGTAATACCCAAGTGTAAGTAATCTAATCTGGAGCAGGACGTACTGTATACTCATAATATCAATTCTACAGGTGAGTGAGTAATCACAAAATTGTATTTTGTTTTATTTTATTTTGTTTTGTTTTATTTTTTTGCATCTATTTTACCAAAAAATATTGAGAATACACTGAAACAAGGCCAAACAAGACATTTCATGTTAGTGGACCAAAACTAGCATCCCCTAAATTGCCCCCCTCATGAGGAGTACCTTTTGCCTATTTCCACTACTCATGTGTCACTCTAATCCCAGATAATGCCGCCTGTTTTAGCTGTAAAGCTCTGCCTTCTCCATTCATTGCCACTGTCGTATGTAGCATTGATGTAATTGCCACACCTATACAATGACTGATCTGCCATCTTACAGAGTTTCAAGAAAATTCGAAAAACGAAAATATCCATTTCGAGTTCTACACCCTAAGAAGAAAGTATCAGCAGGGGCTTTGGCCGAATTTAATTTTGCAAGTTCAGTGGGTTTTGGTCAGCTTTAGTGTCAAACTCTGCTGAAAAAAAACAATATATATTTTTTTCTGGGAAATCCCTTCAAAAATTACAGTTTAACAGGTATATAGCAAAATATTGAAAAATTGTTTGGCAACAGTATGACAAAATCTCCAGGTAGGCTGGGTTAAAACTCTTCCATCTTATGGATGGCGCTGCCATGTACAGTAAAAAGCCTATACATGAGGGAATTAAAGTGGATCAAATCCGGACCCAGAGTCTTAATCTTTAGTTTAGTCACAGGTAAATACCCACCTCCGTGCATCCTCAATTGGGATGCCCCACTTTGTGAAACCCTGTCAGTCATCTGTTATACATATATGGTTAATGCACTGCACGTGTATGGTGCAGTATCTGAATGGCATCAAAAAGATCTTTACTCCTATTCACTTTTTTTTTTTTATATGCATGGACAAAAAAGCTGATTGGAGGAGAGCTGTGTCTGCATTGTGAGATTGCCAGCGTGGTTTGTATATTGGCCAATCAGCAGGTTTTCACACAGCGGGGCATCAGCTGCCACAACCATTTTGTCTGGCAGATAATTCAAAGATTTACCTCAGATCATTGTATATCACTGGGGTTTGAGGGATATATGCACCAGGAACATCCCTGCCTATGCGATGACAATCTTATTTACAGTTACTGTAAAGGCAATGACTCCAATGGACCCATGGTTCCATCCCTTACTATAGATCCCAGTTCTATTAGTCAAGAATGGGGCTTTTCTAAGTATACAGCACGTTCTGTTCCAGAAGATATTCCTTACACTTGGGATATACTTCAGTAGATGGCGCTGGACTACAGAGACAGAAAAGTGGCTCCTCCCGGCCCCATAAATACCCGGGACCTCCCACAAAATCCCCAGTTCTTCTCTGCAGTCCTGGATTCGATGACTAGAAGATGGCTTTCTCTCGCAGGTGAGCGGGACTATTAGCCTGCGGCCCTGCAGGACTATTCCCACCCGTTTCCTTCTACTGCCCCCCAGCCCAGGCTGCTCTGGTTCGGGTGAAGGTAGGCAGCCCCGCTGTCAGGTGCTAAGGAGCGCTGCTCCAACTGCAGTCCACCACCCCAAGGGTAGGCGGTATAGGCCCATGGTGAGCCTTATGGGATGCCCCTCCCGCATTATTGCCCCTCGCCCCCTGTCCCCACAGTTGGCTCCCTTTAGGCTGGCCGTTGCTTCCCCTTCGCTCTCCCTTCTAGTTCTCGGGGGGGGGGGGGGGGGGGGGGGTCCATGTCAATATATATATATATATTGTGTTGTGTTTGATCCCTGTTGAATTGATTGCACTGGTTTCCTTCTTTCGCCGCCGCACGTTTGTACTGCGCTCCGTGGTCGGCGGCGACATTGCCTCAGGCACTGCTGCGCCCTCATTGGCTGGTCTTGTCAGGTGGGCGCGTTTTCGTGCTCTTGGGGGGGGGGGGCCTTGCAAATTACACGTTTTGCCTCACTGTCCACGCGGCCCGCCCCTCGAGGTATATGCGGGCGCCATTTTAATTCCCTGCTGCGTGTGCCTGGTGTCTCACTATCGCGGTCCGTAAGTGCCCCTGCGGGCTGATTTTTTTAATATACATATCTGCATTGCATATCGCTTATGGGATCCTTTGCTTATGTCTTGCAGGCGGGTGAAACTTTAAAGTATTTTCTCCCCGTCCTATCCCCTCTATTTAGTGTTAACTCTTATTGGAGGGCTATTACATACATTACTCCCACTTCCCTAGCGGGTTATTGGGGCATCCCGGGTTTCTTTTACTAGCGTCAATCCCTATTGGCCTGTTGTGCCGTGATAATCACCATATGGAGGCTTCTCAGGATAATGTGCTCGGGGTTCCTTCGGGACAAGCCCGGCTGTGTGTGGCGTGTGGGGTGACCCCTATAAGTGATGATGTTACGGTGTGTGTACCCTGCGCCCAGCAGGTACTTGCCCTGCAGGCTGGTTTACCTGCGGCTGGGCCTAGTGCCGCGCCCCCTCTGGCTTCGCCTACCCCCCCACGCTTAAACCTGACTCCCAGTGAGGTGCATACCAGTGGGGAATCTCAACCTGATTTGGCTACCAGGGTAGCCAGCATTGAAAGGCATATTGCTGGTTCTGGTCCGCGTAAGGCTCCTGCTAAGCGGCGGCATCTGGCACCCGGTGTTACTCTCTTTCCTATGGAAGCTGAGGAGTTTTTTGATGTTACTGGTTATACCCCCCTGGAAGAAGGGGAATTATTCTCTGATTCAGAATCATCTGAGGATCAGCCTAGGGGTTATGCTGAGTCTGGTTCTGACCCATGGGCTTCAGATGATACTGACAGACTTTTGGCTCAAATATTTGAAGTACTCTGTATCTCTCCTTCTGCCTTTGCCCTGCGGCAGCAGGGGGAGCTGTTTCATTCTGTTAAGCCACGTTTGGAGTTTCCTGAACAAACTCACTATTCTAAGCATACAGCACGTCCTGTTCCAGATGTATTAATTGCATGTGGGTAATCCTCCGCCTCCGGCGCCGTGCACTGCAGACCTGTAGAAAACAAGCTCCTCCTGGCCCCACACATACCGAAGGACCTCACACAAATCCCCAGATTTCTCTGCAGTTCTGGAACTGCGATGACATGAAGTATCACGCTCTCGCAGGCGAGCGGGGCTTTACAGCCCGAGGCCCTGCGGGACTATTTCCACCCGTCCTCTTTGTGAAGAATATGCCTCCCAGCCTGGGCTGCGTTGGTCGGGTGAAGGTAGGCAGCACCTAGTGTGCATACGGAGCTAGACTCCACCGCAATCCCCCACCATAGGGTAGGCGGTTAGGGCAAATGGTGAGCCTTCAGTGGATGCCCCTCCCGCATCAGTGCCCTCACGCCCCGTGTAACGGTGAACCCCGATTTTTGGGTCACCTTCCTCCCTAGATCCCCCCGTTAGTGGGGGGAAAAAGAGGGGGGGGTTGTGTGTACGTTGGCCTAACCTTGCCCTAATTACACTAGAGACTTATAGCCTTTAACGGTTACCGAGTGTCAGAGCTGCGCTTCACACTTATGTTTAAGTTAGCCGCAGCGCCTTATTGTTTTTTATTTGGCGCGGACGGGGCTCAGTTCGTGGGCGCTACGGCGTTTTTATTCCCGTATTCACCCTGTCAGTTTTCTTCCTGAGGTGATTTTCTAGAGCGGTTGTCTGTTGCATAGCTACTGTCTTTTCTAATTGCTGCGCGCCTTCAAGCGGCGTGCTCTCCGGGGGGGGGTGTGGTTTGTTTTGGCGCCTTCAGCGTCATCTCCCGCTCTGGCCCGCCCTTCGAGGTTCGCTTGGCGCCATTTCTTTCTTACGTGCGCGCGGGGCTGTCCTCCCCTCGCTGTTCTGTAAGTGCCCTCATGGGCGACTTTTCTTTAGCTTTTGCTTGTGTCTTTCAGACCGTGAACCTCGGTGGCTTCTCCCGGCCCGGTGTAGCGCCTGGTCCAAATTTTTAAAAAATCACTCCCACTTCCCAGCGGGTCATTAGGGCATCCAGGGTTGCTTTATAGCGTCAATCCCTACTGGCATATTGTATATAATAATCACCATATGGAGGCATCTCTGCCTGTGAACGGGGTTCCTTTGGGACAAGCCCGTCTGTGTGTAGCTTGTGGGGTCTTGCCTAGCAGCGGTGACAATGCACGGGTCTGCGTCCCTTGTGCTCAGCAGGCGCTAGCCGGTATTCCCACCTCTTCCGAGGCTGGGCCCGCACCTCGCCTTGCTTCCCCTACTCCCCCAAGCCTGAGCCTAACCCCCAATACTAGTGGGGATTCTCATACTGATTTGGCCACTAGACTGGCTAGTGTGGAAAACTTACTTGCTGGCTCCTTGGCGCGCAAGGCCACTGCCAAGAGGCGTCATTTGAATCCTGAATCTACTATACTTCCTATAGAATCTGATGATTTATTGCTTTCCTATGCACATTCCCCCTCAGAGGAAGGGGAACTGTTCTCTGACTCAGGGTCATACGACGACGAGTCCAGGGGACAGGAAGAGTCTGGTTCTGATCATTGGTCCTCGGACGACATTGATAGACTGCTGACCCAGATCTTTGATGTGTTATCCCTCTCTCCCCCTGCCGCGGCTCCCCGGCAAAGGGGTGATCTGTTTCACACCGCTAGGGCGCGGTTGGAGTTTCCCGAACAAACTCATTTCAATAGCCTTGTGCTGAAAGAATGGGAACATCCCAGCAAACTCCATGGGGTTCCAAAAGCTGTGGATAAGAAATATCCCTTTCCTGCCGACCTGGTCAAGTGTTGGACATTGCCACCCGAGGTCGATGCCCCAATTCTAAGTCTGTCCAACACCTCTATTATGCACTCCCCCGACACTACTACGCTGCGGGACTTGGAAGATCTGCGAGTTGACCAACTGGCATGCCATGCCTTTGCATTTGGGGACGCCTTAGCCATTACGGCGGTGGCGCTCAGGACGGTGGTTAAGACTGCTCTTGAAGGGGTGGATGACTTGCCCTCTGATGCTGCCAATGCTCTGGCCACCTGTGAGACTTTCGTGAACTATATCCTATCCGCATCGGACGATGCTATTAAGCTGAGCGCTAGATCTTCTGCTCTGGGGGTAGCCATACACCGAGCGGTCTGGTTGCGCCAGTGGGCCGCTGATAACATCGCTAAGAAGGCCCTTACGGGGCTTCCATTTAAGGGGCTGCGCCTGTTTGGAGAAAGGTTAGATATTTTTGCCAAGGGTGGCAAGTTACTCCAGCGCAAGCGTCAGATTCGGCGCTTTCATGGCCCAAGCTCCCACTCGACCCCCTACCGTGGGGCTAAGCAAGGTAGAGGAGTGTCCTTCACTGGGTCTCGCGCAGATTCCTGGAACAAGAACAGAGGATGCCGTCCCAGTTCCTCCTGGGGGCCCAAGCCCAAAGCCCCTCCCAAGACTCCCCAGGCATGAAGGGGCGCCCTCGCCCGTCAGGGTGGGGGGACGTCTACAGCACTTCGAGTATGTCTGGAGACGCCACGTCTCAGACCGGTGGATTTAGGAGGTAGTGTCCTCCGGTTACAAGATAGAATTTGCTGTACTGCCCCCTACCAGGTTCGTCGGGTCCCGGATCCCACAGGACCCTGCCTCAGCTCGGGTCTTGATGCTGGCTGTGCAGGACCTTCTAGATATAGGGGTCATTTGCAAGGTCCCCTTAAGAGACAGGGGCATGGGGTTCTATTCCAACCTTTTCACAGTGCCCAAGAAGGACGGGTCAGTCAGACCCATTCTGGGTTTAAAAATCCTAAACAGATTTGTCAGAAACAAACATTTTCGTATGGAAACTCCGCGCTCGGCCATTGCCTCGTTGCGCCCAGGGGACTTCATGACATCTGTGGATATCAAGGACGCTTACCTGCACGTTCCGGTGTTTCCAGGACATCAAAGGTTTCTCAGATTTGCGCTGCTGGATCAGCATTACCAGTTCGTGGCCCTGCCATTCGGCCTTACGTCGGCTCCCAGGGTGTTCACCAAGGTGCTGGCAGGGGTGATGTCACTGTTAAGACTAAGGGGCATACGAGTTTTGCCCTACCTGGACGATATACTCATCACCTCTCGGTCTCTGCGGCAAGCAGAGCTGGACACTCGGTTGGTAGTGTCCACCCTGGAGTCATTCGGCTGGGTGATCAATTACCCAAAGTCCTCTCTGTCCCCCTCCTCAGTGACCCCGTTCCTGGGGATGATTCTGGATACAGTTCGGTCAAGGATATTCCTTCCTCCGCAGAAGGTGGAAGCTCTGACAACGCAGGCGAGGTCCCTGCTTTTGAGCCCTCATCCCTCCATCCGGCAGGGAATGCAGTTGGTGGGCTTGATGGTGCCAAGCTTCGAGGCGGTGCCCTTTGCCCAGTTCCATTTGAGAACTCTGCAGCTTCACCTTCTATCAGTCTGGAACAAGGACCCAGCGTCCTTGGACGAGATCTGGGTGCTCCCCCCCTCGGTCAGGCAATCCCTTGCGTGGTGGCTGGACCACACGAACTTGACAAGGGGCAGATCCTTCCTGGCTCCCTCCTGGGAGACGGTCACAACGGATGCCAGTCTGTCGGGCTGGGGGGGATTCTGGAAGTCCCTGCGCTTCCAGGGGAGGTGGGGCCCTCAGGGGGCCCATCTACCCATCAATGTCCTGGAACTCAGGGCGGTCAGATTGGTGCTGGAACAATTGACACAGCACCTGAAGGGTCTGGCAGTTCAGGTACGCTCAGACAACAGAACAGCGGTTGCCTACATCAATCATCAGGGAGGGACCCGGAGCAAGGGAGCTCTCCAGGAAGTGTCTCTGATTCTAACATGGGCGGAAGCCAATGTCCAATGCATCTCGGTGGTCTACATTCCGAGCGCGGAGAACCTGCTGGCAGATGCTCTGAGCAGGGGGTCGTCTCGTCAGAGGGAATGGTCCCTCTGCAACAGGGTGTTTCAGGCCCTGTGTCTCCGTTGGGGAGTGCCAGACGTGGATCTGTTTGCGTCCCGTCACAATCACAAGCTCCCGAGCTTTGTATCTCTGTCTCAGGATCCTCTGGCTCTGGCCACGGATGCCCTGTCAGTGTCTTGGAGGGAAATTCGGCTCCTGTATGTGTTTCCACCAATTCCCCTTCTGGGCAGAGTTCTGCGCAAGATTGCTCTGGATGGGGTACCCGCGATTCTGGTGGCCCCAAGGTGGCCAAGAAGAGTGTGGTTCGCAGACGTGGTTCAAATGGCAGTAGATCAGTACGATCTGCCAAGGTTGCCAGACCTTCTAACTCAGGGGTCTCTACGCCATCCCAATTTACTAACTCCGGCTTTGACGGCTTGGCTATTGAAACCTCCATCCTGAGGGAAAAGGGTTTGTCTGCATCTGTAGTGGCTACTATGGTGCAAGCCAGGAAAAAGACTTCTTCTGCTATCTACTATAGAGTTTGGCGTTCTTACATTGACTGGTGTGAATCCAGGTCTCTTCCCTGCCGGGAATTCTTAGTTTCCAGGGTGCTGGAGTTCCTACAACATGGTCTAGACTTAGGTCTTAATCTTAGTACCCTGAAGGGTCAGGTTTCGGCCCTGTCTATCTTCTTTCAGAAGACCTTTGCCCAACACCCTCTTATCAAGACTTTCTTTCAGGGGGTCACTCATGTGCGGCCCCCTCGGAAACCTATGGTTCCTGTTTGGGATTTAAACTTGGTGTTATCGGCCCTGCAGGGTGCTCCTTTTGAGCCTATTCAGGAGGCTGCTCTCGCTGTTCTCACGCTCAAGGTCGTATTCCTGGTTGCTATCACTTCTGTTAGACGTGTATCTGAGTTAGCGGTTCTATCTATTCAGCCTCCCTACTATGAGAGACACCAGGATAAGGTGGTGTTTCGCTTCAAGCCAGAGTTTCTGCCTAAGGTTGTGCCTGCATTCCATTTGAATCAAGATATTGAACTTCCTTCCTTGTGCCCTAATCCTAGTAACCCTAAGGAAAGGGTTTTGCAGTCCTTGGATGTGGTTAGGTGTGTCAAGTATTACCTGGTTATCAGGAAGACGGATGCTCTCTTCGTTGTGCCTCACGGGCCTAGAAAGGGTTTGGCTCCCGCCAAGTCTATCAGTAAATGGATTCGTCAGGCTGTGGTTCAAGCCTATACTACTAAGGGGAAGTCTCCCCCCTTTCGTCTTACTGCTCATTCTACTCGAGCTGTTGGGGCTTCTTGGGCTTTTCAGCACCAGGCCTCTGTGGAACAAGTTTGCAAGGCCGCTACTTGGTCTTCTGTTCATACCTTTACAAAGTTTTACAAGGTTGATGTTAGGGCCTCAGCTGATGCTGTGTTTGGCCACAAGGTTTTGCAGGCGGCAGTAGTTTTAAACTGCTTGCTGTTGCCTTTTCTGTTGGGGATCCCACCCTACTTTACGGACACTGCTATTGGATGTCCCACGTGTAATTAATACATCTGGAGCAGGACGTGCTGTATGCTTAGAATAATACTATTCTGTGAAACTCTCACCTGTAGAATTGGTATTATACGCATACAGCACGTCCTGCTCTACCCCACCCTGGTTTCACTTTGTTCTGGATCCCCTGTTTGGTGATTATCATTGTTGTTATTGCCAGTTTTGGGTGGTTGGTTTCTCCTGGCTTCTCATTCTCACTCCTTTTCAATGCTGGGGATTTGTGGGAGGTCCTTCGGTATGTGTGGGGCCGGGAGGAGCTTGTTTTCTACATGTCTGCAGTGCACGGCGCCGGAGGCGGAGGATTACCCACATGTAATTAATACATCTGGAGCAGGACGTGCTGTATGCGTATAATACCAATTCTACAGGTGAGAATTTCACAGAATTGTATTTTAATAATCTGATTCTCAAGGAGTGGGAACGGCCTAGACGGCTTCCCGAGGTCCCAAAGAGTTGGAATAAGAGGTATCCCTTCCCTGCTGTGAAATGGTTAAACGTTGGTCATGTCCCCCAGAGGTGGATGCACCAGTTCTGGGGTTGTCTAACAAATCTGTCATGCATTCCCCTGACACTACTACATTGAGAGATGGAAAGACAGGCACATGGATCAGCTGGCTAGCCATGCATTTGCCTGTGTTGGGACCACGCCTCGTCCAGTCTGTGCCTCTGCTATCACGGCTGTTGCCATTAAAAGCCTGCTCAGGGGTCTCTTAGATGGGGCCCCTGATGATGCTGGTAGTGAAGAGTATAGAGCTCTTCTGCATTGTGAGGAATTTATTGCATATGTTCTCTCTGCCCTGGATGATACCATTAGAATGTGTGGCAGGGCTTCTGCCTTGTTGGTGGCTATACGCCGATCGGTCCTTTCGGGGTTCAAGTCCCTTTTCTCCTTTCTTCAGGGGCTCCAGAATTGGACAGTGAACTTCCTTTGTTGGAGCCCATGGAGATTTTTGGGGCAGTGGCAGAGGACGTTGCCGCCCTGGCCCTCCCCCCTGGGGTCCCAAGACTAAGTCCTCCCCTAAGCCCCCCCAGGCATGAAGGGGCGCCATCACCCATCCGGGTGGGGGGGGGGCGGCTTCGGCTCCTGGCTCACGTCTGGAGGCGTCATGTGTCAGACTGGTGGATTCAGGAGGTAGTTTCCTCTGGTTACAAGATAGTTTGCAGCCTGGCCGCCCCCAAGATTCATCAAATCTCGTGTAGCTCCAAACCCCTTGTCAGCTCAGGGTCTCTCCCTGGCTGTCCAAGGCCTTCTAGACCTAGGTGTCATCTGCCGGTTGCCCTTGAGGGAATGGGGCAAAGGCTATTATTCCAATCTTTTCATTGTGCCCAAAAAGGATGGGTCCATAAGACCTATCCTGGATTTAAAGCTTCTCAACAAATTTGTCAGATTCAGACACTTTCGCATGGAGACTCTGCGTTCCTACGCCCAGGGGACTTCATGACCTCTATAGACATCAAGGATGCTTACCTTCACGTCCTTATCTTTCCAGGTCATCAGAGGTTCCTCAGGTTCGCTCTGGAGGACCAGCACTACCAATTTGTGGCCTTGCCATTCGGCCTCACCTCGGCCCCCAGGGTATTCACCAAGGTGATGGCAGGAGTGATGGCCCTGCTGAGATCTCGGGGCATTCACATACTCCCCTACCTCCTGGACAACATGCTTATCACTTCTCAGTCCTTCCATCAGGCAGAGCTGGACACTCAGAGGGTAGTGTCCACACTGGAATCATTCGGCTGGGTGATCAATCACCCCAATTCTTCCCTGTCTCCTTCCATGGTGAAAACCTTTTCTGGGCATGATTCTGGATTCAGCTCAGTTCAAGATCATTCTTACTCAGCAGAAGGTGGAATCCCTTCAAGAGAAAGCTCAGCTCCTGCTGTCTTGTCCTCATCCATCCATCAGGCAGGGAAGGCAACTGGTGGGCCTGATGGTGTCCTGCTTCGAGGCGGTTCCATATGCTCAGTTCCACATGAGGCCTCTTCAGCTTCACCTCTTGTCAGTATGGGACCTTGGGTCCCTGGATCAGGCGTTTGTATTGTCCCCTCAGGTCAGGCGGTCTCTAGTGTGGGGGTTGGTCTCAGGGAACCTGCTGGGGGGCAGATCCTTTCTGGCCCCCTGCTGGGAGACTGTCACCACGGATGCCAGTCTGATGGGTTGGGGGGGATTCTGGAAGTCCCTGACATTCCAGGGTCAGTGGGGCCCTCAGGAGGCCCATGCCCCTATCAACATTCTGGAATTGAGGGCAATCAGGTTGGTTCTCTCCAACCAGAAGTATTTGGAGGCAGACTCTCTGAGTAGGGGGACCTTTCGTCTGGGAGAGTGGTCCCTCAACAGCAGGGTGTTTCGCTCCCTGTGCCACCGCTGGGGTCAGCCGGATGTGTATCTATTTGCGTCTCGTCACAATCACAAGCTTCCAGTCTTTGTCTCTCTGTCCCAGGATCCTCTGGCCTTGGCCACGGATACCCTGGCAATGCCCTGGATGAGGTTCCAGCTCCTGTATGTGTTTCCACTGCTGGGCAGGGTGCTGCGCAAGATAGTTCAGGAAGTGGTGCCTCCCAGCCTTGGCTGTGCTGGTCCAGGTGATGGCAGGCAGCACCGCTGTCAGGTGCTTAGGAGCGCTGCTCCAGCGCAATACCGCAAATGTTATGCGTGCCATGCAATGCTTACGCGTTTCGGACTACTGGGGTCCACAATCATCTATGATTAAGGACCCCAGCAGTCCGAAACGCGTAAGCATTGCATGGCACGCATAACATTTGCCAGGGTCTCATATTGCTTTTAGCTGCCTTTTCTTGACATGGAGATTTTTTAATCATCTTTATTAAAGCATTTGAATTTTATAAGGAGTGCTGACATATACCTTTTTTCCTGATGTTTCGGGGCTTGGGGACTGCCCTTTGTCTTGCACCCTTGGATCTCAGTGTGCGTTTACACCTTCTTTTTGCTTACGGGTTGTTCTCTGACTCAGGGGCCATGATGATTCTAGCTCTTACCCCTGGGCCCCCGATGATACTGATAGGCTGTTGGCTCAGATTTTTGAGGTACTGTCTATCTCTCCCCCGGTTGCGGCCCCTAGGGGGGAATTGTTTCATACTGCTAAGCCACGTCTAGAGTTTCCTGAGCAGGCCCATTTTAATAACCTTGTGCTCAAGGAATGGGAACATCCCAGCAGGCTCCCCGGAGTCCCTAAGAGTTGGGATAAGAGGTATCCCTTTCCTGCTGATGTGGTGAAGCGTTGGTCATCCCCTCCAGAGGTGGATGCCCTGGTCCTTGGGTTGTCTAACACCTCTGTCCTGCATTCCCCTGACTACGCTGCGGGATGGTGAGGACCGGCGTATTGATCAGCTGGCGTCCCACGTCTTTGCCTGTGTGGGGATGGCGTTGCGCCCGGTTTGTGCCTCTGCCATTACAGCGGTGGCTATTAAGACCCTGCTTAGAAGTGTCCTAGATGGTGCTCCTGATGATGTGTCTAGTGAAGAGTTTAATGCTCTTTCTCGTTGTGAGGTTTTTGTGACTTATGTCCTCTCTGCCTTGGA
Organism: Gastrophryne carolinensis; assembly: GCA_027917425.1. Classification (NCBI taxonomy): domain Eukaryota; kingdom Metazoa; phylum Chordata; class Amphibia; order Anura; family Microhylidae; genus Gastrophryne; species Gastrophryne carolinensis. The sequence continues at coordinate 226,494,558 of CM051237.1, forward strand.
CGATACCATTAGGATGTGTGGCAGAGCTTCTGCCCTAGCGGTGGCTATACGCCGCTCGGTTTGGCTGCGCCAGTGGGCAGCTGACAACGCTGCCAAGAAGGCCCTCACTGGTTTTCCCTTCAAAGGGCTACGCCTGTTTGGGGACCACCTGGACCTGTTTGCTAAGGGAGGCAGGTTACCCCGGCGCAGGAGGCAGTCTCGGCCCTTTCGGGGCCAAGGCTCCTTTTCTTCCCCCTACCGTGGATCCAGACAGGGGAGGGGGGGTCTCCTTTACTGGGGCCCAAGGAGATTTCTGGGGTAGGGGCAGAGGACGTGGACGCCCTGGCTCATCCTGGGACTCCAAGCCTAAGTCTTCTCCCAAGCCTCCTCAGGCATGAAGGGGCGCACTCACCCATCCGGGTGGGGGGACGGCTTCATCTTTTTGCTCACGTCTGGAGGCTTCATGTCTCAGACCGGTGGATTCAGGAGGTAGTGTCCTCCGGTTACAAGATAGAGTTTGCTGCCTGGCCGCCCCCAAGATTCATCAGATCCCGGATGTCTCAGGACCCTATGTCAGCTCGGGCTCTAATTTTGGTGGTGCAAAGCTTTCTGGAGCTGGGGGTCATCTGTCAGGTCCCCTTACGAGAAAGGGGCAAGGGTTTATATTCCAACCTTTTCACCGTGCCCAAAACAGATGGGTCAGTCAGGCCCATCCTGGAATTGAAGATCCTCAACAAACTTGTCAGGTGCAGGCGCTTTCGCATGGAAACTTTGCGCTCTGCCATCAGTTCCCTGCGGCCAGGGACCTCTGTGGACATCAAGAATGCTTACCTTCATATTCCTGTTTTTCCAGGTCATCAGATTCCTCAGGTTCGATCTGGAGGATCAGCACTACCAATTTGTGGCCCTTCGGTCCCACTTCAGCTCCCAGAGTGTTCACCAAGGTGCTGGCAGGAGTGATGTCTCTGCTCAGGTCTCAGGGCGTTCGCGTGCTGCCCTATTTGGACGACATTCTCATCACTTCTCAGTCCCTCCAACAGGCCGAGCTGGATACCCGGCTAGTAGTGTCCACTCTGGAGTCATTTGGCTGGGTGATCAACCATCCCAAGTCTTCCCTGTCTCCCTCCTTGGTGACTCCCTTCCTGGGAATGAATCTGGATACAGTTCAGGCAAGGATTTTTCTTCTTCAGCAGAAGGTGGACAGTCTGCTAGCGCAGGTTCAGTTCCTGCTATCTTGCCCTCATCCCTCCATCAGGCAGGGAATGCAGCTGGTGGGCCTGATGGTGTCCTGCTTCGAGGCGGTCCGTTATGCCCAGTTTCACATGAGGCCTCTGCAACTCCACCTCTTGTCAGTATGGGACAAGGATCCTGGGTCCCTGGACCAGGTCCTTGTTCTGTCCCCCCTGGTCAGGCGGTCCCTCTCGTGGTGGCTGAACTCCAGGAACCTGTTGGTGGGCAGATCCTTTCTGGACCCCTGCTGGGAGACAGTCACCACAGATGCCTGTCTGACAGGTTGAGACAGAGGACAATGTTCCCTGCATATCAGCTGTGTACATTCCAGGGGTGGATAAGCTGCTGGCAGACTCTCTAAGCAGGGGGACCTCTCGCCTGGGAGAATGGTCCTTCTGCGTCAGGGTGTTTCAATCTCTGTGTCACCGTTGGGGCCAACCAGATGTGGATCTGTACTCTCTGCCCAGGGTTCCAGACCTGCTCACTCAGGGTCGTTTACGCCATCCCAATTTACAAACTCTGGCTTTGACGGCCTGTCTGCTGAAACCTCCATCTTGATGGAAAAGGGGCTGTCTGCCTCTGTTGTTGATACCTTGATAAAGGCTAGGAAGAAGTCTTCTACTTCCATTTACTATAGGGTTCTGGCGTGCCTACATTGACTGGTGTGAGTCTCGGTCACTCCCCTGTCTCATGTTCTCTATTTCCAGGGTCCTGGAGTTCCTTCAGCATGGGTTGGAGCTGGGGCTCCAACTCAGTACTCTGAAGGGCCATGTCTCTGCCCTGGCTGTTTTCTTCCAGAGGTCCTTTGCCCAGCATTCTCTGATCAGGACTTTTTTTCCAGGGGGTTACTCATGTGTGTCCCCCACGTAAGCCTATGTTGCCTGTTTGGGATTTGAACTTGGTCTTGTCTGCCTTGCAGGGTGCTCCCTTTGAACCTGTGCAGGAGGCTGCCCTGACCATTCTTACTCTCAAGGCGGTCTTCTTGGTGGCTATCACCTCTGTTAGGCGTGTTTCTGAGTTGGCGGCGCTGTCCATCCAGCCCCCCTACTTTGAGAGACACCAGGACAAGGTGGTTTTTCGCTTCAAGCCAGATTTTCTAAGGTCGTGTCTGCCTTTCATCTGAATCAGGACATCGTTCTTCCTTCCTTGTGCCCTAATCCTAGTAACTCTAAGGAGAGGGTTTTGCATTCCTTGGATGTGGTTAGGTGTCTGAAGTACTATCTGGTGGCTACTGCACCTTTCAGAAAGACTGATGCTGTTTTTGTGGTCCCTTCTGGTCCTAGGAAGGGTTTGGCTCCTGCTAAATCTACTATCAGCAAATGGATCCGTCAGGCCGTGATCCGGGCCTACTCTTCTAAGGGGAAGAATCCTCCCTTCCACCTTACTGCTCATTCCACTTGTGCTGTTGGTGCCTCTTGGGCTTTTCAGCACCAGGCTTCTGTTGAACAAGTTTGCAAGACCGCTACTTGGTCTTCTGTTCATACTTTTTCAAAGTTTTACAAGGTTGATGTTAGGGCCTCAGCTGATGCTGCTTTTGGCCACAAGGTTTTGCAGTCGGCAGTGGTCTGACCTGTCTGTTGTTGCCTTTGGGGGGATCCCACTCTACTTTATGGACACTGCTATTAGATGTCCCAAGTGTGATGATTCTTATCTGGAGCATGACGTACTGTATACTAAGAATAATACAATTCTGTGATTACTCACCTGTAGAATTGTTATTATGAGTATACAGTACGTCCTGCTCCACCCCACCCTTGGCTTGCATTATCCTTGGATCCCCTGTATGGTGATTGTTATCTTGTTTTTTTAGTTATTAGTTGGTTCTGTTATCATTCTCCCGGCTTCTCGTTAACTGCTTTTCAATGCTGGGGATTGTGGGAGGTCCCGGGTATTTGAGGGGCCGGGAGGAGCCAATTTCGCGGTCTCTACAGTCCAGCGCCATCTGGCGGAGTAATTCCCCAAGTGAAATGATTCTTATCTGGAGCGGGACGTATTGTATACTCCTAATAACAATTCTACAGGTGAGTAATCACAGAATTGTATTTTTGCCTTCTCTGTTTCCTAATCCTAGTAACCCTAAGGAAAGGGTTTTGCATTCTTTGGACGTAGTCAGAACCCTAAAGTTCTATTTGGTGACTACTGAGTCCTTCAGGAAGACTGATGCTCTTTTTGTGCTTCCGTCTGGACCTAAGAAAGGCCTGGTTCCGGCTAAGTCCACTATCAGTAAGTGGATACGTCAGGCTGTGATTCAGGCCTACTCTGCTAAGGGGAAGGAACCTCCCTTCCGCCTTACTGCTCATTCTACTCGTGCTATTGGTGCCTCTTGGGCTTTTCAGCACCAAACTTCTGTTGAACAAGTTTGCAAGGCCGCTACTTGGTCTTCTGTTCATACTTTTTCAAAATTTTACAAGGTTGATGTTAGGGCCTCAGCTGATGCTGCTTTTGGCCGCAAGGTTCTGCAGGCGGCAGTGGCTTAAACTGTCCCCTGTTACTTTTGGGGATCCCACCCTACCTTACGGACACTGCTATTGGATGTCCCAAGTGTAAGGAATATCTTCTGGAACAGGACATGCTGTATACTTAGAATAATACAAATCTGTGATTACTCACCTGTAGAATTGGTATTATATGTATACAGCACATCCTGTTCCACCCCACCCTTGTTATCATTGTCTTTAGGTACCTCTTTATGGTGATTATTCTTATGTTCAAATTTTCATTTAATGGTTATAGTTCTCCCGGTCTCTTGCTAACTGCTTTTCAATGCTGGGGATTTTGTGGGAGGTCCCGGGTATTTATGGGGCCGGGAGGAACCACTTTTCTGTCTCTGCAGTCCAGTGCCATCTACTGGAGTATATCCCAAGTGTAAGGAATATGTTCTGGAACAGGACGTGCTGTATACATATAATACCAATTCTACAGGTGAGTAATCACAGAATTGTATTTTTATGGCACCCAGCGGGGATCTTAGTATGGCACTGTGCTCTACTGTCCCGCGTTGGTAACTACAAATAGTAAATAGTAAGTCGGATGCTGTACCTTATTCAAAAGTTTGAATGCAGGCTACCCCATTTATTTGTGCTTGGGAGTTGAGGGAGTCTTTCCTTTCAACTTTCTCACTCTGCACTGGAGCCGGGTATTAGAATACAAAAACAAAAAACAAAACATCAACATTTAAAACTAGAGTCATTTGTTAAGAAGGATCTGTGGGTACTGGTAAACCCACAGGCTAAATAACAAGCAGCCAAGCAGTTGCTGCCAAAGCCACAAAGATACTTTCATGCATGATATCTCAGAGAGGGAAAAATGCATACTTCCCACCCAGTGGAAGTTGGCAATGACAGGATTGGGATGCAGCACAGACAACAAAACTATCAACGCCTGTTTTACCTTCCATTAGACCAGGCTATGCCCAGCTGAAAAGGTGTTCAGTCGGGAAACTCAACCAACCATTGCATGTATTGTATTATCTGTCAATTTTAATAGGCAGAACGCAGTGTTCCAACTGTCTAGGTGGTCTATATAGACAAGAGGGTCGATTCAAAGAAACATGTAACAGCTTTGATTTTGGTGCCGATCATCCTATTTCTCCCGTACGCTCGTGCGCTCGTATGAACTTGCGAGTGATTCTATAAGCAAATACGTTTCTATCCTAAAATGTACGTCCGTTCGTATGGCAGTTCGGGAATCAGACCTATGTCAGTTTCCATCCTGAATTTTCCGTTTCATTTCTCAGGTTGCAACATTGGCTTTGCCCTTTTTCCTTTTTTGTCTGGACGTAAATCCTTCTGATCTTGTGGCTGCGCACTACAAACTTACCTCATTAAAGTGCATTCTAAATATTTGGTCTTTTATTTTTCTTTATTTCATTCATTTTGTAGTAACCAACCATTAATGAATGCATTTGCATAAGTAAATCTTACTTTGTTTAATTTTTAGTTAACTTGCATTTTTTACTTGTGGATTTAATTTTAATATTTTGGCTTCAAATGGTACAACTTAAAATTTTGGGTGTGGTTACCCACACCCTCTACATACAGATTTGCTCTCACAAATTAAAAAAACACCCAGCAACTTCAGCATGTTATGAGCCTAGAAACAGCCAAGATGGCGGCTCAGGTATTCTCGGGCAGCCTGCAAACAGAAAGGGCCTTGTGACTGTGTTGCTCTGCATTCTTTGATTTCTGACCTTTCCGTGCCCCCAGCTCTGCTGTGTCTGTGCAAAATACAGCAGTAACCCACATCCTGCATCCCGCTCTCCTCTCCTCAGTAAGTGTGATGCATCTGACCAAAGATGTGCTTAAATAATTAAACAAAGCAAAGGTAAACAACTACACCAATAAATGCAATCTAAAAATATTATTCTAGTACATCAATTTAAAAATAAATAACAAAGGACATAAGTTTCTTTAATTAACGCAAATATATTGCAAAATAAAGGTTTACATGCAAAGGACTAATTAAGGTCCACATTAAAATGCTTTTATAAGGCATACATGAATCAGGTATGCATTGCCATACAATTTATGGCCTCGGCCATGCTGATACATGCAGTACATTGGAGCTCAAGACGCGCAGACTCCTCCACATAGCCAAAAACCTGTTCAAGAACAGCAATCCGACTGCTAAAAGGTGTCGGCAGTGGCTTTCTTTTAAAACGTATTTAGAGGTTTGAAAACTGTTCTCTGAATCACACCTAAACACATCCGATTATCCTAAGTTTTACGTTTTCATCCTAAGTTTTAGGATTTGATCCTAAGTTTTACGTTTTCATCCTAAAATTTAGGAACGAACTTCCGATGATCGTAAGAGCATATACGCATTCGTACGTAGGCTCGTGCGAGTCGGAAATGGCCAAAAAAACAGGAAAAAATGACTAACACCCACCCAAACTTACGATTCTCGATCCGAAATCAATTAACTTTTGCTCTTTGAATCGAGGGGATGGAGTACAAGAGAGAAGGTCAATCTGGGTGAATGAGCTCTTTCAGATATGCCCAAATATGCATTGAGTGTGGCCAGGTGCAGACCAGTTGCTTCTAGGCACAACTAGATTGTGGGTACGTTTGTTACCAGGATAAGGAACCCAGTAACCCTTGCTTTGAACATATATACAGATTAAGGGGAAAGTGCCGACTCATTTCCCCATAGTATTTCCAGAGACTTATTGCACACACCCAACAATTATATATAAAATATATATATATTTATTAGATCAATATAACATAAAAAAACATACAACTATGACATATTAAAAAACATAAAAGACAAGCTAATCTCTAATTTGCCACAAGAGGGGGCTGTAGTTCCGAGCTGTACCAGACATCCCTATATTCCATATATTTCAGACATCAAAAAATTCTTATTCATAATATAATGTGCTAAAAGATATAAACTAAATTTAAAGTGCAATGTGCAATAGCCAAAGTGCATCAATCACATAGAGAAAATATAATACAAGCCGTATCAAATACCTGAAAGCCAATATATATGCAAAGGAGAACAAAACATTAGAAAAAATATATATAGTGCTACTTATCTTGTGATGCCAGACAGCAAAGATGCCCCCCCCCCCTCTGAAAACCCCACGCATTCCGAGACAATCCCGTCTCTTTTTCAAGGCAGAGTGCTCAACAGGAAGGTACTATGGGTCCTCCTTATGTACCCACCTTCCTACGCTACCCCGCAGCTGTAATTAGAAGCCGGTGAGCGACGAACGCACTCCGGCCGGAAGTGCGTCACGTCGCCCAACCGGAAATGACGTCACCCACGCTCCAGCATGGAACGCGGAAGTGCGTCTCCGTAGCGATCTGCCGAGATGAGCCTGCCCTCCCCCTGCAGCAGGGAGGTATTAGTGGCTCATCTCACAGAGCGCGGAGCAGGAATGGGAGCGAGGAAGGACCCAGCGGACCCGCTTCTAAAAACAAACATTTACAACAAACAACATACCAAATACAAGTCTTATTATAAGCTATATATACATATCTTATCACTATACATTTTTGATAACAATAAATACCATCTGTGTGTTGTTATGCTGGCGTCTTTACTATCATTTTCTTAAGCCTAATTTATTACTGAGCAGCATCCACATAGTATTGTGTCACCCTCACTGGTGGCATATATTCGCTGCAGAAGGTGAATTATGAATACAGAATGTATTTGCTCACTACCCATGGATCTAATTTACTATTCCTAATAAGGGCATCTATACTAACTAGGAATCTATGGAACCTATTTTCAAAAGCTACAATATCCTTCACACGATAGTTCAGTGAGGCTCATAGAGCTCTCAAAGTACTGGTGAAGGAAAAGGAATAAAAGGGGGGGGGGGGGAGGGAGAGAGAAAGGGAAGGGGGCGGGGGGGGCAACAAAGTAAACATAGCCCAGGGAATAGTATATGAAGACAACTTTAAAGTGGACCATCACCCTCCCGTGATCGGCTCGGGAATCTATAAGATTCCCGGGCCGATCACCTCCCTCACCGCGGGACATCCCTCACCTCCCTCACCGCGGGACATCCGAGATCGGGATGTCCCGCGGGGGGAAACCCCCCCCAAACGCCCCAAAACCCCTCTAGACGTGCCCGCGCCGGCCGTCTGTGAATGGCCGACGCGCGGGAGGCGGCGGCGGAGGAGCCGCTTGTCCGTTGCTGTCAGATCGCTTGTCCGCGGCCACGTGGGAGCAGGGAGAGGTGAGTTTTTCGGGTGATCGGGGGGGTTTCACACACCCACCGAAGTGGACCAAAACCCAGGATAGTCCACTTTAAGACCTAGGATGGGAATTACTGCTTAGTCTAGGACAAAGTTGCAAGCCAGTATGTGGAGAGACCCATGTTAGGCTTAATATAGGGGGGCTAAAGAGACCAAAAAACCCTCTACTTAGGTAAAGGAAAAGAGTGGCTTTCCTAGAACGGAAAGTATTTGCACAGTACCCAGTCCAAGGACAGATAGCATTACCCATCTACCCTTGCAGTAGGTGGAGCTATGCAAATCATCTTATTCTAATAGTGTGCCATACACTAGAGGGCGAACTTCTGCAGAGATGAATATGCAAAAAAGAAAGCCCCTTCCGGTCCATATATACCTGGGATGCCCCGTCCCTACATGCCTGTGGTGTTATTATGGCCGGGTTCCCACCCCCCTTCCGGGTCCCTGATTTCCCTTAAGGGGGGCTGGCGGGCCATCATCCTCGGTCGCTCCCTTTTCATTATTAAGATTTATATATGAGTGTATGTGTGTTGGTGTTTCACTTTACTTTGTGTTGTGTGTGAGTGTGGATCTCCTGAAAGTATCCCTGGATGAATTGGTGCATGGTACTTTAGTATCCTGTGGTGGCTTTCCTGTTAGCCTGGGGAGCTTCTCTCCCTCAGGCTGTGTTAAGAAAAGGGGGCGGGGCCCCGTCCCCTCATTCGGCGCATTTTGCTGGGGCTTCACTTGCCAGATCCGCGCTGCTAGGAGGGGGGTGGGGCCGGAAAAGCGCGCCTTCGACGCTGGCCCGCCCCCCTTCTCTTCCTGCTTCTCGGCTTCTCCTCAGATCGGGGGCCATTTTTGCTGCCTTGCTGCGGTTGCTGCTGCCGTTCTTGGGGACAGGTAGGGGCCTGCTGGCCACCTCTGTCACTTGGGGGTCCCTCTCTGGTGGGGGGCCACCTGTGGTGCTGGTTTTTTGCAGGTCTTGCCATTTTATTATTTAATTAAAATTATATATATATATATATATATATATATATATATATATATATATTATTTACTGTATAGTAATTGATATGCCTTATTGTGTGTTGCCTATTGCTTCAGTATTGTGCATGTTAAGGGGTTCCTCCTGGTCCTGGGGTCCCTAGTGTAAATTTGATCACCTCAAATCCTCCCACCGAAACTTTTAAGGGGCATCCCGGGTTGCTTAGGCGTAAATTCCCTGCGGTCTTGCGACTGACCACAAAAATCACCATATGGAGGCTACACAGGATACTGGGCTCGGGCTCCCTCTGGGACAATCCGGGCCATGTGTGGGGTGTGGGGTATCCCTTACGGGGGAGAATGTGTGCTGATCTGTATACCATGTGTACCAAACGCTATAACACGGCAGTCTGGTACCCAGCCTTCTGGGTCGGCTCCTCCCGCTTCATCGCCTTCCCCTCCCTGCCTTATCGGTACCCCAAGTGACATTGGTGCCAGCGGGGGGGAGCACTCTGATGTTTGTGCTAGGTTGACCAGCATCGAGAAATTTATTGGTAGCATGGTGGGCAAGAAGGCCCAGGCTAAAAAGAGACATTTGTCATCGGCCCAGCCCTTGTGGGATGTTGACGACGATTCCATTGATTTGTCGGATTATTCCCAGTTAGAGGAGGGGGAATTGTATGAGGAAACGGAGACTGACTATGTACAGTCTGGTGATGCTGATGTCGGGCAGGCGCTGGGGGATGCCATCGATGCGGCCACTGTTTTGTCACATCTATTGGAGGTGTTGGATATTGACCCGCCTGAGGCGCCTCCTCTGAAGAAGGGGGAATTTTTGGGGGCCCGTAAGCCCCGTCTGGAATTTCCTACCCAGGGTCACTTTGATGCGCTGATCCTGAAAGAATGGGAAAGGCCCAGTCGGCTTCCTGGTAATCCTCAGGGATGGGATAAGAAGTATGCTTTCCCGGTGGAGGCGGTTAAGCAATGGTCTTCTCCTCCCGAGGTCGATGCTCCAGTTTTGGGTTTGACCAACTCTTCTGTGCTGAACACCCCTGACGCCACTTCCCTTAAAGTGGACCAACACCTAGGGGTGATCGGCCCGGGAATCTATCCTCACCGTGGGGCATCCGAGATCGGGATGTCCTGCGGGGTGAAACCCCCCCAAAAAGCCCCCAAAAAACCTTACCTTATCGGCGACGGATAAGCCGCCGCTTCCCGCGCGCCACTCTAGCAGTGCGTGAGCCCGCGCCCTGTAAGAGGGACGCGCAGAAGGCGGCGGTGGCTTATCCGACGCTTGTCCGTCGCCGAAAAGGTACGTTTTTTGGGGCTTTTGGGGGGGTTTCACACAGCGGGGCATCCTGATCTCGGATGCCCCGCTGAAGTCGACCAACACCCAGGATAGTGAAAATCTTGGGTGTTGGTCCACTTTAAGGATGGCGAGGACAAGCGCCTTGATCAGATGGCGTGTCACGCATTTGCCAGCGTGGGCTCGGCCCTGCGGCCTGTTTGTGCATCTGCCCTAGTGTCGCTTGCTACCAGGTCTCTTATCAGGGACTGGCTGAAGGACGCTCAGTTTGATCCGGCTAGCGCTGAGTTCGCTACCCTTAAGAGATGTGAATTGTTCATGGGTTTTGTCTAGACTGCTATGGAAGATTCTATTGTCACGTGTAGCAGGACTTCAGCCCTATTGGTGGCTATGTGCAGATTGGTCTGGCTCCGACAGTGGACGGCGGATTTTGGGGCCAAGAAGTTGCTTACAGCTCTTCCCTTCCTGGGTGCGCGGCTGTTTGGAGATAAATTGGATGCTGTTGCCAAGGGAGGTAAATTACCTCAGCGGAGGAAACAGCTCCGTCCCTTTCGGGGGGCTGGCTCGTTCACTCCTTCCTTTCGAGGGGCCAGAGCGGCTAGAGGTTTGGCCTTCTCGGGTGTCAGGGGCTCGTCCTGGAACAGGGGCAGAGGTCGGGCACGTCCCGCGGCTGCCTGGGGTTCCAAGCCCAAGCCCGCATTTAAACCGGCTCAGCAATGAAGGGGCGCCCTCACCCGCACGGGTGGGGGGACGGCTGCGGCTCTTCTTCCAGGTCTGGGCCCGGGAGGTCACAGACAATTGGATTTTGGAAGTGGTCTCCTCCGGGTACAAACTGGAGTTCGAGTACTGGCCGCCTCCAAGATTCTTAAGATCTCGGGTGCCCTCGGACCCTCAGGCTGCACAGGGGCTCCTGTTAGCAGTAAAAAACCTTCTGGACATGGGAGTTATTTGCCTGGTGCCTCAGTTGGAGAGAGGCAAGGGTTACTACTCCAACCTTTTCACGGTTCCCAAAAAGGAGGGTTCGGTGAGACCCATTCTAGATCTCAAGGTTCTCAACAGGTTTATCAGAGCTAAAAAGTTCCGCATGGAGACTCTGCGCTCGGCTATCAATTCCCTTCGCCAAGGGGATTTTATGACATCCGTAGACATCAAGGATGCGTATCTGCATGTTCCGATTTTTCCGGCACATCAGATTCCTCCAGTTTGCGGTGGAGGATCAACATTTTCAGTTAGTAGCTCTTACCTTCGGACTGACCTCGGCGCCGAGGGTCTTCACCAAGGTCTTGGCGGGAATAATGGCTCTGCTAATGGCTCAGGGCATTCGCATTGTGCCTTATCTGGACGACCTGTTGATCTCGGCTTCTTCCCTCCGTCAGGCGGAGCTGGACACCCACCAGGTGGTGTTGACTCTGGAGAGGTTCGGGTGGGTGGTCAACCGCCCCAAGTCTTCTCTCTCTCCGTCACGAGTGATTTCATTTCTGGGCATGAACCTGGATACCATTCAGGCCAGAGTGTTTCTGCCACAGACCAAGGTGCAGGGGATTCAGGATCTGATCAGCCTTCTTTGGGCCAGTCCTTGTCCCTCTATCCGACAGGGAATGAAACTGGTGGGCTTGATGGTGTCCTCCTTCGAGGCGGTACCGTTTGCACAGTTTCACATGAGATCTCTTCAACTTCACCTATTGACGCATTGGGACAGGTGTCCACAGTCATTGGATCAACCTTTCAGAATGTCTCCCACGGGTTCGGCAGTCCCTTCGGTGGTGGCTGGAGTCGAGCAACCTGTTGAAGGGCAGATCCTTTCTGGTCTCTTGTTGGGAGACGGTTACCATGGATGCCAGCCTGTCGGGCTGGGGAGGTTATTGGAAAAGTCATCAGTTCAGCGGGGTGTGGGGTCCTCAGGAGGCTTACACCCCCATCAATGTCTTGGAGCTCAGAGCCATCCGACTGGTTCTGGCATGGCTGACCTCACATTTACAGGGTCTACCGGTTCAGGTTCGTTCAGACAACCGAACGGCGGTAGCTTACATCAATCACCAAGGAGGGACTCGCAGCAGGAGTGCCCTCAGGGAAGTCTCTCTGATCCTGAACTGGGCGGAGAGCAATGTTCCTTGCATTTCGGCAGTCTACATTCCGGGAGTGGAGAACACAGAGGCGGATTCCCTGAGCAGGGGATCCTCTCGCCAAGGAGAGTGGTCTCTCAACCCCGAGGTTTTTCTGGATCTTTGCCGCAAGTGGGGGACTCCGTAGGTGGATCTCTTTGCCTCGAGGCACAATCACAAACTTCCGGCCTTTGTGTCTCTTTCTCGGGATCCTCTAGCTCTGGCAGTGGATGCCTTGTCCCTTGCTTGGAAGGATCTGGGTTTTCTGTACCTGTTTCCGCCCGTCTCCATGCTGGGCAAGGTAGTTCACAAACTGGTTCTAGAAGGGGCACCTGCAATTCTGGTGGCTCCAAGGTGGCCAAGAAGGGTTTGGTACGCAGACGTTGTAAGGCTGGCCGTAGATCAGTACCGGCTTCCCATGTTGCCTGATCTGTTATCTCAGGGTCTACTACTTTACCCCAATTTACAAACGCTGGCTTTGACGGCTTGGCTGCTGAAAACGTCATTCTTAAGGAGGAAGGTTTGTCTGCGGCCGTTGTTCAGACCTTGATTAGAGCTAGGAAGCGGTCCTCTTCTGGCATTTACTATAGGACTTGGAGGTCCTATATTGATTGGTGTGAGGCAGGGCCTTGCCTTGTAAGGTTTTTTTTTTTGGTTCCTAGGATTTTGGAGTTTCTTCAGCATAATCTGGATCTTGGGTTCCAGCTTAGTACTTTGAAAGGACAGGTTTCTGCTCTGTCGGTTTTCTTCCAGAGGTCTTTTGCCTTACACCCGCTGGTTAAGACCTTTTTCCAAGGGGTTGCGCATGTGCGGCCCCCTCGAAAGGCTGTGGTTCCTGTTTGGGATTTGAATTTGGTTCTTTCGGCTCTCCAGGTTCCTCCTTTTGAGCCGTTACAGGATATTGCTCTTTCAGTTCTCACTCAGAAGGTTGCTTTCTTGGTGGCTATTTCCTCTGTTCGGCGGGTCTCTGAGTTGGCGGGTATGTCGATTCAGGCCCCTTACTTTGAGAGACACCAGGATAAGGTGGTTTTTCGTTTTAAGCCAGATTTCCTTCCTAAGGTGGTGTCTGCTTTCCATCTCAATCAGGATATTGTTCTCCCTTTCTTGTGTCCTAAGCCTAACAATGACAAGGAGAGGTTTCTGCACAATTTGGATGTTCGCTGTGTGAAGTACTATTTGGTGACTACTTCTTCCTTCTACAAGAGGGACGCTTTTTCCGTGGTGCCCTGCGGGCCCAGGAAAGGTTTGGCGCCTGCTAAGTCTACGATTAGCAAATGGATTAGTCAGGCCATTGTTGGAGCCTATTCTGCTAAGGGGAGGACTCCCCCTTTTAGGGTCACTGCGCACTCTACTAGTGCTGTTGGTGCATCCTGGGCTTTTCAACACCAGGCTTCTGTTGAATAAGTTTGTAAGGCTACTACTTAGTCTTCCTTTCATACTTTTTCCAAGTTTTACAAGGTTGATGTGCGGGCTTCAACGGATGCTGTTTTTGGCCGCAAGGTTCTGCAAGCTGCAGTGGTTTGAGTTGGTACATTCTTTACTGTTTCTGGTTCCCACCCATGACGGACACTGCTATTGGATGTCCCACATGTCATGAAGATCGAAGTGGAGTGTATGGCACACTTAGAATAATACTGTTTTGTGAGTACTCACCTGTAAAACGGGTATTATGAGTGTGCCATACACTCCACTTCGCCCCACCCCCTTTTTTTCAGGTATTCTGGAGCTTTTATATGGTGAACCATTGGTTATAGTTGGTTCTTCCTGGTCCCCTTACTGCTTTTTTACACTGGGAAATTGGTGGGAGGTCCCAGGTATATATGGACCGGGAGGGGCTTTCTTTTTTGCATATTCATCTCTGCAGAAGTTCGCCCTCCACTGGAGATTACCCACATGTCATGAAGATCGAAGTGGAGTGTATGGCACACTCATAATACCCATTTTACAGGTGAGTACTCACAAAACTGTATTTTTACGTCTCTGTGCCATCCAAGGCCCTTTAGAACCGCTAAGGGTGCAATGCCAAGGATAAGCTTTAAATTTTATACAGCCAGACACATCCAACTATTGGACACGTGTTTCGAGCTTTAGGCTCTCATCAGCACTAGGGCAAATACCTCTTGCTGTATGGGGGGTGAGACTTGGTGAGTACCAAAACATGGAGAGACCCATGTTAGGCTTAATATAGGGGGGCTAAAGAAGTGCTTAGTCTAGGTAAACCTGTAAATAATATACAGCCCCTATTTACAGATGTTATAAACAAATGCACACTAGGCAACTTGAAGAGGGGACATATAATTCAGGCCCATATAGGAGTTTATCCTTGATCAGTCCCAGGGAGGACTCCTTTCATTCATTGGTATCATTTGTGCGAAGTAAATTTCTTTAGATCCAGGTAGAATATTAGGGGGACCGCGGGAATGACATCCAGGTAGAATATTAGGGGGACCACGGGAATGACATCCAGATGGGAGGCTCAAGATATTCCACACATTCCACGATTCAATGGACGTCCACCGTATTTCCCTTATCTAGTGAATTACACACAAACATATAGTGAGGCAGTGTACCTACCAATACAAACCAAAAAGTGGTAATCAATTCCTAATGTGATTACCAAATGATTACAATAAAGCAAACAAAAAAAAAGGCACTCACCAAAACTAGCTATCCCCCAACAATTGTCCCCAAGTCCATCTCCCAAGAATTTACCCCCCCCACACACACACATAGCCCCCACCCCTTACAACCCCCCAAAAACCAACAAAAAGTGAATTTAACCCAGAAATGGGGAAAAGGAAATGTCCTCATTGAGTCCGCTTGGTTGTTGAGCATCCAGTTGGAAAATCTATCTTAGTTCCCACTGTTGTAAATCTTTTTTTAATGCCCCCCGGATATTCCGTTGTACTTTCTCCAATCCTACTACCTGTAGGCCTTCCCAATTCCCCCCATGTTGTCCCAAAATGTGCATGGCCACAGGTGGCACTGGTCGTCCCTGTTCGATTTTTCTCCGTCCCAACCGATGTTTCTCCGTCCCAACCGAATTGAAGAAAGGTGTGCCTGGATGCTGGCCTTCAAAGTGTTTTTAGTCTCGCCTACATAGATTTTTGAACAGGCACAGACAATCAAGTACACTACTCCGGTAGTCCTACAATTTATAAAGTGCCTAAGAGGATGTACCTTCCCTGTTTTGGAATTGGTCACTTTTTTCTTAGGTATCATATATGTGCAAATGGAGCAACCTCCACATGGGAAGCTCCCTTGTGTCCTAGCACCCTGTAGCCTGGCCTGGAGAAATGACTCTTGCAAATCCTATCCGCCAGGTTTGGGGCCCTTTGCGCTACCATTTGTGGGCCTTTCTTAACCCACCTGGCCAAATATGGGTCACTTTTAAGTATGCTCCATTGTTTTTGTAACACCTACCGCAGCTGTCCCCACTGATTGTTATAACGGGTAATATATCTTACCTCAGCTTCATATTTCTTTTTCTTTTTGGGTACCAGCAAATATTCCCTAGGAGTCCGTTTTGCCCTTTCCAATGCCCTTCTCACCCCAAATTCTGGGTATCCTCATCCCAGAAAACAATCTGATAGAGCTGTAGATTGATTGATTGATGAATTCCTCCTCAGAGGAGCAGTTCCGTCTCAATCTAAGGAACTGCCCCACTGGTATACCTTGTTTTAATTTTTTGCCATGGAAGCTGTTATAATGTAATAGATTATTGACTGCTGTGGTCTTCCTAAATAGGGTCATTTCTAAATAGCCATTATCTCGTTTAAGAATTGTCAGATCCAAGAAATAGACTTTAGTATCTGAAATGTATGACGTAAGGAAGATTTTAAGCTGGTTATCATTGAACATGTTAATAAAATCAATGCATTCCTCCTGAGTACCCTGCCATAGCAGGAGTACGTCATCAAGATAACGAAACCATCCTAGGATCTGGTGATGATATTTTGCAAGTTCAGTTCCAAACACTATTTCCCTCTCCCACCACCCTAGAAATAAATTGGCCACTGATGGGGCACAACGTGCCCCCATCGCTACGCCACATATTTGTCTGTAAAAGGAACCATCAAAAGTAAAAAGATTGTGTGTGAGCACAAAATTCAGTAAATTGATAGTAAATTTCTGTTGTCGATGGTCCCTTTGATTACCCATTTCTAGAAAATATTTACACGTCTGAAGAGCTAGGGTGTGGGAGATTGTTTGTGTAGTTGAGTGTAAAGGGCTTCCACGTCTAACACGGCCAACAAAACCCCGTTCTTTACATGGATTTGATTAAGTTGATTGAGTAGATCCATAGAGTCCGTGATATAGGACTCCAAGGAGAGTACATGGGGCTGCAATTGTTGATCAATATATGTGCAGGCTTTTTCTGTCAAACCCCCGATACCCACCACAATGGATCTTCCCGGCGGACAACGGGGGTTCTTATGGGCAGCACATAAAAGGTTTGAATGATCGGATGTTCCACTCTTAAGCCCAATGTATTCTGACTGATAGTTCCTGATCGATAAGCTTCATTGATAAATAGATCAAACTCGGTTTTGTTTTTGGGTATGCGGTTGGCAGCCAATTTCTCATAGTTCGCCAGATTAAGGAGTTGCCGAAGGACTTAGTTTGTATAGAACGCTGTGGACATAACCACGATATTTCCGCCCTTATCGGATTCCTTGATGGTAATATCCGTGCATTTCTGCAGATCTTGAATGGCTGCCAGTTCACCCCTAGTCAAATTACCAGGGACATGCTGTATTTTCAGATTTTTAATTTCTTCACTTACCACATGAAAGAAGGTGAAGATTGCTGGACTTATCGTCCAGGGGGGCGTATATTTGGAGGGCTTTTGAAAGCCTGAGTCCCCAATCGGGGGTACCTCCTGCTCCTCTAGCAATGCTGCCAGGTCATCAATAGCAATGCCCTCCTGCCAGTCAATCGCAGTATTAGTATGTTCGGGGGCCTAAAAATATTTTTTTAGGAGAAGTCTCCTACAAAATAAAAACAGATCTTTAATTGCCCCAAATGTATCTAATGAGATGTTAGGCGCAAAGAAAAGTCCCCTAGAAAGTACTGACCTTTCTTCAGTGGTAAGTGGTCGCTCTGAGATGGTCACTATTGTTAATTCCTGTTTATCCCTTATTGCTTCTGCAGATTGGTTTTAATTCTGGTGAATGCATTGTGACATACAAGGTACATGTCCTATGTGTACCTGTAATACAAATAAAAACAGAGTTTATTTAAAAATTATTATTTATCAGAAACGATTTTGTATAAGAAATGTATTCTTTCTATTGATGATTTTGTCTGTGCTGATTGGTGAATGCAATTTTGTTCTTATAAGAATCATGCGTATTTAGACTATGCCCTCTGTTATCCTCGTCGTCTGTACTCAAACTAAATGTATATATTTCTTTGTTTAAATCATGGCTGTTTACTACCTCTTGTTACAATGTTAAAAAAGGAACATACAGGAATTTCACCTTTCCATGTGGTGGTCCTCCATGCGCTGGCATCCCTAATTGGTATCTTCCCAGGTTGCCCCATACATTGACCTTCCTTCTGCTCCCACGGTGCAGACTCGAACAAGAGCATGTTCACTGATTGGTGCGCTCAGCCAATCAGGATGCTTGCTGTCACTCGGATCCCTTCGGTGCCGCTGTCAGCTAAGCACCCGAGCTGCACCGAAGGGAGACTAGTGCGCCACCAGCCGTATCCCCCGTTCACCTTGCAGCAATGGTGTGCCCGCGCCGCTCATTCCAAAAGGACAGGTGCGTGCACGGCTAGAGGTAAGCGGATATGTGGCCGCAGCAAGGGCATGGGACAAAGTGAGTGGATCTGGGCATCTGGGAGGTTCTACATCTTTTAGACTCCAGGGCCACCGATGTTCCTTTTTAAATTAGGCTTAAGGATATTAGGCTGAAGTGGGCAGCGTTTTCCTATTCACGTTCTCTTAGTAAAAGTGATGTTTTACTAAGTGGTGATGTTGGTTGATGATTCTTGTATTTTTATAAAATTTTTTTTTTGTATAAGTATTTAAGTATATTATTTTTATATCTTGTTCATATTAAAATACAATTTTTAATTTAGAACTTGCTTTATGCTTTTATGATCCGTTGATTAGTTACACATCCACCATGACTAATAGGTGTCATGATATAGTTAGTGCTGATTTTGTTGATAAGTGGATATTGAAATGCATTAAGCGTAATCCCTCAAAGCAGACCTCCGTTCAGGAAAATAATGTTTAGTGATTTGCTTTCTTAATGGCGTATGCTGGTTGAGAGATCTTCACCCCATAAACATGTGGAATATTTGCGCTCCTAGAATTACACTGCAGCCGACATCTTGGTTCACAGCTGAGAGGCCCCAATTACACATGAGTTGGGGGGATGGTGGAGAGCTTTTGCTAGCACACAAACACACTTCCGTTGAGCTAAAAGATTCCTTATGATCGGCCCAACCAGCCAGATAGATTTTCTGAACAGAATGTTAAGATAATGCTCGCTGCATTGAAGATCATCATGGCTGCGGTATGCTTGTGTGATATTGTCTCTCTAAACAGGGCAGGCTGGAGCTTGGCATCTTGCTAAATGCAGCCCACACCAAACTGAGAGAGATTTACCTCAGAAAAGGGATTAGCGTCTCTTATGTTACACACACATGCGCTGAATCAACAGCTGTTAGAGTGTATGAATGTAACTGGGTTCAGCTGCCACAGAGTTGTTAACAAAATTGTTACACTGTCCAGGAGCATTCTGAGCAGTGCTAAGTTATTACAGCTGATGACTTTTTACTTCTGGCCAGAGATAAAGCATTATTTCAAGGAGATTTAGGTTTTGTTCACACCTCTTTGATGCATTAAGACCAAGCGTTTTGTAAATATGCCAGAGGGGCATTGTATCAATACAAACACTGTACTTTTGATGTGTTTACATTTTTTGAAAGAAAAACTTTTTTTTGCATAATAAATAAATGGTAAAGTCTATGGTAACGCAACGCAGGTACACTGCATTGTACGTGCCTTGCGCTTGTGTTGTCATAGACTTCTATTGACCTGCACTGTTATAACGTTGTGCTGATAAAGGTGTCTGCAGTGGTTTTTTAATGCGTTGCGTAACGCAATGCAGATATGTGAACTATTCCATCTAGAATAACGTTTACTCTGAGTTGTAACACCGCAACACAGCGGTGTGTGAACAGAGCCTTAGGGTCATTTTGACTGTAGGACTGAGTTTTTTACAAGCTGGCTGCCCCCATGCAGTTTAATAGCATAGAAGCTCCCTGCTATCCCACAACATCTAACGCTCTCAAATATATTACATTACTGAGAGACTTGTTTTAGGGAAGCAATTTACTAACCTTTGATTTTTTGACTGGAGGTCCGCTTTAAAGTGGACCAAAACCCACGTATTCCGCTAGACTCCTACCCCCACCCGGAAACTTACCTTCTTCCCTGGTCCAACGACGCATGTGTGAGTGGCAGCCGCATCCCAGCTAGGCTTTATTGAATAGAGGCGCGGGTAAGCTCCTGACCAGAGGGAAGCGGGGATGCGGCCGCCGGCGCGCTTGGGTCCGCTCACTAGGATGACCTGCAAGACAAGCAGATCCGAGCGTGCGGATTGGACGAGAGGCAGAGCAGGCGCTGTAGGATCGGGAAAGGGTTAGTCGACCTGGGGAGCTACACACAGCGTGGCACCCCAGATCAAGGTGCCCAGGGGGCAAGGACCGGAACCCAGGTTATGGAGAGCCAAAGATATTCTGATTAAAGTGGACCAAAACCCAGGATTTGGAAAAAAAAGAGGGATAGCGGGGATGCGGCCCGCATATGCGCCGTTGGACGGGGATTGAGGTAAGTGTAGTGGGCGACCTGGGGGGGTTTCACATAGTGGGGCATCCCGATTTTGGATGCCCCGCGGGAAGGGAATGGATCGGCCCGGGAATCCCGCTTGGTTTTGGTCCGCTTTAAGGAAGTCCAAATAACATGTATTGCTTCTATAAAAAAAATATTTGATCTATTAGAAAATGTTTCCAGCAATGCTGACTTATAGCAGTTACTGGCAGAAGCTTCATCAGAAAAGTAGGAACATAATATGCAATGTAATGCATAACATAAGCCCTCTACTGCAGAAATTATTGAATTGAGTATTGAATAGTAATGGAGCAGATGTGCAGAGAAAATCATATCCCATTAAATCACATGAAATAGACTCTACATCTACCGAAATAGTCAATTTGTGGTTCAAAAGGTTTCTGTGACCTGCCCCATTAGTGGTTTAATAAAAAATATACCAGGGGACTCTAAAGCTTGAACATAAGAAATTATCTGTTTTACACAGCAGAGACAATGAAAAGATAGGAATGTGATGTTGCATTTGTGTTGGAAAGAGGGGCACATATCTGGGTTTTGATGCTCAGCGAAGCAGATTTCTGTTAATACATCTCAACATTTTAGAACCCATAGAAGGTAAAGTGTGGTGTACTCTGCTCTACTTTTAAAATCTGAAAATCGGCAGCTTAGGTCTATGGATGTGGGAAAAATGTTGCATTAATTCAAAGATATAAAAAATAAGACAAGTATGTTGGGGTCAGGAAGAGTAACAGATGAGCCAGGTACTGTTTAAAGTGGACCAACACCCAGCGGTATCGTCCTGGGAATCTATAAGATTCCAAGGCCGATCCAATCCCTCCCCGCGGGGCATCCAAAATCAAGATGCCCCGCTGTGTGAAACCCTCCAGGACGCCCGCTGCACTTACCTGAATCTTACCTGAATCAACGGCGCATGCGGGGGCCGCATCTCGCGCTTCTCTTTGTGAATGGCCGGCGATTGTGGATATTTCGGTCCCAAAAGCCCCCAAAAAGAAGGGGGATTTATTTAACCAGGAAAAGCAGAGAGCAGTTTTTTTATGGTGCAATCGCATTATTCCTCACCTTATGGAATAATTGTCAGTTTAGAAATGCTCCATTGACCAGCCACAATGGCTAAGTTAGCCCCTTTTATTTCGCAGGTGGAGGTTTGCGAATAGTCCTACTTTACACCTCTTTTTCCATCATGGGGGTTTAATGAGGACCTGAATAGACAGGAAGTTGTTAAAACAACTGGACTCTTAAGACCCGTTCGGGTTATTCACGGAAGTCACGCTCCCAGTTGATCAAGACCATTTGGGATATCAACAGGTATGTTATCTCGGCTATGGATGATTTGATCAGGTTAAGTGCCAGAGGCCTAGCTCTGGTGGTAGCTTTAAGGTGTACTTTATGGCTAAAGCAATGGTCAGCTGACACAGCCTCTAAGAAAAATTTGGCGGGGCTCCCCTTTCACGAGGGCACCTGTTTGGAGAGTGCTTGAATGGCATAGTAAAGAAAGCTACCAGGGGTAATTTTACTATTCTTCCACAGAAGCGGAAGTTTGGCACCGCTCCTCTGCCTTTTCACAGCAGTAGAGGTTCTGCCTCTTCAGGATACTGAAGAGAATTTTGGAATACGTCAGAATCCCAAGATAAAACAAGAGGTTTCTGGTGGAACAAGGAATACTCCCTTTAAAGCCCCCTCAGGCATGAAGGGACACCCCACTCTTGCGGGTCGGGGTAGGCCTTCTGCATTTTGATCACATTTGGAGCTCCATGTAACAGATCTTTGGATACAGAAGGTCTAGACGGCCTGGCTAATGAAACCTCTATCTTGACAAACAGGGTTATTCTTGATGTGCCACACACCCCGCTTCACCTTTAATATTCTTCACTATTGGGTTAACTCACCGCCAGGTGACGCTGTGCAGAGAGGAAGTCTTGTAACGAGCCCCCTTCCGGCCTATATATACCTGATACCTCCCATTTATCACCAGTATTTTTCTCTCTGCTTGACGACAAGATAGAAGATTGAAGTCTCCTGCTTACAGGTAGCCTGGGTCTTACCCCGGCACCCCCTTTTGGTCTATTTCTGCCCGGTTTTGATTGTTTATACCTTTATGGTGGATTGGAAGCCTCCCAGCCTAGGCTGCTCACTGGGCACTATAGGTGCCTAGGAGCTTATCTCCTCCGCTCGACCCCCTCTTTTGGGGGCAATGCGGCTATCCGGCATGGTGATCCGGAAATGGGATGTCCCTGTCCCGAGGGTCCCCTTAGCCCCTTACTCTCCCGTTACGGTCCCTTCTCCCTTCACTATGGGGGGGGGGGGTTAGAGGGTTGTGTATTGTGTGTGTATTTCACTGTATGACTTTTTGTAACATGTGTGTTTTACTTTCATGCACTTAGCAGACTGCACCGCAAGTGTGCACTCGGTCTGATTGTTCCTCTTATTGTTCCTCTTAAAGAGCTTTCCTTTTAGATAAGTACTGGCCAGCTTGGCCAGTGTTTAGGTCTGCTTTAGGGGGCAGCTGGGGCGGGCCGCGCTGATTGCAGGCTGGCTTGCTGCCTTAGCCTTTGCCATAGCAGCCTCCCTCCCCCGCTGGTCTCCTTGCCGTTCGGCCGCCGCATTGTCAGCGTCGGCTGCGCTGAGTCTTTCCTTCCCTCCCTCCTCCTCCTGCCTTTGTGTTTGGTCCCGTTGTAGTGGCTCATCTGGTAGTAATCCCTTGATGAATGGGCGCACTGATCGGGCTTGAGGGGGGCGGGCTCCGGTGACGTGGAAATGGGGGCGTGGCACCGACGGCAGCGTCATGTGACCGGCCCCAGCCTCACTTACTTCCTGGCTTAAAGGAAGTCACGTGGGGGGGCTCGCTGCCGCACATGGTTTTGTTTACCTCTGGCTCCTACTGCTATTGCTGCTGCTGGCTGCTGCGTCGTCCATGCTGTTGCTGCGGCCGCACTCAGTTCCTTACAGGTAAGCGGCCCCACCTTCTGTGCTTATTTAAAGGCACCTTGGTGCCATGCATAAGTATGTTTGCATGTTGCCACATGTTTGGGGATCTGACTGTTGTTTTTTTCTTCCCCTACAGATCCCGGGAATCCCTGATTTAAGCGGCCTCCCGGCTCTATATTACTTGGCTAGTCTTTTTAAAAAAAAAAAAGAAAGGAAAATTGGGACATTTTTATATATTTATATATATATATATATATATATATATATATATATATGACATATTAAAAAAAAATATATATATATATATAATCTATATTTATATATAGATTATTAAGGGGATCTTCTTTTTGAATTAAATCCTCCCTTCCGGGACATTTACAATAAGGGGGCATCCCGGGTGGCTTATGCCTTTAAAACCCAAAAGAATTGCGAATACCATAAATCACCATATGGAGGCTTCCGTTATTACCGGAAATGGTTCTTCTGAGCCATCTAGGGGGTGCGCATGATGTGGGACTCCCGGCTGATGATGTCTTTGTATGCATTCCTTGTGCAAGGCAGAGCATTGCGCGTCAGTCCGTCGCTCCGGCTGCTGGACCGTCGCAACTTCCATCATCTCCTACCTCTCCCTCCCTGTTCCGGACCCCGCATGACACTGTCAAAAGTGGGGATTCGCAATCCGAGGTGGCGGCGCGGTTGGCCAGCCTCCGGAAAATAGGCCCGTTAAAGCAGGGTCAAAAGCCACTGCAAAACGGAAGCACCTGACTCAGATACCTTCGGCTTCACAGGATGAGGTATGTGAGCCTGTGGAATGGTCCGATGGCTCCCCGGACGAGGGAGAATTCCTGTTGGAGTCAGATGAGCCTGCAGATCAGCTTGAGGCTGATGCGATTGGTCGGCGGGGGTTTCCCTTGACACCCCCTCCATTCTGGCTCAAATGTTTGAAATTCTGAATTTAGATCCGCCTGAGGCTGTCACCCTGCCAAAGGGCCAGTTGTTTAAAGAGCCTCAGCCGCATTGGGTTTTTCCCAGACAACACCACTTTGAGAGGGTGGTCCTTAAGGAATGGGAACATCCCACGCGGTTATCTGGAATCCCTTCCAGTTGGGAAAAGCGTTATCCTTTTCCGCCAGAATTGGTGAAGCTTTGGTCCGTCCCTCCTGACGTCGATACCCCTGTGCTAGGGCTCTCCAGCACGGCTATGGTACAGTCTGCTGAGACCACTGTCCCTAAAGATGGGGAGGATCGTCGGATTTACCAGTACGCTCGCCATGGTTTTATTTATGCTGGGTCAACGATGCGCCCGGTGTGTGCTTCGGCCCTTCTTCTATTGGCGGTTAGGTCTGTAATTCAGGAGCTGTATGGGGATCTCGATCCCACTTGTAAAGAGTTTACTGCGCTCAAGCAGTGTGAATCTTTTGTTTCCTATGTTCTATCCGCTCAGGACGATGCGCTGGCTATGAGTAGCAAGACAGCTGCAATGCTGGTGGCTATTCGTCGGTCAGTATGGCTGCGTCAGTGGTCGGCTGACTCAGCTTCTAAAAAGGTGCTCACAGCTCTCCCCTTTTTGGGCTTGCGTCTGTTTGGTGAGAAAATTGATTCAGTCGCAAAGGGTGGTAAGATGCCACAACGCAAGAGGCCTCGTCGTCCCTTTAAGGGGGCAGGTTCTGGTAGGCCTTCATTTCGGGGATTCAGAGCGGGTAGGGGGGCTTCCTTTCCCGCTACCAGAGGTGCAGGTTGGACTCGGGGGAGGGGACGTGGCCGTCTCGCTCAGTCCTGAGGCACCAAGCCCAAGCCTGCTGGTAAACCCGCTCAGCAATGAGGGGCTGCCCTCACCTGTGCGGGTGGGGGGACGATTACGACACTTCTCCCAGGTTTGGGACCAGGAGATTCCGGACAGATGTATCCGGGAGGTAGTGTCGTCCGATTACAAACTGGAATTCGACTCTCGCCCTCCTTCACGGTTCTTTCGGTCTCGGGTGCCCATCGATCCTTTGGCCGCACAGGGGCTCCTGGCGTCGGTAAAGAATCTGTTAGAGATGGTGGTCATCCGGCCGGTACCGCG
The DNA here is from genome assembly GCA_027917425.1 of Gastrophryne carolinensis. NCBI lineage: Eukaryota > Metazoa > Chordata > Amphibia > Anura > Microhylidae > Gastrophryne > Gastrophryne carolinensis. The sequence goes on from CM051237.1 coordinate 226,519,714, forward strand.
CTTAGAGATAGGCCTCGGGTTTTATTCCAATCTTTTCGCAGTCCCCAAGAAAGATGGGTCAGTCCGTCCCGTCCTGGACCTGAAATTACTCAACAGGTTCATCCGTGTTCGGAAGTTTCGCATGGAAACCTTGCGTACGGCCGTCGGTTCCCTTCGGCAAGGAGACTTCATGACGTCCATAGACATCAAGGATGCTTATCTTCATGTTCCCATCTGCCACGCTCATCAACGTTTTCTTCGATTCGTGATGGAAAATCAGCATTATCAATTCGTGGCACTTCCGTTTGGCCTTACCTCAGCTCCAAGAGTGTTCACCAAGGTGCTGGCAGGGGTCATGGCCATTTTCAGATGTCGGGGAATTCGTGTCGTACCTTATTTGGACGACCTTCTCATCATGGCTCCGTCACTCAATCAATCGGAGACAGACACAAGGTTGGTGGTCTCCACGCTGGAAAGCTTTGGTTGGGTGATCAACCTCCCCAAGTCCTCCCTCGCTCCGGCCTGGGTGGTGTTCTTTCTGGGGATGCAGTTGGACTCTCTTCAACACAGAGTGTTTCTCCCCCAGTCCAAAATTCATCTGATTCAGGAGTTGGCTCGGGTCCTACTTTCCGATCCTCGGCCGTCCATCCGTCTGGGGATGAGGCCGATAGGGTTGATGGTCGCCTCTTTCGAGGCAGTTCCTTTTGCTCAATTTCACACGAGGACGCTCCAGCTTTATCTGTTGGCATCCTGGGACCGGCAGCCTCGGTCGCTGGATCAGCCCTTCCAGTTGTCCTCCCGGGTCCGGCAGTCCCTCCAGTGGTGGTTGGTCTCAACCAATCTTGTGAAGGGCAGGTCTTTCCTGACCCCTCTTTGGGAAATTGTCACCACGGACGCCAGTCGGGTTGGGGCGGATTTTGGAAGGAGCTGCAGTTCCAGGGGCAGTGGGGACCTCAAGAGGCTCACCCATCAATGTTCTGGAACTGAGAGCCATCCGTCGGGTGCTTGCTTTCCTGACTCAGCACGTTCTGGGCCTTCCGATCCAGGTTCAGACAATCGAACAGCGGTTGCTTACATCAATCATCAGGGAGGGACTCGCAGTCTGAGTGCTCTCAGAGAGGTGTCCCTGATCCTGACCTGGGCAGAGGCCCATGTTCCTTGTCTCTCGGCGGTATACATTCCAGGAGTGGAGAACCAGGAAGCGGACCGGTTGAGCAGGGGCTCTCCCCGTCTGGGAGAATGGGCTCTCCATCCTCGGGTGTTTCACTCACTGTGTCTCCGATGGGGGACACCAGAGGTGGACCTGTTTGCCTCTCGTCACAATCACAGGCTCCCGAACTTCGTGTCGCTCTCCCAGGATCCTCTGGCTCTGGCAGTGGACGCCATGTCCCTGAGCTGGGGGGATCTGGGATTTCTATACCTGTTTCCTCTGATACCCATGCTGGGCAGGGTGCTTCGGAAGTTGGCTCTGGAAAGGGTGTCCGCCGTTCTCGTGGCCCCAAGGTGGCCAAGGCGAGTGTAGTTCGCAGACATCGTTCGGCTGGCAGTGGACCAGTTCGTCCTGCCTCTTCGGCCCGATCTGCTCACTCAGGGTCGGTTGTGTTACCCCAATTTACCAGCGCTGGGTTTGACGGCCTGGCTGCTGAAACCTCCATCTTGAAGGAGGAGGGTCTTTCTGACTCTTCTTCGATCATCTACTATAGGACTTGGAAAGCCTACATCACTTGGTGTGAGATGAGATCTTTTCCTTGTAGGGTCTTTTTTCGGTCTCCAGGATTCTGGAGTTTTTACAATCTGGGCTGGACTCTGGTCTTCAGCTAAGTACGTTGAAAGGGCAAGTTTCTGCCTTATCTATCTTTTTTCAGAAGCATGTTGCGCTTCAGCCTTTAGTTAAAACTTTTTTCCAGGGGGTTACGCATGTGCGGTTTCCCAGGAAACCATTACTCCCGGTTTGGGATTTGAATTTGGTGCTTTCTGCTCTTCAGGCTCCTCCTTTTGAGCCTTTGCAAGATATTGCTTTGTCTACCCTGACTCAGAAGATTGTCTTCTTGGTAGCGATCACTTCGGTCCCGCGTGTCTCGGAATTGGCGGCCTTGTCTATCCAGGCGCCTTACTTTGAGAGGCATCAGGATAAAGTGGTCTTTCGGTTCAAGCCAGACTTTCTTCCTAAGGTTGTTTCTGCTTTTCATTTGAACCAAGATATTGTTCTTCCCTCCTTGTGCCCTAATCCTAAGAATGACAAAGAGAGGGTTTTGCATTGTTTGGATGTAGTACGCTGTGTTAAGTACTACTTGATTATCACGTCTCCTTTTCGTAAGACGGATTCCTTTTTTGTTGTGCCCTATGGGCCTAAGAAGGGTTTGGCACCAGCCAAATCTACCATTAGCAAGTGGATACGTCAGGCCGTTACTGCGGCCTATTCTGCTAAGGGGAAAGTTCCCCCTTTTCGTATCACTGCTCGTTCTACTCGCGCCATTGGGGCGTCTTGGGATTTTCAGCACCAAGCTTCTGTTGAACAAGTTTGTAAGGCCGCCACTTGGTCTTCTGTTCATACTTTTTCTAAGTTTTACAAGGTTGATGTGCGAGCCTCAGCGGATGCTGTTTTTGGCCGCAAAGTTCTGCAGACTGCAGTCATTTAAGTTATGCTTCACCTGGCCTTGAGTTGCCCATCCCTTGTGGACACTGCTTTTGGATGTCCCAATAGTGAAGAATATTAAAGGTGAAGCGGGGTGTGTGGCACACCAAGAATAATACCATTTTGTGAGTACTCACCTGACAAATGGATATTGTTGGTGTGCCACACACCCCGCTTCACTCCCACCCTTTTCGGTATTCCGAATCCTTTATATGGTGAAGCTTTTTATTTATATTGATTTATTTTGAGGTTACCGTTAAAATACTGGTACCTTGTCTTTTTGCTTTTTAATATACTGGTGATAAATGGGAGGTACCAGGTATATATAGGCCGGAAGGGGGCTCGTTACAAGACTTCCTCTCTGCACAGCGTCACCTGGCGGTGAGTTAACCTAATAGTGAAGAATATTAAAGGTGAAGCGGGGTGTGTGGCACACCAACAATATCCATTTTTCAGGTGAGTACTCACAAAATGGTATTTTTTCTGCCAGATTCATATAGACATTTATTCACTCCAGGAAGAAATCTTCATCAATGATCTACTACAGAGTCTGGCGAGCGTTTATTGCTTGGTGTGAATCCAGAGGGTTCGCTTGCAGAACTTTTTCTGTTCCCAGAATATTGGAATATTCTTAGTATACAGTACGTCCTGCTCCAGATATAGTACTTACACTTGGGTTATCCTCCGCCAGATGGCGCTGCACTGCAGAGACATGCAAAACAGGCTCCTCCCGGCCCCTCAAATACCCGGGACCTCCCACAAATCACTCTCTCGCAGGTGAGCGGGTCTATTAAGCCTGTAGGACTATTCCCACCCGTCCTTCGTGTGATGTGCCTCCCAGCCTGGGCTGCGCTGGTCGGGTGAAGGTAGGCAGCACCGTGTGTGCTTATGGAGTGCTTCTCCAACGCAGGCCCCCACCAAAGGGTAGGCGGTTTAGGCTGATGGTGAACCTCATGGGATGCCCCTCCCGCATTATTACCACATGCCCCGTTGTAGCGGTGGGTCCTGTACAAAGGGCCGCCATCCTCCCTCTTTCTCCCGGTAACTTCGGGGGAAAAGGAAGGGGTGTGTGTGTGTGTGTGGGTGTCAGTGTATTGTGGTTACGGGCATATGGGCCTTTGTAATGTCTTGGGACTTTATATGTGGTGTCAACCGCCGCGCTGACTTGTCTTTTTACTTGGCAAATGCCGCCGCCGCGCGCTGCTTTTTTCAAGCATTTGGATGTTCCGCGCCGGGCGGCGGCGTTGCCTTTTGACGCTTCTGCGTCCTCATTGGCTGGTTGTTGGACTTCGCGGCATTAGGGGGCGGGGCCGGGCTTGGCGCGCTCCGCGTCACAGCTTGCTCCGGCCCACCCTTCGAGGTACTAGCGCCATGTTGTCTCTTCGCGCGCGCGTGTGACGTTCTTACTTACCGTGGTCCGTAAGTGCCCTCGCGGGCGGCCTTATACTAATTGTAGAGTTTTGCATTCTGACACTCTTCTCTTCTCATTGTGTCTTTCAGACGGTGAATCCATTGGCTTCTCCCGGCCCGGTGTAATTGATAGTCAGGCCTTGTAAATTTACTCCCACTTCCCTAGCGGGTCATTGGGGCATCCAGGTTTGTTTTACAGCGTCAATCCCTACTAGCATATTGTGCCAAAAAATCACCATATGGAGGCATCTCAGGATTATGTGACCGGGGTCCCCTTGGGACAAGACCGGCTGTGTATGGCGTGTGGACAACCCCATGCTGACGCTGACAGGGCACGGGTCTGCGTACCCTGTGCCGAGCAAGCGCTGGCCCTGCAATCAGGCCTGCCATTGGCGGCACCTCGTTTAACTTCACCTACTTCCCCCAGCTCAAATCTCACTCCTGCTGAGTCGCATACAAATGGGGATTCCCAGTCTGCTGTGTCTTCCAGACTGCCGACGGCTGAACAGATTATTGCAAGGTCTTTAGAGCTCAAGGGCCCTGGTAAGAAGCGGCACTTGACGCCTCATGTTACTGTTTTCCCTATGGGAACTGAGGAGTTTATGAATCTGTGTGGCTATACCCCTTCTGATGAAGGAGAGCTCTTTTCTGACTCATCTGATGTGAGGCCGGAGGGTCATGACGATTCTGGCTCTGACTACTGGGCCCAGGATGACACTGACAGATTATTGATCCAGATCTTTGAGGTTCTGTCTATCTCTACCCCTGGTGAAACTCCCAGGCATAGAGGGGAGTGTCCCCATACGGCAACTTCACGTTTGGAATTTCTGGAGAAGGCACATTTCCATACCCTTGTGCTCAAGGAATGGGAGTGCCCCAGTAAAATTCCCGGGGTAACAAGGGATTGGGATAGGAAGTATCCTTTTCTCCCTGAGGTGGTTAGATGTTGGTCATTCCCCCTGAGGTGGATGTCCCTATCATAGGGCTATCTAACACTCCTGTCTTGCATCCCCCTGATTATACTACCCTTCGGGATACTGAGGACCGGCGCATTGACCTGCTGGCCTCCCACACCTTTGCATGTGCGGGGACGACGCTGCGCCCGGTCTGTGCCTCTGCCATTACTGCTGTGGCCGTTAGAACCCTCATCAGCAAAATGCTTGATCGTGCCCCTGATGATCTCCCTTGGGAGGTATTTAATGCACTCTCCACTTGTGATGTGTTTGTGAAATTTATCCTATTGGCATTGGATGACGCCATCAGAATGTGTGCAAGAACTTCTGCCCTTGCGGTGGCTATTCGTCGCTTGGTCTGCCTGCGACAGTGGGGTGCTAACAATGCTGCGAAGAATGCCCTTACTGGGCTTCCTTTTAAGGGGCGACGTCTGTTTGGGGCCCGTCTAGACCTGTTTGGTAAGAGAGGTAAGTTACCCCAGTGCAGGTGGCTGTCTCGGCCCCTTCGGGGCCAGGGCCCCCCTGCTACCACCAGCCATGGTGTTTAATAATATAAACCAGGGATGTCCCTCGCGGGGGCTCGCGCAGATTCCTGTCCCAGGAGCAGCAAACGACACCCTGGCCCCTCAGGGCGGGTTAAGCTCAAATCTTCCCCCAAGTCCCCTCAAGCATGATGGGGCGCCCTCGCCCATCAGTGTGAGGGGACTGCTGCGGCACCTTGCTCATGTCTGGAGGCATCACGCCTCAGACCGGTGGATTCAGGAGGTAGTGTCCTCCGGCTGCAAGACAGCGTTTGCTGTGCGGTCTCTCCCAAGATTATCAGGTCCCGGGTACTCCGGGTCCCTGCCTCTGCTCAGGTGTTAGCGCAGGCTGTGCAAGGCCTGCAGGGTCTGGGGGTCATTTGCAAATCTTCCCTAACAGACAAGGGCAAGGGATTCTACACCAGCCTTCCCACAGTTCCCCAGAAGGATGGGTCAGTCTGGGCCATTCTGGGTTTACAAGTCTTCAGCAAATCGTCCAGTACAGGCGTTTTCTGCTTGGAAACTCGGGGCTCGGCCATCAGCTCCTTGCGCCCCGGGGGCTTCATGCTGTCTGTGGAGTTCAAAGATGCTTATTTTCACATTCCTGTGTTTTCAGGACCCCAAGGTTCCTCAGATTCGCGTTGGAAGACCAATACTGCCAATTGGTGGCCTGGCCATCTGGCCTCTCTTCAGCTCCCAGAGTGCTCACCAAGGTGCTGACGGGGGTGATTTCCCTGATGAGACCAAGGGGCGTCCGTGTGCCTCCCCTACCTGGACGTTTTCATTACTTCCTAGTCTCTACTTCAGGCTGAGTTGGGTACTCAGCTGGTGGTGTCCATTCGGGAGTCATTTGTGTGGGTGCTCAACCACCCCGAGTCCTCACTGTCCCCTTCCTTGGTAACTTCATTCCTAGGAATGAATCTGGATACAATTCAGGCAAGAATATTCCTTCCTCAGAAAAACGTGGACAATCTGTTTGCACGGGCTCAGTCCCTCCTAGCTGTCTCCGTCCCTCCACCAGGCAGGGGATGCAGCTGGTGGGCCTGATGGGGGCGTGCTTCGCAGTGGCCCCTTATGCTCAGTCCCACTTGGGACTTCTGCAGCTTCTCCTACTGTTTGTATGGATCTAGGACCCAGCATCCCTGGACAAGGGTCTGTGTGCCTTCCCCCTGGTAAGGGGGTCCCTCTTGTAGTGGATAGACTCAAAGAACCTGTTGGGGGTCTTCCAGAAGTCCCTGCAGTTCCAGGGGAGGTGGGGCCCTTGGGAGGCCCATACACCTATCAATGTTTTGAAACCATGAGCAATCAGGTTAGTTCTGACTGCTTGGCTACTCCTCTTCAGGGCCTACCTGTTCAGGGGCGCCTGGTCAATCTGACGTCAGTTGCCTACATCAATCATCAGGGAGGGACCCGGAGCAAGAGGGTCCTCCAGGTAGCGTCTCTGATTCTGACATGGGAGGAGGCCAATGTTTCTGCATGTCTGCAGTATACATTCCGGGGGGGTCCCTCTGTAGCAGGGTGTTCCAATTCTGTGTCACCGTGGGGACCAACCGTGCGTGGATCCGTTTTGTGCCCCGTCACAATCACAAGCTCCCAGCCCTCGTCTCCCTGTCCCAGGATCCTCTGGCCGCAACTACGGATGCTTTAGTAATGTCATGGCAGGTCATTATGTTCTGTATATCTTTATTCCATTCCCCCTGCTAGGCAGGGTCCTGCGCAAGATTGCTCTGGAAGGGGTGCCGGTGTGGTTCACAGACGTGGTAAAGATGGCAGTAGATCAGTACGTTCTGCCAGGAGTGCCAGTTCTGCTCACTCAGGGCCCTTACGCCATCCCAGGTTACAGACTCTGGCTTGACGGCCTGGTTGTTGAAGCCTCCATTTTGATGTAGAAAGGCTTGTCTGCCTCGGCGATTGAGACCATGGTGAAGGTTAGGAAGAACATGTCTTCCTCCATCTGTTATAGGGTATTTCCCTGCTTGTGAGGAAAATAGATTAAAAAATCTATTTCCTCTAGAGCCGCGCTAATAAATTATAACCAATTATAGCTCTATATATTTTCTTTGCAACACAAGCGACATTAATTAATTAAAATCACAACTAGGAATGTAAAATTATCCAGCGCAGGGAGCCAAAAAGGCTGTGTCAGTACAGCCACATATGTCAATATACACAACTATGCAAATACATAGAATAGACTCCGCGGGAAATCAAGGGTTAAAAGTCTTTTTTAGAAAACTTCACCAGCAATGCTCTTCTTACAACACCATGTGACCCCACCACCAGAATCACATTGCATGTACCAGATTTCTCTTCAAAGTAAGCCATACATCATCTGCAATCCGGAACAATGATCCACAATAATTGTCTTCCAGCACTCCAGATAAAAAAAACGAGATCCACCAAACTTATTCTCTTATTATTTCAAATAAATTGCCTCAATGGTTTCCAGTTTATAGAGAGGGAATTAAAAAACAAAAAACACAGCATAATACCGTTTTCACGTAATGAATAATAAAAACTTTATTGCGCTTACCCCTCAGCAAGTTCAAGTTTGCATATAAAAACAATCCAACAGTAGTGGTTATCTTTATCCTCCTATGCTCCTCTATGGGTCGCCCAAAAGGTATAAAGCCTTACCGCCTCGGCCGTGGGCAATGCAGGCAAAAGAATCCGCTGCTGCGTCCAGCCAGATAGAACGCAGTGACGTCGTGGAGGGTCCCGCCCAACGCGTTTCGTCAATTCTGACTTTTTCATTACGAAGCGGGCCCTCCACTCCGTCACTAATTTATTCACCTCGCAAGGTGACGTGTTGGTGAGTATGTTAACTCCTTGGGTGCTTACCTCCTGATTTCTACTTCCAATTAAATAAACAGCAATGTGTCATTCTCTCGCCGTGGCGCAACATTTAAAACACCGCTTTAAGCTTCTCTCAAATCTTCTTAGAACAAATGAGATTAACTCTTTCTTTACTATTACTCTTTCTTTACGGCAAAAATGTCATTATCACTCACCGCGGCTCAACTATTAAAAACACCGCTTTAAACTTATATCAACTTTTTTTTAGTACAGGAGTGATTAACTCATTCTTTACCAATCTGCTGTATTTGATTATACAAAAAAACTCATATCCTTTACTAACTTAATCCCTCAATTTATACTTATAGAAAAGGATTAGAGTACCTAAACTAATGCAAAAGCATATATAAATCGTGCACTAAATATACTATATATGTTTTTGCATTAGTTTAGGTACTCTTTAATACTTTTCTATAAGTATAAATTGAGGGATTAAGTTAGTAAAGGATATGAGGTTTTTTTTTAGAATCAAATACAGCAGCCTAATGAAAAAGTCAGAATCGACGAAACACGTTGAGAGGGACCCTCCACGACGTCACTGCGTTCTATCTGGCTGGACACAGCAACGGATTCTTTTGCCTGCATTGCCCACGGCCGGGGCGGTAAGGCTTTATTCCTTTTGGAAGACCCATAGAGGAGCATAGGAGGATAAAGATAACCACTACTGTTGGATTGTTTTTATATGCAAGCTTGAACTTGCTGAGGGGTAAGCGCAATAAAGTTTTTATTATTCATTACGTGAAAACGGTATTATGCTATGTTTGGCTTTTTAATTCCCTCTCTATAAACCGGAAACCATTGAGGCAATTTATTTGAAATAATAAGAGAATAAGTTTGGTGGATCTCATTTTTTATCTGGAGTGCTGGAATCATTGTTCCGGATTGCAGCTGATGTATGTAATGATGGGCTTACTTTGAAGAGAAATCTGGTACGTGCACTGTGATTCTGGTGGTGGGGTCACATGGTGTTGTAAGAAGAGCACTGCTGGTGACGTTTTCTAAAAGAGACTTTTAACCCTTGATTTCCCGCGGAGTCTATTCTATGTATTTGCATAGTTGTGTGTATTGTTATAGGGTATTGCGTACCTATATTGCTTGGTGTGTGTCTAGGTCTCTTCCCTGTCGGGTGTTCTCAGTCCCCAGGGTTCTGGAGTTTTTTACAGCATGGGTTGGAGTCGAGTCTCCAACTCAGTACTCTGAAGGGTCTGGTTTCAGTCCTGTCAGTCTTCTTTCAGAAGTCTTTTGCTCAGCATTCCTTGGTTAAGACTTCTTTCAGGGGGTTACTCATGTGCGCCCCCCACGTAAACCTATGGTCCCTGTCAGGGTTTTGTCTGCCTTGCAGTGTGCTTCCCTGGATCCTATTCAGGTTGCTGCTCTGGCTGTACTTACCCTCAAGGTTGTCTTTCTGGTGGCTATTACTTAGGTCAGGCGTGTGTCTGAGCTGGCGGCTCGGTCTTCCAGCCCCTATGTTTGGGAGACACCTGGATAAAGGGGTGTTCCGTTTTAAGCCGGATGTTCTGACTGAGGTGGTGTCTGCTTTTCATTGGAATCATGATACTGTTCTTTCCTCATTGTGCCTCATGGCAACGTTGAGGAAAGGATTCTGCATTCCTTGGATGTGGCCAGGTGTCTTGAGGTATTACCTGGTAGTCTCTGAGTCCTTCGGGAAATTGATGTTCCTTTTGTGGTCCCTTCTGGGCCCAGGAAGGGTTTGGTTCCTGCCAAGTCTGCTTTTAGCAAATGGAGCTGTTAGGCTGTGATTCAGGCCTATTCTGTTAAGGGGAAGGAACCTCCCTTCCACCTTACTGCTCATTCTACTCGTGTTATTGGTGCCTCTTGGGCTTTCCAGCACCAGGCTTCGGTTGAACAAGTTTTCAAGGCCACTACTTGGTCTTCTGTTCATACCTTTTCAAAGTTTTACAAGGTTGATGTTAGGGCCTCAGCTGATGCTGTCTTTGGCCGCAAGGTTTTGCAGGCGGCAGTGGTTAAACTGTCGGCCGTTACCTTTTTTGTTGGGGATCCCACCCTACTTTATGGACACTGCTATTGGATGTCCCAAGTGTAAGTACTATATCTGGAGCAGGACGTACTGTATACTAAGAATAATACAATTCTGTGAAATACTCACCTGTAGAATTGGTATTATAAGTATACAGTACGTCCTGCTCCACCCCACCCTGGTTTTTTTTGCATTATTCTGGATCCCCTGTATGGTGATTGTTATCATTGTTATCATTACCAGTTTTTTGGTGGTGGTTAAATTCTCCCGGCTTCATGTTCACTGCTTTTCATTGCTGGGGATTTGTGGGAGGTATTTGAGGGGCTGGGAGGAGCTTGTTTTGCATGTCTCTGCAGTGCAGCGCCATCTGGCGGAGGATAACCCAAGTGTAAGTACTATATCTGGAGCAGGACGTACTGTATACTTATACCAATTCTACAGGTGAGTATTTCACAGAATTGTATTTTTTAATGAAGGTCGCCAATTGAGTACTTTAAAATAACAGATATCTGCTTTATCTATCTTTTTCAGAAACCTATTGCTGAGTATAAAATTTATTAGGACTTTTTTTTTTTTTTACAGAGGGTCACTCATGTGCGCCCCTTATTTATCATACCTGAGGGACCACAGAAATGTCTACCCACCTGCTAAGTCTACCCGCTACCCGCAGGTGACTTGCCAGACCCAGAGTCTTGTGAAATGGTATAGGGGACTCATAGATCCCTTACCAGTTTACAAAGGGTTAAATGTAAAAATAAAACACAGAGACAGACAAATTTTTTTTTTTTTTTTTTTTTTTTTTTAATACTTACCTCCCATCCATCCTGAAACACTGTGTCCCACGCTGATCACTTTGGCTTCTGCTCTCCTGCTGCTGCTGTAAGCCTTTTATACCCGCTGGTCGATAGGTAACATGGGGCTAATTAAAAAAAAAATGACATAGCGTCCCCCCTCCCGGGTATACAGCACGTCCTGTTCCAGAATATTCCTTACACATGGGTAATACATCCACAAGATGGCACTGGACTGCAGAAAACAGCTTGTGGCTCCTCCCGGCCCTATATAAGTCAGGGACCTCCCACAAATTCCCCAGTTCTTTTCTGCAGTCTGGGCTGCGAAGATAGAAGATAGCTCTCTATGTGGCGCAGGTGAGCGGGGCTTATATGCCTGCGGCCCTGCAGGACTATTCCCACCCATTCCGTTCCATATTGCTGCCTCCCAGCCTCGGGTGACAAGGTTCGGGTGAAGGTAGGTCAGTAAGTACCAGTTAGGTGCTGAGGAGCTATGCTCCTACCGCAGTCCCTGCTCTGACAGGGTAGGCGGTTGAGGCTGATGGTGAGCCTTTTGGGATGCCCCCCCCCTGCTCCATGGGTTTTTGGCAGGCTCAACCTGTGCAGTTAACCCTTATTCCCATAGATGTTCCCCTCCACCCTCACTCCTCCCATTGTCTCCTGGGCGCCGTCGTCTCCCTAGAAATCCTTCTGTTCCTGCCTCGCTCTCCCTCTGGGAGATCTCCGGGGGGGGGGGGGGGGGGGGGTCGCGGTGACTAGTGGTAAAAAGACTGTATTTTTATGTTTTATCTTTGTACTGTGTTCTGTCACCTTGTACGCTCTGCGGACGGCGGCGTCATTTACCTCAGGGCTGCCGCTACCGCTATTGGCCGGCCGGATCACGTGAGCGCGTTTCGCGCTCTTCGGGGGGACTCTGTGGATGGCGATTTTCACATCACGTCTCCACGGCCCACCACTCAAGGTCTGTGGACGCCATTTTGCCTGTCCTTAGCTGCGTGTGCTGCTGGCTCCCTGCGGTTTGTGAGTAACCCCGGTGGGGTGTTTTTTTTTCAGGATATTCCTTTCTGCTGTATTCTTATGGGAATGTTTTGTTATGTCTTTTAGGCGGGTTATTCGGCACTGTGGTTTCTCCCGGCCATCATCTCCCCTCACTATCTCCCACTTCCCTTGCGGGTTCTTGGGGCATCCCGGGTAGCTCTTTAGCGTTAACCCTTACTGGCCTGTTGTGCCATTCAAATCACCATATGCAGGCTTCTGGGGACAATGGGCCTGGGGTTCCTTCGGGACAAGCCCAGCTATGTGTTGCGTGTGAGGTATCCCCCATCATAAGTGATGATGTCAGGGTATGTGTATCCTGTGCCCAGCAGGTACTTGCGCTGCAAGGAGTCTCAACCTGATTTAGCTGCACAGGTGGCCAGCATTGCAAAACATCTTGCTGGGTCTGCCCCGCGTAAGGCTTCTGCTAAGAAGCAGCATTTATCACCTGCGGTTTCCCTCTTCCCTGTAGAAGATGAGAGCCCTTACTCACTCTCAGGTCCCTACCCCCTTGAGGAGGGGGAATTATTTTCTGAGGAACAACCTAAAATTTACGGTGGTACTGGGACTCCCTTTGCGGAAGACCCATGGTCCCCTGATGACACTGACAGATTGCTGAGTCACATTTTTGAAGTGCTTTGTATTTCTCCCTCGGCAGTTGCTCCGCAGCAGCAGGGTGAGCTTTTTCATACGGTTAAGCCATGCTGGGAGTTCCCTGAGCAGTCTCACTTTAATAATCTAGTGCTCAAGGAATGGGAACAGCCTAGCAAGCTGCCAGGGGTGCCTAAGAGTTGGGACAAAAGATATCCCTTTCCTGCTGATGTTGTTAGGCGTTGGTCATGTCCTCCCGAGGTGGATGCGCCCCTTCTCGGGTTGTCTAATATATCTGTCATGCATTCTCCTGATACTACTACCCTGCGAGATGGTGAGGACCGGTGCTTGGACCAACTGGCCTGTCACGCCTTTGCTTGTGTGGGGGCGGGGCTGCGCCCGGTTTGTGCCTCTGCTATTACGCCTATTGCCATTAAAGGGGTGCTTAAGTGTCTCTTGGACGGGGCATCTGAGGATGCGGGTAGAGAAGAGTATAGATCTCTCCTGCTTTGTGAGGAATTTATTGCATATATTCTTTCTGCCATTTGATGCCATTAGAATGTGTGGTAGGACTTCTGCCCTGTTGGTGGCTATACGCCACTCTGTCTGGCTACGTCAGTGGGTAGCTGATAATGCTGCTAAGAAGGCTCTTACTGGTTTACCTTTCAAGGGCCTGCGCCTCTTTGGTGAGCGCTTGGATTTGTTTGCCAGGGGCGGTAGGTTACCTCAACGACGGAGGCCGTCCTGGTCCTTTCGGGGGATGGGTGCCTTTCTCCCATCCTTTCGTGATTGCAGAGCTGGCCGAGGAGTCTTCTTTACTGGGGCCCGCAGAGATCACTGGGGAAGGGGCAGAGGACATGGCCGTCCTGGCCTCTCCTGGGATCCCAAGCCCAAATCCTCACCCAAGCCCACTCAGGCATGAAGGGGCGCCCTCACCCATCCGGGTGGGGGGGCGGCTTCGGCTCTTTGCTCACGTCTGGAGGCTTCACGTCTCAGACCGGTGGATTCAGGAGGTAGTGTCCTCCGGTTACAAGATAGAATTTGCAGCCTGGCCGCCCCTAAGATTCATCAAATTCCGGATGGCTCAAAACCCCTTGTCAGCTCAGGGTCTGTGCCTCTCTGTCCAAAACCTTCTGGAGTTGGGGGTCATCTGCCAGGTGCCTTTGAGGGAAAGGGGCAGAGGCTACTATTCCAATCTTTTCACTGTTCCCAAAAAAGACGTGTCCATCAGACCCATCCTGGATTTAAAGCGCCTCCAACAAATTTGTCCGGTTCAAACACTTTTGCATGGAGACTCTGTGCTCAGCTGTCAATTCACTACGCCCAGGCGACTTCATGACCTCTGTAGACATCAAGGACGCTTACCTTCATGTAACAGTCTTTCCAGGTCATCAGAGATTCCTCAGGTTCGCTCTGGAGGATCAGCACTACCAATTTGTGGCCTTGCCTTTCGGTATCACCTCGGCTCCCAGGGTATTCACCAAGGTGCTGGCGGGCGTAATAGCTCTGTTGAGATCTCACGGCATTCGCATCCTTCCTTACTTGGACGACATTCTCATCACGTCTCAGTCCTTCCAGCAGGCCGAGCTGGATACCCAGCTGGTGGTGTTCACACTGGAGTCCTTCGGCTGGGTGATAAACCACCCCAAGTCTTTCCTGTCACCGTCAATGGTGAGGTCCTTTCTGGGCATGACTCTGGATACATCTCAGGTCAAGATTTTTCTCCCTCAGCAGAAGGTGGAGAGTCTTCAAGGCCAGGCCAGGCTTCTTATGACTTGCTCTCATCCCTCCATCCGGCAAGGGATGCAGCTGGTGGGCCTGATGGTGTCTTGCTTCGAGGCGGTTCCATACGCTCAGTTTCGCATGAGACCTCTTCAACTTCACCTCTTGTCAGTATGGGATCGGGACCCTTGGTCCCTGGATCAGGTGTTTGTTTCGTCCCCTCTGGCCAGACGGTCCCTCTCGTGGTGGCTGAACTCAAGGAACCTGTTGGTGGGCAGATCCTTTCTGGCCCCGTGCTGGGAGACAATCACCACAGATGCCAGTCTGACAGGTTGGGGGGCTTCTGGAAATCCCTGAAATTCCAGGGTCAGTGGGGCCCTCGAGAGGCCCACACCCCTATCAACATTCTGGAACTGAGGGCGGTAAGGTTGGTTCTCGCCTAATTGACTCCATACCTTCGGGGTCGGGCTGTTCAGATCTGCTCGGACAACCAGACGGCGGTTGCCTACATCAATCATCAGGGAGGGACCCGGAGCAAGAGGGCCCTCAAGGAAGTGTCCCTGATACTGTCTTGCATCTCAGCTGTGTACTTCCCGGGGGTGGAAAATCTGGAGGCAGACTTCCTCAGCAGGGGGACTTCTCGTCTGGGAGAATGGTCCCTCAGCAGCAGGGTGTTTCACTCCCTGTGCCACCGCTGGGGTCAGCCAGATGTGGATCTGTTTGCGTCCCGTCACAATCACAAGCTTCCAGTCTTTGTCTCTCTGTCCCAGGACCCTCTGGCCTTGACCATGGATGCAATAGCAATGTCTTGGAAGAGCTTTCAGCTCCTCTGTGTTCCCTCCTTTTCCTCTGCTGGGCAGAGTGCTGCTCAAGATAGCCCAGGAAGGGGTGCCAACCAATTCTAGTGGCCCCCTGTTGGCCAAGAAGAGTGTGGTTGGCAGTAGATCGTGCAGTTGGCAGAAGATCAGTACGCCCTGCCCAAGGTTCCAGACTTGCTCACTCAGGGGCAGCTACGCTATCCCAATTTACAAACGCTGGCTTTAACGGCCTGGCTGCTGAAACTTCCATCTTGATGGAAAAGGGGCTGCCTGCCTCTGTTGTTAATACCATGATTCGGGCTAGG
The DNA here is from genome assembly GCA_027917425.1 of Gastrophryne carolinensis. Taxonomy (NCBI): domain Eukaryota; kingdom Metazoa; phylum Chordata; class Amphibia; order Anura; family Microhylidae; genus Gastrophryne; species Gastrophryne carolinensis. The sequence continues at coordinate 226,535,329 of CM051237.1, forward strand.
AAGAAGTCCTCGTCATCCATCTACTATAGGGTATGGCATGCTTACATTGACTGGTGTGAGTCTAAGTCGCTTCCCTGTCGGGTGTTTTCTATCCCTAGGATTCTGGAATTTCTACAACATGGTTTGGATTTGGGTCTTCAACTTAGTACCCTCAAAGGTCATGTTTCTGCTTTGCCCATTTTCTTCCAAAGATCCTTTGCTCAACATCGTCTGGTCAAGACTTTCTTCTAGGGGGTTACTCGCATGCGTCCTCCACTTAAGCCTGTTACCAGTCTGGGATTTGAACTTGGTTTTATCTGCCTTGCAGGGGTCTCCCTTTGAGCCTTTGCGTGAGGTCCCTTTGTCCATTTTGACGCTTAAGGTAGTCTTTTTGTTGGCTATCACTTCTGCTAGGCGTGTTTTTGAGTTGGCGGCGCTTTCCATCAAATCCCCTTACTTTGAGAGACACCAGGACAGGGTGGTGTTTCATTTTAAGCCAGATTTTCTGCCTAAGGTTGTGTCTGCTTTTCATCTCAATCAGGACATTGTTTTGCCTTCTCTTTGCCCTAATCCTTGTAACCCTAAGGAGTGGGTTTTACACTCTCTGGATGTGGTCAGGACTCTGAAGTTCTATTTGGGGGCTACTGAATCCTTCAGGAAGCCTGATGCTCCCGTCTGGACCTAAGAAGGGTCTGGCTCCAGCTAAGTCCACTATCAGCAAGTGGATCCGTCAGGCTGTGGTACAGGCCTATTCTGCTAAGGGGAAGGAACCTCCCTTCCGCCTTACTGCTCATTCTACTTGTGCTATTGGTGCCTCTTGGGCTTTTCAGCACCAAGCTTCTGTTGAACAAGTTTGCAAGGCCGCTACTTGGTCTTCTGTTCATACCTTACTAAGTTTTACAAGGTTGATGTTAGGGCCTCAGCTGATGCTGCATTTGGTCGCAAAGTTCTGCAGGCGGCAGTGGTTTAAACTGTCCGCTGTTACTTTTTGGGGATCCCACCCTACCTTACGGACACTATTTGATGTCCCATGTGTAAGGAATATTCTGGAACAGGACGTGCTGTATACTTAGAATAATACAATTCTGTGATTACTCACCTGTCGAATTGGTATTATACGTATACAGCACGTCCTGTTCCATCCCACCCTTGTTCTTAGTTACCTTTGTATGGTGATTGTTCATATGTTCATTTTTGAATTCCTGTTATTTTTGTTCTCCCGGCTTCTTGTTAACTGCTTGTCAATACTGGGGAATTTGTGGGGCCGGGAGGAGCCACAAGCTGTTTTCTGCAGTCCAGCGCCATCTTGTGGATGTATTACTCATGTGTAAGGAATATTCTGGAACAGTACGTGCTGTATACATATGATACCAATTCTACAGGTGTGTAATCACAGAATTGTATTTTTAAGGGTTAACAAAAAAAAAAATGGCATGAGGTCCCCCCTACCCAGCATAACCATAACCCGGGACTAGCTATGATGGCTTGTAGAACAGGGTGCAGGGGGCAGCTTTGGTGGCCCCTGGCCCTGCAGGCTACAAGCCTGCATAGCTTATGGCCACGGGCTCTTCTTCCGCCCCCCGGGTTTTGGGGAGGCAGGTAATGGGGGGGTCGGGGTTAATGGCAAGTCACCAGCTAGCCGCAGGTGACTTGCCAGTCCCAGAGCCTTGTGAACTGGTATAGGGGTCTCATGGACCCCTTACCAGTTCACAAAGGGTTAACAGTAAAAAAAACAAAAATGTAATGTATTACAAAAACAAACTTTACTCTCCTCTGATTGTCAGCTCCTGTGTCCCTCGCCGATCCGATGCCAGTGATCGCCAGCCAGAGGGGGGGGGGGGGGCAGGGCATCAGAGCATCCCCTGCCACTCTACTGCTCTGCCCTGCGATCTCCGGGCATCTGACAGCTGGGCCGTGGGGAGCCAGGACGACACCCGTCGGGTGACGTCATCAGTCCTGCCCCCAAAGGGGCGGGGCTAGTTGTCAAGATGGTGGCGCCCATCATGAAGCAGGGGGAGAGGGCCTGTTGAGCCCTCTCCTGAAGACTGAGCACCCCAGGGGGGTGATCGATGGCCCACTGCTGGATTGGGGGGGGCACCCTATGCCGGGCACTCGCCTGCAGCCGGAGGAGCCTGAGGGGGATCGGAGGCCCCCAGGATAAAGAGGAGATCCGGCCAGATCAAACACGGGGTCAGGTGAGTTTTTTTTTTTTTTTACTTGTTTTTTTACTGTAGTGGGGGAAAGTCAGGCACGTGCTTGCCACTTAAAAGGAGTGAAAGCGAGCACATAGACTTTACGTGCTTGGCACAGAAAGGGTTAAGAGTGAGGTCTTGGCAAAAAAGCTACTGGAGTGGTTTTAAATTGAATTCTTGTTTTTGGTTCAAAGGTGTCCCGTAGCCTAAATGTAAAATGAATACAATGGACTTGGAACCTCTCACCTTAGACGAAGGGACATCAGCGGATCCAAGTGTCCAGTGATTGGACGAGTGGCCACGCATGCACTGTGGGACCGGGAACAGGTGGGTTTGCTTTGGCGACCTGGGGGGGTTTCACACAGCGGGGCAAGGACCAAAACCCAGGATAGTCAAAATTCTGTGTTTTGGTCCAATGCTTTTACAGCATTAAACCCACTGTGTTGTGTCCTCAACTGTCATCTGTGGAGGATTGCTACAGTTTTAAACTTTCTACAGTTTTAATTGGCAGAGTATCTAGTACTGAAGTTTTTTCTTTTCTTCCCTAAAACATAGATAGATACTGTATGGGCTGGCTGAACAAAGATATAGCTAGATAACCAAGGCTGGTGGGACTAGTCCCTAAAGTTTATGTAAGTTGTTTTTTCTTGTATATGATTACATATATAATTTTTTTTTTATTTTATAATAAAAACATTATTATGTTATGCTCTGAACACTTTAAAACCCATACGAACTTGCATTTATAAGTTACCCTGGCTTGTGCAGTAGTAAAATATTGCGTATGAGTTGGGTACTAGCAAAACAGACCGCTGATTCAGCATCCCCATGGAGCCCTCTCTGTCACTAGATTTTGATCCTCGAGATCCTGACCGCGTATGACAGAGGTTCCTCCTGCCCCGGAATCCAGCGATGATTGCGGAGCTGCTTGCCGCCATCTTTGCTATTCCTCAAAAAAATAAATGCATGAGGGCGTGCGCTCCTGGCGATCAGCAGACAGGAGAAGAGAAAAGATGGCGGCGAGCTGCTCCACAATTGCCCGTCCATCGCCACTGGATTCCGGGGCAGGTATTTTTTTTTTCTAACCACCCCCGCCCTGCACCAGCGTTACGGGAAGGTGGTAGGGTTTAGAAAACGTCCATCCTGGGTTGGACTGGCCCTTTCAAGCTTTTTGAATCTGTTTCCCCTAGAAAGGGTGCCCACTTTTTTTAGTCCAGTATGTATGATTCCCTGGCGGGAGCATGCGTGGCTGGGGAGACCACTACACATGCTTTCTGTGGGTGGAATGGTGGGGAAATCATGGCTAGGTGAGTTTACTACTCAGAGGGGGGTTTAGTCAGTAATTCAACCTGTGGGGCAATGGGAATCTGAGTCAAAAGTCAAATACGACCATGTCCAGTTGGTGCCATTGTGGCAGAAAGGTGATCCCATTGGTGATGATGACCTTCCAATCTTGAGTTTTCAGCTACATATATTCTGTGTTCTTTGTTTAGTGTGTGCAGTTTGCAATATGGGCATGTTGCTGAACATGCAGTGACAATCGCAATGTTAGATGAGTGTTTTCAATTGTATGTTTGCAGCCTCCTATCAAAGATGTTTGACAGGATTCACATTACCTACTGCTCTTCTCAGTCTTGGTTGCTTGGCTCTGACACTTGGTTCAGTTATTTCAAGTAATTATTACCTTGTTGTGCATGCATCCTTTTTTTGCTTACAAACTGCTCATTGACTTTCAAAATTCAAACTCCAGCCAAAACGGTCTACTTTTATAAATCTTGTTGAAGGTTTCTTATCACAAGGATGAACTGCTTACCTCTAAGAGGATGTAACATTTACCATTCTAATGTCTGCACAATGACTAAAATAATCCACACACATCAGAAGAATTGCAATAGCGGTATTATTCCAGCACAGGCTAATGTAGCATGCAGGCCGTGAGAAGCTAGTGTTTAAAGTGGACCAACACCCTCTCAACAAACGGTGCTCATATGCCTCCCTCGCCAGGGCAATTCAGATTGCTGCACATAAAAATCCATTTACCTTTTTCTAACTCCTTCCTGGTCAATTTTGCAAAGAAATGGCATCTCCTGGATAGGCAGGCCACCGGATAACAGGAAGTGCTGCTGGGTTTCCTGTCGCTGGGGATGCTGGAAAAGGAAACTCCAAAATGGCCCCTACCAGGAGAAAATATGTGAGGCAGCCGTTTAGCTTAAAGTGGATGCAAGAGCAAAAGTGCTGACAATGATTCTGTATGCAGATGGGGCAAGTAAGTTTTTGGGGAGTTTTTTCTTTTCCAACTGTGCCAGGCTGTTGGTCCAGTTTAAGATTGGATGTCAATACATCAATATTTTTTTTGGTATAGATCTCCTGTTTTAAACAAAACATTTTAAATGTAATGGTATTATTTAGTTAAAATTTTAAGTGGCCGGGTACTTTGCATTGCACTTTATAATTTGAGAGTGATTTTTTTTATTTCTAATCACCTAGACCCAGACATCAACGTGAGGGACCGGGTATGCTGGTTCTGGCACCAACTCGAGAGTTGGCCCTTCAAGTTAAGGCAGAGTGTTCCAAGTATAAATACAAAGGATTTGAAAGGTACAGCAATAGTGTTTCATTATTTTTACTGTTATTTTTCCCAGATAGATAAACTTCTATTCTTTCACTTGGTTTTGGTTCAGTCTTCCTGGGTTGAAGACTGGACAGAGATCTTTACTCCTGAGTACATAACCCCATGCAAATTATGTTAATCTCTACTAAGTGTATTAGCCCCCTGGGCTCTGCTCTCTGCTCTGGACTCCATGCAAGTTTTGCTGCTATATTGCACAAACGTCATCAGAATAAAATATGCAGGCCTTCGGTCCGCTTAGTCTCTGAGTTTCTTAGTTTCTTCTCTGAGAGAAGCTGGTAGAAGTCAACAGGTACAATGGTCGGGTCCCTTTGCACTCTGTTCTGTTGGTCCCTCTACCAAACATTGGGACTATTCTTTCCCCTTCTACAAAACCACCAGAAGCTATTCTGTGGGTGGAATCCTTGATGGCATCCCTGTTGTAATACGAATGAGTCCAATCGAATGCCAGCTATTCATTCATGGTTATGGACCTCAATATTCTGTAAAGTTGCGTGGCTTTAGAGCTATGGAAAGGGGGTAGGTACTAAGCTGCATGGAAAGGTAGGAAAAATGCTTTGATATTACACTTTCTGTTTTAGTATTTTTAGTATCATGCCAGCTCGCCTCCCAAAAAAGAAGCCTCAATCTCTGATTGTAATAAGACCTCTGAATAAATTACAAATTACCATATTTTGCCCCATAAGACGCACCTAGCATTTGGAGGAGAGAAATGAGAACCAAATGTTGTACAAGAACCAAACAATAGAATCCCCCAGTTACAGGCAGTGTGGCATTCTCCCCCCCTCCGTTCCCCATTATAGGCACTGTGGCATTCTTCCCCCTTCCATTCCCCATTATAGGCTTTCCCCTCTCCCATTCCGTATAGGCAGTGTAGCATCCCCCATCCCATTCCCCATAGGCAGTGTAGCATCCCCCATCCCATTCCCCATAGGCAGTGTAGAATCTCCCCCATCCCATTCACCATAGGCAGTGTGGCACCCCCCAATCCCATGCACATATGCAAATAGCGGTATCCATGCATCAGGGTGGACTTTGTGCCGCTGCAGGAACCTGGCTGTTTGTGTGTGTGTGCGCGTGGGGTGCATGAGAAGCAGCGGGGGGGGGGGGGATGGGCAGGGATTAATATGGTAAATACAGTGATTAAAGCGGACCAACACTGTCCATATAGCACAGCTGGTATATACAAAACTTGTCACTTCATGTATATTCTAAGTATACAGCACGTCCTGTTCCAGAATATTCCTTACTCCTGGGTAATACATCCATAAGATGGCACTGGACTGCAGAAAACAGCTTGTAGCACCTCCCGGCCCTATATAAGTCAGGGACCTCCCACAAATTCCCCAGTTCATTTCTGCAGTCTGCGCTGCGAAGATAGAAGATAGCTCTCTTGTGGCGCAGGTGAGTGGAGCTTATATGCATGCGGCCCTGCAGGACTATTCCCACCCATTCCCTCCCGCCTATGGCTCCCCGGGAATCCTGTCTTTAACCCCTCTTATTCTCCCTCTGGGGGGTGGGGGGGGTGTCCAGCTGTGTCTTTATTCTGGTGTGTTTTTTTACTGTATACGCCGCCACCGCCGCACGCTTGTACTGCGCTCCGCGGACTGTGGCGTCATTCACTTCAGAGCTGCCGGGCCGCTATTGGCCGGCAGGGTCACGTGTGCGCGTTTCGCGCTCTTCGGGGGCCAGGCTCCGGGGATGACTATTTTGATGTCACATCTCCACGGAGCCCGCCCCTAGAGGTCTGCGGACGCCATTTTCTTTGCCATTGCTTTGTGTGCGGCCTGGCTCCCAAAGCGGTCCGTGAGTAACCCCGGGGGGGGGGGGGGGTAAAAAAAAGTTTTTGGGATTACTTGCTGTATTCTCATGGGAATGTTTGTTATGTCTTTCAGGTGGGTTAAAACTTCAGCACTGTGGTTTCTCCCGGCCATCTCCCCTCATTATCTCCCACTTCCCTAGTGGGTTATTGGGCCACCCTGGGTAGCTCCTTAGCTTTAACCCTTACTGGCCTACTATGCCATTCAAATCACCATTCTGGGGATAATGGGCCTGGGGTTCCTTCGGGACAAGCGTGTGAGGTATCCCCAATCTGTGATGATCAGGCACTGCAGTCTGGGTTACCTGTTGCTGGGCCTGCGCCCTTTCGGGCTTTGCCCACCCCCCCACGCTTACATCTGACCACCACCGAGGGTCATACTAGTGGGGCGTCTCAACCTGATTTAGCTGCACGGGTGGCCAGCATTGAAAAACATCTTGCTGGGTCTGCCCCGCGTAAGGCTTCTGCCAAGAATCGCTATTTATCACCCACGGTTTCCCTCTTCCCTGTAGAAGATGAGGGCCCTTACTCACACTCAGGTCCCTACCCCCTTGAGGAGGGGGAATTATTTCATGATTCTGAATCCTCTGAGAAACAACCTAAGATTTACGGTGGTACTGGGACTCCCTTTGGGGAAGACCCGTGGTCCCCTGATGACACTGACAGATTGCTGAGTCGGACTTGTCTGTTGTGTCCCCTCGTCCTGCAGTCCCTCCAGTGGTGGCTGATTTCGAGCAATCTCAGGGATGGCAAATCATTTCTGACCCCTTGTTGGGAGTTGGTCACCACAGATGCCAGCCTTACGGGCTGGGGGGGCATCTGGAGGAGACACCGGTTTCAGGGGTTGTGGGGGCCTCTGGGGGCTCACTCCCCAATCAATTTATTGGAACTTCGGGCCATTCGTTCGTCTTGTTCTGCTCCGACTGACTCAACCCTTGCGGGGTTTGCCGGTTCAGATTCGGTCAGACAACCGAACAGCAGTTGCATACATCTATCACCAGGGAGGGACTCGCAGTTGGGGTGCCCTCCGGGAAGTGTCTCTGATCCTTCAGTGGGCAGAGATCAATGTTCCCTGCTTATCGGCAGTTTACATTCCGGGGATAGAGAATGTGGAGGCAGACTCCCTGAGCAGAGCATGCGCTCGCCAGGGTGAATGGTCTCCCAACCCCGAGGTTTTTCAGTTCCTTTGTCACAAGTGGGGGACTCCGCGGTTGGACCTGTTTGCGTCTCGCCACAACCACAAGCTTCCAGCCTTTGTGTCTCTATCCCAGGATCCTCTGGCAGTGGCAGTGGATGCCATGTCTCTTGCCTGGAAGAATCTGGGGTTCATGTATCTTTTTCCCCCATTCTCCATGATAAGCAAGGTGGTGCGCAAGTTGGTTCTGGAAGGGGCACCAGCAATTCTTGTGGCTCCAAAGTGGCCAAGACGCCTGTGGCTCGCAGAGGTCACAAAGCTGGCAGAGGATCTGTTGCCTCTGCCTCTTCTTCCAGATCTCTTAACTCGGGGTCTACTTGGTTACCCCAATTTACCAACGCTGGCTTTGATGGCGTGGCTGCTGAAATCTCCATCTTAAAGGAGGAAGGCCTTTCTGATGCTGTCATTCTGACTCTTGTTAGAGCTAGAAAGAAGTCTTCCTCTGTGGTTTATTACAGGACTTGGAGGTCCTATATTGACTGGTGTGAGTTTAGGTCCCTGCCTTGCAGGGTATTTTCTATCCCTAGGATTTTGGAGTTTCTGCAACAGGGTCTGGATTTGGGCTTCCAGATTAGTACTTTGAAAGGGCAGGTTTCTGCTTTGGCTATTTTCTTTCAAAGGTCATTTGCTCTTCACCCTTTGGTTAAGAATTTTTTCCAGGGGGTCACGCATGTTCGGCCTCCTAGAAAGCTCCTACTTCCATTTTGGGATCTTAATCTGGTGCTCTCTGCTATGCAGGCGGCACCTTTTGAACCTTTACAGGAGGTTACTTTTCATATTCTCACTCAGGAAGTTGCCCTTTTGGTTTTCTGTTTTAAACCAGATTTTCTTCCTAAAGTGGTGTCTGCCTTTCACTTAAATTAGGATATAGTTCTTCCTTCATTGTACCCTAATCCTAGTAATAACAAGGAAAGGGTTTTTCATTCTTTGGATGTTGTTCATTGTGTTAAGTATTATTTGGTTACTACTTCTGCTTTCCGTAAGACAGATGCCTCTTTTGTTGTGCCTTCTAGGCCTAGGAAGGGTTTGGCACCCGCCAAATCTTCCATTAGCAAATGGATTCGTCAGGCCATCGTTGGGGCCTATTCTGCTAAGGGGAAGGTTCCCCCTTTTCGTGTTACTGCTCATTCTACTCGTGCTGTTGGTGCGTCCTGGGCTTTTCAGCACCAGGCTTCTGTTGAACAAGTTTGCAAGGCTGCTACTTGGTCTTCGGTTCACACTTTTTCTAAGTTTTACAAGGTTGATGTGCGGGCCTCAGCGGATGTTGCTTTTGGTCGCAAAGTTCTGCAAGCTGCAGTAATTTAAGTTATGCCTTATTTTCCTTGTGGGATCCCCGCCCATTATAGACACTGCTATTGGATGTCCCAAGTGTCATGAATGTTGAAAGCGGGGTGTGTGACATACTAGGAATAATACCATTTTGTGAGTACTCACCTGTAAAATGGGTATTACGAGTATGTCACACACCCCGTTTTTCCCGCCCTTTTTTGTTCTGGGATCCTTTATATGGTGTTTCTTATTATTTTTCACTATATAATTTGCTCTTCCTGGTTCTTCACTGCTTTTTTAAAAGACTGAGGAATAGTGGGAGGTCCCGGGTATTTATGGACCAGGAGGGGCTCCTTTTTCTCATGTCATCTCTGCAAGATCTCCCTCTACAGGCCGGTTACCCAAGTGTCATGAATGTTGGAAGCGGGGTGTGTGACATACTCGTAATACCCATTTTACAGGTGAGTACTCACAAAATGGTATTTTTCTAAGTTTTACAAGGTTGATGTTAGGGCCTCAGCTGATGCTGCTTTTGGTCGCAAAGTTCTGCAGGCGGCAGTGGTTTAAACTGCCCGCTGTTACTTTTTGGGGATCCCACCCTACCTTACGGACACTGCTATTGGATGTCCCAGGAGTAAGGAATATTCTGGAACAGGACGTGCTGTATACTTAGAATAATACAATTCTGTGATTACTCACCTGTAGAATTGGTATTATATGTATACAGCACGTCCTGTTCCATCCCACCCTTGTTATCATTATTCTTAGTTACCTCTGTATGGTGATTGTTCATATGTTTATTTTTGAATTCTTGTTGTTATTCTCCCGGCTTCTTGATAACTGCTTGTCAATACTGGGGAATTTGTGGGAGGTCCCTGACTTATATAGGGCCGGGAGGGGCCACAAGCTGTTTTCTGCAGTCCAGCACCATATTGTGGATGTATTACCAAGGAGTAAGGAATATTCTGGAACAGGACGTGCTGTATACATATAATACCAATTCTACAGGTGAGTAATCACAGAATTGTATTTTCTTTCCTACAGTAATAGAAAAAAAAGCCTTTTTTTTCCTAGCAATAGATTTGCTCTATCTTTTGCAATTAGAGATCTTTCCCATAGAATCCAAAAGGTGCATGCTGATTTTGCTGGGAAAATATGCTCCTGAACCTTAAAGGAGCACTATCACAAAATTGTAATATTAAAAACCCATATAAAAATTTTGGCTAATGAGAGGAGGGGTCACTTATACACCTGAACTGAATAAAACTCCTTCCAAGCCTGTGGTTTTCTTCACCTGGTAGGAATAAAATCCAGGGGTGACATGTTTAGTGTACCAGGCTTGACAGAACCTGTCACCCAATTTCCTCTTCCTTCCATTAATAAAAATAAAAATAAACAGGCCTGGCTGGATATTTCCTGATGCCGGATGTGTAAGTGACCTCTCCTCCCACCATCCACCATATTTATATGGTTTTTTATTATTGGCCCATTTTGTCGCGATAGTGCTCCTTTAAGTGGACCTCAAATTTCTGCTGACACAGGTTCCTTTATGAAATACATTTATCAGTAAATCATTCTTGTTTTTTTCTGTTTTAGTATCTGCATTTATGGTGGTGGTGACCGTAAAAGCCAAATAAATGTGGTTGCAAAGGGAGTTGATATAGTCATTGCAACTCCAGGAAGACTTAATGATTTGCAGATGAACAATTTTGTCTCACTAAAAAGTATTACTTATTTGGTAAGTTATATTTTGAACAATGCTTAAAATCTTTATCATCAGGCGCATGCTGTCCCCTCTCCTTGCCGAACGGCTTAGCCCTATCACTTTTTGCCTTTTTAATGGGGGGAAGTTTTTTTTTAATTAAGTATATTAACCAAATATTTTTATTCTAAGCATACAGCACGTCCTGCTCCCGAATAGTCATAACATGTGGGTAGTTGTCCGCCTCCGGCGCCGTGCACTGCAGACATGTAGAAAACAAGCTCCTCCCGGCCCTACATATACCGCGGGACCTCCCACAAATCCCCCCAGATTTCTCTGCAGTGCTGGAACTGCGAAGACATGAAGTATCACGCTCTCGCAGGCAAGCGGGCCTTACGGCCCAAGGTCCTGTGGGACTATTTCCACCCGTCCTCGTCAGAAGAAATATGCCTCCCAGCCTAGGCTGCGCGGGTCGGGTGAAGGTAGGTAGCACCTGGTGTGCTGAATGGAGCCATGCTCCACCGCAATCCCCCTCCATAGGGTAGGCGGTCAGGCCGTTGGTGAGCCTCTAGAGGATGCCCCTCCCGCATATTGCCTTTGCCCCTCATAGACTCAGTCCATGGACACCGTCAGCTTCCCCCCTCACTCCCTCCCGTAACTCGGGGGAAAAGAAGGGGGTGTGTGTGTGTGTGTGTGTGGCAGCCCTAGCGCCATCCGCCATTAGACCTTGTCTTTTTTAATCAGTGGGTCAGTGTCGCGCATCTCTGTACAGTGCGAGCTGTTTTTCCTCACCATCAGTCTGCCTCGGCAGATTCATTCCAGCGTGTCAGCATTAGATGTTACTTATTCTCCGCTGCTGCACTTGCTGTCGGTTAGAGCTTCGCGCTCTTTGGGGGAGGCGGAGACTTAGCATGACGTGTCTCGCATCACATCCTGGCCTGGCCCTCCCCTCGAGGTTCGCTGGCGCCATTTTCACTTTCTTCGCGCGCGTGGTGTGGCTCATCTCCTCCCTCGGTCATGTAAGTGCCCTCCGGGGCGGTATGCTTTCTAGGTTTTTTTCAAACAGAACATGGCACTGACTCCACTCCCCTTGTCCCATTATGTCTTTCAGAAGCCAAGACTTCGTTACCGGCCACGGCCTAACATATATTATAACGGGTCCTCTTTACAAATTCTCCCACATTACTAGCGGGTTTTTTGGGGCATCCAGGGTTGCTTATTGCATAATTCCCTGCATTATACTGCATAAAAAATCACCATATGGAGGCATTTCAGAATTATGGAACCGGGGTCCCTCTGGGACGTGACCGGCTGTGTGCAGTCAGCCCCTGGCTGAGGCTGACAGGGCACAGGTCTGCGGACAGTGTGCAGCACAGGCATTGCTAACAGAGGATCCTCCCTTCCTCACCCCCGTCTCCCCGCTCCCAAACATCACTCATGACGAGTCCCACTCCAGCGGGGATGACCTGCAAGAGGTGCCGCGAGCGTTGCCCACGGCGGAGCAGGTGCTTTCTGGATTGGCGGAGCATATGGGCCCTGGTAAAAAGCGGTCCCTGACGCCTCCAGGCTCTCCGGTCCCTGACGATACCGATGATTCTGCTGATATGCAGGACCCTGACCCTTCTGAGGAAGGTGAGGTATTCTCAGACTCGGGCTCCTCCCATGGGATGCCCGCGGGCCGTGAGGAATCCGAGCCTGGCTCCTGGGCTCTGTGTGACACGGATGAAATCCTGATCAAGATTTTTGAGGTCTTGTCAATCTCTCCTCCTGGGGAGATCCCCAAGCCTAAAAAGGAGTTTCCATACAGCGCCGCCGCGCTTGGAGTTCCTAGAACAGGAACATTTCCAGAATATTATATCCCAGGAATGGGAATCGCCTTGCAAGCTTAAAGGGATTCCAGGGGTCTGGGAATGGAAGTACCCTTTTCCCCCTGATGTGGTCAATTTATGGTCAGCTCCCCTGGTGGTGGACGCGCCGGTTATAGGGGTCACAAACCCCCCTTTTATGACTGCCCCCTTTTACCGTACCCTTCGGGATGCTGAGGACCGGCGCTTTCTGTAATGTGAAAGCCAGGAGATTTGGAGTAAAGTTAGAAAGAAAAAAAAACATTTGCCTTTTAGTCTTTTTAAAAGTTAAACCCTGTTTCTGCATATTTGCTCAATATTGGCACATTTCCTACATTGTCTGTTTTTCGTGTTTTGTTTATTAATCGAAGTAATTTTGGAAGACTTTTTGAGTTTTGCACTTTTTTACACAAGGATGTTGACCATACTTTTTTATAGGTTTTGGATGAAGCTGATAGGATGTTGGATATGGGCTTTGAACCACAGATTATGAAAATACTTCTTGACATTCGACCTGATAGACAAACTATTATGACAAGGTGAATGGTTTTAATGTGTTTATATTTAAGATCTAATTAAAACAAAATCTAATAAATCCTGCTGCAACTTCCTTGGTGTCTGAAGCCTCAATTATTACCCATCCTAATGATCTAGCCCACTCGTGCTCAGACTCCCTCCTCAAGGGCCACTAACAGGTCAGGTTTTGCAGATCTCCACACATATGCACAGATAAAGTAATTTATGCTCAGACAGACTGAGACTTAATTTCTTCATCTGAGCGTCTGTGTATCTGCAAAACCTGGCCTGTTAGTGGCCCTTGAGGAGGCGGGTTGATCACCTATGATTTAGCCCTTCTGTGCAGTCTTTGGTAGCTTGACCACTGCCCCAGCAACATCTTTGATTGATGTGCTCTCTTCACTGTAATCAAAAGGCATGTCACCTTGTCTCCATCGTATAGTGCGACTGAGGGGTGCAGATATCATTATGAAGAAGATCTTCGACATGAATAGTTTTAAATTGAGACACAAGGCTGCTGTTGTGCTAATATTATAATTATCTTTTTCTCAGCAATGTCATTTGATTTTCAATGGCAACATAACCGGGTCCTTGTGCTTGACATGGTGACATGCCAAAGCCAGCCTCCATGTTTTGACTAAATTGCTATCCTGTCATAGGCCAAGGGCCCACTTCTACTATTTTTTGTATGTAAGTATGCTTTATAGATGCATCTATATTGGGGGTGAAAACATGAACCCTAAATCTTTCACTCTAATTTGGGGGACACCCCATGTTTTCACATGTTGGTATGCATGAGGAGATATAATGTACCCTCCCCCCCAAATCCCTGGAGGTGCTATAGTATCTGTAGGAGGTGGATGCTCTGCATAGTAAATCGCCTGCAGTCTATTTTTTTTCCTTCCAAACCTTTTATTTCATTCTTAGGATTAAGTACTAAAGCTAGTGACTTGTAATGAGAAGCAATGCAGTGCTCCAGAATAAGTCACATTCAGCATCAATGTGCCCTGGGCAGAGAGAGAGGCTTTTTTCGTCTTTCATTCATCTTTGATCTCAGACGCTATTGGGGTAATTTATTGCTCGCTCCAAATGGCATACTTAATCCTATTACAAAACCCTCTCCCATTGTGTATAAAATACCTTTCTAGCCCTATACTCTCCAGTTGCAAATCAAAAGTTGCCAGCAGTACAGGCAGGCAGCTGCAAGATTCATTACAATTGGCCCAAAACCCAGAATTTTGTCCCCGCTGTTTGAATCGCCATAAAACTTACTTTTCCACCTGTCCCATGGCCCATGTGCAGACCATTCATCTTGAGCATATCATCCGCATTGTAAAAGGGGATCAGCAGCATCCCTGGCCTTCCTGTGGTTTGTTGCACTCTCTTGCCCCAGTCTATCTGAATGGTTGGGGGCGGGAGTGTTGCACAGCCTGCAACATGGCAGTGTTTGCGGAACAATCCTAAAGGGGGGGGGGGCAGGGCAATCCTAAACTGTGATGCTTTGAGGGTACGTAGACATCTAAAAGACCAGGGCTAGTGACATAAGTGGTTGGTCCTCTTTAAAGGCAAAGTCTACTTTGTGGCATTTTTAAAGTTCATATTCTTGCGTGCCAAAAGGATGCCCTCAATGTACGGAGATTATGTGGCCAATCTTTTCATTACCCTCATTCTTTTGCTTTTTGCAAGTCATTACATCAAGATCTAATCAAAGAAAGAAGGAAGTGGTGTACATACAAAATGGTGCTACTATGGCCACTGTTGAGGTAAGGAAGCTCACTCTTGTTTATACATGCCCAGCAACTGCATTCTGTGTGTACAGGGATAACTTCTCTCCTTGTAGATCTTGGTGTACAATTGTTAATAACAGAAATTTAGGTTGTGAATGAAGACTGCTTCTATAAAACACACATCTGCTAACATTAAAAAATGGATGTTGTTTACATTGAGGGGGCGTCGTGATTGCCGGGAAGGGGGGGAGGGGGTGGTAGTGGAACCAGCTGGCAATTAAAGGAACTCAGGGCAATTATCTTGTGCCTGTCCCATTGGTCCAGCAGTCTGCGGGGGTCTTCCGATCAAAATCCAATTGGACAATTATCCCAGGAATTAATTCCTGGTTAGCATACTATACTTTCAATCTACGTCTGCTTTAATTAGCATGTGTATTCAAAATAGAATTGATTTAAGATTAAATATTATATATATAGCTTCTCTAGGACTACAATCTAAGCAGCAATCTAAATTGCATATGAACACTTTCTTGTAAGGGTGTTGGTTTGTATTAAACTCACTGTGTATGGCGGTGAATCTCCCCACCTGTCAGCGCATTTCCTGCTGCGTGCTGGGGTTGCACCACCAATGAAAGAAACGGTCATAGGAGCCCTGGGGTTCCAATAAGGCTCTGAGGCTCCAGCCATGTCCCCAGATTGTCCCATCCTAACGTCGACCATTGAGGTGGTTGGTGGAGGCCCCTTAGCATGGCAGATGGTGAGGGCCCTGAATCTAAGGTGTAGAATCTAGCTAGCACTGTGCAACACAACTCATCTCATTTTATTGCAATGAAGATACAAACGCAACACCAAAAATTAACAGTATGAGCCCCATGGTGTGTAGAGTCCAGCTAGACATTTACTTATTGCTACTGACTGTAATTTTCTTACATGATTAAACCGGACCTTCACCAAGCCCAAACCCCAGCATCTAAAGTTAATATATTTTAAGTTTGTAGTCACTTACTTATTATTCTTTCCCCCACTGGGCTGCAACTCTGTTCAGGACTTTAGGATACAGGGGCCGCCATCTTGACTCAGAGGAGTCTCAGAGGACAGTGGGATAAAGTACAGGGGGGAGGGTTATAACTGTGCTTTGCTCAGACAGAGCAGAGCAGGGGTCAGGAAAAGGTCAGCAATCCCAGAATGCAGAGCAGTACAGTCAGAAGGCACTTCCTGTTTGCAGGCTGCCTGACATTCCATGAGCCGCCATCTTGTTTAAAGGCTTATAACATGCAGTAGATGCAGGTAGGATGATTTTTAATATGAGCAATCTGTATGTGCAGGGTGTGGGAAACACATAAGATAGACTTATTCAGAGTGAAGGACTGCTTTAAACTATTATATGTTTGTATTATGTTTGCCCCATCTTGTATGTCACAAAACCTCCTTTGCTGTTTTGGTCATAGGCTGGTACTTAGGCAGTACACACAAACACATTAATGTTTGATTCCCAGTAACATGATTGCTTCTCTTCCTGTTTTAGTGCTACCTGGCCTGATGGAGTTCGTCGTCTTGCCAGAACATACTTAAAAAATCCAATGATGGTGTATGTTGGGACACTTGATTTGGCAGTAAGTACTTTAACTCCTGTCTGGCAGAATTAAAATGAAATGTCTGAGTTTAGTTATATTAGTAATATTGTGAAAATGTTTATGATTTTCCCTAAAATTGTCAATTTCTTATTTCTGCGTGTAACATTATTTCTCTAAAGTGGAACAAATTTCAGGAGCTTTCCCGGGTTTGTTCCATGCTCCCGGGGCATCCTGATCTAGGATGTCCCGCTGCGTGGAACTCCTCAGGAATCCAGAAAAAAACTTGCCTGTCCAGGCTCCAACGACATATGAGTGGGCTCTTATCCAGTGAGAGTCGCCTGCTATAACTACGTCATTCGACAGGCGACTCATTTACAAGAATGGGGAGCGTTCTCTGCCGCCCCAGCTGGTACGGGAGCACGTGCACGACACTGGGGATGCAGCAGACCCAGTTTCACAAACAGGGGCTGTGGAAGGGTGATCGGTGGCCCGGGTGCATCAATATGGTAAGCAGATCTTCTGGTTACTATTGGGGCTGGCCGATCCTAGAGTTCACAAAAGTGGAATTTAACTTTAAACCTCTATCCATAAAAATCATTGTATTTACATCATGTATGCAATAAACTGATTCCTGATTTTGTATTTCTGAGGATGAAAGGATGGGGTATTCCTCTGAGGCAGAATCAATGTTAATTCCCTATTTTTGGCTTGTTGAATTTAAAGCTGACGTAAACCCTTGACATAACCTGGCTCTATGGAAGTGCACAAAACAGGGTTAGGGGGAAATCCTGATTCCTGGAAAGGAGGATAAGGAAAACTAATGGCAGTATAGAGAGAGTTGTCTGAATAAGAGATTTGTTTGTACAAGATAGAGTTTGCAGCCTGGCCGCCCCCAAGTTTCATCAGATCCCGGATAGTTCAAAATCCCTTGTCTGCTCAGGGTTTGCGACTTGCAGTCCAAAACCTTTTGGATTTGGGGTTCATTTGCCTGGTGCCCTTCCAGAAAAGGGGCAGAGGTTTCTATTCCAATATGTTCACTGTCCCCAAAAAGGATGGGTCCCTGAGGTCCATCCTGGATTTGAAGCGCCTCAACAAATTTGTCAGGTTCAAGCATTTTCGCATTAAGACTCTGTGCTCGGCGGTCAGTACCTTGCGCCCGGGCGACTTCATGACTTCTTTGGACACCAAAGATGCTTATCTTCATGTTCCTATCTTTCCAGGTCATCAGAGATTTCTCAGGTTTGCTCTGGAGGATCAGCACTACCAATTTGTGGCCTTACCGTTCGGTCTTACCTCAGCCCCTCAGGTCTTCACCAAGGTGCTGGCGGGGGTGATGGCTCTGTTGAGATCTCAGGGCGTTCACATCCTTCCTTATCTGGATGACATTCTGATTGCTTCCATCAAGCCGAGCTGGATACCCAGATGGTGGTCTCCACGCTAGAGTCTTTGGTTGGGTGATCAACTACCCCAAGTCTTCTTTGTCTCCGTCCTTGGTGACGTCCTTTCTGGTCATGACTCTGGATACATCTCAGGTCAAGGTTTTTCTGCCTCAGCTGAAGGTGGAGAGCCTGCAGATGCAGGCATGGTCTCTGATTTCTTGCCCTCATTTGTTCTGTCCCATCTGGTCAGTCAGTCCCTCTCGTGGTGGCTGGACTCAAGGAATCTCCTAGTGGGCAGGACCTTTCTGCCTCCACAGATGCCAGTCTGACTGGTTGGTGGGGTTTTTGGAAGTCTCTGAAGTTCCAGGGTCAGTGGGGCCCTCAGGAGGCCCATGCTCCTATCAACATTCTGGAACTGCGGGCGATAAGGTTGGTCCTTTCCCAGTTGACCCCACACCTTCGGGGTCGGGCGGTTCAGATTCGATCGGACAACCAGATGGCGGTCACCTACATCAATCATCAGGGAGGGACTCGGAGCAAGTGAGCCCTCAAGGAAGTGTCCCTGATGCTGTCCTGATCAGAGGAGAATGTCCCCTGCATCTCGGCAGTTTACATCCTGGGGGTGGAGAACCTGGAGGCAGACTCTTTGAGCAGGGGGATGTCTCGGCTGGGGGAATGGTCCCTCAGCAACAGGGTGTTTCACTCCCTGTGCCACTGCTGGGGTCTGCCGGATGTGGATCTGTTTGCTTCACGTCACAATCACAAACTTCCATTCTTTGTCTCTCTGTCACAGGATCCTCTGGCCTTTGCCACGGATGCGCTGGCAATGCCTTGGAAGGGGTTTCGGCTCCTCTATATGTTCCCTTCGTTTCCTCTGTTGGGCAGGGTGCTGCGCAAGGTAGCCCAGGAAGGGGTGCCAACCATTCTGGTGGCCCCCAGTTGGCCAAGAAGGGTGTGGTTCGCAGACATCGTGCAGCTGGCAGTAGATCAGTACGTCCTGCCCAAGGATCCAGATCTGCTCACTCAGAGGCAGCTGTGCCACCCCAATTTACAAACGCTGGCTTTGACGGCTTGGCTGCTGAAACCGCCATCTTGATGGAAAAGGGTTTGCCTGCCTCTGTTGTTGATACCATGATTAGGGCTAGGAAGAAGTCCTCGTCCTTTATCTACTACAGGGTCTGGCATGCTTACATTGCCTGATGTGAGTCCAAATCTCTTCCCTGTCGGGTGTTTTCTGTTCCCAGGATTCTGGAATTCTTGCAACATGGTTTGGATTTGGGCCTTCAACTTAGTACCCTCAAAGGTCATGTTTCAGCTCTGGCAATTTTCTTCCAAAGATCTTTTGCCAGTCACCGTTTGGTTAAGACTTTTTTCCAGGGGTTTCTCATGTGCGTCCGCCACGTAAACCTATGTTACCAGTTTGGGATTTGAATCTGGTGTTATCTGCTCTGCAGGGTCATCCTTTTGAGCCTCTCCGTGAGGCCGCTTTGCCCATCTTGACTCTTAAGGTAGCCATTTTGGTGGCTATTACTTCTTTCAGGCGTGTTTCTGAGTTGGCGGCGCTCTCCATCAAACCTCCTCATTTTGAGCGACACCAGGACAAGGTGGTGTTTCGGTTTAAACCAGATTTCTTGACTAAGGTTGTGTCTGCTTTTCATCTCAATTGGGACTTTGTCTTGCCTTCCTTGTGTCCTAATCCTGCTAATTCCAAGGAGAGGACTCTGCATTGTTTAGATGTGGTCAGAGTTCTGAAGTTTTACTTGGTAGCTACTGAATCTTTCAGGAAGACTGATCCTCTTTTTGTTCTTCCTTCTGGTCCTAGGAAGGGTTTGCCTCCGGCTAAGTCCACTATCAGCAAGTGGATTTGTCAGGCGGTGGTGCAAGCCTATTCTGCTAAGGGGAAGGATCCTCCCTTCCGCCTTACTGCTCACTCCACTCATGCTATTGGTGCCTCTTGGGCCTTTCAGCACCAGGCTTCTGTTGAACACGTTTGTAAGGCCGCAACTTGGTCTTCTGTTCATACTTTTTCCAAGTTTTACAAGGTTGATGTTAGGGCCTCAGCTGATGCTGCTTTTGGCCGCAAAGTTCTTCAGGCGGCAGTGGTTTAAACTGCCCGCTGTTGTTCTTGGGGATCCCACCCTACTTTACGGACACTGCTTTTGGACATCCCAAGCGTAAAGAATATTAGTGAAACAGGACGTGCTGTATACTTGGAAAAATACAATTCTGTGAGTACTCACCTGTAGAATTGATTTTGTAGTATACAGCACGTCCTGTTTCACCCCCTCCCTTGTTATCATTATTCTTGGTTACCTCTGTATGGTGACTTGTTCAGATGTTTGGTTGGGGTTTTTCCTTCATTATTATTCTCCCGGCTTCTTGTCTAACTGCTTTGTAAAACTGGGAATTTGTGGGAGGTTGTATATTTGTGTTTTCGCTGCCACGCTTTTATCTATGAATAAGGACCCACTTTAGCGTTCGAAACGCATTAGAGAATGTGTGGCAACGATTGAACTGCCGGGGTCATTTACTGGTTTTTAGGCTGGATTATTTAATTGGAGATATTTTTATGGATTTGACAATAAAGCGATGTTTTAAGGATTGCAGACATCTTCAGATTGTTTGGACCAATTTGTGGGAGGTTCCTGTCCTTTTATAGGGCCGGGAGATGCCACAAGTGTCTTCTGCAGTCCACTGCGCCACCTTGTGGCGGATATCCCAAGCGTAAATAATATTAGTGAAACAGGACGTGCTGTATACTACAAAATCAATTCTACAGGTGAGTACTCACAGAATTGTATTTTTTCAAATCATCCTTCTGCATGACCCATGGAGTGAGAGGTTCCATCCCCTGGGAGGAAACACAAACTGAACAGGGGTTAAAAGCCCCACCCCTTCCCCCCCACCTTAGTTCTTTTTGTTTCCTCCCTAAGGAACCACTAGACATAGTGTTAGAATGATGTTAGACTTCAACAAATTTTTTTATTTTAGTTTACTATTTCAGACTCCAGAGTTCTGGAGTAGCCGCTAATCCGGGTGAAGTTCAGCAGAGGTATTGGGATGGCCAGGGCAAATCCCACATAGTCTGAATAAGTACTAGTTGTGCAATGTCCCCTTTAAATCCCAGGCAACTGAGTCAAGCTGTGGGTGTGCTGGACCTTTTAAAGGTCCGTTTGGGTACTCACCAGAGCACTGGTTTTGCGATTTTGGTATTCGGGGTGTTTTTTCCCATTGCATGGCACAGCCTGCTTCATGAAGTCATTACATTTGGGTATTCCGCCACAAGGTGGCGCGGTGCACTGCAGAAAAGTTGTGGCTCCTCCCAGTACCATATGAAAACGGAATCACCATAGACTTATCCAGTTTTTCTCTGCAGTGATTCTGCGAAGATAGAAGATGGCTCTCTATATTGCACAGGTGAGCGGGGCAACCAAGCCTGCAGCCCTGCATGGCTATTTCCACTCGTTTCCGGACCCTCTGTGCCTCCCAGCCTCGGCTGACGGATCGGGTGACGGTAGAGTAGCACTAGGGTCAAGTGCTCAAGGAGCGCTGCTCCAAGCCGCAGACCCTGTACCACAAAGGTTAGCCGGCCAAAGGCTTTATGGTGAGCCTGCTAGGGATGCGGAGTTCCTGTCCTAGCTTCTGAGGGGTGAGCGTTTCTGGGGACTGTTTACTTGTTCTGGTGTTTTGGGGTCCCCCCCCCCCCGTCCCTGGCCTGGACTCTCGCCGCTGCTCGCTTGCTTTCCTCGCTCCCTCCCCATAGTGTGCTCGGGGGGAGGGGGGCAGGTGGTAGCGGCCAGGGTGTTTTTTGCTGTTTTTTACTGTGGTTTAACTGTTTTTTCGCCGCTTTGTACTATGCTCCGTGGCAGGCGGCGCTATATTTGTGAGACTTTTTTTCCTCTACTGTGATGACGCTGGCGAGGTCACATGAGCTCCATTTTCGTGCTCTTCGGGGGGGGGGGGGGGCACGGTGGATGACGCGTATCGCGTCGTCCTCCCGTGGCCCGCCCCTCAAGTTTCCTCTGCCGGCGCCATTTTGCTTCTGCTGCGCGCTTGGGGCCCTTCTCATCCCGGAGCTGCGACGGTGATTCTTGTCGGTTTGACGCTTCCTCCTGTGGTCTGGCGGTTGGTGCCCTTGCCCTACTTGGTCTCTTTGGGGCATGTGCTGCGGGATACTTATGTTTCTTTATTTATGTCTTTCAGGCGGGACAACTGTGGGTTGTGGTTTCTCCCAGTCCTATCCCTTACCATTCCTCATCTTCCCTTACTGGCTTCTGGGGGAATCCCACACATTCCCCAGTTCCTTCTCTGCAGGACGGCGAGCAAGTCAGAAGATGTCTGCTTCTCTTCCTTGCAGGTAATCCGGGCTTACGCCCGGCCATTTTTTGCCCTATTTCTGGCCGGACCTTTATACATTAAGGCCAATATTAACCTCCCAGCCTTGGCTGCAGGTCCGGGTGAGGGTAGGAATCATCTTAATAGGTGTTCAGGGAGCCATGCTCCCCCGTGAGACCCCATATAAAGGGGTAGGCGGAATCCGGGTTGGTGGTCCCGGTTTGGGATGCCCTGTCCCTAATTATATATATATATATATATCTCTTACACCATACTTGGTGCAGGATTATCCCCCTTCTGGGTCCCTCTGTTAACCCTCCAGTGGGGGGGGGGGGGGGCGGACTTTTCCTCTTTTCTTCCTGTCATTCTGGTGTGAGTGTGTGTATGTGTGCTTGGTGCTTCACATTACAGGCTGGCAGGCTGGACGCCGTTTTTTGCTCTGCTGAGGGGAGCTTCTTCCCCTCAGGCTGCGGTGTTTTGGGGGCCGGGCTGGGCCCTCGCGCGCTGCCACGGCCCGCCCCCCTTCTGTTTTGGAGCCAATTGCGGAGCCCAGCTTACTGCTGGGAACCACGCTGCTGGTTGTGAGAATAGGGGGGCGGGGCCAGGCGTGCGATCCGCGCTGGCCCGCCCCTTCTCCCTTTCGCACTCTCCTTCTCTGAGCTGCCGAGCGGTGGCAGCCATTGTACAGACACGTTAGTGCCCTCCCGGGCTCCCCCTTTTGTGTACCTGACTTAACCATGTGCCCCATTCTGACTTGGGACACCGCTAGTCCCTTTTCATTTTTTCTTTGATTATGATGATATATATATTATATATATATGTATGTGTGTGTGTGTGTGCATGTGCTTATGGCCACTCCTTTGTGTCTTTCAGGAGGACTCCCTGTGCCTTGCTTAAAAGGGGGTTCTCCCGGTCCTAGGGTCCCTAACAGAAATTTGGGGCACTTATAAATCCTCCCACTTGGGACTTAAGGGGCATCCCGGGTTGCTTACCAGCGTAATTCCCTCGGGTCCTTGCGACTACCGTAAAATCACCATATGGGGGCTCCACAGGATACCGGGCTCGGGCTCCCTTCGGGACAATCCCGGCTATGTGTGGGTTGCGGGGTACCCCTTACGGGGGAGAATGTACTTATTTGCATATCATGTGCGCAACAGGCCATAACGCAGCAGTCGGGACCCCAGGCGTCTGGGTCAGTGCCGCCCGCCTCACCTACCCCACCCTGCATCATCCGTACCCCAAGTGACACTGTCATTAGTGGGGAGTTGCACTCGGAGGCATGTGCTAGGCTGGCCAACCTCGAGAAAATTATTTCTAGCTCAGTGGGCAGAAAGGTCACTGCTAAGAAAAGGCATCTGTCACCGGCTACGCCGGTAATTGATTTTGAAGATTATGACTCCCCTGACTGGGCTGATTATTCCCCGCTTGAGGAGGGGGAATTGTTTGAGGAATCAGAGACTGAGGAGTTGCAGTTCTTTGATACTGATGCCGGTCAGGCGCTGGGGGATGCTGTGGATACCCCCAGGGTCCTGACCCATCTCTTAGAGGTTCTGGATATTTCCCCACCAGCGGAGGCCCCTCCTAAGAAGGGGGAATTCTTTGGGTTCTCCATGCCCCGCTTGGAGTTCCCAAATCAGGATCATTTTGACAGCATGATTCTTAGAGAATGGGAGAGGCCGAGTCGGCTTCACGGTGTTCCTCAGGGATGGTATGGGAAGTATCCCTTTCCGGTTTACGCGGTGAAGCGCTGGTCTTCCCCTCCTGAGGTCGATGCGCCCATATTAGGATTGTCCAACACCTCTGTTGTACATACTCCTGACGCCACTACCCTTTAGGATGGCGCGGACAAGCGCATTGATCAGATGGCCTGACATGCCTTTGCCAGTGTGGGTTCAGCCTTGCGGCCTGTCTGTGCATTGGCACTCGTGGCTGTGGCTACCAGGTCTGAGATTAGGGACATGTTAAATGGGTCCCAGCTCAACCCGGACAGCATTGAATTCACAACCCTTAAGAGGTGTGAATTGTTCATGTATTTTGTTTTGTCGGCTATGGACAACACGATTACCATGTGTAGTGGAACTTCGGCTCTGTTGGTGGCCATGCGCCGATCTGTCTGGCTGCGCCAGTGGGTGGCTGACATTGCGGCCAAGAAGTCACTTACAGCTTTGCCCTTCTTGGGAACGCGGCTGTTTGGTGACAAATTGGATTCTGTGGCGAAAGGTGGGAAGCTACCTCAGCGTAAGAAGCTGCGTCGTTCCTTTTGCGGTGCCAGAGGGGGCAGAGGCCTTGCCTACTCTGGATTTAGTGGTGATTCCTAGAACAAAGGTAGAGGACATGTCCGTCCAGCCTCTACCTGGGGTTCCAGACCCAAGCCCGCTGCCAAGCCAGTTCAACAATGAGGAGGCGCCCTCACCCTTGCGGGTGGGGGGACGACTGCGGCTCTTCTTCCAGGTCTGGGCCCAGGAGGTCACAGACAAGTGGATATTGGAAGTGATCTCGTCTGGGTACAAACTGGAGTTCGAGTACCGGCCTCCTCCCAGATTCCTAAGGTCTCGGGTGCCTTCGGATCCTCGGGCGGCGCAGGGGCTCCTGTCGGCGATAAAGAACCTCCTGGACATGGCGGTCATATGCCCGGTGCCTCTTTCAGAGAGAGGCCGGGGCTATTATTCCAACCTTTTCACGGTTCCTAAAAGGGATGGCTCCATAAGACCCATTCTGGATTTGAAGCTTCTCAACAGGTTCATCAGAACCAAGAGGTTTCACATGGAGACTCTGCGCTCAGCCATCGTTCCCTTCATCAGGGGGATTTCATGACGTCCATAGACATCAAGGATGCTTACCTTCATGTACCAATATTCTAAGTATGTCACACACCCCACTTCAAACATTAATAATTACAATAGGGTCAACGCACCGCTAGGCGGCAGCATTGCAGAGAATCTCCAAAAAACTCAACAGGCCCCTCCCGGTCTACACATACCTGGCACCTCCCAAGAACCACCCAGTGTTGTTCTCTGCAAGGTGGCGACAAGACAGAAGAAAGAAGTCTCCTGCTTGCAGGTAGCCGGGGTATCCCCCCGGCCCCCCCCCCCCCGTGGTCTATTTCTGCCCGGCTCTTGTTTTGTAGTATATTTGTTTACTGGCAGCCTCCCAGCTTTGGCTGTAGGCCGGGCAAAAGGTAGCCGGCACCCTTGGTGCCTAGGAGATTAGCTCCTCCGCTCGACCCTTCATTGCGGGGCATAGCGGGATTCCCGGAGTGGTGATCCGGATGTGGGATGCCCCCATTTAATTAGTAGAGGTTAGCGGTTCAGGATGTGCCTAGCCCTGGGACTTTAGTTATTCCTCACTCCGGGGTGTGTGGCGCGCTTTGGGACCGGTGTCATGTTTGTGTGAGTGTGGCTGCTGCGCTGCTGTTTTGTGAGGGCTTCTGCGCTGTTTACTGTGGCGTTTTTTTTTTTTTTTTTTTTTTTTTTGTGGATCTGCCTTGTGTGTTTTTACTTTCTGCTGCTGCTGGTGTGAATGGCGTCTCTCCCCTCAGGAGCCGGGGGGGCGGGGCCTCGGCGCTTGCAGCCTGGCGTGTCCGGTCTGCACAGGGGGGATAGAGGGAGATGAGCGTGTGTGTGTGTTTGTGTGCGCACTTGGGACCGGCAGGTTGCTCCGCCGGTCCCGTCTTGAGCTGAGCGCGGTTCACTGTCTGCTTGCGCTGACGCCGCAGGGGGGCGGGACCGCACGCGCGCGGGCCGCGCGCTGATTAGCTGTTCTGGAGGGGCGGGGCCTTCTCGGCTCCCGGGGCTCGTCTTCCCCTCCCTCACTGTCACGGAGCGGTGTTCGGGCCGCCATCTTCTGCGGTGCCTCTCTGCGCTTGTGCTCTCTCTCAGGTAGGCGTTTTCTGATATCTTGCGGGGGATGTTTTTGGTCACATAAAGGTGGTGGCCTGGCCCCCCGTCTTACGTCCCCTCCTTCTCCCGCCTCCTCGCTCCTGCACGTCTTTTTAAAGTGCTGGTTGTGTATTTTAACCATCTCCTTTTGTCTATGGTTAATGAGGGGGGGGGGGGGGGGGTTGTATGTTCTTCTTGTATGTTTGTATAGGTATTATTGTGCCTGGATTGACTGTTGTCCCTCTTCTTTTGTGTCTTTCAGATCCTGGGATCCCGTCTGGCAGGGCTCTCCCGGTCTTATATACCTGGCTTGTGGGGGGTGTTTTCATAAAACTATATATATAAGGGTTTTTATGCTATTCCCCTGGGTCAGGATTTTTGACAATCTTTAGACAATTGTTAGGTTATTTAGGGGCATCCCGGGTCGCGTACTGCATAAATCCCTGGGTTCTGCGAATACCATAAATTTCACCACATGGAGGCTGCCACAGATACCGGGAATGGTTCTTCGGGACAATCCAAGGTGTGCGGGGGTTGTGGGACTCCGCTCCAGGGAGATGATGTCATTTTGTGTATCCCATGTGCACAGCAGAACATTGCACGGCAGTCCAGTACTCCGGTGCCTAGCACTTCGTCAGCCGCGCCATCTCCCTCTCCCCCTCGCTTATTCCGGACCCCGTGTGACGTTGTCCTGGGCGGGGATTCGCAGTCTGAGGTATGTGCCCGTTTGACCAGCCTTGAGAAGCGGTTTTCTGCTATGGCCGCTCAGAAGGCTCCAGCTAAGCGGAAGCATCTGTCTCCGCCTCCGCCGGATTCAGATGAGGAAGTTGTGGGAGATCTGGATTGGTCGGATCGTCCCCTTGAAGATGGTGAGCTCATTGAGGAAGAAGATTCTGATGTCAGGCTGATGGCCTCCCTCTCGATTCCTCTACCATTCTGACCCAGATGTTTGAGGTTTTGGATTTGGATCCTCCGGTGGTTGCTCCTAGGCCTAAGGGTCAGCTTTTTGGGGTGTCCAAGCAGCGTTTGGAGTTTCCCAGCCAACAGCATTTTGAAGAAATTGTTTTCAAGCAATGGGAGCAACCTACACGTCTTGTTGGTGTGCCATCTAGCTGGGATAGGAAGTATCCCTTCCCGGCGGAATTGATGAAGCGTTGGTCTGTCCCCCCTGAGGTAGATACTCCGGTCTTGGGACTGTCCAACACGGCGGTCGTGCATTCCCCTGACACGACTTCGCTCAGGGACGGCGAGGATCGCCGGGTTGATCAGCTTGCCCGTCATGGTTTTGTATGTGCGGGTTCGGTGTTAAGGCCTGTCTGCTTCGGCTCTTTTGACTTTTGCGGTCAGGTCTATTGTCAGGGACTTGGGTGTGGATCTCGAGCCTACCAGTGATGAGTCCCTTGCGCTTAAGCGCTGCGATTCTTTCTTGTCCTTTATCCTGGCCGCTCAAGAGGATGCCATGTTGATGTGTGGCAGGGCTACTGCCTTGCTGGTGGCTATCCGGCGCTGTGTGTGCTTGAGACAGTGGACGGCTGATTTTAATTCTAAAAGATCGCTCACGGCTCTGCCCTTTTTGGGTTTGAGGCTTTTTGGTGAGAGGCTGGATTCTGTTGCCAAGGGAGGTAAGTTACCTCAGCGCAAGAAATTTCGCCGTTCCTTTCGGGGGACGGTCTCCTTCAATCCGTCCTTTCGGGGAGCCGGAGCCGGAAGGGGTGCGGGCTCCTCGGCCCCCAGGGGCGCCAGTTGGAATAGGGGTAGAGGCCGTGGCCGTCCCGTTCGCGTCTGGGGTGCCAAGCCCAAGCCGGTTGCCAAGCCCACCCAGCAATGAGGGGGCGCCCTCACCCGTTCGGGTGGGGGGACGGTTGCAACTTTTCTCCCGGGTGTGGGACCAGGAGGTCTCGGACAGATGGATCCGGGAGGTGGTTTCGGCCGGTTACAAGTTGGAGTTCGAGTCCCGTCCTCCTCCAAGGTTCTTCAGGTCTCGGGTGTCTTTGGATCCTTTGGCCGCGCAGGGGCTCCTGGCGGCGGTAAGGAATCTTCTAGACTTAGCTGTCGTTTGCCCGGTTCCTTCTTCAGAGGTAGGGCGCGGGTTTTACTCCAATCTCTTCACTGTTCCCAAAAAGGACGGGTCCTTCCGTCCTATTCTGGATTTGAAGTTTCTCAACAGGTTTATTCGTCCCCGGAAGTTCCGCATGGAAACCCTGCGGTCTGCGATCGGTTCGCTTCGGCAGGGGGACTTTATGACGTCCATAGACATCAAGGTTGCGTACCTGCACATTCCGATCTTTCCAGTTTATCAGCGGTTCCTTCGTTTCGTGGTGGAGGATCGGCACTTTCAGTTTGTGGCTCTTCCATTCGGCCTCACCTCTGCTCCGAGAGTGTTCACCAAGGTGTTGGCGGGGGTGATGGCCCTGCTCAGAGCTCAGGGGATTCACATTGTGCCTTACCTGGACGATCTTCTCATCATGGCACCTTCCTTCAGTCAAGCAGAGGGGGACACCAGCACGGTGGTGTCTATGTTGGAGAGGTTCGGCTGGGTGATCAATTACCCCAAGTCCTCGCTGGTTCCGGCCAGGGTGGTGACCTTTCTGGGGATGTCGTTGGACTCCTGCCAGCACAGAGTATTTCTCCCTCAGGCCAAGGTTCTGATGATTCAGGAATTGGTCCAGCTGCTCCTCTCCCATCCTCATCCGTCCATTCGTCTGGGGATGAGACTGGTGGGGTTGATGGTGGCCTCGTTCGAGGCAGTTCCCTTTGCTCAGTTTCATACGAGGACTCTGCAACTTCATCTTTTGGCGTCTTGGAACCGGCGTCCGGGGTCGTTGGATCGGTCCTTCCGGTTGTCCCCTCGGGTTCGGCAGTCCCTTCTGTGGTGGTTGGTCTCGGACAACCTTCTGAAGGGCAGGTCGTTTCTGACCCCGCTTTGGGAAACTGTCACCACGGATGCCAGTTTGTCGGGCTGGGGAGGTTTTTGGAAGGATCTTCGGTTTCAGGGGCAGTGGGACCCTCAGGAGGCCCACTTGCCCATCAATGTTCTGGAATTGCGAGCCATCAGGTTGGTTCTGTCTCGCTTGACGCATCATTTACAAGGTCTGCCGGTTCAGGTTCGCTCAGACAATCAGACGGCGGTTGCTTACATCAATCACCAAGGGGGGACTCGCAGTCTGGGTGCCCACAGGGAGGTGTCTCTGATTTTGGTCTGGGCGGAGACTCATGTCCCTTGCATCTCGGCAGTTTACATTCCGGGAGTGGAAAACACAGAGGCGGATTTTCTGAGCCGGTGTGCGTCCCGTCGGGGGGGAGTGGTCTCTCCATCCCCAGGTGTTTCGGTCGCTTTGTCTCCGGTGGGGGACGCCGGAGGTGGATCTGTTTGCCTCTCGTCACAATCACAAGCTTCCGTCCTTTGTGTCCCTGTCCCGGGACCCTCTGGCTCTGGCGGTGGATGCCATGGCCCTGAGCTGGAGGGACCTGGGGTTTCTTTATCGGTTTCCTCCGATTCCCATGCTAGGCAGGGTTCTGCGAAAGTTGGTTTTGGAGGGAGTTCCCGCCATTCTCGTGGCTCCAAGGCGGGTGTGGTTCGCGGACATCGTTCGTCTGGCCGTAGATCAGTTCGATCTGCCTCTTCGGCCGGATCTTCTCACACAGGGTCAACTATGTTACCCCAGTTTACAAACGCTGGCTTTGACGGCTTGGCTGCTGAAACCTCCATCTTAAAGGAGGAAGGTCTTTCGGATGCGGTCATTCGGACTCTTATTAGTGCCAGGAAGAGATCTTCTTCTTCCATCTATTACAGGTATTGGAGATCTTATATTGATTGGTGTGAGGCTAGGTCTTTGCCTTGCCGGGTCTTTTCTGTGTCTAGGATTTTGGAGTTTCTTCAGTCGGGGCTGGACTCCGGTCTTCAGCTGAGTACCTTGAAGGGGCAGGTTTCTGCTTTGTCTATTTTTTTTTCCAGAAGTCTTTTGCTAGTCATTCCTTGGTCAAGACCTTTTTCCAGGGGGTTTCGCATGTGCGGCCTCCTAGGAAGCCTTTGCTCCCAGTGTGGGATTTGAATTTGGTTCTTTCTGCTCTTAAGGCTCCTCCTTTTGAGCCTTTGCGGGATATTGCTTTGTCCATTCTTACTCAGAAGGTTGCCTTTCTGGTTGCCATCACTTCGGTTCGGCGTGTTTCAGAGTTGGCAGCTTTGTCCATTCAGGCTCCTTATTTCGAGGATCATCAGGACAAAGTGGTTTTTTCGATACAAGTCAGACTTTCTCCCTAAAGTGGTCTCTGCTTTTCATCTTAACCAGGACATTGTTCTTCCTTCCTTGTGTCCTAAGCCTAAGAATGTCAAGGAGAGTGCTTTGCACTGCTTGGATGTGGTACGTTGTGTCAGGTACTATCTACGTGCTACGTCTTCTTTTCGTAAGACTGATGCCTTTTTCGTTGTGCCATGTGGGCCTAGGAAGGGTTTGGCTCCGGCCAAGTCTTCCATTAGTAAATGGATTCGTCAGGCCATTGTTGGTGCTTATTCGGCTAAGGGGAAGGATCCTCCTTTTCGCGTTACTGCTCACTCTACTCATGCGGTTGGTGCGTCCTGGGCTTTTCAGCACCAGGCTTCGGTTGAACAAGTGTGTAAGGCTGCAACTTGGTCTTCTGTTCATACTTTTTCTAAGTTCTATAAGGTTGATGTGCGGGCCTCAGCGGATGTTGTTTTTGGCCGCAAGGTTTTGCAGGCTGCAGTGGTTTGAGTTTTTTCTGCGTTATTGCCTTTTCGGATACCCACCCTTTTCTGGACACTGCTGTTGGATGTCCCTATTGTAATTATTAATGTTTGAAATGGGGTGTGTGACATACTTAGAATAATACCATTTTGTGAATACTCACCTGTAAAATGGGTATTATAAGTATGTCACACACCCCACTTCACCCGCCCTTTTCGGTATCCTGGCTCTTTATATGGTGAAGTTTAGTTCTTTACGTTGAGGGTTACATTGTTTGTTTCTGGTACCTTGTCTTACTGCTGTTCTAATACTGGGTGGTTCTTGGGAGGTGCCAGGTATGTGTAGACCGGGAGGGGCCTGTTGAGTTTTTTGGAGATTCTCTGCAATGCTGCCGCCTAGCGGTGCGTTGACCCTATTGTAATTAATAATGTTTGAAGTGGGGTGTGTGACATACTTATAATACCCATTTTACAGGTGAGTATTCACAAAATGGTATTTTTCCCAGCACACCAGAGATTTCTCAGGTTTGTGGTCGGAGATCAGCATTTTCAGTTTGTTGCCCTCCCGTTCGGGCTGACCTCAGCACCGAGGGTGTTTACCAAGGTTCTGGCGGGCATTATGGCCCTGCTCAGAGCCCAGGGCATTCGCATTGTGCCTTATCTGGATGACCTGCACATTCCAGCTTCCTCCCTCTGCCAGGCGAAGCTGGACACCAGGAAGGTGGTGACGGCACTGGAGAGGTTCGGATGGGTGATCAACCACCCCAAGTCTGCTCTCTCCCCATCAAGGGAGATTTCCTTTTTGAGCATGAATATTGATACCAGATACCCCTTTGCTCAATTCCACATGAGGTCGCTTTAAAGCCATCTGTTGCTGAAATGGGACAGATGTCCACAGTCCTTAGATCAGTCTTTTCTGATGTCTCCCAGGGTTCGGTAGTCCCTTCAGTGGTGGCTGGAACCAAGCAATCTGATGAGGGGTATATCCTTTCTGGCCCCTTGTTGGGAAACGGTTACAACGGATGCCAGCCTGTCGGGCTGGGGAGGTTTCTGGAAGGATCATCAGTTCCAGGGGTTGTGGGGTCCTCAGGAGGCTCACAACCCCATCAATGTCTTGGAGCTCAGAGCTATTCGCTTGGTTCTGTCGCGTCTGACACTTCACCTACAGGGTTTTCCGTTTCAGGTTCGAACAGACAATCGTACTGCGGTAGCTTACATCAATCAACAAGGAGGGACTCGCAGCTGGGGGGCCTTAGGGAAGTCTCTCTGATTCTGACATGGGCGGAGAGCAATGTTCCTTGCATCTCAGCACTATACATCCCGGGAGTGGAGAACACGGAGGCGGACTCCCTAAGCAGGGGATTCTCTCGCCGAGGGGAATGGTCTCTCAACCACAGGGTGTTTCGGGCCCTGTGTCACAAGTGGGGGACTACGGAGGTGGATCTCTCTGCCTCTCGGCACAATCACAAGCTCCCAACCTTTGTATCTCTGTCTCAGGATCCTCTGGCCCTGGCAGTGGATGCCTTGTCCCTTGCCTGGAGGGATCTGGGTTTTCTGTACCTGTTTCCCCCCTTCTCCATGGTGGGCAAGGTAGTGCGCAAGCTGGCTCTAGAGGGGGCACCAGCAATTCTGGTGGCCCCAAGGTGGCCAAGACAGGTTAGGTTCGCAGACGTCGTAAGATTGGCGGTAGATCAGTACAGGCTGCCCCTGTCTCCGAATCTGATCTCTCAGGGTCAACTACATTACCCCAATTTACAAACGCTTGCTTTGACGGCGTGGCTGCTGAAACCTTCATCCTGAGGGAGGAAGGTTTGTCTGAGGCGGTTATTCAAACCTTGATTAGAGCTAGGAAGAGGTCTTCCTCTACTATTTACTATAGGACTTGGCGGTCCTGTATTGACTGGTGTGAGCCTAGGGCCTTACCTTGCAGGGTGTTTTCGATTCCTAGGATTTTGGAGTTTCTACAACACCGTCTGGATCTGGGGTTCCAGCTCAGTACTTTGAGGGGTCAGGTTTCTGCCCTGGCTGTCTTTTTTCAAAGGTCTTTTGCTTTGCATCATGTGGTCAAGACTTTTTTTCCAAGGGGTCACTCATGTTCGGCCCCCTAGAAACCCTTTGGTTCCCGTTTGGGACCTAAATTTGGTTCTTTTGGCCCTCCAGGGGCCTTCTTTTGAACCGATGCAGGATGTGGCTCTTCCTGTGCTCACTCAAAAGGTTGCCTTTTTGGTGGCTATTACCTCTGTTCTGCGTTTCTCTGAGTTGGCGGCTCTGTCTATTCAGGCCCCTTACTTTGAGAGACACCAGGATAAGGTGGTTTTTCGCTTTAAACCAGATTTCCTTCCTAAGGTGGTCTCTGCCTTCCATCTCAATCAGGATGTAGTTCTCCCTTCCTTGTGTCCTAGGCCTAGCAATGACAAGGAGAGGTTTTTGCACTCTTTGGATGTGGTTCGTTGTGTGAAGTACTATTTGGTTGCTACTTCTCCTTTTCGTAAGACGGACGCCTTGTTCGTACTTATAATACCCATTTTAAAGGTGTGTAATCACAAAATGGTATTTTTCCCCCTAGAGGAGGGGTAATTCTTTCAGGACTCTTGACTCCTCTGGGGACCAGCAGGAGGGTTACAGCAGTGACCCTGGGTCTGCCTCTGGGGAAGACTCATGGTTCCCTGAGGACACTTAGAGCCTGTTAGCTCACATCTTTGAAGTCTTGCACATTGTCCCCCCCGAGGTGGCTAAGAGGAAGCAGGGTGAGCTCTTTCGTCCTGACAAACAGCACCTGGAGTTCCCTGAGCAGAGCCATTTCACTAATATGGTGCTCAGAGTGGGAACGTCCTAGTAGATTGCCCGCGGTGCCCAAAGGGTGGGATAGGAGGTATTCCTTTCCTGGTCAAGCGATGGTCGTTTCCCCCTGAGGTGGACGCTCCCGTGCTCGGGCTATCCAACACCTTGGTCATGCCTTCCCCTGACACTACTACATTGCGGGACAGCGAGGACCGGCGTATGGATCAGCTAGCCTGCCATGCTTTTGCGTGTGTGGGGGCTGGGCTGCGCTGCTGCTATTACAGCTATTGCCCTTAAGAGACAGCTCAAGCGTCTCCTGGAGGGCGCTACGGCTGGTAACAGGGGGAGGATTACAGGTCCCTTTTGCTTTGCTCTGATTTTGTTGCCTTTGTCCTTACTGCCATGGATGATGCGGTGTGGATGTGTGGTAGGACATCTGCCCTTTTGGTGGCTATGCGCCGCTCTGTTTGGCTGCGTCAGTGGGCGGCTGATGCTGCAGCTAAGAAGGCTCTCACTGGGCTCCCCTTTACGGGGCTGCGGCTCTTTGGTGAGTGTCTGGATGTTTTAGCCAAGGATGGTAGGCTGGCTCAATGTAGGAGGCAGTCTCGGCCCTTTTGGGGGTCCTCCTCTTCCCTCCCCTCCTTTCGTGTTCCCAGAGGAGGTCGTGGCTCCCTCTTCTTGGATACCCGCAGGGATTCTTGGGGCTGTGGCAGATCCCGTTGTCGCCCCGGTCTCTCATGGGGCCCAAACCTTCCCCCAAGCCCCCTCAGGCCTCCGGTTACAAGACAGAGTTTGCAGCCTGGCCGCCCCCAAGATTCATCATATCCCGGATGTCTCAAAACCCTATGTCAGCTCAGGGTTTGCGCCTTGCGGTTCAACGTCTGTTGGTATCAGGAGTCATTTGCCTGGTGCCTTCCAAGGAACGGGGTCGAGGTTTCTACTCCAGTCTGTTCACGGTCCCGAAAAAGGATGGGTCCCTGAGGCCCATCCTGGACTTGAAGGGTCTCAACAAGTTTTTCAGGTTCAAGCATTTTCGCATGGAGACTCTACGCTCGGCGGTCAGTACCCCGCGCCCGGTCGACTTCATGACCTCAGTGGACATCAAGGATGCTTACCTTCACGTGCCAATCTTTCCAGGTCATCAGAGATTTCTCAGGTTCGCTCTAGAGGATCAACACTACCAATTTGTGGCCTTACCGTTCGGTCTTACCTCTGCCCCTCGGGTCTTCACCAAGGTGCTGGCGGGGGGTGATGGCTCTGTTGAGATCTCAGGGTGTTCGCATCCTTCCTTATCTGGACGACATTCTGATTGCGTCTCAGTCCTTCCATCAAGCCGAGCTGGATACCCAGATGGTGGTCTCCATGCTCGAGTCCTTCGGTTGGGTGATCAACTACCCCAAGTCTTCTCTGTCTCCGTCCTTGGTGACGTCCTTTCTGGGCATGTCTCTGGATACATCTCAGGTCAAGGTTTTTCTGCCTCAGCTGAAGGTGGAGAGCCTGCAGATGCAGGCACGGTCTCTGATTTCTTGTCCTCATCCCTCCATTCGGCAGGGGATGCAGCTGGTGGGCCTGATGGTGTCATGCTTCGAGGCGGTTCCCTATGCTCAGTTTCACATGAGACCTCTTCAGTTACACCTCTTGTCAGTTTGGGATCGGGACCCTGTGTCCCTAGATCAGACATTTGTTCTGTCCTATTTGGTCAGTCAGTCCCTCTCGTGGTGGCTGGACTCAAGGAATCTCCTAGTGGGCAGGACTTTTCTGCCCCAGTGCTGGGAGACTGTCACCACGGATGCCAGTCTGATCGGTTGGGGGGGGCTTTTGGAAGTCTCTGAAGTTCCAGGGTCGGTGGGGCCCCCAGGAGGCCCATGCTCCCATCAATGTCTTGGAACTTAGGGCGATCAGGTTGGTTCTGTATCAGCTGACCACACATCTTCGGGGTCGGGCTGTTCAGATCCGCTCGGACAACCAGACGGTGGTTGCCTACATCAATCATCAGGGAGGGACTCGGAGCAAGCGAGCCCTCAAGGAAGTGTCTCTGATACTGTCTTGGGTGGAAGAGCATGTCCCCTGCATCTTGGCGTTTTACATTCCGGGGGTGGAGAACCAGGAGGCAGATGCCCTGAGCAGGGGGGACGTCTCGGCTGGGGCAATGGGCCCTCAGCAACAAGATTTTTCACTCCTTGTGTCACCGCTGAGGTCAGCCTGATGTGGACCTGTTTGTGTCCCGCCACAATCACAAGCTTCCCAGGTGTGTCTCCCTGTCACAGGAACCACTGGCCTTCGCCACGGATGCGCTAGCAATGCCTTGGACGGGGTTTCGGCTCCTCTGTGTTCCCTCCATTTCCTCTGCTGAGCAGGGTGTTGCGCAAGATAGCCCAGGAGGGGGTACCAGCCATTCTGGTGGCCCCCTATTGGCCAAGGAGGGTGTGGTTCGCAGACATCGTGCAGTTGGCAGTAGATCAGTATGCCCTGCCCAAGGATCCAGATCTGCTCACTCATGGACAACTGTGCCATCCCAATTTACAAACGCTGGCTTTAACGGCTTGGCTGCTGAAACCTCCATCTTGATGAATAGGGGTTTGCCGGCTTCTGTTGTTGATACCATGATTAGGGCTAGGAAGAAATCCTCGTCCTTTATTTACTACAGGATCTGGCATGCTTACATTGCCTGGTGTGAGTCCAAGTCTCTTCGTTGTCGGGTGTTTTCTATCCCCAGGATTCTGGATTTTTTGCAACATGGTTTGGATTCGGGCCTTCAACTTAGTACCCTCAAGGGACAGGTGTCAGCTCTGGCAATTTTTTTCCAAAGATCCTTTGCCAATCACGGGTTGGTTAAGACTTTTTTCCAGGGAGTTACTCATGTGCGTCCGCCACATAAGCCTATGCTACCAGTTTGGGACCTGAATCTGGTGTCTCTGCTCTGCAGGGTCCTCCCTTTGAGCCTATCCATGGGACTGCGTTGCTACTGAGCCTTTCAGGAAATCTGACGCTCTTTTTGTTCTTCCTGCTGGACCTAGGAAGGGTTTGCCTCCTGGTAAATCCACTATCAGCAAGAGGATCCGTCAGGCGGTGGAGCAGGCCTATTCTGCCAGGGGGAATGTTCCTTCTTTTAGGGTTACTGCTCATTCCACTTGTGCTATTGGTGCGTCTTGGGCTTTTCAGCACCAAGCTTCTGTTGAACAAGTTTGTAAGGCCGCAACTTGGTCTTTTGTTCATACTTTTTCAAAGTTTTACAAGGTTGATGTTAAGGCCTCAGCTGATGCTGCTTTTGACCGCAAGGTATTTCAGGCGGTAGTGGTTTGAACTGCCTGTTGTTACTCTTTGGGATCCCACCCTGCTTTATGGACACTGCTTTTGGATGTCCCAGATGAAATGACTTTGTGAAGCAGGCCGTGCCATGCAATGGGAAAAAGACAATTCTGTGAGTACTCACCTGTAGAATTGCTTTTGCCATGCATGGCACGGCCTGCTTCATCTCACCCTTGTTATTGTTGTTCTTGGTTGCCTCCTTATGGTGATTGTTCCAAGTTAGTTGGGGGTTTTTTTTTGTTACCCTTTTTTTTACTTTATCTCCCGGTTTCTTGAATAACTGCTTGTCAACACTGGATAAGTCTATGGTGATTCTGTTTTTATATGGTACCGGGAGGAGCCACAACTTTTCTGCAGTGCACTGCGCCACCTTGTGGCGGAATACCCAGATATAATGACTTCGTGAAGCAGGCCGTGCCATGCATGGCAAAAGCAATTCTACAGGTGAGTACTCACAGAATTGTCTTTTTTTTACTAAGGTAACTTTTCCTTCACATTTTGGGAGCGGAGTCTTAAGAATGGTGACTCTTTGCTGACATCTCTGACACATGTGGCGAGCTGCAAGTAGTGGGAAGGCGTCGCTTGTCCCCGGCTAGCGCGCAGGTCGTTCTGTCGGGGGGGGAAGGCACAGCAGAGTCGGCAACAGGAGCCCTCAGAGTGGGGCAGAGGGAGCTGCAAGGTCCCATCACATCCCAGGGCTATGTGGAGCAGCCCGGAATTAAGGAGACAGGTTCGGGCATTGAAACTGGTAAGATAGAGATGTTGGTTTTCTTATTGAAGTTTATGGTTAAAATAGGTAGGTGTATTTAAAGGGTTCTTTTTCTTTAATGACTCTTAGCCTGCAATGCCTAAGACCAAAGATAAGGACTCTGAACCCCCTAAAGTAAAGTTCAAGGCATCCAAAAAATTAAAACGCTGTGAAGAATGCAGCATTGTTCTTCCGGATACTTGGCAGAAGCCTCTGTGTCAGGATTGTAGGATGGTAAAAAAAGGATGCAGACTCGGCGGTCCTCCTCGGGGAGATCCTTGCAATGGGGAAAGAGATTGTCTCAATGCGGGATGCCCAGAGGGTTTGTGTTGCTCATTTCGAGTTACCCATTTCTACTGTACCTCCTCTGCAGTCCGTTTATAGAGAGTCTGCTAGATAAATCAGGGGGTATCCCTTACAGCTAATACTCCCAGTGCCTTTAGTTCATGTCCACTTTAGATTAAGGTTGTACTAAAACTGGGGGAATAAGCAGAGGACCTGTCTTCACAGGATTCCTTGGATGAGGAAGCCCAGTCTGAAGGGGGCCCCGGGTATTCAGAAAAACTACCAGAAGAACTGGCAAAATTAATAGATATGTATGAAACCTGGGGGATTCAGTACGATAAGGCACTGTCAATACAGGATAAAATGCACGAAAATATATGAAATTTGGGGGAAAACTTTTTTCCCATCCATTCAGTGCTTAAGACGGTCATTAAGGCTGAAAGGGAGAACCCAGAGAGATTAAAAATCGAATTCCCATTCAATGAACAGGACATGGAACCATGGAGCAAGTGTACTAGATTGAATTTAGGTTTTGATGACATGGGGGCATTGCGCGATCGAGATTGCAGAATTGAAGATCTTCAAAAAAGAGCTTAGGACGCTATCACATTTACGTTTAGGCCCACTTTGGCATGGAAGTATGGATTAATAACCTCAAGGGTTACATGGATTGTAATACCCCCAAAGAGTCTTTTTTTGCGATCTTGCCAACTGCACTCAGAGCTGTCTCCTACCTTATTAATGCTTCAGATGAAGCCATCAGAGCTACAGCAAAGGCTGCAGCCTTGGTTTCCTGCACTAGAAGAGCCCTCTGGCTAAAGATTTGATCAGTAGACAGTGGTTTTAAGGCCAAGCTTTGTGGGATCCCTTTTAACTGTAATCTCCTCTTTGGAGAGGAGTTAGATGTCATCTTGTCTAGGTCAATTGAAGTGGGGAAAAAGTTTCCCATTAGGAGGAAGTGTAACTCACACACTAGTAGTAGAGGCAGAGCTGCGATACGTCTAACTCAGCCTAGACAGAACGACCAAAAGAACGGTTGGGCTCAAGCCAGGCCTCAAATGAAGGCTAGTTTGCTCTGCAAACCCCCAGAGGGGCCTAAGCCTTAGTCCTGACAAATGAACACCTGGTAGGGGGCAGACTCTACTGTTTCATAGCAGCCTGGAGAACAGTCACCCAAAATCTGTGCTACAGACACTGGAAGAGGGATATCGATTAGAATCCCTGCCCCATTCCCCTCCCTAGTGTCCACACTCCCAAGGGACCTCAAGAAGAGAGAATAATTCCCTCTAGTTCTTCAGGAACTTCTACAGAAAAACGTGATAGAAGCAGTACCTCCACTCTCCCTGGAAAGGGGTTTCTACTCTCCCATTTTTCTGGTTCAGGAGCCATCAGGAAAATATCGAATGATTTTGAATCTGAAAAGTTACAAAAACGTCAGGATGGAGTCAAT
Source organism: Gastrophryne carolinensis (assembly GCA_027917425.1). Classification (NCBI taxonomy): domain Eukaryota; kingdom Metazoa; phylum Chordata; class Amphibia; order Anura; family Microhylidae; genus Gastrophryne; species Gastrophryne carolinensis. The sequence continues at coordinate 226,574,642 of CM051237.1, forward strand.
CTACTCAGTAAGGAACATTCTGATAGAGAATGCTCTGATGGGCAACCTAGACTTACAGGACGCTTACTTGCATATACTTATTCTGAACTCATACCGCAAGTATCTGAGGTTTGCGGTCCAGACAGACTACCTTTCACTACCAGTACAAGGCACTGCCGTTTGGTCTGTCCTCATCCCTGTGAATCTTTACAAAGATCCTAGCAGAACCGAGGGCATATCTCAGACAACAGGGAATCATGGTGATCCCTTATTTGGACAACCTCCTGCTACTAAACTATTCAAGGCCATCACTCCTAGCAGATCTAGAAAAGAACCTGTCCTTAAAGAAAAACCTGGAGTGGGTGATCTAGAAGAATCTACCCTAACACCCAGTCATCTATACAAGTTTCTGGGTTCCAACATAGACAGATCGATCTTCCACAATAAAAAGTTGCACAGGATCAGAGCAGCATCCCAGAGACTAGACACGGTCCCTCAGGTATCCATACAAGAGAGCATGAAATTCCTGGGTCCATGACCATAACCTCAGCAATTACATGGGCACGACTACACACCAGAACATTGCAGAAATTCCTTCTTGAACAATGGGATAAGCAACAGGACTCACTGGATTGGCTAGCCCAATTACGACCAAGTGTCCTAGAAGACCTCAGGTGGTGGACAGAGTACTAGAGAAGGGAAGAAAATGGAGACAAACCAACCCAGTAGTGATCCTGACAGATGCTTGCATCTGCAACTTGCATTTGGGGTTGGGGCACTTGGACAGACACCAGGTTCAGGGAAAGTGGCCAAGGTCCTCAAATTTTAGAGAACTTCTGGCAGTCAAGCTATCACTTAATCAATTTCTGCCAGTCATAGCAGGCAGAGATGTACAGATGAACAGATACAGTCAGTCTATGCCTACACTGTAGGCATCAGTCTAAACCATAATAATGAACCTGTCAAATTCCACTCTGTTACCCCTACAGGAACAGCTCTGGATCCTCTTGCCAGTCCATCTGAAGGGGGCCCTCAATACACTAGCAGTCTATTTAAGTCGAGTTAGGGTTCATATTGTAAATACTTGGGGTCTACGGCAGATAGACCTGTTTGCCAATGCCAGCAATACAAAGTGCAAGATGTTTTATACTCTGACAAGGGGAGAGGGTGCGTTAGCAGTGGGTGCTTTAGCTTATCCGTGGAGGTTTCATCTTGCTTATGCCCTTCCTACTTTCAGAATTCTGCCACAAGTAATCCGGAAGATAGCACAGGAAGACAAAAAGAGCATGGTTCACAGGAAGACAAAAAGAGCATGGTTCACAGAACTAAGAAGAATGATGAAAAGCGGCCCCTGGCAACTTCCAGACATACCAAATATCATTCATCAAGATGCCATTCTTCATCCGAATCCATCAAAGCTTCAACTGATAATATGGATCTTGAAGGGACCATACTAGGAAGTACGTGCTGTTCATCTAGAGTGATTGAAACTCTTCTGGCCAGTCAAAAATTAACCACTAGGCGCATTTACGAAAAGGTATGGAAATGTTTTTCTTCTTTTTGTGAAGTTAACAAGTTGAAGAAAAGAGATATAGCCACTGTCCTTGAATTTCTGCAGGAAGGGTTTGAGGAGGGGCTAGCAGTAGGTACATTAAAGACACAGACTTCTGCACTATCAGTTTTCCTTGAGACAGAATGAACTTATTAATCGTTTTTTCAAATCAGTTACTTGCAAAGGACCACCGTCCTTTAAGGATTTGCCTACATGGGACTTTTGGGTCAATTGTAATAAAAGGATTAATAGAACCCCCTTTTGATCATCTAGAGGAAGTTCTAGAGAAGTAGTTGTCACTGAAATGTTCCTGCTAGCAGTTATTCCTGCCGGGCAAGTGAGCGAGCTGTAGACCTTATCTATGAAGGAGCCCTATTGTTCTGTACTCCCAGATAAAGTCATACTTGGACCTAATCCTTTGTTGTTGCCAAAAATAGTGACTTCCATTTTTTGCCAAAATTGTGACTTCCACTAACAGCTCTCAGGAGATGCTTCCGACATTACCGATAGGAGCAGGCAAGGAAGAGGATCTCTCTCTGCGAGCTCTGATCATTTATCTGGGAAGATCCAGAGAACGTTTTGTAGTGATACAACTTTTAGTAACTTTCAGTGGAAAAAAGATAGGCTTAGCAGCCTCAAAGTCCACTGTAGCCAGATGGATAAAACAGACTATTGCACAAGCATATTCAGCTAGCATGTTTTCTCCCCCAGACTCACCAGTAATGGCTTTTTTAAGAATCCTTCAGCATGAACCTTATTGCCCACCCATAGTCCTCCTATAGTCCTAGGATTAACTTGATAAAGACTGAGGTGGGGAACAAGGGGTGGGGCTTTTAACCTCTGTTCAGTTTGTGTTTCCTCCCAGGGGGTGGAGCCTCTCCGTGGGCCATGCTGAAGGATTCTTAAAGCGGTCCTTCACTCTGAATAAGAGTCTATCTTATATGTTTCCTCCACCCTGTACATACAGATTGCTCACATTAAAAATCATCCTACCTGCATCTACTGCATGCTTTGAGCCTTTAAACATTCAAGATGGCGGCTCATGGGACATCAGGAAGCCTACAAACAGGAAGTGCCTTCTCACTGTGCTGCTCTGCATTCTGGGATTGCTGACCTTTTCCTGACCCCAGCTCTGCTCTGTCTAAACAAAGCACAGCTATAACCCCACTCCCTGTACTTTATCCCACTCTCCTCAGTAAGTGTGATGCTTCTGAGTCAAGATGGCGGTGCCCGTATCCTAAAGTCCTGAACAGAATTGCACCCCAGTGGGGGAAAGAATAATAAGTAAGTGACTAAAAACTTAAAATATATTAATTTTAGATGCTGGGGAATTGTTTTCTAAGGGTTTGGGCTTTTCAATAAATCATGGTGAAAGTCCGGTTTAAAGCTGTTACTAGTAAGTCTAACGGGGCTTTCTCATCTGTTGTTGTATAACCTATGTTTAGCCTTTTACATATACAGTATTTAGTAAAAAAAAAAGTTTAGTTTTCCTGCTTTTAGATTATACGGTAGTAACCACCAGATATTGTCAGATGTCACTAAGCAAGTTCAGCAATAACAATCAAGCACTGTCTCAGATCTGCTCTTTTTAAATGTGTTAAACCGGCAGATCCTCTCATTTTTACCCCTGTGCATGTTTACTGTCACATTAGCTTTTATCACTTAACCTCGATTCAGTAAGTTAGAAAAAATTATCGTAAAAAAATAAATAACTCATTTTAATTCCTTGTGTTTTAGGCTGTTAATACAGTAGAGCAGCGAGTCTTGGTAATTGCAGAAGAAGATAAAAGAGCGTTTACTCTTCATTTTATCGATTCCCTAAAACCCGAAGATAAAGTGTTAATATTTGTGGGAAAAAAGTTAATGTACGTATGACTTCCAACTATGTAACAGTTTAGTGATTAAGGAATACTGCTAATAATTTTAGAAGAATTACAAGCTGTAGAGAGCAACACATATAATTGCCTAGCTACCCTGAGCGTCACAGTCAACTTGCAAAGTCTAAGCTTTAAATTTAAATAATTTCTTAAAATTCATGTTTATCTCTACAGGGATTTCTACCTATTTTAGAAAGCTATTTCACCCCTGGGGTATATAACTCCACCACCACCCCCAAGCACAGGATGAGTGGCCACTCGGAGCCCTTGGTTTCGGCAGTGCCTATGCTGTCGGAAAGACAGGTGAATTTTTTATGGTGACCTGGGTGGGATATACACAGCAGGGCATTCCGAATTGGGATGCCCTGCCTGGGAGGAACAATACTCAGGAGAGTGTAATTCCCAGGTGGTGGTCTTCTTTAATAGCTGTCTCAAAACATGTGGATAGAGGGTTTTGTCTCAATTACCCTTACAGTGACACCAATCTTTAATTGTTGTTTAAAATGTTTAAATGTGATATGTTAATCATGAATCTTTCCCTCTCCTCCCTTACACACCTGTAGCTAGTACTTGGCAAATAAAAATGTGAAAAAAATAAAAAGAGTTATTTTCTCTGCTTGATGAGAAATGCTATACAGCCTTCTTACCTTGATTTATGGACCTTGGTTGTTTAGAGGGACAATGGTGAGTGTGTAATACATGGAGAACCTCAGAGTAATTGTGAAAAATTGAAAGAAAGCAGGTTGGCCTCAAAATTTAGGAGGTGCAGGACCTCAACTTGTTCCCCATTAGACCCTAGCCTCTTGTGGTTAAAAAAAAAAAAGTTGAGACTGGTGCTGTCTGGACCAGGCTACCCAATGTTTTTTACCCATCCTTTCACATAGAAGGGCTTAGTAAGGGAGCCATCATTCAATAAATCACAGAAATTGTCGCTGCGCTGAGTAACTGATGAATTGAAATTCTGTTAGTGACTAAGGTTTTGTGTCTGTTTGTAAATTATTTAACAAGTGCCGTATGTGTAAAGCTCCAAATAATTCCTGAGGTGGCATTTTAGTCACATGTATAAGTTCCGATTTTATCCCATCCAGTGTTGGCCCCCTTTTCAATGCAGTGTGGTGGATTTTAATACGCCGTGTAAAATACCTTTTCTTGTATTCCGACCTGGTTTCCAAGCATATCTCAGCAGTTCCTTTTTCTATCCTATTCCCTTTCAAGATGCCAGATACTCGGGGGCTGATTCTCAGCTGAATGGATAAATGATCTTTTAGCAGGGCCCCAATACCTATGACTTCTATCCCCTCACATTGTTTTTTCCTTCAGGACGCATTCCTGTTGCCTGAAGTCTGCTTGCCAAGGCCGAAGGTCCTGGAACCCCGGATGTGAAGATGGTTGTGCCAGGGTCCAAGTAGGCAGGTTTTGAGGCCAAGTATACAGCACGTCCTGTTCCAGAATATTCATTACACTTGGGTAATACATCCACAAGATGGCGCTGGACTGCAGAGACAGAAAAGTGGCTCCTCCCTGCCCCATATATACCAGGGACCTCCCACAAATTCCCCAGTTCTTCTCTGCAGTCTGGGCTGCGATGACTAGAAGATCGCTCTATTCCCACCCATTCCTTTTCACTGCCTCCCAGCTTAGGCTGCGCTGGTCTGGTGATGGTAGGCAGCACCGCTGTCAGGTGCTAAGGAGCGCTGCTATAACCGCAGTCCCTCACCAAAGGGTAGGCGGTACAGGCCCGTGGTGAGCCTTACGGGATGTCCCTCCCGCGGCCGTTTGCCCTTCGCCCTCTGTCCCCTCAGTTAGGCTCCTCTTAGGCCAGCCGCTGCTTCCCCTTCGCTCTCCCTGGGTGTATGTATTAACTATGTATTTATCCATGTTGTGATCCGCACCTCAGGGCTCCCCCCCCTCCCCGCCAGCCGCCAAGGCGGAAGGGGGATCTGGGGCGAACAGGTCCCATCAGCGGCCCCACAGCGGGGCATAGATCCTGTCCGAAGTAAGACCAGAGGGGGCAGGCCAAAGGCGAGACTGAGAAGGAGAGGGAACCCATCATGGGGAAAAGGGGTGAATGAGGGAGATGGGAGAAAAGACAAGACAAGAGAGGGAAGGAGGCAAAAGAAGGAAGGGAGAAAGGTAAGAGGGAGAGGGAGGGGGAAGAAGACAGGAGGGAGAGGGCGTGGTAGGGAGGAAGGTCATGTTATAGGAGGGGCCTCGCACCACCGGGTCGCCACAGTCCCATCCGTAAGTCATCTCCGGCCTACTTCCATCGCCAAAAAGGCCTTTGCCTCGTCCGCCTCTCTGAATCTGATCCAAGTTTTCCAGTGCTCCTCGCCTCCCACTCCACCCTCCATCATCAACTCCCCTATCCTCAAAATGTGATCCATTTCAGCGACCCATTCCGCTAGACTTGGCGGAATAGGGGACTTCCAATGTCTGGGGATAATTGCTCTAACGGTTGTCAGGAAGAATTTGAGGACTCCTTTCTTAGCCTTGGCGATGGAGCCCGGGATCAGAGAGAGCAGGGCAACTCTCGGGTTATTTGGCACCACAGAGCCCTCCACTTCCGTATGGATCTTGAGAACCGTATCCCAGAGCTGTCTGATCGGGGGCATTCCCACCAGATGTGTAAGATTCCTCCTCGGGGCATCCCGCACCTCCAACATGCATCCGATCCCCCCCGACGCATACAAAGCGATATCCACTGGGCATCTGTACCATCTGGTGAGAACTTTGTAGTTTTTTTCCTGCGCTGAGCTGGCCCCCGCAAACTTATGTGTCAGCGTAAAGATCTTCTGGGTTTCTTCCCCCGTGATCGTCGCACCCAGGTCTCTTTTTCACTTGGACATGAATTCCAACTCCGAGGTGTGTCTGGCGGCTACCAAAATACTGTAAAAAGCTGATACCACGTGCTCCAGCGGCTGCGACTGTGCAAGGCATTCCTCCAGGGGTGTTTAAGGGTAAAGATGCATTTCTGAGGCGCTCTCCTGAGGAAAGGAACGCTTCGAGCTGCCAATGATGTAACCATGACAGGTGGCCGTCCTCATTCTGTGCCCTTAGTTTTGCTAGGGAAGGCAGCCTCCCTCCCACCAAGATGTCACGTAACCTAATATCCTCTGTGTCTCTCCAGATCAGGAATCGGGAGGTGTTCTGTCCTGGCGCGAACTCCGGATTATTAAACAGTGGAGTGAGAGGTCCAGGCCTATTTACCAACTCCCCCTGCCGCTGCAATCTGTCCCAGCTGGAAAGAAAATGTCGGGTCGAGTAAGGGAACCCTTTTCTGCTGGCATCCCCCGCGGTGGAAACCGACAGGAGGGAGCACGGGTTAAACCCCAGGATATCACGCTCCAGTTGGAGCTGAGGAATTTTTTGACATTACCGGTTATACCCCCCTGGAAAGAGGGGGAATTATATTCTGATTCAGAATCATCTGAGGAACAGCCTAAGGTTTATGGTGCCAATTCTGGGTCTGACCCATGGGCTTCAGATGATACTGACAGGCTTTTAGCTCACATTTTTGAAGTACTCTGTATCTCTCCTCCTGCCATGGCTCAGTGGCAGCAGGGGGAGCTGTTTCATACTGTTAATCCACGCTTGGAGTTTCCTGAACAAACTCACTTTAATAATCTGGTGCTCAAAGAGTGGGAACGGCCTAGCCGGCTTCCCGGGGTACCAAAGCGTTGGGATAAGAGGTATTTATTTTCCCGTTGAGATGGTTAAACGTTGGTCATGTCCTCCCGAGGTGGATGCACCAGTTCTGGGGTTGTCCAACACATCCGTCATGCATTCCCCTGACTCTACTACCTTGAGGGATGGGGAGGACAGGCGCATAGATCAGCTGGCTTGCCATGCCTTTGCCTGTGTGGGGACCGCGCTGCGTCCGGTCTGTGCCTCTGCCATTACGGCTGTTGCTATTAAAAGCCTGCTCAAGAGTCTCTTAGATGGGGCCCCTGATGATGCTGGTAGTGAAGAGTATAGAGCTCTTCTGCGTTGTGAGGAATTTGTTGCATATGTTCTCTCTGCCTTGGATGATACCATTAGAATGTGTGGCAGTGCATCTGCGAGCGGCGATACGCCGCTCGGTCTGGCTGCGCCAGTGGGCAGCGGACGACGCTGCTAAGAAGGCTCTCACTGGTTCTCCCTTCAAGGGGCTGCGCCTCTTTGGTGAACGTCTGGACTTGTTTGCTAAGGGAGGCAAGTTACCTCAGCGTAGAAGGCAGCCCCAGGGGTAGAGGACGTGGCTGCCCTGGTCCCTCCTGGGGTCCCAAGCCTAAGTCCTCCCACAAGCCCCCTCAGGCATGAAGGGGCGCCATCACCCATGCGGGTGGGGGGACGGCTTCGGCTCTTTGCTCACGTCTGGAGGCGTCATGTCTCAGACCGGTGGATTCAGGAGGTAGTGTCCTCCGGTTACAAGATAGCATTTGCAGCCTGGCCGCCCCCAATATTCATCAAATCCTGGATGTCTCAAAACCCCCTGTCAGCTCAGGGTCTGTCCCTTGCTGTCCAAGGCCTTCTGGAATTGGGAGTCATCTGCCGTGTGCCCTTGAGGGAAAGTGGCAAAGGCTATTATTCCAATCTTTTCACTGTTCCCAAAAAAGACGGGTCCATCCGACCCATCCTGGATTTAAAGCACCTCAACAAATTTGTCAGATTCAGACACTTTCGCATGGAGACTCTGGGCTCCGCTGTGAATTTTCTACGCCCAGGGGACTTCATGACCTCTGTAGACATCAAGAATGCTTACCTTCACATACCAATCTTTCCAGGTCATCAGAGATTCCTCAGGTTCGCTCTGGAGGATCAGCACTACCAATTTGTGGCCTTGCCCTTCGGTCTCACTTCGGCTCCCAGGGTATTTACCAAGGTGCTGGCAGGAGTGATGGCTCTGCTGAGATCTCAGGGCATTGGCATTCTTCCCTACTTGGACGACATGCTTATCGCTTCTCAGTCCTTCCAATAGGCAGAGCTGGATACCCAGCGGGTGGTGTCCACACTGGAGTCATTCGGCTGGGTGATCAACCACCCCAAATCTTTCCTGTCTCCTTCCATGGTGAAGTTCTTTCTGGAGATCTTTCTTCCTCAGCAGAAGGTGGAGAGTCTTCAAGAACAAGCACAGCTCCTTCTGTCTTGTCGTCATCCATCCATTAGGCAGGGAATGCAGCTGGTGGGCCTGATGGTGTCCTGCTTCGAGGCGGTTCGGTATGCTCAGTTTCACATGAGACCTCTTCAGCTTCACCTCTTGTCAGTATGGGATCGGGGCCCCGTGTCCTTGGATCAGGTGTTTGTTCTGTCCCCTCTGGCCAGGTGGTCTCTATCGTGGTGGCTGGACTCATGGAACCTGCTGCGGGCAGATCCTTTCTGGCCCCTTGCTGGGAGATTGTCGCCACGGATGCCAGTCTAACAGGTTGGGGGGCTTTTGGAAATCCCTGAAATTCCAGGGTCAGCGGGACCCTCAGGAGGCCCATGCCCCTATCAACATTCTGGTGTTGAGGGCGATCAGGTTGGTTCTCGCCCACTTAACCCCACACCTTCGGGGTAGGGCTGTTCAGGTCCGCTCGGACAACCAGACGGCGGTTGCCTACATCTATCATCAGGGAGGGACCCAGAGCAGGAGGGCCCTCAGGAAAGTGTCTGATTCTGTCCTGGGCAGAGGACAATGTTCCCTGCATCTCGGCTGTGTACATTCCGGGGGTGGAGAATCTGGAGGCAGACTTTCTGAGCAGGGGGACCTCTCCTCTGGGAGAATGGTCCCTCAGCAGCAGGGTGTTTCGCTCCCTTGCCACCGCTGGGGTCAGCCGGATGTGGATCTGTTTGCGTCCCGTCACAATCACAAGCTTCCAGTCTTTGTCTCTCTGTCCCAGGATCCTCTGGCCTTAGCCATGGATGCCTTAGCAATGTGTTGAACGAGTTTTCAGCTCCTGTATGTGTTTCCCTAGTTTCCCCTGCTGGGCAGGGTGCTGCACAAGATAGCTCAGGAAGGGGTGCCAGCCATACTGGTGGCCCCCTGTTGGCCAAGAAGAGTGTGGTTCACAGACATCGAGCAGCTGGCAGTAGATCAGTACGCCCTGCCCCGGGTTCCAGATCTGCTCACTCAGGGGCACCTACGTCACCCCAATTTACAAACGCTGGCTTTGACGGCCTGGCTGCTGAAACTTCCATCTTGATGGAAAAGGGCTGCCTGCATCGGTTAATACCATGATCAGGGCTAGGAAAAGGTCCTCTTCTTCCATCTACTATAGGATTTGGCGTACTTACATTGACTGGTGCGAGTCTAAGTCGCTTCCCTGTCGTGTGTTTTCTATTCCTAGGATTCTGGAGTTTCTGCAACATGGTTTGGATCTGGGTCTTCAGCTCGGTACTCTGAAAGGTCATGTTTCTGCCTTGGCCATTTTCTTCCAAAGATCTTTTGCTCAGCATCCCCTGGTCAAGACCTACTTCCAGGGGGTTACTCCTGTGCGTCCCCCACATAAGCCTATGTTACCAGTCTGGAACTTGAACTTGGTCTTATCTGCCCTGCAGGGGTCTCCCTTCGAGCCCTTGCGGGGGCCCCTTTGTCCATTCTTACACTTAAGGTAGTCTTTTTGGTGGCTATCACTTCTGTTAGGCGTATTTCTGAGTTGGCGGCGCTTTCCATCAAACCCCCTTACTTTGAGAGACACCAGGACAAGGTGGTGTTTCGTTTTAAGCCAGACTTTCTGCCTAAGGTTGTTTCTGCTTTTCATCTCAATCAGGACATTGTTTTGCCTTCTCTGTGTCCTAATCCTAGTAACTCTAAGGAGAGGGTTTTACACTCTTTGGATGTGGTCAGGACTCTGAAGTTCTATTTGGTGGCTACTGAATCCTTCAGGAAGACTGATGCTCTTTTTGTGCTTCCGTCTGGACCTAAGAAGGGTCTGGCTCCAGCTAAATCTACTATCAGCAAGTGGATTCATCAGGCTGTGATATTCTGCTAAGGGAAGGAATCCTCCCTTCCGCCTTACTGCTCATTCCACTCGTGCTATTGGTGCCTCTTGGGCTTTTCAGCGCAAGTTCTGCAGGTGGCATTGGTTTAAACTGTCTGCTCTAACTTTTTGGGGATCCCACCCTACCTTACGGACACTGCTATTGGATGTCCCAAGTGTAATGAATATTCTGGAACAGGACGTGCTGTATACTTAGAATAAGTATACGTATAATACCAATTCTACAGGTGAGTAATCACAGAATTGTATTTTTTGGGGCTGCAGCATTGAGACTCAGAGCCCCACCATGAAAAGGCCACATTTTTGAGTCTGCATGATGGAGACTGTGGAGATGGACCTGGATGGGGACCGGAATCCTTGGTGCACTGCATCATTGGGGACAGCTAGCTTCCAGGGCTAGAAGGACAGGGCTGAACATACTGGCAAACCCCCCTCACTCCCCCAGGATTGCCAGTATGTGTGTGCATTTTACTTGTTTTATTCTAGTTTTATTGGTGCTGAGCTGCTGTATGGCCTTTCCCCCTCTATGTATAGCAGCTTTGGCATGCCACCTTGGCCGGTATGTGTGCCTGACACTGGAAAGGATCCAGGACAGTGTGCCAGCCAGCCCCCCTCCGTATTTGTTGGGCACGGAGCCCGCACAGTATTTGTTCTTCGCCCCTTTATTCAGGTAGTGCTCCCTTAGGAAGGTCCTGGTGGGAATGCTAATTACTGCTAAGGCTTGAAGTCAGAAGACTTTCTCCGGGGCATCGCCAAAGACTTCTCTCATTCAAAAGGAAAAATGTACCTGCATGACGAGTGGATTATTTAGCAGTCAGAAATATATACAAATTCCGCAACCACAATAAGAAATCAAATTTAAATGTAATTTAATACCTGTGGCCGTGCAGTGATGGGAGACTATCTCTATCCTAAATTGGAATCCTCGGCCCTTATTTAACAAGGGATAGCGCCAGGTAGCGAATGGTGAGCGAACGGTAATGACGCTCACCGCCACGAGAACGCCGGCTCCCCTCCGCAATCACACATTTATCAAGCCGATCCTGCTTAGCGACTGACAGAGCGCCAGATAGCGAATCATTCATCATTATTCCAGCCTCACCCCACAGCGCCAGCAAGCGACCTTGAACAGGGACAGGTATGACCTCTCGCTACCTGGCGCTCTCCAATGCATTTCAATGGAGCAATCTTTAAATATTCATAATTAATTGCTATTAATTTTTTTTTTTTTTTTCAAATGTCAAAAATTCTGTGACCACTTCTGCAATGTTAGATATTTATTTTAAGTTAAAAAAAAAAAAAAAAAAATTGTGCAGAATTGATATTACAGGTCTGATATTAATGTATTCATATTACAAAATGTTTTGAAAAACATGTTCTTTTTATTTTCCAAAAATATGGTTGTTTGGGGGTTAAAAAACGACTTTTAACCCATCGCCGCCAGCGCTCTGGGGTTTAAACAAGCATTTCACAGCGCGAGAATTTTTGGAGCGTGATTTGTTAATGAATATGCTGGGAGCCGTTCGCTGTGGCCGTTCGCTGTCATGCGCTCCCATACAGCGCGGAACCTGTCAAAATAGCGACTCCTAACCCCGTATTCAACATTACCGCACACCGACTGAGTCGCTGTCAACAGCCGAACAACGGCCAAGCACAGCAAATACTAGCGGGCGCTGTGAAAATAACGCTACTGTCGCTCATCTGTCGCTACCCGGCGCTATTAATGAATCGGCCTGCCTGTATTGTGATGGTGAATCCAGCAGTTCACCCAGAATAGCTCCAAACCACCGCACCCCCTCCACGGTAATCAATAAATCAACTAGATATATATCATGAATTCATAAATTATTTATTGATAATTACCCACAAGAATCACATAACAGACAATTAAAAAACATATAAGACTAGACCGTACATTCCCAGGGGCATCCCAGTTTTTCCCATACCCAATCCTATAAATATCATATTTCAGTGCTAATATTACAATCAATCCATTAAGTGCATTAGTGCTAATCTGTGCAGATATAATATTAATAATATAAAATGTGGCAAGAGAAAAGAAAAAGAACAAACTCAAATATCAAATACAACAACCAATTTGAAAACATACACATCACCTGAGTGTATAACTCTAAGTGCCCCCCAGGAATGCCCAGGTCGAGTAACGATCCCCCAATGAGTTTCGTGGCCCCCCGCTCACAGGCCACTTTATCAAGGTACAGATAATTACCCCATCTTGTTGCCCTTATGAATAGAGACTCACCTTTAATCACAGGACACGCGTCCAGGCGCGCAGCACGGCCCCGGCCGGAAGCCGCCTGCACGCTCTCACACAGCTGAATCCTGTGCTCCAATCAGAGCAGTGCGGCCGTCCGGCGACGTCATGGCCCCGCCCCCCAGCCCGTCCCCCCAGCCAGCCGCACACACCACCGCTGCTGATAGCGTGCATGCTGCGGCTGTAGGAGGGGCGGAGCTCACCACGCAACCAGCACGGGTCTCCATAGAGATAATAAACAGTTTATGACAGGCAACAAGATGAGATAACTGGCCACCCGTTCCGACTACCCACAAATACAAACCCAACAGAACCCACATATTAAAAGCCAAAATTTAATAAAAGATCTAAAAATGATTCCCACAAAAAATCCTCAATAATAACATATATTAAATAAACAGAATTCTATATACAATGATTTCATTGATAATGCCAATGACTATTACAAATATATATATACACAATATACAATATAATGGGTAAATAAACACATCCCACAAGTATCCCAAACTGGGGTGTTTATTCCCAACCATATTTTTTCTTTTAATGATCCACAGGTTATATCACAATTAAAAGATTTTGAGAGGTTTCAGCCATATCTAATAACCCAGAATAATATGAGAGTGAGTAATATGGGGGTAAGCAATGGATGAATTAATAAATGAATTAGATGAATTAATAAATTAGTTAATAATTTTAATCCAATTTAACAATTGGTATGATATTAATATTAATTTTAATAATTAATTTTCTTTTTCTTCCCCTTCTCTTCCCTATATATGAAATGTAATAGTGAATAAACAACCAAAGAATGTGAATAATTAATAAAGTAGTAATGAATAATAATAAATAAATATATAAATAAATAATTAATAAGCTAACTAATTATTATAAATAATTGCATAACCAATCAATCAGTTTACCGATCAATTAATCCCATGAGTGACATCCAATAATGTTGAAAAAAAGTGCCCCCCCCCCCCAAAAAAAAAATAAAAGTGATAATATTAATCATAATAAAACTTTAATAAATATATATTACATATATTAGACTAGTGCAAAAGGAAATCTATTAAATAAATAAATTAATGAGTTTATTTACCCACAAAATAACAAATCAATTAATTAATAAATTATGATAAAGAATCCATCTATATAATGAAATAAATAAATAATAATAAAAAAAAAACAATTTTTATACATATATATTCTCATTTAAATCCCACTAGATGTTCCTCTTCTAAAACAATTCCAACTTCAAAAAAGGACTATTTAGCAGAGGAAAAAAATAAAACAGATAAGCTCATCAAGTTCTTTGATCTGTTGGATCAGCCATTGATACAGCACCTCGTGTGCCATGTCCTTGGGGCACCTGACGAACAAGGCATGGCTGAATCCGCAGTAAAAAGTCCTAATGAGCCAGGGCGATTTGGCTTCCCCCACAGATTTTTTTGCCTTCTGAGATAAAGTTCCTGAGACCGGTTAGAAATGATCCAATACCCAGCTTCCTCTAATCTGTGCCTTTCAAAACTGCCATTCCGATTGGTTGCTGCTGGATTCTGGAAAAAGTTAAGTGGATAGCTGCAAAACAGTCTATTTATTATGTTGGTTCAGGTGGGGCATGCCAAACCAGCCGCTAGCACACCCATACAGCAGGTGAAATTATTGTATTAAACGTAATTTTTCTAAGTAAATGTTTCTTGATGCTATTGACATGAAATTCTCCCCAGATGTTGGTAACGGGTCAAAGAAATCAAACTATAGATGTCCACAAATTAAACTGGACTAATACCCTTATAAGAAACCATATAAGAAACCATGTTCATATGTATCTCTCCCCATTTTTATACTGCACCTAAAATTTAATTTAGTTTTTTGTAACTCCTGCCGCAGTCAATTTTACACTCAAAAAGTCATCCTATGGAGCAGTAGGCCGCCTACAAAGAGGACGTTCTGCTGGGTTTCCTGACGATATGCATTGTGGGTTATGTCCGTTAAATCAGGCAGCACACTGTTGGAAAAGGAAGCCTCAGGGCTGCTTCAAAATGGCCACTACTAGGAGAAAATCTGTGAGGTGGATTTCAGCTTCAGGAGCAAATGTAAATGCCAACAGTGATTCAGTATCGTGCATGAATTTTATTTTTCAACTGTGCAAGGCTGTTGGTCTGGTTTAAGTTATGTGTAACAATGAGAAATGACACAAGGGAAAAGTATTGAGCATGCTTACTTGTAATTTATTTAATACTTCGTACAAAAGCCATTGTTGCTTTAGACACCTGCTGTATACATAAACTAGTTGCATGCGTTTCTCAGGTGTGATTTTGGCATATTATTCCACACCAGGTTCCATGGGTCTCTTCTATAAACTGAGCTTTAGTTCCTTCCGTAGATTTTCAATTGGAGTCAGGTCAGGTGATTGGTTGGCCATTTTAGCAGCTTTATTTTTCTCTGAAACCAATCGAGAGTTTCCTGTGTGTGTTGAGGTTGAATGTTTTGCTGAAATGGCCACCCTCGTTTCATCATCCTGGTTGATTTATTTTCTTTTTTTTTTTATATCAATGATGTCTTGGTACATTTGTCCATTCATCCTTGATTCTATTATATGATATGGCAGGTGAGCCACCATCCTCTTAGGGGTTAACATCCCAGAGTAACCCAGGATATGCTGAGTTGGGCTAGGTGCAGGAACTCCATGGGTTAAGACTCCCTGCCTCTAGGGGGGTGGAGCTGTTCGAGTAGATAAGTTAGGTCCCAACCCTCAATATGATGGCTTTGTCCGGTGACGTCAGGAGAGCCATGCAGGAGTGCGTGAGCAGATGTGTGTAGGCTGTAAGGAAGGAGTCTGACACAGTCCATGGAATACAAGCCTTGGTCCTCAAGGGGGAGGGTGCAGTGTGTCCCTGTGAAGAAGCCCTTAGGAAGGAAGTAGTGCCCATGGTGGGGGAGCTGATGGAGCTTCCCAAAGTGAGGGCATCCCAAAGTTTTCCAGCATATCCGCTACAGTACCTTGGTAATGATTTTTAGGCCACAAGCTGATAATACTTTGTACTAATTAGCAGATTGCTTTCTATCTAATGATTTTATTGCTGATAATACTTTGTACTAATTAGCAGATTGCTTTCTATCTAATGATTTTATTTTGTTCCATGGCTTTTTGCACTCCTTTTTACTCAGATTAAAAATATATCTAAAAAAAAAATTTTATTATGTAAATTTAGGCCATCAAGTAGTTAAAAAACACAAAAGACAACACACGTTAAAACATTTTTCTATTATGATTATGTATGACTACTAGCCGCATAGTTATAGAATACAATATTACCTCAAAATAATCATTATTAACTAATTGTCTACACTGTTAAGTATTTTTGCTGTATATTTCCCGGGTGTATTCAAAAAAATGTTTTAACGTGTGTGGTCTTTTTTGTTTAACTGCTTGATGGCTTAAATTTACATAACATTTTTTTTAGATATATTTTTAATCTAGTTGAGTGCCCTGGTTCTGTTTGGACTCCTTGGTTGGGTTGTTCTTTAGCTTGTGCTATATATCTGTAAGGAGCCCAGGGTGCACCTCCTGGATGTGGTATTCTTGTCTGATTCATTCTCAGTGGTGCCCTCGCCTGTTTTTCTTTCATTTCTCATTATTACACGTTACTTAATATATGGGCATCTATGGATTGATTTATTTGCATATGTGGATTGGATGGGTTGTTCCTGACACCTGGTAAAAATGTCAATTGCACCTTTAGAAATGTATTTATTTAGAAAATTGGTGACTGATACAATTTCTCCCATTGTATAGTAATTTGTGAATTTTGGATCAGTAATGAATATGCTTGTTGTTTAAATAGTACCAGTGAATAGTTTTAATGGCTCTGTAATATAGGGGTGTTGAGGCAGAAATATTCAATGCAGACACCTTCTGATGGTCTGATGCATCGGACCAAAATTTGGCTGTTCAACTGAATACAAAAAAAGGTATTTTCCCAGTGCATGGCACGGCCTGCTTCACGAAGTCATAACATCTGGGTATTCCACCACAAGGTGGTGCAGTGCACTGCAGAAGAGTTGTGTCTCTGCCCGATACCATATAAAAACGTGAGCGGGGCATCCATGCCTGCGGCCCTGCATGTCTATTTCCACCCGTTTCTGGACCCTCTGTGCCTCCCAGGCTCGGCTGACGGATCGGGTGATGGTAGCGGAGCACTAGGGTCAAGTGCTCAAGGAGCGCTGCTCCAAGCCCCTGTACCACAAAGGGTAGCCGGCCATAGGCTTTATGGTGAGCCTACTAGGGATGCAGAGTTCCTGTCCTGGCTTCTGAGGGGGTGAGTGTTTTGGGAGTTTATGGAATGTTTTTTTCTTTAATGCATGGCACGGCCAGCTTCGGTATTTATAACTGATGGGTTACTGAAGTGGATGCTCCCGTACTGGGCTTGTCCAACACTTCGGTCATGCCTTCTTGGACACTACCACTCTGAGGGACGGTGAGGACAGGTGCATGGACCAGTTGGCCTGTCATGCTTTTACCTGTGTGGGGGCTGGATTGTGCCCGACCTGTGCCGCGGCTATTGCTCTTAAGTCTCTGCTCAAGCGCCTCATGGATGGCACTTCAGCTCGTGGAGAAGGGGAGGAGTTTAGGACTCTCTTGGTTTGCTCTGATTTTGTGGCATTTATTCTTGCGGCTAAGTGCCAGGGCCTCCGCGCTCTTGGTGGCTATGTGACGATTTGTCTGGTTGTGCCAATGGGCTGCTGATGCTGCTGCTAAGAAAGCTCTCACTGGTCTTCCCTTCTCGGGGTTGCGGCTTTTTGGAGAGCATCTTGATGTTCTTGCTAAGGATGGCAAGCTGCCTCAGCGTAGGAGGCAGTCTCTGCCATTTCGTGGGTCCTCTGCCCCCCTCCCTTTCTTTCGTGTTCCCAGAGGAGGCCGGGGCTCTCTCCTCCACAGTGGCCATAGAGATGCTTGGGTAGACTGTGGTAGACCCCGTGGTCGTCCCGGTCTCTCCTGGAACTCCAAACCTAAGCCCCCTCAGGCACGAAGGGGCGCCCTCACCCATCGGGGTGGGGGGACGGCTTTGTTTATTCTTGGTGTGCCACACACCCCGCTTCACTTCTTAAATATTCATCCATTATTGGGTTAATCCACCGCCAGGTGACGTAGTGCAGAGAGGAAGTCTTGTAACGAGCCCCCTTCCGGCCTATATATACCTGGTACCTCCCTTCAATCACCAGTATTTTTTCTCTCTGCTTGCTGACAAGTCAGAAGATGGAAGTCTCCTGCTTACAGGTAGGCCGGGGTATTCTTACCCCGCCACCCCCCTTTTGGTCTATTTCTGCCCGGTTTGAGTTTGTATACCTTTATGGTGAAATGGAAGCCTCCCAGCCTAGGCTGCTCACCGGGCAAATGGTAGATGGCACTTTAAGTGCCTAGGAGCTTATCTCCTACCGCTCGACCTCATGCGTGGGGCAATGCGGCTATCCGGCATGGTGATCCGTAAATGGGATGCCCCTGTCCCGAGGGTCCCCGTAGCCCCTTTCTCTCCCGTTACGGTCCCTTCTCCCTTCACTATGGGGGGGGGGTGTGAGGGTGTGCTTTTAAGTATGTGTGTTTCACTTGTATCACTTCATTTCAACATGTGTGTGTGTTTATGATTATGCATTCACTGTATTCAGCATGTGTATACTTTTGGTCTGCTTGAAGGGCACGCTGCGCTGGGTAGGGACTGGCCACTTTTCTTTGCAGACTGTTGCTTTGTGGCCCCCTACCCCCTCTCCTCTCCCCTCTCCCCACCTGGCATTTTATGTATTCATTAGGCGGCGCCATGCGGTCTTTACCCTCCCCCCTCCGCCGCCTGGGTGCACGTGTAGTGGCCCAGCTGAGAGTGATTCCAGCTGATCGGCGTAGGGGGGGGGCGGGTCCCGCTGACGCGGCGTCGGGGGCGCGGCGCCGACGTCATGCGGCGTCTTGCGGCGGGCCCAGCGTTTGCTTCCTTCAAATGCAGGAAGTCGCGTGGGCGCACGGCCGCACTTTGTCTTCCCTGCTGGCTGCAGTCTTGTTCCGGCTGCTGCCTTCGCTGACCAGGTAAGCGGCCCCACCCGTTGGGGCCCTTAAATGGGGAATGCATTTCCTTGCAGTAATATTGTGGGGAGTCACTTTGTTTTCAGGGGGCGTGATTTGGCTCTTATTTTAGGGCACTTTGGTGCCATGCTTATATGTTTTTTTATACACATGTGAGGATCTGATGGTTTTTCTTTTCCTTGCAGATCCTGGGATCCCTGCTTATGGTGGCCCTCCGGCTCTATGTGCCTGGCTAATTATTGGGATATCTATTTAATGTATATTAATGTATATATAGACTAAATATATATATATATATATATATATATATATATATATATATATATATATATATATAGTTCATTAAAGGGGACCTTAACTTAAAAAAATATATATATATTTAAAAAAAAAAAAAATCCTCCCTTCCGGGACTTTACTAATAAAGGGGCATCCCGGGTTGGCTTATGCCTTAAAAGTCCCAGTATTGCGAATACCATAAATCACCATATGGAGGTTTCCGTAATTTCCGGAAACGGTTCTGCTGAGCCGTTCGGGGGGTGCTTAGGTTGTGGGGTTCCACTCCCAGCTGATGTCTTTATTTGCATCCCTTGTGCAAAACAGACTATTGTGCGCCAGTCCGTTGCTTCGGCTGCGGGGCCATCGCATCCTTCGTCATCTCCTACCTCTCCCTCCCTATTCCGGACCCCGCATGACACTGTCAAAAGTGGGGATTCGCATTCCGAGGCGGCAGCACAGCCCAGCCCCCGGAAAGTAATGCCCGTTAAAGCAGCGTTAAAGGCCGCTGCAAAACGAAGGCACCTGACTCCGGTACCTTCGGCTCCACAGGACCAGTTTTGTGAACCTGTGGAATGGTCCGATGGATCCTCGGACGAGGATGAATTCCCGTCGGAGTCAGATGAGCCGACAGGTCAGCTTGTGGCTGATGAGATTGGCGATTGGTCAGAGGGGGTTGTTTTTGACACCCCCTCTATTCTGGCTCAAATGTTTAAAATTTTGAGTTTAGATACGCCTGAGGCGGCCGCCCCGCCAAAGGGTCAGTTGTTTAAAGAGCCTCAGCCGAGTTTGGTTTTTCCCAGACAACACCACTTTGAGAGGGTGGTTCTTAAGGAATGGGAACATCCCACGCGGTTATCTGGAATTCCTTCCAGTTGGGAAAAGCGTTATCCTTTTCCACCAGAATTGGTGAAGCTTTGGTCTGTCCCTCCTGACGTCGATACCCCTGTACTAGGGCTCTCCAGCTCGGCTATGGTACAATCTGCTGAGACCACTGTCCCTAAAGATGGGGAAGATCGTCGGATTGACCAATACGCTCGACACGGTTTTATCTATTCCGGGTCAGCGTTGCGCCCGGTATGTGCTTCAGCCCTTCTTCTATTGGCAATTAAGTCCTTAATTCAGGGGCTATATGAGGATCTTAATCCCGCTTGCAAACAGTTCACTGCGCTTAAGCAGTGTGAATCTTTTGTGGCTTATGTCCTGGCTGCTCAGGACGATGCGCTGACTATGAGTAGCAAGGCAGCAGCTATGGTGGTGGCTATTCGCAGGTCAGTATGGCTGCGTCAGTGGTCAGCGGACACGGCTTCCAAAAAGGTGCTCACAGCTCTCCCCTTTTTGGGGTTGCGTCTGTTCGGGGAGAAAATTGATTCAGTCGCAAAGGGTGGTAAGATGCCACAACGCAAGAGGCCTCGTGGTCCCTTCAGGGGACAAGTGCCGGTAGGCCTTCCTTACGAGGATTCAGAGCGGGCAGGGGTGCGTCCTTTCCCGCTACCAGTGGCGCAGGTTGGACTCGGGGGAGGAGCCGTGGCCGGCCCACTCAGTCCTGGGGCACCAAGCCCAAACCTGCTGATAAGCTCACTCAGCAATGATGGGCTGCCCTCACCCGTGCGGGTGGGGGGACTATTGCGACACTTCTACCATTGGAACCAAGTGGTTCCAGGCAGATGGATCCAGGAGGTAGTGTCGCCCGGTTACGACCTGGAATTCGAGTCTCACCCTCCCTCACGGTCCATTCATGGGTCGGTTCATCCCGGCCTGAACTCTCATCAAGACGGAGTGTGTCTTTCTTTTGCCAAAATTCACACGAGAACGCTTCAGCTATTTCTGTTAGCGTGTTAGGACCAGCAACCTCAGTCGCTGGATCAGTCCTTCCAGTTGTCCTCCCGTGTACGGCAGTCCCTCCTGTGGTGCTTGGTCTCGACCAATCCTGTGTAGGGCAGGCCTTTCCTGACCCCCCTTTTGAAAAGTGTCACCACGGACGCCAGTCTGTCGGGATGGGGCAGATTCTGGAAGGAGCTGCGGTTTTAGGGGCAGTGGAGACCTTAAAGGCCCCACTTACCCATCAATATTCTGAATCTGAGAACCATCCGTCAGGTGCTTGCTCTCCTGACTCAGTACGTTCTGGGCCTTCTGGTCCAGATGTGTTCAGACAATCGATCAGCGGTTGCTTACGTCGGTCTTCAGGGAAGGACGCGCAGTCTGAGTACTCTCAGAGAAGTGTCCCTGATCCGGACCTGGGCAGTGTTCCATGTTCCCTGTCTCTCGGCGGTTTACGTTCCAGAGTTGATGAAACAGGTAGCGGACCGGTTGAGCAAGGGCTCTCCCTGTCTGGAAGAATAGGCTCTCCATCCTCGGGTGGTTCGCTTACTGTGTCTCCAATGGGAGACCCCGGAGGTGGAACTGTTGGCCCCTCACCACTATCACAGACTCCCGAACTTCGTGTCGCTCTCCCAGGATCCTCTGGCTCTGGCAGTGGACGCTATGTCCCTGAACTGGGGAGCTCTGGGATTTCTATACCTGTTTCCTCCGTTGCCCATGCTGGGCAGGGTTCTTCAGGGCTCTTCAGGGCTCTGGAAATGGTGTACGCCGTTCTCGTGGCCCCAAGGTGGCTAAGACGAGTAAGGTTCGCAGACATCGTTCGGCTGGCAGTGGACCAGTTCGTTCTGCCTCTTCGGCCCGGTCTGCGCACTCAGGGTCGATTGGGTTACCCCAATTTACCAGCGCTGGGTTTGATGGCCTGGCTGCTGAAACCTCCATCCTGAGGGAGGAGGGTCTTTCTGATTCAGTCATTAAGACTTTGATCAGTGCCCGGAAGAAGTCTTCTTCCATCACCTACTATAGGACTTGGAAAGCCTATATCGCTTGGTGTGAGATAAGATCTTTTCCTTGTAGGGTCTTTTCGGTCTCCAGGATTCTGGAGTTCTTACAATCAGGGCTGGACTCTGGTCTCCAGCTAAGTACGTTGAAAGGGCAGGTCTCTGCCTTATCTATCTTTTTTCAGAAGTGTGTTGCGCTTAAACCTTTAGTTAAAACTTTTTTCCAGGGGGTTACGCATGTGCGGCCTCCCAGGAAACCATTACTCCCTGTTTGGGATTTGAATTTGGTTCTTTCTGCTCTTCAGGCTCCTCCTTTTGAGCCTTTGCAAGATATTGCTTTGTCTACCCTGACTCAGAAGATTGTCTTCTTGGTAGCTATCACTTCTGTCCGGCGTGTCTCAGAGTTGGCGGCCTTAACTATCCAGGCGCCTTACTTTGAGAGGCATCAGGATAAAGTGGTCTTTCGGTTCAAGCCAGACTTTCTTCCTAAGGTTGTTTCTGCCTTTCATTTGAACCAAGATATTGTTCTTCCCTCCTTGTGTCCTAATCCTAAGAATGACAAAGAGAGGGTTTTGCATTGTTTGGATGTAGTACGCTGTGTTAAGTACTACTTGATTATCACATCTCCTTTTCGTAGGATGGATTCCTTTTTTGTTGTGCCCCATGGGCCTAAGAAGGGTTTGGCACCAGCCAAATCTGCCATTAGCAAGTGGATACGTCAGGCCGTTACTGCGGCCTATTCTGCTAAGGGAAGAGTTCCCCCTTTTCGTATTACTGCTCATTCCACTCGCGCTGTTG
The DNA here is from genome assembly GCA_027917425.1 of Gastrophryne carolinensis. NCBI lineage: Eukaryota > Metazoa > Chordata > Amphibia > Anura > Microhylidae > Gastrophryne > Gastrophryne carolinensis. Next base: position 226,597,250 of record CM051237.1, read on the forward strand.
GGGCGTCTTGGGCATTTCAGCACCAAGCTTCTGTTCAGGTTTGTAAGGCCGCCACTTGGTCTTCTGTTCATACTTTTTCTAAGTTTTACAAAGTTGATGTGCGGGCCTCAGCGGATGCTGTTTTTGGCCGCAAAGTTCTGCATTTAAGTTATGCTTCACCTGGCCTTGAGATGCCCTTCCCTTGTGGACACTGCTTTTGGATGTCCCAATAATGGATGAATATTTAAGAAGTGAAGCGGGGTGTGTGGCACACCAAGAATAATACCATTTTGTGAGTACTCACCTGAAAAATGGATATTGTTGGTGTGCCACACACCCCGCCTCACCCCCACCCTTTTCGGTATTACCGAAGCATTTATATGGTGAAGCCCTTTTTTTATTTATATATCAAAATTGATTTTTGAGGTTACCGGTGGAATACTGGTACCTTGTCTTTCTGCTTTTTAAATATACTGATGATTGAAGGGAGGTACCAGGTATATATAGGCCGGAAGGGGGCTCGTTACAAGACTTCCTCTCTGCACTACGTCACCTGGCGGTGGATTAACCCAATAATGGATGAATATTTAAGAAGTGAAGCGGGGTGTGTGGCACACCAACAATATCCATTTTTCAGGTGAGTACTCACAAAATTGTATTTTTTTTCTCACTTCTGGAGGCTTCACGTCTCAGACCGGTGGATACAGAAGATAGTGTCCTCCGGCTACAAGATGGAGTTTACAGCCTGCACCCCCCCCCCCCCCCCCCCCAAGATCCATCAGATCCAGAATGTCTTTAAACCCCCTGTATGCTCAAGGGTTGTGTCTGGCGGTTCAATGCCTGTTAGAGTCAGGAGTCATTTGTCCAGTGCCCCCTCAAGAACGGGGTCAGGGGTACTATTCCAATCTTTTCAGTCCCCAAAAAGGATGGCTCTCTAAGGGTCATTCTGGATCTAAAGAGCCTCAACAAATTTGTCAGATTCAAGTATTTTCGCATTGGAGACGCTACGCTCTGCTGTCAGTACCCTTCACCAGGGCGACTTCATGACCACTGTAGACATCAAAGATGCTTATCTTCATGTGCCTATCTTCCTAGATCATCAGAGACTTCTAAGGTTCGCGCTAGAGGATCAGCATTACCAATTTGTGGCTCTACCCTTCGGGATCACCTCGGCACCTCGGGTGTTCACCAAGGTACTGGCCGGAGTGATGGCTCTGCTCAGGAACAAGGGCATCCGCATCATTCCTTACCTGGACGACATCCTGATTGTGGCCCAATCCTTTTCTCAGGCCGAGCAGGACACTCAGTTGGTGATCTCCACTCTACAGTCCTTCGGCTGCGTGATCAACTTTCCCAAGTCTTCTCTGTCCCCGTCCTTGGTGAGGTCCTTTCTGGGCTTGACTCTGGATGCCTCTCAGGTCAGGGTATTCCTTCCTCAGCAGAAGGTGGATGGTCTTCAGAAGCAGGCTCAGGCTCTGCTATCATGTCCTCATCCCTCCATCCGGCAGGGGATGCAGTTAGTGGGCCTGATGGTGTCCTGCTTCGAGGCAGTCCCCTTTGCCCAGTTTCACATGAGACATCTCCAGTTGCACCCCTTGTCAGTTTGGGATAGGGACCCTGTGTCATTGGATCAGGAATTTGCTTTGTCTCCTCTGGCCAGGCAGTCCCTCTCGTGGTGGCTGGACTCAAGGAACCTTCTGGGGGGGCAGGACCTTCCTGCCCCCATGCTGGGAGACGGTCAACCCAGATGCCAGTCTGACAGGTTGGGGAGGTTTCTGGCAGTCCCTGAGGTTCCAAGGTCGGTGGGGCCCTCAGGAGGCCCATGCTCTTATCAACGTACTGGAACTAAGGGCGATCAGGTTAGTTCTTTCTCACCTGACCACCCACCTTCAGGGTCGGACTGTTCAGATCCGCTCAGACAACCAGACAGCGGTTGCCTACATCAATCATCAGGGAGGTACTCGGAGCAAGCAAGCCTTCAAAAAGTGTCCCAGATTCTGTCTTGGGCGGAGCGGCATGCTCCCTGCATCTTAGCGGTATACATTCCGGGGGTGGAGAACCAGGAGGCAGACTCCCTGAGCAGGGGGACGTCTGGTCTGGGGGAATGGTCCCCGAACAACTGGATGTTTCTCTACCTTTGTCACCGCTGGGGTCAGCCGGACGTGGACCTGTTTGCGTCACGTCATAATCACAAACTTCCCAGATTTGTCTCTCTGTCTCAGGATCCTCTGGCCTTCGCCACAGATGCCCTGGCAATTCCTTGGACGGAGTTTCGGCTTCTATATGTGTTCCCTCCGTTTCCTCTCCTAGGCAGGGTCATACGCAAGATAGTCCAGGAACGAGTACCAGCCATCCTGGTGGCCTCTTTTTGCCCAAGAAGGGTTTGGTTCGCAGACGTCGTGCAGTTGGCTGCAGACATGTGCGTCTTACCCAAGGATCCAGATCTCTTCACTCAGGGGCGGCTATGCCACCCCAATTTACAAACGCTGGCTTTAACGGCTTGGCTGCTGAAACCTCCATCTTGGGGGGGAAAAAAGGATTACCGGCTTCTTTGGTCGATACCATGATTGGGGCTAGAAAGAAGTCCTCGTCTTTCATTTATTACAGGGTCTGGCATGCTTACATTGCCTGGTGCGAGTCCAAATCTCTTCCCTGTCGGGTGTTTTCTATTCCCAGGATTCTGGAATTCTTGCAACATGGGTTGGACTTGGGCCTTCAACTTCGTACTCTCAAGGGCCATGTTTCAGCTCTGGCAATTTTTCCCAAAGATCCTTTGCCTATCACCAGCTGGTTAAAACTTTTTTCCAGGGTGTTTCTCATGTGCGTCCGCCATGTAAGCCTTTGCTACCAGTCTGGGATCTGAATCTGGTGTTGTCTGCTATGCGGGGGGCCTCCCTTTGAACCTATTGGTGAGGCCGCTTTGCCCATTTTGACTCTTAAGGTGGCCTTTTTAGTCGCTATCACTTCTGTAAGGTGAGTTTCTGAGCTAGCGGCGCTTTCCATCAAGCCTCCTTATTTTGAGCGGCATCAAGATAAGGTGGTGTTCTGGCTTAAGCCAGATTTCTTGCCCAAGGTTGTGTCTGCTTTTCACCTTAATCGGTACATTGTCTTGCCTTTCTTGTGTCCTAATCCCGCCAATTCCAAGGAGCGGAATCTGCATTCTTTGGACGTGGTCAGGGCTCTGAAATTCTATTTGGTTTCTACTGAGACCTTCAGGAAGCCTGATGCTCTGTTCGTTCTCACTTCTGGGCCTAGGAAGGGTTTGCCTCCGGCTAAATCCACTATCAGCAAGTGGATCCGTCAGGCGGTGGTTCAAGCCTATTCTGCTAAGGGGAAGGAACCTCCCTTTAGAATTACTGCTCATTCCACTCGTGCCATTGGTGCCTCTTGGGCTTTTCAGCACCAAGCTTCTGTTGAACAAGTTTGCAAGGCCCCTACTTGGTCTTCTGTTCATACTTTTTCCAAGTTTTACAAAGTTGATGTTAAGGCCTCAGCGGATGCTGCTTTTGACCGCAAGGTGCTTCAGGCGGTAGTGGTTTGATCTACTGGTCTTTACTCATTTGGGATCCCACCCTACTTTTGGACACTGCTTTTGCATGTCCCATCAGTTATGAATACTGAAGCCGGCCGTGCCATGCATTAAATAAAAAAGCAATTCTGTGAGTACTCGCCTGTAAAATTGTTTTTGTTCTTGCACAGCCCACTTCGCCCCACCCTGTTATAGTTGTTCTTGGTTGCCTCTTTATGGTGATTGTTCCAAGTTAAGTTTAGGTTTTTTACATTCTTACATTTATTCGCTCCCGCCTTCTTGTCTCACTGCTCGTCTATGCTGGGAACTTGTTGGTTAATCCCATTTTTATAGGGAGCCAGGAGCTGCCACAGCTTTCTGCAGTGCTGCTGCGCAACCTTGTGGCGGAGTAACCCATCAGTTATGAATACCGTAGCGGACCGTGCCATGCAAGAACAAAAACAATTCTACAGGTGAGTACTCACAGAATTGCTTTTTCTTTTTGCATGGCACGGCCTGCTTCAGTATACATAACAGTTGGGTTATTCCGCCACAAGGTGGCGCAGTGTACTGCAGAAGAGCTGTGGCATCTCCCGGCCTCCTATAAAAACGGGATTAACCATAGAGTTCCCAGTGTTTCCTCTGCAGTGAAACTGCGAATATAGAAGATGGCGCTCTCTCTATGCGCAGGTGAGCGGGGCAACCAAGCCTGCGGCCCTGCAAGTCTATTTCCACCCGTTTCTGGACCCTTTCTGCCTCCCAGCCTTGGCTGACAGATCGGGTGAGGGTAGAAGAGCACTAGGGTCAAGTGCTCCAGGAGCACTGCTCCAAGCCGCAGACCCTGTTCCACAAAGGGTATTTATGGTGAGCCTACTAGGGATGCGGAGTTCCTGTCCTGGCTTCTGAGGGGGTGAATTTTGGGGGACTGTGTCTTTTTCTTTTCCTTCAGGGACCGGCGCATGGATCAGCTGGTCTGCCATACTTGTGTGGGGGCTGGGCTGCGCCCGGCCTGTGCTGCTGCCATTACAGCTATTGCCCTTAAGAAACTGCTCAAACGTCTATGTGATGGCGCTATGGCTGGTAGGAGGAGGGAGGATTATAGGGCCCTCTTGCTTTGCTCTGATTTTGTTGCATTTATCCTTACTGCCATGGATGATGCTGTGAGGCTGGGCGGTAGGGCCTCTGCACTTTTGGTGGCTATGCGCCACTCTGGTTGCATCAGTGGGCAGCTGACGCTGCTGCCAAGAAGGCTCTCACTGGGCTCCCCTTTGCGGGGATGCAGCTCTTCTGTGAGCGTCTTGATGTTTTAGCCAAGGATGGCAGACTGCCTTTCGGGGGCCCTCCGCCTTCTTCCCCTCCCTTCGTACTCCCAGAGGAGGTCGTGGCACCCTCTTCTCAGGTAGCCGCAGAGATTCTTGGGGCCGTGGCAGATCCTGTGGTCGTCCCGGTCTCTCCTGGGGTTCCAAGCCCAAACCCCCTCCCAAGGCCCCTCAGGCATGAGGGGGCGCCCTCACCTATCCGGGAGCCTCACATCTGGAGGCTCCATGTCTCAGACCGGTGGATTCATGAGGTGGTGTCCTCTGGTTAAAAGATAGTTTGCAGCCTGGCCGCCCCCAAGATTCATCAGATCCCGGATGTCTTTAAACACCCTGTCAGCTCAAGGGTTGCTTTCAGCGGTTCAATGTCTGCTGGAGTCAGGGGTCATTTGCTCGGTGCCCCCTCAAGAACAGGGTCAGGGGTACTATTCCAATCTTTTCACGGTCCCCAAAAAGGACGGCTCTCTGAGGCCCATCCTGGACTTGAAGGGCCTCAACAGGTTTGTCAGATTCGAACATTTTCGCATGGAGAAGCTACGCTCGGCTGTCAGTACCCTTCGCCCGGGCGACTTCATAACCACCGTGGACATCAAGGATGCTTATCTTCATGTGCCTATCTTCCCAGGTCATCAGAGATTTCTGAGGTTCGCACTGGAGGATCAGCATCAGCAGTTTGTAGCTTTACCCTTTGGTATCACCTCGGCGTCTCGGGTGTTCACCAAGGTGCTGGCGGGAGTGATGGCTAAGCTACAGAACCAGGGCATTCGCATCCTTCCTTACCTGGACGACATCTTTATTGTGGCCCAGTCCTTTCATCAGGCCAAGCAGGACACCCGGGTGGTGACCTCCACTCTGGAGTCCTTCGGCTGGATGATCAACTTTCCCAAGTCTTCACTGTCCCCATCCTTGGTGAGGTCCTTTCTGGGCATGACATTGGATACCTCTCAGGTCAAGGTGTTCCTTCCTCAGCAGAAGTTGGAGGGCCTTCAGAAGCAGGCACGGGCTCTGCTCTTGTGTCCTCTTCCCTCCATCCGTCTGGGGATGCAGTTGGTGGGCCTGATGGTGTCCTGCTTCGAGGCGGTCCCCTTTGCTCAGTTTCACATGAGACCTCTTCAGTTGCACCTCTTATCAGTTTGGGATCGGGACCCTGTGTTCCTCGATCAGGAATTTGCTCTGTCTCCTCTGGCCAGACAGTCCCTTTCGTGGTGGCTGGACTCAAGGAACCTTCTGGTGGGCAGGACTATCCTGCCCCGTGCTGGGAGACGGTCACCACAGATGCCAGTCTGACAGGCTGGGGGGGACTTTTGGAAGTCTATGAAGTTCCAGGGTCGGTGGGGCCCCCAGGAGGCCCATGCTCCCATCATTGTACTGGAACTCAGGGCGATCAGGTTGGTTCTCGCCCACTTAACCCCACACCTGAGGGGTCGGGCTGTTCAGGTCCGCTCAGACAACCAGATGGCGGTTGCCTACATCAATCATCAGGGAGGGACCAAGAGCAAGAGGGCCCTCAAGGAAGTGTCCCTGATACTGTCCTGGGCGGAGGCAAATGTTCCCTGCATCTCAGCTGTGTACATCCCGAGAATCGAGAATCTGGAGGCAGACTCTCTGAGAAGGGGGACCTCTCGTCTGGGAGAATGGTCCCTCAGCAGCAGGGTGTTTCGCTCCCTATGCCAGCGTTGGGGCCAGCCAGATGTGGATCTGTTTGTGTTCCATCACAATAACAAGCTTCCAGTCTTTGTCTCTGTCCCAGGATCCTCTGGCCTTGGCTATGGGTGCCCTGGCAATGTCTTGGAAAGGGTTTCAGCTTCTGTATGTCTTTCCCCCTTTTCTCCTGCTGGGCAGGGTGCTGCACAAGATAGCTCAGGAAAGGGTGCCAGCCATACTGGTGGCCCCCTGTTGGCCAAGAAGAGTGTGGTTCGCAGACATCGTGCAGCTGGCAGTAGATTATTACGCACTGCCCCAGGTTCCAGATCTGCTCACTCAGGGGCACCTACGCCACCCCAATTTACAAACGCTGGCTTTGACACCTCCATCTTGATGGAAAAAGGGCTGCCTGCCTCGGTTGTAAATGCCATGATCAGGGCTAGGAAGAGGTCCATCTACTACAGGGTTTGGCGTACTTACATTGACTGGTGCGAGTCTAACTCGCTTCCCTGTCGTGTGTTTTCCATTCCCAGGATTCTGGTGTTTCTGCAACATTGTCTGGATCGGGGTCTTCAGCTCAGTACTCTGAAAGACCATGTTTCTGCTTTGGCTATTTTTTTCCAAAGATCCTTTGCTCAGCATCCCTTAAGGAATATCTTCTGGAACAGGACGTGCTGTATACTTAGAATAATACAATTCTGTGATTACTCACCTGTAGAATTGGTATTATATGTATACAGCACGTCTTGTTCCACCCCACCCTTGTTATCATTATCTTTAGTTACCTCTTTATGGTGATTGTTCTTATGTTCACATTTTTATATATTGGTTATAGTTCTCCTGGTCTAATTTTAACTGCTTTTTAATACTGGGGATTTTGTGGGAGGTCCCTGGTATATATGGGCCGGGAGGAGCTTTTTTCTGTCTCTGCAGTCCAGCGCCATCTACTGGATGTATAGCCCAAGAGTAAGGAATATTTTCTAGAACAGGACGTGCTGTATACATATAATACCAATTCTACAGGTGAGTAATCACAGAATTGTATTTTTTCCTGTGTTTGGGGTCCCCCGATTCCCCCCCCCCTCCCCCACCGATCGGCCTGGGCTTCGCCACTGCCTGCTCGCTCTCCTCCCTCCCTCCCCGATGGGTGTCGGGGGGGGGGGGGGGGGTTCTAGTGGTGTGTGTTTGTAGACTATTTTTAGACTGTTTTTGTATACTTTTGCCACCACCGCCGCTTTGTACTGCGCTCCGCGGCGGGCGGCGTTTTTACTGTGCAGATGACGTCGGCAAGATCACATGAGCGACGTTTTCGCGCTCTTCGGGGGGGCAGCGGATGACGCATATCGCGTCGTTCTCCCGCGGCCCGCCCCTTAAGGTTCCTCTGTCGACGCCATCTTGCTTCTGCTGCGTGTCTGGGGCTCTCTTCATCCATGGGCTGCGGCTGTGATTTCTGCCTGTGTCGCTTCCTCCGGTGGTCTGGCGGCGGGCGCTCCTTGTCCTGCTTGGTCCGTGAGTCCCCTCTGGGGTTCTTTTGTTGTCCTTAGGGCATGTGCTGTGGGATACTTATGTATTTTTGGTTATGTCTTTCAGGCAGGACACCCGTGGGTTGTGATTTTTCCCGGTCCTGCTCCTTATTCCCCCCTTCATCTCCCATTACTATTCTGGGGGCATCCCTTGGGAGGGCATTCTGGGTGGCTTAATTAGCCATTACCCTGTGCTGGCATATTGCGCCTGTATTAATCACCATATGGAGGCTTCTGGGGATAACGTGCTCAGGGGTACTTCGGGACAATCCCGGCGGTGTTCCATGTGTGGGGTATCCCCTATCAGCAATGACGTCACGGTGTGTGGGCCATGCGCCCAAGCTGTCCTTGCGCTTCAGTCTGGGCTGCCTGCTTCTTTACCAAGCTCTGGGCCCCCTTCAGCATCGCCTACCCCGCCGCGCCTGCATTTAGCCCCCAGTGAGGGGGATACTCGCAGGGGGTCACATTCTGATCTGGCACTTCGTGTGGCCAGCGTTGAAAGACAGCTTGCCAGGCCTGTTCCACGTAAGGCCTCTAGCAAGAAGTTGCACCTGGCTTCCACGCCTGACCTGTTTACTGAGGAGCAGGAGGAAATTGATCTTTTTGATGACCGTTACTCCCTAGAGGAAGGGGAGCTTTTCCCAGGCTCTGAATCCTCTGGGGACCAGCTGGTGGGCGGCGACAGTGATCCTTGGTCTGAGTCTGAGCATTCCTGGTTCCCTGAGGACACTGCTAATCTGTTGTCTCACATTTTTGAGGTTTTGCACATTGTCCCCCCTGAGGTGTCTAGGAGGAAACAGGGTGAGCTTTTTCGTGTTGTTAAGCAGCGTCTGGAGTTCCCTGAGCTGAGTAATTTCGCTAATATGGTTCTCAAGGAGTGGGAATGTCCTAGATTGCCCGCGGTGCCTAAGGGGTTGGATAAGAAGTATCCCTTTCCTGCTGATCTGGTTAAGCGATGGTCGGGTCCCCCTGAGGTAGACGCGCCTGTTCTTGGGTTGTCCAACACTTCAGTCATGCCTTCCCCTGACACTACTACACTGCGGGACAGCGAGGACCGGCGTATGAATCAGCTGGCCTGCCATGCCTTTGCATTTGTGGGGGCTGGGTTGTGTCCGGCCTGTGCTGCTGCCATAACTGCTTTTGCTTAAGAAACAGATCAATCGTCTCCTTGATGGCGGTACAGCTGGAAGGGCTGAGTATAGGACCCTCTTGCTGTGCTCTGAATTTGTTGCTTTTATACTTACTGCAATGGATGATGTAGTGCGGCAGGGCCTCTGCCCTCTTGGTGGCTTTGCGCCGCTCTGTTTGGTTGCGTCAGTGGGCAGCTGATGCTGCTTCTAAGAAGGCTATTCACTGGGCTCCTCTTTGTGGGGCTGCGGCTCTTTGGTGAGTGCCTGGATGTTTTAGCCAACGATGGTAGGCTGCCTCAGCGTAGCCTCTGCCTTTTCGGGGGACATCCGCTTTGTTCTCCTCTTTCGTACCCCCAGAGGAGGTCGAGGGCCCTTCTTTTCGAATACCCGCAAGGGGTTCTTGGGGCCGTGGCAGATCCTGTGGTCGTCCCGGTCTCTCATGGGATCCCAAGTCCAAACCTTCTCCCAAGCCCCCTCCGGCATGAGGAGACGCCCTCACCCATCTGAAGGACGGCTTCGGCTCTTTGCTCACGTTTGAAGGCTCTGCGGTTCAGACCGGTAAATTCAGGAGGTGGTGTCCTCCGGTTACAAGATAGTTTGCAGCCTGGCCGCCCCCCAGATTCATCAGATCCCGGATGCCTCACAACCCTCTGTCAGCTCAGGGGTTACGCCTTGCTGTTCAACGTCTGCTGGAATCAGGAGTAATTTGCCTGGTGCTTTCCCAGGAACGAGGTCAGGGTTTCTACTCCAACCTGTCCACAGTCCCCAAGAAGGACGGGTCCCTGAGGCCCATCCTGAACTTGAAGGGTCTCAACTGGTTTGTCAGGTTTAAGCACTTTCGCATGGAGACCCTTTCGCTCGGCTGTCAGTACCCTTCGCCCGGGCGACTTCATGACCTCCGTGGAGATCAAGGATGTTTATCTTCATGTGCCTATCTTCCCAGGTGATCAGAAATTTCTCAGGTTTGCTCTAGAGGATCAGCATTACCAGTTTGTGGCCTTACCGTTCTGTATCACCTCGGCACCTCGGGTGTTCACCAAGGTGCTGGTGGGCGTGATGGCTCTGCTGCAGCATCAGGGCATTTGCATCCTTCCTTACCTGGACGATATTCTGATTGCGGCTCAGTCTCTCAGGCCGAGAACGATACTCAGGCGGTGACCTCCACTCTAGAGTTCTTCGGCTGGGTAATCAACTATCCCAAGTCTTCTCTGTCTCCGTCTTTGGTGGGGTCCTTTCTGGGCATGACTCTGGATAACTCTCAGGTCAAGGTATTCCTGCCTCAGCTGAAAGTGGAGGGCCTTCAGAAGTAGGCTCGGGCTCTGCTCTCGTGTCCCCATCCCTCCATCCGTCTGGGGATGCAGTTAGTGGGCCTGATGGTGTCCTGCTTCGAGGCGGTCCCCTTTGCTCAGTTTCACATGAGGCCTCTTTAGTTGCACTTTCTGTCTGTGTGGGATCAGGACTCTGTTTCCCTGTATCAGGAATTTGCTCTGTCCCCCCTGGCCAGACAGTCCCTCTCGTGGTGGCTGGACTCAAGGAATCTTCTAGTGGGCAGGACATTTCTGCCCCAGTGTTGGGAGACTGTCACCACAGTTGCCAGTGTGACCGGTTGGGGGGGCTTTTGGAAGTCTCTGCAGCTCCAGGGTCAGTGGGGCCCCCAGGAGGCTCATGCTTCCATCAATGTCCTGGAACTGAGGGCGATCAGGTTGGTTCTTGCTCAGCTGACCTCACACTTTCGGTGTCGAGCTGTTCAGATCCGTTCAGACAACCAGACGGAGGTTGCCTACATCAATCATCAGGGAGGGACTCGGAGCAAGCGAGCCCTCAAGGAAGTGTCCCTGATGGGCAGAAGAGAATGTGCCTTGCATCTCAGGGGTTTACATTCCGTGGGTGGAGAACTCGGAGGCAGACTCCCTGAGCAGGGGGATGTCTCGGCTGGGGGAGTGGTCCCTCATCAGCAAGGTTTTTCACTCCCTGTGTCACCGCTGGGGTTAGCCGGATGTGGACCTGTTTGCATCCCGCCACAACCACAAGCTTCCCAGGTTTGTCTCCCTGTCTCAGGACCCTTTGGCCTTCGCCATGGATGCGCTAGCAATGCCTTGGACGGAGTTTCAGCTCCTGTGTGTGTTCCCTCCCTTTCCTCTGCTGGGCAGGGTGCTATGCAAGATAGCCCAGGAAGGGGTACCAGCCATTCTGGTGGCCCCCTGTTGGCCAAGGAGGGTGTGGTTCGCAGGCGTCGTGCAGTTGGCAGTAGATCAGTATGTCCTGCCCAAGGATCCAGATCTGCTCACTCAGGGACGACTGTGCCATCCCAATTTACAAACGCTGGCTTTAACGGCTTGGCTGCTGAAACCTCTATCTTGATGGATAAGGGGTTGCCGGCCTCTGTTGTTACCATGATTAGGGCTAGGAAGAAGTCCTCGTCCTTTATCTACTATAGGATTTGGCATGCTTACATTGCCTGGTGTGAGTCTAGGTCTCTGCCTTGTAGGGTGTTTTCTATTCCCAGGATTCTGGATTTTTTGATGCATGGCTTGGATTCGGGCCTGCAACTTAGTACCCTCAAGGGACAGGTGTCAGCTCTGGCAATTTTCTTCCAAAGATCTTTTGCCAATCACCGGTTGGTCAAGACTTTCTTTCAGGGAGTTACTCATGTGCGTCCACCACGTAAACCTATGCTACCTGTTTGGGATCTAAATCTGGTGTTGTCTGCTCTGCAGGGTCCTCCCTTTGAGCCTATTAGTGGGGCTGCTTTGCTTAAAGCGGTCCTTCACCCTGAATAAGAGCATATCTTATATGTTTCCCACACCCTGTACATACAGATTTATCAAATTAAAAATCACCCTACCTGCATCTACTGCATGATATGAGCCTTTAAACATCCAAGATGGCGGCTCATGGGACGTCAGGCAGCCTGCAAACAGGAAGTGCCTTCTGACTGGGCTGATCTGCATTCTGGGATTGCTGACCTTTTCCTGATCCCAGCGCTGCTCTGTCTGAGCAAAGCACAGCTATAACCTGCCCCCCTGTACTTTATCCCACTCTCCTCTCCTCAATAAGTGTGATGCTTCTGAGTCAAGATTGCGGCGCCCGTATCCTAATTTCCTGAACAGAGTTGCAGCCCAATGGAGGAAAGAATAATAAGTAAGTGACTAAAAACTTAAAATATATTAATTTTATATGCTGGAAAATCGTTTAACCCTTTAAATGCCAGCCACGTAAAATTTACGTGGTTGCCTCTCCGTCACTTAAGTGCCAGCCACGTATAATTTACGTGCATGGCATTTACCCCTGCTAGTGGGCAAAAAAAAAATACTCACCTGACCCCTCGTTGGATCCGGCCGGGTCTCCTCTTTAATTTGGTGCCATCCGATCCCCCGTGGGGGGTCGGATGGCTCCAGGAGAGCCCCCGGAATAGGCCGCCCCCCGCTTCTGCAGCAGTAACTGTAAAAAAAAAAAAAGAAAAATGACATTCACTTACCTGTGTGTGCGCTGGCTCCCGCTGTCCCTCCTCTTCACCTGGGGGGCCTCCGATCCCCCCCCCCCCAGGGCTTACCGATCTTCAGGAGAGAGCCCGGGAGGCTCTCTCCTCCTCGATGGCGGCCGCCATCTTGCCGCCATGGCGTCATCCCGATCACCGGCTTCAGCTCTTTCAGCTGTCAGATGCCGGTGATCGGTGCCCGGGGAAGGAGCTGGCAGGAGATCCTCTGATCTCCTGCCTCGCCCTTCTCTGGATGCCGATCACCGGCATCTGTCATCAGAGCGGCGCGGGACAAACGAGCTTACAATCGGAGGTAAGTACAGTAAAAATTTTTTTTTTTTTTTTAATAAAATACTTGTGTGTGGTGTGTTTTTTTCAGTTAACCCTTTGTGAACTGGTAAGGGGTGCATGAGACCCCTTATACCAGTTCACAAGGCTCTGGGTCTGGCAAGTCATCTGCGGCTAGTGGGTGACTTGCCATTAACCCCCAGCCCCCCATTACCTGCCTCCCCAATGGCCAGGGGGGGGCAGAAGGGCCCGGGCCACTTAGTGGCTATGTGGGCTAGTAGCCTGCAGGGCCAGGGGCCACCAACGCTGGCCCCTGCGCCCTGTTCTACAAGCCCCCATAGCTGGCCCGAGTCGGTAATGCTGGGTAGGGGGGACCCTACGTCATTTTTGGGGGGGGATTTTTAAGGGTTTTTAAACCCTTAATAAAATATTTTTTCTCTTTGTGTCTGTGTTTTTTTTTTTTTACATTTAACCCCTTGTGAACTGGTAAGGGGTCCATGACCCCTATACCAGTTCACAAGTCTGGGGGAGGTGGCAAGTCACCTGCGCTAGCCGGTGACTTGCCATTAACCCCTGGCACCCCCATTACCTGCCTCCCCAAAGCCCTGCGGGGCCAGGGGCCACAAAAGCTGGCCCTTGCGCCCTGTTCCTCCAAACCCTGCATAGCTGGTCCCGGGCTGGTTACTTTTGGTAAGGGGGGGCCCATGTCATTTTTTTTTTTTTAAGGGTTTTTAACCCTTAAAAATCCCCCCAAAAAATGGGGCCCCCCTCCTGGGAGAGGGGACCCTATGTCATTTTTTTTTTCTCGATTTAACCCTTTGTAGTGTGGATGGTAGTTGTATTTTATTTGTAAATGTTAAAAATTACTTGTTTCAGTTAGGGGGGTCTCCTCGGCAGGAACAGGGGGCTACCGATAAATATGTGGTACCGTTCTAATCGGTAGAAATGGGGCTTTCACATGCAATATGGTTTTCCCTAATCAAATACATTTTTTATTTAAAATAAAGGAGGCAATTTTCTAAAAAAAAATTTTTTTTTTTTTTTTACTTAATAATAAATAAAATTAATAATAAATAAAATTTACAAACAAGACATTTCATGTTAAAGCCTAAACTCTGCTGCAAAAAATATATATATAATTTTCCTGAAAATTCCAGCAAAAATGACGCAAAACATGGCGCAAAATGGGGAAAAATGACCTGTCAACAGAGGGTGACAAAATCTCAAGTAGGCTGGCAATTAAAAGGGTTAATAGTACCTCTGCATGTTGGGTATTGTTCTGTTCGGGGGACCTTGCGCTTTCAGACTTAGCTTGTTTTTTCTTGTTTGCATTTTTATATTTTAGGAAAAGAGTTCTTTGAGGGATTAATTCCAGAAAGATGAGCCCACTACAACAAGCTGGGTACGCTTAGAAAGCTTAACATGTGTACTTTCAGGGAATATATGGTTTATGGGGGATATTCCAAATGTAAAGGGTTGTTTTGGTTGAAAAATCGCAAGGTGCGCACTTTGTCTGCAGAGCTGAAATTTTCAAGAAAAATTACCGTTATGCTCATGCTTTACTTTGGGGTGTTTGGCAACTCTTCCCTTGACAGAACCTATGCATGTTGGGTATCGTTCTGTTCGGGGGATGTTGCTTTTTCAGATTATACTTGTTTTTTCTTGTTTGTATATAGTTTTTTTAGGAAAATGTGGCTTTGATTCTGCTTTTTTATCCTTTTTTTTTAGGGAAAATCTTTGCAACCAAAGAATACATTGAGGGATTACTTCTAGAAAACTGTGGCCACATCAACAAACCTGGTACAAATAGAAAGCCTGAGGTGTGTACTTCCAGAGAATATATAGTTTGTGGGGGGTATTTCAAATGTAAAGGGTTGTTTTTCTTGAAAAACTGCAAGGTGCACATAGCGCATATCACAGTTGTATTTTTTCTGAAAATCCCGTAAAGCTCTGTTTCAGTTTGGGGGAGTCTCCTGGGTAGGAAAAGGTGTCTACCAATACATATGTGGTACCGCTGTAACTGTGAGAAATTGGGGTTTCACACGCAATAAGATTTTATTGACAAACTTACATTTTTTATTACAAAAAAACACTACAAATTGTAAAAAATTGATTTTTTTTTATTTTTTTTGCACATATTTCGCCAAAAAATATTGAGAATACACCTAAAAAATGACAAACAAGACTCTGCTGAAAAAAACAATATATCATTTTCCTGGGAAATCCCTTCAAAAAGCACATTTGAACATGGGGAGTGCAAAATAGTGCAAAATGGTCTGGCAACAGAGCGTGACAAAAACTCCAGGTAGGCTGGCACTTAAAGGGTTAAGGGTTTGGGCTTTTCAATAAATCATGGTGAAGGTCCGGTTTAAGGTGGCCTTCCTGGTGGCCATTACTTCTGTCAGGCGAGTTTCTGAGCTGGCGGCGTTTTCCTTCAAACCTCCTTATTTTGAGCGGCATCAGGGTAAGGGGGGGTTTCGGCTTAAGCCGGATTTCTTGCCTAAGGTTGTGTCTGCTTTTCATCTCAATCAGGACACTGTTTTGCCTTCTCTGTGTCCTAATCCTGCTAATTCCAAGGAGCGGACACTTCATTCTCTGGATGTTGTCAGGGCCCTGAAGTTTTATTTGGTTGCTACTGAGTCTTTCAGGAAATCTGACGCTCTTTTTGTTCTTTCTGCTGGGCCTTGGGAGGGTCTGCCCCCGGCTAAATCCACTATCAGCAAGTGGATCCGTCAGGCGGTGGAGCAGGCCTATTCTGCTAAGGGGAAGGTTCCCCCTTTTAGGGTTACTGCTCATTCCACTCGTGTTATTGGTGCGTCTTGGGCTTTTCATCACCAAGCTTCTGTTGAACAAGTTTGTAAGGCTGCTACTTGGTCTTCTGTTCATACTTATTCTTGGTGTGCCACACACCCCGCTTCACCTTTAATATTCTTCACGATTGGGTTACTCACCGCCAGGTGACGCTGTTGCAGAGAGGAAGTCTTGTAACGAGCCCCCTTCCGGCCTATATATACCTGGTACCTCCCATTTATAACCAGTGTTTTTCTCTCTGCATGACGACAAGACAGAAGATTAAAGTCTCCTGCTTGCAGGTAGCCGGGGGTCTTACCCCGGCACCCCCTTTGGTCTATTTCTGCCCGGTTTTGATTGTTTGTTACCTTTGTGGTTAAATGGAAGCCTCCCAGCCTAGGCTGCTCACTGGGCAATTGGTAGACGGCACTATAGGTGCCTAGGAGCTTATCTCCTCCGCTCGACCCCCTGTTTTGGGGGCAATGCGGCTGTCCGGCATGGTGATCCGGATTTGGGATGCCCCTGTCCCGAGGTTCCCCTTAGCCCCTTGCTCTCCCGTTACGGTCCCTTCTCCCTTCACTATGGGGGGGGAGGGGGTAGAGGGATGTGTATTATATGTATGTTTTTACTGTATGTTTATTTCATGTGTTTACTTATTCAACATTTGTCAGGCTGCACCGCAAGCAAGGGTGCATTTGGCCTGACTAAAATTCCTCCTTACATGGCAGTCTCTGTTATTTTATGCGGGCTGCTGCTGCTGGCCTGTAGGGCCAGCGTTTTGGGTCAGCTTTAGGGGTGGCCGGGGCGGGCTGCGCTGTGTCAGGCTTGCCTGAGGCTGCCTGCGCCTTTCCCAGGTTATACAGCTCCCCCTCCCCTTCTCTCCTTTTTTAAAACGGCCGCCGCTTGGTGGGCCGCGTGTCAGTATTTGGTGGGCAGCGCAGGCTGCCTAGGAACTCCTGTTTCCCCTCCCCCCTTCTCCTTTTACTGAGGGCGTTGCTAGCCCTCTTGTTGCGGGCCGCACTGTTTAAATTCGGCCGGGGGGGCGGGGCCCGGATGACGTCAGGGGTGGGGGCGTGGTTCCGGCAGCGGCGTCATCTTACCCGGCCCCAGCCGCGCTTCCTTCCTGTTATCAGGAGGACGCGTGCCGGGCTCTCAGCCGCATATGTGTGCTGCTGCTGCTACTGGCCGCTCCGCCGCTGCTTCCGCTACTGCTGCCATTGCCGCCTTCTCTGCTTCTGCTGCTACTACATCGCTGACATTGCTGCCTGTCTTTCCACCACTTCTACTGGTCGGGTGCCTGGGCTTTTTTAGCCTTACTTGGGCAGGTAAGCGGCCTCACCTTGCGTGGGGCCGTCTAGTTTTATTATGTCTGACTGTTTATTTAAAAAAAAAAAAAAAAAGTAATATATATATAAAGGAGAAATACTTTTATTTAATAAGAAAAGGAGGAAAATCAGAGGCCAGTTTTCTTTGCCTCTTCAAAGCACTCTGGTGCTGTGCATGAATGTTGTATTGCATGTTGCCATTTGTTTCTGGGGGTCTTACTGTTGGTTTTTTTCTTCCCCCACAGATCCGGGGATTCCCTCAATACAGTGGCCTCCCGGTTCTATTTTGCCTGGCTAGTCCTTTTTTTCTCCAAATTGGGACATATTTATATATATATATATATATATATATATATATATATATATATATATGTTAAAACATTTTTTTTGAAATCGTAGATATACGACATAATGATTTATTAAGTTAATTATTTTTAAAGGGGATCTTTATTATAAATTAAATCCTCCCTCCCGGGACTTTTACATAAAAGGGGCATCCCGGGTGGCTTATGCCTTAAACCCAGGATTTGCGAATACCATAAATCACCATATGGAGGCTTCCGATAATACCGGAAATGGTTCTTCTGGGCCATCTAGGGTGTGTGGAGGCTGTGGGACTCCGCTCCCAGGCGATGATGTTATAGTATGCATTCCTTGTGCAAGGCAGAATATTGCGCATCAGTCCGTCGCTCTGGCTGCTGGCTCGTCGCAACTTCCATCATCCCCTAACCCCTCCCTCCCTGTTCCGGACCCCGTGTGACATTGTCAAAGGTGGGGATTCGCAATCCGAGATGTCTGCACGGTTAGCCAACCTCGAGAAGATAATTTCCGTTAAAGCAGGGTTGAAGGCCACTGCGAAACGGAAGCACCTTTCTCCTGTACCTCTGGCTTCACAGGATGAAGTATGTGAGCCTGTAGATTGGTCCGATGGCTCAAATGTTTGACATTTTGAATTTAGATCCGCCTGAGGCCGTCACTCTGCCAAAGGGTCAGTTGTTTAATGTGCCTCAGCCGCGTTTGGTTTTTCCCAGACAACACCACTTTGAGAGGGTTGTGCTTAAGGAAAGGGAACATCCCACGCGGTTAACTGGAATTCCTTCCAGTTGGGAGAAACTTTATCCTTTTCCGCCAGAATTGGTGAAGCTTTGGTTGGTTCCTCCTGACGTCGATACCCCTGTGATAGGGCTCTCTAGCACGGCTATGGTGCAGTCTTCTGAAACCACTGCCCTTAAGGATGGTGAGGATCGTCGGATTGACCAGTACGCTCGCCATGGTTTTATTTATGCCGGGTCAACGATGCGCCCGGTGTGTGCTTCGGCGCTTCTTCTATTGGCGGTTAGATCTGTTATTCAGGATCTGTGTGTGGATCTTGATCCCACTTGTAAGGAGTTTACTGCTCTCAGGCAGTGTGAGTCTTTTGTTTCCTATGTTCTGTCCTCTTAGGACGATGCGCTGGCTATGAGTAGCAGGACAGCGGCAATGCTGGTGGCTATTCGTCGGGCAGTATGGCTGCGCCAGTGGTCGGCGGACGTAGCTTCTAAAAAGGTGCTCACAGCTCTCCCCTTTTTGGGATTGCGACTGTTTGGTGATAAAATTGATTCAGTTGCAAAAGGTGGTAAAATGCCGCAACGTAAGAGGCCTCGTCGTCCCTTTTGGGGGGCAAGTTCTGGTAGGCCTTCCTTTCGGGGATTCAGAGCGGGTAGGGGGGCTTCCTTTCCCGCTACCAGAGGTGCAGGTTGGACTCGGGGAAAGGGCCGTGGCCGTCCCGCTCAGTCCTGGGGCACCAAGCCCAAGCCTGCCGGTAAGCCCGCTCAGCAATGAGGGGCTGCCCTCACCCGTGCGGGTGGGGGGACGATTGCGACACTTCTCCCAGGTGTGGGACCAGGAGATTCCGGACAGATGGATCCGGGAGGTAGTGTCGTCCGGTTACAAGCTGGAATTCGAGTCTCGCCCTCCTTCACGGTTCTTTCGGTCTCGGGTGCCCATCGATCCTTTGGCCGCACAGGGGCTCCTGGCGTCGGTAAAGAATCTGTTAGAAATGGCGGTCATCCGTCCGGTACCACGCTTAGAGATGGGCCTCGGTTTCTACTCCAATCTTTTCGCAGTCCCCAAAAAGGACGGGTCGGTTCGTCCCGTCCTGGACCTGAAATTACTCAACAGGTTCATCCATTTTCGGAAGTTTCACATGGAAACTTTACGTACGGCCGTCGGTTCCCTTCGGCAGGGGGACTTCATGACGTCCATAGACATCAAGGATGCTTATCTTCATGTTCCCATCTGCCACGCTCATCAACGTTCTCTTCGATTCGTGATGAAAGTTCAGCATTTTCAATTCGTGGCACTTCCGTTTGGCCTTACCTCGGCTCCAAGAGTGTTTACCAAGGTGCTGGCAGGGGTGATGGCCATTTTCAGATCTCGGGGCATTCGGGTCATACCTTATTTGGACGACCTTCTCATCATGGCTCCGTCACTCAATCAATTGGAGACAGACACCAGGATGGTGGTCTCCATGCTGGAAAGCTTTGGTTGGGTGATCAACTTCCCCAAGTCCTCCCTCGCTCCGGCCAGGGTGGTGTCCTTTCTGGGGATGCAGTCAACACAGAGTGTTTCTCCCCCAGTCCAAAATTCATCTGATTCAGGAGTTGGCTCGGGTCCTTCTTTCCAATCCTCGGCCGTCCATCCGTCTGGGGATGAGGCTGGTAGGGTTGATGGTCGCCTCTTTCGAGGCAGTTCCTTTTGCTCAATTTCACACGAGGACGCTTCAGCTTTATCTGTTGGCGTCCTGGGACCGGCAGCCTCGGTCGCTGGACCAGCCCTTCCAGTTGTCCTTCCGGGTCCGGCAGTCCCTCCAGTGGTGGTTGGTCTCGGCCAATCTCGTGAGGGGCAGATCCTTCCTGACCCCTCTTTGGGAAATTGTCACCACGGACGCCAGTCTTTCGGGATGGGGCGGATTCTGGAAGGAGCTTCAGTTCCAGGGGCAGTGGGGACCTCAAGAGGCCCACTTACCCATCAATGTTCTGGAACTGAGAGCCATCCGTCGGGTGCTTGCTCTCCTGACTCATCACGTTCTGGGCCTTCCGGTCCAGGTGCGTTCAGACAATCGAACAGCGGTTGCTTACATCAATCATCAGGGAGGGACTCGCAGTCTGAGTGCTCTCAGAGAGGTGTCCCTGATCCTGACCTGGGCAGAGGCCCATGTTCCTTGTTTCTCGGCGGTATACATTCCAGGAGTGGAGAACCAGGAAACGGACCGGTTGAGCAGGGGCTCTCCCCGTCTGGGAGAATGGGCTCTCCATCCTCAGGTTTTTCGATCACTGTGTCTCCGATGGGGGACACCGGAGGTGGACCTGTTTGCCTCTCGTCACAATCACAGGCTCCCGAACTTCGTGTCGCTCTCCCGGGATCCTCTGGCTCTGGCAGTGGACGCCATGTCCCTGAGCTGGGGGGGATCTGGGATTTCTATACCTGTTTCCTCCGATACCCATGCTGGGCAGGGTGGTTCGGAAATTGGCTCTGGAAAGGGTGTCCGCCGTTCTCGTGGCCCCAAGGTGGCCAAGGCTGGCAGTGGACCAGTTCGCTCTGCCTCTTCGGCCCGATCTGCTCACTCAGGGTCGGTTGTGTTACCCCAATTTACCAGCGCTGGGTTTGACGGCCTGGCTGCTGAAACCTCCATCTTGAAGGAGGAGGATCTTTCTGACTCAGTCATTAAGACTTTGATCAGTGCCCGGAAGAGGTCTTCTTCTATCATCTACTATAGGACTTGGAAAGCCTATATCGCTTGGTGTGAGATAAGATCTTTTCCTTGTAGGGTCCTTTCGGTCCCCATGATTCTGGAGTTTTTACAATCAGGGCTGGACTCTGGTCTCCAGCTAAGTACGTTGAAAGGGCAGGTTTCTGCCTTATCTGTTTTTTTTCAGAAGCGTGTTGCGCTTAAGCCTTTAGTTAAAACTTTTTTCCAGGGGGTTACGCATGTGCGGCCTCCCAGGAAACCATTACTCCCTGTTTGGGATTTGAATTTGGTTCTTTCGGCTCTTCAGGCTCCTCCTTTTGAGCCTTTGCAAGATATTGCTTTGTCTACCCTGACTCAGAAGATTGTCTTCTTGGTAGCTATCACTTCGGTCCGGCGTGTCTCGGAGTTGGCGGCCTTGTCTATCCAGGCGCCCTACTTTGAGAGGCATCAGGATAAGGTGGTCTTTCGGTTCAAGCCAGACTTTCTTCCTAAGGTTGTTTCTGCTTTTCATTTGAATCAGGATATTGTTCTTCCCTCCTTGTGTCCTAATCCTAAGAATGACAAAGAGAGGGTTTTGCATTGTTTGGATGTAATACGCTGTGTTAAGTACTACTTGATTATCACGTCTCCTTTTCGTAAGACGGATGCCTTTTTTGTTGTGCCCTGTGGGCCTAAGAAGGGTTTGGCGCCAGCCAAATCTGCCATTAGCAAATGGATACGTCAGGCCGTTATTGCGGCCTATTCTGCTAAGGGGAAAGTTCCCCCTTTTCGTATCACTGCTCATTCTACTCGCGCCGTTGGAGCGTCTTGTGCTTTTCAGCACCATGCTTCTGTTGAACAAGTTTGTAAGGCCGCCACTTGGTCTTCTGTTCATACTTTTTCTAAGTTTTACAAAGTTGACGTGCGAGCCTCAGCGGATGCTGTTTTTGGCCGCAAAGTTCTGCAGACTGCAGTCATTTAAGTTATGCTTCACCTTGCCTTGGGATGCCCATCCCTTGTGGACACTGCTTTTGGATGTCCCAATCGTGAAGAATATTAAAGGTGAAGCGGGGTGTGTGGCACACCAAGAATACCATTTTGTGAGTACTCACCTGAAAAATGGATATTGTTGGTGTGCCACACACCTTGCTTCACTCCCACCCTTTTCGGTATTCCGAATCCTTTTATATGGTGATGCTTTTATTTATTTTGAAGTTACCGTTAAATTACTGGTACCTTGTCTTTCTGCTTTTTAAATCACTGGTGATAAATGGGAGGTACCAGGTATATATAGGCCGGAAGGGGGCTCGTTACAAGACTTCCTCTCTGCAACAGCGTCACCTGGCTGTGAGTAACCGAATCTTGAAGAATATTAAAGGTGAAGCGGGGTGTGTGGCACACCAACAATATCCATTTTTCAGGTGAGTACTCACAAAATGGTATTTTTCCAAGTTTTACAAGGTTGAAGTTAAGGCCTCTGCTGATGCTGCTTTTGGCCGCAAGGTACTTCAGGCAGTGGTGGTTTGAACTGCCTGCTGTTACTCTTTAAGAGTTCCCACCCTACTTTATGGACACTGCTTTTGGAAGTCCCAGCTGTTATGACTTTTTGTGAGGCAGGCCGTGCCGTGCATTGGGAAAAAGACAATTCTGTCAGTACTCACCTGTAGAATTGCTTTTACCATGCATGGCACGGCCTTCTTCACCCCACCCTCGTTAAGTTGTTCTTGGTTTCCTCTTTATGGTGATTGTTCCAAATTAGTTGGGGTTGTTATCTTTATTAGTTCCCGGTTCTTGTATCACTGCTTGTCAACTACTGGATACGTCTATGGTGATTCCGTTTTTATATGGTACCGGGCGGGGCCACAACTCTTCTGCAGTACACTGCGCCACCTTGTGGCGGAATACCCAGATGTTATGACTTCGTGAAGCAGGCCGTGCCATGCATGGTAAAAGCAATTCTACAGGTGATTACTCACAGAATTGTCTTTTTTTTCTAGTGCTGATGATTTGGCAAGTGACTTTAGTCTTCAAGGAATCTCTGTCCAGGCATTACATGGCAATAGAGAGCAATGTGATAGGGAACAAGCACTGGAAGACTTTAAAAAAGGTAGGTACGCTTTAGACTAAATATTTAGTAGCCAAAAGAAAAGTGCTCTGCTGTGTGTGTGTGTGTGTGTGTGTGTGTGTGTGTGTGTGTGTGTATTAATCTGAACACAAGCAGGCAGTCCCACCAAATATAAATATACTTTCCCCTGCAGAGTGAAATGGTGAAACTTTCGTACAGTGTTAGACTAGATACCATCTGAGTTAGGGGTGTGAATTGGCAAGGATCTGGCGATACGATACATATCGCAATACACGTATGACAATACGATATATCCCGGTTCTGTCTCAAAGATGATATATTGCGTTTTTTTGACATGTAATTTTAATTAAAATTTAAAAAAAATGATATATTTTGGAATTTTAAGGGTTAAAATAACCCAGCATAACCAGCCCGTACCAGCTATTGGGGCCTTGTAGAACAGGGCTCAGGGTCAGCTTTGGTGGCCCCTGGCCCTTCAGACTACCACCCCCCCCCCCCCCCCCCGTGCTTTGGGGAGGCAGGTAAAGGGGGAGTCGTCATCCACCCAAAGGGCCAGGGCTCCTCGATCCCTTATATATATTAGCCCAAATGCATCACTAATCCCAATCCTCTGTGTCTTTTACCCATTCTTTCCCATAGAAGGGCTAAGTAAGGGAGCCAGCATTCAATAAATGCCCTGAGTGATTGAATTCAAATTAAAAAAAGTTTTTGTGTCTGTTAGCATAACATTTAACAAGTGCTGTATGTGTAAAGCTCAAAATACTTCCTGAGGTGGTATTTTAGTCACATGTATAAGGCCCATGATTTCATCCCATTCAGTGTTGGACCCCTTTTTCATCACAGTGTGGTGGAAACTCATAAACACAGTGCATACTTGTGTGCTGCCTGTTGCAGTGCAGCAGCCACTCTACATGCCACCCTGCACCACACTGTTCATTGTCCTCTGTAGCGGTGCTGACACCTAAAGCGGGAGGCAGCAGCAACAGATGGAGGGAAAAAGCATCAGTGAAAGAAGCTCCCGCCGCCTGCTGATGGCATGGGAAGCTTCTTTCACCTGTGCTTTGTCCAGCATCCTCCTCCAAGACGACAATTGTTGTAGCCGCCTATTTTGGGTCCTCTGCTCTAGCACAGGCCCGACGCAAGGATTCCAAGAAGGTGGCTGCAGCAGTGCCAGACTGCAGAATGAAGGTCAGGGCATCGCCAATGGACCAAGGGGTAAAGGCAGGTAAAACACTGTACATGCGCATTACCTGCAGTGCCCTTCATTCAGTGTTTTAGAAACCACAGCACACAGACTGTGTATATTTGTCCTGTGACACAGAGTATTTCTACTCGAGCGTGACGCAAGCGTCTAGTTGTGAAAAGGGCCTTACCAAATTAACAACTCTACATTTCTTTTATCACCTAAAAAATGTAAAAATTTGGGAAGCCTGAGGAGAGGAATGTTGGATTACCTAAAAAAGGTATGAATCATCATCTTGTTACATCAGTTGGGTCACTCACTACAGCTAGCCTTTACACTCAGTCAACAACATTGCACTTTAGTTTAAAGTGGACCAACACCGAGAGGTGATCGGCCCGGAAATCTATAAGATTCCCGGGCCGATCACCTCCCACCCCGCGGGACATCCGAGATCGGGATGTCCCGCGGGGTGAAACCCCCCAAAAAAACCCCAAACACCTTACCTGATCTTCCTCGTGCCCCTGTAGGCGTGCTCGCGCCCGCGCCGGCCGTCTGCGAATGGCCGGCGGGGGGCGCGCGCGCGCCGAAAGTGACGCGAGGGAGGCGGCGGCGGCGGCAGCCGCTTGGACGTTCCTGATCCCCGCCTGGACGTTGGCGGGGATTGGACCGTCCAGTCACGTGGGAGCGGAGACAGGTAAGATTTTGGGGCTTTCTGGGGGGTTTCACACAGCGGGGCACCCCCGATCGGGGTGCCCCGCCGAAGTGGACCAAAACCCAGGATAGTCAAAATCCTGGGTGTTGGTCCACTTTAAGCATTGTAGGCCATAAATTAGGCTAGTTGCTGCACGTAATAATACTAGGAACAACTATTGAAGACACAGCACTTCCTTTTATTTTACACTTATACAGGATCCGTGGAATGAAAGAATCACATCAAAATGTAAATCAAAACAAAACCCCTTCCCAAACTCCTTAGCTGTAGAATCTGACAATAATTTTCCTTGATACTCAAACTGTAAAAACTTGATGCATACATGCTTTAAAACCTCCAGTCATTTTGATAATTATATATTGAGCAAGGTGTGCTATTCATAGGACTAAGAGCAAAGTCCTGATCAATCTCTAGCCTCCTGAAGTAACTGCGTTTTAATTCTAATTAATTAATTATAGAATTCTGTGTGATAGGGTCCCGTCATTCTGCCATCTTCCAAGTGCAGGAATCAGGGGTGTAACTAAATGTGATGGGGCCCTGGTGCGAACATTCAGTAGAGCTATTTCATGACTCATACTGTAAACTTTTTTCTGTCTTTTTTAATTCATTTGTATGCAACTAGACAACTAAAAACTGAAATAGAAGAGACAAATGTTTCTTCCTTATTCTAAATGATGCCAAGTGAGCACAAATATAATAATGGAAGGTGGAGGAGCAACAATGATAGGTTAGTAATCAATGACTGGAGATTAGCAGCTTTTCTAGGGATCCTCGCCTTATGTCATTAGAGCCCTTTGCTTTCCTTTTTTTGCCCACGAAACACATGATTTTTAATATTTTATTTGTAATGCATAATTATGACCTATTTATGCCTTGCTTATTTGTTCATGTGACTTTGTCGTGACACTGCAGCCACCTGCACCCATTGCTTTTTGCTAGTATTCTCTTCAGGGTAAGTTGTGTATTTCTCCATCGTATCCTGACCGTTTGAATAGGCCTGTGGCTGCAACTGGCTGGGTGTCTTCATTAGACTGACCCTGCACCTGAGTAAATGGGCTCTGCATTATCCTGACACTAAATCTGGGCATGAGACTCCCTCCCCAGCTTTCTGGATCCTAAATTGGGCAGGGTGTTTCCTTCCCATTTTTCTGAATTGGAACCCGATGACCCTTTAATCCCGACCTGGATTGTGAACCCCTGGGCAATGTTACTGTTCTTCCATAGTCTTAAAAAATCTGTGGTGTAATTGTAGACTTGGCACATATATATGTGTAGTTTAACCCTTTTCTCACACTGTATGTAAGTGAGTTCATCCTCCTACCTCTGACACTTCAAATGCCTTGCCTCTGTCTGCATGCCCTGGACCGCGAGTGAAGACTAGGGATCGTAAGATAAAGAATCGAAAGCCATTGGCAGCATTAGGTCGTTAATGTGCCATTACAGATTATTGAAGAGCTGTGTGTTCCCTGACTTGTGCAGGTTAACGCTCTTCTCTGCATGTTGCTAACGTTGTATAACATTGTATTGTTAATATGAATGCAAATTTCAATTCTTCAAAATCCTGGGAGGAGTGTTTTTATGCCTGGAAATTTTGTAGTTCAACCTCTGGTTAGGTTTTGCATTGGGCTCCCAATATACCCATCATATTAATAATGACATGTTTATCTGTTTTGAAATAATACTCTTTTTAGGTTATGTAAGGATATTAATTGCTACGGATTTAGCTTCACGTGGACTGGATGTACATGATATTACCCACGTTTTAAACTTCGATTTTCCTCGTAATATTGAAGAGTATGTGCATAGAGTTGGCCGTACTGGGAGAGCTGGGTTAGTATATAAAGTTGTTCAATACAAGTTATAGAGATGGTGTTCGTGGTTTTGTGGTTTTTTTATACTCCGTACTAAAGAAAAAAATGTTTTCTCAGGTGTTATTTATATAATCTTGGTTGTAACTTTTTTTCTTTTTCATTTTTTTAAGACGTTCAGGTGAATCTATAACACTGGTTACAAGGAAAGACTGGAGAGTTGCAGGAGAGCTGATCAGTATTTTGGAAAGGGCAAACCAAGTAAGAAGGCAGTGTGGATATTAAAGCGGTCCTTCACTCTGAATAAGAATCTATCTTATATGTTTCCCACACCCTGTACATACAGATTGCTCACATTAAAAATCATCCTACCTGCATCTACTGCATGTTATGAGCCTTTAAACAGATGCTGGTGAATCGTTTTTTAAGGGTTTGGGCTTTAATAAATCATGGTGAAGGTCCGGTTTAACTGAAATGATTTGATATATATTTATGTACTGTAGCATTACTCACACTCAGTGGCCCAGGCATGGCTTCTAAAATGTTACCATAAATAACCCACAAAGTGTGCTGTAGAAGTATTTACAAGCACTCTTAGTGAGTAGCTGGAGCCATGCAAATCATCTCTTTATCTTGTCTTGCCATTCTAACAGGCTGATTCATTACTAGCGCCAGGTAAATGCAGATGAGCGTCTGTACAGCGGCGACCGCTAGTGTTTGCTTTGATCGGCCGTGAATCGCTATTACAGAGCGCCTCAAGTCGCTGTTGTAACATTGCCTGCATTGATGAATTTGTTGTATGTGTCACTATAACACCAGTACAGAGCTATATGGGAGCGAACAGTAGCTACTGGTCAGTGTGAGCGACTCAACCATATTCATCAACAAAAACAGCCTCACACAGAGCGCCAGAAGCTGTGTGATTAAAGTCAGTTTTTGAACACATATCCGCTAGTAACAAAGCGAAAACATGGAATTACATTCTTTTAACATTGTGACATTAACACTTTAATACCAGACCTATAATGACAATTCTGCATAAATATATAAAAAAAATCAAAAAAGTTTTCAAAAATTACATTTAATAGACCAGGAGAGGTCACACAATGATTTGATTAAAACAATTAAAATAAAACCCTGTTTAAAGGGAAGAAAAGTATTGCCCATTGAAATGTATGGGTGCTCTGAAAGCCAGAGCGCCGTCTGGATCCGCTGAGCCATCTGTGATGATGAATCGTTCGCTATGTGGCGCTGTTAGAGGCGCTCACCAGAATCGCCTTCATAAATGTGGTATTGCGGGACGCGGCCGGGGTTCACCTGCCACTACCTATCGCTTACAAGCGACTACCTGTCGCTATCCCTTGATTAATAAAACCCTAAGTGTTCGGATCCCCTTATGTGGAACCATGCTCCCCTGCACATTGCAGGGGCAGTCCACATAAGCAACTGAGCTACTGTGGGTTCTGCAAATGGCTTGAAGTCCATGAATGAGCTAGGTTCTGCAAATATTTTGAAGTTTCTGATTGGGAACTGTGAATGATGTAAGTGGGCTGGACACAGACTCAATGCATTCTGGGAGTAGTGGGGTGCAATTGTGGCTTACCTTCCGAGGACCAACCATGTATAATGGAATTGGCACTCCTTGTTCAAAGAGGCACTGACAGTTACACAGACTTGAATTAAAAGTTACCAGCTCATCAAAAGGGAAATAAAATTTAGCCTTTTAATTCAGCCAATTAAAATACAAATATCTATGGATGCCGTGAGCTTTTGTCTCAACCAAAGGTAAGGGGGATTCAGACTGAGCTAAAGAACAAGCCAAGCTGAGTGCCGTGTGGTCAGCAGGAGGCCTGGCATGAGCTTTGGCTCAGCCTATGGTAAGGGGGATTTCGGCTTATCCAAAGAACAAACCTGGCCAAACTGAGTGCTATCCAGCCAGCTGGAGGTCCGGTATGAGCTTTGGCTTAGCCAAAGATGAAGGGGATTTTGGCTCTGCCAAAGAAAAAGCTCTACTGTGCTGTCATATTATATGCTGTGCTCAACCCTGCACACTTCAGAGACCAGAACTGAAGCACTTTGTTATCCAAGGCAGGGATGCATACAGCATATGCATATAATTTGGCAGCAGAAAGGACTGCTAATTGATCCAGCTGCACAGAGAACTGCTGGTAAAACTGCGTCCTGTAGGGGGTAGTGGGCTGCTTGTGACTTTCATATTTGTTCTGATGTTCACTGGATATTTTGGGAGGGGGGGATCTTGGTGGTAGGCGTGTCGGTCATGCTCTGCATCTTAGAGGGGCAAAACCCAGGATTTTCTTTCTCTTAAGTTTTGTTCCCCTTTGTTTAGTTTTCTATGCCGCACAGGAATGAGGAAGTGGCAAGTAGCCAAAATGACCAAGGATCGATCATTTGGTCGATGATCATTTTGGAGGGAACGGTAGACCCTCTTGATCATGCCGAGAGTCCATCCCCTGTTGTGCGTTGCCTTCTACTGCACACCTGTGGACCAGATGAACGATTTTAATTGATGCAAGTAAAAGCTACAGTTTTAGTTCTTCTATACTCCCTGGGGAGACTTTCTCTACTTTGATTTATTTTTGCTTTCATCCTGCCAACACTTGTGATGAACTTTTTTTTATTGTGCTTTTGTTTCTAGGAAGTTCCAGAAGATTTGTTCGACATGGCAGAGAGGTATGAACAATTTAAGAAGGCGAGGGAAAGTGAGAGAGACATGGTGCCCCGTAAAGGACGATGGCGTGACAACTAATTTTCAGGTATGATTTAATATATATAATATTCAACACAGTATATTTATACTTGTAAATTGTCATAGTTTCCTAACTATTACATAGAAGTCAGAGCCAGCCAATAGTTATAGAAACTAGTAATTTAAAAGCTTTTCACAGTAGGTTGCTTTTGTGGTGCTTATACCTTCTCCATGTGGTCTTAAAGTGGACCAACACCCAGGATTTTGACTATCCTGGGTCTTGGTCCACTTCGGTGGGGCACCCCCGATCGGGGTGCCCCGCTGTGTGAAACCCCCCCGAACCCCCCGAACTCACCTCTGTCAGCGGCGACGGACAAGCCGCGGACAAGCGGCTCCTCCGCCGCCGCCTCCCGCGCGTCCCTGTTGACGCGCGCGTGCCCGCGCCGGCCATTCACAGACGGCCGGCGCGGGCGCGCGCACGACTAGAGGGGCGCGAGGGAGGCGGCGCCGGCCGCCGCCGAAACTAAGGTAAGGAGTTTGGGGGGTTTGGGGGGGTTTCACCCCGCGGGACATCCCGATCTCGGATGTCCCGCGGGGAGGGAGGTGATCGGTCCGGGAATCTTATAGATTCCCGGGCCGATCACGGGTGGGTGTTGGTCCACTTTAAAGAGTAGGTGAAGTCTAAAAATAAATGAAGTAACCATGCATCATAATGCATCCCAAAGCCAGATTCCCCACTGTGCAAAGTAGCCCAGTCTCCAGGAATACCGATACATACTCTTTCCACCTTTCAGGGACCACATGATCACCCCCCCCCCAAAGGACAACTATCATATTCTTAGTATACAGTACGTCCTGCTCCAAATCTAATACTTACACTTGGAATATACTCCGCCAGATGGCGCTGGACTGCAGAGACATCGAAAATAGGCTCCTCCCGGCCCCTCAAATACCTAGGGACCTCCCACAAATCCCCAGAATTTCTCTGCAGTCTGGCTGCGAAGGACGAGAAATGGCTCTCTACTCGCGGGGCTATTAGCCCGCGGCCCTGTAGGACTATTCCCACCCGTTCCACTAGTAATATGCCTCCCAGCCTTGGCTGCGCTGGTCGGGTGAAGGTAGGCAGCACCGCTGTTAGGTGCTTAGGAGCGCTGCTCCACCGCAATCCCCCACCAAAGGGTAGGCGGTATAGGCATATGGTGAGCCTCTATGGGATGCCCTATTGCCCCTTGCCCCTGTCTATCGGTGGGCCCTGTTTAAGTGACCGCTGTCCTCCCTCATCCTCCTTATAGCCTTCGGGAGAAAAGAGGGGGGGTGTAAATATGTATGCTATGCATTCTGTGTTTTACACTTTTTCCATTCTGTTTAGTCTTGTGTCAGCCGCCGCGCGTTGTCTTTACTATCTTTTTTAAATTGCCGCCGCGCGCTGACTTGGTTCCGCACTTGGTGGCGGCATTACCTCAGGCGCTGGTGCGCCATCATTGGCTGCTTGCACGTTCTGGCTTCGTGCTCTTCGGGGGGGGGGGGGGGGGGGTTCCTCGAGGTATACCGACGCCATCTTTATCCTGCTTGGTTCGCCCATACGCGATGGACCCCTACCTACCGCGGTCTGTAAGTGCCCTCACGGGCGGCTTTATATCTTTCACTTTTGTTACTGTGTGCTTACAGGTCTTGTCTGCTTATGTCTTTCAGGCGGGGTGAACCCTTTTGGCTTGTATTAGAATATAACTTGTAGGCTTTGGAAAAATAATACTCCCACTTCCCTAGCGGGTTATTGGGGCATCCGGGGTTGCTATATAGCGTTATTCCCTATCGGCATATAGTGCCGCTATAATCGCCATATGGAGGCATCCCAGGATAATGTGACCGGGGTCCTTTGGGACAAGACCGGCTGTGTGTAGCGTGTGGGCAGCCTCATGCTGACACTGACAAGGCGCGGGTCTGTGTACCCTGTGCTGAGCAGGTGCTTGCATTGCAATCTGGCCTGCCAGTGGCTGCACCTCGCTTCACTTCGCCTACTCCCCCAAGCTTAAACCTCACTCCTACTGAGTTGCATACTAGCGGGGATTCTCAGCCTGATGTGTCTTCTAGACTGGCTACTGTTGAGCAGTTGATTGCTAAATCCTTAGCACGTAAGGCCCCTGCTAAGAAGCGGCACTTGACGCCTAATGTCACTGTTTTCCCTATGGGAACAGAGGAGTTTTGGAATCTTTGTGGCTATACCCCGTCTGATGAAGGGGAGCTCTTTTCTGATTCAGGCTCATCTGATGAGAGACCAAGGGGTCATGCCGATTCTGGCTCTGGGCCCTGGGCCCTGGATGACACTGACAGATTATTGACCCAGATTTTTGAGGTTCTGTCCATCTCTCTCCCTGTTGAGGCTCCCAGGCAAAGAGGGGAGCTTTTCCATACGGCAAAATCACGTTTGGATTTTCCCGAGCAGGCACATTTCCATAACCTTGTACTCAAGGAATGGGAGCGTCCCAGTAAACTTCCCGGGGTTCCAAAGAGTTGGGATAGGAAGTATCCCTTTCCTGCTGAGGTGGTTAAATGTTGGTCATCCCCCCCCCCCCTCGAGGTGGATGCCCCGATCCTAGGGCCGTCTAACACCTCTGTCATGCATTCCCCTGACTCTACTACCCTGCGGGATGCTGAGGACCAGCCCATTGACCAGCTGGCATCCCACGCCTTTGCATTTGCCCGGTCTGTGCCTCTGCCATTACTGCTGTGGCCACTAGAACCCTAGCTATATATGCTTGATAGTGCCCCTGATGATTTGCCTTGTGAGGTGTTTAATGCACTCTCCAGTTGTGATGTTTTTGTAAATGTTATCCTCTCAGCATTGGATGATACCATCAGGAATGTGTGCCAGAACTTCTGCCCTTGTGGTGGCTATACGCCGCTCGGTTTGGCTGCTCCAGTGGGCTGCTGACAATGCTGCCAAGAAGGCCCTCACTGGGTTTCCCTTTAAAGGACTGCGCCTGTTTGGGGACCGCCTGGACCTTTTTGCTAAGGGAGGCAGGTTACCCCAGCGCAGGCGGCAATCTCGGCCCTTTCGGGGTCAGGGTTCCTTCTCCTCCCCTTACCGTGGTGCAAGACAGGGAAGGGGGCTTTCCTTTCCTGGGGCCCAGGGAGATTTCTGGGGTAGAGGCAGAGGACGTGGACGCCCTGGCTCCTCCTGGGGTCCCAAAGCAAAATCCTCTCCCAAGCCCCCTCAGGCATGATGGGGCACCCTCACCCATCTGGGTGGGGGGATGGCTGCAGCACCTCGCTCACGTCTGGAGGCTTCATGTCTCAGACCGGTGGATTCAGGAGGTAGTGTCCTCCGGTTACAAGTTGGAGTTTGCTGCCGATCCCCCTCCAAAATTCATCAGATCGCGGATTCCTCAGGACCCTGTGTCAACTCAGGAGAAAAGATGGTTCAGTCAGGCCCATCCTGGACTTGAAGATCCTCAACAAGTTTGTCAGGGGCAGGCGCTTTCGCATGGAAACTCTGCGTTCTGCCATCAGTTCCCTGCGCCAAGGGTATTTCATGACTTCTGTGGACTTCAAAGATGCTTATCTTCATATTCCTGTGTTCCCAGGTCATCAAAGGTTCCTCAGGTTCGCTCTGATGGATCAACACTACCAGTTTGTGGCCCTGGCCTTCGGCCTCACTTCAGCTCCCAGGGTGTTCACCAAGGTGCTGGCTTTGCATGATGTCTCTGCTCAGATGTCAGGGCGTCCGCGTGCTTCCGTATCTGGATGACATTCTCATCACTTCCCAGTCTCTACATCAGGCAGAGTTGGATACTCAGCTGTTGGTGTCCACTCTGGAGTCATTTGGTCGGATGATCAACCACCAACCAAGTCCTCACTGTCCCCTTCCTTGGTAACTCCATTCCTAGGAATGAATCTGGATACAGTTCAGGCAAGGATCTTCCTTCCTCAACAGAAGGTGGACAGTCTGATTGCACAGGCTCAGTCCCTACTAGCTTGTCCCCATCCCTCCATCAGGCCGGGGATGCAGCTGGTGGGCCTGATGGTGGCATGCTTCGAAGCGGTCCCTTATGCGCAGTTCCACTTGAGGCCTCTGCAACTTCACCTACTGTCAGTATGGGACAAGGACCCAGTGTCCCTGGACAGGGTCTGTGTGCTCTCCCCCCTGGTCAGGAGGTCCCTCTCGTGGTGGATGGACTCAAGGAACCTGTTGAGGGGCAGATCCTTTCTTGCCCCTTCCTGGGAGACGGTCACCACGGATGCCAGTCTGTCAGGTTGGGGGGGGTTCGGGAAGTCCCTGCGGTTCCATGGGAGGTGGGGCCCTCAGGAGGCCCACACACCTATCAATGTCTTGGAACTGCGGGCGATCAGGCTAGTTCTGGCTCACTTGACTACTCACCTTCGGGGCCTGCCTGTTCAGGTGCGCTCGGACAACCAGACGGCAGTTGCCTACATCAATCATCAGGGAGGGACCCGGAGCAAGGGGGCCCTCCAGGAAGCGTCTCAGGAATCGCCTGGCGGACTCTCTGAGCAGGGGGACCTCTTGCCTGGGAGAATGGTCCCTATGCAGCAGGGTGTTTCAATCTCTGTGTCACCGTTGGGGTCAACCAGATGTTGATCTGTTTGCGTCCCGCCACAATCACAAGCTCCCAGCTTTTGTCTCTCTGTCCCAAGATCCTCTGGCCTTGATCTCGGATGTGCTAGCAATGTCATGGCAGGACTTTCAGTTCCGGTATGTCTTCCCTCCAATCCCCCTGCTGGGCAATGTTCTGCGCAAGATTGCTCTGGAAGGGGTGCCAGCAATTCTGGTGGCCCCCAGGTGGTCAAGAAGAGTGTGGTTCGCAGACGTGGTACTGCTGGCAGTAGATCAGTACGCTCTGCCCTTGGTGCCAGATCTGCTCACTCAGGGCTCACTACACCATCCCAATTTACAAACTCTGGCTTTGACGGCTTGGCTGCTGAAACCTCCATCTTGATGGAGAAGGGGCTGTCTTCCTTGGTTGTGGATACTTTGATTAAAGCTAGGAAGAAGTCTTCCTCTTTCATTTATTACAGGCTTTGGCGTGCCTACATTGACTGGTGTGTCTAAGTCTCTTCCCTGTCGTGTGTTCTCTATTCCCAGGATTCTGGAGTTCCTGCAGCATGAGTTGGAGATGTGGCTCCAACTCCATACTGTGAAGGGTCAGGTTTCTGCCCTGGCTGTTTGCTTCCAGAAGTCCTTTGCTCAGCACCCTCTGATCAGGAATTTTTTCCAGGGGGTCACTCATGTGCGCCCCCCACGTAAGCCTATGGTGCCTGTTTGGGATCTGAACTTGGTTCTGTCAGCCTTGCAGGGTGCTCCCTTTGAACCTGTCGAGGATGCTGCCTTGGCCATTCTTACGCTCAAGGTTGTATTTCTGGTGGATATCACTTCTGTCAGGCGTGTGTCTGAATTGGCGGCGCTTTCCATTCAGCCCCCCTACTATGAGAGACACCAGGACAAGGTGGTGTTTCGTTTCAAACCTGACTTTCTGCCTAAGGTAGTGTCTGTCTTTCATTTGAGTCAGGATATTGTTCTTCCTTCTTTGTGCCCTAATCCTAGCAATGCTAAGGAGAGGGTTTTACACTCTTTGGATGTGGTTAGGTGTCTGAAGTACTATCTGGTGGCTACTGCACCTTTCAGAAAAACTGATGCTCTTATTCTAAGCAGACAGCACGTCCTGCTCCAGACATAGTCCTTACATGTGGGTATACCTCCGCCTTCAGCGCCGTGCACTGCAGAATCATGAAGAAAACAAGCTCCTCCCGGCCCTACATATACCGAGGGACCTCCCACAAATCCCCCAGATTCCTCTGCAGTGCTCGAACTGCGAAGACATGAAGTATCACGCTCTCGCAGGTGAGCGGGGCTTGACAGCCCGAGGCCCTGCGGGACTATTTCCACCCGTCCTCTTTGTGAGTAACATGCCTCCCAGCCTGGGCTGTGTTGGTCGGGTGAAGGTAGGCAGCACCTAGTGTGCTTACGGAGCCATGCTCCACCGCAATCCCCATCCATGGGGTAGGCGGATTAGGCGAATGGTGAGCCTCATAGTGGATGCCCCTCCCGCACCTTGCCCCACGCCCCATGTAGCGGTGAACCCCGATTGCTGGGTCACCTTGGGGGGGAAAAAGAGGGGGGGGTTGTATACGTCGGCCTAATATTGCCTTATCACACACCTTGCCTTAGCCTTCTCGGGGGTCAGAGCCGCGCTTTAAACTTTATTTTTATGTTAGCCGCAGCGCCTTTAAAATATGTGACTTGGCGCGTAAGGCGGCTCTGTCTCGCGACGCCATGGCGTTTATTTCTTTTCCCGTCTTGTTCCGCGGAGCTTCGCGCTCTCCGGGGTGGGCGTGGTCTGGTTGGCGCGTTCCGCGTCACCTATAGCTCTGGCCCGCCCTTCGAGGTTCGCTGGCGCCATTTTGTCGGTCTCCCGCGCGCGCGTGGTCACGATCCTCCTTCTCCCTTGGTTGCAGTAAGTGCCCTCACGGGCGTTCGTTTAATTTCTTCTTGTGTTGCGCATGGCTCTGACACTCTCCTTTCCCCTTATGTCTTTCAGACGCCAAGCTTCCAGTGGCTTCTCCCGGCCTGATATGTTATATCTCACGGGGTTATATTAGATTCTCCCACATTCCCAGCGGGTATTGGGGCATCCAGGGTTGCTTACAGCATAAATCCCTACTGACATATTACCGAAGATTAATCACCATATGGAGGCATCTCAGAATTTGGTGTCCGGGGTCCCGCGGGGACAAGACCGGCTGTGTACCATGTGTAGACAACCCCACGCTGACAGAGTGCTGGTCTGCGGACTGTGTGCTGAACAAGCGCTGGCCCTGCAATCAGGCTTGCCTGGACCTGCACCTCGCTTCAATACACCTGTCTCCCCGGACTTGAATCTCACTCCTGATGAGTCGCGCTCGAGCGGGGATGACCAGCAAGTAGTGCCGCGCAAGCTTCCCACCGCGGAGCATATTATGTCAGGCTTGACAGAGCGCTTGGGTGCTGGGAAAAAGATCCCTGACGCAACCTAGCTATAGGTTTTCCTGAAGAACCTGCTGCTATGCAGGAGCTTGACCAGTCCGAAGACGGTGATCTGTTCTCAGGATCCAGTTCTTCAGATGAGTTGTCCTGGAACCGCGACGGTTCTGGCCCAGAGTCCTGGGGCCTGTGTGAAACAGATGAGTTGCTCATTAAGATCTTTGAAGTGCTGTCCATCTCTCCCCCGGGAGAGTCTCCTAAGCCCAAGAGGGAGAGTTTCCACACAGCTACGCCGCGCCTGGAATTCTTGGATCAGGATCATTTCCAGTATCTTATATCTAAGGACTGGGAATCCCCTTGTAAACTCACAGTGGTTCTGGGGGTTTGGGACTGGAAGTACCCCTTTCCCCAGGATTAGGTTGAACGATGGTCAGTCCCTCCAAAGGTGGATGCTCCAATTATTGGGGTGGTTAACCCTCCCTTCATGGCGGCCTCCCCCTCTCGCACCCTCCGGGATGCCGAGGACCGGCGCATGGACAGATTGGCCTCCCATGCCTTCTCTAGTGTAGGGACAGCTCTGCGCCCGGTCTGTGCTGCGGCTGTTACCTCGGTGGCCGCCAGGACGCTGATCAGGAAGATTGTTGACCAACAGCCGGAGGATCTCCCTTGTGAGGTCTTCAACGTACTGTCAGATTGTGACGTTTTTGTGAGATTTATCCTCTCCGCTATGGACGACACCATTAAAATGTGTGCTAGAACCTCGGCCCTTGTGGTGGCCATTCGTCGCCTGCTTTGGCTGCGACAGTGGGGGGCTGACAATGACACTAAAAAGGCTCTTACTGCTATTCCCTTCCGAGGACGTCGTTTATTCGGGGCCAGGCTGGACCTTTTTGGCAAAAAGGGTAAGGCGCCCTCGCGCAGACGGTCTGCCAGGCAGCCCGGGGGCAGGGACCCCTCACCCCCTCCTTATGTTTCTGTTAAAAGAGAACCAGAAGTGTGCTTCCAACTTTTTGGAGTGGAAGCTCGTTCCAGGGGAGGCAGGCATCGCCCTGGGACCTCTGGCAGGTCAAAACCAAAGTCTGCCAAAACCTCACAGGCATGAAGGGACGCCCTCGCCCTGCGGGTGAGGGAACTGCCACAGCACTTGGCTCTTTGGGCAGGTTGCCAGGCTTCGTTCGGGCGATGGCCTTCCTGGACATGGTTTTTGAAAGAATGGAGTGTTCTGGGCAGTTCCCCTCAAAATTAGCCAGGGGTATTCTAGTCCCCTTTGTATCCTTTAGTGATTGGACCCAAGTTGAGTTTGGCCCGGAAGGTTTGGGCCTCCTTTTAGGTTGGCCTTGGCCGATAATTGCATTCACTCTGCTCTCCCCCCGGGATGACGCAGTCTGCCCAGATCCGGCGGCCTAGACCGGGCATCTTGGTTCCACGGGCTCTGCCTGCTTGGTATCCATCCGTTGGGCCGCAACCCCCCTGGTCAAGTGAACCTCTTGATGCCTGCAAGGCATCTTTTCCCCTTCGGTCTCTTGCTCCCTCTGGACGCCTAGTCCTTTTTTCCAGCAGGTGCTACAGTACCACTCTTTATATTAGGGCCTTGTCTGGGATCCCTCCCATGTTCCCAGATGACTCGCCAAGGCGAGTGAGGGAGCGCTTTCATGCTCATTCACCGGAGCTGTCCGCACTAGTTGCTACTTTGACTTGGGGGTCTCTTGGAGTCTTTCGGATTGGTGCTTAGGCACATCTTTTACTTGGTGTAATCTGACTCATGATCCCCCTACGGGGTGGCGTTTAGATGGGTCCAGGTTCAACCCTCCCCTCTGATTTGGGTGCCTTGGTATGGAAGGGGCCTTACCCTGGTGGGCCTATTGCTGGCGGCCCGAGGCTGTTCCTTTTCCCAGATGCCCCTGGGGCCTGCGGCACCTTGGGTTTCTTATCCTGGATGGGGTTCCAACACCCCTGGAAATAGCTCAGTATGTTCCCCCTGCTTTATGGGGGTTCCATTCTGGTTGGTCTAATCATGGAAGTTGTTGATGGACATCACTTCCTTCTTGCTACCCCTGTAGATGGTCGCCATGGGGACCAGGTCTGGTAGGGTCACTAAAGGGGTTTTATTCCTTATGGATTTCCCTGAGGTACCTAAAGAGGGCCCCTTTAGGGGGGCCATTCTCATACCATTGGTAGGTCATCACATTGTGCCTTGTTGGG
This sequence comes from Gastrophryne carolinensis, assembly GCA_027917425.1. NCBI lineage: Eukaryota > Metazoa > Chordata > Amphibia > Anura > Microhylidae > Gastrophryne > Gastrophryne carolinensis. Next base: position 226,635,614 of record CM051237.1, read on the forward strand.
CCCTAGCTTGCTGGTCTGTTTCCCTTAGGCCTTGTCTCTTGGGGATTCTCGGTCTGTCTGGTCAGCGGCCTGTCCCAGCTTTTATCTGAGAAGGTCTCGGAACCGGTTGACCCTTCTTGAAGGGTCTGGTTCTGATCCAGTGGAGGTTTTTTTTTTTTTTTTACACTCCTTGCGCTTAATTGGTCTTGGCTCGTTGGCTGTCCTACTGTGCTGGGAGGGCCTTCCCTAGTGTCTCAATGAGCCTACTGGTTGGGGCCGTGGCCCTGTGACGGTTACAGAGACTCTGTCCTGGTTAAGTCCTAATTCATTGCCCTGGGTGATTGTCCCAGGACTCTCTGGCCTTGGTCACGGTGACATAGTCTGGCCGACTGGCCGGGAATTCTGCCTTTTGTCTGACCCTTCTTACACTCTGCTGGGTGGGGTTCTGCACAGGCTTGCTGTGGCAAGGGTGAACTGTTGCACTGGAAGCCATGAGTGGCCCTGTGTGGTTTCGGTCGCATTCTCTGCTGGAGTCAGTTGTACTGCGGGCACTCTCATATGGGCTGTTATGCCTAGTTAGGCTCCTTACTACCCTGCACAGGGTTTGGACGATCGTATTCTTGGTGTGCCACACACCCCGCTTCACTTCTTAAATATTCATCCATTATTGGGGTAATCCACCGCAGGTGACGTAGTGCAGAGAGGAAGTCTTGTAACGAGCCCCCTTCCGGCCTATATATACCTGGTACCTCCCTTCACCAGTATTTTTCTCTCTGCTTGCTGACAAGTCAGAAGATGGAAGTCTCCTGCTTACAGGTAGGCCGGGGTATTCTTACCCCGCCACCCCCCTTTTGGTCTATTTCTGCCCGGTTTGAGTTTGTATACCTTTATGGTGAAATGGAAGCCTCCCAGCCTAGGCTGCTCACCGGGCAAATGGTAGATGGCACTTTAAGTGCCTAGGAGCTTATCTCCTACTGCTCGACCTCATGCGTGGGGCAATGCGGCTAACCGGCATGGTGATCCGGAAATGGGATGCCCCTGTCCTGAGGGTCCCCATAGCCCCTTACTCTCCCGTTACGGTCCCTTCTCCCTTCACTATGGGGGGGGGGGGGGTGTGAGGGTGTGCTTTTAGTATGTGTGTTTCACTTGTATCACTGCATGTTAACATATGTGTCATGTTTATGCATTCACTGTAGCATGTGTATATTTTTGGGTCTGCTTTAAGGGCAGGCTGAGTTGGGTAAAGGCTGGCCACTTCTCTTGCAGTTTGTTGCTTTGTGGCCCCCTACCCCCTCTCCCCTCTCCTCGCCTGGCATTCATGTTTGCATTGTACAGCACCATGCGGTTTTTACCCTCCCCCCTCCGCCGCCTGGGCGCACGTGCTGTGGCCCAGCTGTAAGTGATTCCAGCTGATCGGCGTAGGGGGGGGGGCGGGTCCCGCTGACGTGGCGTCGGGGGCGCGGCGCCGACGTCATGCGGCGTCTGCGGCGGGCCCAGCGTCCTTGCTTCCTTCAAAACACAGGAAGTCGCGTGGGCGCAGGGCCACACTTTGTCTTCATGCTGGCTCATGGCTGCTGGCTGCAGGCTTGCCGGCTGATGCCTTTACTGTTCAGGTAAGCGGCCCCTCCCGTTGGGGCCGTTAAGTGGGGAATACTTTTAACAATATAGTGAGAAGTCACTGTTTATTAAGGGGGCGTCATTTAAGGGCACTTGGTGCCATGCTTATATGTTTATACACATGTGAGGATCTGATGGTTGTTTCTTTGCCTTGCAGATCCTGGGATCCCTGCTTATGCTGGCCCTCCGGCTCTATGTGCCTGGCTAATTATTGGGATTGCTTTGAATGTTTATATACATAGACTATATATAAATATATATATATAGTTTCTATTAAAGGGGACCTTAACTTAAAAAAAAAAAAAATCCTCCCTTCCGGGACATTACTAATAAAGGGAGCATCCCGGGTCGGCTTATGCCTTAAAAGTCCCATTATTGTGAATACCATAAATCACCATATGGAGGCTTCCGTAAATTCCGGAAACGGTTCTGCTGAGCCGTTTGGGGGGTGCGTAGGTTGTGGGGTTCCACTCCCAGCTGATGATATCTTTATTTGCATCCCTTGTGCAAAAACAGACTATTGCACGCCAGTCCGTTGCTTCGGCTGCGGGGCCATCGCATCCTTCATCATCTCCTACCTCTCCCTCCCTATTCCGGACCCCGCATGACACTGTCAAAAGTGGGGATTCGCATTCCGAGGCGGCAGCACAGCCCAGCCCCCGGAAAATGATGCCCGTTAAAGCAGCATTGAAGGCCGCTGCAAAACGAAGGCACCTGACTCCGGTACCTTCGGCTCCACAGGACCAGTTTTGTGAACCTGTGGAATGGTCCGATGGATCCCCGGACGAGGATGAACTCCCGTCGGAGTCAGATGAGCCGACAGGTCAGCTTGTGGCTGATGAGATCGTCGATTGGTCATTCTGGCTCAAATGTTTAAAATTTTGAGTTTAGATACGCCTGAGGCGGTCGCCCCGCCAAAGGGTCAGTCTTTTAAAGAGCCTCAGCCGCGTTTGGTTTTTCCTTAAAGGAATGGGAACATCCCACACGGTTATCTGGAATTCCTTCCAGTTGGGAAAAGCATTATCCTTTTCCACCAGAATTGGTGAAGCTTTGGTCTGTCCCTCCGGACGTCGATACCCCTGTACTAGGGCTCTCCAGCTCGGATTGACCAATACGCTCGACATGGTTTTATCTATTCCGGGTCAGCGTTGCGCCCTTCTTCTATTGGCAATTAAGTCCCTAATTCAGGGGCTATATGAGGATCTTGATCCCGCTTGCAAACAGTTCACTGCACTTAAGCAGTGTGAATCTTTTGTGGCTTATGTCCTGGCCGCTCAGGACGATGCGCTGACTATGAGTAGCAAGGCGGCAGCTATGCTGGTGGCTATTCGCAGGTCAGTATGGCTACGTCAGTGGTCAGCAGACACGGCTTCCAAAAAGGTGCTCACAGCTCTCCCCTTTTTGGGGTTGCGTCTGGGGAGAAAATTGATTCAGTCGCAAAGGGTGGTAAGATGCCACAACGCAAAAGGCCTCGTGGTCCCTTCAGGGGGACAAGTTCTGGTAGGCCTTCCTTTCAAGGGTTCAGAGCGGGCAAAGGTACGTCCTTTCCCGCTACCAGTGGCGCAGGTTGGACTCGGGGGAGGAGCCAAGCCCAAACCTGCTGATAAGCTCACTCAGCAATGAGGGGCTGCCCTTACCCGTGCGGGTGGGGGGACTATTGCGACACTTCTACCATTGGAACCATGTGGTTCCAGGCAGATGGATCCAGGAGGTAGTGTCGCCCGGTTACAACCTGGAATTCGAGTCTCACCCTCCCTCACGGTCCATTCATGGGTCGGTTCATCCCGGCCTGAACTCTCATCAAGACGGAGTGTGTCTTTCTTTTGCCCAAATTCACACAAGAACGCTTCAGCTATTTCTGTTAGCGTGTTGGGACCAGCAACCTCAGTTGTTGGATCAGTCCTTCCAGTTGTCCTCCCGTGTACGGCAGTCCCTCCTGTGGTGATTGGTCTTGACCAATCTTGTATAGGGCAGGTCTTTCCTGACCCCCCTTTGGAAAGGTGTCACCACGGACACCAGTCTGTCGGGATGGGACAGATTCTGGAAGGAGCTACGGTTTCAGGGGCAGTGGAGGCCCCACTTACCCATCAGTATTCTGAATCCGAGAACCATTTGTCAGGTGTTTGCTCTCCTGACTCGGTACGTTCTGGACCTTCGGGTCCAGATGTGTTCAGACAATCGATCAGCAGTTGCTTACGTCGGTCTTCAGGGAAGGACGCGCAGTCTGAGTACTCTCAGAGAAATGTCCCTGATCCGGACATGGGCAGTGTTCCATGTTCCCTGTCTCTCGGCGGTTTACATTCCAGAGGTGATGGAACAGGTAGCAGACCGGTTGAGCAAGTGCTCTCCCCGTCTGGAAGAATAAGCTCTCCATCCTCGGGTGGTTCACTTATTGTGTCTCCAATGGGAGACCCCGGAGGTGGACCTGTTGGCCCCTCATCACTATCACAGGCTCCCGAACTTCGTGTCACTCTCCCGGGATCCTCTGGCTCTGGCAGTGGACGCCATGTCCCTGAACTGGGGAGCTCTGGGATTTCTATACCTGCTTCCTCCGATGCCCTTGCTGGGCAGGGTTCTTCAGAAGTTTGCTCTGGAAAAGGTGTACGCCGTTCTCGTGGCCCCAAGGTGGCCAAGACGAGTAAGGTTCGCAGACATCGTTCGGCTGGCAGTGGACCAGTTCGTTCTGCCTCTTCGGCCCGGTCTGCGCACTCAGGGTCAGTTGGGTTGCCCCAATTTACCAGCGCTGGGTTTGATGGCCTGGCTGCTGAAACCTCCATCCTGATGGAGGAGGGTCTTTCTGATTCGGTCATTAAGACTTTGATCAGTGCCCGGAAGAAGTCTTCTTCCATCACCTACTATAGGACTTGGAAAGCCTATATCACTTGGTGTGAGATAAGATCTTTTCCTTGTAGGGTCCTTTCGGTCCCCATGATTCTGGAGTTTTTACAATCAGGGCTGGACTCTGGTCTCCAGCTAAGTACGTTGAAAGGGCAGGTTTCTGCCTTATCTGTTTTTTTTCAGAAGCGTGTTGCGCTTAAACCTTTAGTTAAAACTTTTTTCCAGGGGGTTACGCATGTGCGGCCTCCCAGGAAACCATTACTCCCTGTTTGGGATTTGAATTTGATTCTTTCGGCTCTTCAGGCTCCTCCTTTTGAGCCTTTGCAAGATATTGCTTTGTCTACCCTGACTCAGAAGATTGTCTTCTTGGTAGCGATCACTTCTGTCCGGCGTGTCTCAGAATTGGCGGCCTTAACTTTCCAGGCGCCTTACTTCGAGAGGCATCAGGATAAAGTGGTCTTTCGGTTCAAGCCAGACTTTCTTCCTAAGGTTGTTTCTGCTTTTCATTTGAACCAAGATATTGTTCTTCCCTCCTTGTGTCCTAATCCTAAGAATGACAAAGAGAGGGTTTTGCATTGTTTGGATGTAGTACGCTGTGTTAAGTACTACTTGATTATCACGTCTCCTTTCTGTAGGACGGATTACTTTTTTGTTGTGCCCCATGGGCCTAAGAAGGGTTTGGCACCAGCCAAATCTGCCATTAGCAAGTGGATACGTCAGGCCGTTACTGCGGCCTATTCGGCTAAGGGAAGAGTTCCCCCTTTTCGAATTACTGCTCATTCCACTCGCGCTGTTGGGGCGTCTTGGGCATTTCAGCACCAAGCTTCTGTTGAACAGGTTTGTAAGGCCGCCACCTTGTCTTTTGTTCACACTTTTTCTAAGTTTTACAAAGTTGATGTGCGGGCCTCAGCGGATGCTGTTTTTGGCCGCAAAAGTTCTGCAGACTGCAGTCATTTAAGTTATGCTTCACCTGGCCTTGAGATGCCCTTCCCTTGTGGACACTGCTTTTGGATGTCCCAATAATGGATGAATATTTAAGTGAAGCGGGGTGTGTGGCACACCAAGAATAATACCATTTTGTGAGTACTCACCTGAAAAATGGATATTGTTGGTGTGCCACACACCCCGCTTCACCCCCACCCTCTTCGGTATTACCGAAGCATTTATATGGTGAAGCCCTTTTTTATTTATATCAGAATTGATTTTGGAGGTTACCGGTGGAATACTGGTACCTTGTCTTTCTGCTTTTTAAATATACTGGTGATTGAAGGGAGGTACCAGGTATATATAGGCCGGAAGGGGGCTCGTTACAAGACTTCCTCTCTGCACTACGTCACCTGCGGTGGATTAACCCAATAATGGATGAATATTTAAGAAGTGAAGCGGGGTGTGTGGCACACCAACAATATCCATTTTTCAGGTGAGTACTCACAAAATGGTATTTTTTTCACCCTATCAGAAGTGTTCCCTCTGGGTGTCTCTTCCTCTTGGAGGGTTGGGCCTAGATCCCTCCCTTTTTTATTCTTCTCCCTTCTCCACCAGCTATGGTGGGAGTTGGCGCCCTAGTTGGAATGAGGTCTTACCCATGGGTATTAGAGTTCTTAGGGCATGGCTGGAGTTGGACCCCCAACTCAGTTCCTTGAGAGGTTCCAGGGCTCACCCTGTTTGTCCTTGGTAGAGACTAGTTTCAAGCTTCGGCGTTGAGCTTTCCTCAGGGGTGGATCAGGCGCATTCCCCAGAGAATTCTAAGCTCCCTTGGGGGGGGGGGGGGTTGCTTATCCTGTTGCCCTGCTAAGGGTTTCCCTGGGGCTTATTCAGGTTCTGGTCTGAACTGTCACCTGTCTCAGCTGACTCCTTCGGGGCGGGTGCCTCAGTCTGGGGCGTGCCATATGAGACGGCTTCTTAGCCTAGTCCTTTTTATATTTTTACAGCTCTTGTTACCTGTTCACCATCTGGTGAGGATGTTTCCGCCTTGCACCAAGCTTGAGTCCAGGCGGAGGGTTGTTATTCTTCTCTATTCCAGAACCTGTGGTCCTTTGGACTGGAGTTCTGCTTACTCTGAGCTTAAAAGGGATCTGTATCCCTCAATAGGCGTTGGGAACCTCTGGACTGCCTCCTGTCCAGGTTGGGGCTAGGCCCATTGGGGCTTATAGACGTCATCATCCTCCTTGCAGCAGGATCTGGTTACTCCCATGAGTATGGGAGTTGGTTGGATTGGTCTCGCTTGGCTGGTTGCCCTTCTGAGCTCCTGATTATCATGTTGGCTCTTGAGGAGCCTTGTTAGCTCGTGTTCAGTTGTACGTTGGTCTCGCCGAGACCAGGGTTCGTATTCCCTGAAGGGAAAGGTTCTATGGTTGCCATGGCTACCCTGTTATCGTTAGTAGCATGGTTAGGCTGTTACTCTGGCCTGTTTGTTAAGGGAGATTGATTCTTCTCTCTTGGTTTGGATTTCTTCTACCGGTGCTTAGCTTGGGCCTTATGCACTTGGTTGTTGAGCAGACTGACTAGTTCTCTGCTCGTGTTTCATTAGCCTTGTAAGGCCTCATAAGTTAAGTTAGAGCTTTGCTCTAGTTGCTCCTGGTAGCAAGGTTACAGGCGATAGTGCTGTTTTGGTTGGCTGTGTCTTTTTTCATGGGGATCCCACCCTACTTATGGACACTGCTATTGGATGTCCCACATGTAAGGATTATGTCTGGAGCAGGACGTGCTGTCTGCTTAGAATAATACAAAATACAACTCTGTGAAGTACTCACCTGTAGAGTTGGTATTATATGCAGACAGCACGTCCTGCTCCACCCCACCCTGATTCACTTTGTTCTGGATCCCCTGTGTGGTGATTATTATCTTGGATATTATTGCCAGTCTCTGGGTGGTTGTTTTCCTCCTGGCTTCTTCTCTCACTGCTTTTCAATGCTGGGGATTTGTGGGAGGTCCCTCGGTATATGTAGGGCCGGGAGGAGCTTGTTTTCTTCATGATTCTGCAGTGCACGGCGCTGAAGGCGGAGGTATACCCACATGTAAGGACTATGTCTGGGGCAGGACGTGCTGTCTGCATATAATACCAACTCTACAGGTGAGTACTTCACAGAGTTGTATTTTTGTGGTCCCTTCTGGCCCTAGGAAGGGTTTGGCTCCTGCCAAGTCTACTATCAGCAAGCGGATTCGTCAGGCTGTGATTCAGGCCTACTCTGCTAAGGGGAAGAATCCTCCCTTCCGCCTTACTGCTCATTTCACTCGTGCTATTGGTGCCTCTTGGGCTTTTCAGCACCAGGCTTCTGTTGAACAAGTTTGCAAGGCTGCTACTTGGTCTTCTGTTCATACCTTTTCAAAGTTTTACAAGGTTGATGTTAGGGCCTCAGCTGATGCTGCTTTTGGCCGAAAGGTTCTGCAGGCGGCAGTGGTCTAAACTGTCTACTGCTGATTTTTATTGGGGATCCCACCCTACTTTATGGACACTGCTATTGGATGTCCCAAGTGTAAGTATTAGATTTGGAGCAGGCCGTATTGTATACTAAGGATAATACAATTCTGTGATTACTCACCTGTAGAATTGGTATTTTGAGTATACAGTACGTCCTGCTCCAACCCACCCTTGATTTGCATTTTCTTGGATCCCCTGTATGGTGATTGTTATCATTGTTATAGTTGATAGTTTGGATTGTTTAATTCTCCCGGCTTCTCATTAACTGCTTTTTAATGCTGGGGATTTGTGGGAGGTCCCTGGGTATTTGAGGGGCCGGGAGGAGCCTATTTTCGATGTCTCTGCAGTCCAGCACCATCTGGCGGAGTATATCCCAAGTGTAAGTATTAAATTTGGAGCAGGACGTACTGTATACTCATAATACCAATTCTACAGGTGAGTAATCACAGAATTGTATTTTTCAGCATAGTAGACCTGGCAAATGTATCTCAATGTATGAAGTTTACCCTGCAGCAGGATAGGCAGAGACATGTTTTTGAGGAAAATAAATACAGCCCATCTCCAGACCAGCTGGCAAATGATAGGAAGTTATGCTTTAAGTAGGTATCTTTAACCCTCTAAGTGCCAGCCTACCTGGAGTTTTTGTCACCCTTTGTTGCCAGACCATTTATCACTATTTTGCACTACGCATGATCAAATGTGATTTTTGAAGGGATTCCCAGGAAAATTATATATTGTTTTTTTTCAGCGTCTGGGCTTCAAGATGAAATGTCTTGTTTGTAATTTTTTTAAGTGTATTTTCAATATTTTTGGGTGAAATATGAACAAAAAAATAAATACAAATCTATTTTTTACAATTTGTAGTGTTTTTTGTAATAAAAAAAATGTAAGTTCGTCAATAAAATCTTAATGCGTGTGAAATCCCAATTTCTCCCGGTTATAGCGATACAACATATGTGTTGGTAAACACCCTTTCCTGCCCAGAACACGCCCCCAAACTGAAAAAGCTCTTTAGGGGATTTTCAGTTAAAATACAACTATGCTATGCGCTATGTGCACCTTGCAGTTTTTCAATGAAAACAACCCTTTACATTTGAAATACCCCCAACAACTAGACGTACCAGGCTTGTTAGTGTGGCCACAGTTTTCTGGAAGTAATCCCTCAATGTATTCTTTGGTTGCAAAGAGTTTCCCTAAAAAAGGATACAAAAGCAGAATCAAAGCCACATTTTCCTAAAAAAACAAGTTAAATCTAAAAAAGCAACATCATCTGAACAGAGCAAAACCCAACATGCATAGCTACTGTCAAGGGAAGAGTTGGCAAACACCCCAAAGTAAAAGCATGTGTGTAATGGTAATTTTCCTTGAAAATTTCAGCTCTGCAGACAAATAGCACACCTTGCGATTTTTCAACCAAAACAACCCTTTACACTTAGAAACCCCCCACAAACCATATATTTCGTGAAAGTACACATGCCAAGCTTTCTAAGTGTACCCAGCTTGTTGTAGTGGACTCATCTTTCTGGAAGTAATCCCTCAAAGAATTCTTTGGTTGCATGGGGTTTCCCTAAAAATGTATAGAAAAGCAGAATAAAAAACATCTTTTCCTAAAATATCAATATGCAGACAAGAAAAAAACAAGCTAAATCTGAAAGCGCAAGGTCCGCCGAGCAGAACAATACCCAACATGCATAGGTACTATTAACCCTTTTGAATGCCAGCCTACTTAAGATTTTGTCACCCTCTGTTGACAGGTCATTTTTCCCCATTTTTGCAGGAATTTCCAGGAAAATTATATATATATATGCTTTTGCAGCAGAGTTTAGGCTTTAACATGAAATGTTTTGTTTGTTATTTTTTTACTGTTTATTAAAATATTAGGTATAAATTTTTTAGGCAATTGTCTTCTTTATTTTAAATAAAACATCTGTTTTATTAATGAAAACCATACTGCATGTGAAAGCCCCATTTCTCCCTATTACAACAGTACCACATATGTATTGGTAGCCCCCCGTTCCTGCCCAGGAGACCCCCCAAACTGAAACGAGTACTTTATAACATTTAAAAATAGAATACAACTACTATCCACACTATAAAGGGCTAAATCAATAAAAAAAATTGGCGTGGGGGTGACAGAACATAAGGGGTTAATTAAAAAAAAAATTAAGGGGGGGGGCCCATTTTTTTTTTTTTTTTAAGTGTTAAAAACCCTTAAAAATAATTTAAAAAGTGAAATGCAGTCCTCCCTACCCAAAATAACCAGCCCGGGACCAGCTATGCAAGGCTTGTAGGAACAGGGTGCAGGGGCCAGTTTTGGTGGCCCCTGGCCCTGCAGGCTACAAGCCAGCATAGCCTATGGCCCGGGAGGCAGGTAATTGGGGATGCCGGGGGTTAATGGCAAGTCACCCGCTAGCTGCAGGTGACTTGCCAGCCCCCAGCCATGTGAACTGGTATAGGGGTCTCATGGACCCGTTACCAGTTCACAAGGGGTAAAAAAAACAGACACATAGCAAAAAATATTTGATTTGTTTTATTTTTAATACTTACCTCCCATCCATCTTGCACTGTGTCCCTCAGCAATCACTGGCTTCTGCTCGTCTTCTGGAAGCCTTTTATAGCTGCAGGGTGACAGAACATAAGGGGTTAATTTAAAAAAAAAAATGACAGAGTTTCCCCTGCCGGGGAAAATCCCCCCCCAAAAATTAAATGGGGTCCCCCTTACCCGAAGTAACTAGCCTGGGACCAGCTATGCAGGGCTTGTAGGAACAAGGCGCAGGGGCCAGCTTTTGTGGCCCCTGGCCTGCATAGCCCATGGCCAGGGCTCTTCTGCCCCCCCCCCCCCCGGGCTTTGGGGAGGCAGGTAATGGGGGTGCCGGGGGTTAATGGCACTTGCCAGCCCCCAGCTTTGTGAACTGGTATAGGGGTCTCATGGACCCCTTACCAGTTCTCAAGGGGTTTAATGTAAAAAAAAAAGACACTGACACATAATGAAAAAAAGTTATTTATTTTTTAACACTCACCTCCGATCCTGTGTCCCGCGACGATTCTCTCCAGCTGACAGGTCTGATCACTGGAGGGGGCTGGGGAGGCAGGGGACTACATCCCCACAAGGGGGCGGGGCTAGCGGCGCGAATGTTTTGCCCCCTCCTCACCGCGGAGAAGCCCTGGGGGGGGCGATCAGAGGCCCCCCAGTGAAGAGGTGAGTAACTTTCATTCTTTCATTCATTTTTTTTTTACTTTTTTTTTTTTTTATTGTTAGCAGCAGCGGCTGCCGAAGAAGGGGGGGGGGGGGGGCAGGCTATTTTTTGCCCCCTCCTGAAGGCAGAAGAGCCCCTGGGGGTAATCGGATACCCCCAGGGTGAAGAGAAGACCCGGCGGGTTCGAACAAGTAGTCAGGTGAGTGTTATTTTACTTTTTTAACTAGCAGGGGGGAAAGGTACTACTGGTTTGGCACTTAACGGTCGGAGAAGCAACCCCGTAGTACCTACGGGCTTGGCACTTAAAGGGTTAAGCAGCAACACGTGTCAGAAGCTGATGACTATCCCTGAAACATACACAGACCACCTAGATTGTTAATCTCTTGCATCCATGTGCAACATTGTGGCCATGGACATTTTGGTACAAACCGTTTATGCGAGTTACTTCCTTGCACAGGATTCATGCATTTTTTACTTTATGTGGAGGAGTTTACCTACATAGTATTTTACTGTGGGCATTTTTGACGTTGTATGGTGCTGGAAAGGTTTGCTAACAGAATTAGCCTCCCTGGGAAACCACTGGACAGAGTGTGCTAAGATGTGTTAGACTTCGACCAGTTTTTTATTTTAATTTATTGTTTTCAACTCCAGAAGTTCTGGAGAAGCCTGCTGACCATGAAATACATATCCAGGTGTAGTTCACCTGAGGTCTTGGTACAGCCGGGGCTTGTTCCCACATAGTTTTTGACCATGCACAGGTTTGTGCTGTGTCCCCTTAAATCCCAGATAACGGAGTTTTAATCCCAGTTATAACTGTGCTGTACCTTTAAGTGATATATTGGCGCTGGATAAGTAATTCTGACTTTTTGAAGGTAAATTAATTAGATTTTGTTTAGTAACTTTTTCCTCCAAAATTCAAATTTTGGGGACAAGCTCAGTGATCGGTGACCTAGTGCTGATGTCCCTTCCGGGTTCTTCGATGATGCGTACCTTTTGCTCCTTGGCTGGCGTGCAGGTCGGAGGAAGCTTGAAGACACTGGAAGGCTCAGGGACATCAGCAGAATGGTGGCAGCAGTGACAGCAACAGCATGTAGCAGGGCTAAGGAAGGACGGCGTGCAGGGTAGCACACAGGTAAGCAGACCTGTCCTCACAGCAATGTCGGCCACGGAGACAGGCCACAAGGAGGCCCATCAACCGGTACGGTTCAACAGGAAATTGCCTCAAAACAGGATTCCCAGAGGAGTATGGGCACTCTCCACCATGTCACCCAGCCTGGGACCCCTCGTATAGATACTCCTTTATGGGCGGTGTGACACTGGTGCGCATTATACTAACTATTGCATCAGGGGATCCCCTGTATGCATGTTATAAACTGTGTGGGTGATGTCATATTGTCGCATGAACCCCTGTAATCCCTGCCCAGAGACATATTGATCCAGCATTTTTAGTGGGTACTGGTAGTGATCTGCCACTGGACTACCCATGGTTCCCTGGTCGTGTGATCTGAAGCCATTGTATCCATGGACTAGTATTCTATATGTCTCTTTAACCCTTCTAGTGCCAACTACGTGAGTCTCACGTAGCTGCCTCTACTCCACTTAAGTGCCAGCTATGTGAGACTCACGTAGCTGACTTTAAACCCCCACAGTAAAAAAAATATAAAAGTAAAATACTCACTTGACCCCTCGTTGGATCCAGCCGGGTCTCCTCTTTAATTTGGTGCCATCCGGGGCTTATGACGTCACTCACCGGGTGTCATCCTGGCTCCCTGCTGCTGTTCTTTCAAATGCGATCATGCTTGCCACAGGAGCAGAGGGGCAGGTGTTCAGATCATCACCTGCCCCTCTGCTACTGTAGCCAGCATGATCACATCTGTCATCACATCGAGAGACAAAGGAGCTGACGATCAGAGGTAAGTAAATTAAAAAAAAGTTTTTATTTTTTCTTATGTGTCAATGTGTTTTTTTTAATGTTAACCCTTTGTGAACTGGTAAGGGGTCCATGAGACCCTTGTACCAGTTCACAAGGCTGGGGGCTGGCAAGTCACCTGCAACTAGCGGGTGACTTGCCATTAACCCCCACACCCCCAATTACCTGCCTCCCCAAAGCCCGGGAGGGGGGAGGGGAGCCTGGGCCCACACAGGCTATGTGGACTTGTAGGCTGCAGGGTGGGGGGCCACAAAAGCTGGCCCCTCCACTCTGTTCCTACAAGCCCCCATAGCTGGTCCCGGGCTGGTTATGACGGGTAAGGGGGACCCTACGTAATTTTTATTTTTAAGGGTTAGGCTTAGCCTAACCCTAACCCTTAAAATTAAAAAAAAAAAAATGGGTTCCCCCCCTATGTCATTCTTTTGGAGATTTTTAAGGGTTAGGGTTAGCCTAACCCTTAAAAATCCCCAAATAATGACACGGGGGGGACCCCATTTTTTTTGGGAATTTTAAGGGTTAGCCTAACCCTAACCCTTAAAAATCCCCCCAAAAATGTCACAGGAGGGGGCATTTTTATTTGGAATTTTAAGGGTTAGGGTTAGCCTAACCCTTAAAATTGGAAAAGAAATGGGGTCGTCCCCCCCCCCCCCCCCCCCAGGAGGCGGGCCCTATGTCATTTTTTTTTTGTCTTTTAAGGGTTAGGGTTAGCCTAACCCTAACCCTTAAAATTCCCCCCAAAAATGGGGACCCATATGTCATTTTTTTTAATGAACCCCTTATGTTTATAGTGTGGATAGTAGTTGTATTTTATTTGTAAATGTTATAAAGTGCTCTTTTCAGTTTGGGGGGTCATGGTTTATGGGGGATATTCCAAATGTAAAGGGTTGTTTTGGTTGATAAATTGCAAGGTGCGCACTTTGTCAGCAGAGCTGAAAATTTCAAGTACAATTACCGTTATGCGCATGCTTTACTTTGGGGTGTTTGGCAACTCTTCCCTTGACACTACCTATGCATGTTGGGTATCGTTCTGTTTGGGGGATGTTGCTTTTTCAGATTTGTTTTTTCTTGTTTGCATATAGTTTTTTTTTAGGAAACTGTGGCTTTGATTCTTCTTTTTTATTCTTTTTTCGGGAAACTCTGTGCAATCAAAGAATTGATTGAGGGATTACTTCCAGAAAACTGCACCCATATCAACAAGCCTGGTACGCCTAGAAAGCTTAAGGTGTGTACTTCCAGAGAATATCAAATTTAAAGGGTTGTTTTTCTGGAAAAACTGCAAGGTGCGCTTAGCGCGTAGCATAGCTGTATTTTATCTCAAAATCTTCTAAAGCGCTGTTTCAGTTTGGGGGAGTCTCCTGGGCAGGAAAGGGTGTCTACCAATACACATGTGGTACCACTGTGAGCAGGAGAAATTGGGGTTTCGCACGCAATAAAATTATATTGACAAACTTACATTTTTTTTATTACAAAAAACACTACAAATTGCAAAAAATAGTTTTTTTTTTTTGTTTTTTTTTGCACATATTTTACCCAAAAGTATTGAGAATACACTAAAAAAGGCCAAACATAAAATAAAATATTGCATGTTGAAGCTCAGACTCTGCTGAAAAAAACAATATATAATTTTCCTAGAAAATCCCTGGAAATCCCTTCAAAAATCAAGGTTGAATATATGTAGCGCAAAATAGTGAAACGTGGTCTGGCAACAAAGGGTGACAAAAATTCTAGGAAGGCTGGCACTTAAAGGGTTAAAAGCTGCTACTGACCCCTGCCATGTGGTTTTATTCTGTATGCCGTCATTTCCCTGCCTGTATATTTAGTTATATGTTGTCCTAAAGCCACGTCATATACTTACTTACCTGACCTTGGGAATCCGTTGGACAACATTTATGATCACTTAAATATATGGGTGTTCTCAATATTTGTGCGACCCTTGAAATTTTTATTCTTACCCTATGCCATTAATGACCTTATCAGCACCATCATGCCTAATGCTATTTACATAACAATGATGACAACGTAAAGCTAGCTGGGACTAAATGTTCTCTTAGTATGTGGAAGCCTCCCTCCCAGGTGACAGTCACCGCAGGCACGCTGCTTCTGTGTGTGTATATATCCATCTATAATCACCCTAATATGCAAGGAAAGCACAAACCAGGTTTCCCTGTCTGCTTTTGAGCACTGGTGGACAAGTGAGAGAGAGATGTGGGGGCATCCAGAAACCCTCATCAACAAGCCTGGTACACACATATTTCAAATGTAAAGGATTGTTTGTCTTGAAAAACTGCACATAGTAGTTGTATTTTCTTTAAAAATTTCCTAAATCGCTGTTTCAGTTTGGAGGGTCTCCTGGGCAGGAGAGGTTGTCTGCCAATACATATGGGGTACACTTGTAAGCGGGAGGAATGGGGCTTTTTTGCACATATTTCACCCCAAAGTATTGAGAATACACTAAAACAAGGCCAAACAAGACATTCCATGTTAACGCCCAGACTCTTTTGAAAAACGGGTTGATGGGGGTAGGGGGTTGGCCCTACTATGCATGTCAGACCAAATTGTATTCGTCTTTACTCCCTGGAGAAAAAATTGTATTAAGGGGGAAGTACATTTGTGCTTTACCTGTTTGGGAGTATTTCTGTGGGGACCTTGGTAATAGAATTATTGTGAAGCAGTATGTATTTGGTGTGCGAGTTTAATTTACACATTGTGCATACATTGGACATTGATCTTAGTGCATATTACATACATAGGTGTTGTGAACAAGGCATTCAATGTCAAAAACATAAAACCTGGCTGGAGAGGCTATAAGTCTGAACGCTTACAAAGTGCAGTTTGTAGCAAGACAGTCTGTTTTCAGTTAGTAGCAAGTCAGGGGCTTATTCCTCTCAGTTGTAGCAAGTGTAAAACGTGCAGACGTTTCGCTTTCCTTAGCTTCCTCAGTGCACATGTATTTACAATCTGGTAAATAAAGAGGGGTATGCTCCTTTAAATAGGTAAATAAGTAAAATGGCGCTGCCATTTTGCTGGTTGGTTTCCCGCCGGCTGTCCCAGAGTAACATCATTTATTTGGTGGGGTTGCGTTTCTATTACTATACAGACGTCACTCACTTATTAGGGGAGAATGTACTTGCTGTCTTCAAGTGTTCTCAGAGTCAAGCACTGCCTTCTCATAGGGATATATACAAATTTAATACTAATAAATAAGACAGTAATAAAGATTAGAAAAATATATAGTAATCTACATGAAAAAGGAATATGATCGCTGTCCTATTTCCTATTTATTTTTATTCTTATTTCTAGTTATTATCCTTATTGTTACCAGATTTTTCAATTAATTTCTGCTTGTTTCCTTTGGGTCTGGTTTACTTGTTTGTTGAGGTGAAGGAATGGGGTTCTATTCATTTTTCTTTATTGCATGGCACGGCCTGCTTCGGTATTCATAACAGTTGGGTTATTCCGCCACAAGGTGGCGCAGTGTACTGCAGAAGAGCTGTGGCATCTCCCGGCCCCATATAAAAAACGGGATTAACCATGGAGTTCCCAGTGTTTCCTCTGCAGTGAAACTGCAAAGATAGAAGGTGGCTCTCTCTCTATGCGCAGGTGAGCGAGGCAACCAAGCCTGCGGCCCTGCAAGTCTATTTCCACCCGTTTCTGGACCCTCTCTGCCTCCCAGCCTTGGCTGACAGATTGGGTGAGGGTAGAAGAGCACTAGGGTCAAGTGCTCCGTGGGCGCTGCTCCAAGCCACAGGCCTTGTACCACAAAGGGTAGCCGACCATAGGCTTTATGGTGAGCCTACTAGGGATGCAGAGTTCCTGTCCTGGCTTCTGAGGGGGTGAGTGTTTTGAGGACTGTGTTCCCTACTTTTCCTTCAGGGGTCACCCCCCCCCCCCCCCCCCCTCCTGGCCTGGATACTCGCCGCTGCCTTCTCGTCTCTCTCTCTCCCCCCTCCCCCTCTCTGACTTTGTTCGGGGGTGGGGGGCGGGTGGTAGCGGCGAGTGGTGTTAGTTGTGGTATATTCTTAGTATACAGTACGTCCTGCTCCAGATAGATTACTTACACGTGGGAATTACTCCGCCAGATGGCGCTGGACTGCAGAGACATCGAAAATAGGCTCCTCCCAGCCCCTCAAATACCCAGGGACCTCCCACAAATCCCCAGATTTTCTCTGCAGTCTGGACTGCTAAGGGCGAGAAATGGCTCTCTCTACTCGCAGGTGAGCGGGGCTATTAGCCTGCGGCCCTGTAGAACTATTCCCACCCGTTCCATTAGTAATATGCCTCCCAGCCTTGGCTGCGCTGGTCGGGTGAAGGTAGGCAGCACCGCTGTTAGGTGCTTAGGAGCGCTGCTCCACCGTAATCCCCCACCAAAGGGTAGGCGGTTCAGGCTTATGGTGAGCCTCTATGGATGCCCCTCCCGCACTATTGCCCCTTTCCCCTGCCTATCGGTGGGCCCTGTTTAAGTGGCTGCTGTCCTCCCTCATTCTCCTTGTAGCCTTTGGGGGAAAAGAGGGGCGGGGGGTGTAGGTGTGTATGCTATGCATTATGTGTTTTAACCTTATACTTTATTCATTCTGCCTTGTGTCAGCCGCCGCGCTGGCTTGCCTTCCTTTTACTGTATTTAATGTTACCTCAGGCGCTGGTGCGCCGTCATTGGCTGCTTGTCACATCCTGGCTTCGCGCTCTTTGGGGGGGGGGGGGGGGCGGTGCCCGTCTATGGCGCGTTTCGCGTCATTGCTGATACCGGCCCGCCCCTTGAGGTATACTGACGCCATCTTTGATCTGCTTAGTTGGCTTATGCGTGACGGACCCCTACCTGCCGCGGTCCGTAAGTGCCCTCGCGGGCGGCTTTATCTACCTTTATTACAGTGTGCTTGCGGCCTCCTTCTATTATGTCTTTCAGGCAGGGCAAATCTATTGGCTTCTCCCAGCCCTCTATTAGTTTATAACTTGTTAGGCCTTGTGTAATACTCCCACTTCCCTAGCGGGTTATTGGGGCATCCAGGGTTGCTGTATAGTGTTAATCCCTATCGGCCTATAGTGCCGCTATAATCACCGTTTGGAGGCATCCCAGGATAATGTGACCGGGGTTCCTTCGGGACAAGCCCGGCTGTGTGTAGCGTGTGGGCAGCCTCATGCTGACGCTGACAAGGTGCTGGTCTGTGTACCCTGTGCTGAGCAGGTGCTTGCACTACAATTGGGCCTACCTCGTTTCACTTCACCTACCCCCCGAAGCTTAAATCTCACTCCTACTAAGTTACATACTAGTGGGGATTCTCAGCCTGATGTGTCTTCTAGACTGGCTATTGTTGAGAAGTTGATTGCTAATACCTTGGCGCGTAAGGCCACTGCAAAAAAGCGGCACATAACGCCTAATGTCACTCTTTTCCCTATGGAAACTGAGGAGATTTGGAATCTTTGTGGCTATACCCCGTCGGATGAAGGGGTGCTTTTCTCTGACTCAGGCACATCTGATGAGTGGCCAAGGGGTCATGACGATTCTGGCTCTGACCCCTGGGCCCCGGATGACACTGACAGATTGCTGACCCAGATTTTTGAGGTCCTGTCCATCTCTCCCCCTGTTGCGGCTCCCAGGCAAAGGGGGGAGCTTTTCCATACAGCAAAATCACGTTTGGAATTTCCCAAGCAAGCACATTTCCATAACCTTGTGCTCAAGGAATGGGAGCGCCCCAGTAAACTTTCCGGGGTACCTAAAAGTTGGGATAGGAAGTTTCCCTTTCCTGCTGATGTGGTAAAGTGTTGGTCATCCCCTCCTGAGGTGGATGCCCCGGTCCTAGGGCTATCTTACGCCTCTGTCATGCATTCCCCTGACTCTACTACCCTGCGGGATGCTGAAGACCGGCGCATTGACCAGCTGGCATTCCTTTGCATGTGCAGGGACGGCGCTGCGCCCGGTCTGTGCCTCTGCCATTACCGCTGTGGCCACTAGAACCCTTATCAGAAATACAGGTCCTTCTCAAAAAATTAGCATATAGTGCTAAAGTTCATTATTTTCCATAATGAAATGATAAAAATTAAACTTTCATATATTTGAGATTCATTGCACACCAACTGAAATTTTTCAGGTCTTTTTTTGTTTTAATACTGATGATTTTGCCATACAGCTCATGAAAACCCCAAAATCCTATCTCAAAAAATTAGCATATTTCATCCGACCAATAAAAGAAAAGTGTTTTTAATAAAAAAAAAAAGTCAACCTTCAAATAATTATGTTCAGTTATGCACTCAATACTTGGTCGGGAATCCTTTTGCAGAAATGACTGCTTCAATGCGGCGTGGCATGGAGGCAATCAGCCTGTGGCACTGCTGAGGTGTTATGGAGGCCCATGATGCTTCGATAGCGGCCTTAAGCTCATCCAGAGTGTTGGGTCTTGCGTCTCTCAAATTTCTCTTCACAATATTCCACAGATTCTCTATGGGGTTCAGGTCAGGAGAGTTGGCAGGCCAATAGAGCACAGTAATACCATGGTCAGTAAACCATTTACCAGTGGTTTTGGCACTATGAGCAGGTGCCAGGTTGTGCTGAAAAATGCAAACTTCATCTCCATAAAGCTTTTCAGCCGATGGAAGCATGAAGTGCTCCAAAATCTCCTGATAGCTAGCTGCATTGACCCTGCCCTTTATAAAACACAGTCGACCAACACCAGCAGCTGACATGGCACCCCAGACCATCGCTGATTGTGGGTACTTGACACTGGACTTAAGGCATTTTGGCATTTCCTTCTCCCCAGTCTTCCTCCAGACTCTGGCACCTTGATTTCCGAATGACATGCAAAATTTGCTTTCATCAGAAAAAAGTACTTGGGACCACTGAGCAACAGTCCAGTGCTGCTTCTTTGTAGCCCAGGTCAGGCGCTTCTGCCGCTGTTTGTGGTTCAAAAGTGGCTTGACCTGGGGAATGCGGCAGTTGTAGCCCATTTCCTGCACACGCCTGTGCACGGTGGCTCTGGATGTTTCTACTCCAGACTCAGTCCACTGCTTCCGCAGGTCCCCCAAGGTCTGGAATCGGTCCGTCTTCACAATCTTCCTCGGGGTCCGGTCACCTCTTCTCGTTGTGCAGCGTTTTCTGCCACATTTTTTCCTTCCCACAGACTTCCCATTGAGGTGCCTTGATACAGCACTCTGGGATCAGACTATTTGTTCAGAAATTTCCTTCTGGGTCTTACCCTCTTGCTTGAGGGTGTCAATGATGGCCTTCTGGACAGCAGTCAGGTCGGCAGTCTTACCCATGATGGCTGTTTTGAGTAATGAACCAGGCTGGGCTTTTTTAAAAGCCTCTGGAATCTTTTGCAGGTGTTTAGAGTTAATTAGTTGATTCAGATGATTAGGTTAATAGCTCGTTTAGAGAACCTTTTCATGATATGCTAATTTTTTGAGATAGGATTTTGGGGTTTTCATGAGCTGTATGGCAGAATCATCAGTTTTAAAACAAAAAAAGACCTGAAAAATTTCAGTTGGTGTGCAATGAATCTCAAATATATGAAAGTTTAATTTTTATCATTTCATTATGGAAAATAATGAACTTTAGCACTATATGCTAATTTTTTGAAAAGGACCTGTATACTTGATAGTGCCCCTGATAATTTGCCTGGTGAGGTGTTCAATGCACCCTCCAGTTGTGATGTTTTTGTAAATGTTGTCCTCTCTGCCTTGGATGACACCATCAGAATGTGTGCCAGGACATCTGCCCTTGTGGTGGCTATATGCTGCTCCGTTTGGCTGCGCCAGTGGGCTGCTGACAACGCTGCCAAGAAGGCCCTCACTGGTTTTTCCCTTCAAAGGACTACACCTGTTTGGGGACCGCCTGGACCTTTTTGCTAAGGGAGGCAGGTTACCCCAGCGCAGGCGGCAATCTCAGCCCTTTTGGGGTCAGGGTTCCCTCTCCTCCCCTTACCGTGGTGCAAGACAGGGAAGGGGGGTTTCCTTTCCTGGGGCCCAGGGAGATTTCTGGGGTAGAGGCAGAGGACGTGGACGTCCTGGCTCCTCCTGGGGTCCCAAAGCAAAATCCTCTCCCAAGCCCCCTCAGGCATGATGGGGCGCCCTCACCCATCCGGGTGGGGGGACGCCTGCAGCACTTTGCTCACGTCTGGAGGCTTCATGTCTCAGACCGGTGGATTCAGGAGGTAGTGTCCTCCGGTTACAAGTTGGAGTTTGCTGCCGATCCCCCTCCAAGATTCATCAGATCCTGGATTCCTCAGGACCCTGTGTCAGCTCAGGAGCTAGTGCAAGTAGTGCAAGGCCTCCTGGAGCTGGGGGTCATCTGCAAGGTCCCCTTAAGAGAAAAAGGCAAGAGCTTCTATTCCAACCTATTCACAGTACCCAAAAAAGATGGTTCAGTCAGGCCCATCCTGGACTTAAAGATCCTCAACAAATTTGTCAGGGGCAGGCGCTTTTGCATGGAAACGCTGCACTCTGCCATCAGTTCCCTGCGCCAAGGAGACTTCATGACTTCTGTGGACATCACAGATGCTTATGTTCATATTCCTGTATTTCCAGGTCATCAAAGATTCCTCAGGTTCGCTTTGATGGATCAACACTACCAGTTTGTGGCGCTGCCCCTTGGTCTCAATTCAGCTCCCAGGGTGTTCACCAAGTGCTGGCTGGCGTGATGTCTCTGCTCAGGTATCAGGGCGTCCACGTGCTTCCCTATCTGGACGACATTCTAATCACCTCCCAATCTCTACATCAGGCACAAATGGATACTCAGCTGGTGGTGTCCACTCTGGAGTCATTTGGATGGGTGATCAACCACCCCAAGTCCCCACTGTCCCCTTCCTTGGTAACTCCATTCCTAGGAATGAATCTGGATACAGTTCAGGCAAGGATTTTCCTTCCTCAACAGAAGGTGGACAGTCTGATTGCACAGGCTCAGTTCCTGCTATCTTGTCCTCATCCCTCCATCAGGCAGGGGATGCAGCTGGTGGGCCTGATGGTGGCATGCTTCGAGGCGGTCCCTTATGCTCAGTTCCACTTGAGGTCTCTGCAACTTCACCTATTGTCAGTGTGGGACAAGGATCCAGCGTCCCTGGACAGGGTCTGTGTGCTCTCCCCTCTGGTCAGGAGGTCCCTCTCGTGGTGGATGGACTCAAGAAACCTGTTGAGGGGCAGATACTTTCTTACCCCTTCCTGGGAGACGGTCACCATGGATGCCAGTCTGTCAGGTTGGGGGGGTTTCTGGAAGTCCCTGCGGTTCCAGGGGAGGTGGGGCCCTCAGGAGGCCCACACACCTATCAATGTCTTGGAACTGCGGGCGATCAGGCTAGTTCTGGCTCACTTGACTACTCACCTTCGGGGCCTGCCTGTTCAGGTGCGCTCGGACAACCAGACGGCAGTTGCCTACATCAGTCATCAGGTAGGGACCCGGAGCAAGGGGGCCCTCCAGGAAGCGTCTCTGATCCTGACTTGGGCGGAGTCCAATGTTCCCTGCATATCAGCAGTGTACATCCCGGGAGTGGAAAATCTCCTGGCAGACTCTCTGAGCAGGGGGACCTCTCGCCAGGGAGAATGGTCCCTATGCAGCAGGGTGTTCAATCTCTGTGTCGCCGTTGGGGCCAACCAGATGTGGATCTGTTTGCGTCCCGTCACAATCAAAAGCTACCAGCCTTTGTCTCCCTGTCCCAGGATCCTCTGGCCTTGACCAAGGATGCTCTAGCAATGTCATTGCAGGACTTTCAGTTTCTGTATGTTATTACAGGGTTTGGCATGCCTACATTGACTGGTGTGAGTCTAAGTCTCTTCCCTGTCGTGTGTTCTCTATTTCCAGGATTCTGGAGTTGCTTCAGCATGGGTTGGACATGGGGCTCCAACTAAGTACTCTGAAGGGGCAGGTCTCTGCCCTACCTGTTTTCTTCCAGAAGTCCTTTACTCAGCACCTTCTGATCAGGACTCTTTTCCAGGGGGTCACTCATGTGCTTCCTCCATGTAAGCCTATGGTTCCTGTTTGGGATTTGAACTTGGTTTTGTCAGCTTTGCAGGGTGCTCCTTTTGAACCTGTGCAGGATGCTTCCCTGGCCATTCTTACACTCAAGGTTGTCTTTTTGGTGGTAGTCACCTCTGTTAGGCGTGTGTCTGAGTTGGCGGCGCTTTCCATTCAGCCCCCCTACTATGAGAGACACCAGGACAAGGTGGTGTTTCGTTTCAAGCCAGTGTCTGCTTTTCATCTGAATCAGGACATTGTTCTTCCTTCTTTGTGCCTTAATCCTAGTAATGCTAAGGAAAGGATCTTGCATTCTTTGGATGTGGTTAGGTGTCTGAAGTACTATCTGGTGGCTACTGCACCCTTCAGGAAAACTGATGCTCTTTTTGTGGTCCCTTCTGGTCCCAGGAAGGGTTTGGCTCCTGCCAAGTCTACTATCAGGCTGTGATTCAGGCCTACTCTGCTAAGGGGAAGAATCCTCCCTTCCGCCTTACTGCTCATTCCACTCGTGCTATTGGTGCTTCTTGGGCTTTTCAGCACCAGGCTTCTGTTGAACAAGTTTGCAAGGCCGCTACTTGGTTTCTGTTCATTTTTTTCCTAAGTTTTACAAGGTTGATGTTAGGGCCTCAGCTGATGCTACTTTTGGCCGAAAGTTTCTGCAGGCGGCAGTGGTTTAACCCTTTAAACGCCAGCTACGTAAAATTCACGTAGCTGCCTCTCCTGTCATTAAACGCCAGCTACGTAAATTTTACGTACCTGGCTTTCCCCCCTGCTAACTGGCAAAAAAAAAAAGACACTCACCTGACCCCTCGTTTGATTCGGCCGGGTCTCCCCTTTAAGATGGTGTGCTCCGGTCGTCCGTGGGGCCTCCTCCGGTTGCAGGGGAGGGCCCTGAATAGGGTGCCCCCCCCCCCCCGTTTTAGCTGCCACTGGCTTTCCTGTAAAAAAAAAAAATAAAAAATAAAAATGACATTTACCTACCTGCATGTGCGCTGGCTCCCGTCGACCCTCCTCTTCACCTGGGGGGCCTCCGATCCCCCCCCAGGGCTTGCCGATCTTCAGGAGAGAGCCCGGGAGGCTCTCTCCTCTCTCCTTCTCGATGGCGGCCGCCATCTTGCCGCTAAGCCCCGCCCCCTTGGGGCTATGACGTCACCCCGTTCCGTCTCCCGTCAAGCCCCGCCACTTTTAGGGGCTGGGCTATGACGTCATCCCGGTCCCGATCACTGGCTTCAGCTGTTTCAGCTGTCAGATGCCGGTGATCGGCGACCTGGAAGGAGGTGGCAGGAGATCCTCTGATCTCCTGCCCCCCCTTCTCTGGATGCCGATCACCGGCATCTGTCATCAGAGCGGCGAGGGACAAGAGCTTGCAATCGGAGGTAAGTACAGTAAAAAAAAATTTTAATAAAATCATTTTGTGTGTGTTTTTTTTGTTACAGTTAACCCTTTGTGAGCTGGTAAGGGGTCTATCAGACCCCTGTACCAGCTCACAAGGCTCTGGGTCTGGCAAGTCACCTGCGGGCTAGTGGTACCGTTGTAATCGGAAGAAATGGGGCTTTCACATGCAATATGGTTTTCTTTAATAAAACAAATGTTTTATTTGAAATAAAGGAGATAATTTTCTAAAAAAAAATTTTTTTGTTTTGTTTAATGTACTCAAAAATATTTAAAAAAAACTGTAAAAAATTACAAACGAGATTTCATGTTAAAGCCTAAACTCTGCCGCAAAAAAAATATATATGATTTTCCTGGAAATTCCTGCAAAAATCACAGTTAAGCATAGCGCACAATGGTGAAAAATGACCTGTCAAGAGAGGGTGACAAAGCCTAAAGTAGGCTGGCAGTTAAAAGGGTTAGTAGTACCTATGCATGTTGGGTATCGTTCTGCGCTTTCAGATTTAGCTTGTTTTTTTTTGTTTGCATATTGATATTTTAGGAAAACTCATTTTTTATTCTGCTTTATTATACATTTTTTAAGGAAACCCTGTGCGACCAACGAATTCTTTGAGGGATTACTTCCAGAAAGATGGGCCCACTACAACATGCTGGGTATGCTTAGAAAGCTTATCATGTGTACTTTCAGAAAATATATGGTTTGTGGCGGGTATTCCAAATGTAAAGGGTTGTTTTGGTAGAAAAAGCGCAAGGTGCCACTTTGTCTGCAGAGCTGAAATTTTCAAGCAAAATTACCGTCTCCCCAAGCTTTACTTTGGGGTGTTTGGCAACTCTTCCCTTGACAGTAGCTATGCATGTTGGGTATCGTTCTGTTCGGGGGATGTTGCTTTTTTAGATTAACTTGTTTTTTCTTGTTTGCTTATAGTTTTCTTTAGAAAAATGTGGCTTTGATTCTGCTTTTTATCCTTTTTTAGGGAAGTTCTGTGTAACCAAAGAATACATTGAGGGAGAACTTCCAGAAAACTGTGGCAACATCAACAAGCCTGGTATGCCTAAAAAGCTTGAGGTGTGTACTTCCAGAGAATATATAGTTTGTGGGGGGTATTTCAAATGTAAAGGGTTGTTTTTATTGAAAAACTGCAAGGTGCACATAGTGCTTAGCATAGCTGTATTTGATCTGAAAATCCCCTAAAGCGCTGTTTCAGTTTGGGGGAGTCTCCTGGGCAGGAAAGGGTGTCTACCAATATATATGTGGTGCCGTTGTAACCGGGAGAAATTGGGATTTCACACGCAATAAGATTTTATTGACAAACTTACATTTTTTATTACAAAAAAACACTACAAATTGTACAACAAGACAAAAACAAGACATTTCATGTTAAAGCCCAGACTCTGCTGAAAAAAACAATATACAATTTTTCTGGGAAATCCCTTCAAAAATCACAGTTGAACATGCATAGTGCAAAATAGTGAAAAATGGTCTGGCAACAAAGCGTAACAAAAACTCCAGGTAGGCTGGCAGCGAAAGGGTTAAACTGTCTGCTGTTACTTTTTCTTGGGGATCCCATCCTACTTTATGGACACTGCTATTGTATGTCCCACGTGTAAGTAATCTATCTTTAGCAGGACGTACTGTATACTAAGAATAATACAATTATACATTACATCCTGCTCCACCCCACCCTTGGTTTTGCATTATCGTGGATCCCCTGTATGGTGGTTGTTATCACTGTTATAGTTAATAGTTTGGGTTGTTTAATTCTCCCGGCTTCTCTTTAACTGCTTTTCAATGCTGGGGATTTGTGGGAGGTCCCTGGGTATTTGAGGGGCCGGGAGGAGCCTATTTTCGATGTCTCTGCAGTCCAGCGCCATCTGGCGGAGTAATACCCATGTGTAAGTAATCTATCTGGAGCAGGACGTACTGTATACTCATAATATCAATTCTACAGGTGAGTAATCACAGAATTGTATTTTTGGCGTTTACAGTGTGTTTTTTGGTGTTTTTTGTACTGCATTCTGCGGCTGTGGGCGCTATAACCTGTGGCGTTTTTGCTTTGTCATGGCGCCGGCGGGGTCACGTGGGCGCCGTTTTCGCGCTCTTCGGGGGGGGGGCAGGGCCGGGGGATGATGCGTATCGCGTCGTCCCCCCGTGGCCCGCCCCCTGAGGTACCTCTGCCCACGCCATTTTGGATTAGCTGCGTGTCTGGATTTCTAACTTCCGGGCTGCAGCGCTGTTTCCTCCGGTGTGACTTCATCCTGCGGTCTGTGCCTTGGTGACCATGCGGTGTCCTTGGTCCGTGAGTCCCCCTTGGGTTTTTTTTTATTGGTCTTGTGGGGCATGTGCTGCGGGATGCTCGTGTCGTTTTTACTTATGTCTTTCAGGCGGGATACCAGTGGGTTGTGGTTTCTCCCGGCTCTACTCCTTCCTCCCCCTCATCCCTCCCACCCTTTGCTGATCTGGGGGCATCCCGTGGGAGGGCATCCCGGGTGGCTTTTGTATTCGCTTTTACCCATTGCTGGCCTATTGCGCCTGTGTTAATCACCATATGGAGGCTTCTGGGGATAGCGTGCTCAGGGGGTCCTTCGGGGCAATCCCAGCTATGTTCCATGTGCGGGGTATCCCCTATCAGCAATGATGTCACGGTGTGCGTGCCATGCGCTCAGTGTCCTTGCGCTCCAGCTTGGTTTGCCTGCATCGCTTCCCAGCTCTGCGCCCCCTTCAGCATCACCTACCCCCCTACTGCTGCAATTAGCTCCCAGTGAGGGGGATGCTAGCAGGGGACACAGTCTGATCTGGCACTTTGTGTGGCCAACATTGAGAAGCAGCTTGCCGGGCCTATTCCTAGGAAGGCTTCTGGCAAGAAGTGGCACCTGACTTCCACACCCTCATGCGCCACTGAGAAGTATGAGGAATTTGATGCTACTGGGGGACTTTATTCCCTAGAAGAAGGGGAACTGTTCCAGGACTCTGACTCCTCTGGGGACCGGTCTGGGTCCGGGGAAGAATCATGGTACCCTGAGGACACTGACACATTGCTCCCCCTGAAGTGGCTAAGAGAAAGCAGGGTGAGCTTTCTCGTCCTGGTAAAGAGCATCTGGAGGTCACTGAGCAGGGCCATTTCACTTCTTTGGTGCTTAGGGAGTGGGAACGTCCTAACAGGCTGCCCGCTGTGCCCAAGGGATTGGATAAGAGATATCCCTTTCCTGCTGATCTAGTAAAGCGTTGGTCTTGTCCCCCTGAGGTGGACGCTCCCGTGCTAGACCTGTCTTAATACTTCATGCCCTCCCCTGACACTACCACTCTGAAGGACAGCGAGGACCGGCGCATGGATCAGCTGGCCTGCCTTGCTTATACTTGTGTGGGGGCTGGACTGCGCCCGGCCTGTGCTGCTGCCATTACTGCTGCCATTACTGCTATTGCCCTTAAGACACTGCTCAAGCATCTCTGCCATGACGCTATGGCTGGTAGGAGGATTTTGTTGTATATATCCTTACTGCCATGGATGATGGTGTGAGGCTGGGCGGTAGGGCCTCTGCACTTTTGGTGGCTATGCGCCGCTCTGTACGCGCCTCAGCGTAGGAGGCAGCCCCGGCCATTTTGGGGGACCTCCGTCTCCCTCCCCACCCTTCGTTCTTCCAGAGGAGGTCGTGGCTCCCTCTTCTCAGGTAGCCGCAGAGAGTCTTGGGGCCGTGGCAGATCCTGTGGACGTCCCAGTCTCTCCTGGGGTTCCAAGCCCAAACCCCCTCCCAAGGCCCCTCAGGCATGAGGAGGCGCCCTCACCCATCCGGGTGGGGGGACGGCTTCGGCTCTTTGCACACGTCTGGAGGCTCCACGTTTCAGACCGGTGGATTTAGGAGGTGGTGTCCTCCGGTTACAAGATAGAGTTTGCAGCCTGGCCGCCCCCCAAGATTCATCAGATCCCGGATGTCTTTAAACCCCCTGTTAGCTCAAGGGTTACTTTTGGCGGTTCAATGCCTGCTGGAGTAAGGGGTCATTTGTCCGGTGCCCCATCAAGTACAGGGTCAGGGGTACTATTCTAATCTTTTCATGATCCCCAAAAAGGACGGCTCTCTGAGGCCCATTCTGGACTTGAAGGGCCTCAACAAGTTTGTCAGATTCAAACATTTTCGCATGGAGACGCTACGCTCTGCTGTCGGTTCCCTTCGCCCGGGCGACTTCATGACCACCGTAGACATCAAGGATGCTTATCTTCATGTGCCTATCTTCCCAGGTCATCAGAGATTTCTGAGGTTCGTGCTGGAGGATCAGCATTACCAGTTTGTGGCCTTACCATTCGGTATCACCAAGGTGCTGGCGGGAGTGATGGCTCTGCTGCAAACCCGGGACATTCGCATTCTTCCCTATCTGGACAACATCCTCATTGTGGCTCAGTCCTTTCATCAGGCCGAACAGGACACCCAGGTGGTGATCTCCACTCTGATCAATTTTCCTAAGTCTTCACTGTTCCCGTCCTTGGTGAGGTCCTTTCTGGGCATGACACTGGATACCTCTCAGGTCAAGGTGTTCCTTCCTGAGCAGAAGTTGGAGGGCCTTCAGAAGCAGGCACGGGCTCTGCTCTTGTGTCCTCATCCCTCCATCCGTCTGGGGATGCAGTTGGTGGGCCTGATGGTGTCCTGCTTCGAGGCGGTCCCCTTTGCTCAGTTTCACATGAGACCTCTTCAGTTGCACCTCTTGTCAGTTTGGGACCCTGTGTCCCTGGATCAGGGATTTGCTCTGTCTCCTCTGGCCAGGCAGTCCCTTTCTTGGTGGCTGGACTCAGGGAATCTTCTGGTGGGCAGGACCTTCCTGCCCCCGTGCTGGGAGACTGTCACCACGGATGCCAGTCTGACGGGCTGGGGTGGCTTTTGGAAGTCCCTACAGTTCAAGGGTCGTTGGGGCCCACAGGAGGCCCATGCTCCCATCAATGTCCTAGAACTGAGAGCGTTCAGGTTGGTTCTGTCCCACCTGACCACACACCTTCGGCGTCGGGCTGTTCAGATCCGCTCAGACAACCAGACGGCGGTTGCCTACTTCAACCATCAGGGAGGGACACGGAGCAAGCGAGCCTTCAAGGAAGTGTCTCTGATACTGTCTTGGCCGGAACAGAATGTCCCCTGCATCTCAGCGGTATACATTCTGGGGGTGGAGAACCAGGTGGCACACTCCCTGAGCAGGGGGGCGTCTCGCCTGGGGGGAATAGTCCCTCAACTACCAGGTGTTTCTCTCCCTGTGTCACCGCTGGGGTCAGCCAGATGTGGACCTGTTTGCGTCCCGTCACAATCACAGACTTCCCAGGTTTGTCTCCCTGTCACAGGATCCTCTGGCCTTCGCCACGGATGCACTGGCAATGCCTTGGATGGAGTTTCGGCTTCCCTATATGTTCCCTCCGTTCACTCTACTGGGCAGGGTCATGTGCAAGATTGCCCAGGAGGGGGTGTCAGCCATCCTGGTGGCCCTCTGTTGGCCAAGAAGGGTGTGGTTCGCAGACGTCGTGCAGTTGGCAGTAGACCAGTAGGTCTTGCCCAAGGATCCAGATCTTCTCACTCAGGGACAGCTACGCCATCCCAATTTACAAACGCTGGCTTTAACGGCTTGGCTGCTGAAACCTACATCTTGACAGAGAAGGGGTTGCCCCTGTTGTGGATACCATGATTCGGGCTAGGAAGAAGTCCTCGTCCTTTATCTATTACAGGGTCTGGCATGCTTACATTGCCTGGTGTGAGTCCAAGTCTCTTCCCTGTCGGGTTTTTTCCATTCCCAGGATTCTGGAATTTTTGCAACATGGTTTGGGTTCTGGCTTCAACTAAGTAGGCCATGTTTCAGCTCTGGCAATTTTTTTCCAAAGATCTTTTGCCAACCTCCGGTTGGTTAAAACTTTTTTCCAGGGTGTTACTCGTGTGCGTCCACCTCGTAAGCCTATGCTACCAGTCTGGGACTTGAATCTGGTGTTGTCTGCCCTGCAGGGTCCTCCCTTTGAGCCTATCCGTGGGGCTGCTTTGCCCATTCTGACTCTTAAGGTAGCCTTTTTGGTGGCTATAAGTCGAGTTTCTGAGCTGGCGGCGCTTTCCTTCAAACCTCCTTATTTTGAGAGGCATCAGGATAAGGTGGTGTTTCGGCTTAAGCCAGATTTCTTGCCTAAGGTGGTGTCTGCCTTTCATCTCAATCAGAACATTGTCTTGCCTTCATTGTGTCCTAATCCTGCTAATTCCAAGGAGCGGACACTGCATTCTCTGAATGTGGTCAGGGCTCTGAAGTTTTATTTGGTCGCTACTGAGGCTTTCTGGAAATCCTAGGTTCTCACTTCTGGACCTAGGAAGGGTTTGCCTCCGGCTAAATCCACTATCAGCAAGTTGATTCTCCAGGCGGTTCAAGCCTATTCTGCTAAGGGGAAGGAACCTCCCTTTAGGATTACTACTCATTCCACTCGTGCTATTGGTGCTTCTTGGGCTTTTCAGCACCAAGCTTCTGTTGACCAAGTTTGCAAAGCCACTACTTGGTCTTCTGTTCATACTTTTTCCAAGTTTTACACGGTTGATGTTAAGGCCTCGGCGGATTCTGCTTTTGGCCGCAAGGTGCTTCAGGCGGTAGTGACTTGAACTGCCGGCTGTTACTAATTGGGGATCCCACCCTACTTTTGGACACTGCTTTTGGATGTCCCAACTGTTATGAATACCGAAGCATGCCGTGCCATGCAATGAAGAAAAAAGCAATTCTGTGAGTACTCACCTGTAGAATTGTTTTTGTTCTTGCATGGCACGGCCTGCTTCGACCCACCCTTGTTATCGTTATTCTTGGTTGTCTCTTTATGGTGATTGTTCCAAGTTAATTGGGGTTTTTTTTTTACCTTTTTTACCTTTATTCTCTCACGGCTTCTTGTCTCACTGCTTGTCTACGCTGGGAACTCTAT
This sequence comes from Gastrophryne carolinensis, assembly GCA_027917425.1. Taxonomy (NCBI): domain Eukaryota; kingdom Metazoa; phylum Chordata; class Amphibia; order Anura; family Microhylidae; genus Gastrophryne; species Gastrophryne carolinensis. The sequence continues at coordinate 226,666,830 of CM051237.1, forward strand.
GGTTAATCCCATTTTTATAGGGGGCCGGGAGATGCCACAGCTATTCTACAGTACACTGCGCCACCTTGTGGCAGAATAACCCAACTGTTATGAATACCGAAGCAGACCGTGCCATGCAAGAACGAAAACAATTCTACAGGTGAGTACTCACAGAATTGCTTTATTTTATCCTAATAGTGATTGTAATGTCTGGAGAAAGGGGATTGATTGATCTGGGGTGGTTCATTGATTTGAGAGAAAGCCTAGAGTTTCTGAGTCTTTTGAAAAAATAAGCAATATATAATTTTCCTGGGAAATCCCTTCAAGAATCACAGTTGAACATGTATAACACAAAATATTGAAAAATGATATGGCAACAGTGACAATATCTCCAGGTAGGCTGACGGTTAAAGTGAACTGTCAAAAAATTAAAATTTTAGAGTTAGAGGCATATAATAAACAAATATTTTTCTTTTTATTATCTCTCACCACACATTGCTCCTCCATTAATTCGGTGACATCATTTATGATGGCACTTTTCACTATCCCTAGCCCTGTGCCCCTGTTTTCTCTTACCTCAGCCTTTTCCCAGTATTCATAAAAACACCAGGAAAAAAACAGGAAGTAGTATTATGGTGAATGACAGTTATATGCTAATTAATTCAATTACAACCAAACTGTCACATATTGGTAGTTAGGTTGAAGTGCTCTTCACTGCTGAGCAGTGTGTACTTTGATTGCATCATCACTGGGGGTGGGGCTGCTCAGCCAGGGAGAAAATGACTGACAGCATCCAGTTTGTGGTGTTATGAATATTGGCCAAAGACTGGGGTAAAAAAAGAAACACAGGGTGTTTTGAGGCACTGGGCAGGAATCCAGGTTCGCTATTGGCCGCACGGGGCTCACGTGGGCAGGACATTCGGCCGGCGGAACGTCACTGCCTGCGCCTGGCAGCCATTCGTGGGGCTGGATTCATGTCGCTATGATGATGTTCACAGGCATTCTGGGGGGGCTTGCACTGGTTTCTTTAGTCGCCGCCGCACGTTTGTACTGCGCTCCGCGGTCGGCGGCGACATCGCCTCAGGCGCTGCTGCGCCATCATTGGCTGGTCTTGTCAGGTGGGCTTTTTTGCGCTCTTCGGGGGGCGGGCCTTGCGGATGACGCGTTTTGCATCACTGTCTCCGCGGCCCGCCCCTTGAGGTATATGCGGGCGCCATTTTAGTTCTCTGCTGCGTGTGCCTGGTGTCTCACTGATTTATTTATGTACATATCTGTATTGCATATCGCTTATAGGATCTTTTGTTTATGTCTTGCAGGGGGGTCAAACTTTGTGGTTTCTCCCGGCCCTATCCCCTCTATTTAGTGTTAACTCTTATTGGAGGGCTCTTACATACCATTACTCCCACTTCCCTAGCGGGTTATTGGGGCATCCGAGGTTGCTTTTTATTTATTTATTTTTTTGTTTTATATATTATTTGTCATTTTCGTGATTTATAATACACATAAAGGAAAACATGGGTATTCGACAAACATCAAAGTCACAGCATCATCAGCAAAATCAGACAGTATATATATATATATGTTCATAAGGTATGACCACTGCCAGAGCCTCACCCCCGGGTAACTAAAGCTCTTTGGAGGAGGCTGCCAAGGCTCGTTCCCATATTCCGACTCTCGGTCGAATCTATATTTCTCATACAAGGAAAGTCAGCAGCACCTATCACCTCCATGGGGGGGGGGGGGTTAACACCAGCTCATTAACTGTAAAACTGAGGATCGTGGAAAACAAGACAGATGCAATTAGGAAAAGAAAGGGGGGTGGGAAAGTGGGTGTAGGAAAAGTAGGGAAAAGGGGAGTACTGCGCTTCCGGTGGCCGCTGCTGACTGTCCACCACCAGCCCTGCAAATTGTCACCACAGACGCCAGTCTTTCGGGATGGGGGGGATTCTGGAAGGATCTTCAGTTTCGGGGGCAGTGGGTGCCTCGAGAGGCCCACTTGCCCATCAATTTTCTGGAACTGAGAGCCACCCGTCTGGTTCTTGTTCATTTGACTCAGCATTCCGGTTCAGGTTCACTCAGACAATCGGGGAGCGGTTGCTTACATCAATCATCAGGGAGGGACTCTCAGTCTGGGTGTCCCTGATCCTGACCTGGGCGGAGGCCCATGTTCCTTGTCTCTCGGCAGTTTACATTCCGGGGGTGGAAAACAGGGAAGCGGATCTGTTGAGCAGGTGCTCTTCCCGTCTGGGGGAATGGTCTCTCCATCCTCAAGTTTTTCAGTCTCTGTGTCTCCGGTGGGGGGGACACCGGAGGTGGACCTGTTTGCCTCTCGTCACAATTGCAGGCTTCCGACCTTCGTGTCGCTTTCTCAGGATCCTCTGGCTCTGGCGATGGACGCTATGTCTCTGAGCTGGGGGGAACTGGGGTTTCTGTACCTCTTTCCTCTGATACCCATGCTAGGCAAGGTGGTACGGAAGCTGGCTCTGGAAAGGGTGTCCGCTATTCTCGTGGCTCCAAGGTGGCCAAGGCGAGTATGGTTCGCAGACATCGTTCGGCTGGCGGTGGATCAGGTCGTTCTGCCTCTTCGGCCCGATCTGCTCACTCAGGGTCGGCTGTGTTACCCCAATTTACCAACGCTGGGTTTGACGGCCTGGCTGCTGAAACCTTCATCTTGAAGGAGGAGGGTCTTTCTGACTCAGTTGTTAAGACTCTTATGTGCCCGGAAGAGGTCTTCTTCTACCATCTACTATAGGACTTGGAGAGCCTATATCGCTTGGTGTGAGGTTAGATCTTTGCCTTGTAGGGTCTTTTCGGTTTCCAGGATTTTGGATTTTCTGCAATCAGGGCTGGACTCTGGTCTCCAGGTGAGTACTTTGAAAGGGCAGGTTTCTGCCTTGTCTATCTTTTTTCAGAAGCCTTTTGCGCTTCATCCTTTAGTCAAAACTTTTTTCCAGGGGGTTACGCATGTGCGGCCTCCCAGGAAGCCTTTGCTCCCGGTTTGGGACTTGAATTTGGTTCTTTCTGCTCTTCAGGCTCCGCCCTTTGAGCCCGTGCAGGATATTGCTCTTTCTACTTTGACTCAGAAGATTGCCTTCTTGGTGGCGATTACTTCGGTTCGGCGTGTCTCGGAGTTGGCGGCCTTGTCGATTCAGGCGCCCTTTTTGAGAGGCATCAGGACAAGGTTTCAAGCCGGACTTTCTTCCTAAGGTTGTTTCTGCTTTTCATTTGATCAGGATATTGTTCTTCCCTCCTTGTGTCCTAAACCTAAGAATGACAAGGAGAGGGTTTTGCATTGTTTGGATGTAGTACGCTGTGTTAAGTACTACTTGATTACTACTTCTCCTTTTCGTAAGACTGATGCCTTTTTTGTTGTGCCCTGTGGGCTTAGGAAGGGTTTGGCTCCGGCTAAGTCTTCCATTAGCAAATGGATTCGTCAGGCGGTTATTGGGGCCTATTCGGCCAAGGGGAAGGTTCCCCCTTTTCGTATCACCGCTCATTCTACTCGTGCTGTTGGTGCGTTCTGGGCTTTTCAGCACCAGGCTTCTGTTGAACAAGTTTGTAAGGCTGCTACTTGGTCTTCTGTTCATACTTTTTCTAAGTTTTACAAGGTTGATGTGCGGGCTTCAGTGGATGCTGTATTTGGCCGCAAGGTTCTGCAGACTGCAGTCGTTTAAGTTATGCTTCATTTTGCTTCATTTAGCGCCAATCCCTATTGGCCTGTTGTGCCGTGATAATCACCATATGGAGGCTTCTCAGGATAATGTGCTCGGGGTTCCTTCGGGACAAGCCCGGCTGTGTGTGGCGTGTGGGGTAACCCCTATAAGTGATGTCAGGGTGTGTGTACCCTGCGCCCAGCAAGTACTTGCCCTGCAGTCTGGCTTACCTGTGGCTAGGCCAAGTGCTGCGCCCCCTCTGGCTTCGCCTACCCCCCCACGTTTACACCTGACTCCCAGTGAGGTGCATACCAGTGGGGAGTCTCAACCTGATTTGGCTACCAGGGTAGCCAGCATTGAAAGGCGTATTGCTGGTTCTGGTCCGCGTAAGGCTCCTGCTAAGCGGCGGCATCTGGCACCTGGTTTTACTCGCTTTCCTATGGAAGCTGAGGAGTTTTTTGATGTTATTGGTTATACCCCCCCTGGAAGAAGGGGAATTATTCTCTGATTCAGAATCATCTGACGATCAGCCTAGGGGTTATGCTGAGTCTGGATCTGGCCCATGGGCTTCAGATGATACTGACAGACTTTTGGCTCACATTTTTGAAGTACTCTGTATCTCTCCTCCTGGCGTGGCCCCGCGGCAGCAGGGGGAGCTGTTTCATACTGTTAAGCCACGTTTGGAGTTTCCTGAACCAACTCACTTTAATAATCTGATTCTCAAGGAGTGGGAACGACCTAGCCGGCTTCCCGGGGTACCAAAGAGTTGGGATAGGAGGTATCCCTTTCCTGCTGAAATGGTTAAATGTTGGTCATGTCCTCCAGAGGTGGATGCACCAGTTCTGGGGTTGTCTAACATATCTGTCATGCATTCCCCTGACACTACTACACTGAGAGATGGAGAACACAGACGCATGGATCAGCTGGCTAGCCATGCCTTTGCCTGTGTTGGGACCACGCTCCGTGCGGTCTGTGCCTCTGCTATCACGGCTGTTGCTATTAAAAGCATGCTCAGGGGTCTCTTGGATGGGGCCCCTGATGATGCTGGTAGCGAAGAGTATAGAGCTTTTCTGCGTTGTGAGGAATTTGTTGCATATGTTCTCTCTGCCTTGGATGATACCATCAGAATGTGTGGCAGGGCATCTGTCTTGTTGGTGGCGATACGCCGCTTGTTCTGGTTGCGCCAGTGGGCAGCTGACAATACTGCCAAAAAGGCCCTCACTGGGTTTCCCTTCAAGGGGCTGCGCCTCTTTGGGGAACGTTTGGACTTGTTTGCTAAGGGTGGCAAATTACCTCAGCGTAGAAGGCAGCCCCGGTCCTTTCGGGGTTCAGGTGCCTTTTCTCCTTCCTTCAGGGGCTCCAGAATTGGACAAGGAGCTTCCTTCTGTCTTGTCCCCATCCATTCATCAGGCAGAGAATGCAGCTGGTGTGCCTGATGGTGTCCTGCTTCGAGGCGGTTCCATATGCTCAGTTCCACATGAGGCCTCTTCAGCTTCACCTCTTGTCAGTATGGGATCGGGACCCTGTGTCCTTGAATCAGACATTTGTCTTGTCCCTTCAGGTCAGGCGGTCTCTAGTGTGGTGGCTGGTCTCAGGGAACCTGCTGGGGGGCAGGACCTTTCTGGCCCCCTGCTGGGAGACTGTAACCATGGATGCCAGTCTGACAGGTTTGGGGGATTCTGGAAGTCCCTGAAATTCCAGGGTCAGTGGGGCCCATGCCTCTATCAACATTCTGGAATTGAGGGCAATCAGGTTGGTTCTCGCCCACTTAAATCCACACCTGAGGGGTCGGGATGTTCAGGTCCGCTCGGACATCCAGACGGCGGTTGCCTACATCAATCATCGGGGAGGGACCTGGAGCAAGAGGGCCCTCAAAAAAGTGTCCCTGATACTGTCCTGGGCGGAGGAAAATGTTCCCTGCATCTCAGCTGTGTACATCCCGGGGGTGGAGAATCTGGAGGCAGACTCCTTCAGCAGGGGGACCGCTCGTCTGGGAGAGTGATCCCTCAGCAGCAGGGTGTTTCGCTCCCTGTGCCACCACTGGGGTCAGCCAGATGTGGATCTGTTTGCATCCTGTCACAATCACAAGCTTCCAGTCTTTGTCTCTCTGTCCCAGGATCATCTGGCCTTGGCAGAGGATTCCCTGGCAATGTCTTGGACGAGGATCCAGCTCCTGTATGTGTTTCCCCCGTTTCCACTGCTGGGCAGGGTGCTGCGCAAGATAGTTCAGAAAGAGGTGCCAGCCATCTTGGTGGCCCCCTGTTGGCCAAGCAGACATTGTGCAGTTGGCAGTAGATCAGTACGTCCTGCCACAGGTTCCAGATCTGCTCAATCAGGGACACCTACGCCACCCCAATTTACAAATGCTGGCTTTGATGGCCTGGCTGTTGAAACCTCCATCTTGATGGAAAAAGGGTTGCCTGCCTCGGTGGTGAATACCATGATCAGGGGTAGGAAGAGGTCATCTTCTTCATCTATTACAGGGTTTGGCGTACTTACATTGACTGGTGCGAGTCCCACGCTCTTCCCTGTCGTGTTCTATCCCTAGGATTCTGGAGTTTCTCTAACATGGTTTGGATATGGGTCTCCAGCTCAGTACTCTGAAAGGCCATGTGTCTGCTTTGGCAATTTTTTTCCAAAGATCCTTTGCTCAGCATCCCCTGGTCAAGACCTTTTTCCAGGGAGTTACTCAAGTGCGTCCCCCACTTAAGCCTATGTTACCAGTCTGGGACTTGAACTTGGTCTTATCTGCCCTGCAGGGGTCTCCCTCTGAGCCCTTGCAAGGGGCTCCTTTGTCCATTCTCACGCTTAAGGTGGTCTTTTTTGTGGCTATCACTTCTGTTAGGCGTGTTTCTGAGTTGGCGGGGCCATCAAGCCTCCTTATTTTGACACCTGGACAAGGTTGTGTTTCGTTTTAAGCCAGATTTCCTGCCTAAGGTGGTTTTTGCATTTCATCTCAATTAGGACATTGTTTTGCCTTCTCTGTGTCCTAATCCTTTCCAGTAACCCTAAGGTAAGGGTTTTGCATTCTTTGGACGTAGTCAGAGACTGATGCTCTTTTTGTGCTTCCGTCTGGACCTAAGAAGGGTCTGGCTCCAGCTAAGTCCACTATCAGCAAGTGGATCCGTCAGGCTGTGTGATACAGGCCTACTCTGCTAAGGGGAAGGAGCCTCCCTTCTGCCTTACTGCTCATTCTACTTGTGCTATTGGTGCCTCTTGGGCTTTTCAGCACCAAGCTTCTGTTAAACAAGTTTTCAAGGCCGCTACTTGGTTCTGCAGGCGGCAGTGCTTTAAACTGTCTGCTGTTATTTTTGGGGATCCCACCCTACCTTACGGACACTGCTATTGGATGTCCCAAGTGTAAGGAATATCTTCTGGAACAGGACGTGCTGTATACTTAGAATAATACAATTCTGTGATTACTCACCTGTAGAATTGGTATTATATGTATACAGCACGTCCTGTTCCACCCCACCCTTGTTATCATTATCTTTAGTTACCTCTTTATGGTGATTGTTCTTATGTTCAAATTTTCATATAATGGTTATAGCTCTCCTGGTCTCTTGCTAACTGCTTTTCAATACTGGGGATTTTGTGGGAGGGGCCCCGTGGAGCCTCTTTTCTGTCTCTGCAGTCCAGCGCCATCTACTGGAGTATATCCCAAGTGTAAGGAATATCTTCTGGAACAGAACATGCTGTATACATATAATACCAATTCTACAGGTGAGTAATCACAGAATTGTATTTTTCCTCCTATAATTGCTTTTCCCCTTTATTGTGTATTGGTGTATTTTACATTAAAGTTTTGAATTTCACTCGCTTTAGGAGGGGGTGGAGCTAAAGCAGCAGAAAAAGACAGAAAGCTATCTTCTGCCAGCGCAGCAAGGATAGTTCCCTGCTTTATCCGCCACCTCTGGTTCTTTCTCGGCTAGGCTGGGTTCCTAGGACCGCCGCCGCGCCAGTTCTTTCTCCGGCTTGCCGGACTCCTCTTTCCAGTAAGTGGGGTCTTCTCTGGAAGATTTTCAGCTTAGACTGAGCACCTAGCACTGCCGATGCCGCCGGTTCTCCTCCGGCTTACTGCGCTTCTTCCTCCCCATGAGCGGAGGCGGCCGACGTCTCTGGGTGATTTTCAGCTAGGCTGAGCGTCTACCACCGCCAACACTGACGGTTATCCTGCGACGTACAGTTGTATCCTGGCTGGCTTCTTTCACTTGGCTCGACTCGGGGGCTGCTCCAGGGGGACTGCCAGTAGCAGGGCCACTTCCCAAGCTGTGGCTGCAGCCGGCTTCAACAGATTTAAAGCGGTTAGGTTTAAATATTATCTATACACAATGATCTGCCAGTATCAGCTCCAAATGGGCCCCAAAAGCAAGAGGCCGCACAAACCAAGATAATAAATGATTATATCTTTAATGTCCAAAGAGTACCAATCCAAAGTAACATAAACATATAATAATCACACACAACATCAAGACTAATTAAAAAACATGAATGACACTGCCCTAAAAGACTGACCTAAATGACTCTCCCTAAAAAATATTGCACTATGCCCAAATCAATGCAAAACAATTGTATTGCTACGTAATAGGTTACTACATGACTACTAAAGTGTATAAAAGTGCTTATCAAAAATCACAAAAGACAACAATTACAAAAAACTAATTAATATACTGTGCAATATCTGCTAGTATCTATATAAAGTGCAGGAGTGCTTAATTAATGGTATGTGCAAACAAATACATTGTTAAATGAAATCAGTGCAATGCAGAGCAATACAATCATAATATTAAACCAAATAAGTTAAATAGGGCATAGAAAAATATAAGATTTATATCACCATGATTATCAGGAGTCCAGGTCAACCATGTATAGGGCTAAAACCGCATCGACTCGTTGCGTGAGCGTAGACCCGCCCACTTCCTCAGGATGCCAGTTTCCCCCTCACTCCTTTTAAATGCGCTGCCGGGCATGACACGCGAATCACAGGTGGCTGGAGCGCACGCGCCCACACGCTGCCCCATCCGCACTCCGGAACCGGAAATGCGAAGAGGTGACGCGAGAACGCCGCGCCCCCACCAACCTGGAACGCAAACGTCGACGGGGGACCCACCCAGCGCGCGAGCAGCCCCGCGACTCGCACTCGGGCGCCATCCCCTGCAGTAGGAGGTGTCCGAGCGCGAGACCCAGCGCTCACGCGCCAGGCGGGTCCATGTTCTCCCGCAGCTTCACTAAGGAAGTATGTATTAAATACTACGGGCATAGCCGCCCAGTGCACAGAAAAACAGAGAGGGGTTAGAAACCTGCCCATAAAAATATAATTGTACTATCAATTAGACTCCCCTACTGCTACACATGGTACTAATATATGAATATATTTACAAATGGAAAAAATATAAAAATCTATATAGCTATGTAAGTAATAGAAAACGAAGGAGTAAATTATAACACTAACTAATAAGTGTCTATTCAAGTAAGTATCATATCAATTGACCATATTATCTCAAGGTGACATGTATATTTGAGATTTCTAATAACGGATCAATCATATGCCAAGAAACTCATACAAGAAGGCTCAATTTAGTTGCTAGAAGTATCCCATCGCTGGATATGGTGGCAATACCTTTCTTATTGCTTGACGCGGCTCCAGCTCACTATATGGACTTTGACTATGATGCCGGTATCCATCTATCATACCCGTCCTAAAAAAGAAGAAAATGTGAATTCTTCATTTATACCAATAGGTGCCCGTGTATTCAGATTATAGATCCAGTCCAGCTCTCTCTGTTGTAATCTTCTTTTTAGGTTTCCTCCCCTGCCCCCCAAGGAGACCTTCTCAATGAAAGTTAACCTCATGCCCTCCAGGCTGCCATTATGTCTAGACAAGAAGTGTGCTGCCACAGGAGTTAATAATTTACCAGCTTCCTTGTCCCTCTTCGAGAGTTTTATGTTGGACAAGTGTCCCTGTATGCGTACTTTGGCGGCATTTTTTGTCTCACCAACATATTGTTGGGGACAGGAGCATTGCAATAGATAGATGACACCTTCGGTACGACAATTCATATGTTGTTTAATTTGGTACTTTTTCGGGGAATTCAATCCCTCAAATGAATCACAAGTGACCACATATTGGCAGATATTACATTTGCCACATGGCCTACTAGAGCCGCATCTTGGGTTGGCATTAAGCCACATTCTTGGACGCGTAAAATGGCTCTTACAGAGGCGATCACGTAGATTAGGCGCACGTCTGTGAGTCATTAATGGTCCCATTCTGACCCATCTAGAAAGATACGGGTCTGTCTGTAATATAGGCCAATGTTTCCTAAAGATAGATTGTAAGGATGACCAATCATTGAAATTCGTAATGAATCTTACCTCATCCTTTTGTGCCCGTCTTTTGTAATGTAATAAATCCTCTCTGGGTGTATTATCTACTCTTTTGATCGCGTCATTAATCACCCCCATCGGATAGCCGCGCTGTTTAAATCGTTCCTGACGGTCTCTTCTTTCCGCCTTATAATCCGATGCCTCTGAGCAGTTCCTCTTCGCTCTGAGGAATTGACCTATGGGTATTCCTCTTTTCAGGTTTTTTGGATGTGCACTAGTATAATGTAGAAGGCTGTTTGTTGCTGTAGCCTTTCTAAACAACTTGGTTTGTATGTTTCCATCCTCGGTCAAGGTCAAGTCCAGAAAAGTAGCCTGGTGGGGGGAGATTGTATGGGTCAGAAAGATGTTATAATTATTAGCATTTAGGCTTGCGATAAAGGCATTGCCCCGATCCAATGGACCACTCCACAAGATTAAAATATCATCGATAAACCGATACCATCCGAAGATGTATCGGTGAAATTCGTCCATATTTTCTGCCCATACAATCTCCCGCTCCCACCAGCCCAGAAACAGATTGGCCACCGAGGGAGCACAACGGGCTCCCATGGCGACCCCTCGGATCTGCCTATAGTATCCAAAATCAAAAATAAATGTGTTATGGTTTAAGACGAAATCCAACAGCTCTAGCAAAAAAATGTGCAAATTCCTCTTCTCTACAGATTCCATATCTAAAAAGTATTTAACCACACGCATGGCCATAGAATGTGAATTATTAGTATAAAGGGATTCCACATCGCAGACAATCAAAAAGGTCCCTTGTGGGACTGTTACAGAATTTAGTCGGTTGAGAATACCTGTGGAATCCCTAATGTAAGAGCCTAAGGCCACTACGTGTGGCTGCAGAAAAGAATCTATGAACGATCAAGCATGTTCCGTTAGACTCCCAACCCCGGACACAATGGGACAGCCTGGTGGATTTGTGGCATTTTTATGGATCTTTGGGAGGACGTAAAATGTTGGAACACGAGGGTAGTCCACCCTTAAAAAAATCATATTGGGAGCAGTTAATGGACCCTTCTGACAAGCCCTTTTGTAACAGATTGTCAAATTCCTGTTTATATTGGGCCATGGGATTATTGGGCAACTTCTGATAGGTGTTACTGTCCCTTAGTTGGCGTAGAATTTCCTTCTGGTAGTAATCCCTAGTAAGGATCACTATGTTGCCCCCTTTGTCTGCCTCCTTAATAATGAGGTCCTCCCTATCTTGGAGAGACCGCAATGCTTCCCATTCCGCCTTAGTTAAATTATTTTGTCGTTTGTTAGGTGTCAATTCAAGAATATCCTTACTCACAAGATTGTAGAACATCTGTATGGCTTGATTGTTGGTCCATGAGGGTGTGAACGTAGATGGTCTGCGAAGCATCTGCGTTGTGGATTGAGCCGGGTCCTGTTCTCCCAGTAGGCCCAATAGGTCATCCAGGATCAGACCCTCTGTTTCACCCCAATTGGGGTCCAATATTTCATGTCCTGGGTTAAAAAAAGTGATAAGCGCCTGCAGAACAAAAAAAGATCTTTTGTGACACTAAACTTATTGATGGTATTAGTAGGTGAGAAACTTAAACCTTTTTGAAGAACAGTTCTTTGTAATTCAGTGATAGGGGTATCCGAGAGATTGATGACCTCCAGTTTTGTACTCATCTGTTTTTGTTCCACTGTTTCCGTTGGTATGTCGCCATTCCCCTGTTTTCCCCCCTGGGCCTCAGGCGCCTGTGATCTCCCCTGTTGGAATCTCTTGGGCTTCTTTCTTTTCTCTTTGCCCCTTTGGAGCTGATACTGGCAGCTCATTGTGTATAGATACTGTTAGATTGACACTTTGTGTCAAGGTCCCCTCTAGGCCAGCACCCAATCAATTATTTGTGGCAGTGCAGAACTCGTTTGTGTTTTTGATTAGTATCCAGTTTTATACCGCTTGGTGTAGTTGAGTTTGCTGCAGGCAACATCATGGACTTCGATGGAGTGGAGAGTGCGTGGGCACAGCACTTGTTAGAACTTAAGAACACAGACTCCATATCTTTTGGAGTGGCCCCTAGCAGAGACATAAAATTTCAAACTATTGTCAAATCTATTAAACAAGCTAGGCGCAACTATCTTAGCTGTGGTGGAACATCAGCAGCCTAGAAATATACAGAGACCAGAAAATTATTCCACGTGGATTAAGAGTACAAATCTTTCCAGCGTGGGAGGTCTCGGATGAATTTAGAAAGGAATGGGAAACCCATTTAACTAATTGCTCTATGGCGTTGATAGATATGCTCATCAAGGAAGACAAAACACTACTCCTAGGGATAAAAAATGATCTTCAAGGGTTATATGCCCAGCTTGAGACATTAGCATCATAGGACTCAGTACAACAATTTAATGACACAATAAAAAAAGATATGGATAGATATGAGACAGAAGTGAGGGCTAACAAGAAACGTAAACTTGACAGGGACCGCTGGGATATGTCCAATAACCGCATTTACGAGTGGAAACATCATGGGAACAGGCGCTCTCGGAGTTATAAATATCATTCCCAAAATAGGAATGATAATCATGAATCATCCCCGAGTCCTCAGAGATCATTTGGCTCCTCCTACCCCAGGGAGAGAGACTCTCTGTCCAGTCACACCTCTGAATTATCAGTGGAAGGTCGTTTTTTAGAGCTAGGACAAGAAGGGGAAGAACTAGGAGGGGGAGTAGGGGCAAAGACAAAAAGAAAGAAGTCCACGAGATTCCAACAGGGGAGATCACAGGCGCCTGAGGCCCAGGGGGGAAAGCAGGGGAATGGCGACATACCAACGGAAACAGTGGAACAAAAACAGATGAGTACAAAACTGGAGGTCATCGATCTCTCGGATATCGCTATCACTGAGTTACAAAGAACTGTTCTTCAAAAAGGTTTACGTTTCTCACCTACTAATACCATCAATAAGTTTAGTGTCACAAAAGATCTTTTTTTGTTCTGCAGGTGCTTATCACTTTTTTTAACCCAGGACATGAAATATTGGACCCCAATTGGGGTGAAACAGAGGGTCTGATCCTTGATGACCTATTGGGCCTACTGGAAGAACAGGACCCGGCTCAATCCACAACGCAGATGCTTCGCAGACCATCTACGTTCACACCCTCATGGACCAACAATCAAGCCATACAGATGTTCTACAATCTTGTGAGTAAGGATATTCTTGAATTGACACCTAACAAACGACAAAATAATTTAACTAAGGCGGAATGGGAAGCATTGCGGTCTCTCCAAGATAGGGAGGACCTCATTATTAAGGAGGCAGACAAAGGGGGCAACATAGTGATCCTTACTAGGGATTAGTACCAGAAGGAAATTCTACGCCAACTAAGGGACAGTAACACCTATCAGAAGTTGCCCAATAATCCCATGGCCCAATATAAACAGGAATTTGACAATCTGTTACAAAAGGGCTTGTCACAAGGGTCCATTAACTGCTCCCAATATGATTTTTTTAAGGGTGGACTACCCTCGTGTTCCAACATTTTACGTCCTCCCAAAGATCCATAAAAATGCCACAAATCCACCAGGCTGTCCCATTGTGTCCGGGGTTGGGAGTCTAACGGAACATGCTTGATCGTTCATAGATTCTTTTCTGCAGCCACACGTAGTGGCCTTAGACTCTTACATTAGGGATTCCACAGGTATTCTCAACCGACTAAATTCTGTAACAGTCCCACAAGGGACCTTTTTGATTATCTGCGATGTGGAATCCCTTTATACTAATAATTCACATTCTATGGCCATGCGTGTGGTTAAATACTTTTTAGATATGGAATCTGTAGAGAAGAGGAATTTGCACATTTTTTTGCTAGAGCTGTTGGATTTCGTCTTAAACCATAACACATTTATTTTTGATTTTGGATACTATAGGCAGATCCGAGGGGTCGCCATGGGAGCCCATTGTGCTCCCTCGGTGGCCAATCTGTTTCTGGGCTGGTGGGAGCGGGAGATTGTATGGGCAGAAAATATGGACGAATTTCACTGATACATCCTCGGATGGTATCGGTTTATCGATGATATTTTAATCTTGTGGAGTGGTCCATTGGATCGGGGCAATGCCTTTATTGCAAGCCTAAATGCTATTAATTATAACATCTTTCTGACCCATACAATCTCCCCCCACCAGGCTACTTTTCTGGACTTGACCATGACAGAGGATGGAAACATACAAACCAAGTTGTTTAGAAAAGCTACAGCAACAAACAGCCTTCTACATTATACTAGTGCACATCCAAAAAACCTGAAAAGAGGAATACCCATAGGTCAATCCCTCAGAGCGAAGAGAAACTGCTCAGAGGCATCGGATTATAAGGCGGAAAGAAGAGACCTTCAGGAACGATTTAAAACCGCGGCTATCCGATGGGGGTGATTAAGAACGCGATCAAAAGAGTGGATAATACACCCAGAGAGGATTTATTACATTACAAAAAAAGGGCACAAAAGGATGAGGTAAGATTCATTACGAATTTCAATAATGATTGGTCATCCTTACAATCTATCTTTAGGAAACATTGGCCTATATTACAGACAGACCCGTATCTTTCTAGATGGGTCAGAATGGGGCCATTAATGACTCCCAGACGTGCACCTAATCTACGTGATCGCCTCTGTAAGAGCCATTTTACGCGTCCAAGAATGTGGCTTAATGCCAACCCAAGATGCGGCTCTAGTAGGCCATGTGGCAAGTGTAATATCTGCCAATATGTGGTCACTTGTGATACATTTGAGGGATTGAATTCCCCGAAAAAGTACCAAATTAAACAACATATTGTCACGGTCAGCTTACCTGTGCCGCGTTCCAGCGGTGTCCCTGTCGCCCCGCCATCCAGGCGCCGGGCGCGCCCCCTCCTTCTCCTTCTGCCGGCGTATCCGGCATCAGCACACCCGCGCACCCGCGCGAGCACGTTCCCTCTATGCCCTCCGGCGGCGCTGCTCTCAGCGCGGCCGCCGGAGGAAGTGAATAAATTGATTCAGAGGGGCACGCCCCCTTTTCAGTTAAAGGGCCGATGAGCCCAGCTGGGCAGCACGCCCTCGGTTGTGTTTTGGGCCAATGAGCCCAATAGGGGTTGCTGGGCTGTACGCCCTATGTCCAATCAGGTGCTGGGTCTTGTGAACACCAATCACACACCCAGCCCTAATCATATCCGTTCCCTATAAAGGTTTACCCCACCAGTTGCTCAGTGCCTGTGATAGCGCCTAGACCCTTGTAGTTGTTCATTCCTGATATCGATCTCCACTCCTGTTGCCGACCCTTGCTTGTTTGACCTTCCTCGATCTCCATTCCAGTTGCCGACCTTTGCCTGTTTGACCATCCTCGATCTCCACTCCTGTTGCCGACCTTTGCCTGTTTGACCATCCTCGATCTCCACTCCTGTTGCCGACCCTTGCTTGCCTTTGACCATCCTCTATCTCCATTCCAGTTGCCGACCCTTGCCTGTCCTTGGACTCATATACTGGCTACCCGATTCCACTTCCAGCCGCGGACTCTCCAGTCCTCTGTACCGTAAGATTTCATCCTTTGAGCCATAAAGTCCTGGGGGCAACCGATCCCGAGCAGGCGTGTTCTGCGTCTCGGCAAGCGGGGGCTCCTATAGGTGAAGCTGGCTGCGGAGATTGGGGGTTGAGGTCCTTACCAAGAGAGCTGGAGTTGTCCAAGTGGTAAATTGTGGTTCCTGGAGCGTGATAACTATGAATTGTCGTACGGAAGGTGTCATTTACATGTTATTAACATTAACATATTATTAACCCCTGTGGCGGCACACTTCTTGTCTAGACATAATGGCAGCCCGGAGGGCATGGGGTTAACTTTCATTGAGAAGGTCTCCTTGGGGGGCAGGGGAGGAAACCTAAAAAGAAGATTACAACAGAGAGAGCTGGAGTGGATCTATAATCTGAATACACGGGCACCTATTGGTATAAATGAAGAATTCACGTTTTCTTCCTTTTTAGGACGGGTGTGATAGATGGATACCGGCATCATAGTCAAAGTCCATATAGTGAGCTGGAGCCGCGTCAAGCAATAAGAAGGGTATTGCCACCATATCTAGCGATGGGATACTTCTAGCAACTAAATTGAGCCTTCTTGTATGAGTTTCTTGGCATATGATCTATCCGTTATTAGAAATCTCAAATATACATGTCACCTTGAGATAATATGGTCAATTGATATGATACTTACTTGAATAGACACTTATTAGTTAGTGTTATAATTTACTCCTTCGTTTTCTATTACTTACATAGCTATATAGATTTTTATATTTTTTCCATTTGTAAATATATTCATATATTAGTTCCATGTGTAGCAGTAGGGTAGTCTAATGGATAGTACAATTATATTTTTATGGGCAGGTTTCTAACCCCTCTCTGTTTTTCTGTGCGCTGGACGGCTATGCCCGTAGTATTTATTACATCCTTCCTTAGTGTAGCTGTGGGAGACGCTGGACCCGCCTGGCGCGTGCGTGCTGGGTCTCACGCTCGCGCCCGGACGCCTCCTACTGCAGGGGATGGCGCCCGGGTGCGAGTCGCGGGGCTGCACGCGCTGGGTGCATCCACCGTCGACGTTTGCGTTCCAGGTTGGTGGGGGCGCGGCGTGCTCGTGTCACCTCTTCGCATTTCCGGTTCCGGAGTGCGGATGGGGCAGCGTGTGGGCACGTGCGCTCCAGCCACCTGTGATTCGCGTGTCATGCCTGGCAGCGCATTTAAAAGGAGTGAGGAGGGAAACTGGTGACTAACTGGCATCCTGAGGAAGTGGGCGGGTCTACGCCCACGCAACGAGTCGATGCGGTTTTAGCCCTATACATGGTTGACCCGGACTCCTGATAATCATGGTGATATAAATCTTATATTTTTCTATGCCCTATTTAACTTATTTGGTTTAATATTATGATTGTATTGCTCTGCATTGCACTGATTTCATTTAATAATGTATGTGTTTGCACATACCATTAATTAAGCACTCCTGCACTTTATATAGATACTAGCAGATATTGCACAGTATATTAATTCGTTTTTTTGATAAGCACTTTTATACACTTTAGTAGTCATGTAGTAACCTATTACGTAGCAATACAATTGTTTTGCATTGATTTGGGCATAGTGCAATATTTTTTAGGGAGAGTCATTTAGGTCAGTCTTTTAGTCTTTATCTTGGTTTGTGCGCCCTTTTTTGCTTTTGGGGCCCATTTGGAGCTGATACTGGCAGCTCATTGTGTATAGATACTGTTAGATTGACACTTTGTGTCAAGGTCTCCTCTAGGCCAGCACCCAATCATTCATTTGTGGCAGTGCAGAACTCGTTTGTGTTTAATTTTTGATAGGTTTAAATATTATTTTTTAATGTTTTTGTTGTTTTTATTTATAAGCCTTATTAATGATATTACTATTATTGATGATGATATTGATATTTTATCAATGCTTTCTTATTCATTTTGTCTTGTAGATTATGGAATTAGGAAAGCAATGATTGGTGTACTTCACCGCTAAGGTCTCAGACTAGTCACTTGTGACTATCGAGGACCTGTTATACTCTTTGGTCTTAGACCGTATGGTTTTCACCATGACAGAGGCATGCGGATGGGTAAGCGGATCTGGTCTTTTAGTAGACAGGCTCACCCCAGGTACAGTATGCATGCAAGTGGCACTGGACAAGGACAGCACTATTAATAGTTGCTATATATATATATATATCAGATGTCTCTTCCAGCAAGGGTTCTGACCCTCAGACCCTAGGGATCCTTTGGTAGCTCAGGGTTGGCTCGGCTAGAGAGTCATTCTAATCCATCAGCTTCAAAGAAAAGGAAGCATTTTATTTCCACTGATGTGGAAAAGGATATATTCTCAGTGTGCCACACACCCCTCTTCCCCTTTAATTCTTACGATCGGGTTACTCCACCAGCAGGTGGCGACGTTGCAGGGAGAAGTCTTGAAAACGAGCCCCTTCCGGCCTATATATACCTGGGACCTCCCACTTAACACCAGTTTTTTCTCTCTGCATGAAGCGACAAGACAGAAGAAAGAAGTCTTCTGCTTGCAGGTAGCTGGGGTCAAACCCGGCATCCCCTTTTGGTCTATTCCTGCCCAGTTCTATTGTGTTGTTTATGCCTAGTTAAACGGAAGCCTCCCAGCGTAGGCTGCTGGCTGGGCAAAGGTAGATGGCTCTTTAGGTGCCTAGGAGCTTATCTCCTCCGCTCGACCCCACTTGTGGGGCAATGCGGCTATCCGGCATGGTGATCCGGATTTGGGATGCCCCTGTCCCGATGTTCCCTTTAGGTCACCTTCTTCCGCTCGGTCCCTTCTCCCTTAGCTAAATGGGGGGGTGCGTGTTGCATGAGGTGCTTTACTTAATGTTATTTGTGGAAGTGCCTTGGCAGGTGTCAGCGCTGCGGTGGCGGCGCGTGGCTTGGGCTGCTGGGGCCTTTATTTGTGTTTGCACTTTTAAATCTCCCTCTTTTTTGATTGCGGTCTTGCCATTGGGCGAGCCGCGTCACTGGGGGGCGGGGCCTCGCTCAGTGAACAAGGGGGCATGGCCGGGGCGTGCTGTGTCCGGGCCCGCCCTTCACTTCCCCTGTCTCATTAGAGACAGGTGTGCTGCAGCCGGTGGGGGAAGAGGACGCGTCCAGTGCGGCTGTTGCGCACGTGGGGCCGTCCTTGTACTGTGTATTGCCTGCCATGTATAGCGTTTTTTCCTGGGGCACTTCTGCTTATGTATTTGGGGATGTTTGTGTATGTGTGGTTATATGTATGTATATTTATGTGTATATATATATATATATATATATATATATATATATATATATTTATTTATGCAGGTATATATTTTTTTTTATATATTTTTATTGATGCACTCTCTGGCTTTGCCTTGAAATAGCATGTGTCATGTATATTTTATTCAGGATGTTTTAAACTATTCATATATGTTTGCCTTGTTGGTTATGTATGAATGTGGTGCATTCTGGCTGGGGGACTGACTGTGGTCTCTTTTCCCCCACAGATTCTGGGATCCCCTCACTGCAGTGGCTCTCCCGGTCTGTTATACCTGGCTAGTCTTAGTCTCTAAATTGGGATTTCCCTAGGCTTCCGGGACTTTAATTACAAAGGGGCATCCCGGGTTGCTTAACCCTTTAACTGCCAGCCTACCTGGAGTTTTTGTCACCCTTTGTTGCCAGACCATTTTGCACTATTTTGCGCTCCCCATGTTCAACTGTGATTTTTGAAGGGATTTCCCAGGAAAGTGATATATTGTTTTTTCCAGCAGAGCCTGGGCGTTAACATGAAATGTCTTGTTTGTCATTTTCTAAGTGTATTCTCAATATTTTTGGGTGAAAATTGTACAACAAAATAAAAAAAAAACTATTTTTTACAATTTGTAGTGTTTTTTTGTAACAAAAAATGTAAGTTTGTCAATAAAATCTTATTGCGTGTGAAACCCCAATTTCTCCCGGTTACAGCGGTACCACATATGTATAGGTAGACACCCTTTCCTGCCCAGGAAACTCCCCCAAACTGAAACCGAGCTTTAGGAGATTTTGAGATAAAAATACAACTATGCTATGCAATATGCGCACCTTGCAGTTTTTCAAGAAAAACAACCCTTTACATTTGAAATACCCCCCACAAACTATATATTCCCTAGAAGTACACACCTCAGGCTTTCTAGGCGTACCAGGCTTGTTGACATGGGTGCAGTTTTCTGAAAGTAATCCCTCAATGTATTCTTTGGTTGCACAGGGTTTCCTTAAAAATGAATAAAAAAGCAGAATCAAAACCACATTTTCCTAAAAAAAACTATATGCAAACCAGAAATTCTGAAAAAGCAACATCCCCCAAACAGAACGATACCCAACATGCATAGGTTCTGTCAAGGAAAGAGTTGCCAAACACACCAAAGTAAAGCATGCGCATAGCGGTAGTTTTACTTCAAAATTTCAGCTCTGCAGACAAAGTGCGCACCTTGTGCTTTTTCTACCAAAACAACCCTTTACATTTGGAATATCCCCGATAAACCATATATTCCCTGAAAGTATACATGTTAAGCTTTCTAAGCATACACAGCTTGTTATAGTGGGATCATCTTTCTGGAAGTAATATCTCGAAGAATTCTTAGGTTGCACAGGGTTTCACAAAAAAATGTATAAAAAAGCAGAATAAAAAACACCTTTTTCCTAAAATATCAATATGCAAATAAGAAAAAACAAGGTAAATCTGAAAGCGCAAGGTCCCCCGAGCAGAACAATACCCAACATGCATAGGTACCTGTAACCTTTTAACTGCCAGCCTACTTGAGATTTTGTCACCCGCTGCTGACAGGATATTTTTCACCATTTTGCGTGATGTTTAACTGTGATTTTTGCAGAAATTTCCAAGAAAATGGCATATTTTCTTTTTGTGGCAGAGTTTAGGCTTTAACCTGAAATGTCTTGTTTGTATTTTTTCTACTTTTTTTATATATTGTTAAGTAAATAAGTAAAAAAAATAAAAAAAAATATATATTTTTTAAATTGTCTCCTTTTTTTTAACAAAAACATTTATTTTATTAAAGAAAACCATATTGCATGTGAAAGCCCCATTTCTCCCGATTACAATGATACCACATATGTATCGGTAGCCCCCCGTTCCTGTCCAGGTGATCCCATAAACTGAAAAGAGCACTTTATAACATTTACAAATAAAATACAACTACTATCCACATAATAAAGGGTTAAATAAAAAAAAATTGGGGCGGGGTCCCCTTGCACAGGGGGGGGGGGGGGCACCATTTCTTGGGGGAATTTTAAGGTTTTTTTGGGGAGGTCTCGGGTTAATGACAAGTCACCCACTAGCCGCAGGTGACTTGCCAGACCCAGAGCCTTGTGAACTGGTATAGGGGTCTCGTAGATCCCTTACCAGTTCACAAAGGGTTAAAAGTTAAAAAAAACACACACACAGAGACACACTTTAAAAATAACTTTATTAAAAAATACTTTTTTTAATTATTTTTTTTTAATACTTACCTCCCATCAATCCCTGTGTCCCACGCTAATCAGGCTTCTGCTCTCCTGCTGCTGCTGGAAGCCTTTTATACCTACTGGGTTACAGGTAGCAAAGGGTTAATTAAAAAAAAAAATGACATAGGGTCCCCCCTCGAAGGGAGGGGGACCCCATTTTTTTTTTGGATTTTTAAGGGTTAAAACCCTAAAAAATAAAAAAAAAATGGCGTGAGGTCCCCCTACCCAGCGTAACCAGCCTGTGACCAGCTATGGGGGCTTGTAGAACAGGGCGCAGGGGCCAGCTTTAGTGGCCCCTGGCCCTGCGGCTACAAGCCGTCATAGCCTAGGGCCACGGCTCTTCTGCCCCCCCCCTGGGCTTTGGGGAGGCAGGTAATTTGGGGGGCCAGGGGTTAATGGCAAGTCACCCACTTGCGCAGGTGACTTGCCAGACCCCCGAGCCCTGTGAACTGGTATAAGGGGTCACATGGACCCCTTACCAGTTCACAAAGGGTTAAAAGTTAAAAAAAAGACAGACACACTTTTTAAAAATATCTTTATTAAAAAAAAATAAACTTTTTTTAATATTTTTTTTTAATACTTACCTCCCATCCATCCCTGTGTCCCACGCTGATCACTTAGGCTTCTGCTCTCCTGCTGCTGCTGGAAGCCTTTTATACCTACTGGGTTACAAGTAGCAAATGGTTAATTAAAAAAAAAAATGACATAGGGTCCCCCCTCGAAGGGAGGGGGACCCCATTTTTTTTTGGGATTTTTAAGGGTTAAAACCCTTAAAAATCCCCAAAAAAATGGCGTGAGGTCCCCCCTACCCAGCGTAACCAGCCTGTGACCAGCTATGGGGGCTTGTAGAACAGGGCGCAGGGGCCAGCTTTATCCCCCCCAACCTAGTCCGGACCCCGTGTGACATTGTCAAAAATGGGGATTCGCATTCCGGGGTGCATGCGCGGTTGGCCAACCTCGAGAAAATAATTTCCGCTTCAGTGGCTCAGAAGGCTACGGCAAAGCGGAAGCACCTTTCTCCGGCAGTGCCTGCTTCGAAGGGTGAGGTACCTGAATTTTTGGATTGGTCCGATTGTCCCCCTGTTGAGGAGGGGGAACTCCTTGAGGAGTCGGATGAGCCTGCAGACCAGCTATTGTTTGACACTGCTGGTGATCAGGCTGTGGGGGTGTCCATTGACACTCCTTCCATTTTGGCTCAAATGTTTAAAGTTTTGGCCTTGGACCCGCCTGCGGTGGTCCCTCTGCCAAAGGGTGAGTTGTTTGACGTACCCCAGCCGCGTTTGGTGTTTCCCAGGCAACAGCACTTTGAGAGGGTTGTCCTTAAGGAATGGGAACAACCCGCGCGCCTGGTGGGAACTCCTCCTAATTGGGATAAGCGTTATCCCTTTCCGGAGGACTTGGTGAAGCTTTGGTCAGTGCCCCCGACGTCGATACCCCGGTGTTAGGGTTGACTGGCTCGGCTGCGTTGCACTTTTCTGGCACCACTACCATTAAGGATGGTGAGGATCGTCTGGTTGATCAATTGGCTCGCCATGGTTTTATCAGTGCCGGGTCGACACTACGGCCTATTTGTGCTTCGGCGCTTCTTCTGCTGGCAGTTAGATCCATTATTAGGGATCTGCGAGCAGATCTTGATCCCGCTTGTGATATGTTTAGTTCTCTCAAGCAGTGTGAGTCGTTTGTTTCTTTTGTCCTGACTGCTCAGGACGATGCTCTTGCGACGAGTAGCAGGACAGCGGCATTGCTGGTGGCTATTCGTTGGTCTATATGGCTGCGCCAGTGGACGGCGGACCTTAACTCTAAAAGGGCGCTTACAGCGCTACCCTTCTTAGGTTTACGCCTTTTTGGCGAGAAATTGGATGCTGTTACCAAGGATGGTAAGTTGCCTCAATTCAAGAAGCCTTGTCGCTCCTTTCGGGGTGCGAGTTCCTTTAGTCCCTCCTTTCGAGGAGCCAGAGCGGGCAGAGGGGCTTCCCTTCCCATTACCGGGGGTGTAGGTTGGTCCCTGGGAAGAGGTCGTGGCCGTCCCGGTCAGTCCTGGGGCGCCAAGCCCAAACCTACTGCTAAGCCCGCTCAGCAATGAGGGGCTGCCCTCACCCGTGCGGGTGGGGGGACGATGGCGACACTTCTCCCTGGTTTAAGGCCGCGAGATTCCGGACACATGGATCTGGGAGGGGGTGTCGCCCAGTTACAAACTGGAGTTCGAGTCTCGCCTGGAAATGGCGGGCATCCGGCCGGTGCCGCGCTTAGAGGTGGGCCTCGGTTTTTGCTCCATTCTCTTCGCAGCCCCCAAGAAGGACGGGTCGGCTTGCCCCGTCCTGCATCTGAAGTTTTTCAACCTTCCCAGGTCCTCCCCTGCTCCGGCCAGGGTGGTGTCCTTTCTGGGAATGCGGTCGGATTCCGGTCAACACAGGGTGTTTCTCACTCAGTCCAAAATTTGTCTGATTCAGGAGTTGGCTTGGGTCCTTCTTGCCAACCCTCGGCCGTCTGTTCTGGAGCTGAGAGCCTTCCGTCTGATTCTTTTGTCTCATCAGGGTCTGGGCCTTCTGGTTCAGCTTCGCTCGGACAATCAAACAGCGGTTGCTTACATCAGTCATCAGGGAGGGACTTGCAGTCTGGGTGCCCTCAGAGTGGTGTCCCTGATCCTGACCTGGGCGAAGGCACATGTTCCTTGTCTCTCGGCAGTCTGCAGTCCGCTCCGGTGGGGGACACCGGAGGTGGTCCTGTTTCCTTTCGTCACAACTGCAGGCTCCCGATCTTTGTGTCGCTCTCCCAGGATCCTCTGGCTCTGGCGGCGGAAGCCATATCCCTGAGCTGGGGGGACCCGGGGTTTCTGTACCTGTTTCCTCCGATACCCATGCTAGGCTGGGTGGTACGGAAGCTGGTTCTGGAAAGGGTGTCTGCCATTCTCGTGGCCCAAAGATGGCCAAGATGAATATGGTGCGCAGACATCGTTTGGCTGACAGTGAATCAGCTCATTCTGCCTCTTCGGCCCGATCTGCTCACTCAGGGTCGGCTGTCTTACCCCAGTTTACCAACGCTGGTTTTGATGGCTTGGCCGCTGAGACCTCCATCTTGAAGGAGGAGGGTCTTTCTGACTCGGTTATTAAGACTGATCGGTGCCCGAAAGAGGTCTTCTTCTATCACCTACTATAGGACTTGGAAAGCCTATATCGCTTGGTGTGAGGTTAGGTCCTTGCCTTGTAGGGTCTTTTCGGTCTCCAGGATTCTGGAGTATTTACAATCGGGGCTGGACTCCGGTCTTCAGCTGAGTACTTTGAAAAGGCAGGTTTCTGCCTTATCTATCTTTTTTCAGAAGCGGACTGGACTCCGGTCTTCAGCTGAGTACTTTGAAAAGGCAGGTTTCTGCCTTATCTATCTTTTTTCAGAAGCGTTTTGCGCTTCATCCTTTAGTTAAAACTTTTTTCCAGGGGGTTATGCATGTGCGGCCTCCCAGGAAACCATTACTCCCTGTTTGGGACTTGAATTTGTTTTTTTCTGCTCTTCAGGCTCCTCCCTTTGAGCCTTTGCAAGATATTGCTTTGTCTACCATGACTCAGAAGATTGTCTTCTTGGTAGCTATCACTTCGGTTCGGCGTGTCTCGGAGTTGGCGGCCTTGTCTATTCAGGCGCCCTACTTTGAGAGGCATCAGGACAAAGTGGTCTTTCGGTTCAAACCGGACTTTCTTCCTAAGGTTGTTTCTGCTTTTCATTTGAATCAGGATATTGTTCTTCCCTGTGTCCTAAGCCTAAGAATGACGAGGAGAGGGTTTTGCATTGTTTGGATGTAGTACGCTGTGTTAAGTACTATTTGATTATTACTTCTCCTTTTTGTAAAACTGATGCCTTTTTTGTTGTGCCCTGTGGGCCTAGGAAGGGTTTGGCGCCGGCCATATCTTCCATTAGCAAATGGATACGTCAGGCCATTATTGAGGCCTATTCTGCTAAGGGGAAAGTTCCCCCTTTTCGTATCACTGCTCATTCTACTCGCGCCGTTGGAGCGTCTTGGGCTTTTCAGCACCAAGCTTCTGTTGAACAAGTTTGTAAGGCCGCTACTTGGTCTTCTGTTCATACTTTTTCTAAGTTTTACAAGGTTGATGTGTGGGCCTCAGCGGATGCTGTGTTTGGCCGCAAAGTTCTGCAGACTGCAGTCATTTAAGTTATGCTTCACTTTGCCTTCGGATACCCATCCCTTGTGGACACTGCTTTTGGATGTCCCGATCGTAAGAATTAAAGGGGAAGCGGGGTGTGTGGCACACTGAGAATAATACTATTTTGTGAGTACTCACCTGAAAAATGGATATTGTCAGTGTGCCACACACCCCGCTTCACCCGCCCTTTTTGGTATCCTGGATCCTTTATATGGTGAAGCTTTTCTTTATTTTGAGGTTACCATTGGATTTCCTGGTACCTTGTCTTTCTGCTTTTTAAATCACTGGTGTTAAAGCGGACCTTCACTCTGAATAAGAGTCTATCTTATATGTTTCCCACACCCTGTACATACAGATTGGCCACATTAAAAATCATCCTACCTGCATCTACTGCATGTTACGAGCCTTTAAACATCCAAGATGGCGGCTTATGGAAGCCGCCATCTTAACAGGCAGCCTGCAAACAGGAAGTGCCCCCTGACTGTGCTGCTCTGCATTCTGGGACTGCTGACCATTACCTGACCCCAGCTCTGCTCTGTCTGAGCAAAGCACAGCTATAACCCGCCCCCTGTACCTTATCCCACTCTCCTCTCCTCAGTAAGTGTGATGCTTCTGAGTCAAGATGGCGGCGCCCGTATCCTAAATTCCTGAATAGAGTTGCAGCCCAGTGGGGGAAAGAATAATAAGTAAGTGACTAAAAATGTAAAATATATTAATTTTAGATGCTGGGGAACCGTTTTTTTAGGAGTTTGGGCTTTTCATTAAATCACGCTGAAGGTCCGGTTTAAGTGGGAGGTCCCAGGTATATATAGGCCGGAAGGGGCTCGTTTTCAAGACTTCTCCCTGCAACGTCGCCACCTGCTGGTGGAGTAACCCGATCGTAAGAATTAAAGGGGAAGCGGGGTTTGTGGCACACTGACAATATCCATTTTTCAGGTGAGTACTCACAAAATGGTATTTTTTTTTGCTGCTGTAATCTTCCAGGATGTTTTAAAGCAGACCTTCACTCTGAATAAGAGTCTATCTTAAATGTTACCCACACCCTGTACATACTGATTACTCACATAAAAATCATCCTACCTGCATCTACTGCATGTTATGAGTCTTTAAACATCCAAGATGGTGGTGCATGGAACATCAGGCAGCCTGCAAACAGGAAGTGCCTTCTGAATGTGCTACTCTGCATTCTGGGATTGCTGACCTTTTCCTGACCCCAGCTCTGCTCTGTCTGAGCAAAGCACAGCTATAATTCGCCCCCTGTACTTTACCCCACTCTTCTCTCCTCAGTAAGTGTGATGCTTCTGAGTCAAGATGGTGGCTCCCCTATCTTAAGAAAGTAAGTGACTAAAAACTTAAAATATATTAATTTTAGATGCTTGGGAATCATTTTATAAGGGTTTGGGCTTTTCAAAATATCATGGTGAAGGTCTGGTTTAAGCTGAAATAACATGTTTTTTTCCAGGAGCAAACTCATTTTTCCAGTTTTATCAGAATGAATGACAGGAGCCGGATAGTCTTCCGCCCATCCCTAAGGTATTGGATACTAAGTATCCTTTTTCCTTAGATCAAATTGATGTATGGCCCGACATCCAGTATGGCCTATTGGTTGTGAAAGCAGTCTTGTGACTGGAGGGTGGCAGTTTTAATACCAGTCTGGGACATGACTGAAGTGCTTTTTGAGCAAAGTACCTAATCCCCATAACTGCTTCCTGGATGCTGCATTTGTGGCAGCCCACTGCTCCAGACCTGTGTACACTGTTTGCTGGTGGGGTCGTGTTTAAAAAAAAAAAAAAAAAAAAAAAGGCTCTCCTGTGGTAGACACTTCAGTTTTTGGTCTTTCTAAGACTTCTTTTATGCCATCTTTGGATAGTGCGTCCTCAAATGATCCAGTGTATAAGCATGTAGATCAGGTGGCACTTGATGCTTTTTCTGTTGTAGGATTGACCTTACAGCCAGACTGTGCCACATCCATAGCATCTTTAGTGAGCAGAAAATTGTTAAAGCAACTGGATTCCAAGAATAGTTTAGTTTATTTGATCAGGTTACGTGCCAGATGCCTAGCTTTGGTGGTAGCCTTAAAGGCTTGCTTTATGGCATAAGCAATGGCCAGCTGACACGGCCTCTAAAAAGAGGAGGCGTCTGCTTGGGGAGGCTAAAAGGAGGCTACTGGTGGTAAATCTACTAATCTGCCACAGAAGCCGAAGTCTAATATTGCTACCGCAGGGCCTCTAATCCTGCGGTTCTTCGTGGAGGTAGAGGTTCTGCCTCTTCTGGATAATGAAGAGATTTTTTGAATAAGACAAAGTCCCTAATTAAGGCGACGCGTGTTGTGCAATAAAGCCAAGCCCCCTTCAAAGTCTGCTCAGGCATGAAGGGATGCCCCTGCCCTTGCAGGTGCTGGGGACAGCTTCTGCATTTTGCTCACATTTGGAGGCTTCATGTAACAGCTCTTTGGATACAAGAAGTGGTATCCTCAGGTCACAAGATTGAATTAGGAGCCAGACCTCCATGGAGATTCTCTTGGTCAGGGGTATCCCGAAATCTGCATAAAGCGGAAGCAATGAGATCTGCCGTATCTCACTCTTTAGAGATTGATATTGGAGTAGTTTGATCCATAGCGGTCTTACTCCAGCCAGGAGATTTTATAACCACAGTATATATATAAGAATGCTTACCTACATTGCAGTATGTGGCCTACATCTTCAGTTTGTGGTGCTACCCTTTGGTCTATCGTCGGCACCAAGGGTGTTTACCAAGGTGTTGGCAGGTCTCATGTTTTTTCAGGGTATAAATATAATCCCTTACTTAGACAATCTGTTGATATGTCAGAGGGCCCAGAAGGATACACAGACTGTATTATCGACATTGGATAACGGACTATCCAGTCAAATTCTTCTAAAGTTGAATATCATACCTTCAAGAGCTATTTCTTTTCTGGGAATGTCATTAGACACGTAAAAAAGTGTTCTTCCAGAACAGAAGAGACTTCTACTACAGGCCAGGGTACAGGATCTCTTGTCTTGCTCTCACCCAATGATTCGTCAAGGAATTTGTCTGTTGGGCCTGATGGTATCTTGCTTCGAGGCAGTACCTTTTGCACAGTTTCACGCAAGACCCCTGCAGATGGAATTGCTCACATCTGGGATCGAGACACACAGACTCTGGATCACTCATTTTGCATGACAAATTCAACAAGGCAGTCTCTAGCCTAGTGGCTGAGTCCCCAGCTTCTTCAGATTGGCAAATCCTTCCAGTACAGTGGAAGATCATGACCACGGATGGCAGTCTAACTGGTTGGGAGGGTGTCATAGATCACAAATGATCCAGGGACAGTGGAGTCCGAAGAGGAGCAGACTCTCCATAAATATCCTGGAATTGAGAGCGATGCTATTGTGTCTCAGGTATTGAATCCAGACGGGATACCCCCTCAGATAGGATGTCTAAACAGACAATCAGACGGCGGTGGCATACATCAATCACCAGGGGTGCACCAGAAGCAGGAAAGCTCTCGAAGAGGTGAGCCGTATTTTACTTTGGGCAGAGAAACAGGTTCCATGCATCCCGGCTTTGCACATACCAGGAGTGGACAACTTGCAGGCCGATCATTTCAGCAGAATGGTCCTGCATCAGGGAGAATGTTCCCTCAGTCACAAGGTCTTTCCATCCCTATGCATGCGCTGGGGGATTTCGGACGTAGATCTCTTTGCATCACAGCACAACCAGAAGGTTCCTATGTCCAGGGATCCTCTAGCAATAGCAACAGATGCCCTGACTTATTCTGGTGGATCCTCAGTGGCCAAGAAGAAGCTGGTTCTCAGAGAGGTTCTCACACAGGGGCCTCTAAGGCACCCCAATTCACAAGTTCTGGCTTTGACGGCCTGGCTATTAAATCCTTCAAGGGGGTTTTGATCCTCCAGACTATGATTCGGGACAGGAAGAAGTCTTCATCAATGATCTACTATAGAGTCTGGCGAGCATTTATCGCCTGGTGTAAATCCAGAGAGTTTGCTTGTAGAACTTTTTCTGTTCCCAGTATTGGATTTTTTACAGAAAGGTCTTGATGAAGGTCTTCAATTGAGTACTTTAAATGGACAGATATCTGCTTTATCTATCTTTTTTCAGAAACCCATTGCTGAGAATAAATGTATCAAAACTTTTGTGCAGCCTCCACGTAAGCCACTTCTGTCGGTTTGGGACCTGATCTTAGTTTTATCAGCACTTCAGAGTCCTCCTTTGAACCATTGCACAAGCACTAAGATACTATCTCACTGCTACACAATTTTTCCCGCAGGTCGGACTTATTTGTTCACGGAAAGGTCTTCCACCAGCTAAGTTTACCATCAGCCGATGGATTAAATAGGCAGTGGTAAGAGCCTATGTCTCCAAAGGGAATGATCCTCCCTTTAGGAGTACTGCTCATTTGACAAGAGCTATTGGAGCTTCTTGGGCCTTTCAGCATCAAGCTTCAGTAGAACAAGTATGCAAAGTCGCTACTTGGGCTTAGTTCATACATTTACCAAATTTTAGAAGGTAGATATTAGAGCCTCGACAGATGCCGCCTTTTGTGAAAAGGTATTACAGACAGTAGTAAACTAAATATTTTTGAAATGACTTATTTCTGATGTAAAGTAATATGGTTTCTGGGGATCCCACCTGAATTAAGGGTACTGCTTTTGAATGTCCCAGTCGTGACTGAATTACTCTGTTGGCCTGAAGTAAAATGAAAGAGAAAAGATAATTCTGAGAGTACTCACTTTTAGAATTGATTTCTATTTCTGCTAGGCTGTTATATCCATGGCTGGATCTACTGCTTTTCAATTAAACTGGATTGGAGGAAGTCAGCCGAAAGGATATAGACCAGGGAGGAGGAGCCATGCCTTTGTTCTTGCAGTCCACGCCCTTTAGCCGAGATGTTAACACAATCGTGACTGAATTACTCTGATGTCCTGAATTAATAATGAAAGAGAAATCAATTGTACAGGTGATTACGCACAAAATTATCTTATTATATATATTCCTTGAATGCCGAAATCCTAATGGAGAGTTGTATATATGTATAAATGTAAGTAGTTGATCAGCATCAATAAAGAGGAAACAATTAAACGAATAGAGGTAGAGAGGAGCCTTGTGTCTTGTCTCCCCTTTTGTTTTCAACAAAAGATATAGGAATGTCTCCCGGGTGGCTGCATCTACTGCTTTTCAGTTAAACTGGTTTGTGAGAAGACAGCTGGAAGTACATATAGGCCAGGAAGAACCACACCTTTGTCCTTGCAGTACATGCCCAATCGTCACTGAAATATGGAAAAGAAGTCAATTCTACAGGTGAGTATCACAGAATTATCTTATTCTTGGTGTGCCACACACCCCGCTTCACTTCTTAAATATTCATCACTTCATGGGTTAATCCACCGCAGGTGACGTAGTGCAGAGAGGAAGTCTTGTAACGAGCCCCCTTCCAGCCTATATATACCTGGTACCTCCCTTCAATCACCAGTATTTTTTCTCTCTGCTTGCTGACAAGTCAGAAGTTGGAAGTCTCCTGCTTACAGGTAGGCCGGGGTATTCTTACCCCGCCACCCCCCTTTTGGTCTATTTCTGCCCGGTTTGAGTTTGTATACCTTTATGGTGAAATAGGAAGCCTCCCAGCCTTGGCTGCTCACCGGGCAAATGGTAGATGGCACTTTAAGTGCCTAGGAGCTTATCTCCTACCGCTCGACCTCATGTGTGGGGCAATGCGGCGAACCGGCATGGTGATCCGGAAATGGGATGCCCCTGTCCCGAGGGTCCCCGTAGCCCCTTTCTCTCCTGTTGGGGGGGTGGTGAGGGTGTGCTTTAGTATGTGTGTTTCACTGTATCACTGCATGTTAACATATATGTCATGTTTATACATTCACTGTAGCATGTGTATATTTTGGGTCTGCTTTAGGGCAGCTTGCGCTGGGTATGGGCTGGCCACCTCTCTGGCAGTTGGTTGCTTGTGGCCCCCTACCCCCTCCCCCCTCTCCCCTCTCCTCGCCTGGCATTCATTGAGCTTTGTCAGCACATGCGGTTTTTACCCTCCCCCCTCCGCTGGCTGGACGCGCGTGCTGGATCAGCTGTAAAGTGTTCCAGCTGATCAGCGTAGGGGGGGGGGGGGCGGGCCCGCTGACGCGGCGCCGGGGGCGCTGCGCCGACGTCATGCGGCGACAGCGGCGGGCCCAGCGTCCCAGCTTCCTTCAAAACAGGAAGGCACGTGGGCGCACGGCCGCACTTTGTCTTCTGCCGGCTCATGGCTGCTGGCTGCAG
Source organism: Gastrophryne carolinensis (assembly GCA_027917425.1). Classification (NCBI taxonomy): domain Eukaryota; kingdom Metazoa; phylum Chordata; class Amphibia; order Anura; family Microhylidae; genus Gastrophryne; species Gastrophryne carolinensis. Next base: position 226,698,277 of record CM051237.1, read on the forward strand.
GCTTACCGGCTGATTGCGGTACAGGTAAGCGGCCCCTCCCGTTGGGGCCGTTAAATGGGAGATATTGTTTAATAATACAGTGAGAAATCACTATTATCAAGGGGGCGTCATTTAAGGGCACTTGGTGCCATACTTATATGTTATACACATGTGAAGGATCTGATGGTTGTTTTCTTGCCTTGCAGATCCTGGGATCCCTGCTTATGCTAGCCCTCCGGCTCTATGTGCCTGGCTAATTATTGGGATTGATTTGAATGTTTATATACATAGACTATATATAAGTATATATATATAGTTTCTATTAAAGGGGACCTAAACTTAAAAAAAAAAAAAAAAAAAAAAATTTATATAAATCCTCCCTTCCGGGACATTACTAAAATAAAGGGGGCATCCCGGGTCGGCTTATGCCTTAAAAGTTCCATTATTGCGAATACCATAAATCACCATATGGAGGCTTCGGTAGATTCCGGAAACGGTTCTGCTGTTCCGTTTGGGGGGTGCGTAGGTTATGGGGTTCCACTCCCAGCTGATGATATCTTTATTTGCATCCCTTGTGCAAAACAGACTATTGCGCGCCAGTCCGTTGCTGCTGTGCCATCGCATCCTTCATCATCTCCTACCTCTCCATCCCTATTCCGGACCCCGCATGACACTGTCAAAAGTGGGGATTCGCATTCCGAGGCAGCAGCACAGCCCTGCCCCCGGAAAATGATGCCCGTTAAAGTAGCGTTTAAAACCGCTACAAAATGAAGGCACCTGACTCCGGTACCTTCGGCTCCACAGGACCAGTTTTGTGAACCTGTGGAATGGTCCGATGGATCCCCTGACGAGGATGAACTCCCGTCGGAGTCAGATGAGCCGACAGGTCAGCATGTGGCTGATGAGATCGGCGATTGGTCAGAGGGGGTTGTTTTTGACACCCCTTCCATTCTGGCTCAAATGTTTAATTTTTTGAGTTTAGATACGCCTGAGGCGGCCGCCCCGCCAAAGGGTCAGTTATTTAAAGAGCCTCAGCCGAGTTTGGTCTTTCCCAGACAGCGCCACTTTGAGAGGGTGGTTCTTAAGGAATGGGAACATCCCACACGGTTATCTGGAATTCCTTCCAGTTGGGAAAAGCGTTATCCTTTTCCACCAGAATTGGTGAGGCTGTGGTCTGTCCCTCCGGACGTCGATACCCCTGTACTAGGACTCTCCAGCTCGGCTATGATACAATCTGCTGAGACCACTGTCCCCAAAGATGGGGAAGATCGCAGGATTGACCAATACGCTCAACATGGTTTTATCTATTCCGGGTCAGCATTGCGCCCGGTATGTGCTTCAGCCCTTCTTCTATTGGCAATTAAGTCCCTAATTCAGGGTCTATATGAGGATCTTGATCCCGCTTGCAAACAGTTCACTGCACTTAAGCAGTGTGAATCTTTTGTGGCTTATGTCCTGGCCGCTCAGGACGATGCGCTGACTATGAGTAGCAAGGCAGCAGCTATGCTGGTGGCTATTCGCAGGTCAGTATGGCTGCGTCAGTGGTCAGCAGACACAGCTTCCAAAAAGGTACTCACAGCTCTCCCCTTTTTGGGGTTGCGTCTGTTTTTGGAGAAAATTGATTCAGTCGCAAAAGATGGTAAGATGCCACAACTCAAAAGGCCTCGTGGTCCCTTCAGGGGGACAAGTTCCGGTAGGCCTTCCTTTCAAAGGTTTGGAGCGGGCAAAGATACGTCCTTTCCCGCTACCAGTGGCGCAGGTTGGACTCGGGGGAGGGGCCGTGGCCGGCCCACTCAGTCCTGGGGCACCAAGCCCAAGCCTGCTGATAAGCTCACTCAGCAATGAGGGGCTGCCCTCACCCGTGTGGGTGGGGGGACTATTGCGACACTTCTACCATTGGAACCATGTGGTTCTAGGCAGATGGATCCAGGAGGTAGTGTCGACAGGTCACAACCTGGAATTCGAGTCTCACCCTCCCTCGCGGTCCATTCAGGGGTCGGTTCATCCCGGCCTGAACTCTCATCAAGACGGAATGTGTCTTTCTTTTGCCCGAATTCGCACAAGAACACTTCAGCTATTTCTGCTAGCGTGTTGGGTCCAGCAACCTCTGTTGTTGGATCAGTCCTTCCAATTGTCCTCCCGTGTACGGCAGTTCCTCCTGTGGTGATTGGTCTCGACCAATCTTGTATAGGGCAGGTGGAGAGGTGTCACCACGGACACCGGTCTGTCGGGATGGGACAGATTCTGGAAGGAGCTGCGGCTTCAGGGGCAGTGGAGGCCCCACTTACCCATCAGAGAAATGTCCCTGATCCAGACATGGGCAGCGTTCCATGTTCCCTGTCTCGGCGGTTTACATTCCAGAGGTGATGGAACAGGTAGCGGACCGGTTGAGCAAGTGCTCTCCCCGTCTGGAAGAATAAGCTCTCCATCCTCGGGTGGTTCTCTTATTGTGTCTCCAATGGGAGACTCCGGAGGTGGACCTGTGGGCCCCTCATCACTATCACAGGCTCCCGAGCTTCGTGTCACTCTCCCGGGATCCTCTGGCTCTGACAGTGGACGTCAAGTCCCTGAACTGAGGAGCTCTGGGATTTCTATACCTGTTTCCTCCGTGGCCCTTGCTGGGCAGAGTTCTTCAGAAGTTGGCTCTGGAAAGGGTGTACGCCGTTCTCATGGCCCCAAAGTGGCCAAAACGAATAGGGTTCGCAGACATCGTTTGGCTGGCAGTGGACCAGTTCATTCTGCCTCTTCGGCCCGATCTGCTCACTCAGGGTCAATTGTGTTACCTCAATTTACCAGCGCTGGGTTTGATGGCCTGGCGGCTGAAACCTCCATCCTGAAGGAGGAGGGTCTTTCTGATTCAGTCATTAAGACTCTGATCAGTGCCCGGAAGAAGTCTTCTTCCGTCACCACCTATAGGACTTGGAAAGCCTATATCACTTGGTGTAAGATAAGATCTTTTCCTTGTAGGGTCCTTTCGGTCCCCAGGATTCTGGAGTTTTTACAATCAGGGCTGGACTCTGGTCTCCAGCTAAGTACATTGAAAGGGCAGGTCTCTGCCTTATCTGTCTTTTTTTCAGAAGCGTGTTGCGCTTAAACCTTTAGTTAAAACTTTTTTCCAGGGGGTTACGCATGTGCGGCCTCCCAGGAAACCATTACTCCCTGTTTGGGATTTGATTCGGCTCTTCAGGCTCCTCCTTTTGAGCCTTTGCAAGATATTACTTTGTCTACCCTGACTCAGAAGATTGTCTTCTTGGTAGCGATCACTTCTGTCCGGCGTGTCTCAGAATTGGCGGCCTTAACTATCCAGGCGCCCTACTTCGAGAGGCATCGGGATAAAGTGGTCTTTCGGTTCAAGCCAGACTTTCTTCCTAAGGTTGTTTCTGCTTTTCATTTGAACCAAGATATTGTTCTTCCCTCCTTGTGTCCTAATCCTAAGAATGACAAAGAGAGGGTTTTGCATTGTTTGGATGTTGTACGCTGTGTTAAGTACTACTTGATTATCACGTCTCCTTTCCGTAGGACGGATTCCTTTTTTGTTGTGCCCCATGGGCCTAAGAAGGGTTTGGCACCAGCCAAATCTGCCATTAGCAAGTGGATATGTCAGGCCGTTACTGCGGCCTATTCTGCTAAGGGAAAAGTTCCCCCTTTTCGAATTACTGCTCATTCCACTCGCGCTGTTGGGGCATCTTGGGCTTTTCAGCACCAAGCTTCTGTTGAACAGGTTTGTAAGGCCGCCACCTGGTCTTCTGTTCACACTTTTTCTAAGTTTTACAAAGTTGATGTGCGGGCCTCAGCGGATGCTGTTTTTGGCCGCAAAGTTCTGCAGACTGCAGTCATTTAAGTTATGCTTCACCTGGCCTTGAGATGCCCTTCCCTTGTGGACACTGCTTTTGGATGTCCCATGAAGTGATGAATATTTAAGAAGTGAAGCGGGGTGTGTGGCACACCAAGAATAATACCATTTTGTGAGTACTCACCTGAAAAATGGATATTGTTGGTGTGCCACACACCCCGCTTCACACCCGCCCTTTTCGGTATTACCGAAGCATTTATATGGTGAAGCCCTTGTTTATTTATATCAAAATTAATTTTGGAGGTTACTGGTGGAATACTGGTACCTTGTTTTACTGCTTTTTCAATATACTGATAATTGAAGGGAGGTACCAGGTATATGTAGGCCGGAAGGGGGCTCGTTACAAGACTTCCTCTCTGCACTACGTCACCTGCGGTGGATTAACCCATGAAGTGATGAATATTTAAGAAGTGAAGCGGGGTGTGTGGCACACCAACAATATCCATTTTTCAGGTGAGTACTCACAAAATGGTATTTTTGCAGTCTTCCATGCCAGCCTTGCCTAATTCCTATTGGTCACATGGGGCATCTCAAGCATTTTCAGGGAGGGCTTTAGGAGGTGGTCCTTGTAGTCCTGTAGTGTTTACAGAGTTTGTATGTACTCTGTTGGTTTCACAATTCTTATTTCTCTTCAAACATACTATGGTCCTTTTTGAGGGGTAAGCCCCCAGACCTTAGATCATGGAGTGCCGCAGGCACCTGCTTAACTGCCACCTTTCCCTGTGTGTACATAGGTGCCCATTATTCCCAATGAAGGACATCTGGTTACACCCAACCACCGGTTCTGCTGACCGTGGGAGAGACAGTGGTGCAGGAGTGGGTGGCAGATGATAGGCAGCAGAATCTCATGCCCTCTGACACTCCTAGATCTGAGGTCTATGAAAAGTGGACTATCCCTTTTAAGGATTACAATTTTTATTTAGTGGTTCCAAATAAGGTCTGTCAATCACATTTATGGAGTATCAACAACTTCATCTGTTTGTTGTTTTAGGTTTATGTCAAACATCGTTTGTAAGAATTCAACTAGGTGATGGAACCTTGTGTAAAATTCACATATATGAAGAACTCCATACAGAATGGGAACTGTGGTGATAAACCTGTTTGCCTTTCATTGCTGTTTCTGTATGTTGGCAATTGTAGTGCAAGTAAAAATGTTAATAAAGAATACAGTTATATGTGTTTGGGGTCGATGTTTGCTTTACTGGACTTCACAATGCACTGTTCTAACTAATGAGATAGTAGTCACTATTGCAAATTAAAGAAGAGGCCTGTAAAAAGTACTTGAGGACCTGATTTATCACCTCTGGTAGATTGTCACATTGGTGGAAATCACAGTGGTGTGAAATATATAATTTTTTTTTTTACACTGATGCATGTTGCTGCACTATAAGAAACGCATTTGGTAAAATATTAGCAGTCCAGCCACATGCTAAAAAAATTATAAATCAAATTTGCCATTAATCTAATTTGGACTGATGTGGCATAATCAGGTAGAAGTGCTTGATAATTCAGGCCCTAGATGACAACTGCATTACTTGACAGATTGGCATGTACAATAATTTATACCCCATTTTGGCTGTCATGCTGTGTCATCTTATTTAAAGCGGACCTACGCCAAAAAGAGTCCTGGTTTATAGGGACTGTAAACTATCCCTACCCCTCACACCACCAGTGAATTATTTCCAATAATCATTTTGTCTTCCTCAGGATCTTCAACTGGAGGTATATCGCAAATCCCATTCCATCAACCTGGGGGTGATTTTTAAAACGGACCTAAAGCAAATCATGTCTGGGAACTTTAAAGCGAAACAAACCTGCGAATTTCTTTCCCAAGTTTTTTCCATGCCCTTCTGTGTGAACCCCCTCCCCAGAGAGCCGGTACCCTAGGGGGGATTCACAAAGCAGTGTGCACCAATCAAAGTACCCTGGGGGGGGGGGGGGGTTAGACCAGTGGCAGCTGGACCGGGATTTGTTCCTCTATAAAGCAAACGTTGCAACACCAATTATTATTTTTTAACCCCTTAATGACCCACCTCATTTTAGCCTTGAAAATCAGACCTATGTTCCTCTTTTTGTTACAGTAGTCAGGCAGCCGGGTGGGTGAATGGATGGTGGTCGAGCGATTAGGCAGCAGGTGGATGGGTAGCTGAGGGGGCAGGTAGGTGGGTGATGACATGTGGACAGGCGGATGCAGTGGCATCATTACAATGGCAGCGGCATCACTGCATCATGGACGGGTGATAGGTGGGAGGGGGGTGTCAACTGCAGGATCGCTAGAGCATCTTGGCCGGAAGGGGGGTGGCACACCAGCATCTCAGCGGGTGCCCTTCTATTCTTGGTGTGCCACACACCCCGCTTCACCTTTAATATTCTTCATGATTGGGTTACTCACCGCCAGGTGACGCTGTTGCAGGGAGGAAGTCTTGTAACGAGCCCCCTTCCAGCCTATATATACCTGGTACCTCACATTTATCACCAGTGTTTTTCTCTCTGCATGACGACAAGACAGAAGATTGAAGTCTCCTGCTTGCAGGTAGCCGGGGTCTTACCCCGGCACCCCCTTTGGTCTATTTCTGCCCGGTTTTGATTGTTGTTACCTTTGTGGTTAAATGGAAGCCTCCCAGCCTAGGCTACTCACTGGGCAATTGGTAGACGGCACTATAGGTGCCTAGGAGCTTATCTCCTCCGCTCGACCCTCTGTTTTGGGGGCAATGCGGCTGTCCGGCATGGTGATCCGGATTTGGGATGCCCCTGTCCCGAGGTTCCCCTTGGCCCCTTGCTCTCCCGTTACGGTCCCTTCTCCCTTCACTATGGGGGGGGGGGGGGGGTAGAGGGATGTGTATTTGTATGTATGTTTTCACTGTATGTTTATTTCATGTTTTTACTTATTCAACATTTGTCAGGCTGCACCGCAAGCAAGGGTGCGTTTGGCCTGACTAAATTCTTCCTTACATGGCACGTATCCTCTGGCAGTTTCTGTTATTTTATGCGGGCTGCTGCTGCTGCTGGCCTATAGGGCCAGAGTTTTGGGTCAGCTTTAAGGGTGGCCGGGGCAGGCTGCGCTGTGACAGGCTTGCCTGAGGCTGCCTGCGCCTTTCCCAGGTTGTACAGCTCCCCTCCCCCTCCCCCCTCTCCCCTTGTCTCCTTTTTTAAAACAGCCGCCGCTTGGCGGGCTGCGTGTCAGTGTTTGGTGGGCAGCGCAGGCTGCCTAGGAACTCTCGTTTCCCCCGTTTCTTGTTGTCTCGGCACCGCCGTTTGGCGGGCCGCACTGTTCAAATTCGGCGGGGGGGGCGGGGCCCGGATGACGTCAGGGGTGGGGGCGTGGTTCCGGCGGCTGCGTCATCTTACTCGGCCCCAGCCGCACTTCCTTCCTGTTATCAAGAGGACTCGTGCAGGGCTTTCAGCCGCATATGTGTGTTGTGGCTGCTGCTGCTGCTACTGGCCGCTCCGCCGCTACTTCCGCTTCTGCCGCTACTGCTGCCACTGCCGCCTTCGCTGAACATTGCTGCCTGTCTTTCCACCATTTCTGCTGGTCGGGTGCCTGGGCTTTTTTAGCCTTACTTGGGCAGGTAAGCGGCCTCACCTTGCGTGGGGCCGTCTATTTTTATTATGTCTGACTGTTTATTTAAAACAAAAACAAAAAAATATGTATATATATATATGAAATACTTTACTTTTAATAAGGAAAGGAGGAAATTCAGAGGCCAGTTTTCTTTGCCTCTTTAAAGCACTCTGGTGCTGTGCATTATCATGTGTACTTGTTGCATGAATGTTGTATTGCATGTTGCCATTTGTTTCTGGGGGTCTTACTGTTGTTTTTTTTTTTTTTCTCCCCCCACAGATCCTGGGATTCCCTCAATACGGGCGGCCTCCCGGTTCTATTTTGCCTGGCTAGTCCTTTTTTTCTCTAAATTGGGACATATTTATATACATATATATATTGAAAATATATATATATATTTTTTTAAATTGTAGATATACGATATAATGATTTATTAAGTTAATTATTTTTAAAGGGGATCTTTATTATAAATTAAATCCTCCCTCCCGGGACTTTTACATAAAAGGGGCATCCCGGGTGGCTTATGCCTTAAACCCAGGATTTTGCGAATACCATACATCACCATATGGAGGCTTCCGATAATACCGGAAATGGTTCTTCTGGGCCATCTAGGGTGTGTGGAGGCTGTGGGACTCCGCTCCCAGGCGATGATGTTATTGTATGCATTCCTTGTGCAAGGCAGAATATTGCGCGTCAGTCCGTCGCTCCGGCTGCTGGCTCTTCGCAACTTCCATCGTCCCCTACCCCTCCCTCCCTGTTCCGGACCCCGTGTGACATTGTCAAAGGTGGGGATTCGCAATCCGAGGTGTCTGCACGGTTAGCCAACCTCGAGAAGATAATTTTCGTTAAAGCAGGGTTGAAGGCCACTGCGAAATGGAAGCACCTTTCTCCTGTACCTCCGGCTTCACAGGATGAAGTATGTGAGCCTGTAGATTGGTCCGATTGCTCCCTGGACGAGGAGGGAGAATTCCTGGTGGAGTCAGATGAGCCTGCAGATCAGCTTGAGGTTGATGCTATTGGCGATTTGTCTGCGGGGGTTTCCCTTGACACCCCCTCCATTCTGGCTCAAATGTTTGAAATTTTGAATTTAGATCCGCCTGAGGCTGTCACCCTGCCAAAGGGTCAGTTGTTTAATGTGCCTCAGCCGCGTTTGGTTTTTCCCAGACAACACCACTTTGAGAGGGTTGTGCTTAAGGAATGGGAACATCCCACGCGGTTAACTGGAATTCCTTCCAGTTGGGAGAAACGTTATCCTTTTCCGCCAGAATTGGTGAAGCTTTGGTCGGTTCCTCCTGACGTCGATACCCCTGTGCTAGGGCTCTCTAGCACGGCTATGGTGCAGTCTTCTGAAACCACTGCCCTTAAGGATGGTGAGGATCGTCGGATTGACCAGTACGCTCGCCATGGTTTTATTAATGCCGGATCAACAATGCGCCCGGTGTGTGCTTCGGCGCTTCTTCTATTGGCGGTTAGATCTGTTATTCAGGATCTGTGTGTGGATCTTGATCCCACTTGTAAGGAGTTTACTGCTCTCAGGCAGTGTGAGTCTTTTGTTTCCTATGTTCTGTCCGCTTAGGACGATGTGCTGGCTATGAGTAGCAGGACAGCGGCAATGCTGGTGGCTATTCGTCGGGCAGTATGGCTGCGCCAGTGGTCGGCGGACGTAGCTTCTAAAAAGGTGCTCACAGCTCTCCCCTTTTTGGGATTGCGACTGTTTGGTGATAAAATTGATTCAGTTGCAAAAGGTGGTAAAATGCCGCAACGTAAGAGGCCTCGTCGTCCCTTTCGGGGGGCAAGTTCTGGTAGGCCTTCCTTTCGGGGATTCAGAGCGGGTAGGGGGGCTTCCTTTCCCGCTACCAGAGGTGCAGGTTGGACTCGGGGGGGGGGGGGGGGGGGAGGGCCGTGGCCGTCCCACTCAGTCCTGGGGCACCAAGCCCAAGCCTGCTGGTAAGCCCGCTCAGCAATGAGGGGCTGACCTCACCCGTGCGGGTGGGGGGACGATTGCGACACTTCTCCCAGGTTTGGGACCAGGAGATTCCGGACAGATGGATCCGGGAGGTAGTGTCGTCCGGTTACAAGCTGGAATTCGAGTCTCGCCCGCCTTCACGGTTCTTTCAGTCTCGGGTGCCCATCGATCCTTTGGGCGCACAGGGGCTCCTGGCGTCGGTAAAGAATCTGTTAGAAATGGCGGTCATCCGGCCGGTACCGCGCTTAGAGATGGGCCTCGGTTTCTACTCCAATCTTTTCGCAGTCCCCAAAAAGGACGGGTCGGTTCGTCCCGTCCTGGACCTGAAATTACTCAACAGGTTCATCCGTTTTCGGAAGTTTCGCATGGAAACTTTACGTACGGCCGTCGGTTCCCTTCGGCAGGGGGACTTCATGACGTCCATAGACATCAAGGATGCTTATCTTCATGTTCCCATCTGCCACGCTCATCAACGTTTTCTTCGGTTTGTGATGGAAGATCAGCATTTTCAATTTGTGGCACCTCCGTTTGGCCTTACCTCGGCTCCAAGAGTGTTTACCAAGGTGCTGGCAGGGGTGATGGCCATTTTCAGATCTCGGGGCATTCGGGTCGTACCTTATTTGGACGACCTTCTCATCATGGCTCCGTCACTCAATCAATCGGAGACAGACACCAGGATGGTGGTCGCCACGCTGGAAAGCTTTGGTTGGGTGATCAACTTCCCCAAGTCCTCCCTCGCTCCGGCCAGGGTGGTGTCCTTTCTGGGGATGCAGTTGGACTCTCATCAACACAGAGTGTTTCTCCCCCAGTCCAAAATTCATCTGATTCAGGAGTTGGCTCGGGTCCTTCTTTCCAATCCTCGGCCGTCCATCCGTCTGGGGATGAGGCTGGTAGGGTTGATGGTCGCCTCCTTCGAGGCAGTTCCTTTTGCTCAATTTCACACGAGGACGCTTCAGCTTTATCTGTTGGCGTCCTGGGACCGGCAGCCTCGGTCGCTGGATCAGCCCTTCCAGTTGTCCTTCCGGGTCCGGCAGTCCCTCCAGTGGTGGTTGGTCTCGGCCAATCTCGTGAGGGGCAGGTCCTTCCTGACCCCTCTTTGGGAAATTGTCACCATGGACGCCAGTCTTTCGGGATGGGGCGGATTCTGGAAGGAGCTTCAGTTCCAGGGGCAGTGGGGACCTCAAGAGGCCCACTTACCCATCAATGTTCTGGAACTGAGAGCCATCCGTCGGGTGCTTGCTCTTCTGACTCGTCACGTTCTGGGCCTTCCGGTCCAGGTGCGTTCAGACAATCGAACAGCGGTTGCTTACATCAATCATCAGGGAGGGACTCGCAGTCTGAGTGCTCTCAGAGAGGTGTCCCTGATCCTGACCTGGGCAGAGGCCCATGTTCCTTGTCTCTCGGCGGTATACATTCCAGGAGTGGAGAACCAGGAAGCGGACCGGTTGAGCAGGGGCTCTCCCCGTCTGGGAGAATGGGCTCTCCATCCTCAGGTTTTTCGCTCACTGTGTCTCCGATGGGGGACACCGGAGGTGGACCTGTTTGCCTCTCGTCACAATCACAGGCTCCCGAACTTCGTGTCGCACTCCCAGGATCCTCTGGCTCTGGCAGTGGACGCCATGTCCCTGAGCTGGGGGGATCTGGGATTTCTATACCCGTTTCCTCCGATACCCATGCTGGGCAGGGTGGTTCGGAAGTTGGCTCTGGAAAGGGTGTCCGCCGTTCTCGTGGCCCCAAGGTGGCCAAGGCGAGTGTGGTTCGCAGACATCGTTCGGCTGGCAGTGGACCAGTTCGTTCTGCCTCTTCGGCCCGATCTGCTCACTCAGGGTCGGTTGTGTTACCCCAGTTTACCAGCGCTGGGTTTGACGGCCTGGCTGCTGAAACCTCCATCTTGAAGGAGGAGGGTCTTTCTGACTCAGTTGTCAAGACTCTGATCAGTGTCCGGAAGAGGTCTTCTTCTATCATCTACTATAGGTCTTGGAAAGCCTATATCGCTTGGTGTGAGATTAGATCCTTTTCTTGTAGGGTCTTTTCGGTCTCCAGGATTCTGGAGTTTTTACAATCTGGGCTGGACTCTGGTCTTCAGCTAAGTACTTTGAAAGGGCAAGTTTCTGCCTTATCTATCTTTTTTCAGAAGCGTTTTGCGCTTCATCCTTTAGTTAAAACCTTTTTCCAGGGGGTTACGCATGTGCGGCCTCCCAGGAAACCATTACTCCCGGTTTGGGATTTGAATTTGGTTCTTTCTGCTCTGCAGGCTCCTCCTTTTGAGCCTCTGCAAGATATTGCTTTGTCTACCCTGACTCAGAAGATTGTCTTCTTGGTAGCTATCACTTCGGTCCGGCGTGTCTCGGAGTTGGCGGCCTTGTCTATCCAGACGCCCTACTTTGAGAGGCATCAGGATAAGGTGGTCTTTCGGTTCAAGCCAGACTTTCTTCCTAAGGTTGTTTCTGCTTTTCATTTGAATCAGGATATTGTTCTTCCCTCCTTGTGTCCTAATCCTAAGAATGACAAAGAGAGGGTTTTGCATTGTTTGGATATAGTACGCTGTGTTAAGTACTACTTGATTATCACGTCTCCTTTTCGTAAGACGGATGCCTTTTTTGTTGTGCCCTGTGGGCCTAAGAAGGGTTTGGCGCCAGCCAAATCTGCCATTAGCAAATTGATACGTCAGGCCGTTATTGCGGCCTATTCTGCTAAGGGGAAAGTTCCCCCTTTTCGTATCTCTGCTCATTCTACTCGCGCCGTTGGGGCGTCTTGGGCTTTTCAGCACCAAGCTTCTGTTGAACAAGTTTGTAAGGCCGCCACTTGGTCTTCGGTTCATACTTTTTCTAAGTTTTACAAAGTTGATGTTCTTAAGAAGCGGTTTGTTGATAAGGGTTATGACCCTGAGAAGGTTGAATCCCAAAGGATAGCAGTGCGTGACACCCCAAGGGAGAACCTGGTAGCAAATACTAGGAGGAAGACTCGTAGTGATGTGGGGGTGCCTTTTATCACTGGGTTTAATACCCAATATAGGGAGATTCAACGATTGGTGGGCAAACACTGGCATATTCTCCATCTTGATTCTGTGCTGGGTCCGACCCTCCCTGTTAGACCTAAAGTAATTTTCCGGCGGGCACCCAATTTGAGGGACCGACTAACCAAGAGTTTTGTAGACCCACCTGCATGGGTGACATTAACTGACAACACTTTATCTCGATTTTACAAATGTGGGCGGTGTGTGGGATGCAAAACTGGGAGACCATTGGCAAAACCTCAAAAAACTTTTGAGGATTTTAAAACAGGTCAAAAATTTAGGATCACAAAACTGATCACCTGCCATACAAAGTATGTGGTCTACCTGATTTGGTGTCCATGTGGGCTGCTCTATGTGGGTAGGACGACAAGAGAGCTCCGCGTACGTATACGCGAACATATCTATAATATCAGGCGTGGATATGACCTACATAGTTTGTCGGCCCATTTTAAATCTGCTCATTCCAGTGACCCCACACAAATGTCATTCATTGGAATAGATCATGTAGAAACCCATTGGAGGGGATCTAATTCAAAGAGAAGTATTAGTCAGAAAGAGGGAAAGTGGATTTTTACTCTAAACACCTTGGCTCCAAGTGGTCTTAATGTTGATTTCGATTTGAATTGTTTTATCAATAACTCTTAACCATTTGTCTTATATTTATAAGGTTCCATCTATGTGGTTTTATTATATTTATTAGCTTTATCTTTTGAGCAGCTGATGTTGTGTGAAAATGTATGTTATTTAATATTTGTTAATGCTTTTATTGTATATTTCAGAATTTTTGATAATGAACCACTAGGGGGAGCTTCCTATATCCTCGGTTCATACGAGTGTATTTGCTTACGCAGTTTGTGCAGCTCTTACTGCGTTGATAACGTAAGGGAATTATCCTCCTTTGCCTGTCTTACATGCAATCACCACTTGGTGGTGTCATTTCTGTTTCTGACCCTCCGGGCTTTAATGCCTGCGTTGTTTGCGCAGCAGCAGCTGCGCTCCTTACGTTACAACCAAGAAGGAAGGAGGGGAGGGACTGAGCCTGCTGACGTTGGGAACTGATGTGATTAGCCTAACAGCAGATTGCACATCAGAGGGCGCACCCGGAAGTGCGCCATTCGCAGACCATGCGCAGGACGCCCCTTGCTTTTCCCAGGACTCAAGGTTTCTAAGGTATATATAAGTGTACGATGCCGCGGTGCCGCCAGCCTTGTCAAAGTTGCTATAGGCAACGAAACGCCGTGGCGGCAGGCGGCATCCATATATGTGTGACATTAACTGATCTGGCCAGATCTTATTGAGTGGGGAGCTGGTGAGAGCCACCCTCTGGTCTAAAGAGCGTTTTAATTCTTTTTACATGTGAGTGCATTACTATCTCCTATTAAATAGTGTGTGTTTTACTGTATTACACTAGGTGTTTTCTGTTTTATGTTGCATTCTGTTTGGAGGGCACGTGCACTGCATCCACAGACGTGGGATTCAGTTTGGAATTTTATTTGGAGAGCGTTGAGAGTGGAGGCGAGGATTACTTCCGCTATTTGGAACTGGTGGAATAAAGATCTCTGTAAGGAATCACATTCAAGTGGACCTGTGGAAGAAGTGTTTGCACATATACTTTTTTACACTCTATTGGTAATGTAGGAAGCTCTGTGTATATGTTGAACACAATTCTGTGATTACTCACCTGTAGAATTAATTTTGTGGAATCCAGCACGGGTTGCTTCATCCCACCCTTGTTATCGTTATCCTCTTTTGCCTTTATTATGGTGATTTTTGTTGAGAGAGTTCTTTTTTAGTGGGGCTGTGTTTTTGTTAACATGTCTTTGCCTCCTGGCTTCTTGCATTACTGGGGTCTCTGGGTAATTCCTACCCTTTTATGGGCCGGGAGGAGCCACAAGTCTTTCTGCAGTCGACTGTGCCACCTGGTGGTGGATTACCCAAATGTAAAGAATTACAGATGAAGCAACCCGTGCTGGATTCCACAAAATCAATTTTACAGGTGAGTAATCACAGAATTGTATTGGCTGTTGGTGCCAGCCGCCGCATCTTCTACAGGGGCGATTTGCCTCAGGGCTAGATATCCAGCATTTCATCTGGCGGCTTTATCACTTGACATGTCACCGATGACTGGTTCGACAGCGGGCTTCTGCCCGCAGATCCGCTGTCTGCATCTAGCCGGCTCCTCCTTGCAGGCTTCTGCTGCAGCGGGCCACTGCCACTACAAGTTATAAGATTAATTTGGGGGCCAGGCTTCCTCGGAGGTTCTTTCTGTCAAGGGTATCCCGGAACCCAGAAAAGCAGTCTGCTGTAGCTCACCTGTAGCGGCAAGGAGTACTCTTTTCTGTTCCCCTTTCTGAAAGGCGTTCACAGATTATATTCCAATTTGTTTGTCATTCCCAACAGGAAGGGCTCAGTTTTGGGCCTCTACAGTTTAGTCTAACATTGGAGATTTCACTTTGGAGTCTTTAAAGTGTACCAACACCCACCGGTGATCGGCCCGGGAATCTATAAGATTCCCGGGCCGATCACCTCCCTCCCCGCGGGACATCCGAGATCGGGATGTCCCGCGGGGTGAAACCCCCCCAAACACCCCAAACTCCTTACCTCAGTTTCGGCGGCGGCCGGCCGCCACCGCCTCCCTCGCGCCCCTCTAGACGTGCGCGCGCCGGTGCCGGCCGTCTGTGAATGGCCGGCGCGGGCACGCGCGCGTCAAAAGGGACGCGCGGGAGGCGGCGGCGGAGCAGCCGCTTGTCCGCGGCTTGTCCGTCGGCTCGGGGAGAGGTGAGTTCGGGGGGGTTTCACACAGCGGGGGTGCCCCACCGAAGTGGACCAAGACCCAGGATAGTCAAAATCCTGGGTGTTGGTCCACTTTAAGATCCACAACTGAACTTCAGCCGGGGAATTTCAATCTTTTCAGAAGGCCGTGAGAGATGCAGAAACTTTCTTATCGACTCTAGAAATCTGAGGCTGGATAGTCAACTATCCAAAGTCGCATATCAATCCCTCAAGAGTTATCTCCTTTTTGGGAATGGCATTAGACACAGCTTAGGCCAGGGTCCTTCTCCTGGAGCAAAATAGTCTCCCGCTTCAGGCCAAAGTACAGGCTCTCTTGACCTGCTGTAACCAGACGATCCATCATGGAATGCATCTGTTGGGCTTGATGGTGTCTTGCTTCAAGGCAGTGCCATTTGCACAGTTCCACACAGGACCCCTGCAGCCGTAATTGCTCTCGATTTGGGATCGAACCATGGAGACTTTGGATCACCTCTTTCGCATGAAACACTCAGTGAAGCGATCTCTAGCCTAGTAGCTGAATTTCCAACTTCTTCAGGGTGCAGATACTTTTTTCCGGTCCAGTGCAAGACTCATCACGGATGCCAGCCAAATGGTTTAGGGTGGAGTCATGGGGTCGCAAACGATCCAGGGGCTGTGGGGCCCAGGGGAGAACAGAGACTTCCCATGAATATCCTGAAGCGGAGAGCGATTCTACTGTCTCTCATACATTAGACTACCAATTTGAGGGGTCATCCCGCCATGGTTCAAGCAGACAACATAATAGTGGTGGCATATAGCAGTAGATGGCCTAATCCTTCCTTGGTCAGCATTCAGGCTCCTCTATGCATTCTGCAGTTTCCACTCCTGGGTCTTGTACTAAAGAGGGTAGCTGGCAAAGAGGTCCCAAGCATCCTGGTTGCACTCCATTTAAAAAAATTGTTTTTTTAAAAAAAAAGGCAGAAAGAGGCTTATCTGCCAGAGTTATTTAAGATTTATCACAGAGTCTGGCGGGTCTTTATCACTTGGTGTGAATCCATGTGTTTTTGCTTATAGGACCTTTTCTGTCTTCAGAATCCTAGAATTTTGGCAAAAGAGTCTCGATGAGGGACTTCAGTACCCTCAAGAGACTGATCTCTTGCTTTATTCATCTTTTTTCAGAAACCTATTGCTCAAAATAAACTTATAAGGAAGCCTCCTTTTTGGGTTGAGGCCCATTCTACCCAGGCTATTGGAGCTTCCTGGGCCTTTCAGCACCAGGCTTCGGTAGAGCCGGTCTGCTAACTGGTCTTCTGTTCATACATTGCCAAATTCTATAAGGTAGACGTTAGAGCTTCGGTGGATGCCACCTTTGATAGTAAAGTATTGTAAGCTGTAGTAAGCTTTTCAGCTGAGGTTTGATTTTTTGGTATGGCTTACTCCTTAATTTAAAGGATTAAAGTCGACACCAGGATTGCCACCCTGGACAGAGGGCACTGCTTTTGGAAGTCCCATTCGTATCTGATTCAATGATACCCTGAAGTGGAAAAATAAACTAAGAAATCTTCAAGTGATAATGAGAAAAATCACAAACGTCTCCTGTGATTATGGACACAAAGTGCAAGTGTGAGTAAAAACAAGGGATATCACATTTGTGCATATATAAACGCGTTAGGAGTTATAAGAGGAGACGGCGGCATTCTTTTAAAACCTCACCAATTCTAAACTTTGACGTCCATTCAAATGGTCACAGGAAAGGGGAAAGATAAGGACCCTCTCAGCACCAGTGTATCCATTTTGGCGCGTTATATTTCAAGGAATTTGTGAGTGCATTTTTATTATTAAATATCTTTCTAAGAAAAGTTCCTACGGGGTTGCACTATGTCTGGTATGTTCTTTTTCCATTTATGAACGGAATCCACCATGCCCGTGAGGAAAAGTTAAGGTGTATCTAAATACCATAAAGCATTTGGAATCCTTTAAGAGGCATTCATTGATTCAAGGCGGTTTATCTTTATCCATTTGGTAAGCGCATATGTGTGGAGGTGACGGGCACGTGTGACATTACCAGCCTTTGTGAAGAGCACGCACCGTGGGATACTTTCTCAATTTGCATTTAAAACTGTTTTATGAGGTCACAATATTGAGGACTTGTGTTGCTCCGTGCTTTTATGCATATATAGTTATTGGGACTTTTTTGAATGAAAAGTTTGGTGGCACGTTGTAGCAGACATACTAAGAAGTGTTTTTTTCCCTTTTTACCTTAAGAAAGTTCAATTTTAGTCCAAAGCGCGGTGTTAATATTCACGTATTTTTGTGCATATATAATGTTAGCGATATAATACAAATGGTCAGCACAGCCATCCCAGGGGAGGAAGAAGGAACAGCAGGAGACGGCTGCGCACGTGGCTACCCGTGCCGCTTCTGCTGGATGAGGCTACCCTCACCCTGGGCCTGTTTAAAATTAATATTTTGTTTTTTTTGTTGCACTAGTCACTTTAATAGGACATAGTTTTCCCTTTTTAGGGTTGTTAGTTACCATAAATTGTGTTTTTGTGCTGGCTCAAGGATAATAAGGGCCCAATTACCATAATTTAGAAGGTCCTCCATCCATATATTATTATATAGTATTTACTGATGAATTGGGTAAATATTGAGGGGAAGGTCCAGTTTTGTTTTTTTTTAAGTGTCCCGTCTGGTATGTTTTTGTTTTTATGGTGCTGTTGTTTTCTAATAAAGTATTTAGATACATTTTCCTATTATTGTGGTGCTCCTTCCTTTGAGATGTGGCACTTGGTCCACACCCACTCTTTTTTGTTTTATGGTTTGGATATATGAGTGAGCACACGAAATTTAGGGTAGTGCATTCCCACTTTGCTTAAGGGATTGTGGAGAGCAGCTGGAAGTATATATAGGCCAGGAGCAACCACACCTTTTTATCTTACAGTCCCGCTCTTCAGCTGAGAGTTAACCCACTCGTTTCTAATTCAGTGACGCCCTGGAGAGGAAGAAGAGAGAAACCAATTCTACAGGTGAGAATCACAGAATTGTTTTTTTTGTACACCACTTAACTTTTATAGCAAAGACTAGGAAAAATGTTAAGCGTAAAAAAATGTAACCAAAAAATAAAACACATGGGCCACAATTCCGCCTGTACATTGTTGCATGTCTGTAACTAAAGCAAGGACCTGCCAACTTAATATTTTCCATTTTTTAATGTATTTAAAATCCATCCTGTTTATGTCGCATTTGGGTCCTCAAGTTTTTTTTGTGCACTTTAAGATGCACATGACCATAAGATGCACCTAGTGTTCAGAGGAGGAAAAAAAAATATTCTAAACCTCAGAGTGTGCTAAAATACCCCCCCCCCCCCCAAACAGTGTGGCAGAAGCCCTCCCCCGAAGCCCATAACATGTAATGTGTAAAATCACCCCATAACAGGCAGTTTGCAGAATCACCCCATGACACAGTGTGCAGAATCCCCCTCCCCAATCACCCCATAACAGGCAGTGTGCAACATCAGCCTCTGATTTGACGCATGAGTGTTTTCCGTTTTAAATCTGAGCCAGCTCCCAGTTTTCGGATGGGAGGTTTTGGTCTGCTTTTTAAAGGGTTTATCCAGGCAGCTATTCCAAGTATGCAGCACGCCCTGCTCCAGTAATGATTCATTATGTCTGGGATATAGTCCACAAGAGGGCGCTTTACTGCAGAGATGGCAAAAAGAGGCCCCTCCCGGTATATGCATTCGGGCTGCGAAGGTCAAGATGATGGCTTCTCTCCTCACAGGTAAGCCGGGCTGCACAGCCCCTGGCCCTGTGTCCTATTCCTACCCGTACCATTAGTTACTTGCCCCCCCAGCCTTTGCTGCATGGTCGGGTGATGGTAGGCAGCACTTATTAGAGGTGCTTGCTATGGAGTATTGCTCCACCGCAAATCCCCCACCAAAGGGTAGGCGGCACAGGTTTGGTGAGCCTGGATATGGGATGCCCCGTCCGCTTGACCCTCGGCACATGATCCTAATGTGAATATGGGTCCTTATCCCCCTTCTCCCGTTTCCCAGTTAGTCGGGGGGGGGTTCCGGTGTTCTGGGATGTGAAGTGCTTTTGACTATGCTTCTGTCTTTTCACTGTGATACCAGCGCTGGCACTTGCTCAGCGCTCCTTCCTCCTCTCCTCCATTCTTATTCAGCATGTGTGTGTGTGTCTTTTTTTGAATGGGCGCGCGCTCGGCGGCGGGCCGCTGACGCCATCGGTTGCTGGGGGCTGGGTGGCTGGTTGCTTGGGCCGCTCTGCTCAGTCCCCGCGTTCCCGGGGGGGCGAGGCCTGGCGCGCTCCGCAGCTGGCCCGACCCCCCCCCCCCCCCCGGGGGGTGATCGGCGCCATCTTCCTGGGCTGCGTTTCGAGTGTGAGCTCTGCAGCTCTGTGAGTGCCCTCTGCGGGCTTTTTTGTTACTATTATTCTTATCTTTATTGCTCTAAATGTCACCTAATGTACTATACATGCCATACTTATTGTGTGTGTCTATGCTTATGTCTTTCAGGGTGGGACAACCTATTTAGAGGTTTCTCCCGGTCCTGGGCCCTAGGTTATACCCTTTGTAAATTGGGGGCTTAATTGCAAATCCTCCCACTAGCGGACATTTAAGGGGCATCCCGGGTAGCTGCACAGCATAATTCCCATTGGTCATTGCGACTAAAATTCACCATATGGAGGCTTCTCAGGATATTGTGCTCGGGGTACCCTCGGGGCAAGCCCGGCTGTGTGTGGTGTGCGGGGCATCCCATGTGGACGATGATGTGCGGGTTTGTATACCCTGCCCCCGGCAAGCGCTTGCGCGGCAATCTGGGACTCATGCGACTGGGTCGGCACCCACTGTCTCGTCCCCCACGCCCCCTCGCTTGATTATGACACCTGATGAAATTCACAATAGCGGGGAGTCTCAATCTGATGTTTCTGCCAGACTGGCCAACCTTGAGAGACTGATTGCTAGCTTTGCAGCCCGTAAAGGCTCCAGCTAAAAGACGGCATGTGGAGCCTGCTGCGCCGGCCTTTTCTATGGATCAAGTTGATTTCCTTGAATTGTCTGACTATACCCCTCTTGATGAAGGGGAATTATTCTCAGATTCAGATCTTTCTGAAGATCAGCATTGCCTTGGCGCTGATGCCGGCCCAGAGCATTGGGATGCTGATGACACCCGTAGACTGTTGTCTCAAATTTTTGAAGTACTCTCCATTTCCCCTCCTGCAGCGGCACCTAAGCAGCAGGGGGAATTGTTTGGTACCGCAAAACCGCGTTTGCAATTCCCAGGACAGACGCATTTTAATAATCTGGTTCTCAAGGAATGGGAGCGCCCTAGCCGGCGGTGGGATAGGAGGTATCCCTTCCCCTCGGATGTGGTCAAGTGTTGGTCAACTCCCCCCGAGGTGGATGCCCCGGTCTTGGGGTTGTCTAATACGTCTGTTGTGCATTCCCCGGATTCCACTACCTTGAAGGATAGTGAGGACCGGCGTATTGATGAACTGGCTTCCTATGCTTTTGCCTGTGTGGGTTCGGCCTTGCGCCCGGTGTGTGCTTCCGCTATTACAGCCGTGGCTATTAGGACCTCGATCAGGGGCCTTCTGGACGGCTCCCATGAGGATCCTTCTAGTCCTGAATTTAGAGCCTTGTCACAGTGTGAGATGTTCATCACCTATGTTCTCTCTGCCTTAGATGACACCATTCGGATGTGTAGCAGGAACTCGGCCTTGGTTGTCTCTATCCGCCGCTCGGTCTGGTTGCGCCAGTGGGCAGCTGACAATGCTGCCAAGAAGGCTCTCACGGGACTTCCCTTTAAAGGATTGCGCCTGTTTGGTGATCGTTTGGACCTTTTTGCTAAGGGAGGTAAGTTACCCCAACGCAAAAAGCAGCCGCAACCCTTTCGGGGCTAAGGGTCCTTCACTCCCTCCTTTCGTGGGCCTAGGTCAGGCAGGGGGGTATCCTTTGCGGGGCAAAGGGGAGATTTCTGGGGCAAGGGCAGAGGCCGTGCCCGGCCTGGATCCTCCTGTGGTGCCAAACCCAAATCCACTGCCAAGCCGCTCAGCAATGAGGGGGCGCCCTCACCCTTGCGGGTGGAGGGACGGCTGCGGCTCTTCGCTCAGGTCTGGGCTCAACAAGTCTCAGACAATTGGATTCTGGAGGTTGTCTCCTCCGGATACAAGCTGGAGTTCGCGGACCGGCCTCCTCCCAGATTCTTCAGGTCACGGGTTCCTAAGGACCCTCGGGCAGCTCAGGGTCTGCTTCTGGCCATGGGGGTCATCTGTCCGGTCCCCCCGGGAGAGAGAGGTCAGTGTTACTATTCCAATCTCTTTACAGTGCCCAAAAAGGATGGTTCCTTCAGACCCATCCTGAATCTCAAACTTCTCAACAAGTTCATCAGGACCAGACGTTTTCGTATGGAAACTCTGAGCTCCGCTATCAGCTCCCTGCGCCTGGGGGACTTTATAACTTCAATAGACATCAAGGATGCTTACCTTCATGTGCCGGTCTTCCCAGGGCACCAGCGGTTTATCAGGTTTGCGGTAGAGGAACAACACTACCAATTTGTGGCACTTCCCTTTGGTCTCACCTCTGCCCCCAGAGTGTTCACCAAGGTGTTGGCAGGCGTGATGGCCCTTCTCAGAGCCCGGGGTATTCGCATTCTTCCTTATCTGGACGACCTCCTCATTACGTCCCCTTCACTCCAACAGGCAGAATTGGACACCCGGACGGTGGTGGCGACCCTGGAGATGTTCGGGTGGGTGATCAATTACCCCAAATCCTCACTCTCCCCATCCCGGGTAACCGCCTTCCTGGGTATGACTCTGGATACCATTCAGGCCAGGATTTTCCTCCCTCAGCAGAAGGTGGACTCTCTTCAAGCTCTGATTCATTTCTTGCTGTCCAGCCCTCATCCATCCATCTGGCAAGGGATGCAACTGGTGGGTCAGATGGTGGCCTGCTTCGAGGCAGTTCCCTACGCACAAATTCACATGAGGCCTCTTCAGCTCCATCTTCTTTCAGTCCCCTGACTCTGGATCAGGCTTTTGTTCTGTCTCCTCTGGTCTGGCGGTCCTTCCTGTGGTGGCTGGACTTGAGGAAGCTTTTGGGGGGCAGGTCATTTCTGACACAGTGTTGGGAGACGGTCACTACGGATGCCAGTCTGTCAGGTTGGGGGGGCTACTGGAGAGCCCACCAATTCCAGGGGCTGTGGAGCCCTCGGGAGGCCCACGCCCCCATCAATGTTCTGGAGCTGAGGGCGGTTCGTTTGGTGCTGGCGCAGCTGACGTCTCACCTCCAGGGCCTGCCGGTTCAGGTTCGCTCTGACAACCGGACTGCGGTCGCTTATATCAATCATCAGGGAGGGACTCGGAGCAAGAGTGCCCTCCGGGAGGTGTCGCTGATTCTGTCTTGGGCCGAGGACAATGTCCCATGCATCTCTGTGGTTTACATTCCGGGAGCAGAGAACCTGGAAGCAGATTCCCTGAGCAGGGGGGCCTCTCGCCGGGGAGAATGGTCCCTCAACAGCGAGGTTCTCCTATCCCTCTTTCACAGGTGGGTGATGCCGGATGTGGATCTGTTCGCCTCTCGCCACAATCACAAGCTTCCAGCATTTGTCTCACTGTCCCAGGATCCTCTGGCAGGGGTTCGGTCTCCTTTACCTCTTCCCTCCGTTTCCCCTTCTGGGCAAGGTTCTGCGCAAGCTGATTCAGGAAAGGGGGGCAGCTGTTCTGGTGGCCGAGACAGGTGTGGTTCACAGACGTCGTACAGCTGGCGATCAGCAGTACCCTCTGCCTCTTGTTCCGGATCTTCTCACTCAAGGACGGCTCTGTTACCTCAATTTACAAACACTGGCTTTGACGGCATGGCTGCTGATACCTCCATCCTAAAACAAAAGGGTCTGTCTGATGCGGTTGTTCTGACTCTGGTTAGGGCTAGGAAGAAATCCTCTTCTACAATCTACTACAGGAACTGGCGGACCTACATTGACTGGTGTGAGGCTAGGGCCTTCCCCTGTCGGGTGCTCTCCAGCCCTCGGATACTGGAGTTCCTTCAACATGGTCTGGATATGGGTTTTCAGCTCAGTACTCTGAAGGGGCATGTTTCCGCCTTGGTGGTTTTCTTACAGAGGTCCTTCGCTCTTCATCCTTTGGTCAAGACTTTCTTCCAGGGGGTCACTCATGTGCGCCCTCCCCTCAAACCCATGTTGCCGGTTTGGGATTTGAATTGGTATTGTCTGCCCTTCAGGGCCCTCCATTTGAGCCTGCGCATGAGGCTGCATTGTCTATTCTCACCCTGAAGTTTGCCTTCTTGGTGGCTATCACTTCTGTCCGTCGTGTTTCTGAGTTGGCGGCTCTGTCCATTCAGGCCCCCTACTTTGAGAGACACCGGTTTTTCCGTTTTAAACCAGACTTTTTGCCTAAGGTTGTCTCTGCCTTTCACCTCAATCAGGACATTGTGCTTCCTTCCTTGTGCCCTAATCCTGGTAATGACAAGGAGAGGGCCTTGCATTCTCTAGACGTTGTCAGGAACTTGAAATACTACCTGGTGGCTACAGCGCCTTTCAGGAAGACGGCCGCCTTGTTTGTGGTACCCTCTGGTCCCAAGAAGGGTTTGGCTCCTGTTAAGTATACTATTAATAAATGGATTCGTCAGGCCATTGTTAGGGCCTATTCTGCTAGGAGGAGGGATCCTCCCTTACGAGTCACTGCTCATTCTACCTGTGCTTTTGGGGCTTTCTGGGCCTTTCAGCACCAGGCTTCTGTTGAACAAGTTTGTAAGGCTGCTACGTGGTCTTCTGTTCATACCTTTTCCAAGTTTTACAAGGTTAATGTTCGGGCCTCAGCGGATGCTGTTTTTGGCCGCAAAGTTCTGCAGGCGGCAGTGGTTTGAACTGCACATTATTTACCTTTGGGATCCCCACCTGTTGGACACTGCTATTGGATTTTCCAGACGTAATGAATCATTACTGGATCAGGGCGTGCTGCATACTTGGAATAATACCATTCTGTGAATACTCACCTTGTAGAATGGGTATTATAAGTATGCCGCACGCCCTGCTCCATCCCACCTTGAATTTTTATTCTTGGATCCTCTATATGGTGAATGTTTTCCTGGTTATGGTTGTTAATCTTGTTATTGGCTTCTCCTGGTTCCCTTACTGCTGTTTTATACTGGGGAATGTATTGGGAGGTCCCGGGTATATAAGGACCGGGAGGGGCCTCTTTTTGCCATCTCTGCAGTAAATCGCCCTCTTGTGGACTATATCCCAGACGTAATGAATCATTACTGCAGCAGGGCGTGCTGTATACTTATAATACCCATTCTACAAGGTGAGTATTCACAGAATGGTATTTTTAATACTGCTCTGGCAGTATAAAATTACTAAGTCCCAAGGATCAAGCCGCACTGTGTCCACTGCCTGTCCACTATTCACTGACTGCATAGTGAACAGACCACCACCACCATCCACCAGAGTGACTGTAGCCCACTCACTCTATTCCAATGGAGAGGAATGACAAGGCCTGTCATGCCCCCTTCATTACAAAAATGAAGTGGGCATGCTATAGTCACTGGGACTAATGTGGGGGGTTGTCTTCTGTGTCACCCACGAATAGAGGAAAGCAGTGGGCACGCACAGGAAGTGATCACTGGACCCTTTACAGGTTATACTGCTGGAGTAAGATGCAACCGCTACAGGGGACAAAAGAGAAGCATACTCCTCCTTTGTCCCCTGCTGCGGTTGCATCCTGCGCCAGCAGTATTTTTTTTTTCAGTTTGCCTTGATAGACCATTTAAGCACCACCATCAAACAGTGGTAAGCAGGGCAAGGTATATAGATTAGTATTTAACCCATCCCTTTCTTCATAAAAAATGGGATACTTGTTTGATTTTTGATATTCTATCGCTTTCCAAAGATAATCACAACTTGATTCACAAATGAAATCTGAGCTGAAAAGGTTGTGAGTTGGTACAAAAAAATTAGGAAGGCACCTTGAGCTCAGGCATGTTTGAAAATGTTCAATAAGTCTTTCAAAGCAGTGCTCTAGGTTATTCAGGGCCCAGTCCTCATCTTCTGGATATTCGGTTAATAGGTGCAGTAAGGTTGTCTTGGCATGGTATGAACAGAACTTATTCATTTTTTTTGGATTGCCATTCATTTTAAGCAGTTCCAACAAATGTTTCATCAGTTTTAGGCATGGTTTCCTGAAGGCGTGAGGGAGAAATGTTTGATAAAGGCACATGTATAATATGAAAGTATATAAAACAGACAATACAGTGTTTTCCCCCTCCCTCTTTAAAGTAGTTGTTCAGACAAAAAAAACAAGAGGTATCCCGGCATCCAACTCCAGATCAGACCTGACAACCTCCAACAAGAGGGAATTCTACCCCTCAGCACGCCCACTTCTTCTAATGGAATGGCCATGTGGAGGACTGGAATTCCGTCTGGTAAGAGGTGAAGATTGAAGGCTGGTGCAGGCCAGCCCCTGGAACCTGTACTGAATGGCACTGAGCCCTGGGTTACCAGTCCTTATTCCCTGGTTGACAAACCAGGTAGCGACATGGTTCTGAATTGCCCTTCTTGCATCTATAATTCAAGGGTTCTGGCAGTAATCCATGACAAAATCAGGTAAACATTAATGATGAATTCAGTTACACAGTAAACCGGTCTATAAAGCAAACAGGTCTTCTGGGGGTACTGTTAATCTAGCTCTAGGGTTCAAGTCCCGGGGGCCACATTGCCAGCCTGGTTTCAACCTGTACACCTTGGTAGAAGGTGGCCATGAACTTGTGAAGTGTGTATTTTGCAGCAGCTCTGTGTCTCCTCAAGTCCTCCTGCCTCTCTCCCTCATGTGTTGGTGCACCGGTCCTCCACCTTATTTGTCATAGTGTTAGTTTAGTGAAATCTTGAGCAATGGTCTGGGACCCACAGCTCTCTCCTCACACTGAAACCCCATTGGAAAGGCTGTTTACTCACTTAAACCACATTCACATGATGCATGCACAGACTCTCATCTAATCAGAAAAGATCATCTATTCTAAGTATACAGCACGTCCTGCTCCAGAAGATTCCTTACACTTGGGTTATACATCCACAAGATGGCGCTGGACTGCAAAGACAGCAAAAAAGTGGCTCCTCCCAGCCCCATATATGCCAGGGACCTCCCACAAATTCCCCAGATCTTCTCTGCAGTCTGGGCTGTGATGACTAGAAGATGGCTCTCTCTCTACACGCAGGTGAGCGGGGCTATTAGCCAGTGGCCCTGTAGGACTATTCCCACCTGTTTCCTTTTACTGCCTCCCATCTTAGGCTGCACTGGTTCAGGTGAAGGTAGGCGGCACCGCTGTCAGGTGCTAAGGAGCGCTGCTCCAACCGCAGTCCCCCACCAAAGGGTAGGCGGTACAGGCCCATGGTGAGCCTTATGGGATGCCCCTCCCATGTCTTGTGCCCCTCACCCCCTGTCCCTGCAGTTGGTTCCCTTTAGGCTGCCCGTCACTTCCCCTTCGCTCTCCCTGGTAGATCTGGGGGGGGGGGGGGTGCATGTCTTGACTATATGATTTATGCGATGATCCCTTTTGAATTGGTTGCACTGGTTTCTTTTGCCGCCGCCGCACGCTTGTACTCCGCTCCGCGGTCGGCGGTGACATCGCCTCAGGCGCTGCTGGGCCATCATTGGCTGACCTTGTCATGTGGGCGCGTCTTTGCGCTCTTCGGGGGGATATATGTGCCCCTCGAGGTACATGCGGGCGCCATTTTAGTTCTCTGCTGCGTGTGTCTGGCGTCTCCCTATCGCGGTCCTTAAGTGCCCCGCGGGTTCATTTATTTTGTATTTCTCTGTATTGCATATTGCTTATGGGATCTTTTTGCTTATGTCTTGCAGACGGTTCAAGCTTTTGTGATTTCTCCCGGTCCTATCCCCTCTATTTAGTGTTTACTCTTATTGGAGGGCTATTGTATTCCCTTATCTCCCACTTCCCTAGTGGGTTATTGGGCATCCCGGGTTGCTATTATTAGCGTCAATCCATATTGGCCTGTTGTGCCATGATTATTCACCATATGCAGGCTTCTCAGGATAATGTGCTTGGGGTTCCTTCGGGACAAGCCCGGCTGTGTATTGCGTGTGGGGTATCCCCTATAAGTGATGACGTCCGTGTTTGTGTAGCCTGCGCCCAGCAGGTACTTGCGCTGCAGTCTGGGTTACCTGCGGCTGGGCCTAGTGCTGCGCCCCCTCTGGCTTCGCCTACCCCCCCACGCTTACACCTGACTCCCAGTGAGGTGCATACCAGTGGGGAGTCTCAACCTGATTTGGCTGCCCGGGTGGCCAGCATTGAAAGGCATATTGCTGGGTCTGGTCCGCGTAAGGCTCCTGCTAAGCAGCGGCATCTGGCACCTGGTGTTACTCTTTCCTATGGAAGCTGAGGAGTTTTTTGATATTACTGGATATACCCCCCTGGAAGAGGGGGAATTATTTTCTGATTCAGAATCATCTGAGGATCAGCCTAGAGGTTATGCTGAGTCTGGGTCTGACCCATGGGCTTCAGATGATACTGACAGACTTCTGGCTCACATTTTTGAAGTGCTCTGTATCTATTCTCCTGCCATGGCCCTGCGGCAGCAGGGGGAACTGTTTCATACTGTTAAACCACGCTTGCAGTTTCCTGAACAAACTAATTTTAAAAATCTAGTGCTCAAAGAGTGGGAACGGCCTAGCAGGCTTCCCGGGGTACCAAAGAGTTGGGATAAGAGGTATCCCTTTCCCACTGAGATAGTTAAACCTTGGTCATGTCCTCCCGAAGTGGATGCACCAATTTTGGGGTTGTCCAACACATCCGCCATGCATTCCCCTGACTCTACTACCCTGCGGCATGGGGAAGACAGGCGCATGGATCAGCTGTCTTGCCATGCTTTTGCCTGTGTGGGGACCGCGCTGCGTCTGGTCTGCGCCTCTGCTATTACAGTTGTTGCTATCAAGAGCCTGCTCAGGAGTGTCTTAGATGGGGCCCCTGATGATGCAGGTAGTGAAGAGTATAGAGCCCTTCTGCGT
The DNA here is from genome assembly GCA_027917425.1 of Gastrophryne carolinensis. NCBI lineage: Eukaryota > Metazoa > Chordata > Amphibia > Anura > Microhylidae > Gastrophryne > Gastrophryne carolinensis. Next base: position 226,726,462 of record CM051237.1, read on the forward strand.
TGTGAGGATTTTGTTGCTTATGTTCTTTCTGCCCTGGATGATACCATTAGGATGTGTGGCAGGGCATCTGTCTTATTGGTGGCTATACGCCGCTCGGTCTGGCTGTGCCAGTGGGCAGCTGACAACGCTGCTAAGAAGGCTCTCACTGGTTTTCCCTTCAAGGGGCTGCGCCACTTTGGTGAACGTCTGGATTTGTTTGTTAAGGGAGGCAAGTTACCTCAGTGTAAAAGGCAGCCCAGGCCCTTTCGGGGTTCAGGTCTTCCTTCCATCCGTGGTTCCAGAGTTGGACGGGGAGCTTCCTTTGCTGGGGCCTGCAGAGATTTTGGGCGTGGCCGCCCTGGTCCCTCCTGGGGTCCCAAATCTAAGTTCTCCCCCAAGCCCCCTCAGGCGTGAAGGGGCGCCCTCACCCATCCGGGTGGGGGGACGGCTTCGGCTCTTTGCTCACGTCTGGAGGCGTCATGTCTCAGACCGGTGGATTCAGGAAGTAGTGTCCTCCGGTTACAAGATAGAGTTTGCAGCCTGGCTGCCCCCAAGATTCATCAGATCCCAGGTAGCTCAAAACCCCTTGTCAGCTTTACTGTCCAGAACCTTCTCGAGTTGAAGGTCATCTGCCAAGTGCCCTTAAGGGAAAGGGGCAAGGGCTATTATTCTAATCTTTTCACTGTTCCCAAAAAAGACGGGTCCTTCAGACCCATCCTGGATTTAAAACACCTCAACAAATTTGTCAGATTCAGACACTTTCGCATGGAGACTCTGCGTTCAGCTGTGAATTCTCTGCATCCAGGGGACTTATTGACCTCTGTAGACATCAAGGATGCTTACCTTCACGTACCTATCTTTCCAGTTCATCAGAGATTCCTCAGGTTCGCTCTGGAGGATCAGCACTACCAATTTGTGGCCTTACCCTTTGGTCTCACCTCGGCTCCCAGGGTATTCACCAAGGTGTTGGCAGGTGTGATGGCTCTGCTGAGATCTCAGGGCATTCGCATTCTTCCCTACTTGGACGACATTCTCATCACTTCTCAGTCCTTCCAGCAGGCAGAGCGGGATACCCAGTTGGTGGTGTCCACACTGGAGTCATTCAGCTGGGTGATCAACCACCCCAAATCTTCCCTGTCTCCTTCCATGGTGAAGTCCTTTCTGGGCATGACTCTGGATACATCTCGGGTCAAGATTTTTCTTCCTCAGCAGAAGGTGGAGAGTCTTCAAGCGCAGGCTCAGCTCCTTCTGTCTTGTCCTCATCCGTCCATCAGGCAGGGAATGCAGCTGGTGGGCCTGATGGTGTCTTGCTTCGAGGCAGTTCCATATGCTCAGTTTCATATGAGGCCTCTTCAGCTTCACTCTTGTCAGTTTGGGATTGGGACCCTGCGTCCCTGGATCAGGTTTTTGTTCTGTCCCCTCTGGCCAGGCGGTCTCTGTCGTGGTGGCTGGACTCAAGGAACCTGCTGGGGGCAGATCCTTTCTGGTCCCTTGCTGGGAAACTGTCACCACGGATGCCAGTCTGACCGGTTGGGGGGCCTTCTGGAAGTCCCTGCAATTCCAGGGTCAGTGGGGCCCTCAGGAGGCCCACACCCCTATCAACATTCTGGAGTTGAGGGTGATCAGGTTGGTTCTCGCCCACCTAACCCCACACCTTCGTCGGTCGGGCTGTTCAGGTCCGCTCGGACAACCAGACGGCGGTTGCCTACATCAATCATCGGGGAGGGACCCGGAGCAGAAGGGCCCTCAGGGAAATGTCTCTGATTCTGTCTTGGGCGGAGGACAATGTTCCTTGCATCTCAGCAGTGTACATTCCGGGGGTGGAGAATCTGGAGGCGGACTCTCTGAGCAGGGGGACCTCTCGTCTGGGAGAATGGTCCCTCAGCAACAGGGTGTTTTGCTCCCTGTGTCACTGTTGGGGTCAGCCAAATGTGGATCTGTTTGCGTCCCATCACAGTCACAAGCTTCCAGTATTTGTCTCCCTGTCCCGGGACCCTCTAGCCTTAGCCATGGATGCCTTGGCAATGTCTTGGAAGAGCTTTCAGCTCCTGTATGTGTTTCCCCCGTTTCCTCTGCTGGGCAGGGTGCTGCGCAAGATAGCTCAGGAAGGGGTGCCAGCCATTCTGGTCACCCCCTGTTGGCCAAGAAGAGTGTGGTTCGCAGACATCGTGCAGCTGGCAGTAGATCAGTACGTCCTGCCCAGGGTTCCAGATCTGCTCACTCAGGGGCAGCTACGCCACCCCAATTTACAAACGCTGGCTTTGATGGCCTGGCTGCTGAAACCTCCATCTTGATGGAGAAAGGGCTGCCTGCCTCGGTTGTTAACACCATGATCAGGGCTAGGAAAAGGTCCTCTTCTTCCATCTACTATAGGGTTTGGCGTACCTACATTGACTGGTGTGAGTCTAAGTCACTCCCCTGTCGTGTGTTTTCTATTCCTAGGATTCTGGAATTTCTGCAACATGGTTTGGATCTGGGTCTTCAACTCAGTACTCTTAAAGGTCATGTTTCTGCCTTGGCCATTTTCTTCCAAAAATCCTTTGCTCAGCATCCCCTGGTCAAGACCTTTTTCCAGGGGGTTACTCACGTGCGTCCCCCACGTAAGCCTATGTTACCTGTCTGGGACTTGAATTTGGTCTTATCTGCCTTGCAGTGGTCCCCTTTGTCTATTCTTACGCTTAAGGTAGTCTTTTTGGTGGCTATTACCTCTGTTAGGCGTGTCTCTGAGCTGGCGGCGCTTTCCATCAAGCCCCCTTACTTTGAGAGACACCAGGACAAGGTGGTGTTTCGATTTAAGCCAGACTTTCTACCTAAGGTTGTGTCTGCCTTTCATCTGAATCAGGACATTGTTTTGCCTTTTCTGTGTCCTCATCCTAGTAACTCTAAGGAGAGGCTCTTACATTCTCTGGATGTGGTCAGAAACTTGAAGTTCTATTTGTTGGCTACTAATTCCTTCAGGAGGACTGATGCTCTTTTTGTTCTTCCTTCTGGACCTAAGAAGGGTCTGGCTCCAGCTAAATGTACTATCAGCAAGTGGATTCGTCAGGCTGTGATTCAGGCCTATTCTGCTAAGGGGAAGAATCCTCCCTTCCACCTTACTGCTCATTCCACTCGTGCTATTGGTGCCTCTTGGGCTTTTCAGCACCAGGCTTCTGTTGAACAAGTTTGCAATGCCGCTACTTGGTCTTCTGTTCATACTTTTTCCAAGTTTTACAAAGTTGATGTTAGAGCCTCAGCTGACACTGCTTTTGGCCGCAAAGTTCTGCAGGCGGCAGACTGCCCGCTGTTACTTTTCGGGGATCCCACCCTACCTTACGGACACTGCTATTGGATGTCCCAAGTGTAAGGAATCTTCTGGAGCAGGACGTGCTATATACTTACAATAATACAATTCTGTGATTACTCACCTGTAGAATTGGTATTATGAGTATACAGCACATCCTGATCCACCCCACCCTTGTTATTCTCCGTTACCTCTTTATGGTGATTGGTCAGATGTTCATTGAATTTTGATTGTTATAGTTCTCCCGGCTTTATGTTAACTGCTTTTCAATACTGGGGAATTTGTGGGAGGTCCCTGGTATATATGGGGCCGGGAGGAGCCACTTTTTTGCTGTCTCTGCAGTCCAGCGCAGTCCAATCCATCTTGTGGATGTATAACCCAAGTGTAAGGAATCTTCTGGAGCAGGACGTGCTGTATACTCATAATACCAATTCTACAGGTGAGTAACAGAATTGTATTATTTAAGATGTATGGATTGTCAGATGTTCCCATGCTGTGCACAGCCATTGAGATATGCTGCCAGTGGATATGCACATCAGTTAGAGGAGAGACAGTGGTGCTGCTGGGGACCCACACATGAGTGGTGAAGTATACAAGATATCTTTGGGGATTTACACAGCCAGATATGCCAAATTGGGTTGCCCCAGGGGCAAGCTGTAACCCATCTATAGAGTAATTTCGGATTATCAGGGTTTTTTTTAATGGATCAAACCATGATTTGGGATGGTCCGCTGTGTGAAAACCCCCCACGATCGGTGCATAAACGTACCTATCCTCCAATCCAATAGCGCATGCGCTAGCGGGGATGTCTCCATTCTGTCCTTGGACGACTTGACGTCACATCAGTTAGTAGAAGCCAAATTAAATTGAGCATGTTGATAGACTGCTCACCCACACATGTGCAGTTGCATCGATAGCTAAGCTTTTATCGTCCATCTCACGTCAGGAAACACTTGTGAAGTGGACCAAAACAAAGGTGAGTGATGAACCTGGGTTTTGGTCCACTTTAAAGCAAGTGGACCACTTTAAAGCAAGTGTTAATGGCTGCATATTAAAGTGAATGGCTAGATACCCCCCCCCCCCCCCTGCGCTAAGGCAGAGGATTGGGGAGGGTTTAAAAAAAATAAAACTTGCCCTGCTGTCCAGCGCCATTCCCCAGCCGATTTCAGTGCTTGGACTGGACTGGCTGTACAGAGCGTCATCCCCTGGGCACATGCCCTGTCACCCATTTGCTTGCCCAACGCTCGTAGCTCCAATGGCGGCATCGGGCTCCTGGGATAGGTGAGGCATTTTATCCCAAATCGGGATGCCCTTCATTGTGACCCCCCTCGGTTTGCTGTGTATACTCGCCTCACCGACAATGACATGGAGCTTGGACTGGTGACTGCATCCCCCGCACAGGCCCACATCCACTAGCACAGAAGCACATCAGCTGAAGGGAGGCACCTGGTGCTCAATTAATTCAAGCAAAACAAATCCCGGGTTTTGTTCCTTGTCTTGGGGGGGGCGTCATGATTTGGGATGTCCTGCAACCCCCCAGGTTACCTAAAAAATCTCACCTTTTCCTGGTCCTATGGTGGCTGCACTGGCTTGTGTCCAATCAGTCAAATGTCATGCATATTAATGCACACAATACGGCTCCCATTCTCAGCCTATTTGAATGCCTTAGCCAAGCGATGCTGGGCATGTGGCTGGAGTTGTTTACCTTGTCTTGAGGACCACAGGCAAAGGTGAGTTTGGCAGGTGACCCGAGGGGGTTCATACAGTGGGGTATCCAAATCTGGGATGCCCCAGGAGGAAGGTTGGCAGTCAGCCAGTCCCAAAGGGTTTTGTTCTGCTTTCAAAATAGATTGCTGGATGACATTATCTATTCTGATTGGCTGGGAGAATACTGCCAATCTACTGGGATGCAGTAAAGCGAACCAAAACTCAGGGGAGCGTATTTTGGGCTGCCCTAATATCTAGGTCTGGGTTGGGGTCCGTCTGCGCTCTGCATATTAAAGGGGAACTAAACCAGACATAGCGTCCATATGTCACAATGTCAGGTTAGACAACCACCCCTGGCGCATGCCCCGCCAGTTGCCTGCTTTTCTTACTCAACAAGCTAGCCCACGGTGCATGCACAGCCATCAGCTGCATCTCTTGCATCTTTCTCTGGCTCTGAGCGGCTATGTATGTCATAACTGCGTTCCACAAACTGGACCAGCAACCTGGCACAGTTGGAAAAAAAAAGGTAGCTGCCATTTTGGAGCTTCCTCTCCCAGAATCTGAGCCATGCTGCTGCCTGGATTCAACTGACATAACTGGCAGTGCAAAGTAACAGGATGCCCAGCAGCACTTCCTGTTTTTAGGTGGCCTGCAAATACATGAGAAGCCATTTTGTCTTTGCTACAGCAGGAGTTAGAAAAAGGTAAATTAATTTTTATGTGCAGCAATCTAAATTTCCCTGGGGAGGGATGCATATGAGCACTGTTTGTTGTGTTTGTCTGGTTTGTCATTTTTGACTGTTTGTCCGCTTTAAATAGCGCTCACAAATGCCCTACACCACCACTAACCTGCAGCACTTTGTTCCGTCACGTTTGCAGCATACTCTTTTACTTCCATGATTATGCATTATCTTTTTTTCAATATTTGAAAATGAAACTCGCCATGTGTCTGTTAAAATAAAAAATATAATTTGTAAATTAAATAAAAGCATAACCAGAGACTGTAAGGGATAGGGTGATAGACACAAACACAATGCTGTCTGGAACATATAGGGAACTCTATGAGACAGGTAGCTTGGGCCCAGTTAGTGCTATTTATTATCTATAATGCCTTTGTCAAATGAGACTGATACCCTTCTTTCTTTCTTTCAGAAATATTATTTGACTGTATGCTAATATCCTCTAAGATACTGAATATGTACATTACAAACATAAAATGTCTGCATCAATTGTAATGATATAAAGCATGAATAAAACTGAATTAAAAAATAGAATAAAATCATAAAAATAACTTTTGTTGATTTTTGGAAAGCCATTGTATGATCCTGGCTTAAGGTCATCACTATATCAGTGGTGGAAGGAGCAGGAACCGACATACTGTGAGAGACCGGGTTCAATCCTATTCTCTGCTAATACAGAAGATCACTAGACATTTACAAATATATCACTTCATTAAACTTATGGCTATTAGTTTTATTAACCCTTTATTCTCTACTCTTTGCTCACTCTGTATCATATGTAAGGGGGACCCGAGATTGGCCTGCTTATCAGATATACCCAGCTGAACCGGATTCCATCTTCCTATGTATTGTTGGTAGGCAGATCTGGGGCCCACTCTCTCGGCCTGCATAAGATCTTTCAGTCCCTTAAAATAGTCTATTTGATGGTGATTCTATAGTAAAACTGCTTTATCTCTGACCAAATTATATAGGCTACATCAGCCTTTTCCTAACTCATCCTAAGCATGTTTAAGGGGGAGTGGTGAAACTGGTAGTGGATTTTCCCAAAGGTTGGAAGACTTTAGCAAGAGTTAGAGGAATTGAAACGGCAAAATTAGGAGTGACTTTACAGTATCTCTATTGGAAGTGTTCTTATCTCAGCTGCAACTGTGATGCATTTGATTGTGGGTTTTGGTGCAGATAGCTGAGCAGCTTAAAGTTAATGGAAAATCATAGACACTAACCTTACCGAGATCCTGCTTACTGATTCCTGCACACACCCTGCAATCTGGCCGCTGTTGTTCTATCTTTCTGACAAAAAAAAGTCCAAGAAAGTTTCAAATCTTTCTCAGTCTGAGGGAATGCTCTTATTTTCTCATCTGGGAGGACATTTGTTGGCCCTCGCACAGGTCTGAAGGGCCAAGGTGCAAGACGCCTGGGTAAAAGAAGTGATGACCTTAGTCTAAAAGATACATTCTATTCCCCCAAATGAGTTCTTTCACTTGTGTTGGAGCAAGTGGCCAACTTTCTTAAAGTGCCATGCAGGCAGGAGGATCTGCAGGTTATAGGCCCCATGTACTGCTGGGAGCATAGATTATGTGTTTACTTAATGGAGCACTATCTCATCAAATCCATATAAACATGCCGGATGGTGGGAGGAGAGGTCATTTATACAATCAAGCCAGGGTGCCTCAAGTAGGGCATGTCCTGGGGCTCGATTGGCCATTATCCTCGCCGCTCCCCAGGCACTGCATCTCTCTGTATCAGGCACCATGCCGCAGGACGAAAGATCCTCTGTGCTTGCACATACTGGGTGCACCGAACCCAGGAGGATGAGTGCACCAGTCCCTCGTGCATGTCAGGTGTGTACTCAAGCACCCACATGCCAGCTGGGCGCACCTGCTGTGCATTCTCCCTGATGGTGTGAGGACGTTAAGTCCCGCACAATCCTCCTTGGTCCCTGATGGTGTTATTGGTTCAGCTGACTCCCCAGGGCTCCAATTGGCAGACCTCAGGTCCTATTTATTGGAGTCTCTGGCAGCCATCCAGTGGAATCCCTCTTGCTGTGCCATTCTTGACCTTTCTTGTTCCGTGTATTGAAGAATCTCCTGTGTATGATCCGGCTTTCCCCTTTTGGACTTGTGTATTGAATTTCCCCTTATGGACTGTTGATCTGGTGTCTGACCCAGCATCCCTCTGATCTTCGTTGCCTGCTTATCCCCTTGTGGATTCTGCTCTCCTATGTATGACCCGGCTTGCTCTATTGGACTTTGCTCTCAGGATTACCCTGGGCCTGCTCTCCTGTGTATTACCTCGGCTACCCCTGACTTTGCATCACTGCCTGTGACCCCTGACCTCGACCTAGTCTTCTCATCTGCCTCTCTCCTCAGCCTTGACTTCCACTGCTTGTCTCCCCGGGGAGCAACCTTGGACCACCCAAGCAGCAAGCCTATCCTCCCTTGCGGGGGGGCTCAAGAGGGCCTAGGGTGGCCCTTAGATTCTGAACCTGCAGGGCGAGCTTGGGCTTTGGACAGTAGTCTCAGGGTGTCATTTGCAGCAGTGGGTGTCGGGGCTCCCCCCATCTGTTGTGCTCACCCTTAGCTACATGACAGGAAGAAAGTGGAAATCAGGTGTTACAGGCTGTGTCACCCCTGATAGACTAAACCTGTCGCCCCTGGAGTTTTTTCCTACCATGAGAGAATAAACTACAATCTTGGCAGGAGTTTTATTCAGTTTGGGTGTATAAGTGACCCCTCCTCTCATTATGTGACTTGTTTAGATAGATTTTTAATATTACACAATATTGTAGTAGTGCTCCTTTAAGTCTGGTTGTGGTTCCCAAAAAGGATGTTTCCTAATCGTGAACCTCAAGAGAATAATTGTGTATGCTCCCACCCCCAGAAATTCAGTATGTGCTCTTTAAAGTTTGTCCTTGTCTCCCTAAAGCAAGACAATAGGGTCGATTCAGAGAAACATTTAAAAGCTTTGATTTTGTTGCCGATCATGGTATTTTTTCCGAACGCTCGTGCACTCGTATGAACTTACGAGCGATTCTATAAACTAATCCGTTTCCTATCGTAAAATGCCCGTCCGTTCGTATGTTATCTCCCGACCTTGGCTCTGTCATTTTCCATCGTAAATTATAGGTTGAGTGATCTATTGTTGCGAGGGCAGCATGTGTTTTTTCCCTTCTTCCATCGTCCACCTCCACGAATTCCTTGCGTTTCCCGATGGGTTAGAATGGTTTTTAACCTCTAATATTCGTTCGTTCGGAAATGCTGAAGATCTTGCGCATGCGCAATACAAGCTACACTCATCAAACTGTTCTGCCACAAATGTGGCCACATATATTACACTACCAAGCTCACCCCAACTACTTAGCGCTAGTCTAACACTTACATTTATTACCTCTAAAACTGACCCAAACCACTTTGCGGTCATGCAAATCTTCATATCTGCTTTTTCTTGATTTCATTCGTTTAGTGGTAACCAACCATTAATGAATGTATTTCTAAAAGTAAATCATACAGATATTTTTTTTTTGTTTTTTGACATGGTATTTTTTTCTTGCGTTTAATATAAATTTTTGGTTTCAAATGGTACAACTTTAAATTTTTTGTGTTGTTACCCACACCCTGTACATACAGATTGCTCTCCAAAGAAAAAAAAACCCAGCATCTTCTGCATGTTATGAGCCTGGAAACAGCCAAGATGGCGGGTCAGGTAATATCAGGCAGCCTGTAAACAGAAAGGGCCTTGTGACTGTGTTGCTCTGCATTCTGGGATTTCTGACCTTTCCAGGCCCCCAGCTCTGCTGTGTCTGAGCAAAACACAGCTGTAACCCACACCCTGCACTTTATCCCGCTCTCCTCTCCTCAGTAAGTGTGATGCATCTGACCAAAGATGAGATAAAATAATTACTACAACAATGAATCCGAAAACAAATTAAGATTCAAGTACAACAATCCAAAGATAAATAACAAAGGACATAAGTTTAAAAAAAATATAGCAATTATATTGATGTGTGGCAAAATAAAGGTTTACATGCAAAGGACTAATTAAGGTCCGCATTAAAATGCTTTTAGAAGGCATACATGAAATGTATTGATTCAGGTATGCATTGCTAAACAATTTATGGCCTCGGCCATGCTGATACATGCAATTCATTGGAGCTGAAGACGCGCAGACTCCTCCACATAGCCACAAAACCTGTTCAACAATAGCAATCCGAGTCCTCAAAGGTGTCGGAAGTGGTTTTTAAATGAAACGGATTTATTGGGTGGTAATCAGCTCTCTGATTCACACGGAAACACATCTGATTAGCGAAAGTTTTCTGAACGAACGGAAAATTTCCGATTTGGATCGGAAAACTTCTGAATATCGAAAGAGCATATACGTCTATGCCCGAATGTTCGTGCGAATCCGAAATGGCCAAAAAAAATGGAAAAAATGACTAACACCCACCCAAACTTCCGATTCCCGATCCGAAATCAATTAACTTTTGGATTTTGAATCGACCCTAATATCTAACTTTCTGTTAAAGCAGACCAACAGTCAAAAATGACCTAAACCAGACAAACTCCTGTATAAGAACCCACACAGTTGCAGATGCTCAAGGTGCTGGCTAAGTGGGAGAAGGCCCAGAAAAACGGGGCCCGAAAATATGCTATCTTGAGTTGCAATCTACCAGTCTAGATCACTGTATTCTCACCACATAATTAAGCCGCACTCACTATATTCAACTAATGATTAGATTTTATTTTATTGCAATGTTAATTCATGGACACATAACATACAGTAACCACATAACACACAATTAAAAAGGTTTACAAAGAACCAATGACCGGGCACTATGGGTGAACCATACAGGACTATTAAAGACTATCCATGAGTTTAATATTGAAATTGATAAAAATTTATAATATGCCAGGCATATGAGAATCAGCTGCATGAAAGTAAACAGTGCTTGTGTACATATACCTGTAGGGTATATGTGTACAAAGAAAGAGACCACTCAAGTGGTAAGTGCAAGCGAAGTAAAATAATAAGTGAAGGGGCTGTGAATGTGACAGAAATAGGCAGAACCCCAGTGAAGTACTGGGGCGAGAAGTGCACGGTGCAGGAAGTGACACAGCAGTGTGCTAGCAGTAAGACTGATATACCATGGTATATGGACTGATATATATCCACCCATAACCTATGCACCCTTTCACTTTGTAGCCCACCCATAACCTCATCCCTAACCTGCACATTTACATCCTACCTGCTGTCCTCCCTTAGTTTCCATGGCATCCACCGACCATATCACCATAAATGTTGCCGTGCAGCATCTCCACCCTCTGTATTCCACCACACCCTGCTAGTGTGTGTGTGAAAGGGCCCTAGGACTATGAAAGTCCATACATAAACACACTACTTGCCTTTCTTGGAAATGCTTGGATTTTTAGGTACCATATAACATGGCTCTTTTCTGTGTTGCTGTGTGTGTTTTGCTATTGCTTTTTCAGGCCAACGTCTCATTTCTAGGGCTAGAACCAAATCCACCGATATAGGCTCAGGCTCATGGGGAATTAACAGGGTGACAGCAGGACTTGAAGCCTCTTTCTTCTGTAAATAAGGAGGTATATGTGTTGTAACATCAGTACCTATTAAAAGATCTAAGAAAAAAAACATTACTGTGTTAATATCATCAAAAAGTGCTCTTGTAGAACCTCAATTATGCAATCATGTATACTATATATACATTTTTACATTGCAATGTGTTGTGAGTGGTTGCAATTATTTTCCTGTAATTGTAACAGACTTTATAGCAGACTAAAAATTATGCTTAATCACAGGCATTACTTGTGTACTGAATATTCGGAAACCTCTGGTGCTCTGTAGACATATATACACTGTAAGCTCCAATTGCTGGGTTGAAATAATCAATTTGATAACTGTTTGCCTCTTATTGCCATTATCATTATAAATGCTTGCATAATTTCAGTGAAAAGATTCCAGGACCGACCTCTGACCTTCCAGATCGGGATGCCCCGCTGTGTGAAACCCCCCCTTTCCTTTGGGCTGTGCGCACGCTCCCATTCCCCGCACTGCAGGGGATGAGACCGCTCTTGCTCCCTTTGCTGGGCTCTGATGTAAACAGAGCACGTTTGGCGAGCAATAAATACGCACGCCTAACAGCTCTGATTGGATGAGAGGTCACACATGCATCGTTGGACCTAGGAAGAGGTAAGTTTCAAAGGATGATCTGGAGGGGCTTCACACAGCGGAGCGCCCTGACTCAGGAGGCCCCAGGGGTGTGGAACAATTACGGGTTTTGTTCCGCTTAAAACCTTCCCTTCTTACTACACTAATTCATGTGACCTTACAACCTTTTACAGCAATTTGAATTGAATATCTGAATCACTCTAATCTCTCTTGCCAAGTACATCAAATATGTCTATGGAATTTTCTTTTGGCTCGAAGAATAGATATGGGAGAACAGAATTTAAACCTGACCAACAGCCTGGCACAACTGGAAAAGAAAGGTAGCACCCATTTTGGAGCTTCCTCTCCCTGCATATCTGGTATGCTGCTGCCTGGATTCAAGTGACATAACTGACAATGCACAGTAACAGGAGGCCCAGCAGCACTTCCTGTTTGCATGTAGCCTGCACATCCATGAACTGCCATTTTGTTTCTAAAATTTACCACAGCAGGAGTTGGAAAAAGGTAAATACATCCACCTTATGATTTATCTTTTGAAAAAACTGGCGTGGGCCTTGGCTTTAGGATGCCTCATGATAATCAGCATTGTAAGACAGGCATTCTTATCACCCTGGCTGTTCTCCCTCTTTCCCAACGTCCACAGTCTGATGATGCAGAGCTTTAGACCACCAGCTTAGCTCTATTATTGGTGGTGTGTGACAAAGCAATTGGGGGTTTGCTACTACTCTCTGCCTTGTTTCTACTTTCAGGAGCAGCTGCGCTCTGACAGGAAGCAAGAGGGCAGCCATGATGAGATGCCATGATGAGGTGACCTGCTGAATGACAGTTTATACACTTTGCTAACAGAGTCCATTTAAAGCAATTAAACAAGCAGATAAAAAACAAGCGTATTTACCTTTTGTCCTTTGCAGCTGATCGGTGCTAGTCCAACGATCAGTAACTTCAGTAACTCACCTAATCACTGGGTCCGAGCTTGCGCTGTTCCCCTCACTTCCCATGTTACCCCTGAACTCCATTCCTGTGCTTGCAGGCCGGATCCCAAATTATTCACAGGGGTGTGCCCATGCCCTCTCCATTAACTACCATTGGTGGTACTCAAGATCCTGTCAGGTGGTACTTGACCTGTACCAAAACCTGATCTGCTGCCATCTAGACTTCACACAAGAGCTATGTTCACCATAAATATAAAACTGCCCATTTTTTGTGTGATTCTTTCACTTTAAATATCTTTTTTGTGTGTTATGGTTTAAGGTGACTGACAATGCTCACGCAGCACTAGGGGTGTAATTATAGGGGGGGGCAACCTCAATGGGGTCCAGGAAGTCAAATGTGCCCTATCATTTTTGCTCTTCCACCTTATTTATCATATTTGCACTCCCTTGGTATCATGTAGATAAAGGAAGCACCATTTCTCTCTGCTGTTTGTCTTTAGTTGTCTTGCTGCATCCAATTGAGTTAAAAGACAGGCTGGATTAGCCTAGAAAGGGCCCCATTTAATGTCCAAGCCAGGGACCTGGCACTTTTAATTATGCCACTGTGCAGCACCTAGGTGGTACTTGATATAAAACAGAACCTGAAAGTGGAATTTGATGCAAAAAGGTTAGTAACCCCTGAACTGCAATGAAGGGGGGTTGTCGGGTCTCGGCACACTCCCTTCATTGCAATAAATGGAGAGTGACTGATGGCAGGTTGTAAGGCCTGCCCCATGTTAGGGCCCCAGACAGTGCTGGGTCTTAACATAGAAACATAGAAGGTTGACGGCAGAAGGAGACCATACGGTCCATCTAGTCTGCCCTTATGTGTATACTGTATGTACTCTTTATCTTAGGATAGATGTGTGCTTATCCCAGGCATGTTTAAATTCAGTGACTGTTGATTTTTCAACTACCTCTGCTTGAAGTTTGTTCCAAGCATCTACTACTCTTTCTGTAAAATAATATTTTCTACCATTGCTCCTGATCTTCCCCCCGACTAGCTTCAGGTTGTGCCCCCTTGTTCTATCATTAAGCTTCTTCTTAAAAACACTTCCCTCCTGAACCTTATTCAATCCTTTCACATATTTAAAGGTCTCAATCATGTCCCCCCTCTCCCTTCTTTCCTCCAGACTGTACAAATTAAGTTCTTTAAGTCTCTCCTGATAAGTTTTAAGTTTAAGTCCTTCCACCATTTTCGTTGCCCGCCTTTGGACACGTTCTATTTGAATAATGTCTTTTTGCAGATAAGGTCTCCAGAACTGAACGCAGAATTCTAGCTGTGGCCTCACCAGGGCTCTATACAGCGGCATCACAACCTCCCTCTTCCTACTGGTGATGCCTCGAGCTATGCAGCCGAGCATCCTGCTTGCTTTTCCCACTGCCTGGCTACACTGTCCACTCATCTTGCAGCTATCAGTAATCAGTACCCCTAAATCTCTCTCCTCCGAGGTCCTGGCTAACACAGTACTGCCCTTGTTTGTTCCTTTGGTCTTGATTTGCACATGTGTAATCTGGTAGTGAGTGTGCAGAATTTCTTATAATGGTGTAATAAATATATGGAGAACATTATCTACAGTATATTACTAAAAAGCTTAGGCAGTCTAGTTATGCATTACAGAATATAATTCCTAAAACTGATTTGGCTAGAGGTTTGTGCACATTACGAAGTATCAGAAAACCAGCTAACCAGCTCACCCACAGCACTGAAGCACGGAGCAGGAGACCTCCTGGTAGTTTCTCCTTAGAAGGAAGGCAGGCAGGCAGTAGATTGTCCAGCTTCTTCTTCTTATAAAATTTAACTTTTAATCTTGATAATTAAAATCACAATTAAGCCAAAAAAGCCCTCAATCATACATACATGTATGATTAAGGGATTTTGCCCGAAACACAGTTCCCGTCTGTGGGACATTTTTCCGTCTGGAGTCTGTTTCTAATGTTCGGGAGCTTGGATGGCTTAATTGTGATTTTAATTATGAAGATTTAAAGTTAAATCTTATAATAAGAAGAAGCTGGATAATCTACTTCCTGCCCTCCACATTATGAAGTATCTTTTTGTTAAGAGGTCACTCTGTAAAGAATTGTATACTTTATGCATGCAGGTAAAATTGTGCAGTAATATAAAAATGAAACATACCTGACTTTATCACCTCTTTAACATGGGTTCTGAAATAATCCAAGATATGCTTGGCTAATATATTGCCACCATCATCAATGAATGAAGCCATAGCTGCTGGTTTTCGTCTTTTAAATGCTAGCGTGTAGAAAGCACCACTCTCGTCAATACTTGTCATTTCAATTGTCTGGTAACTTTCAAATGATATGTTCAGCATGATGTCAAATTCATTTGGTTTTGAAATCTGAAAAGCAAGTTTCTGGTTATTGTAAAATAAATAGTAAATAAATAAAAACAATATTACTTTTAAGCTTTTTTACTTTTAAGCTTTTTTATTCGTTTAAATGCCACCGCAACACCAAATTTATAAGCATCCTATGCAATGTATAAACTGGGACATTGTCCTCTGAAAAGATATAGGGAAAGTTATTTGACCACCATACTAGAATACCAAAGGCCACATTGTACCAGAAGATGCTGATACTGCTGTAAAGCATGGTGGCCCAAGAGCTATGGTTTGGCAAAAAAAAGTTATATCAACTGCACAACAAAACAAAAGGCAAATACAAAGGGTGCTCATGTGATGAACACATGGTGGCATTAATCTAATAATAGAAGAGGTGGAACTCTGTCTTGAAGATACATTTATAGTAGAGGGTTAGTAGTTCAATCTCGGCACCAGATAATTGTACTATCGCTGTGTGTACTGTACCTAAGGAAGGCTTTGATGTGGTTCAAAATGTTATTGTGGATAAGCTGCAGTAATAGCGTAGCATATATCTTCAAAATGGTGCGCTAGTGGATCATAACTTATTGTTATAATTTGCATCAGCTTTTTTAAATTAGGACTTGGGCAGAATCCACTATGTACTCTTCATCGTACTAAAGGGTGCTTGATGATAATGTTAGACATCCGTTCAAATATTATCCCTTAACATTCTGTTTAATCCACGATTTTGTTAATTTACATCAGTTTGATATATCGACATTAATAAAACCATAAAATATCTGTATGCCAAAAAGTTAAGCATTGCCATGTGTGTACTAAGACAAACCTCTTTTATGCTGAGTTGGTCTATAAGGCTCTAAACCTCCCAGTATTTATTCAAAGTATACAGCACGTCCTATTACAGAATATTCCTTACACTTGGGTAATACATCCACAAGATGGCGCTGGACTGCAGAAAACAGCTTGGGGCTCCTCGTGACCGTATATAAGTCAGGGACCTCCCACAAATTCCCCTGTTCTTTCTGAAGTCTGCACTGTGAAGATAGAAGATAGCTCTCTATGTGGGGCAGGTGAGCGGGGCCCCGCAGGACTATTCCCACCCGTTCCGTCCCAGTTACTGCCTCCCAGCCTCGGCTGATAAGGTTCGGGTGAAGGTAGGTTAGTGAGCACTAGTGTAAAGGTGCTGTGGAGCTATGCTCCCACCGCAGTCCCTGTTCTGACAGGGTAGGCGGTCTAGGCTGATGGTGAGCCTTTTGGGATGCCCCCACTGCTTCATGGGTGTTTGCCAGGTAGTCCTGTGCAGCTAACCCCCTTCCTTAGGTATTCCCCTCCTCCTTCACTTCTTCCATTGGGGCGCTGTTCTCCCTGGGAAGCCCTTCTTAACCTCCTTCGCTCCCCCTCTGGGTGATCTCCGGGGGGAGGTGTTCCGCAGTAAAATGTTGTGTTTTATTCTAAAGAGGGTTTATTACTATGTAAAACGCAGCCTCCATGTGCTTGTACAGCGCTCCGCAGACGGCGGCAACATTCTCCTCAGAACTGCCGGGCCACGATTGGCCGACAGGATCACATGGGTGCGTTCGCGCTCTTCGGGGGGGGGGGGGGGCTATTAGGATGATGTTTTTTGCATCATTTCTCTGGCTGTCTGTGTGCTGCTGCTCCCGCGGTCCGTGAGTAGCCCCTGATGGGGTGAATTGTTAGGCCATGTTATCCAGAATGAGCATGGGGACATTCCACTCGTGCTATTGGTGCCTCTTGGGCCTTTCAGCACCAAGCTTCTGTTGAACACGTTTGCAAGGCCGCTACTTGGTCTTCTGTTCATACCTTTTCAAAGTTTTACAAGGTTGATGTTAGGGCCTCAGCTGATGCTGTTTTTGGTCGTAAAGTTCTGCAGGCGGCAGTGGTTTAAACTGCCCGCTCTTACTTTTTGGGGATCCCACCCTACCTTACGGACACTGCTATTGGATGTCCCAAGTGTAAGGAATATTCTGGAACAGGACATGCTGTATACTTAGAATTGGTATTATACGTATACAGCACGTACTGTTCCATCCCACCCTTGTTATCATTATTCTTAGTTACCTCTGTATGGTGATTGTTCATATGTTCTTTTTTGAATTCTGGTTATTACTGTTCTCCCGGCTTCCTGTTAACGGCTTGTCTATACTGGGGAATTTGTGGGAGGTCCCTGACTTGTATAGGGCCGAAGAAGCCACAAGCTGTTTTCTGCAGTCCAGCGCCATCTTGTGGATGTATTACCCAAGTGTAAGGAATATTCTGGAACAGGACGCGCTGTATACGTATATTACCAATTCTACAGGTGAGTCATCACAGAATTGTATTTTTCCTCTTCATCGCCTTGATCTTTCATTATTTTAAATATATATTGAATATTTGCATGTTAAAAACATTATAAAGCATTTTCGCAGATGTATATTTTCAAATAACTGTACTAGCTTTACCCAATTTTAAAGTGGTCAAACTCTGCATAAGTCTGCTATGTATAGTACCTATTGCTAGTGGCCACCAGTTTCCAGGCTCCAGAGAATATTCCCAGGCCTAAAATAATTGCAGGACGCCATGCTGCACAGTGTCAAAGCCACCTGATATCCTGTGCTATACAGTGTGTCCACCGGCCATCCTCATACTCTATGAGCAGCATATTCATTCCACCTAGCATTCTACATAGCGCTGCGACTGGCTGCATGCAGAGGCGGAACTATGCCACTCTGCCTGCTGCTGCCCAGTCCGGATATATATATATATATATAATATATATATATATATATATATATATATACACATAGTAGTTAGTGTAAGTGGCGGCCTGCCTTTGATGTCTTTTCATGGATTGATGTCCAGTTATTCCGAGGGAGATGCATCTGATGTCTTGAAAAATTGCCAGCTAGTGTAAAGGTACTGTAAAAGCTGTCTGTCAATCATGGATGGTGGGGAGGTGGGATATAAAATAAATATTAATGAGGTACAAATAAACAAAACAAGAGTCCTAGAGGTAGAGGAGAGAAAACAAAAATAATATAACATTTTTTTATTAGTATGATACGTATCTGTCCTTGCACTACCTTGTAACTGCATAGTCCCAGGTGCCACAGCCGACCAATTTGCTGATGTGCACTCACAGTCTGGCTGTGGTAAGTGCTATATGCGGAAATTTGCACCCCAGCGTGCATCAATGCCGAAACTTGCACCTGTAATTTTCCGCAAGTGCAAATCGGTGCCTGATTTATGGGGTGTTTAAATTTAAAGAGCGATTTTTCTTCAGCAAAAAGTAAACTGCCGACTTTATTGACTAACAGGCTTATTTCATGCCTAAAACACGTCAGCAGCATCCGGCATGCTTTTTACCAGCAACAATTTTTTTTAGTAATTGTTCCTTTTTTTTTTTTGAGGTTTTGGTTAGAGAAAAGAAATGGTTAAAAGTTGTTAAAGTTGACAAATCTCAAAATGTTTAATGATAAAAACACCAAAAAGGTGGACATTGGTCCCCAAAAATCAAGAGAAAAAAAAAAACATTAGTAGCACAATTATTAAGCACTAACATACAAAACACGGCCGGGAAGGAGGGGTAAAGAGAACAACTGTGACTAAACATTTGGAGAAAATACACTGGCGGTGACCTGGAATCACGATATCCCCAATAAAACACGACTCCTAAAAATAAGAAATAAGCACCTATAAATAACAACACCTAAATATTTCTCCCCTTCCTTTACAGTTTCTTACTTGCTATTTTGTCTCTCCAGCTGACATGGAATATACTCCGAAATGGAGAATAAACATTCACCTAAGACACAGAAACTGGAGAGACAAAATCACAATTGAGAAAGAGTAAAGAAGTACAGAAACAGAAGAGAAATATGGGGGGCCATCGGGACCAGTTAAGAGCTTAGCTAGCCAGAAGCGAATGGGGCATTTGAGCTTCAAAACAGCAGAATTTCAGGCAGAAGTAATCTGAAGAGTTTTGAGCTCACCCCAAGCGCATGCCATTTGGCGCGATCTGCGCGTGCGCATGCTAAATCATTAGCGCTTGGTTTGTGATTTACAGACGCACGACCATGAATTGACCCCTGTGTGGTAAAACTTTTGTTTGGCTGAAACACTACCTATCCTTTCCACCTCCTATCCATACATTCTGCATAAGAATATGCCAAGCAGGGGTGTGCTTGAGCTACTAGATTCATAAGTTTTGATGCAGCATACCTGAACTGATTATCTGTATGGGAGGTAATCAAGGTATTTTTTTTAATGCCTACATATGCTGTAATCATAATCAGTATCATACTGATTTCTGAAATGGCAAGAGACAAAACGGGAACACAGTTATCATGTCAATCCAGGACACTGCAAAATGGCTGGGGCACCTGTAATAGCTTTTATATTAGTGCCTGCTTTTCTGATGCAGTGTGTCTCAATTTTTGACAGAGTAAATCTGTCAGCAAGCTTGACATCCGTTAATTAGACACAATACTGTCTTGTTCGCAGTCTTAAAAATACACCTTTACAGTGTGCCACAAAAATCTCTTAGCACCCATTGTAATTCTGCATGCTGTATAAAAATGTATGTATAATACAGACCAAAGTAAAATAATTACCTTCAGGACTTCATAGTAGCTCCCTGAAGACATTCTCTTCATTGTTTTAAACAGGGGGTGGCTTTTTGTAATTTCAGACTTTAGGATTGCCTCTATGACTTTATTCACTTTTTTTGCAGATTCCGAAATGTCCTTCTTCTTCAGTTTTAGACTTTCTACCACATCTTTCAAACTCTTGAGAGATTTAGGATGTTGATACCTATTACTTCTTGCCACGCCGCTGCCTTTTGTTAAATCTGTAACCTCTTTCTTACCATTCTTGGCATAACGGCTTTCTTCTGATGGAATTTCAATTCCCTTGCTAATTGCTGGGCCCAGATCATAGTGTTGCTCAGATTTTGATGTTTTAATGTTGGGTAACCTTTCTGTAGCATTATCTTTTGTTTCTCTTATGTTCTCTCTTTTTGCAGAACCAAACTTAGATGGGACATACTCCTCAGTACTAGATCCTAAGCTATCTGTATGCTTGATATTTCTTCTTCTGGGAGCCTCGTGTTTCATGCTTCCTGAGGCTGATGGACTTTGTGTTGCATTGCTGCTGTTTCTAAGATCACATTGTTCCATAGATTTAGCTTTTCTCATCTGTTTGGGTATTGTACCATTCAACATTGAGCTTGGGCTTTTATCACCAATAATACTTGCTTCTGAGGGACCTTTTCCTTCATTGCTCCCATGTCTGCTGCTGGACCCCACACATTTCTTTTGCGTATTAGTACTCACAATAATTGGACTTTCAAATTCACCAATGCCTTTGGCGAGCACTTCCTTGTCAGATGTAGTTGAATTTCCACCTTGATTCTTAGGACGAACTGACATTTTCTGCTGTCTTTCTTGTTATTGCCTGATTTCTACTTCGGGTCTGACTATGACAGATGCACAAATGTGTCTGAAGGTATTGCATTATCTTTCACATTTATTTCTGAGAAGTCCTCTAGTGCTGAAAGACACAGAATCGAAACTGAAATTCTCTTAACTGCTTCACACCCACATGCTGCTTAGAGGATTGCGCAATTCTTAGGCAAAATATATTAGACACAGGGAAAGCAACAAAGATTGTCAAACTAGAAACCTCAGTATGGATTTGATCAAATTTAAATAGGCACCAATATATCAATGCAAATTTAAATAGGCACCAATATATCAATGTTGCTCTCCAACAGTATATATATATATATATATATATATATATATATATA
This sequence comes from Gastrophryne carolinensis, assembly GCA_027917425.1. Classification (NCBI taxonomy): domain Eukaryota; kingdom Metazoa; phylum Chordata; class Amphibia; order Anura; family Microhylidae; genus Gastrophryne; species Gastrophryne carolinensis. The sequence goes on from CM051237.1 coordinate 226,747,478, forward strand.
TATATATATATATATATATATTGATATACAAAATGTGTATCTAGTTAAAAGTACTCTTGTGGTATCCAAGCACCAACCTGTTAAGGTTTATACCTGTATTAACCATTTATTTTCCTTTTTTTTACCTCTATAGTTATTGGATATCTAGCTTGTGTATATAATTTAAACCAGACCTTCAGCATGATTTAATGAAAAGCCCAAACCCTTAAAAAACTATTCCCCAGCATCTAAACGTAATACATTTTAAGTTTTTAATCACTTACATATTATTCTTTCCCCCACTGGGCTGCAACTATGTTCAGGACTCTAGGATATGGGCGCCGCCATCTTGACTCAGAAGCATCACACATACTAAAGAGAGGAAAGTGGGATTAAGTGCAGAGGGGGGGATTATAGCTGTGCTTTGCACAGACAGAGCAGAGCTGGGGTCAATGAAAGGATAGCAATCCCAGAATGCAGAGCGACACAGTCAGAAGGCACTTCCTGTTTGCAGGCTGCCTGATGACCCATGAGCCGCCATCTTGGAAGTTTAAAGGCTCATAACATGCAGTAGATGCAGGTAGGATGATTTTTAATGTGGCCAATCTGTGTGTACAGGGTGTGGGAAACATATAAGATAGACTCTTATTCAGGGTGAAGGCCCGCTTTAATATGAACACTGTATCTTGTGTTGGGGATTCCATTTTTTGTGTTGTTTCGATCTCTTAAAGTAAATTCAATAGCAAATTAATATATTTATAGCACTGCGCAAAGTTTAGGCAGATGTGGAAATAATGACCTTTCAAATGCAAATATTTCAATTTTTTTATCAATAAACAAAATACATGAATGAGCAGAAGAGAAATCTAAATGAAAGCAATAACTGGTATGACCACTCTTTGCCTTAAAGTGGATTAAAACCTGTCCTGGAGTCCCACAGGGGCATGCAGATTCTGGATGCCCCACTGTTTAAACTCACCTTGTCCCCGATCCAAAAGTGCATGTGTGAGCAGCGTCTGCTACCTGCTATACCTTCAGCAGGACAGGCGCTCACGCCAGGCATTTGTGAATAGCCCTTGAGGGCATGCTCCCTGTTAGAGGATAGTGAGGATTCTGTCGCTGGGCTAGAGTCGGCTGTACCCAAGACTTAAATGAGTCGATGTCAAAACAGTCGAGCATGCTGATTGGACAAGAGGCCACGTGTGAGTTTTGGTGGGCAAACTGGGGGGTTTTACACAGCAAAGCATGATTTCCTGCAGAATATCTAAACAAGTATTGTTAAGACGTCAAGGATATGTCTCACCAATGCACAAGAAATAAATACAAAAATACACAATTCAATATATGTTCTATCATTTCTTCCCTCCTGAACCTTATTAAATTCTTTCACGTATTTAAATGTCTCAATCATGTCCCCTCTCTCCCTTCTTTCCTCTAGACTGTACAAATAAACTTAAAACTTCAGGGGTCCTCCACCATATTTGCCACCTTTGGACCCATTCTATTTGAATGTCTTTTTGCAGGTAAGGTCTCCTAGAGCTGCACACAGTATTGTAGCTGTGGCCTCACCATATACAGTGGCATCACAACCTCCCTCTTCATACTGGTGATGCCTCAATCTATGCAGCCGAGCATCCTGCTTGCTTTTCCCACTGCCTGGCTACACTGTTCACTCAACTTGGAGCTTTCAGTAATCAGGATCCGTAAATATCTCTATTTGGAAGTCCTGGCTAACACAGTACTGTCCATATGGTACGCATGATTTTACATTTAGAGACATTAAACTCCAGTTTCCAGTTTTGACCCTTTATCCAGTATAGCTAAATTATTTTCCATGTTGCAGACACCTCCACCTATGACAAAAATAATCCTATGTTGAAACATGGTTAGGAGTAGTCCCGAATACTATGGGCAGAATGTATTATTTAGGTTTTCATGAAGTATAGAAGTTATTTGATAAATGTGAAACGTGGTTGAAATATGATGTATATGATACTCATGTATGTGAAATGCTATGATTTAATATATTATAAATGTGATAAAAGAAATTTAAATAAAGGTTGAAAAAAATGTAGCCCCGAACAAAGCCTAGGGGTACACCAATCGTCCAGCGCGCCTTTCTTCAGATTGCACACTATTAACAACATTCTGATGCCTATCTTTCAGCCAGCTGTAAATCCACCTGAACTATCCATTGAGTCCTAACTTTAATAACTTATCTATGAGCTCTTTGTGTGGTACATTGTCAAAGACTTTGCTAAAATCCAGATAAGCAACATCCACAGCACCACCTTCATCCTATACTTTAGTGACATTGTCAAAGAAATCAATAAGATTAGTCTGACATTATCTGCTCTAGATAAAACACACAGATATGTTCAGCACATTAGCCTAGATTCAAAGACACATTTGCCCGGACTTCCGTAGCTGTCTGTGAAAGTTTGGGTGGGTGTTAGTCTATTCTAAGCAGACAGCACGTCCTGCTCCAGACGTAGTCCTTACATGTGGGTATACCTCCGCCTTCAGCGCCGTGCACTGCAGAACATGAAGAAAACAAGCTCCTCCCGGCCCTACATATACCGAAGGACCTCCCACAAATCCCCAGATTTCTCTGCAGTGCTTGAACTGCGAAGACATGAAGTATCACGCTCTCGCAGGCGAGCGGGGCTTTACAGCCCGAGGCCCTGCGGGACTATTTCCACCCGTCCTTGTGAACTAATGCCTCCCATCCTGGGCTGAGTTCGGTCGGGTGAAGGTAGGCAGCACCTAGTGTGCTTATGGAGCTAGACTCCACCGCAATCCCCCTCCATAGGGTAGGCGGTTAAGGCGTATGGGGAGCCTTCTTTAGGATGCCCCTCCTGCACTAGTGCCCCTCGCCCGGTGTAGCGGTGAACCCAGTATATTGGATCACCTTCCTCCCTAGATTTCCCCGTTAGTGGGGGAAATAAGAGGGGGGGGGGGGGGGTCGCGTGTACGACGGCTAATCCTTGCCCTAATCACACTAGTCAACCATTGTCTTGTTTGGTCCTTGGAGTCAGAGCTGCACTGCACTCTCAGCCTTTTGCTTTCATGTATTACTCGGCGCGTGCTTTGGTTTTATTCAATTGACGCTTGGCGTTCTATCACTGTATTCACCCTGTCAGATCTCTCTGAGGTGATGTCTCCCGGACAATATCTGTCGCTTCTGATTGGCTGCGCGCCTTCGAGCTTCGCGCTCTCCAGAGGGGGGGCGTGGTTCAGTTTGGCCCGCTCCACGTCATCGTCCGCTCTGGCCCGCCCTTCGAGGTTCGCTTGGCGCCATTTCCTTCTCACATGCGCGTGGTGAAGACGGTCCTCCCCTCCCTGTTCTGTAAGTGCCCTCATGGGCGATCCCTTTCCTAGCTTTGACTTCTTCGCACTTGGCTCTGACATCCCTGTTCCCCTTGTGTCTTTCAGACCGCGGAATTCGGTGGCTTCTCCCGGCCCAGCGTAGAGTCCGGTCCAGAACCTTTTAACAAATCACTCCCACTTCCCAGCGGGTGTTTGGGGCATCCAGGGTTGCTTTACAGCGTCAATCCCTACTGGCATATTGAATATAATAATCACCATATGGAGGCATCTCAGGATATCGTGAACGGGGTTCCTTCGGGACAAGCCCGTCTGTGTTTTGCTTGTGGGGTCACACCCAGCAGTGGTGACAATGCACGGGTCTACGTCCCTTGTGCCCAGCAGGCGCTAGCTGGCCTACCCACCTCTTCCGAGGCTGTGCCCGCGCCTCGCCTTGTTTCTCCTAGTCCCCAAGCCTGAGTCTAACCCCCAATCCTAGCGGGGACTCTCATGCTGACTTTGCCGCTAGACTGGCTAGCGTGGAAAGTTTAGTCGCTGGCTCCTTGGCGCGCAAGGCTACCGCTAAAAAGCGCCACCTGAATCATGAAGCCACTATTCTTCCTGTAGACTCGGATGATTTACATTTGTCTTACGCACACTCCCCCTCAGAGGAAGGGGAACTGTTTTCTGACTCGGGGTCCTACGACGACGAGTCCAGGAGTCAGGATGAATCTGGTTCTGATCTTTGGTCCCAGGATGACGTTGATAGATTGCTGGCCCAGATCTTTGATGTGTTATCCCTCTCTCCCCCGCCTGCGGCTCCTCGGCAAAGAGGTGACCTGTACCATACCGCTAAGGTGCGGTTGGAATTTCCTGAACAAACTCATTTTAATAATCTAGTCTTAAAGGAGTGGGAACATCCCAGTAAACTTCAGGGGGTTCCTAAGACTGTGGATAAGAAGTATCCATTCCCTGCTGACCTGATCAAGTCTTGGACTTCGCCGCCCGAAGTCGATGCCCCGATCCTGGGTCTGTCCAATACCTCTATTATGCACTCCCCTGACGCTACTACGCTGCGGAATCGGGAGGATCGGCGGGTTGATCGATTGGCATGTCATGCCTTTGCATTAGGGGGAGCCTCACTCCGCCCGGTTTGCGCCTTAGCCATCATGGCGGTGGCGCTCAGGACTGTGGTTAAGACTGCTCTTGAAGGGGCAGTTGACTTGCCATCCGATGCCGCCAATGCTTTGGTTACCTGTGAGACTTTTATCAATTATATACTGTCTGCATCGGATGATGCTATCAAGCTGAGTGCTAGATCCTCTGCTCTGGTGGTAGCCATACGCCGTGCGGTCTGGTTACGCCAGTGGGCAGCTGACAATGTCGCCAAGAAGGCCCTTACGGGGCTTCCTTTCAAAGGGCTGCGCCTGTTTGGAGAAAGGTTAGATATCTTTGCTAAAGGGGGCAAGCTGCCCCAGCGCAAGCGTCAGATTCGGCCCTTTCGTGGCCCAAGCTCCCACTCGACCCCCTACCGTGGGGCTAAACAGGGAAGAGGGGTGTCCTTCGCCGGAGCTCGCACAGATTCCTGGAACAAGAACAGAGGACGCCGCCCCAGCTCTTCCTGGGGGCCAAAGCCCCTCCCAAGACCCCCCAGGCATGAAGGGGCGCCCTCGCCCATCAGGGTGGGGGGACGCCTACAGCATTTTCAGCATGTCTGGAGACGCCACGTCCCAGACCGGTGGATTCTGGAGGTAGTGTCCTCCGGCTACAAGATAGTTTGCTGTACTGCCCCATACCAGGTTCGTCGGGTCCCAAATCCCACAGGATCCTGCCTCAGCTCAAGTCTTGACGCTAGCGGTGCAGGACCTTCTAGACCTCGGGGTCATTTGCAAGGTCCCCTTAAAAGACAGGGGCGTGGGGTTTTATTCCAACCTGTTCACGGTGCCCAAAAAGGACGGGTCAGTCAGACCCATTCTGGACTTAAAGATCTTAAACAGATTTGTCAGAAACAGGCATTTTCGTATGGAAACTCTGCCATTCGGACTTACGTCAGCCCCCAGGGTATTCACCAAGGTGCTGGCAGGAGTAATGTCTCTGTTGAGACTAAAAGGCATACGAGTGTTGCCCTACCTGGACGATATACTCATCTCATCCCAGTCTCTGCAGCAGGCAGAGCTGGACATGCGGTTAGTGGTGACCACCCTGGAGTCCTTCAGCTGGGTGATCAATTACCCAAAGTCCTCTCTGTCCCCCTCCTCAGTGACACCGTTTCTGGGGATGATTCTGGATTCAGTTCAGTCAAGGATATTCCTTCCTCCACAGAAGGTGGAAGCTCTGACAACGCAGGTGAGGTCCCTGCTCTCGAGCCCTCATCCCTCTATCAGGCAGGGAATGCAGTTTGTGGGCTCGATGGTGGCAAGCTTCGAGGCGGTGCCCTTTGCCCAATTCCATTTGAGAACTCTGCAGCTTCACCTTCTGTCAGTTTGGAACAAGGACCCAGCGTCCTTGGACGAGATCTGGGTGCTTCTCCCCTCGGTCAGACAATCCCTGGCGTGGTGGCTGGACCACGGGAACTTGACAAGGGGCAGATCCTTCCTGGCTCCCTCCTGGGAGACGGTCACAACGGATGCCAGTCTCTCGGGCTGGGGGGGATTCTGGAAGTCCCTGCGTTTCCAGGGGAGGTGGGGCCCTCAGGAGGCCCATCTACCCATCAATGTCCTGGAACTCAGGGCGGTCAGGTTGGTGCTGGAACAATTGACACAGCACCTGAAGGGTCTGGCGATTCAGGTACGCTCAGACAACAGGACGGCGGTGGCCTACATCAATCATCAGGGAGGGACCCGGAGCAAGGGTGCTCTCCAGGAGGTGTCTCTGATTCTAACATGGGCAGAGACCAATGTTCAATGCATCTCGGCTGTTTACATTCCGGGGCGGAAAATCTGCTAGCAGATGCCCTGAGCAGGGGGTCGTCCCGTCAGGGGGAGTGGTCCCTCTCCAACTCGGTATTTCAGTCCCTGTGTCACTGTTGGGGTGTCCCAGACGTGGATCTGTTTGCGTCCCGTCACAAGCTACCGAGCTTTGTATCCCTGTCTCAGGATCCTCTGGCTCTGGCCACGGATGCCCTGTCAATGTCTTGGAAGAAGTTTCGGCTCCTGTATGCATTTCCACCACTTCCCCTTCTGGGCAGAGTGCTACGCAAGATCGCTCTGGAAGGGGTACCCACTATTCTGGTGGCCCCAAGGTGGCCAAGAAGAGTGTGGTTCGCAGACGTGGTTCAAATGGCAGTAGATCAGTACGATCTACCAAGGATTCCAAACCTCCTAACTCAGGGGTCTCTACGCCATCCCAATTTACTAACGCTGTCTTTGACGGATTGGCTATTGAGACCACCATTCTAAAGGAAAAGGGTTTGTCCGCTTCTGTAGTGGCTACCATGGTCCTAGCCAGGAAGAAGACCTCTTCTGCCGTATATTATAGGGTATGGCGTGCCTACATTGACTGGTGTGAATCCAGGTCTCTTCCCTGCCGGGAATTCTTAGTCTCCAGGGTGCTGGAGTTTTTACAACATGGTCTAGACTTAGGTCTGAAGCTTAGTACTTTGAAGGGCCAGGTTTCGGCCCTGTCTATCTTCTTTCAGAAGACCTTTGCCCAGCACTCTCTTATCAAGACTTTCTTTCAGGGGGTCACTCATGTGCGCCCCCTTCGGAAACCTATGGTTCCTGAATTTGGTTTTGTCGGCCCTGCAGGGTTCTCCTTTGAGCCTATTCATGAAGCAGCTCTTGCTGTTCTCACGCTCAAGGTGGTCTTTCTGGTAGCCATTACCTCGGTTAGACGTGTGTCTGAGTTGGCTGCCTTGTCTATTCAGCCTCCCTACTTTGAGAGACACCGGGATAAGGTGGTGTTTCGCTTCAAGCCAGACTTTCTGCCTAAGGTTGTGTCTGCGTTTCATTTGAATCAAGATATTGTTCTTCCTTCCTTGTGCCCTAATCCTAGTAACCCTAAGGAGAGGGTTTTACATTCCCTGGATGTGGTTAGTTGTGTCAAGTCTTACCTGGTTACCACTCAGGCATTTAGGAAGACGGATGCTCTCTTCGTTGTGCCTCACGGGCCTAGGAAAGGTTTGGCTCCCGCCAAGTCTACCATCAGTAAATGGATTCGTCAGGCTGTGGTTCAAGCCTATACTACTAAGGGGAAGACTCCTCCCTTTCGTCTTACTGCTCATTCGCTTTTCAGCACCAGGCCTCTGTGGAGCAAGTTTGCAAGGCCGCTACTTGGTCTTCCGTTCATACCTTTACAAAGTTTTACAAGGTTGATGTTAAGGCCTCAGCTGACGCTGCGTTTGGCTGCAAGGTTCTGCAGGCCGTAGTTTAAACGGCTTGCTGTTGCCTTCTGTTGGGGATCCCACCCTTCTTTACGGACACTGCTATTGGATGTCCCACACGTAAGGACTACGTCTGGAGCAGGACGTGCTGTCTGCTTAGAATAATACAACTCTGTGAAGTACTCACCTGTAGAGTTGGTATTACATGCAGACAGCACGTCCTGCTCCACCCCACCCTGGTTCACTTTGTTCTGGATCCCCTGTTTGGCGATTGTTATACTTGATATTTTGTTTTGCCAGTTTTGGGTGGTTGTTTCTCCTGGCCTCTCTTTCTCACTGCTTTTCAATGCTGGGGATTTGTGGGAGGTCCTCCGGTATATGTAGGGCCGTGAGGAGCTTGTTTTCTTCATGTTCTGCAGTGCACGGCGCTGAAGGCGGAGGTATACCCACATGTAAGGACTACGTCTGGAGCAGGACGTGCTGTCTGCATATAATACCAACTCTACAGGTGAGTACTTCACAGAGTTGTATTTTTTTTTGTTTTTTTTCGTCCATTTTCTACTCGCACGAACGTTCAAACTAATACGTATATGCTCTTTCGATGATCCAAAGGAAATCGGAAGTTTTGCGGAAGTTCGGAACATTTTCCAATCCAAATCTACCACCCTATAAATCCGTTTCATTTCCGATCCACTTACGGGACCTTTGAGGGCTCGGATTGCTATTGTTGAACATGTTTTGCGGCTATGTGGAGGAGTCTGCGCGCCTTTAGCTCCAAGGCATTGCATGTATCAGCATGCTATACATATATTGTATAGCAATGCATACCTGAATCAATACATTTCATGTATGCCTTATAGAAGCATTTTAATGCTGACCTTAATTAGTCCTTAGCATGTAAACATTTATTTTCCCACACATCCATATAATTGCTATATTTTTTTTAGACTTATGTCCTTTGTGAATTATATTTGGATTGTTGAACTTGAATCTTAATTTGTTGTAGGAGTTATTGTTTTAGTTGGTTACCTTTGCTTTGTGTAATTATTTTATATTTGGTTGCAGGAACCGCAAGATGTGCCACTCGCACAACATACAAGCAGTGTTTGGTCCAGCTATGCGATTCCTCAGTGTTCTTGCAGGGCATCCAGTGTTGTCCCATGATGCTTATATATATTGCAGAACTCCGGCTTATTTCGTCAGTTTGAGTCAGGAAAATTATCTGGTGGATGGCTCCTGGGTAAGTTTGCTCACATTCCATCAATCCATTTTCACTGTATGGCAATGAATATAGTTGATGACTTATGACTTAACCTATGGCTGGTTTTAGCCCTTTATGACATGTTAAACAATATTATAGCTTAGAATGTGCATTTTATGTTAGTATTTTTAAATTCTTTCAGGGGATTCTGGATATCCACTCCTGCCCTTGCTCCTGATGCCCGTTCTTTGCCTGCAGAATGCGGGCCAGGGGTTCTCTAATTGGGCACTATGCAAAACCCAGGCCGTGGTGGCGAGGGCCCTCTGGCTTTTAAAGTCCAGATTTAGGTGTTTGGACCATACGGGGGGGGGGGGGCACTGCAGTATGACCCCAACAAGGTTATACCAATATTTTAATTTACGTTTTTTAACAGGGACCACACGTTCCAGAGTGGCACAACTGAGTGTCAGGGTCCTTCAGTTGGTGGGCGAGATGCAGGAGCTGCGCCACTCGTTGGGGACCACAGATGAAGAATAATGTTCTGTGGCCTGCCATTGCTATGTATTTTTTTTCTATAGTTGTAAAAATTTGAAATTTTCTAAATAATTTAAGATTTTATATTTTATGATGGAATAAAAAAAAATGTTTCAGTGTCATTTCATTTACAAAATACATTAACACAAAACTAATGGGCCCAGAAATATTTAAAGATGAATATTCACATGACCGAGAAGTGATTTGGGTAGGTTTTAGGGGGCTAAAATGGAAGAAGAACCTGAGTGAGCTTTAAGGTTCCAAAAGGGAAGATGGAGGATAGCGCTAAGTGATTTAGCTAAATATTGTAGTAGAAGTGAGGGTGGCAAATATGTAGGCGAGCACTTTAATGAGTTAAGTTTGTAGTGCGCAGGTGCAAGATCATAAGGATTTACGTATGAACGATTATTTATTGAAAAAGGGAAACAGAATCTAACAGGAAATGTAAAGGATTCGTGGGAGGATACGATGGGAAAAGGGCAAAAACGAAAGCCTACATTGTAACATGAGAAAATGAAACGGAAAAGTCACACTGGAAAATGACATCCTCGTATTCGTAATCTGCCGTACGAACGGACAGAAACTTTACAGAAGGTTTTCAATGCATGCACAGAATCGCTCGCACACTCATACGAGAGCGGAAAAATTTTAAAATAATCAGTTGAATTGCACTTTAAGTAAGTCAGTCAGAGGGGCCAGAAGGTCAGTAGTATGGTCCAAAGACAGGGTTCAGGGACATAGCATTTCCAAATGATGTTTAAGAAGGATACACTAAAAGTAATCGATACATTTAAGTCCACAGTTAAATTAGTCTTGAATTGGAACAAAACCTGGTATTTTGACTTTCCTGGGTTGTGTTCCTCGTCCCTGAGGCATCCCGATTTGTGCAGGCTCTTGTGCAGTCAGAGCTGTTTGCCTTTGCATATTTAAAGTGCTAATGCAGGCAAAGGTAATTGTTACACTATTGCGCTGGGCTACATTTGGCAGTGTCCTAAACTGTTTTTAAATTGAAGAAGAAATGGATGAGATATTCCCTGCCTGATAGAGATGACATACCCCCTTCACATCCTGTCCCTCCAATCAGCTCAGCACAGTGGGAGAGAATTGCTGGTCTCCTCCCTCCACCTCCTCCAACTTCACAGTCTCCTTGCTGGCCAGCAGTAGGAAGAATCCATACTGCACTCAGTGGGGATGTCTGCGTCTACGGGGGCATGATTAATTTTCCCACGCTGTGTGTTTGAGTGGCGAGGGGAGAAGAATTATGCCCCCACCAGCCAGCAGTGGGGAGAGCTAAACCACTGCTTGGTGCAGCCCGTTCCTCCCCTGCTGCTTACTCATGCTGTGGGGGGAGAAGAAGCATGTGCAGTGCCCGGGGAAAGCAGCGCCTGCGGCCCCACCTCCTCCTCTCTCCCCTGGCTGATGCCGGGAGAGAGCAGCACTGTGCCTGCCGCCCCACCTCCTCTCTTCCCAGGCTACTGCCAGGATAAAGCAGCTTGGTGCCTGCCACCCCAGCACTTTGGGAGTGCGTGCACAGGCTTTTGGGAGTGCGCGCATGTGCACAACAGAGGAGAGGGGAGAAGCAAAGCCAGGATGTTTTTATGCAAGTTCTGGAAATCTTACAAACCCCGCCCATTGTGCTGTTTATTAGGCAGCATCAAAGATACAAGGGCCCCTGCCACTTTTTAGAAGTGAAATCATGAGGTGAAATTTTAAACCTCAATATCTCAGCCATTTCTTCTTCAATTTAAAAACGAAAACAGTTTAGGACAGTGTCAATGTAGCCCGACGCAATGGTGTAACAATTACCTTTGCCTGCTGTAGCACTTTAATGTTTATCAAACAGGTCTTTTTGTGGGAATCAGGAAAGAGCTGCATCCCCAGCATCAGGCGCACTCACGACACCCAGGTCTGTCCGTGTTGGGTTTTTACACTTTAAACACTTCTAAAATGCATTCAAATGGTTTTACTTGGGGATTTGGAAGGCAATAATTTATTAGTAGTCCTGCAATAGGGGGCGTGGTTAAGATGGCCGCCTAGACGGACGTGTCTGCTAGGGGCTCCTGGAGAAAATCCTGATTTATTGCCTTCTGGGCTATTTTGAGTGCATCCAAAGACCTCAATCTCACTCACCTGGGCTGGAGGATTGTGCCTGAGGCCGGGAGATCCTGTGGCTGCGTGGCGGCGGAGGCGGCCCTTGAGAGTTTGCTGGCGGCCTGCGAGATCCGGAGCGTGTGGCGGGAGCGTGCAGCCCCATCGTGTGGCGACCGGACTGAGGCGGGTGAGCGGGACGTCGACCCCTGGGAGACCCGGGCGGCGGTGAGGAGTGCGGAGGGGTGTCCGGAGCTCGCGGTGGCATATCCCCGCAGAGCTGCCAGCGGCGGTGTGGTCCGGGCGGCGGGCGGCCCCATTCTGAGCGGGGAGTCCGGCGGCGGAGGAGAGTCATCCCCTGTGTGACCCGGGCGGCGGCGGTGATAGCTGGGGATCCCCCCCGGAGCGCTGGGTGTCTCCCAGCGGTGGACCGCGACAGGCCGCGGTTTGGTGCGAAACCGGGGGAGAGGCCGCCGCCAGCTTGGAGCGGTGGCGGGAGGCTGTGGCTGCCGCCGAGACTTTCACTGTCAACCTCATTCATACCTCCACATCCTGGGTTGCTCCTACCGCTGTACCCCCTCATTGTGAAACACAGGCGGTCAGAGAAGGGGAAATAAGTCCCCCCTGAAAGTGTGCGGCCCCTCAATCCCACACTGGAGCAGTTGGAGTGGGTTCCCCAGCCCCCCCGGGCGAATTGGTGCAGCAGTTAATCCCCTGGCCACATATAGGGGCAGCGCGGAGGTGGATTTCTGGGGCGCTGAATGGCGGCTGGGCTCTCTGTGATCTCCACACCATAGATCCCCGACGCCCGGGCAGCAGCAGCAAGTATCCTGGGAGCCAATATTTGGGACATTACCTGCGGGTCCCCCTGCCCCCCCCGGCCCCGAGCAGCGACGGGATACACTCCGACCCACATACCTGTGCTCCTTGAAATCCCCAATTTGTGCGGCGCTCACGGTCACCCTGAGCTCTATATCACCTCAGCACCTGCAAGCTTCTTTGATCCACATATCTGTGCCGCTGAACCGGCTCCCCTGGGACCTGTAGTTGTGCAGCATCTGAGAGCTGCTTAAACCCTATACCTGTGCCGCTAAACAAGCTCCCTGAACCCTATATCTGTGCGGCATCTGAGAGCTCCTTGAACCCTATATCTGTGTCGCTAAACAAGCCCCTTGAACCCTAGATCTGTGCAGCTTCTGAGTGCTCCTTGATCCCTATATCTGTGCAGCATCCGAGAGCTCCTTAAACCCTACATCTGTATCTATACCGCAAAACAAGCTCCTTGAACCCTATATCTGTGCAGTACTTGAGGGCTTCTTGAATCCTATATATCTGCCGAGGAATAAGCCCCTTGAACCCTACATCTGCATAGAATCTGAAGCGCTTCTTGAACCCTATATTGGCGCCGGTTAACAAAACAAGCTCCTTGAACCCTATATCTGTGCAGCATCAGAGTACCCTCCTGAACCCTATATCAGTGCTACAAACAAGCTCCGGGAACCCCATATCTGTGCAGCAGCGAGGAACTCCCCTGAACCCCATAACAGTGCCGTGAAATAAGCTCCAAGAACCCTGTCTCAGTGCAGTATCTAGGTGCTTCTTGAACTCTATGCCAGTGCCGCAAAACAACCTCCTTGAATCATATCGGTACAGCACCTGAGAGCCCCTTCAACCCTGCATTGGAGCAGCTAAACTAGCTCCCTGAACCTTCTATCTGTGCAGCAGCTGGGTGCTCCTCGAACCCTGTATCTGGGTATCGCAAAACAAGCTCTTTAAATCTCATATCTGCGCAGCATCTACGGGCTTCTGGAACCCGGCATTTGGGCACTGCAAAAACAAGCACCTTGAACCCCTGTACGCCTTTCTTCTTACGCATGTCAGGCAATAGGAAGCGTAAATCCACAGTGGTCAGTTGCAGCACGCAAACAATGGAAACTCCAGGCGGAGCCGGGTCGGAGCCCTCTAATCCGGACACAGCAGCGATCATGGCTGCCATAGCCTCTTGTCAAAACGCCCTTACAACTAAATTTGATACTCTTCAGGAGCAATTCAATTATTTTCGTCACGAGCTGGATAAGATTCGGGACCGCACAGGGGAGAATGAAAGGAGAATTGGGGAGACGGAGGATCACTTGTCTGTGCAGGCGGGGGAGCTGGCAACCTTGCGAAGACAGGTGACTGTACTATTGGGAAGGGCCGAGGACTCTGAAAACAGGAATAGGAGAAATAATGTTAGAATACTGGGACTGCCCGAAAAATCGGAGGGCTCCTCCCCGGAGGAGTTTGCTGAAAACCTCATAAGGGATAACCTGGCGCCCAGGAACCTGACCAAATTTTTCACAATAGAGAGAGCACATAGAATCCCCCTGAGATCCCCCCCGCCCGGGGCCCCGCCAAGACCATTTATATTTAAAGTCCTCCACTATAGACGCTATACTCGACGCGGCCAGGACGAAAGGCGCGGTATCTTATGAAAACGCCTGGCTGTCTTTCTACCTAGATTTCACATCGGAAGTCCAGAAATTGCGGAGCTCATTCAACGGTGTTAGAGAACGGCTTAGAAAGAAAAAGATTAAATACGCCATGCTGTTCCCGGCGCGACTGCGGGTTCAGGAGGGAGAGTCTATTAAATTCTTCACGTCGGCCGAGGAAGCTAACACATGGCTTGACTCTCTGCCAGGGGCCTGACGAACTGGGCTCCGTTCGGAGAGAATAGTCCAGTCATTGCTTTGACCTGTTTTCTTCCCCCTTGTTCGGCCTACGCCGCTGACGGGGGTCCGCCTCCGCTGCTCTCCCGGGAGCCCCACTGATGGGTGCTCTGGTGGAGCCCGAGGTGGTGCTTTATGTACCTTGTTTAAAGTTAATGAAGTTGTGTTTCTGGTGATGCCTAATTAGCCAGTGTATCCTGTCAGCAGTTGTTACAGGGGAGCCTTTGGCTCCGGATTCCGAGGGCGCGACAGGTGCTGCCCTTCCATCCCCCTCCCACCCGTCCCACCTAATGCCCATCCTTTGTCCCCTCTCCCCCCCCGCCCCCGGTCCCCCCCAATGCCCCCCTCTACTTGCCTCCCATAGCCCTCGCTATTGAGGTCTGAGAGCCCCATTTAGAATCCCCCCCCTCCACTTCCCCTGATTCCCTCTCGCTAGCTCTGGGAACCCGTGGTGGATAATCCGCCGACCAGTATCTGTTCAGCAAGCCTGTTTTTTGCAGACCCCTAGGCAGCGGGCCTGCGCACCCCAATTGCACATAGTTAAACCAGTGTTGTGTTACTTTGTTTGGGGATATGCTGCTTGCCAAGGTTGGGGGGTGGGCTCGGGAGAAGGTTACAGTTAAACTGTTGTATTATCTGTTTTGTTAGTTGTTGTCTGTGTGTGGGTATGACTGCGATGTATGATTGCTGGACTCGAGTAATAGGAAGATCTCTGGAGGGGATGGAGGTCCGCAGGGAGGAGACCTTTGATAGTAACACTTTACGCGGTAATAATGGGTGAGTGTCCGATTAGGGAGGGGAAGGGTCTACTTAAAGGGGCGAGGCTGCTCACCTATAGTAGGCTGAATTATTGAGCGAGTTAAAGTGGAATTAGGGAGACGGGAGAAGCATCCTGGAGATGTGACTCCCTGACTGGTCCTCCCATCCCGGTGAATAATTAACTAGGCATCCGAGTCCAAATGCATGTATGTGTGTTGAGTGAATGGTTGTCGTGTCTAAATGTTTATTGAAACTATGCTACTGTACTGGGTGCCTGCGGCATCTCAATGTGATATGTGACTTGTATTTGGGTTTGATGTTTGTTGAACTGCAATAAAAAGAAACTTTAAAAAAAAAAAAAAAGTAGTCCTGCAATAGAAAGCACATGGGTCATGCTGGTTCAGTATTTTTTGGGGTCTCACTGGCAGCGTGCACATCTCAGAAGAAAATGCACCAGCAACTTGAAAGTTTCCTTCAGGTTGACTTTACATTTTTTATTTAGTAAATATTATTAAAAATGTTTTACCTTAATCCAAATACTGAAACATATAAAATCACGGTATTCACAATACCATAACAACATTCCAACCTATATGTATTTTACATCTAGAACATGAATTCTCACAGCACGGAACCTCTATTTTGAAGTTCTTTGGTTCCTTGTTTTAACATGAATTGAAGTATATGGTTGATAAAAGAAGTATAAACATTCCTCTTCAATCTGCCATTAAGCTGTGTATGTAGACATGTTTTGCCATTTAGGTTTTGTCAACGCCTCTATTCTTATGTAAATAAAATTTACATAGATTTTTTTATATAACATACAAAAATACTATCATTACTGCAATTTATAATCATACAGACAATTGCAAAATACCATTGTATTAAAAATACTGTTGGCATATACAAATCTTTATGTGAGACTTGGCCTCCCTAAGTGTGCCCATGGGCCCCCAAAAAAGGGTTGTTTTTAGTTCTAAAACATAGTAAACCCCAATTACGTACTTATAGATATGTATATGTTTTATCTACACAGGCAAAGAAAATCCCTTCCATCCCAAGTAATTGAGGGACCTTTCTTTGGCTGTGTAGATCTTATATATAAGGGTTTTGTGATACAACATACACTAAACTATACACTAAGTTTTCTTTTTACAGCATGAATAGAGGTGAAATGGTGAAACATGTCCACATATGCAATTTAATTTGATGGCAGATTGGAGTGGAATGTTCAACAACAATATACTGCAATTTATGTTGAAACAAGAAAGAGGTTCAATTCTGTGAGCATTTATGTTTTTGATGTAATATACGTATAGTTTGGAATGTTTTGTGAATGCTTTGGTTGATGTGGAATTTTAGAATTATTTCAGTGGCAGATATAATCATGCAAATAAACAATTAGTCCAAACAGCGGGGTAGTGGTTGATAATAGGATTGACCAGACCCATTTCCCCCTTTTTTCCACGTTCTATTTATATAATCAACCATCCAAAGAACCAGCTGCTTCTGGGTGGGAAACATCATCACCTAAATATTGGTCAGCTTGCTTCTGGTCAATGAAACTATTGACCCTATAAGTATTTTTCTAGGTAGAACAATGGTGACATTTGGTTAACTTTTGGGTGTGTTTATGAGTATAAACTGAAGCTTAAATGTGAGTAGAACACCCCAAAATATTCTGTAAAAAATGTTTGTCCTAATTGTTCCGCAAAAAATCACTTAACTACCCCTGGGATAGGCATTTTTACAGGTAATGTACATAATTTTTCCAATGGTGTATGGATATTTTAGATATTTTTTAAAACTACATCCTATTGGCTATGCTAAACAATTTGCCAAATCATTCTGTATAGCCTATAGGGTGCTGTTGTTTCAAAAGGAATATCCTTACCTCTTTGTTAAATAACCCATCATAGGGGTTCTGCCAAAGAGACAAGATAAATTGGACACCTACACAGGTTTCTGTTTGCCTACCATATGACTTCATCTAGTGTCTGGAAAGTGCAAACCACCACACCTTAACAGAAGTTGATAAAATATCAATATGAGCAGGCCAGGGCTGCAGCCTGCTGAACACCCTAGGCCTTCCCGTCTTGCATGGAAGCAGATGACTTAACCTGATTAGCCAGACAACACATTCCTTGGTACTGCTCATCATTGGGAAAGCCAAATGAAAACTACACCGGCTACAGACATTGCAGGCAAACTGGTTACTGGAACACTGGTACTAATTAGTATGTTTGCCCACCCTAACCTGGTGGATGAATAGTATCTCACCTGGAAGAAATGTATAATTAGGGTTGGAGGAATCTACCCTTTTGTTTTATTGTTTAGGAAGAGGGGTAACCCAAGTTTGGTTCCCCAATCAGTTCTCACAGCAGTGCTGCTAAGAGCATACCTGGGAACCTTAGTCTCGGTGTATAGCTGATACTAATTGGATCCTCTGGATGTTCAAATATACTTGGTAAACGTGTTTTTTTACATTTGGGTACCCAGGGGATGGACAGTGAGTGTGTGATTGACGAGAAACCCATGTCTCCTAGCAAGTGGTTGCTATACACACACATTAATATACAGTACATGTCACCTTGTGGCAACTGTAATTATTATCCCTGATATCAATGTATTGCCTGTGTTGGCTGTCACTTGTAGTAAACCAGGCTACCTAGAAACTGAAGTATATACTCCCTCAGGGCAGACAAGATCACCAATGAGAATATTTCAAGTATGTCTCACACCCTGCTTCGGAATGATTAATCACTTCTGGGTTATGTCCAGTAGAGGGCGAACTCCGGCAGAGATGTCTAGAAAAAAAGAAGCCCCTCCCGGTCCACAAATACCTCGGACCTCCTACACATTCCCCAGTAATCGTCTCTGTAGACGGCGAGCAAGTCAGCAGATAGCTGTCTCCTTCCTTACAGGTAAGCCGGGTTTACACCCGGCCATCTTATTTCCCTATTTCTGTCCCTATGCCTCCCAGCCTTGGCTGTAGGTCCGGGCGAGGGTAGGATACACCTGGTGTAATAACTAGCAGCCATGCTCCTCCGTGAGACCCCATCCAAGGGGTAGGCGGCTACCAGGTTCGGGATCCTGGTTTGGGATGCCCCGTGTTATTCCCTGCGCTGCATTAGGTGGCTTGGGACCCCCCACCCATTGCTCCCTGTTCCTGGATTATAGGGGGGGGGGGGCTTGTCCCTCCATTGTGTGACTTTTTTTGGTTTTCCCTGGCTGACCAGGCCAGCCTATGTGTGTTTGTGTGTGTGATTGTGTAGTGCACTTAAGAGGTAGGTCACAGACTGGCTGTGGCCAGGCCGCGGGTGTTGAGGCTGCGTGCTGGTTCCTTGGCCGGCTCCCCAGTTTTGCTGGGAGCGCGGCCATTATGCTTTCTTTTAGTCAGGAGAGGGGGCGGGGCCGGGCGCTCGGCGCGCTGGCTGCGGCCCACTCCCCTCCTTTGGCGCCCTTTGCGGTTCTCTGCTTATGGCTGGGAACAGCTGTCTTTGTCTGCGTCGGGAGGGGGCGGGGTCACGCGCGCCGCACGATCCGCACTGGCCCACCCTTCCTCTTCACTCTGCTGCGGTGTTGAAGCCTTTTCCTCTGGTTGTATGTGAGTGCCCTGCGGGGCTTGCAATTTCCAGTTTTTCCATTGCTCTTAGCTGTCATGGAAAGTAATTTTAGAAGGTGCCTTGTTATGTTGACACATGTAGCTGTGTTTTTATATATATATATATATATATATATATATATATATATATATATATATATATATATATACATAATGTGTCTGCTGATGTATATAGCGCTGGGTGCGTTTTTCTTTTGGTGCCTTTATTGTGTCTTTCAGGGGGATTTCCTTGCCTGATATAAAAGGGGGGTTCTCCCGGTCCTTAGGTCCCTTGTTTAAATTGGGGATTTTCCTTGTCATTTACAAATCCTCACACTAACAGACGTTTAAGAGGCATCCCGGGTAGCTTATTAGCGTAATTCCCTCTGGTCCTTGCGACTACAATACAACAAAAAAATCCACATTTGGAGGCTTCCCAGGATACCGGGCTCGGGATCCCTTCGGGGCAACCCCAGCAGTGTGTGGTTTGTGGGGTTTCTCTTGCGGGGGACAATGTGCTTATTTGTGTACCATGTGCACTGCAGGCCATTACGCGGCAATCGGGGCCCCTGGCGTCTGGATCAGCGCCGCCGGCCTCATCACCTACAACCCCACGCCTGGCCTTGAACCCAAGTGACGTTGTCATTAGCGGGGAGTCGCAATCCGATGTCTGTGCTAGATTGGCCAACATTGAGAAGATGATTGCTAGCTCTGCGGCTAAGTCGGCCCCGGCTAAGAGATAGCACTTGGCGCCTGCTGCGTCGGCCTTTGATTTTGATGATTATGATACTTTTGATGGGTCTGATTATTCCCCGCTTGCAGAAGGGGAATTGTTTCCGGAATCTTAAGGCTCTTCAACTCCATCTGTTATCAGCCCTCTGTTCTTGGATCGGTCCTTTGTGATGTCTCCTCTGGTCCGGCGGTCTCTTCAGTTGTGGCTGGACCCAAGGAATTTTCTGGGGGGCAGATCCTTTCTGGCATCCCATTGGAAAACGGTCACCTCTGCTGCCAGCCTGTTGGGCTGGGGGGGGGGGGTTCTGGAAGGAACATCAGTTCCAGGGGCTGTGGGGTTCTCAGGAGGCTCACATCATCATCGACATCCTGGAGCTGAGGGCGGTTCGGTTGGTCCTGACGCATCATCTCCAGGGCTTATCAGTTCAGGTTCGATCAGACACTCGGACTGCGGTCGTTTACATCAATCACCATGGAGGGACTCGCAGCAGGAATGCCCTCCGGAAAGTGTCTCTGATTTTTGCATGGGCTGAGAGCAATGTTCCATGCATCTCATTCGTGTACGTTCCAGGGGTGGAAAACCTGGAAGCGTACTCTCTGAGCAGGGGGACCTCTCGCCGAGGGGTATGGTCCCTTAGTAACAGGGTATTGCTATCCATCTGTCACAGGTGGGATCTCTTTGCCTCCCGTCACATCCACAAGCTCCTTGCTTTTGTGTCTCTGTTCCTCTGGCTCTGGCAGTGGATGCCATGTCTCTGGCCTGGCGGGATCTGGGTCTCCTGTTTCCGTTTTCCCCCTTTCTCCATGGTAGGCAAGGTGTGCCAGCAATTCTGGTGGCTCCAAGGTGGCCAAGACAGGTGTGGTTCACAGACGTCGTGCGGCTGGCGGTCGATCAGTACAGGTTGTCTCTTTTTCCGGATCTGATCACTCAAGGTCAGCTTTGTTACCCCATTTTACAATCTCTGGCTTTGACGGCGTAGCTGCTGAAACCTCTATCCTACAAGAAGAGGGTTTGTCTGATGCTGTGGTCCAGGCGCTTGTTAGGGTTAGGAAGAACTCTTCCTCCAACATCTACTACAGGCCCTGGCGGTCCTATATTGATTGGTGTGAGGCTAGGGCCTTGCCTTGTGGGGTGTTTTCCATTCCCAGAATTTTGGAGTTTCTTCAACACGGTCCGAACTTGGGCTTTTAGCTTAGCACCTTGAAAGAGGCTGGTTTCCGTTCTGGTGGTTTTTCTTTCAGAGGTCTTTTGCCCTTCATCCTTTGGTTAAGACTTTTTTCCAGGGGGTCACTCATGTGCGGCCCCCTCGAAAGCCTTGTACCGGTTTGGGACTTGAATTTGGTTTTGTCGGCCCTCCTGGGTCCTCCTCTGAGCCAGTGCAGGATGCTACACTTTCCATTCTCACTCTAAAGGTTTCCTTTTTGGTGGCTATTACCTCCGTTTGACGTGTCTCTGAGTTGGCGGATCTGTCTGTTCAGGCCCTTTACTTTGAGAGACACCAGGACAAGGTGGTCTTCCGCTTTTCATCCCAATCAGGATGTTGTGCTCCCTTCCTTGTGTCCTAGGTCTAGCAATGGCTAGGAGAGGGCCTTGCGCTCTCAGGATGTTGTTCATTGTGTATAGTACTATTTGGTGGCTACATCACCTTTCCATAGGACGGACGCACTGTTTGTTGCCTTCGGGACTCAAAAAGGGTTTGGCGCCCCTCGGGTCTACCATTAGTATATGGGTTCGTTAGGCCATTGTTAGGGCCTATGATGCAAAGGGGAGGGATCCCCCTTTCCAGATCACTGCTCATTCTACTTGTGCTGTTGGGGCTTCCTGGGCTTTCCAACACCAGGCTTCTGTTGAACAAGTTTGCAAGGCTGCTACTTGGTCTTCTGTTCATACCTTTTCCAAGTTTTATACAGTTTTTGTGCGGGCCTCAGCGGTTGCTGTTTTTGGCCGCAAGGTTCTTCAAGCTGCAGTGGTTTAATTTGTGCATTGTTGCTTTTTGGGATCCCCAGCCATGACGGACACTGCTATTGGATGTCCCATATGTCATGAATAGTGGAAGCGGGGTGTGTGACATACTTGGAATAATACCATTTTGTGATTACTCACCTGTAAAATGGATATTACAAGTATGTCTCACACCCTGCTTCGCCCCACCCTGAGTTGTATCTTGGATCCTCTATATGGTGGAGCTTTTATTGGTAAAATAGTTTTTATTTGCTCTTCCTGGTCCCCTTACTGCTTTGTTATACTGGGGAATGTGTGGGAGGTCCCAGGTATTTGTGGACCCGGAGGGGCTTCTTTTTTTCTGGTCATCTCTGCAGAAGTTCGCCCTCTACTGGACAGAACCTAGAAGTGATTAATCATTCTGAAGCAGGGTGTGAGACATACTTGTAAAACCCATTTTACAGGTGAGTAATCACAAAATGGTATTTTTGGAATCTTCACTACTGTCTGACCTGATGCAAGCTCTTTGTAGAGAGACACAGATGATACATATCATGGCTAGAAATTTTCACCTGAAAATGAATAGCATGTGTGAGCATTTCAGTCAGACTTCAAAGAATGCTGGGGGGCGGTGCTGAAAGGATTCTTGCCTCGACTGCTGTTTGAGAGATATTCGGGGATTCCACAGTTTTTTTTTTCCCATTTGAACTTTTGGTATGGGAGGTTTGTGAGGGGCCCATTGGCCCTTATCTGACCTGGGAAAAGAGCAGGATTGCTGCTCCCCAAGTGGTAGATTATGTACTTCAGGTATAAGACAAATGGGGACATCACTTGGTATGATTTAACCCTTTAACCGCCAGCCTACCTTGAGATTTTGTCACCCTTTGTTGCCAGACCATTTTGCACTATTTTGCGCTCCCCATGTTCAACTGTGATTTTTAAAGGGATTTCCAGGGATTTCCCAGGAAAGTGATATATTGTTTTTTTCAGCGGAGCCTGGGCTTTAACATGAAATGTCTTGTTTGTCATTTTCTAAGTGTATTCTCAATATTTTTGGGTGAAAATTGTGCAAAAAAATAAAAACTATTTTTTACAATTTGTAGTGTTTTTTTGTAATAGAAAATGTAAGTTTGTCAATAAAATCTTATTGCATGTGAAACCCCAATTTCTCCCGGTTACAGCGATACCACATATGTATAGGTAGACACCCTTTCCTGCCCAGGAGACTCCCCCAAACTGAAACAACGCTTTAGGAGATTTTCAGATAAAATACAACTATGCTTTGCAATAAGCGCACCTTGCAGTTTTTCAAGAAAAACAACCCTTTACATTTGAAATACCCCCCACAAACTATATATTCCCTAGAAGTACACACCTCAAGCTTTCTAGGCGTACCAGGCTTGTTGACATGGGTGCAGTTTTCTGGAAGTAATCCCTCAATGTATTCTTTGGTGGCACAGGGTTTCCCTAAAAATGAATAAAAAGGCAGAATCAAAACCATTTTCCTAAAAAAAACTATATGCAAACCAGAAAAAAAAACAAAAAATTTGAAAAAGCAACATCCCTCAAACAGAACGATACCCAACATGCATAGGTTCTGTCTAGTAAAGAGTTGCCAAACACACCAAAGTAAAGCATGCGCATAACGGTAATTTTACTTCAGATTTTCAGCTCTGCAGACAAAGTGCGCACCTTGTGCTTTTTCTACCAAACCAACCCTTTACATTTCGAATATCCCCCATAAACCATATATTCCCTGAAAGTACACATGTTAAGCTTTCTAAGCGTACCCAGCTTGTTGTAGTGGGCTCATCTTTTTGGAAGTAATATATCGAAGAATTCTTAGGTTGCACAGGGTTTCACAAAAAAATGTATAAAAAAGCAGAATAAAAAACACATTTTCCTAAAATATCAATATGCAAATAAGAAAAAACAAGCTAAATCTGAAAGCGCAAGGTCCCCCGAGCAGAACAATACCCAACATGCATAGGTACCTGTAACATTTTGACTGCCAGTCTACTTGAGATTTTGTCACCCTCTCCTGACAGGATATTTTTCACCATTTTGTGTGATGTTTAACTGTGATTTTTGCAGGAATTTCCAAGAAAATGGCATATTTTCTTTTTGTGGCAGAGTTTAGGCTTTAACATGAAATGTCTTGTTTGTATTTTTTCTACTTTTTTAAATATTTTTAAATAAATAAAAAAAAATATATTTTTTAAATTGTCTCCTTTATTTTAAACAAAAACATTTACTTTATTAAAGAAAACCATATTGCACGTGAAAGCCCCATTTCTCCCGATTACAATGATACCACATATGTATCGGTAGCCCCCCGTTCCTGTCCAGGTGATCCCCTAAACTGAAAAGAGCACTTTATAACATTTACAAATAAAATACAACTACTATCCACATAATAAAGGGTTAAATAAAAAAAAATTGGTGTGGGGTCCCCCTTCACGGGGGGGGGGGGGGACACCATTTCTTGGGGGAATTTTAAGGTTTTTTTGGGAGGCAGATAATGGGGGGTCTCTGGGTTAATGGCAAGTCACCCACTAGCCGCAGGTGACTTGCCAGACCCCCGAGCCCTGTGAACTGGTATAGGGGTCACATGGACCCCTTACCAGTTCACAAAGGGTTAAAAGTAAAAAAAAAAAAAAAAACACACAGAGACACACTTTAAAAAAAACTTTATTAAAAAAAAATATTTTTTAAATTATTTTTTTTAATACTTACCTCCCATCCATCCCTGTGTCCCACGCTGATCACTTAGGCTTCTGCTCTCCTGCTGGGTTACAGGTAACAAAGGGTTAATTAAAAAAAAAATGACATAGGGTCCCCCCTCAAAGGGAGGGGGACCCCATTTTATTTTTTGGATTTTTAAAAATCCCCCCAAAAAAATGGCGTGAGGTCCCCCCTACCCACCAGGGTTAAAAGTAAAAAAAACACAGACACACTTTTTAAAAAATATCTTTATTAAAAAAAAATAAATGTTTTTTAATATTTTTTTAATACTTACCTCCCATCCATCCCTGTGTCCCACGTTGATCACTTAGGCTTCTGCTCTCCTGCTGCTGCTGGAAGCCTTTTATACCTACTGGGCTACAGGTAACAAAGGATTAATTAAAAAAAAAAATGACATAGGGTCCCCCCTCGAAGGGAGGGGGACCCCATTTTTTTGGGGATTTTTAAGGGTTAAAACCCTTAAAAATCCAAAAAAAAAAATGGTGTGAGGTCCCCCCTACCCAGCGTAACCAGCCTGTGACCAGCTATGGGGGCTTGTAGAACAGGGCGCAGGGGCCAGCTTTAGTGGCCCCTGGCCCTGCGGCTACAAGCCGTCATAGCCTAGGGCCACGGCTCTTCTGCCCCCCCCCCCCGGGCTTTGGGGAGGCAGGTAATTTGGGGGGCCAGGGGTTAATGGCAAGTCACTTGCCAGACCCCCGAGCCCTGTGAACTGGTATAGGGGTCACATGGACCCCTTACCAGTTCACAAAGGGTTAAAAGGTAAAAAAAAAAAAGACACACACGTTTTTGAAAATAACTTTATTAAAAAAAAAAAAAAAAGTTTCACTTTACTCACCTCCGATCTTCATTTCCTGTGTCCCGCGGCGATCTGCTGTCAGTGACGGCTGGGTACGATCGCCTACCTCCCTCCTCCTCTGTCCAGCCGTCACTGGCATCTGACAGCTGAACCGCCGGGTGCCCCGATGACACCCGGCGGTGACGTCACTGGCCCCGCCCCAGAATCCAAGATGGCGGCCGCCATCGGAGGACGCTGCTGAGGGAGGAGGGCTGTTATGCCCCTCCAGAAGACAGAAGAGCGGGGAGGGGGGGATCGGAGCCCCCCCCTTCCCCGTGAAGAGGAGAGCCTGCGGGAGCCGGCGGGGACAAAGGTAGGTAACTTGTCATTTTTTTTTTTTTGTTTTTTTTTTTAAAGGAAACCAGGCGGCTGCTGAAACGGGGGGGGCACCCTATTCCGGGCCCTCCCCTGCAGCCGGAGGAGCCCCGATGGGCGATCGGAGCCGCTCTGGCTGAAGAGGAGACCCGACCGGATCGAACGAGGGGTCAGGTAAGTGTCTTTTATTTTTACTTTTTTTTTTTATTTCTGGGGAAAGTCAGGCACGTAAATTTTACGTGGCTGGCGTTTAACTGTTGGAGAGGCAGCCACGTAAAATTTACGTGGCTGGCGTTTAAAGGGTTAAGAGAACATGAGATAAACACAAGCAAAACAAAAATGTTGATCTTTGGTGCAATTCAGCATCATTTTTAGCTGTGCAAAAAATTCTCATGGAGCTAAATCAGCCCTTTGTCAGTTCTCCCTTGAGGTCAGATTCCAGCATGATGAATATGCTCTCCCTATGTATTGTGTACTATTGCCTCATACATTGCTTTATTTGCTGCATTGTGAGGTGGTTATCATTGCAAGAAATGTTTTTAATGATTGCTCAATAAAGAAATATTTTTAATAATGTTTAAATTTTCAGTATACATGGTTTTGTGGAGTATTTTGCTTATCTGAGTATGGGCTCTTATCTGCAAATTCTATGTTGTAGAAGCCCATAGGTCTAGATCGTGTGTACAACACTTTTGGCGCTTTGACCAGATTTAGTGTGATGGAGCCCCTTCATACCATAATGGTGCCCAGGCTGGTCGGCTCTTGTTTCAAAGCATATGCCCAGTTAGTGAATCTGACATTTCTCTCCTGCGCTGAGCAAGTGAGAAAAGCTGAGAAAACTACATTTTGCCCAAAAGTCGGTTATATACACACCCTAAACTTTTTAAGAGAATTTTCATGTGACTTCCCGCAAAAAAAAATCTTGCTAAAATAACTGTTGAATCGAAAGAGAGGGGTAAATATGGGTTTTTTTCACGCAGAACCATACAGGAATGCATTCTTTATGTGATCGGGGATGTCAAACTCACTCCTGAAGAGGCAGCAACAGGTCATGTTTTGTGGATCGCCACATAGCTGTATATGCTCTGTATAGCTCTGTATGAGCACTAATGGAAAGACGCACCCAGGATTTGGAAGATAAGAAAAAATATTCTGAACCAAATGGTGTGCTAAAATCCCCCCTCCCAAACACCCCATTATAGACAGTGTGCAGAATCCCCCAGTCACCCTGTTACAGACTCCCACATTAAAGGCAGTGAGTGGCATCCCACATTACAGGCAGTGTGTGTGACATCCCAAATCCAGGCAGTGGGTGGTGGTAATGTATGTTTGTGTGTCTGCGTTTATGTCAACAGGAGATGGATGCTGCAACGTTTTTTTTTATTTTTTTTTTTATACATTCTCCCGATAAGACGCACTGACGCATATTATGATACTTTGCTTGTGCTTTTCTGTGGAGGTATGCAAAACCTCGCCTTTCAGGAGGGAGTTTGATACCAGTGTGTTAGATGCCTGTGGTCCACATTTGTAACTATGTGTATCATTCCTTTTTAATACTGGATTTGGCATATATGGTAGTACTTCCATATTTGTGGCATGCACATATTTTCTTTTGTGCATCTGTTGTGTGCAAGGTGATTTGTTAATAAAGTATATATTTATATATTGTTTAGTAGTATGTGCCTGGCATTTGACACATCTCCTCACGACTTATAATTCTTACTACTAGTTATTTGGATCCACTCAGTTTACTTCATAGCTTAATGGAAAAACATTCAAACGTGTCCTTCAACATGCCTTTGGCGGATTTTACCTGCTCTGCCCTTGCTTTAAGATTCTTTGTCGAGTTTTTAAAGTTGCAAGGGACACGTTTGTTAGGAGATGTCACCAAAGTGGACCAAAACCCACAGCCCTAAAATCTATAATATTCCAGGGCCACTTAATTCCCCCCCCCCCCCCCGGGCATCTAGATTTGGGATGCACCACTGTGTGAAACCCCCCAGGTTGCCCGGTAAACCCACCTTCTCCCCCGCTCCAACGGCTCATGCACAAGTAGTGCCCGCTCCCTGCTACCCCTTCAGCTTCGTGTGCACCCGCGCCAGGCATTTGTGAATGGCCGGCGCACACATGCTCCCTGTTAGTGTAGTGTGGGATGCGGCTGCTGGGCTCGCTTGGGCCCGCCTGCTTAGACGATTCCTTAGACGAAGGGGCGGGGTGCATCCGAGCACAATGATTGGATGAGAGGCCACACATGCGCCGTAGGGCTGGGGAAAGATGAGTTAGATTGGGAAACCTGGAGGGTTTCAACCCCTTCCCAATCAGGGTGCCCCAGGGGCAAGGACCCCTGTCAAAATCCTGGGTTTTGGTCCACTTTAAAGCGGAAGTCCAATCATCACTGCCCGTCTAAAAAAATCTTACATTACTGGCACTGACCACCCACTTCCCCATGGTGTCAGGGCATCCACACTTTGGGATGCCGCTCCTCGGCCATGACTAGTCAATCAATCGGGGTGCAGCATCCCTGATGAGGAGGGAAGTCTTCCAGCAGTTAGTGCAAGTAAGGTAAGACTCATTCTTTATTATTAATGTCCAAATCTATCTCCACACCAAGTTCAGGGCTGACTGGATTTATACTTTAACAACACTTTATTCTTGTTTCTTGGAGGAAGCTTTTTTTTACACTTATGTCTAATTAGGCTGTATAGACTGACTACGGTTGTGGCTGGAAGGGCTAGCATTGCTGTTATTTTGGATTGGACTTGTCAGCAGCTGGGGGAGTGTGTCTGTACATGTCTCCCAAATATGGGCTAGCCAGCCTTCAATTCAAAGTCTCCTGAGAAAAGCCTTCAAACAGGGCTCATGCTCTAACAGGCATGACAGTGTGCCTCTTGTGCAGCCTTCACTTACAGGCTCAGTCAATGTACCAGGTAAAGCATGTAACCTAAATCTTTAGAACATATCATAAGCACATGGGATAGCAGATACACCAATCTAGAGGAGGCGGCTGGGAATTCCAGTAGGATAAGGGCACAGATTGTGGTGGCGAGTCTTGGTCATCAGCTCTGTTCCTGAACATGAGCAAAACCCCTAATGTATATAGTGATGGTTTCTTTAATCCAGCAGAGCTACAGTTCAAAAGATCTTATTTTATATCATCCAATGGACAAAGAATTGATAGATTTGGGTAACATCTTTCTTTGGTACTTATTTTACTCTTCTTACTTTTTATTTGCCCATGTGTGATATAAACACATGTAACAGTTCAAAGTGTGTTAAATGTATAAAGGTTTGAATCCAGCCCAAAAGACCCTCAACTGACAGATGATTGTTAAAAAAAAAGACTTGCAGATATTTTTTTTACTTTAGGGCCACTTTAATTTGGCTTGCACAGTTTTGAATTTAAAGGAACACTCCCATTGTGTCTGGTTTTTGCTGTTATTGTTTTCCTCTTTTGAAATATAAAGTACATTTTTATGTTAGGAGTATCTGTGATTTACTTATCAGCATGCTGTTTGCATTTTTCCAATATTCCTGTGGCAGAAGCTTTCCTGAGTAAAAACTGACTACAAATCCCAGAATCCTTCCACTGTAAGAGTTGAGCTTACCAACAGCTTTGGCTAGTAGCAGTTATGACCTCCCTGGTGAGAATGCTGCCATTAACCCTTTAGCTGCTGGAACACAAAACTGAGATCCACTCATCTAAAGAAGCTGAATGACCGGAAGAGGGGTTAAACCTGTGAGCTCAGGACATCTAGGACTTTGTCTCTGCATCAGCCAATCAAATGATTAGCAAGCCAGAGTCTGGAAATCTAAGGCACTTACACCCAACACACTAACTACATTGCTAACGTAAACATATTGTTGCTAGAGAAAATTGTTTTCTTTTATAACAGATATGCAAAAAAAGCACCCTGAGTGCATCATTTTGGCACATAATAATGGAAATTTATTAAAAGTGGAATTACCCTTTAAGTACTGATAAAAAACAAAATCTGCTTGTTACATATGCTTTAGTCACCACACCTTGTAGATAGATCTTATTACCTCCTAAAACAGTAAATCAAATGTTGCTATTCCATTTTCATTTTGTATGGGCATCTTGGTACCCATGTGAATCAAGCTTTTATATATTTTTTTAGATTTAGAGATTTTATGTTGATAAATATACATGACGCTTGAAGCTAAAGTAAAAAATGTTATAATTTCAATAAAAGGGAGACCTTAAGTCATCATTTTATTCAGGTTTGTGATCAGCAGCCATACAATGAATGAGGAAGTTGGCTGACTTTACTATAGTGCCACTTAAATATTACCTTGAATGGTAGCATTGTATATTCAGCTCTGACTACGTTCAACCAATCACTGACAAGGACACACCCATACGGAGAATAGTAATAACACATTTTCTTAAGTAACTTTCACCTTGAACCTGTTTTATTAGTCTCAGTTCTGATGTATTACAAATTCATAATCTTCGAATATAATAATTGCATTCATTGTTAGCAGATATACCAGTCCCCCTGTCATATACAAATCAGACACAAAAATGTCTTGTTCATTATGAGAAAAAGACAAAACTAGACATAATGTATAGAGATATTCGTGTTTGCTTCAGCGCAGATTTACCTGGTAGCTGCACCTAGTGTAAGGCGAACCGGTCCTTTTGTTAGAATAGAAGTGCTTGTAGGCTTGACCCCTTTCCCGTGGGAAAAAAAGGTAAGTAATAGGTGCGCTAGGGATGGAAGTAGATGAAGGAAAATTATTCTGGTGTCACTGGATTCACCTGTCTTTCTTAATCAGTTTGAAGTCTTGAGGTTTTGGTTGTGGGTCTGCTTGATGGTGCTCAGAATGATGATGCCATAGGCTAAAAATGAGGGATTAGCGTCCTTATTGATGGGGCTTAATTGGGTGCAGGACCCCTATATTTTAAAATACAAACAAAGCAGGTCTGCTTTAAGGTGCTTAAGGTAATCCTGGGACTTGATGAAATGCAGGTCCCTTTAAAACCTGGCAAGTCTGCTTTAAAGTGCTTAGAGTAATGCTATTGCAGGCTTGTGAAGACTCCGTATGGTTTAAAATAGATGTTATAAATCTTATAAATTAATCCTAAATAGATCAGGATGATGGGGGCTTGTATTTGCGTTGTTACAGTCTATGGCCGCTGTTTGCGGCTAAAAATGTAGCGTGGCCGGCGGGCCAGCCGCTCCTGCGGCTTTTAATGATATTCCAGGTATACAGCTGCTTATGCGATGCAGCTGTGTAGCTATGTAGCGTGGCCGGGGGGCCAGCCGTTTTTACGGCTTCTCCTCTGGTTGTGTGTAGCCCCTGAGGCAGCAGAGAGATGTAGCGTGGCCGGCGGGGCCAAAAGTAGATGGCCGCAATTGCAGCTTAAATGAAGTAATCTATAAAACCGCAGGTGCGGTTTAAGGTAGAAAGTTCTGTGAGGCCGCTCCTGCGGCAAAGAAAGTGGTGTAGCGCGGCTGAGGGAGGCTTGGCTGATAATTCACTGTCTTTACCCTGCAGCTGTCTGTGGCCGCTTAGGCGGCAAAGAGATGTAGCGTGGCCGGCGGGGCCAAGGGTTAGTAGCCGCAATTGCGGCTTAAATGAGATGATCGATATAACCGCAACTTGCGGCTAAGGTATAAGGTTCTGTAGAGCCGCTCCTGCGGCAGAAAAGATGTAGCAAGGCCGAGGGAGGCTTAGCTAATGATTCACCGACGCGCGTTTCGTTAGAGTATCTCCAACGTTGTCAACGCGCGTTTCGTTAGAGTATCTCCAACGTTGTCAACGTTGGAGATACTCTAACGAAACGCGCGTCGGTGAATCATTAGCTAAGCCTCCCTCGGCCTTGCTACATCTTTTCTGCCGCAGGAGCGGCTCTACAGAACCTTATACCTTAGCCGCAGGTTGCGGTTATATTGATCATCTCATTTAAGCCGCAATTGCGGCTACTAACCCTTGGCCCCGCCGGCCACGCTACATCTCTTTGCCGCCTAAGCGGCCACGGACAGCTGCAGGGTAAAGACAGTGAATTATCAGCCAAGCCTCCCTCGGCCGCGCTACACCACTTTCTTTGCCGCAGGAGCGGCCTCACAGAACTTTCTACCTTAAACCGCACCTGCGGTTTTATAGATTACTTCATTTAAGCCGCAATTGCGGCCATCTACTTTTGGCCCCGCCGGCCACGCTACATCTCTCTGCTGCCTCAGGGGCTACACACAACCAGAGGAGAAGCCGTAAAAACGGCTGGCCCCCCGGCCACGCTACATAGCTACACAGCTGCATCGCATAAGCAGCTGTATACCTGGAATATCATTAAAAGCCGCACGAGCGGCTGGCCCGCCGGCCACGCTACATTTTTAGCCGCAGACAGCGGCCATAGACTGTAACAACGCAAATACAAGCCCCCATCATCCTGATCTATTTAGGATTAATTTATAAGATTTATAACATCTATTTTAAACCATACGGAGTCTTCACAAGCCTGCAATAGCATTACTCTAAGCACTTTAAAGCAGACTTGCCAGGTTTTAAAGGGACCTGCATTTCATCAAGTCCCAGGATTACCTTAAGCACCTTAAAGCAGACCTGCTTTGTTTGTATTTTAAAATATAGGGGTCCTGCACCCAATTAAGCCCCATCAATAAGGATGCTAATCCCTCATTTTTAGCCTATGGCATCATCATTCTGAGCACCATCAAGCAGACCCACAACCAAAACCTCAAGACTTCAAACTGATTAAGAAAGACAGGTGAATCCAGTGACACCAGAATAATTTTCCTTCATCTACTTCCATCCCTAGCGCACCTATTACTTACCTTTTTTCCCACGGGAAAGGGGTCAAGCCTACAAGCACTTCTAGACATAATGTATAACCTGGCAGCATGTTAGGCTTTACTTTATAAATCCACCTTGATTCTGGTTGCAACAATTACTTTTCCATATCTATTCTTCGATTAACAAGAGCTCTGCTAAGGTCCTGCAAATATATCCGCTCACATCTACTATTGTGTTTGATGTGTATATGTGAGTTTTAAATATCTTTTTTTGTATTAATAACTCTTTCGTGTTAATGGAAACGCAACAAGCAAAGTGTTGCAATAAAATGTGTTGCCCATTTCAGTTTGGGAAAAGGATCTAATAATATTAAAGGACATATTTTGCTCTTTCTACATTTCAAACACTACTTATCACTAAGAGGCCCGAGAAGGACCCAGCACTCCCACTACGCAACTAACTTAATTTAAAACATACTTTTATTGAGAACCATTGTATAAAAAAAGATCCTTCTGGATCCATGAATAATGTTTTCTTGTTACAATCATATATGAGGCATACAGTTGTAATCTAATAAAAAAATTATTCATACAACGCGCATCTGTCAGCAAGCATACATGCGCAGCGGGGACAGGCACGGACATATGTTTTCTGCCTGAACGAGGCAGTCTTTACACAAGTCGGAAGCTTGGACTACTACACACCTAGACAGCGCGCCGTGTGCAGCAACAACTCAGTCCAAAAAAAGCCAGCATTGTCTCATATAGGAAACTGGCCTTATCATCACAGCTTGCAAATTTAACTTCACTAGGACGCAGTGACCACAACACATACATATATTCATCAAGCGGCTATAATATACATTCCATGACAAGGCAAAGGGCCAGTCAGTATAATTATAAACGGATTTGAATCTTTAAACTGCAATTGCAACAGGGGAAGCACTCCATCCCTCCCAGGGTTACAATTCTGGACCCGTATTGTCAGAGAACAGGGTACTAAAGAAACCTTTTCGGCAAAACATGTTTGCCCTCATTCTGACCGCCAGACCAGTAAGATAAACAAGCTGTTTCATAAGAAAGCTGTTTTTAAGGATATTCAGAATGCAATCAATCGTTGTATGAATAATTGTTTTATTAGATGACAACTGTATGCCTCATTCGTTGATCCATAAGGATCTTTTTTATATGATGGTTCTCAATAAAAGTATGTTTTAAATTAAGTTAGTGGCGTGGTGGGAGTGCTGGGTCCTTGTCGGGCATCGGGATTGGGCCTAATCCTGAAAAACTCTTTTTGAAATTCATTTAGATGGACCAGCAGTTTCCAAACCCCCTCTAAATACGTATATTGATTTTTAGGCGGGTCACCTTAAAAGTAGGACAGACCACCACTCAGTGGAGATCTGAGCTACACACATATATATATATATATATATATATATATATATATATATATATGACTACCAAGTGGTCATAGATATATTTTGCCGTAAGGGAGACTATTTGGTGTCTCTTATGTAAGTGGATTGTATTTTTTTTTTTTTTTTTTAATAATGTGCCAGTGGAGATTAGTAGTAGTAGTCAGAGCTAGAGGAGTCAATGTCTCTATGAGTCAAAAATAGGATAATTGTGCTTTCTTTGGTCCTCTATTGCTTTATAAAGCAAACTGCAATTCGGGTTCTTATCCAACAGATTATGAGATGGTATGAAAAAATTTGGCAAATTTGATTTATGAAGACTTTTTTGAAAAAAATCAATGCATCTGTTGAAACATTCTTCCAGATTTTCAAATTTCCAGTCATCATCTCGTGGATATTTTGAACACTGATGAAGCAAAGTCGTCTTTACAAAGTATGAACAGAATTGGTTGAAGGTTGGTTTTTCTTCAATTTTGAGCAGCTCCAGTAAATACTTCATGAGTTTTAGGCAACTTTTCCTGTGCAAACATAGACATATGGAAAATAATTATAACTATATTGGGGGGGGGGGGGGGCAGATATAATTGTTGGTCCGTGTTTGTTTTGTTATTTATGATCCCAGCAAGATGCCCCCCACAGGGTGCAAGTTATGGTCTGCAGTTACCCAGTATGTGAGTTATAATATTACAATCCCATATACCACTGTGGACCTATTTGTAAACAAACAAATTGTACTGGTTTTCAGATCTGTGCATATTACATTGTCCAGGTGCATTCTCTGCCCATCTTTTGTTTCAGAAAATTGCATCATTGCCTCCACAAACAGAAGGACGAGACCTGACATGTACGCTGTTTGAAATAAAATGAGTAATTCGAGTTATAAGAAAAGTAAACTTTCACTAAATACAGATATCTCAGCACCCTTTGAATGCTTAAAGTGGACCAACACCCAGGATTTTGACTATCCTGGGTTTCGGTCTACTTCGGCGGGGTGTCCCGCTCCCTGAAACCGCCCAGAAACCCCAAAAAACTCACCTCTCCCACGTGACCGCACCGTCCAATCCCCGCCGGCGTCCAAGCAGGTGACCGGAACGTCCAAGCCGCTTCCGTCACCTCCCGCGCCTCACTCTCGGCGCGCCGGCCATTCACAGACGGCGGGCGCGCGCACGTCTAGAGGGGCGCGCGGGAGGCGGTGGCGGATCAGGTAAGGTCTTTTTGGGGGGTTTCACCCCGTGGGACATCCCGATCTCGGATGTCCCGCGGGGTGGGAGGTGATCGGCCCGGGAATCTTATAGATTTCTGGGCCGATCACCCCTGGGTGTTGGTCCTCTTTAAAGTCATCGTCCATGCACAGTCAAAATTATTCCCATTGTGAAGAGCTAGACTGGACAATGTAAGTAAGTAGGAGCCTTTCATGGGGCTGTAACAGCCTTCCTGCTTTTCATGCACTTGTTTGAAAAAGTAAGTACACCCCATGGAAATGTGTGAACACATTTCAAAATGTTTTAACAATAGTAATAGATAAACATGGGGTTTCTTTAAAAACACAACAAAAACCTTATTTTGCAAACCTATTAATCCCAAAAGCCATTTTGTGAGAAAAATACACCCCTGGCTGAAAATAACCCCAGGAGAGAGATGCCTACCATCAAATATATATGTAATATAATGCATATTATTAACCATTAGCATTGTGTGATTTAGAAAGAAAGGTACATTTTGGAAGCCAAGTGGGGTTTACATGCAAGTGATCAATACAAATAATTTGAACAGGCATTTCAAACTAAAATGAAGGAGTTTCAGTAGTTATATAATCAGGCTACAAAGTTACATTATACATGTTTATTGTATGTAAAACCGAAGTCAGCCCGCCACCATATCCTCCCACCTCCAGACCATATGCCGATTTGGGCAGCTTATCTTCAATCCCACTCTTGGGGTTTACCCCGGCTGTTGCTCCTAAAGCACTCATTGAGAGCTTTAGGGACTGGAAGGCACCCAATATTATCACAGTGGCACAGGTGATTGGGTGACTCAGCAATGACTTTTAGGCTGGGTAACTCCCAGAAACACTGAGACACAGCACTTATGGCAGAGATTGTGCGGTTAGAGTGAGTGCTTTCTGTTTTGTTTGATGACCTATTCGCGCTAATTGCTGAGGTAGGGGACTCAAATTGGCCAAAAGATGAAAAGAAAATGTAAATTGACCTGCATGCAGCCCATGGAACATGCAATTCTGAATTAGAACTTCAATATGGAGGCAACCTTCTTGGCTCACCTCAGAGACAAACAGGATAAGCCAATCCATTGGGAGCCTAAAAACAAAGACAAAATACTGGCAAAACATTGATGAGGAATCCTCCCCCTGCAGAACCTTACAAAAAGGATCTCATATTAAGGATTATAATCTAATTTTCCCATTTGTCCTGCAGAAGCATTGCTCCTATCATTTACACCAGCAGAATGCCACAAGAGGGGCGCTGCAACAAATAGCCCCAGGCAGATCATGTACTCTTGGTAAGAGACAGAAAAACAAATTCAAGTAAGAAGAGCTTGTATAACCAAAAATAAAAGCTTCTGGAGTGCTCTGATAATGAGTCCTGTTGAACTTTACTATTAAATAGAAAAGGTGTGGGTGAATAGCCAACCCCTGTTGTATCAACCCTTGAAAGGATGTAAAAGGGTGAACTACTGTAAAAGCCTAGAAGGCAGTAAAAAGATACTGGTACACCTTAACTTGATGACAGGGAGCAACCCTTAAATCTGACCCCTGTTCCACTTTAACTATGGCTGGTCCTCCACCACCATCCTTGATTGGCTATAATTTTGCTAAAATACACCTTCTGCCCACAGAAGTGTGGGCCTCACCCCTATCCATTTTTTTGCCAAATGATTCCCAAATCAAGTCAGGACCGATTACCACTTGCACTCATCCTCTGTCGGCCACTTCTGCCATTCATAATGCAGAGAAATTGTGTTTTGACCTCTTGTCCTGGTAAATGTTCACATTTATTCTTGGTAATTAAAGGCTATGGAGGCACAATCCCAGGATAGGTTGCTCAACATGGAGTGCACAGTTTCCCTACACGTTTTGCCAGCAGATTTGCAGAGCATCCCTTTTTAGTTCTGGCTAGATTTACCCTCTTTCTGAACTCGAAATGTTGGCCTTGAAAGAATGGCTGAGAACCTGACTAAGGGATTATCACATTTTATACCACTCCTGCTGGTGTAGGTATTTTTCCATCAAGCAGAAGGATGGGTCACATAGACCTTGTATTGACTACCGGGAGCTAAACCGCATCCCAGTCAAAAACCACTTCAGGATTCTACACAGGTTGTTGTCAGCTGAGGTGTTCAATATGCTGGATCTTCGAGGTGCATACAATCTGGTATGCATCTGAGAAGAGGATAAATGAAAGATAGTGTTCCACACTCAGTATAGGCATTTTGAATACATGGTGATGAGCTTTGGGTTGTGTAACACACGATCAGTGTTTCATATCTTGGTAAATAATATCCTCCAGGACCTGCTGAACTTGCCATTGTCATTATATGCCTTGATGACATCCTGATGCACTTGCCCTACTTTATGTTCATGACTTGGAGCCAAATTCAATCTCTGCAATCCTTAATTGGCCTGCTCCCTCCTCCCAAAAAAGGTTCAGCGGTTTATTGAATTTGCTTTTATTACAAGTTCAGCTGTGAATTTTCCAAAATCGTGAAGCAGTTTACGGACTTGACCAAATCCAAGCTTAATTTTCAGTGGACTGAAGTTGCCCAAGGAGCTTTCCAGCTCTTAACTCTTTAAATAAAAAGCCAGTAGAATATATGGTGTTGCCTCACCTATTGTTAACTGCCAAGCACATAGATTTTACGGCCTTGGCATTTTCCCCCTGCTAATCTCTGTCCAGAATCTAGCGTTAGGGGAGTCCTCTTCACCTGGGAGGCATCCGATTTCCTTCCCCCCCATCGTCTTCAGTGAAACAGAGAACACCTGTTCCCTGCCCCACGTGGCGGCATCTGACACCGCTCGCCACTTCTGAGAGGGGCCTTTTATACCAGCAAGTGAGACAATGTTAGCTAGTGATTGGCACCAATCCCCTCTGCCCTGCTCCCGGCTTTCACTGATCACCTCCAGCTGTCAGACGGCAGCAATTGGCGTTGTAAGCAGGTAAGTAGAAAAAAATTAATTATAGACTTTTACTGCTGTGTCTGTTTTACATTCAAGAAAACTTGTACAGGGGTCCATGAGATCCTGTATACCAGTGCACAGGGCAGGAGGGGCTGGCAAGTCACCTACGGCAAGCCCGTCTCAAGGACCCCTTACTAATCCACAAATAAAGTGTATAGAAAACACACAAAAACACATTTATCTCCTTTGATCGCTGATAGTTTCTGTCCAACACCGTCCATTGCTGCCGCCTGACCCGACAGCCGGAGGTGATTGGCAGAAGCCAGGAGTGGGGCAGTGGTTCGCTGCCCTCTGCCTCATTCCTGGCTTCCATTGATCATGCTCAGCTTCCATCTCTCACTGTAGGTTTTTTGTTGTTACTGTAAGTGGGGGGGTGGGGGGGGATCGGAAGCACATAGAAGCTATTTGCTTTGTGCTTAAAGTGGATAAAACCAGGGCATCCCTTCTCAGCTGTGTGCAGCCACGCCCACCGTAACTGAATGGCTGTGCATGGCCAAGCACCGTCAAAGGGAGCAAGTGATGAAGCGCATTGCAGATGTGTGTAGCTGGGGATTCCATTCAGCTTCTCCAACCACACGTTAATATGCACGGTAGGAGAATCTGATTCGATGAGCAGGCACGCCTGCTCCATAGGCTCGGGTGGGGGGGATTGGAAGGACCAAAACCTGGGATAGTGAAAATCCTCGTTAAGAGGCCGCCCATTATGGATATGCAAAGCACACAGTGTCCTTTCATCACATTGCTACTGCCACACCCACTGTTTCTCTGAATCGCCAACGATCTAATACTTTTACAAATAACTTAAGGACTACAGGATTTTTTTGAAGACGGATTGAAGCTTGGACATTGCAACGTGTTTTGCCTTTAGTATAACTTTAACACAATCTGGATAGTGGTGGATAGAATCCAAGTGCCTCTACTTAGTGCCTTGGAAAAAAGCAAAAGTGTTTGCAACACCCCCTAATTTTTTTCTCTGCCCACCTTAAATCAAAAGTACAGTCTACCTATAACCCACCCTGCCACCCTCCCCTGGCACTGAGGCAGGGTAGGGGGGTTCCAACAAAATCCCTCCCTCAACTTCCAAGCATCCAGTGCTGTTCACCTGGCGAATCCAGTGCTGGAATTGGACAGACTGCACAGAGCGACTTCCCTCACTCTGTGAATGTCCCCAGCTACTCATTCATTTGAAAGGCTGGGCAGGCACACACACTGAGCAGAAGAAACCACTCAGTGCACTGTCTGTATGGCAGCCGCACATGCGCAGGTGACAGCTCAGGATCCCAGGCTAGGTAAAGAGGTTTTTTTTGCTTTGTTGTAAACCCCCCGGCCAGGGGAGGGTGGCAGGGTGGGTGGTTATAGGTAAACTGGACATCCACTTTAAGAGCTACAGATTAGGGATACCCTGCAGCCTAATACCAAGCTAGCATAATTACCAACTTCTAGGATTCAGTGATGCAGCTGCCAACAAAAGAAGCTTAGCTCCAATGAGCTAATAGAGCAATAGGTTTCTGCTAGTTATGTGCATGGGGGGAGCACATTTCTGCATCACTGGGTTGCATAGTGGAAATAGTTTGAAATACCAGTTTGGTATCCTATAACTAGAATGTTTTAAGACAGGGGTCCCCAACCCTTGTAATTAGTACACAAACAGATCTATGGAGCCAGCTATGTGCAAATCCACAAAACATGACCTGCTGGTAGGCCCTGAATAGAGCGTCGGGGAAGCTGCTTTAAGATACCAAAAAATATTTTACAAAAAAAAAATGTAATACATGGTTTGTTGTTGCTCAAATTAAGATCATAAATATCTGATTAAATATACTGAGAACGTCCAAAATGTCCATGATTTTGTACTCATGTTAACCTTTATTATATAGAAGCAGTTACTCTGGTTTATACACAGGACATATTCAATTGATCCTATACCCAGAAAGGAAGTTTATGTT
The DNA here is from genome assembly GCA_027917425.1 of Gastrophryne carolinensis. Taxonomy (NCBI): domain Eukaryota; kingdom Metazoa; phylum Chordata; class Amphibia; order Anura; family Microhylidae; genus Gastrophryne; species Gastrophryne carolinensis. Next base: position 226,786,879 of record CM051237.1, read on the forward strand.
GTTATCTTCTATCCCTAGCCCAGTGCCCCAAAACAGCCTGTTTCTTTTTTTAATTAAAGCCTTTGCTCCACATTAATAACAACAGTTGGTCATATTGCTCCCTGGCTGAGCAGTCCTGCCTCTGGTGCTTTCCAGCCATGGTGCACTCAGTTACAGTACACACAGCTCAGCATTGGGAAGCACTTCACTACACAGTTACAACTTTTTAGTTACAACTGAACTAATTAGTGGCTGCCATTCGGACATCATACTTCTTCCTGTTAGTGTTTTTATGAATATTGAGCAAAGGCTTTAGTGAAAAAAGATTTGGGGGCACTTGGCTGGGAAGAGAAAGTGATTACATAGATGTCCTTTCTGGGTATAGGTGCACTTTAGAAGGATAGAAGGAATTACTAAAGTTCCAGTACCTGCAGCACTTCTCCCCTTGACTTTCACAGCAGGTTTTAGTGCTCCCATGAGTTGCTATGATCTCCTTTTCAATATGCGAGAATGAAATTCTCCAGGTATCTAAGAACAGAAATATCATTACAATGGTAAAGGAAATAAGGACCCGTGTTGATGGGTTCTGGACATGACTTTGCATGCATCCTGCTTTTCGTGCGTCTGCCGTGTGCTTAGGATAAAAGTGGACCAATAGTTTATGTACACAGCACCTGCATGGCCACACAAATACATAACCTAAATTGAAGAACACAAATGTGAAGCAGTACAATACAAATGGAACAAAGTAATTTGCAAGCTACATTTTTTAATGATCTGACTACAGTAAATCAAACTCTGTTAAACTACAACTGGTTACCGCAGATTGGACAGAAGTTTAATCTGGAATAACACCCATTTTTTACAAAATGGGTGTTGTACTGGGTGGCTGCAGGGAGGCACCCCAATTGCGGATGCCTCCCTCCGCATTAAAATGGACCAAATCCCATCACAGGTGGCCCTGGAATATATAAGACTCCAGGGCTGCCGGATTCCCTCTCCCTGGGGGGGAACCAGATTTGGGATTCCTTGCTGTATGAACCCCTCCACGTCCCTTGTAAAACCTACCTGCTCCCCTACACACTACACTATACCTTTAACCCAGGCCGCACCCCACCAGGCATTTGTGAAAGGCCAGTGCAGGCACGCACCCTGGTAAATGCCAGTGGGGATGTGTCCAATGTGCCCTGCTGCTTTTGGCCGTAAGCCAATTCTTAGCCGGATGGAGCCACTGATTAGGAGAAAGCCTGTGCATGCAACGTAAACTGGCAAAAGGTGAGTTTTTATGGGTGACCTAGGGTTTTCACACAGGGGGCATCCTAAACTGGGGTTCTCTGGGGGCAAGGACCAAATCCTGGGATAGTCATAATGGCCCACTTTAACAGTGCAGAATGGGGAAATCTTACCTTTTTCCCTTTTTCCTTAGTCCATCAGATAAATTGAACACTTTCATGGCCAGCGTGGTCACATGGCTGGCGGACGGCCGAGTTTCCAGCCTAGTGTCGTTAGCCAGCCAATCACTGCACTGGATTTCTCCAGGGTACTAAGGAGAAAAGTAAGATTTCTCCCATTCTGCACTGTTAATGCTCGGGGGGGGGGGGGGGGCATGATCAATCGTGGTGGGATTCATTCATTTTTGCTGGTCCGTGGGGGGTTAATTAATTTATGTTGGTCTAGAGTGGGGTCAATTCTTGCTGGTCTGGGTGAATTTAGGCAGTTTTATTTAATTTATGTGGATCCGGGAGTTATTTATTAAACTTTGAGGGGGCAGTGTCACAGTGATTTCAAACACTATGGGATTTAATTTTTTTGAACCAGGGCAGAAGTGCTGTGGGGGGAAAAGTGAGCATATATAAGAACTATTTTTTGTATGTGAGCCGTATCTTTCCTGTACCCAGACCTTTTTATTCTGGTCTTCAGTGGGTGTTTTTTTACTTAATGCTATAGGCTAAGGGGATTTAATAAGTTAAAGTGTCAGAATATGCTGCTGCATCCCTCCCCCAGGCATCACAAATTGGGGACTCAAGACAGCTCTCGGCAGGCATCATTTTGGTCACAGGTGAAGTAGTGGACACAAGCTGGGGGAATGTGGATGGATGGGGATTCTCAGTTGACAATCAGCCTACTTTGGGGTTCCTGGGTGGTGTTTGGGGGGATCTAAACTGTTTGCTTCTGTGATGCCGAGATTTAAACACACCGCTCTCATTGCCCCACAGACTACAGTGAAGCATTTTTTACAATTTCCTTGTGCTGCTCCATGCATTCAGAAAACATAGCAATGGATGAACACCCATGCAGTGTGTTGCTACTCTCCCCTGTGCCTGGTGACAAACTTCTTGTACTCTCCCCTGTGCCTGGTGACAAACTTCTTGTACTCTCCCCTGTGCCTGGTGACAAACTTCTTGTACTCTCCCCTGTGCCTGGTGACAAACTTCTTGTACTCTCCCCTGTGCCTGGTGACAAACTTCTTGTACTCTCCCCTGTGCCTGGTGACAAACTTCTTGTACTCTCCCCTGTGCCTGGTGACAAACTTCTTGTACTCTCCCCTGTGCCTGGTGACAAACTTCTTGTACTCTCCCCTGTGCCTGGTGACAAACTTCTTGTACTCTCCCCTGTGCCTGGTGACAAACTTCTTGTACTCTCCCCTGTGCCTGGTGACAAACTTCTTGTACTCTCCCCTGTGCCTGGTGACAAACTTCTTGTACTCTCCCCTGTGCCTGGTGACAAACTTCTTGTACTCTCCCCTGTGCCTGGTGACAAACTTCTTGTACTCTCCCCTGTGCCTGGTGACAAACTTCTTGTACTCTCCCCTGTGCCTGGTGACAAACTTCTTGTACTCTCCCCTGTGCCTGGTGACAAACTTCTTGTACTCTCCCCTGTGCCTGGTGACAAACTTCTTGTACTCTCCCCTGTGCCTGGTGACAAACTTCTTGTACTCTCCCCTGTGCCTGGTGACAAACTTCTTGTACTCTCCCCTGTGCCTGGTGACAAACTTCTTGTACTCTCCCCTGTGCCTGGTGACAAACTTCTTGTACTCTCCCCTGTGCCTGGTGACAAACTTCTTGTACTCTCCCCTGTGCCTGGTGACAAACTTCTTGTACTCTCCCCTGTGCCTGGTGACAAACTTCTTGTACTCTCCCCTGTGCCTGGTGACAAACTTCTGTACTTTGCTGGTCAGCTAACACTCAGCATGTTACCCAGACTTAAGGTGTGGGATTTCTCTGCATCTTTATTACTCCCACAGATTTCTGGAAGCTGGTGTTCTTGGTAGTCAGGAAAATATGGAAGTACATAGTATATGTAATAACCTTTAGTTGTGCAATCTGCATCATATTGCTTTGGTACCATATAGAATGGTTTGAACTGGAAATTTCTCCTTTGCTTCGTCCCCAGCCAGCTCTCTATTTTCATTCCATTTTCTGTTTTCTTTGGCCATCTCTGTTTGATTTCAAGGGCAAGAACAAGATCCACATCTATACTGGAAGCTCCATTTTCAATTAAAAGAGTTATTGCTGGACATGAAGGATTCCTTCTCTTTAAAGACACTGGCATTCCTGTCAACATAGTAAGCATTAAAATTAGTCATATTAGTCACATCCTACATTTATAAGTAGTTTTTTTTTTTTGAGGGTTGGAAAGTGCATTGACACCACTCAGCTGCTCTAATACGTTAACTGGTCGCTAGCTTTTGTTGTCTATCCCCATTTACAGCAAAACACAACTTTGTCTGGGGATAACTGGGGTCAGCAACATTTGAGTCCTCAAAGCAAAGTGGAAAAAAGGAGGTAGAAAAGAGCATATTCCAGGGTGTAAAAGGTTTAGCCTGACATGGTCAGAAACAGGCTAAGGTTGGACCGGCTGTTGATCAAAGGAAGTTCAGGCAGGCCAAGAACCGTGAAATGTACCCTACACAACTGAATGCTATCATGCTTTAGGCAGACTGTTAGAGGTCACAGTCAGGAGTAGGGCAACTGCAGTTATTGGCCATCCAATGGCAGCCAAGATACAGCATGGCTCATTGGCCTCACACAAATGCATCCCTCCGCAGGGAAATTTAGATAGCTGTCGTACGGTGCTTTAAGATGGCCGCAAGCCGGAGAAAATCGTTGAGGCAGCATTTCGGTTTTGTGTGTACTCAGGAGCATATGTGTTGATATGCTGGCAGATGGCACATTCGAGTTTTGGGAAGTTACTTCTTCAAATGTACAAGGCGGTTGTTCCGGTTTATTGATACAAATCACTGCCCCTTTGGCAGCTGTGCTGCCTTTCCAGGCTGCAGAGCACTGCAGAGGGTGTGTAAGAAGCTGCCATCTGTGGGCATGCCCAAGTACAGGGAGGGAATGAAAGAGGAGCCACCAATGTGTGTGTACACATTTAAGATAAACTATGAAGTCAAATGAAAAAACACATGCAAATAATCAAACAACCCAGTATGGCATGTATTCCCACCCAGCAAGCTCTATTTGCTGCTGGGATACACTTGAAGAGCCACACTCATGGTTTGCAACAGAAACACATAAAAGGTACTTATCATGCAGGTTTTTGAATAGAGGAATTTATAGGTCCATATTGAATCCCAGGTCAAAAAAATAACTTAAACCGCTATGTATTCCACTAAGCAAACCTTCAATAAAGAGGAAACTAAATTCAAAACTGTCAGGAGTCCCTCTTATCAGAGACATACTGGCAGTAGGGAGACGAGGGAAAATTCCCAATGGCCACGCTGCTTTGGAGGCAGTTAGGCTGCTGCTTCTAACAACCACATCCATTCTTTGCCCCCTTGGTCTCCCTCTCAGCACCCTGAACCCAGCCCCACTGTACCCACATGCCAAAGAACACCTGCCCCCAATGATATAGCCCCAGCATCATGGCTGTCAGAGGCCATATCCAACCCTTTGCCATAACTTTCATAATTATTTATTTAAGAGTGGCCATAACCACCCCTGCAAATAACATTATTCATCAAAACAATATCAAAACTCAGGGGCATTACAAATTGAGGACCCCACTCTGTACCCCCCCCCCCCCCCCCAATTGGCTGCTCGGTGTCAGGTAAACGGTAGTTAACTGAGTATGAAAGTAGTGAGTGTCAGATTGCCTGGTCTCAGTCCTCTCGGGGGGGGGGGGGGGGGGCAGTTGTACCCATGCTGTGAGAGTAAAATTAACACCAGTAGTTTTTGATTGTAGTTCCTCTTTAAAAAGTCTTTGTTGAATATTATTTCCTACGTTCGGGACAGGGGTATACCGGCATGTCTGTTGGCATGCGACACGGAGAAGGCGTTTTACAGAGTGAGTTGGCGCTTCCTCCGAGCCAATCTGGAGCAGAGCCTTGTTCCCAATATCACCTCCAAGATTATGGCATTATACCAGGGTCCAATGGCACGGGTCAGGGCCAACAGCATTCGGTATACCCACAATGCAAACGGCACCCACCAGGGTTGCCCCCTCTCGCCTCTGCTATATATCCTGACCATAGAGCACCTGGCAATAGCGATCAGGAATAACCCTGCCTTCTCCGATTGTGTCATTCACGGTGGTCCTCAAGGAGTTTGAGCGCTTTGGCCAATTGTCAAACTTTCGAATCAACTGTACAAAGTCAGAGGCACTATATCTCACCATACCTCAACACCTGGTGGAAAACCTCAAGAGCAGCATCCTATTCAAGTGGCAATAAAATACCTGGGGATCCGGGTACCTTCTAACCTAAATGATCTTTTTGAACTCAACTTCAAGTAACTCAAGTCCAAAGTCACCCAGAGTCTCTCAAAATATGATAGAGGACAATACTCTTGGTTTGGAAGAATCAGCATCCTGAAAATGGATATTCTCCCCAGATTCCTATACTTGTTCCAGCCAGTCCCTATAATTCTCCTGGGAGACTTCCTTAAAACCATTCAGTCAACTTTCCTGCAATTCATATAGGGCTCCCGCATAGCACGTGTTCGGTTTGACGTGCTGGTGAGGCCCAAGGGTGCCTGGGGGGCCCGGAGCACCCGATCTGAGGGTCTATCATGCAGCTGTGGTCCAAATAAAGTTAGCAGACAGGTACAGGGGATGGGGAGAAGCTCTGAGTTTAGCAGGAGGGAGACCTTATAGGCTTCAATCCGAGCATGCTCCTGTGGATACCCACTTTGTATAGGAGGGGTCTTCCCTTCTTGGCTCAACACTTCATGTCCATTTGGACTAGGCTCCAGAGGCAGGGGGATTGGTGAGTAACTGGGGCCCCCTTGTTTAACAATCCAGAGTTCGCTCCAGGGCAACAGGCCTCACTGTTCTTGATCTGGCGTTGGAGGATACCAGGCTGAGAGATGTCCTGGTGGGGGGAAAGCTTCCCCCGCTGGCTGAACTTGAGGCACGGAACAAAAAGCGCCGGGTGTCATGGCTTCTGCATCGCCATCTCGCTGCCTTTTTTGCCTCGGGAGGGCGCCTGTTGGGCGCCTCTCTTCCACTGACTCCAATGGAGGAGTATCATACGCAGGCCCAGCCACTAGATCATGTGATATCAAGGTTTTACGCCCTGTTGGTTGCCTCTAGGCATGCCTCGCCGCTATGGTTCCTCCCAAAATGGGAAAGAGACCTGGGGATCACTATCACCAGCGAGAAGGCCTGTAAAATATTTGCGTTGACATACGGACTCTCAAGTGTCAGCTCGGCACAGGAAAAGGGCTACAAGGTCCTTGTGAGGTGGTATAGGTGCCCGGCGGTCACTGCAATCTTCTCGCCGAATGAGACAGGAACGTGCTGGAAATGTGGTGCAGCCCGGGAGGTACATTCTCCACATATGGTGGGCTCTGGGAAGCCAACTTCCAAATACACGCGAAGGTGGAGGGCACTGATGTCCCAAACAGGCCTGAGGTTGCCCTTCTGTCCCTGATTCCGGGACCATTGTTCAGAGCAAAAAAGGGCACCCTCAAGCACTTCTTGACAGCGGCGAGGATGATCATACCCAAACCCTGGAAGTCCCCGGTGCCTCCAAACGGAGTGGTTCGCTGAAATGGACCACATACGGAAAATAGAGGAATTTATATCTGAAGACGTAGGAACCATCGAGGCGTACCTGACGACCTGGGCAGGTTAGATGGAGTACAAAAAGTGAGGTGCAGCGAAAGCCCTTTTTGCAGCAGATGCACTATGAGGCTGGATGACTCCCTCGCCCATTGCGGGACCAGGTCGGTAAGACGGTGCCTCCTGGCCTCTCAGGGGCGGGGAGCTGCTCCCTGCCTACCCCCTCCCTGCCTACCCCCCCCTTGCTTACTAAAAGTTCCCCTCCCTTTTTTTTTTCTCTTTTCCTTATAATATTCCCATATCCCCATCTCCCTCACCCTGTCTCAAGTTTTAGATTTCTGTTGCCTCTCGCATGGTCTCCCTCCCCCCCCCCCCATTGCGCTTTTGGTGCTGCGCTCATCTTAGTGACCTAAAAGTCTGGCCGCCTTGCTCTCCCCTTTCCCCCCTCTCTATGCTAGTGCTTGGCTATGGCCCCCACATCCTCGTGCCTTCTCCCCTGGGGCACCCTGTGCCCCCTCGTTGGTGCCTTGCGGTCCGGGGGAGTAATGGGTCCCCATGGAGGATGGTCGGATGAGTTAGCAAACTACAGAGCCAAAGCTGGCTGCTCTATGGCGGGTGTGCCGATGTATTTGAAGGGGATGATAATGCGCCTTCCTTCCCCACGCTCCTTACATTCCCTGTGCATTTGCTACCCTCAACAAAAGGAATGGGTTCATAAACAATGGACCCACCCATACGCTATATATCTTAATTATTGCGGGGCACTAGTAGTGGGGTGCGAGAGCCAAACATTTCTGGTCGATTGGTCTGGCTTCTGCCCTCGTCGGCACCTCTTGCTGGGGGGAGCGCCAACACCATCGCACTTGTGGGCGCTCTGGGGTGGGTGGGGAGATGAGGAATGACTTTCCTGCCTTACCTGTTCGTATAATGTGTATTCACTCCTCATGTCTATGTATGCCTATATTATTGGATAGCTTGTGTACTTTATTTTAGTTTAATCTCTCTTTATTAACTGTTTTAACAAGGAAAAAATGAGACTTAACATACCACACTTAATGTGTGACAGTGTGGCACTCATCTCTGCAGCTGTGGGGCAGAAGCCAGACCAATCGACCAGAAATGTTTGGCTCTCGCACCCCACTACTAGTGCCCCGCAATAATTAAGATATATAGCGTATGGGTGGGTCCATTGTTTATGAACCCATTCCTTTTGTTGAGGGTAGCAAATGCACAGGGAATGTAAGGAGCGTGGGGAAGGAAGGCGCATTATCTCTCTTTATTAACTGTTTTAACAAGGAAAAAACGAGACTTAACATACCACACTTAATGTGTGACAGTGTAGCACTCATCTCTGCAGCTTCATGTGAAAAGCAGCCAGAGATAAATGTGACCAGATCCTTAGGCTGATAGGGTTGGATAAAGTTACCTGCTGCAGCTAGAAACACATAAAAACAAATACTCTCAACCAAATCAAACCAGTACACTCCTGAGAACACACAGGATAGTGAGCCCTCACAGGTCAGGAGGCGCACTATAAATCTGTCCACTTGTGTCCACACAACTTGTTGTTGTGTCTTCTGCCCATATGTAACCCACACGGCACAACTAGTGCCGAATGGCATGCGGGGAATCTTGAGGCATGTTGGGATTTGGACAGGTGGAGTCACCACACACTGCAGATATCTTTCCAAACTTTATTAAAGCAACCACACTTCCAACTCAGAAACAGCAAGTCAGCAAAGTACTTCAGCACAATAGCAAACAGGCTCACAGGATCCCGGGGTCATTCTAGGGGCTGGGACTATACTACTTTGGTACCTTGTGTGTTGGCCCTCAGTGTACTCCCCTCTGCTCCTCCTAGGCCCACACGGATGTCTCTCTGTAAGTAGCTCTCTGTCTTGCTCCGGCTGGCTCAGCACACTGTAGCTCCTTCTCTTCTGTGTAGTAGCTCTTTCCGCTCACAAAAGGGTTAGCAGGCTCCATTAGGTACTGTTTGGCACACTACAGGGTTCTCTGTGTGGCTCTCTTTCTCTCAGTACTCCATCTCTACACAACTCAGTACAAGTGACAACTGCACATTCTAGAAACATGTGTGTGTAACTTATATAACCTCTGCTTATGATGTCACTTCCCCACAGCAGCCTCTAGTGGTTAACTCCGTCACTGCTGTTATTTCTTGTGCAGCTAGGCTGCTTGATACAGGGATTTCAATGAGAAATTAGGCACCCCAGTTTTTACCTGGGCCACACATAACTTCTTCCTTTCAATTGCCAGAGCAACACTGCACTCCAATATTTAGGCTGGACCAACAGCCTGGCACAGTTGGAAAGGAAAAGTAGTGGCCATTTTGGAGCTTCCTGTCCCAGCATCTCAGCCATGCTGCTGCCTGAATTCAACTCACATAACTGACGATGCACAGTAACAGGGAACACAGCAACACCTGTTTGCATGTGGCCTGCAGATGCATGAGCCATCATTTTGTTTCTAAAATTTATCACAGCAGGATTTGAAAAAAGGTAAAATAATTTTTATGTGCAGCAATCTAAATTGCCCTGGGGAAAGAGTCATATGAGCACTGTTGGTTGTGTTGGTCTGGTTTAAGTAATTTTTGACTATTGGTCTGCTTAAATTAAGCGAATGTCTCAAATGTCGACAGACCTCCACAAGTGTTCTGACAGTTGGCCAGCCACACAACAGGGGCCCGGAAGTCACATGAGCTACAGGTTGGGGAAGATCACACAAGGTAGTGGCACCCCCCCCCCCGTCCCCAGTACCTCTGGTGATGCTGATGGATTAGTTGGGGCTCAGTTTAAAAAAAAAAAAAAACTTTTTCTGCCACTGTAGCCACAGCCAGCTGGAAGATTTTAGATCGTCAGTTAGCTGATGTGAACAAGGCAGCTGGTTGTATCACTGGCTTCCTTCCAGTCTGAGGTGCGCTCCTGTCCCTAACCTATCTAAATGGCTTGGCACGGTAACGCGCCTCAGCTACAGAGAAGCAAGCAATGCGGAGCTGTGTAGGTGCCCTAGGAAAAATAAGATTTGCAGGAGATAATGAGAGGCTATGAGGGATGTGTCCGTCGGTGCACTTGGCTCCATTTGGTCCTTAGCAGTTCTTACCAAGAGAAGCCAAATGGAGCCTGTGACAGACGCTCTGTCTTTTGGGTGTCATCACTATTCCATTGCCCACCGGGTCATTCACTGGCCTTTTCTTAATTAGGTTCCAGACAATGTCATTGTATTTTGATACTGTTACAGGCAATGTCATTGTAGTTTGGATTGTATTACATTGTGTTGATTGATTACGTCACAGACAATTGCATTGTTCTGATTGAGTGTATTACAGACATCTCTATTGTATTGCTGATTGCGTCACCGGCAGAGTTGAGGGATTGTGTGCCCTGCTGCTATTGGTCGGTGTGGTTGTCATTGCATGGAGACTTGTGTATATAAGGCCTAGAGTGGCACTAATAAAGTCTACTTCACCTTCACCCTCAATACTGAAGTTCTGTCTCTTATTGGGGGAAACGCTATATTACAATTCACTAGCCCTTGTAAGGGCTGTTCCTGCTTCCTCACGGACGACTCTGGAATTCCAGCAGCACCTCTTACGATTGGGAAAAGGACGTCTCGGGCGGTGAAGCCCTCCGGCGATAAGGGTTATCGCTACAATTGGTGGCAAGCGGTCGGATGGTCCTTTCTACCCAGAGAGAGTGCTACCCTGATGGAGAGTCGGTAGGACAAGTTGAAAAGGCTGACCCTGAAGGATCTACTCGAGAGCCGGGGAAGGTCAGCTAGCAACCGCCCACGTCGGGAACTGATAGCCGAGCTGATCGAAATGGATCGTGCAGCAGTGAGGACCGAAACCAATATAGAGATCGCTGAAGACGCTGCTCTCGTTCAAGCGGTTCGGAACAGGTTGTCGGTCTATGGCCCGAATCCATCACAGGAACTGATCGACCGAGTCTTCGCCGCAGCGGAGGCAGAGGCCAGTAAGCGAAGGGAAGATCGGCGACTTTCAACCCAGCAGCCTCTCAGCCTCAGTTACATTGGGGGAAGAAAGATTCCATTTGCAGCATTTAAGTCCTTCCAGGAAAGTGACGACGAGATTGACAGATTTTTGGCCGATTTTGAACGGCAGTGCGCTTTACACCGGGTACCCGCGGAGGAATGGGTCACCATATTATCAGGGAAACTATCTGGGAAAGCTTCCGATGCTTTCCGGGCCATCCCTGATGCGGACTTACCACACTACCATCTGGTAAAGGAGGCTTTGTTAGCCCGGTACGCTGTCACCCCGGAGGCCTACAGGCGACGATTTCGGGAATCCCAAAAAAAGGGAGGGGATTCTTACATGGAGTGGGCATGTCGCCTCCATCGTTCAGCATCACACTGGGTCACTGGATGCAAAGCCACGACTGCTGAGGATGTACTACAGTTGTTTTTACTAGAACATTTTCTCAATGCCCTTCAACCAGAGCTAAGAGAGTGGGTACGTGACCGGAGGCCTCTAACGCTACCTGAGGCTGCTTGTCTAGCCGACGAGTACACTGATGCGCGCCGGACAGAACAGTCCGCTCCAAAACCACAACCTCCCATCAAGTTTCAAGCACCTGTGGCTTCAGCGCCAACTCGTGACTCTGGGCCACATAGGCCAGCGCAGCAACCGAACCTCTCCACAGTTCAGTGCCATCGTTGCAAACAATGGGGACATTATCGCAGTGATTGCGCCCTAGAGCCTCCCCGAAACACGTGGGGGCAAAAGCAACCGTCCACCTCCCGTACTCCTGCGGCACACTGTTTGGAAGCTGAGAGCAGTTCGGAAGAGTATCTGGGGGTACTGTATGAAGCTGATCCCGTACAAGCAGCCATCCAAGACAACCGACAGCACCATTGCCAGGAGGTACGAGTCAATGGGTGCACCGCGCAAGGATTACGCGACACCGGAGCCACACTTACCTTGCCCCAACCTCATTTGGTCAAGAACAAAGACCGCACTGGACACACCGTTGCAGTAAGGGTGGCGGGGGGAGCTGTGTTTCGACTCCCCACCGCCCGAGTACATCTTGACTGGGGCGCTGGATCCGGCAGGGTACAGGTGGGACTTATGGACAACTTACCAGCAGAAGTACTATTGGGAAATGATCTAGGACCAATGACTTCTGCCTACGCTACCTCTGGGCCAGCCAGCGTCAACCCTGTTGCAACCCGGTCTCCAGCCCGAGCTGCCGACTCCAGCCCACTGGTCGGGGAGACCCAGGGGTTTCGTCTGCATCACGTCATGTCTGTTACAAGAAGCCAAGAAGAGGATCAGCCATCAGGTTACGTCCTTCCAGAAGGGAAACTTATGCCAAACACTATTTTTGTTGGGGGCATTGGCCGTCGGATTAATCAGCCTGAAATTAAGGATGTTTTTTCAAAGTATGGCACTGTAAAGAATGTCAAAATTATTAGGGATGCCTCTGGCGTTTCTAAGGGTTATGGTTTTGTCTACTTTTACGATGATGTAGATGTGCAGAAAATTGTGGATTCTCCGATCAACTTCCATGGAAAGAGAATGAAACTTGGGCCAGCTATAAGAAAGAAAAGCACCTGTGCACACATCCAACCAAGGACTTTGGTGCTGAACTCACCAACGCCACAATATCCCAGTGTTTGGACCCCACCCATGACCGATTCCTATGTACAGCCCACGTCAATGTTTAGTCCGGTTACTCACTATTTGCAGACTTGTCCTTAAACAGAACTCTGCCCATAACAAGAGTCCGGACAGCCCCACATTAACCCGAACAGGGTCAATCCGGGTCTGCCGGGTGTTCCACAAAAAGGGGGCATTGTGACAGACGCTCTGTCTTTTGGGTGTCATCACTATTCCATTGCCCACCGGGTCATTCACTGGCCTTTTCTTAATTAGGTTCCAGACAATGTCATTGTATTTTGATACTGTTACAGGCAATGTCATTGTAGTTTGGATTGTATTACATTGTGTTGATTGATTACGTCACAGACAATGGCATTGTTCTGATTGAGTGTATTACAGACGTCTCTATTGTATTGCTGATTGCGTCACCGGCAGAGTTGAGAGATTGTGTGCCCTGCTGCTATTGGTCGGTGTGGTTGTCATTGCATGGAGACTTGTGTATATAAGGCCTAGAGTGGCACTAATAAAGTCTACTTCACCTTCACCCTCAATACTGAAGTTCTGTCTCTTATTGGGGGAAACGCTATATTACAATTCACTAGCCCTTGTAAGGGCTGTTCCTGCTTCCTCACGGACGACTCTGGAATTCCAGCAGCACCTCTTACGATTGGGAAAAGGATGTCTCGGGCGGTGAAGCCCTCCGGCGATAAGGGTTATCGCTACAGAGCCAAGCATGCTGATTGGCTGTGCGGCATCGTATCACTCTTGAATTGTCGGCTAGGTAGGTTTTATTATCTATTATCACAGTGGTTTCACTTAGCAGGGCACTTTCAAATAGGGATATCCAAGAGAAAAGGACCAAAACCCTGGATAGTCAAAATCCCAGGCTTTGGTCCACTTTAAATAATCCTTCTAAAAGTACACAAAAAGTTATAAAAAGGTCATATTTCTGTAAGGACTGAGCCGGACACCTTTCTGTCTTAAGCTGATAATCCCCAATCTCCACCGCCTCTTCTGCCTATAGACAAGTCCCCGCTCGCAGGAGACGCGGATAATGCCTCTCCAGACTCGGTTACCCCCAGGACTTAATGGGCGCAAAGATTACCAGCTTAAGGTGGAGACTGATGAACGGCAGGGAGTCCCAAAGGAGGATGCTTGGAGGAGGATGTCCAAAAAACTAGCCGAGGTCAAACCAGGAGATCACAAAGCGAAGTATCCAGCGGAGGTAACAAAGAGGAGTCAAAACAAGCCGAGGTCAATCCAGAAGGTCACGGGGCGAGGTATCAGAAGGGTCAGGCAAAATCGAAGTCAGGCAGGCAAAAGGTCAGGGCAGGCAGCAAGCAAGGATGGTCAGAAATAACAAGCTGAGTATAAACGATAAAGGTCAGTCTATCACGCTCCCAACAACCCAGAGGCTATAACGGGCACTGGGAAAATGGAGCAGCCTGAATATAAAGGAAGTACTAGCCAGTAGGAAAGGGAACAAAAGGAGGGAATTGGAATGATTGGTGCAACTTCAAAAAACGGGAGCGGTCCCAGGAACTGAACTGCCCAGGCCAGACAGGCCGTCCAGTCCCTGGGCCCGACTCCCACCAGGATGCAGATGATTGGGTACTTTAAATCCGCCTCCGGCGGACGCGCTGGGGGAAGCGCCGCCGGGAGGCATAAAGAGGACGTGCTCGCGCGAGCACGTTGCTGGCCGGGCGCGCCCCCGCCAGAGGGAGGAAGAGCCGCGTCGGCGGACATACTGGCGGGGCCGCCCAGCCCCACTGAGCGGGCCGCAGAACGGCCACCACCGCACCCCGCCGCCCCCAAACCCCACAGCAGCGCCGGGAGGCAGCAACTCGAGGGGACCGCCGGACAGGAGGCGGCAGCGGGCCGCCCGAAGACGCACTGCGGGACCGGGGACGGCGAGGCGGTAAGAGCCTTACAATTTCCTCCCATGTGAACAACATGCAAGAACATGTACGCAAGTAGAGGCATTCCATGTCTAAACTCCAGGCATATATACAACAGAGAAGTGTGTCAAAACAGAGTTTGGTTAAGGAGGAAGAAAGTTTATGCGGACTGGACAGGGAGTTTACCCATCCATGCAGTGTCAGACTGGGATGCCTGGGACACACCAGTAGAAGTGGTTCTGGGGGCCCACCCCAAATTTAGATAAAAGTATTACCGGCTTACATTCAGGGGCCACGCACAGAAACAATATGACTATATTGTCTCTGTACGTGCACTTGAGATGCCACAAATAAGCTAGACATAGTTTAGGTTTGCTAATGAAGGCCCTCAAAGGGAACCAGGAACCCACCAGGTTTTTTTCCTGGTTACCCTGTGGGACAGTTTGAGTCCAGGAATAATATATATATATTATATTATATATATTTTTATATATATATATATTAATATATTTGTCCAAAAATGTTCTCCTCAGTCTCTCCCTTCTAAGTTGGGATGTACGGTTTCAATATTACAGGCACCTATTTAAATCTAAAAATGATATCTGTGGTCTAATGAGTGCATGTTGCACAAACATCTGCAGCTTAAGCCTTACAAATTTTAAAGGTACAAGCCAAAACTGAGTTGGGATGCACCCTGGGCCTTAGTCCCTTTTAGACTCAGGGGGTATGGACCCAAACATGGGATTTCTTAGAGTATCCCAATTCAGAATTTAAAGCAGAAAACTCAACCTGGCCAACCATGGAAACTTTTAGGCTCTGGCCTTCCCATGGGGCATCCAAAATCGAGACGCCCCACTGTGTGACCCCCCCAACCCCTGGTTGCCACAACACCCTTGGCAATGCAAGCAATCTAGATGGAGAGAAGGTACATCCCCAACATCTCTGGGCTAAGACGTGTTCCATGACTGAGCCATTCAGATAGGCTGGAGGCAGGAGAGGGAGCAAACCCTTTTCTGAGGATCCGTCTGTTCTCGCTCCCCATGGCCATAAACAGAGCCACTTGCCAGTCAATTAATATGCACGCCAAATGAACAAAACCCAATATGAAATCTTGGGCCATATTTAAATGAATGACTAGGAGCTTCAGGCAGGGTTTAAGTCATTGATTGTATGAAAGGGAACATTGCAATACATCAGAAGGCGGAAAAGATACAGCTGGGAATTAGGAATTGCATTTTTTCACCAGCACTACTCTGTGTTAACAGTATATACTATATTTGCAACTGAAAGAAACCTTTGCAGTACACTGTTCTGTACTGCAAAGGTGGTTGCTGGAGTGAAATGCAGGATTTTCTGAGAAAAAAAATCCTAACTAATTAAGTGATGGGACTAATCTCACAACAAAGGGCTCAATTTAACTAATTTGGGAATAAGGTGAGCCTGACTACATCTGTATGTGCTGCAACATGACATGCCAGATGACTATATGTTTCCAGTGCCAGGAGCAGAGCAAGCTCCTGCAGGTGAGCTACAGCAAAACCATGTTGTACAGCATCCATCAGCTGGTTGAACAACTTACTACATTCAACAGAGCAGTTTCTTTTAAAGTCAATCTGCAGCGCAATCTGCACCAGTGTACTCCTACAGCCCAGTCATTCCCTTTAAACAGGAAATACCACGTGGCTGCCACATAGACAATCCAGTTGATGCCCATAATAGCCAGCCAGTGCCACCACACAGCACTGTATTGCCAGACCGCTCACACAAGGACCAAGGGATGTCAGACTTTCTCAAGTTCTTTGCTCGCCGAGAGCTGCTGCCCAAAGGCCTCTCAATGTTTAATGATCATCCAGAAAGCTGCAGAGCTTGGAAATCCTCATTCATAAATACCATTCAAGGCCTTGCCCTGTCTGCAAGTAAAGAGACTGACCTGTTGGTTAAATGGCTAGGAAATGAGTCTGCAGAGCATGCAGGATGCATCTGAGACATTAACACCAACTACCCAAGCAAAGGACTCAACTTGATGTGGGGAAGACTCAATGAGTGCTACAGCTCCCGAGATGTTACAGAGAATGCCTTACTTCAAAGGATTGAGGACTTTCCTAAAATTCCGAATAAAGGCTACCATAAACTAAGAGAGTTAAGTGACCTGCTATTGGAACTTCAAGCTTCCAAAGATGAAGGTTACCTGCCAGGCTCTGCTGTCTTGTAGGTATTAAACCCATAATGCAGAAACTACCCTACGGCCTTAAAGAGAAATGGATACGACACGTTTTGTTTCCCCCACTCTCCTTCTTTGTAAACTTTGTGCACCATGAGGCAAAGAGTAGAAAAGATTTTGATTGCTCATCATTTGACACTGCTTGTACTAGACAAGGTACGCCTGCTTTAGATCACACTGTTAGAAACACACCTATATTAGTACACAAGACAACTATGTTTCCTTCAACCCCCTCTTCAGGGGAGACTGACAAGAAACTTACTGAAGAACCAGACCAAGAGTGTCCTATACACAAAAACCCCATCCATTTCTGAAGTCCGTAGGCTTCAGAGATAAACCCCTTAGGCACCTTGGGGCTCCCTTAGAGAGTACATCTGCTCTAAGTGTTGCTTAGCTACATCTCATTTAGCACTGTACAGCCGACATTATATGCTCAGAGTGCTGCACATCCAGAGACTGCCTCCAAGTTCACTCGCACCTTTAGACCAGGTTGCAGAGCTCGGTGGGGAGGGGGAAAAAACACAACTCCCAAGGTGACATCGCAGTGCACCCAGGTCTGCAGAGAAGGTATACATGGCAGATACTGCTCTAAGATGTGTCTGGTTACTGTCTACCCCATAAGTCAGGAAGACAAAGCTGTCAAAATGTATGCAATCTTAGATGATGAGCCTAATAGATCACTCACTAGCCCAGCTTTCTTTGACACTTAACATTAAGGGCTCTAGTTCACCATACTCCCTGAAGACCTGTGCAGGCACTATTAGTACGGCGGGGAGACTAGCCATTGCGTACCAAATAAGAGTCCTTAGATGTGAAAAAATCTTTGCTGCTACCCACACTTATGCGAGTGACACACTATGAAGAACAGAAGTGAAATTCCTACACCTGATGCAGTGTTTCATCACACACACCTCAGAGGCATAGCATATTTCATCCCTGCGCCTGATATCAATGCTCAAATAATGCTTTTGCTTGGGGGGAGACTTCTTTCCACAGTTCAGGCAGCACAACCATTTTGACCAGTCCATGGGCACAGAGACTGTGGTACCCAGAGGTACCGGAGCAGTGTGAAGACACCACCTGGCACTGAATGGAGATGGCGGAGGTCAGTATAGTGTGAATTTAGAACAATAAAAATATTGTGTTGTTTTTCATTTACGTTTACTGCCTTGAAGTAGTAGGGAATCCAGGTGATCCCTATACGGATTCAAAGGGTAGGAGGTTGCTGCCATGGGAGGTAACTTGCCATTATCCCCATATCCCCCAAGGCCAGAGGGGTACGGAAGAGCCCACTGCCCATCAGTGCAGGCCCAATGTTCACCCCTGAGGGAGCATCAGACCCGCGCTGAGGAGCATAGAGGCTGGTGTCCTGGCATGGCCAGAGGCACGCCGTTTTGGCCTCTGAGCCATGCGGACCCTGAGCCCCTATGCCTAGTGTGTTGACTTATAGTTTGGGAAGCGAAGAACCGCACACTTTTTTTTTTTAATGAGCTGCAATGGCTGGGGCACTGCAATAGCCCATCTCGATGCATGCGCTGATAATTTACATAGGAGTAGTCTTACAGACCTCCCATCATGCTGATTCTAAGCACCAAATATGCTTGCATTACATCGCGCAGGTCCTGCCCACAATGCTTGAGAAAAATATTCCTTTTGTAAAAACTTCAAACCTCAATATCTCCCCCATTTCTTCTCCAATTTACAAACAGAAAACTGTTTAGGACAGTGTCAGGGGTATCCTGATACAATAGGCTAAACCTTGGCTATGCCTGAAAAATGACTTTAATAATCTGACCCTCCGCAACTGCCACAGAACAGGTTAAAGCAACACATACTGGACACGGTCAGCTCAGTTTTTCAGACTGTGCCGGCAGGGGTGTAGCATCTCACAAAGGACTGCACATCTGCAAATCTCTGTAGAAACTGGAAGAATTAACCCTTTATGTTATATCTGTTCTTGTGCAATACATTAATTACAGCAGTCATTGCAAAGTTTTTGGTACTATCCTTTTTAGAAATACTTGGGCTTACCTGTACTTACATTAATCAAGCAGTCCCATTTCCTTTTGATCTCCTCCTTAATAAATGCATACCTCCCAACTGTCCCTCATTTGGAGGGACCATTCCTTTTTTGAGTCCATGTCCCCCTGTCTCTCGTTGTTCTTATTTGTCCCTCTTTGAGGGTGTAACCTGCATATGAATTATTCATTCGCCTATTCAAAGTGTTTAGATTGTTTTAAGTGTTACAACCTCCTATCCATCTCTCAATGAGGGGGTGTGGCTTAATTTACCAACTGTCCCTCTTTCCCCCCCTGAAAAGTTGGAAGGTGTGTAAATGGATGGTGGTGGTGGTGGTGGGGGGTGGTGGGTAATATATTTTTTTTAATATAGCCATTAGAAATAATGTATAAAGCTGCCAGATGATGCCTGTCCACCCACCATGTGTGAATTTCTAGTTGGCATGCTATTTTTGGGGAACCAGAGATTGGCTGGTCTGATCCATCTGAAACGGTGCCCCATGAAGCATGTTGAACCTGGCCGGAATCCACCTGGCTTGACCTCTGGTCCAGGGCCGGATTATGAGGGGGTGCAAGCTAGTAGGCTTTTCAGTCTTTGGTCTGACGGGCCGCAGGGCCAGCAACAAACCTATCGGCAGTATTGTGCCCCCCCCCCCCCGTGCCTGTGCAAGCCTTTGTTTTTGCAAACTTGGAGCCAAACATGGCAGGAAGGAGAGTCTAGAGCAGCAAAGCCGCCGTCAGCAATGCTACAGTGATGGGTGCATGCAGAGCTGTCACTGCACATAAGCCACCAAGCACAGCCGCTGGCAGCTCAATGCAGGGAACTGTTTTCTGCTGGACCAGCTGGGCGACTACACTACCCCCCACCCCAAATGGTAAAGCGGGAGTTCCCGAGCAGCACGCCCCGCACAAGGGTGGGACAAGGGACTCCAACTGACGATCCAGCAAGTAGGCGGGTGCCAGACAACCACCAATCAGTTACTTGGCTGGACTATTATTTTAAAGGAAAAAGAAATACTGTATCTGGGGCCTCCATCAGATTTTGTGCCCAGGGGCCTCCACTACACCTGGCTCTGCTCTGGTCACTGAGATTATTACATCTTGCAGTTAGCCATTTATCCATGGGTGCTATATTTCTTCATTTCATGAACACTATAGGCCTAATTTATGATGTGCACCTTTTAGCATCATTTTTATGGCTATAGCGTCAGCTACTACATTAGAGCTAGTAGTTGCTGCACAGAACGCTACCAATTAGCTTTCATTGTTGCAATTAGGTATTGGTCGGCCTATGTCAGGGCCTGTTGGACCCTCCGGCTGATTATCCCAGCACCTGTTAGGGCCACTTTGTACTGTACTGCCTGTACTGTACTGCACTGCCACTGCACGGACGGTGTGTAGACTGCATGCCGCGTCTATGCAAAGCCCAAATCGGAGGAACAGGCAGGGATCAGTTTGCCTGTTTCACCTGCTTGCCCAATGTTAATCCATAGTCTGGCCTCCCTGTGGCTGCAAGCAATGCGGGAGCGCCAGTTACGTAAGTTTACTTTTCTTTCTTTTTTTTTATTTTTTTTTTTACATTTGCCTGATAAGACGCACTGGCATATTTCCCCACTTTTGGGCACAAAATACAGTACTAAATATAACCCAATTGCCACTTTATGAAGATTGCAAACAATTTCCAGAATGCTGGAGCCCCCCGAACATAATGCCCAGAATGCCCGATATCCTTACACCTTTGCATCGAGCCAGGGCTGGAAAAGGAGTCCTGCAAATGGCCACTGAGCGATCCCCTGGTTGCGCCCTCGGCACCAGCCACCATAATGCCCTGCGTGCACGTCAGCGGCCGATCGCGGGACTCCTTTCCCGAAGTGAAGGTAAGAACATCAGGCATTCTGGGGGGCTCCAGCATGCTGGATGCCCCCCCCCCCCCGAGCTTGTTAAAAGGAAAGATGGGTGTTGGTCCGGGTTAGATATTTATTATTATTTGCTAAGCCACTCACTGGGTTTTTTTTACTTTAATTACAATATGTGAATATTCTAAAAGTAGACCACCACTGGGGTGTATTAAAAAAAAAACTTCACTTACCCGAGACTACATCTTTTACAATCTCTCTAAATTTTGCCAGAATTTTTTTGGGTGAAATTGTTTCAGAATCAACATAATTTTCCCAAATGCAATTACCGCCTGGGTTGCGTTTCAGTGACAGAGTATAGAAAGCCCCACTGTGACCAAACTCTGTTAGTTTCACTCTTTGACTTGGTATATTTAGCATAATATCAAACTCATTTGGATTTGAAATCTAAATAAAAAAATAAGGTAATTAAGAAAAAACATTGTATTTGACTACATTAATTATACATTAATACAATAAGTCATACAATAAGTTACATAGCTTACTTAAATCCTCAACTGTAAACTGACCAGATGTTCCACTTTAAAGCATTTTATCCCACTGTCCCTCAAAAAGCTCTAAGGATGTTTACAGGGCTGGGTTATGAGGAGGGTGCAAGGGACGCTCACCCCGTGGCCTCCGCCACTTGCCACGCAAAGGGGACCTCCACCAACCTTTGAGTTATTTGCAGCATTGGTCTGCTATTGGCAGCAGTGGGGGCCCCTACGCATCTTTTTTTTTTTGTTTTTGCAAACCTGCAGCCAAAGCCAACATAGGGCATGATGGAGAGTCTAGAGCCACCAAAAGGGTGGCATACCACTGAGATATTAAAGCTCCGCCCCAAGGTAGGAACACATGACCACCAGAATACACAAAAGCTTTAGCTCCTCCTCCAGACACCAGTAGTTTAAGAGATCCTAAAAAACTAAGACATACAAAGCACCAACTGGTAAATCAGTAAAATAACATACAAAATGATGGAGCCTGTGTGAGGAAAGCCTATATGCTGCCCTTTTGGATGTTTAGAAAAGAAGTTACCAGGTAACTAACTTAAGTTCCTCAAAACATACTTAGGGCAGCATACCACTGAGAGGATAAGCAAACTACCTGAGGGAGGATCTGGAGGAAAAGTGTAAGCCAGACTGAAACATCGCCGGTGAGCCAGGGCGTCTACTCCTAGAGCATGATAGAGGTAGAAGACCTTCCTCAGATTGTTATTTTGACCGAAGTTGTTCTCAGGACACAAATCTGATGAAATACCTCCTGATTCAGTGACCATTCTGCTTCCACTAGTGGAAAGCAACTCAAAAAATCTGCTACTTAATTTCTGCAACCTTTCAGGTGGATGGCGGATAAAAGGTGCGTTTTTGCCCAGATCAGAATTTCCTTTGCTGCTTGTTGCAGGATGGATGAACTTGTACCTCCCTGATGTTTCAGATATGCCATAGTAGTTGCACTGTTCTGATTTGTACGTGATGACCCTTCAGGTGGGGGGAAAAAGCTAGCAATGCCTTCTTCACAGCCATCAATTCTCTGAGATTCTATAAGAATAGGCTCAGACTTCTGGACCATATCCATTGAGCAGTCAGGGATCTATCATGGGCCCCCCCAACCCCAATGGTCCCCCCCGTCATCACTACCATGTCCTTGGGGTCTGACCAGGATAGGCCACTAACAAACCTGTGCTTGCCTTGCCACCAACTCAGAGATTCCTTCACTAAATCTGGGACTTTCATTATCCTGCCTATAAACTCCCGAGACCTGTATTAAGGGCCTTATTTATCAAGGGCTAGCGCCAGGTAGCGAATGGTGAGCGCCAGGTACGCCCGGCGGCGGTCACAATGACGCATTTATCACGCTAAATGAGGCTAGCGCCGACGAGAGCGACAGCAAGCACTGGATTCATCATGAAGCCACCTGGAACGAACAGCGCCGCTGCAAATTCCATCACAGCGCCAGGTATGACCTGTCGCTCCCTGGCGTTGTCCAATGCATTTCAATGGAGCAATCTTTAATTAATCATAATTAATTGATATTAATTTTTTTTTTTTTTTTTTTTTAATGTCAAAAATTCTGAGACCACTTCTGCAATGTTATGTTTTTTTTTTAAGTTAAAAAAAAAAAAGTTTTGTGCAGAATTGATATTACAGGTCTGATATTAATGTATTCATATTACAAAATGATTCAAAAAAAATGTATAATTTTACAATCAAAAAATATGGTTGTTTAGGGGTTAAAAGCTCTTTTACACCCATCGCCGCCAGCGCTCTGGGGTTAAAACAAGGAATGGACAGCGCCAGCAAATTCGGAGCGTGATTTGTTAATGAATATGCAGCTAGCCGTTCGCTCTGGCCATTCGTTGTCAGGCGCTCACATACAACGCTGAACCTGTGAAACAGCGACCCCTAAGCCCGTATTCAACATTCCCGCACACCGACTGAGTCGCTGTCATCAAGCTAACGCCGGCCAAGCACAGCGAATACTAGCTGGCGCTGAGAAAATCACGCTACAGTCGCTCATCTGTCGCTACCTGGCGCTATTACTGAATCGGCCTCCCAGAGTTTAGAATATGCAGCTGAAGCGTCCTGGAGTGTAACTGACCCATCTTACAGCAGGGAAGGATGAGGTGTTAATCCCCAAGACCCGCATAGCTTGACAAACTAAAATCCACCGACTGGAACATAAGGGACTAAACGGCTTCCTGAAGAAAAGTTAACTTGACTAAGGCAGAAAGATTTTCTGAAGGATCATATTAAACTCCAGAAGTCAAGACATGTGACAGGACTAGATTGGCAATTTAGGATCCAACCAGTAGCAAAAAATCCTTTGTCATTTCCAGATCCTGGAGCAACCTCTCCTGATCTGGGGCAAAGAGGAGGAGGTTGTCTAAATATGCTATGATCCTGAAACCTTTCTGCCTTAGTGCAGCTAGAAGTTCCGCCAAAGCTTTCGTAAACATACGTAGGCATACAAATTAATAGTGGACTGTTTGGTCCCCCAACTTTACTGCAAATCTCAAAAATACTTGAGTTGACAAGCTCATCAGTACCTGCCAATAGGCATCCTTAAGGTCTATTGAGATCATGAAGGAGCTAGGCGGGAGCAGATTCCTCACAGAGAAGATGGACTCCATGCGGAAGCATCTGTAGTGTACCAAAAGATTCAGCTTCTTCAAATTGAGAATGAAGCGGAATCCTCTGGAGGTCTTCTTTACCAAAAAATTCTCAAGTAGAACCCTTCCCTCCATTGGTGGCGGGGAACCGGGACAATCACTCTCCTATCCAACACAGAATCTAGACTGCTGTGAATGTCCAGTCTTTCCTCCCTGCCCTCTGGGAGAGGAGTAACAAAAAAGTTCCTGGGTGGGACGTGCATAATTCCTATTGAGAACCCCTTCCTTATTCCCCTGGAAAAAAAGGGGCAATCCAGTAGAGTCCCCCACCAAATGTGGAATTGTTTTAACCGGGCACCTATTAAGGACCCTGTGTCATTGCTTCTTAGTGACTGACTGTTGGGTACCAAACAGAGTGGATCCTCTAAAGAAAGTGCTATCTATAAGAGGACTGACTAGAAAAAAAAGAAAATATCCTGAAATTCCCACACATCCCTATGCACCAAATTAGTGAGGGCCATGGTCCGCGCCAAAAATCTCACCGATTCTGCCATGCCATCAGAACGAAAAGTGGCAGCTGAGATGAATCAGTAAAACCTTCATAATCTCATTAATATCAATTTGCTTTAAGAGACATAATTTAAGATGCTGATGACAATAATTAAGATTCCTGCCAACACATAGGGGTGCAACTCCAATCCTCATTGCCCATAGAAAGATGAACCATATGCAGGAGATATGGTAAATCTTCTTTCACTGGTGAAACTAAATCAGAACCTGAACAAGGGCCCTCCTTGGATGAGGAGGAAGGACCCTCATCCCCCTCAGAAAGGGAGGTATCAGAGACTTCTGACTCCTGCCCTCTAGGAAAAAAGGGAGGGCTCTAGGGGATGCCCAACAAACTCCTTACACCCAGCCGAGCCCCGTAAGGTCCTAAGATTCTCATAAGAAGAGGAAATATGATGCTTCAGCACTCTCATAATTTTCGTCATGCTGGGCTGACTTTCCTTACTCACAACCTTATCGGTACAGGGCTTGCAAAGAGGCTTCCTATAGGAATCTAGTAGCTTGATTTCACATATCAGGCATCTCCTACATTTATCCTTAGACTTGGAGCCAGTTTTAGTCTTGGACACTTTCTTAGAGGGCTTGGTCTAGCCTTACAACTTTTAAGTTGCCTTAAAACTGCAAAAGCATGCCCATAAATAAAAATGCAACTTACCAGAGCAGAGCTGGACCCCTTCTTAGACTGAGCGGCCAACAGAGTTTCCAATGAAATTGAATCAATCAGGTTGGAAGGATTTTGATCCGCAGCAAAGTCTCCCATAGTAGATGATAGAGGAGCAGGGACTTGCAAGGATTCCCCTGCCTGATCCGCCATTCTGAAGTCTAAATAAATAAGCAAGCTCGAGAGGGAGGCCAGAAAAAGTGGACCAACAGTCAAAACTGACTTAAACCAGACCAACACAACAAACAGTGCTCATATACATTGCGCCGTCATCTTGATTAAGAAGCATCACACATACTGAGGAGAGGAGAGCGGGATAAAGTACAGGGGGTGGGTTATAGATGTGCATTGCACAGACAGAGAAGAGCTGGGGTCAGGGAAAGGACAGCAATCCCAGAATGCAGAGCAACACAGTCAGAAGACACTTCCTGTTTGCAGGCTGCCTGATGCTCCATGAGCCACCATCTTGGATGCAGGTAGGATGATTATTAATGTGACCAATTTGTATGTACAATGTGTGGAAAACATATAACATATCTTATTCAGGGTGAAGGTCCGCTTTAAGCCGGGAGCATGAGCATTAGCTGGGTCTCGCAGCGGCACCTAGCGCTGAAGTCATTGAGCGACACCAGATGGAATTGCTCCCGTGCAGCCGATCAAGCTGAAAAAGCAGAAGAGGCGCTTGTGTGCATATCACAGCCTGGCTTCCGGGGAGCTCCACAGACCCGCACCAGCGGGCAAAAAACATAATACAGCTTGACAGTCGTATATCATGCTGGAGCCTCACAAGCCACTTAGCATATGGTATTGGAGGAGGGAGGGGGTGGTGGTAAGGGATATGGACCTGGAAATCCCCCCTGACGATTTACACAATACCTCAGACCGTTAGCATACTTGGTCTGAGGCTAAAGCTGACCCCTCCTCCGCTGGCTAGTCAGGGATAGGGGAATCCGGCCTATCCCCCGGGCCCCTGGCAGGCTGCCTCCGGAGCCAGGGAATGAGTCAACCCCATCAGACCTACAGTGACTTGGTCTATTTCTGTAACTGGTGTCTGGAGGAGGAGCTAAAGCTTTTGTGTATTCTGATGGTCATGTGTTCTTACCTTGGGGCGAAGTCTTAATATCTCAGTGGTATGCTGTCCTAAGGATGTTTTGAGAAAAACACATAATCCTGGCTGAGGGAGCGGCAGTGTAGATCCACTGTAAGTGTCACGCAGAGTATATGATTTTAAATCGATGCAGTATTGATTCTCACTATTGTTTTCTCACCTTCACTTTTTCATAGTAACTCCCAGTAGACATTTTCTCCATGTTTTCAAACAGTTGTTCTCTTTTTTTGCATTCAGAGATAATGTCATCAACAATTTCATTAACTTTTGCTGAAGAACAAGAGATATCTTTTTTTTTCATTTTTAGCATTTCCAGCACGTCATTCAGCCTCTTGTTCTTTCTTGGGGAAGCTACATTTGTTCTTGGGTCACCATAGGGGAGCACAACAGCTTCCTTTTTTTCTCTGCTCACTTTTTTGGTCACCCCTTTCTCATCCACTGTTTGAGCTTTTGCTCTCCTCAATGGTGTCTCTGGTGGGGTGGCCTTTGCTTCTTCCCTGTCAATTCCAGTGTTGTTTAATGGCTTCTGTGGCTCTCTTTTTTTAGTTGCCGGTGTCCTAGTCTTTTCTTTTCCACTATCATCACTGTTTTTACCTGGTGGCCGTCCTCTTCCTCTAGATGGCTGCTTAGGTCGAGTCACGGTCTCTTTCTTTCCTCTCCCGGTGCCTCTGTCTCCCATTGTCAATTTCTTCCAGAGAATGAATATTTATCAAACTCCTGGTGTGTGGATATCAGATTCCTCACTACTGAGAAACTGAAATGAAACCTAGGCTTTAAATTCAATATATGAATGTCATGTGGCCTTGGCACGCTGTGAAATAAGCAATTATGTTATTGTGCAATGTCTGTTAACAATGGTTAGAAGCTAGTTAAGAAATAGGGAGACTCTGCTTGCTTGGAATTTCCCTATTTTTTATCTATCTTCTCATCACTGTGAGCAGAGATTGCACAATAATGTATTTGCTTAGTTCACAGGCCACGTGACATTCATATAACTTAAAGCATAGGTTTCGTTTCTCAGTAGTGAGGGAGCTGACATCCACACCCCAGGAGAAACTATGCAGAAGTCAATTTTAGGTCATCCCAAACCTGATCTTGACTCTTTTCTTACACGTTTATACAGTGTGTAATCCGACATTCAGCATAAACCATTCCTGTCTTCTAAATAAGATGCATGTTGTTTGCAGGTTTATTATGTGATGGCGAAACAGGGTTGTAGAAATATGTGGTAAAACTATAAGAATACAAGTGACAATGTATAAGTACAGTGTATAACATCTGTATGTATCATACATTACATAACAGTGAAGTACACGACAAACATGCTGCCTATGCAAAAGATTGCTTGGCTAGCGAACAGTCTAACATCTATACAGTAAACTCTCTGAGTAGTGCAAATATCTAAACAGCTCTAGATAACATAATGCCCTAGTAACTGAGGTAAGTGACTCACCAGATATGCTGTTACACAGATGGAGTTTTAGAAGAGAGAAATGTGATGGCAGCTCTGATCTCTGTCAGAAGGCTAAAGACAGCCCACTTCTTCCCAGAATGCGTTGCAATCTCCCATAATACTTTTAAACCAGAAAAACATGTTATACAAATTTACACCACTAGATGGTGCTATAACCTTACTAATCATATGATGACAGGGCAGAAATTAATTATACTGATTCTCTACCCTGCTGGGCAAAACACAGACAGCATTTTAAAACATGCACTAGCTTTCATAGCAGTTATAAAGGTGACAAATCTGGTGACAGTACGCGTCTAATATTGTACCCCCAAGGAAATATAATATAATATGTAGCTTCCAGTCATTCCTAGAACCCTTGGCTCAATGAGTGCTATAGATGCCTTGAATTTAAAAAGATAGCATGATGCAAATCGAGAGGAACACAAATGCGATCGCCCTCTACAAAATGGGCTAGTGAAACGACTCAAAACAATAGCAAAAAACAAAAAAAAATTGAGAAATACATACATAAATAAATAAAAAATGTAATATTCTTTTTTTATGGGTGACTAAGGCCAAATGGGGGGGGGGGGGGGGTAACACCAGGGAGATTGGCCTGCACTAAGTGTGTCATACGAAAATATAAATAAAATATTTTTTTTTCACAAGTGTCATACTCAATACCAGAAAATTTAGGGAATAGATTTTATTTTTATTTAGATATACATCTTGTTTCTCATTAAAAAATATATTTTTTTATATATTTTTTTTAATATATTTTTTATATATATATATTATATATTTTTAAGTAAATAAGTACCAAAAATATATATAATTTTTTTTTAAATTGTCTCCTTTATTTTAACAAAAACATTTATTTTATTAAAGAAAACCATATTGCATGTGAAAGCCCCATTTCTCCCAATTACAATGATACCACATATGTATCGGTAGCCCCCCGTTCCTGCCCAGGTGATCCCCTAAACTGAAAAGGGCACTTTATAACATTTACAAATAAAATACAACTACTATCCACATAATAAAGGGTTAAATAAAAAATAATTGGTGTGGGGTCCCCCTTCACAGGGGTCACATTTCTTGGGGGAATTTTAAGGGTTTTTGGGGAGGCAGGTAATGGGGAGTCTCGGGGTTAATGGCAAGTCACCCACTAGCCGCAGGTGACTTGCCAGACCCAGAGACTTGTGAACTGGTATAGGGGTCACATAGATCCCTCCCTAGT
The DNA here is from genome assembly GCA_027917425.1 of Gastrophryne carolinensis. Lineage (NCBI taxonomy): Eukaryota > Metazoa > Chordata > Amphibia > Anura > Microhylidae > Gastrophryne > Gastrophryne carolinensis. The sequence goes on from CM051237.1 coordinate 226,815,677, forward strand.
TCACAAAGGGTTAAAAGTAAAAAAAAACACAGAGACACACTTTAAAAATAACTTTATTAAAATTTTTTTTTTTTTTTATTATTTATCTTTAATACTTACCTCCCATCCACCCCTGTGTCCCACGCTAATCACTTAGGCTTCTGCTCTCCTGCTGCTGCTGAAAGCCTTTTATACCTACTGGGTTACATGTAACATAGGGTTAATTAAAAAAAAATGACATAGGGTCCCCCCTAGGGTTATAGGGTTAAAACCCTTAAAAATCCCCCAAAAAATGGCGTGAGGTCCCCCCTACCCAGCATAACCAGCCTGTGACCAGCTATGGAGGCTTGTAGAACAGGGTGCAGGGGCCAGCTTTAGTGGCCCCTGGCCCTGCAGTCTACAAGCAGGCATAGCCTAGGGCCACGGCTCTTCTGCCCGCCCCTGGGCTTTGGGGGACTCAGGGGTTAATGACCCGAGCCTTGTGAACTGGTATAGGGGTCACATGGACCCCTTACCAGTTCACAAAGGGTTAAAAGTAAAAAAAAAACAGACACACGCTTTGAAAATAACTTTATTTAAAAAAAAAATTTTTTTTTTTTCTTTACTCACCTCCGATCTGCATCTCCTGTGTCCCGCGGCGATCTGATGTCAGTGATGGCTAAAACAGAGGAGTGGGGAGGCAGGCGATCACCGGCATCTGACAGCTGAATGCCAGGTGCCCCGACGACACCCGGTGGTGATGTCGTCGGCCTCGCCCCCGAAGATGGTGGCCACCATCGAAACCTACGGAGGGCTGTTAGGCCCTCTCCAGAAGGCAGAAAAGCCCCCCGTGAAGAGGAGAGTTGGCGGGAGCCGGCGGGCACGAAGGTAAGTAAATGTAATTTTTTTTTTACAGGCAATCCCGGCGGCTGCTGAAACGGGGGGGGGGGGGGGCACCCTATTTTGGGCACTCCCTTGCAGCCAGAGGAGCCCCAATGGGTGATCGGAGCCCCTCTGGCTGAAGAAGGGGAAAGTCAGGCATGTAAAATTTATGTGGCTGGCGGTTAACTGCAGGGGAGGCAGCCACGTGGCTGGCGTTTAAAGGGTTAAACAATTGGTATAGAAAAGCAGTGACCCACACGTGGTTTTAACAATTGGTATTAAACTGTACTGACACCCAACCTATCTTTCCCTGAATAAATGTCTATACAAGGACAGTTTTTGTGAAAAAATAAAATCCTATCTGTCTCTCAGCAGCAGCAACAGCCTGCACCTGTCCCTATCTAGTGAGTAGAAAGCTCCAGGATGATTATCGTGATGCAGACCGCACCTTTTATATGCTAGTGCAGGAAGAGGGCTGATTGAATGCTCGGGAGCCACTAAGTTTAGGTTCGCCCATCCCTATCCATAAACCAAGAAAATTAATGGGGAACTATTATTTTGCTTAACTACCCAAAACGAGGATGTCACCAATCTGTATTCGAAGCCAATGACCAGTCAACATTTTAATTATTGCTTTAAAGTAGAGCAAAACCCAGGGTGGCCAGCCCTGGAATCTTCTAGATGGCATTCCCATTTCAAGCCATTTTCCAAATTACATAGTCACAGCAAACTGCTCTGATTGGACTAAAGCCTGTGAATGCACCAATGGACCGGGAAGAGGTGAGCTTTTCTGTGCATTCTGCAGTGTTTCCCACAGTGGAGCATCCCAATTTGGGGCATGGAACAAAACCTGGGATTATCAAAATTCCAGGTTTTGTTCTGCTTTGGAAAAACATTGAATTAGCTTTTTTTGTTCCAAGATCCTATTGGGGAGCGTTAGCTTTACATTCTCTTTGTTCACAAGATACAATCAGCGCACTGTGCTGCATTCAGCTAATCTTTAGTAGTAATGACGCCACAAGTACAGAATAGGCCAAGTTTGCCGATGGCTGCATCCCCGCTATCCTCTAGCTGAAGACATGTCTGCACTAGCCATTCACAAATACCTTGCATGGGCATGCAGCGCCAGGCTTAAAGTGGACCAACACCCAGGGGTGATCGGCCCGGGAATCTATAAGATCACCTCACTCACCGCGGGACATCCGAGATCGGGATGTCCCGCGGGGTGAAACCCCCCCAAAAAACACCAAACTCCTTACCTGATCCACCGACGCCTCCCGCGCGCCCCTCTAGACGTGTGCGGGCTCACCGAGTAGTGCTCGGGAGGCGGCGGCGGACGCGCTGTCTTGGATGTCGCTGTCACCCGCTTGGACGTTGGCAGGGATTGGACGGCGTGGTCACATGGGAGCTTGGAGAGGTGAGTTTTTTGGGGTTTCTGGGGGGTTTCAGAGAGCGGGACACCCCTGATCGGGGTGCCCCGCCGAAGTGGACCAAAACCCAGGATAGTCAAAATCCTGGGTGTTGGTCCACTTTAAGGTATAGCAGAGCCCATCCATGGTCCACACATGCACCATTGTATCAGCAGATAGGTAAGTTTCTGCGCCAATCTGGAGGTTTCTCAAAGCAGTGCCAAATTGGGATGCTCTAGGTAGAGGGAATCAGGTGGCCCTGGAGTCTTTGAAACTGCAGGGCCGCTTTTGGTCCACCTCAATATCGAGAGTAAATTTGACACAAGATATTAATGAGGACACCAAGGCACTATGGGTGATGGGCATATGTGGCGTCTTTTAATAGTATGCTGTCAAATGGGAGAATAAAGATATCTCCATATGTTACAGAGGAACCCCTAGGCACTTTTGGTGGCCCTATGGTGGTAAGGAGAGCCTTGGGTACACGTTTTAGGTAACTGGACAGCAAGCAGAGTAAGGCTGGCCTGAGAGTGTTAGAAGTTCCCTGGACAGTACAAGTGGCCTCAGGATTTTAAAGGAGGAAGCTGAATGATATGTGATAAGAACTTTAAGAGTGTGCTTAAGAGTTGCATTCCAATCTGTATGCTTAATGGGCTGGTTTCAAGCCCCAGCCAGGTGGCCCTAATGGCTGTCCTGGAGGGGGAAGACATCAGTGGAAGTGGTAGAGGTGTGGAACTGGAGCTTTTCATTTCCGCAGAGAGGAACAAAAAGACCAGCGGCACCAAAGTAACATGGGGGAGGCAGCAGCATTTTTTTTTAGTGTGCAGTGGAAATGAAAAGTTCCTGCCGGTTTCAATGCCCCCGCAACCTCGCTGACTGGCGATTGGCAACCACTGTTAACAGGAGCCAGGTTGCTATGGGCCCCCCTGTTCTGTAGCCACAGACCAGGTTGCTATGGGCCCCCCTGTTCAGTAGCCACAGGCCAGGCAGCTTTGGGGCCCCCTGTTTAGTGGTCACAGGCCAATGGGTCCCCCTGTACAGCAGCCTTGGGGCCAGGCTGCTGTGGGGCCACCTGTGCAACAGCCTGGGGCCTCCTGTGCAGAAGCCTGGCCCCATGGCTACTGAAAAAAATGGCCCTATAGCTGCCTGGCCTTTCGCTACTGGAAAGGGGGCTCCAGAGCAACCTTGCCCCACATTTACCTAACAAAGTCCCAATGCCACCAAATAAGCCCTTCCAATTAAAAAAAATAATGACCGGGACCAAACTGCCACTAACCAGGTTGAAGCCGCTAGCAACTTGGCCCTTCCGCCTATGACCAGGGCCAAGCCAACAGCAACCAGGACCTGCTGACGTCACCCAGTGCTAAGCCTCCAACATCCAGCAACCAGGCCCTACTGCCTCCCACCTGTGTCAAGCCACCTGCAACCAGCAACAAAAGCCTGGTAACGCCACCCAGGGCCAAACCCCTGCAAACAGGCACCACTGTTGGTGACTACAGACAATGCACCAGCAACCAGCTGATAATGACCAGGGCCATGCCACCAGCAGCCAGGCCCCACTGCTGCCATCCAAAGTCAAGCTCTCAGTGCCAAAGTTGATGTCCACCATGGCTTGCTGACACCAACCAGGGCCAAGCTGCCAATAACCAAGCTTCACCACTAATGACCAAAGCCAAGCCAACAGCAACCAGGCCCCACTGACTATGAACAAGCTGCCATGAACAAGCTGTTCAACTATGCCAAGCCCCCACCACCAGCCAGGCCTAGTCGCTGTTGACTTGGGCCAAGCCGCCATCGACCCAGGAACATGTAGCCAGCACCTTGATCCTTCCTGAGCAGGTAATGTGATGGAGGGGGTATATAGTTATTTACTGTTGGGAGGTCATCTATTAAAACCGGACCTTCAGCATAATTTCATGAAAATCCCAAACCCTTAACCCAAAAAACTATTCCACAGCATCTAAAATTAATATATTTAACATTTTTAGTCACTTACTGATTATTCTTTCCCCCACTGGGCTGAAATTCAAAACTTCAGGATACGGATGCTGGCATCTTGCCTCAGAAGCATCACATACTGAGGAGAGGGTGGAAACTGCTGGGGGACGGGTTATAGCTGTGCTTTGGTCAGGAAAAGCACAGCAATCCCAGAATGCAGAGCGGCACAGTCAGAAGACACTTCCTGTGTGGAGGCAGCCTGAGACTCCATGGGCCACAATCAGGGGCATAGCTAGGGGGGGTAAGTGCCCTGGGTGCAGCAGGTCAGGGGCAAGAAAGGGGGGCCTAAGCATAGGTGGGGGCGCCATTTTGAATCTTTGCCCTGGGTGCCAGAAAGCCTAGCTACTGCTCTGGCCGCCATCTTGGATGCTTAAAGGCTCAGTAATTGCAGTAGATGCAGGTAGGATGATTTTAAATGTGGGCAATCAGTATGTACAGGATGGGGGAAACATATAAGATATGCTCTTATTTAGGGTGAAGGTCCAGTTTAATGCTGGTAGGGGAGTGATTTCATTAAAGGTGAAAAATGGTGAAAAACTTAAGTTAGTTTCCTGGTAACTTCTTTTCTAAACATGGGCAGCATACTAGTGAGACCTTATGGCTCCGCCCCTAGGTAGGGACACATGACCACCAGAAATAAATAAAGCTTTGGCTCCTCTCGGCCTCCAGTTGTTATAGAGATCTGCAAAATACAAAGACAAACCAGAACACTACTGTTATTTATAATGTACCTGCCCTCCCCCTGCCTTGATCCACTATATTCCAGGTTGCCAAATCTGGGCTGTTTTGCCGCTCCTGTTCTGATGCACGCTTCCAGCCCAAACTGGAAACCAAAGCAGAAATGACCTGGCTGTGGCACTGTTATGATGCACGTTCATCTGTGTCAGATGAATGCCCAATGACTTACAATGAGTTCATCAGTTCCATAGAGTTTCATTGTATATGCCACCATCTAGTGACGTTTGTGGGTCACTATGTATCATCCGTTTGTGGGTCACTATGTATCATCTGCAAACAGGCAACATTTTCCTACCAAGCCTTCTCCTATGTCACTTACAAACATATTAAAAATAATTGGGCCCAGGACAGAGCCTTGCGGCACACCACTTGTAACTGTCGTCATCCTGGGCTGTGTCCAATCAGGGCTCGGCAGGCAAGACTGCTGTCAGCCAGAGCCGGAGTACTGCTCTCAACTGAAGACCAAAACATTTTTCTCTTCTCCTTCATTCGGTCGAACGGGGTAACTATTCATTACACTTGTGCTGAAAGGAAGAATATTACCATTCCACTTTCTGTTCCTCCCCAGTTAATTCTCCAGCATGGCAGGAGATGGTAGCTTGTTCTTGTTGGCTTTAGGCCATGAGACATTGTCTTTATTTTTTCTTCCTTCCTATTTATTTATCTTTATTTTTAAGGATGTTTTAACAACGGGCCAAGACAGAGATCACTAGCTCTGTGTGCCCTCCCACTTATTCCCTTATTTTTCCAGGACACAGAATGCCCGCTCCTGCTGTTTACACATAAAGAAGCGAGCCAGCATGAGAGGACCTGCACCAAGAGGGAGGCCTCCATCTGACAGGAGCCTCGGCCAGCCAGGTGGGTGGTCTTGAAACTCAGGATCCCAGGCTTGGAACCTATTTCAGACCATGTGGTGCCCCCAGCCCAAAATACCCCCTCCCTGCCTTTCATTCAGAAGGCTGTTAGGATAGGTGCCCCCCCCCCCAAAAAAAAATGTATATATGGGTGTGCTGAGACTTGTAGTCCAGTTTCCTCTAATGATTCCAGGGCAAGGGCTTGTATAGGGGACAGTGGCATGAGGGTTTAGTACTGCTGTGTACTTTTTACATATTTGTGTAGTGTATATCATGACTGTCACTGCTGTTGTGGTCAGCTTAGCTGCCGGCGTCCATTACATGGGGGCACCACGGTGGCGGTGGCTCACCATCATGGCCCGCTGTCCAGGGAACACAGTAGTGCTGCTCTGTTTCTGCTGCTATATTTTTGCCGGGATGAGGAGACAACTCACGCCTGCGTTCTGTGCCAGGGCACCCTCCCTCCTCTTCGCCAACTCCTGTTCGTAACTGCGGGGCGTCCTGGGAGAGCTGGGATGATGCCCTCGCCTGCACAAGCCGATGTGCTGGATGACACCATTCTGGGGGGGGAACGGACGCTGAATGAGGCACCGCGCTTTGTTGTGCAGCCCCGTCCCCTGCTCTGTCTTGAATAGAGTTCTCCCACTCAGGTATGCAGCAGGGATGCGTCTGCAGGAAAACAGTTAAATATATTCAATAAATAATTATTGTATATTTATTGTACATGAGGATATATGGAGCATAATTATTTACTGCCTTTTGTATTAAAAAAAATCCTTCTAACAAATGTTTAGGGCTCCTGATAATTAATTATAGGTTATGCACAGTCCTTGGGGGTGCACCATGCTCCTTAGCTATAGGGCCCCAGGCGGGTACAGTGAGGGATGCCACCAGGTGCCTTCTCACTTTTAACAATGCAGCAAGCGTGTGGTGTTGTCGCTCCAGTGCTTACACTCAGGGGGACACCCAAAAATATATTCAGGGTTTGAAGCTGAGCTGCCCAGCTTCATGTCAGAACAATCAGTGGGCACTATCACTGTGACACACAACACACTATAGCACGCAGATTATCTCCATCACGGATTATCCTCATTCAGTAGTTTCCCACCAGTAACAACAGGGATTCAGAGGCAGCACGAGGCCTCATCAACAACTAATGAATGTGCTTTATCTACAGCCCCAGCCACTCCTCATCAGATTCCAAGCTCTGCATGACTGCACTACTATCGCATTAAGATATCCAGGATACACGTTGTAAGGTTGCATTAGATACCTGGTCCGAGTCCACAATCAAGGACTTTCTCCCCCGCCAGAGCTTTAAATAACAATTGAGAGAGTGGAGGTATGTAGCATTATTGTCTATGTTTGGGGATATGTGTGAAAGAGCTAATGCATGTATTATATGAGGAGTATGCTTACATACCTACATAGTTTACAGGTAATCAGTAATCGTTGACCGATAAAAGGTACAACCTCAGAAATCGTAGACCTCACCGACCACTGCATTATAAACCTTTTTTGTTCTAACAGCTGAGATCACAATGGATCATCAGGGAGGATCCAAGCTCGATATGTAACGTGACAAGGATCGCAGAGTGCAGTCCTTAATAGGAGCGTAATCTATCAGGAGTGGGTCCTTTAATGTGAGAGGACCACTTCTTCAGCTCAATTTGTCACTCATTGTTCGGCCTTGGAAGCACAGGGTAAATAGCGCACCTCCGCAGTGGATACTGCATTTGTGACAGAGGAGACTTAGGTGGACCAAGACCCTTTAAGTATTTTCAACTTGGAAGTCCTTCCATTTTTCTCCACAGCCTGGTTGTTATCCCCTGCAAAGAGGGGTATGAACTCCATGGGATGCCAGGGTACAGGCATTGGTTGAGCAACTAATTGACAAGCCCAGGACTCGTCAAGTGTCCCACCCCTATGGACCCCCCCCCCCCCCACCCACATGGCTCCAAGCAGGGGTCTAGGGTAGAGAGGAAGAAAATGTATCCAACCGGAGGCGGAATGGATAGCATAGGCCAGCAGACGGACATTCCACTGTGTCTGTGTGTCAGTCTAGGCACCGATACTGCCTACACCTTCTTCCTACAGCCGCTTTTACCCTCTTCCAGGTTGGCAGGTTCAGTGGGCTATTTACGGTTAATGCCAAATTGTACTAGGATACTCAGGTTTCTCAAGTTCTCTCCCTCACCAGTTTGGCCAAAGTGCATCCTTCTGTAAAAGGCACACATCAGTCTTCTTGGTGCTATACCAGCCCTACCTTGACGTTAAAGGCAGTACTGGCTTGCAACCCTGTTTTGTGAGGAGTGCCCCCCCTCGGGTAAATCTCAGGGCCCGTTGTGCACGCATCCTCCTTTGCAGAGGAACTGGGCTTTTTACTCAAGAACAATCTTAACTGACTCTGCCGAGGCAAAGACTTTTCAATAACTGGTTACAGCACAAGCAGTATACTGGGGCCAACTGCACTAGGCTGCCACACAAGGTCACAGTGGGTCAAACTCAACTTAAACTGGACCTTCACTCTAAATAAGACCCTATCTTATATGTTTCCACTACCCTATACATACAGATTGCTCACATTAAAAATCATCCTACCTGCATCTACTGCTTTTTCAAAGCTTTTAAACATCCAAGATGGCCCATGAGCCTCAGGCTGCCTGCAAACAGGATTCTGACTATGCTGCTATGCATTCTGGAATTGATGCCCTTTTCCTGACACCAGCTCTACTCTGTCTGTGCAAAGCGCAGCTATAACCTGCCACCCTGCGCTCCCCCCTCCTCCTCTCCTCAGTATGTGATACTCCCGAGGCAAGTTGGCTGCACCCATATCCTGGATTCCTGAACAGAGTTACAGCTCAGTGGGGAAAGAATAAGTGACTTAAAATTTTAAATATATTAATTTTAAATGCTGGGGTATAGTTTTTTAAGGATATTATGTTGTGTCTTCGGTACAGGTACATGCTTGGGAGGGTCTCAGGTCAGTCCTTGGTTCGCTGGACTGACCAGCTCCTTCTTATTTTTTGGAATTCTCCAAGATTCTCTATTTTGCCAAAAGATATTTTTGACTCACCCAGGGTGACATTACTCCTTAGTCTTCAAGCCTTCGGGAGTACCATCAGGGCCTTAAGATCCTCATCCGTGGCATGAGCCCCTGGATTCTGGAAAAGCAAATTCTCATTTTGGGTTACCTTCTGCATGTCCTTTCTGGCTGCACCTCGCCTCAGTAACAAGTCTGGCTGACCTTCATTTCAGGAGGTCTGGGTGGTAAAGCCATCACAGTTCAAATATTGTGCCACCCACAATGGTGCCTATACCCTTTGGTTGGGCTTATGCTAACGAGGGTCAAGGATATTCCTGGGGACATCGGTCGCAGGAGATCTTACTCTAGGAAGGGTAGGTCCGTCAATGCTGGCTGCAAAAGCGGACAGGCATACGTAAGGGACCATGTTGCAACAATTAAGAAAATTGTCTACAGGAGTGGTGACTACTGATACCATGCCCTGTGAGTCCTGTCTTCCTAATAGTGTGCCCTTTTCCAAGTGGGAAGCAGGCTCAGGAGCAGTTTCAGCTTCACTGTCTGCAGGCATAGCCAGATTATGAGTGGGGTGCAAGGGGCACGTGCCCCCGGGCCTTCACCACTTGCCCTGCATAGTGGGCCTCCACCAACCATTGGGTTATGGTCTGGTCCAGGAGGATTTTCAGTCTTTGGTCTGACAGGCCACGGGGCCAGCAACAAAGCTATCGGTGGCAGTGGGGGCCCCCAACGCCTAGGCAGGACTTTTTTTGTTTTTGCCAACCTGCAGCCAAAGCCACCACAGGGCAGGATGGAGAGTCTAGAGCAGCAAAGTCACCATCAGTAATGCTACAGGGATAGGTGGGTGCAGAGTTGTCAATCAGTGGGCGCTCACTGCACATAAGCCACCAACCACAGACGCTGGCAGCTCAATGCATGGTACTGTTTCCTGCTGGACCAACTGGGTGACTACACTACCCCTGCCCACCCAGAATGGCAAAGGAGTTCCCGAGCAGCACGCACCTGTGGCACAAGGTCCCCGATTTGTTCCAGTAAGTAGGCGGGTAGGCGGGTGCCAGACAACCACCAATCAGTTACTCGGCTGGACTATTATTTTTAAGGAAAAAAAATAATGGATCTGGGGCCTCCACCAGATTTTGTGCCCAGGGGCCTTTGCCACACTTAATCCGGCCCTGTTTACAGGAGTCGTGACTACTGATACCACACTCTGCGAGTCCTGTCTTCCTTATAGTATGTCTCTTCCAAGTGGGAAGCAGGCTCCTCTATGCTAGTATAATTTGGTTGTTAGGCTCTGCATCCAGGCTTTACCTGATGCTCTTGTGTACAAGACTCAACCTTGCCAACCTTGATGTTTAGCGAAGGGAGCTTAGAAGTCACCAATGCTGCTTAAGCCCTGCTCTGCACATCACCATGAGAAGCAGGTGCTCTCTTCATCACTGCAATACACACAGTTAGGTTAGACTTACAAGGGCAGCGTTTTGCCAGTTATCTCTGCACTCAATTCTTTTGGACGCCCAATTATTCCTTGTTCATTCTTCCATATGGTGCATTTTAGGGCTACCCTGGGGTTAAGGCCCTGAATATGCAGTTATCACTGGGGGCAATGACCCAGGCTCACATAAAATTTTGGCGGCCTCAACAATGAGTTCACCAAGTACTTCGGGTTGTCCTACATGTTGTCAGACATGTTGTATAGGTGCCCAGGTGTGAAAGGATTATTCTTTGGTCGACTGTTCTCCATAAACCCGTAGTGTCTTGTGGGTGGGCGTTATTCAAGATCCCAATCACGCAGCCGCTTCATCAATCACTGCTTTGGGATGTCCCAAGTGTAATGAATAGTTAGCCTGTGTGACTAAGTGAAGGAGAAAAGAAAAGGGAATTTTCTGTATTACTTACCATAATAATTCCTTTCTCTTTGATTTCCCTTAGTCACACAACACCTGCCATGGTGTTGAGGCTGCGTTCATGTGGATTCTGTTGATCTGTTATCATATATGGGCAATGGTTGCCTGACCATCATTGTGTTTTGGTCTTGCAAGACCCATGTATTTATTTTCTGGTTATTGTGCATTATTGTTGGGTTGCTCTCCAGATCTTTCTCCTTACTGCTTTCTTCTAACTGGGGAGGAACAGGAAGTGGGAGGGCAATATCCTTCCTAAGAAGGAGCAGACAAAGGGAGGGTTTTCAGCTTTGCTTAATCTCAAGCTCACGTCTGCCATCCCCTGGCTCCAGGAAGATATTACCCAAGTGTAATGAATAGTTAGCCTGTGTGACTGAGTGAAATCAAAGAGAAAGTAATTATTACGGTAGGTAATACATAAAACCTCAATATTGCCATGATTTTTAACAATCTTTAAATCTGGTGCAGAGAATCTTCTTCATATGTTTTATTGATGGAAATTTTTTTTGTGTGTTTCTGAAATAAGTATAGAGTTACAGTGGAAAAAACCTATTGGAACATAGCACCATCTAGTGTTACAAAAGTAATATTGCAACCATATGTTTATATAATACCAGTATATGTATACCTATGAGATTAGGGATATAGAAGGGGTGGAACTGAAGTATATTACTCAACTGATTATTCCTTAGCTCGATTGGTGTCAGCAGCTATAGAAATCCTAGAGATGTGCCATCAGATTACCCCATTAAGATTAAGATTGAGCAGGTTAAGCCACCCCACAGAGGGGCAGACATAATGGCACTTCTTTCATGCAGAGAATTTTTTGGGATATATACCTTGCAAACTCTATTCCCTGATGGTATGAATGAGGACTGAGATCTAAGGGCCTGGACCTAAAAAACGTAAATAGCTTAATAATAATTAATTAAGAATGAATAATAATTCTTTATCTATTTCTATAGTTGCTGACACAATTGCATATGCTGGTATTATATATACATATGGCTGCAATATTACTTTTGTAACACTAGATGGTGCTATGTTCCAATAGATTTTTCCCACTGTAACTCTATACTTAAAATTAGATACACAAAAAAATTTCCATCAATCAAATAATTCAAATAAATCAAAAAGATTCCCCACATCAGATTTAAAGATGCCACCATATCTGCGGCTACTCTGTTAAAAATCATGGCAATAAATATTTTTGTCTTCATTTGAGAGCAGTACTTTCTAAACCTGTAACAAATGCAAAATGATACCCTTAGCCCTGTATTAAGGAGGATGACCAGTCTCTATGTAACTCCTCCATCCTTCCCCTCCCTCTGGCACTGAGGCAGGACGGCAAGGGGATCACAACAAAAAAAAACACCTTACCTTGCCTGGAATCCAGCGCTGTCATTGGCTCTTGGGTGGTAGCCGCACAGAGCAGCATTCCCCAGTTTGTGCACTCTGCTGTCTTTCTACTCAAGTTCTGTCCAGCTCCGGTGTTTTAAAGCAGGCCTAAAGTGTTTTTTTACTTTTAAACTTGAAACTAAAATAAGGTCATTAATAAGCATGCAAACTGCTGCATGCTTATTAATAACCTACTTACCTTACCTGGCCGCTGGCTCCCGGACATCTTGCTCCCGCGCCACCATTTTGCTGCACCTGGTAGGTGCATGTATCCCACAATCCTCCTAAGTGCAGGCTTGCGTTATCATGCCAGCCATTCACATAGAAGTCGTTGCCTTTGTGCTCATCAGTTACCCTGTCCTCTCCCTACCTTCCCACCGCTTCTCCATTGTCTGGAGACTGATGCTATGTTTTCTTATTTTTTTACATTCAATCCATAAGACACACTAACACCCCCCACTTTGGGGGGGGGGGCATCTTATGGAGTACTTAGTCTATATATTTAAGATGAAAAAATATTTAACTTACTTTTTAATTTCCAAGTTCCAAGAATCAGGAATCCCTTATAATGCATATGAATAGAGCAAATCCAACAGAAAGGCAGCTTGTTTTCACTGATTAGGCCACCTAATAATAATGTCCCGGATGTGGGATGATAAATGGGATAGGCCTGCAGCCAGCGAGTAATGCTGTCTCATCAAGTAAGAGATTATGGTACGTAGAATAAAATGTCATATAACTAGAGATGTTATTGGTTGCTTTCTTTTTTTCTTTTGTGTCATGCCGGGAGTGAAAAAAAAAAACTTGCTTTATGGTATTGTGTATATTCTGTATCATTGTAGGAGCTTGATGATAATAATTCCTTAGGAGACCAGGGTGGCAGGAAAGCATCACATTCTTCACTTGTTTACAAAGCTGCAATGCACTGAACAATAAGCCATGTACCTTATTAAAGGAGCACTATCGCGAAATTGTGTAATATTAAAAATCCATATAAACACTTTAGCTAACAAGGGGAGGGGTCACGTATACACCCAATCTGAATAAAACTCCCGCCAAGCTTGTGGTTTTCTTCCCCTGGTAGGAATAAAATCCTGGAGTTACAGGTTTATTGTATGAGGGGTGACAGAGTCTGTCACCCGAGATGTCCACTTCCTTCCATTAAAATAAAAAAAACAAGTCTGGCTGGATATTTCTCGATACCGTGTGTATAAGTGACCCCTCCTCCTGCCATCCAGTATATTTATATGGATTTTTATCATTGGGCCATTTTTTCGCGATAGTGCTCCTTTAAGATGACCCTCACATCTTTCTATCTGATAATTTAGGCCCTTGTCACATACTTATTACATATGATGGCACACAAACCTTGTCTGGCTGGATAGTGTTTCCAGACATCCACCTACCATCCCTACTTCATCTTAGTTGAACATACGCAATAGAAAATCAACTCTCACCTTCTTTCTTAGATTCACAACACTATATAAAACTCTGGAAATTGACTAAATTAAGGAATTGATTCGCTACCCCCCCCCCCCCCCCCCAACCTATCTATTGCTTCTCCATTATATCCCTATCTTTATCTCATTTGCTAAGCGAAAAGTCACCCCACCTAGGAAAAAACTACTAATAAGTTAATACACGCAATGCTTTAGGATCTCCCAGAGATTACAAATATCTTTAAATATATTTATAGTGTATGTTTTTTAAACACAGTGATGTTTTAGTGCTTCTGCAAGTGACTTACTTAAAGTTACAATATCTCTCTCCCCAAGCTAAAATATTGCACATCTATTTGCTCATCTTGCAGCCCTGGATTAATGCTAACTGGATTGTCTTTAAGCTGTCTGTTGAATGTATTGACTGCTGTTCAAGCAATGATCCTCTCTCCTCTTTTGACTCTATACCCCTTACCCATTTTCTTTTACATATTAACATAGTATGTAAGGCTGAATAAAGACTTTATTCCATCCAGTTCAGTCTGTTTATCTCCTTCCAGTGTCTAGTAGCCATAGCCGAAAATTTTATTACATGCAAGGAAGGCATCCAGGCCACTTTTAAACTTTTACTGTATCATTCATAACTACCTCCTCTGGTAGAGAGTTAGTTTCATAGTCTCACTGCTCTTACAGAAAAGAATCCCCTCCCACGTCGGTGGAGAAAGCGCTTTTCCTAATCTTAGAGGAGGCCCTTGGGTTATGGTTATACTCTGGGGTTTATGGGACATATCTTTGTATTGACCCCAAATATATTTATACTTAGTTATTAGATCACCCCTAAAGTGTTTCTTTTCCAGACTAAATAAACCTAACTTTGACAATCTTTCAGGGTTCTCTAGTCCACACACCCCATTTATCACCTTAGCAGCCCTCCTTTGAACAGTTTTGATATGTCCTTCTTAAGCACAGGTGCCCAAAACCGTATGCAATATTCCATATGGGGTCTGACCAGTGACTTGTAGAGGGGTAAAATGATACTTGTCTGGTAGGAGCGAGTCCTCATAAAGCCATGCTGATACGGAGTAATAAGGTCATTTTCACTGAAATTTCAGGGGGGCCATATCCTCAGATTTGTATCTTTTACAGTTTATGTAGCTAAAAAACATTTTGGGGTTAGTTTTACTCTCTTGGAGTCTTTCCTTCTCCAGCTTTGCCATCCGTATCTGCTGCTTACATAGTTTATTTTCTTCTTTATAGTTTTGTAATGCTTCCACAGTCTCTTCCTGCTTTAAACATTTAAATGTTTTTTTTCTTATTTTCTTCTTTCTTTTTTCTTTCTTTATTGCCCCCCTAACCTTTTTGTTTAGCCACATAGCTTTACTCCCTTTTTTATTTCTGTAAGGTATATATGTTCCACGTTTTTGTGGCTACATGATAAGGCACCCTATCCTAGGTGCCTATTAATAATAGGCTTTACTTTTTCGGGTACATTGGTTAAGACTAAGTCCAATTTGGCCCTCCCCCTTGTTGGAGCTTGTACTTCTTGGGACAGGCAGCCATCTTTTGTTTTAGACAAAAAAACATTGACCTATATTTATGAGATCCACGGGTTTCAGCTTCCCAATCTATATCTGGGTAGTTAAAGCCCCCCATAATAAATTTAAATCTCCAGCGTTTTGGATGCCCCCTTGAGCTTCTTGCTAGCAGCAAAGAGAGGAACCAACACCCGTTAAAGTAATAACGGATGTTGGGCCGGTTTAAATACACGATGTGGATGTATAGTATTCATGTTTCAGGGGGAAACTGGCAGATTCATTTTTGATGGCTAAGCAGGAAGCTTTGGCAGCCACTGGTTGGATGGGGGTACAAGAATCTAGTGCACCAATGGGTGGAATTGCAGAGCATGGTGCTGGGGCAGCCACAGGTGGGATGGAAGAGCAGGAAGCTGCGGCAGCCACGGTTGAGATGTCTGAGCATGGAGCTCAGACAGCAACAGGAGAAATGCAGGGAGCTGCTGACCCAATGAAGAGCATGAGCCTGAAAGCTTGTCCACCCTTGTCCACACTATACCTTTGTGCATCAACAATGGGAAAAGGACCCCTGCAGCAGATTAAATTGGTATGTGCTCTTTTTCTTCTACTAGAGCATGGAGCTGAGGCAGCGTTAGTTGGGATGGCAGAGCATGGAGCTGGGGCAGCGTTAGTTGGGATGGCAGAGCATGGAGCTGGGGCAGCGTTAGTTGGGATGGCAAAGCAGGGAGCTGAGGCATCCACAGGCGGGATGGCAGACCAAAAAGCTTGTGCAACCATGGGTGGGATGGCAGAGCATGGAGCTGGGACAGCCACAGGTGGGATGGCAGAGCAGGGAGCTGGGGAAGACAAAGAGGGATGGTATAGCTGATGATAATTCCCAGGACCTTTGTGAACTAGAATGTTCCCATAAATTGGCATGTGCTCTTTTTCTTCAACTAGAGCATGGAGCGGGAGCAGCCAATGTTGGGATAGCAGACCAAGATGCTGATGCAACCATCAGTGGGAAGGCAGAGCAGGGAGCTGGGGCAGATACAGGTGGGATGGCAGAGCAGGGAGCTGGGGGCACCCACAGTTGGGAAGCCAGAGCAGGGAGAAAAGGCAGCCACAGTTGGGATGGCAGAGCAAGGATGGCAGACCAAGATGCTGATGCAACCATCAGTGGGATGGTAGAGCAGGGAGCTGGGGCAGATACAGGTGGGATGGCAGAGCAGGGAGCTGGGGCACCCACAGTTGCAATGGCAGAGCATAGAGCTGGGGCAGCCACAGGTGGGATGGCAGAGCATAAAGCTGGGTCAGCCACAGTTAGAACAACAGAGCTGGCAGCTGAGGCAGCCACATGTGGGATGGTAGAGCAAGGAGTTGGAATAGCAGAGAAGGGAGCTGAGGATTCCACAGATGGGCTGGCAGAGCAGGGAGCTGGTGCAACCACAGGTAGGAAAGCAGAGCAGGGGGATGGGGCAGTCACAAATGGGAAACCAGGGCAGACACAGTTGGGATGGCAGAGCAGGGGGCTTGGCAGCCACTGCTGGGATGGCAGAGAGTGTAGCTGGGGCAGCCACAGGTGGGATGTCAGAGCAGGGAGTTGGGGCAGCCACAGTTGGGAAGCCAGAACAGGGAGCAAAGGCAGCCACAGTTGGGATGGCAGAGCAGGGAGCTGTCAGCTCTCACTCACCGTGTCCCCGTTCCCGCGCCGTCCCCGGGCGTCTGGCGGCGCAGCTCCCGGCCCGGCGTCGGCTTGGGCGGGGGCGTCTCGCGCGGTGCCCGGCTCGGCCACGCCCCCCTCTGCTTCCAGCAGACGTGCACGTATTTCTTATTCCCTCCGGCGGCGCTGTTCTGTGCGCGCCCGCCGGAGGACTTGTTTAAAGGGCCAATGAGCCCTAACCACCCTGGGGCTAACGCCCCTTCCTTGTCTGGGCCAATGAGCCCATAGGAGGGCTTGGGCTATTCCCAGGCTCTACCTATAGTTGCCCAGTTCTCAATCGCACCAATCACACATGCAGCTTCCACAGCCCCTATCACTGTAGCCTCCTATAAAGGGTTCACACCATCAGATGATCAGTGCCTGTTATAGCGCCTTGAACCTAGTTAGCTGCTAGTCTCTTGTGATTGTTTTGAACTCCCGTTGCCGACCACCGCCTGTCTTGACCATCCTGGATCTGAACTCCCGTTGCCGACCACCGCCTGTCTTGACCATCCTAGATCTGAACCCCCGTTGCCGACCACCGCCTGTCTTGACCATCCTAGATCTGAACTCCTGTTGCCGACCACCGCCTGCTTGACCATCCTAGATCTGAACTCCCGTTGCCGACCTTCTAGCCTGTTCCTGGACTTCCGTTAAACGCTCAGTTGTTGGGCAACGCAATACCGCTTCCAGCCACAGGTTCTCCAGACCACCGTTCAGTAAGCCTACAATCTTTGAGCCATTGAAGTCCTGGGGGCAACCGATCCCGGGCAGGCGTGTTCTGCGTCCCGGGAAGCGGGGGCCCCTACAGGTGAAGCTGGCTGCGGAGATTGGGGGTTGAAGGCTTACCTGGAGGGCTGGAGTTACTCAAGCGGTCTTTTGTAGTACCCAGAGCGTGACATTATAACAGGCCCACATTATGGAAGACCTGGTGCAGCAGGTGCAGGCCACTGCCATCAACCAGCTCGCCCAGAGAGTGGCCAATCAGGAGTCGCGACAGATACCTGCATCAGCTGTATCACCTCACGTTCCAGAACCAAAGATCCCTTTACCGGAGAAATTCTTTGGAGACCGAGCCGGTTTTTCCAATTTCAAGAATTCTTGTGAACTCTATTTTAAGTTACGGCCCTTATCCTCGGGCACTGAGACCCAACGGGTGGGTTTAATCATTTCTCTCTTACAAGGAGACCCCCAGTCACGGGCCTTTAGTTTGCCGCCTGAGGAACCTGCTTTGCACTCCGTTTCATCTTTCTTTTTGGCTATGGGGGTGCTTTATGCCGATCCAGACCGTCAGTCCACGACTGAAAACAGGCTCCGAGCCCTAAAGCAGGGTCGGAATTCTGCCGAGGACTACAGTGCTGAGTTCCGGCGGTGGGCAGTGGAATCTAGATGGAATGACCCAGCCCTGTGTAGCCAGTTTCGTATGGGACTTTCAGAAAATATCAAGGATGCTTTGGTTAATTTCCGTACACCAGCCGATCTAGACCAACTCATGCAGGTCTCCATTAAGATAGATCGGCGACTTAGGGAAAGAGCCAGGGAAAGGGTTAGAACCACCACGCCCTTTAAGTCGTCTCAGAACCCCAACCCGTCAACTTCCCTAGCGGTAAACTCTTCCTCTTCCTCACAGGAGGAACACATGCAGATCGGTAGAGCTCGTCTTTCCCAGGACGAGAAACAACAAAGGCGTTCCATGGGTCTTTGTCTGTATTGTGGGTGTCCGGGACATTTCACTAGGTCCTGTCCAAATAAGGGGTACCCGGCGGGAAACTTACTCGCCTAGATCAGGAGGAGAGTACTGATCTAGGTGAGTTGGTAAATTACTCTCATCAGAATAAGATGTTAATTCCCACTGAGCTTTGCTGGGGTCCATCCAAGCAGGCAGTATCTGCTTTTATTGATAGTGGAGCTGCGGGCAATTTCCTGGATCGGAGCATGATCTCCATCCTGGGGATTCCGCTGGTACCCCTTGAGAAATCTCTCCAGGTTTTGGCCATAAATGGGAAGGCCATCCAGGGAGGACCGGTCTGTACTAAGACCCCTCCTCTCAAATTGGTTGTTGGCTCCTCCCACTCTGAATACATAGAATTCCTGGTTTTTGATTGTCCGGAAACACCAGTAGTTCTAGGATACCCATGGCTAAAACTCCACAACCCCATCTTAGATTGGCAGACTGGGGACTTAGTTAAGTGGAGTAGTTATTGCAAGACACATTGTTTCTCCACTGCCCTTAGGAGCGTTCTGATGCTGCCCCCGGAATTGCCTCAACCTTATGCAGATTGGGCAGATGTTTTTTCCGAGCGATCTGCCGATACCCTCCCCCCACACAGACCCTATGACTGTCCCATTGACCTGCTTCCTGGAACTATCCCTCCTAGAGGGAAGATTTATAATCTAACTCGACCAGAGGAACAGGCTATGAGGGAATACATTGCGGAGAATCTGAGCAAGGGTTTTATCCGTCCTTCAACATCACCTGCGGGCGCTGGATTCTTTTTTGTGGAGAAGAAGGACGGAGGCTTAAGGCCTTGCATAGATTATAGGGCCTTGAATAAGATCACTGTAAAAAAACGATACCCCTTACCCTTGATCGGGGATCTGTTCAATCAAGTCGCGGGGTCCCAAATTTTTTCCAAACTGGATTTAAGAGGGGCATACAATCTGATTCGCATCCGGCAGGGGGATGAGTGGAAAACTGCGTTTAATGTGAAAGATGACCATTACGAGTACCTGGTTATGCCTTTTGGTCTTTGTAACGCGCCAGCCGTCTTTCAAGATTTTGTTAACGATATTTTCAGGGAGTATCTCGGTAGATTTGTGGTCATCTACTTGGATGATATTCTCATTTTTTCTAATTCCTTGTTGGAGCACAGACGCCATGTTAAGCTGGTACTACAAAAATTGAGAGAGAACAACTTATTTGCTAAACTTTCTAAATGCATGTTTGAAGTCACCACAGTTCCTTTCTTAGGGTATATTATTACCAACCAGGGGTTAGAGATGGACGTTGGGAAAGTTTCGGCGGTTCTGGATTGGGTTCAACCAAAGAGCCTAAAAGAATTGCAGCGTTTTCTAGGTTTTGCAAATTTTTATCGGCGTTTCATTAAAGGCTTTTCTCATGTTGTTGCACCTCTTACCAACCTTACCCGCAAGGGGGCCTTTATTGCTAATTGGTCTCCCTCTGTCTGTGAGGCCTTCCTGACCCTGAAGCGGGCTTTTACTTCAGCGCCTGTGTTAATTCATCCAGATACTCTAAAAGCCTTCATTGTTGAAGTAGACGCTTCCGAGCTGGGGGTGGGTGCAGTATTGTCGCAATATTCTGGTAACCCTGAGCGTCTTCATCCATGCGCTTATTTTTCACGTAAATTCAGTACCGCAGAACAAAATTATGATGTCGGTAATAGGGAACTATTAGCTATTAAACTGGCTTTTGATGAATGGCGACACTGGCTGGAGGGTTCATTACATCCTATAACTGTGTATACCGATCACAAAAATCTTGAATACATTGGTTCTGGCAAGAGGTTGAACTCTCGTCAGGCACGTTGGGCATTATTCTTCTCGCGTTTTAATTTTATTATTACTTTCAAACTGGGTGTAAAAAATACTAAAGCTGATGCTCTATCTCGCATGTTCGGTGAATGTAAGGATCGGGGTGATACTGGTGATCCGATCCTACCTATGGGTTGTGTAGTCGGGGCGTTACTTCCTGATCTCTCTAACACCTTGGCACCATTTCAAGATGAATCTCCTAGTGATGTTCCTTTGGGATGCCAGTTTGTACCGCCGCATTTACGTTCAGATGTAATTCGCGAATTTCACGATGCCAAAACTGCTGGTCATGTGGGTAACCGAAAAACGTTTATGCTGGCCCGTCGCCATGTGTGGTGGCCAACCATGAGACGCGATATTACTGCCTTTATCGACGCTTGTGCTGTCTGTGCTCGAAGTAAAGGGGTTCACAAGGCTCCCAGTGGCGGTTTGGTTCCTCTTGAAATCCCTGCTGAACCATGGACTCATATTTCTATGGATTTTATTGTAGATTTGCCTTTATCACACGGGAATACTGTTATTTGGGTGGTCGTAGATCGTTTCAGTAAGATGGCACATTTCGTTCCTTTGGCCAAGCTTCCTTCTGCACCAGAGCTTTCTCGACTATTTACTTCACATATTTTTCGTATTCATGGTATTCCGTCCAATATAGTCTCTGATCGGGGTGTCCAATTTACTTCATGTTTTTGGAAACATTTCTGTTCGCGGTTGGGTATACAGATCTCTCTTTCGTCTGCCTACCATCCCCAGTCCAATGGGCAGACGGAAAGAACTAATCAAACTTTGAAACAGTACTTAAGGTGTTATGTCTCTGATGCCCAAGAACAATGGGCAGATTTTATTGATTCCGACGAATTTGTTTACAATAACGCGCCTAGTGAGAGTACCAAGATATCACCTTTTTATTGTAATTTAGGGAAAAATCCTAGAGCTTCTTCCCTTTCAGGGTCACCTTCCAACTTGCCGGCGTTGGAGGAGTGGCTTCAAGAACTGAAGAATATCTGGACACATGTTCAGGAAATTCTTAAGACTACTAGTTTAAGATATAAAAAATTTGCCGATCGTCGTAGATCACGGGAGCCTACTCTTCAAGTAGGCGATTTAGTTTGGGTCTCCACTAAAAATATTGCGCTCCGTCAACCTTCTTGCAAGTTGGGTCCAAAATTCATTGGCCCTTTTCCTATAATCAAAAAGTTGAATAATGTGTCTTTTAAAGTTCAACTCCCGCCAACTATGAGAATACCCAACTCTTTTCACGTTTCACTGTTAAAACCGGCGAAGAATACTCCTCTTGCTGGTCCTGCACCTATTCTTGTGGATAATGAGCCCGAGTATGAAGTAAATAAGATCTTGAATTCTCGTAAGATACGCAATTCTTTACAATATTTGGTGGACTGGGTTGGCTATGGTCCAGAAGAAAGATGCTGGGTGGCTGCGAGTGATGTTCATGCCAAAGCTCTTGTACGGAAATTCCACCGTGATAATCCGGAAAAACCGGGTGAGGGTCCGGAGGCCCCTCGTGAAGGGGGGGGTAGTGTCAGCTCTCACTCACCGTGTCCCCGTTCCCGCCCCGTCCCCGGGCGTCTGGCGGCGCAGCTCCCGGCCCGGCGCACTGGCCGTGCGGCGTCGGCTCGGGCGGGGCCGTCTCGCGCGGTGCCCGGCTCGGCCGCGCCCCACTCTGCTTCCAGCAGACGTGCTCGCGCGCAGGCGCGAGCACGTATTTCTTATTCCCTCCGGCAGCGCTGTTCTGTGCGCGCCCGCCGGAGGACTTGTTTAAAGGGCCAATGAGCCATAACCACCCTGGGGCTAACGCCCCTTCCTTGTCTGGGCCAATGAGCCCATAGGAGGGCTTGGGCTATTCCCAGGCTCTACCTATAGTTGCCCAGTTCTCAATTGCACCAATCACACATGCAGCTTCCACAGCCCCTATCACTGTAGCCTCCTATAAAGGGTTCACACCATCAGATGATCAGTGCCTGTTATAGCGCCTTGAACCTAGTTAGCTGCTAGTCTCTTGTGATTGTTTTGAACTCCCGTTGCCGACCACCGCCTGTCTTGACCATCCTGGATCTGAACTCCCGTTGCCGACCACCGCCTGTCTTGACCATCCTAGATCTGAACCCCGTTGCCGACCACCGCCTGTCTTGACCATCCTAGATCTGAACTCCCGTTGCCGACCACCGCCTGTTTGACCATCCTAGATCTGAACTCCCATTGCCGACCTTCTAGCCTGTTCCTGGACTTCCGTTAAACGCTCAGTTGTTGGGCAACGCAATACCGCTTCCAGCCACAGGTTCTCCAGACCTCCGTTCAGTAAGCCTACAATCTTTGAGCCATTGAAGTCCTGGGGGCAACCGATCCCGGGCAGGCGTGTTCTGCGTCCCGGCAAGCGGGGGCCCCTACAGGTGAAGCTGGCTGCGGAGATTGGAGGTTGAAGGCTGGAGGGCTGGAGTTACTCAAGCGGTCTTTTGTAGTACCCAGAGCGTGACAGGAGCTTGGGCAACTACAGCTGGGATAGCAGAGCAGGGAGCTGGGGCAGCCACAGTTGGGATGGTGGAGCATGGAGCTGGGACAGCCACAGGTGGCATGGCAGAGAATGGAGCTGGGGCGGCCACAGTTGGGATGGCAGACCAAAAAGCTGGTGCAACCATGGGTGGGATAGCAGAGCAGGGAGCTGGGACAGCCACAGTTGGGATGGCAGACTAGGGAGCTTGGGCAGCTACAGGTGGGATTAAAAAGCATGGGGCTGGGGAGGCCACAGGTGGGATGGCAGGGCATGAAGCTAAGGCAGCTACAATTGGGATGGCAGAGCATGGAGCTGAGGCAGCCACCGTTGGGGTGGCAGAGCATGGAGCTGTGGCAGCCACAGTTGGGATAGCAGGGAATGGAGCTGGGGCAGCCACAGTTGGGATGGCAGGGCATGGAGCTGGGGCAGCCACAGTTGGGATGGCAGAGCAGTGAGCTGAGGCAGCCACAGGTGGGATGGCAGACCAAAAAGCTGGTGCAAGCATGTGTGGGACAACAGAGCATGGAGCTGGGGAAGACACAGGGATGGTCTAGCTGATGATAATTCCCAGGACCTTTGTGTTCTTAACTATTTGCATCTCTGCCCTGTTTATGGATAGTGCCCTGTTGTTAGACAGGGAGCGCTGAAAGTTGACTATTAGCCTCACTGTTTTTGCCGAGTTGATCACTAGGCCATTTATGGTGCACCACCCATCAACACAGTGCTGGTACGCTTCAACTTCTCCATTTCTGATCAAACCGATGCCAGTTGTGTCACCCGCAAATTTTAGGATTGACATTCGTAACTTTAGTGCTAGAGATGAATGGGTCAAACTTAACATGTTGAGATCTGTCCGCCAGAAAGATTGACCGGGTTGCACACGTTGGTAGTGATGTCCATACGGGCTATCTTCTCTACAAGCAGGTTCGGCCTGGTATTAAAGGTTGAGCTAAAGTCCACAAATAGGATTCTGGCATAGGTGCCCTGGTGGTCCAGATGTTTGTGCACATAGTGTAGGGTCATGCTGACTGTGTCCTCTGAGGATCTGTGAACTGGAGTGGATCGAATTTGCTGTCAGTGATCTCCTTCAGATGACACATTACCAGCCTCTCGAAAGTCATTATGACCACAGACGTGAGAACCACAGGTCTATAATCATTAAGCCCCAGTACAGATGCCTATATAGTTTCAGGTAATAGGCTTTTGGCGACCTCTCGTGCACACATATATCCTGCAACAGATAATAAACAATCAACAGAAGAATGATCCTATTAGTGGGATTGAACAAAACTGCTAAAATGTTCCCTTGTGGCCATTGTTCTCAATGCAGCTTTATTAATAAATTATCTTCTTTTACACACCCTCATACAAGTAATGATACCCACCCAACTTCTTTGCTAATTGTTCAACCAAAAATATGATTTATCTTATAAATGCCTGTGGGGCTTAGCTTATGTGGGACAAACCTCCAGAGAGCTCTGACAGAGTATGAGTGAGCATCACTAGGATATGAGACATAGCAATATAGACTCTCCTCTAGGAAGACATTTCTTGTCAGCAGCTCACCACATTTCACAACTAAGGTTCAGTTATTGAGCTGGTACAACCATACAAAAGAGGGGGCGACCCTAAGAAAAGAAAGAAACATACTGGATTCACCAGCTTTAAGGAGCACTATCAATGATAAAAATCTATATAAATATGCTGGATGGCGAGTGGGAGGGTCACTTATACACCCAGCATCAAGAAATATCCAGCCAGACTTGTTTTCATTTCTTTTAATGGAAGGAAAAGGACATCCGGGGTAACAGGCTCTGTCACCCCTGATAGACTAAACCTGTCACCCCTGGATTTTATTCCTACAATGAGAGAATAAACCACATGCTTGACGAGAGTTTTATTTAGTTTGGGTGCATAAGTGACCCCTCCTCTCATTAGCCGAGGTGTTTATATGTATTTTTAATGTTATAAAATTTTGCGATAGTGCTCCTTTAATACATACTCCCTGAATGGTCTGAATGAAGACTGGAAAAAACAGCAACTCATCATTGTCTTTCCTATCCAACCCTCTTGTTTGTTCTTTCAAAGAGATGATATGTCAGTGTTTCATTCTTTTGTTTGAGGATCTTACGTGCTTCTCTAATCTGCATTCCAGGTATATGCCTTTAACTTGGTTGTTGTAAGTCCCTGCCTATGGTAGATGCCCCTCATATTCCTCCCAAATGAATACTTGATCTAGGTCTTTTCTATATCACTTTGGGGCATCTTCGCATCATTCTCTCTTCCCTTTTGCAATATGATATGGGGGTAATTAGCTGGATAACAGTATTTATCTCTATTACCATGTCATTTTCAAACCTAGCATTTTATTTTCCTTAGCCATCCCCATTTTCAGCATGAATCAGTGACTATCTAGGACCTGGGCAAGTGGTGTCACAAATTTGATCAGAGTACTCCTCGGGACTATACACAAGTCTCTTTAGACTGACTTGCCATTAGATGGTTACAATCCCTCATGGAACTGGGCGGCTACAGCCTTGATGGCATTGTATAGTCTCTTCTTTTTAGGCTAACTCTGACAGGAGAGGTGGTTCCCATGCATCTGTGCGCTTCCTAGACATGATGCATACAGTGCCATGCTGGGAGTGGGCAGATCAGGAGCCTTACGCCATGTCAGAGTAGCATCAGCGAGAAGTGCCACTTGGCAACGCGACCATCGCCTACGTCACACATGGCTGCATGACACTGCTTCTGCCCCACATAGTTTAAATAGGCAGGCTTTGCATACATACATTCTACTTTATCTCCTGTTTAAAAAAAGGATGAATTCAGAAACAAAGGGAGTTAAAGAGTAGAGTTCCTTGGCGCCATTCTATACCCCTATACTTCAGGTGATGTCCCTATAAAGGGCTATTTCATTGTATACTCTGTATATTTTAGTTTTTTACAATTTGCGCCAATGTAATGATGTCTCCTATACTTTCTACATCTTATAATAGCCAGTTTTGCTCAATCCCACTAATGGGATCATTCTTCTGTTGATTGTTCATTAGTAATCAGTTTACTGAATATATGTGTCCAGGAGAGGTCGCCAAAAGCCTATTACCTGATGATATATTTTTTTTCTGACACTTTGCTCAGTGTATTGAGCAACATTGCCATCTAATGACACCTTGGTGGTACTACATGTCTAATATAGACAGTGTTTGCTGTTAAGGGGCCACTCCAGCCAGGTTTTACTAATTTAAAAATCCCCCCCCCCCCGGCCTGCCACCCTCTATTAGCGCTGAAACAGTGCTAATAAGAAAAGACACTTCAGTGTCCTGCCCTTTTGGGGGGTTAAAAAGAAAAAAATAACCTTATCTGTTTCAGGAAACCCCACCACAAACTTGAATGAAAACACAGAGCCACACCCCCCCTGCGCCGTGTGCGCTCCTGCCCGCCCACGGGAGGGTGCCGATTTGTGTCAATCGTGGCAGCAGCTGCACAGAGACTGGGGGAGTAAGGTGAGGGTTTTTTCTTTGTAACCCCCCCCCCTTCCATTGTCATGCCTCAGCACCAGGGTAGGGTGATGGGGTCTTTAAATTTCCAGCTTTAAACTGAATTAAAAAGCTTAAAGTGGAGCAAAGCAGGGTTTTCACTATCCTGGGTTATGGTCCTTTGGTTTGGGGTGCCCCGCTGTGTGAAACCCCGCCATTCGATGAGATCACTCACTTCTCCTGGAGCACACGGCACAGCTAGGCCAGCTGAAGGGAATCCTAGCCACACTTGTGAGCAGCATGCGGCATCACTTGGATCACTTTGGCTGTGCTTGGCCATGCTGGGAGGGTTTCACAGAGTGAGGCATCCCAGTTCAAGATGCACCAGTGGGAAGGAGTAAGCCAGCCCTGTTGGCTTACTCTCTCATACCAGAGTCTTACCCATAAACTCCAGGGTGGGTTTTGGTCCACTTTAAATTCTGCTACTAGAACTTGATATAAATGATCTCACTTGTAAATAAATTCACAACGCTCTTTATGGTATAAAAAAACATTTATTGCAGCTTTTTTCTTTATTAGTCAATATTATCCAAACAATTATAGTTAAGGTGTGCACATATACAACAATGACCCATGGGCAGCCACAATTGGGATGGCAGAGCAGGGAGATGGGGCACCCACAAGCTTCATGGCAGAGCATGGAGCCGAGATGGGATGGCAGCGCATGGAGCTTGAGGGTGCTAGAGTTGGCATGACATAGCAGGGAGCTGGGGCAGCCACAGGTAGGATGGAAGACCAAGATGCTGGTGCACTCATGGCTGGGATGGCAGGGCATGGAGCTGGGGCAGCCACATGTAGGATGGCAGACCAAGATGCTGGTGCACTCATGGCTGGGATGGCAGAGCATGGAGCTGGAGCAGTCACAGTTGGGAGAGCATGGAGCTGGAGCAGTCACAGTTGGGATAGCAGAGCATGGAGCTGGAGCAGTCACAGTTGGGATGGCAGGGCATGACGCTGGAGCAGCCACAGGTGGGATGGCAGACCAAGATGCTGGTGCACTCATGGGTGGGATGGCAGAGCATGGAGCTGGAGCAGTCACAGTTGGGATGGCAGAGCATGGAGCTGGAGCAGTCACAGTTGGGATGGCAGAGCATGGAGCTGGAGCAGTCACAGTTGCGATGGCAGAGCATGGAGCTGGAGCAGTCACAGTTGGGATGGCAGAGCATGGAGCTGGAGCAGTCACAGTTGGGATGGCAGAGCATGGAGCTGGAGCAGTCACAGTTGGAATGGCATAGCATGGAGCTGGAGCAGTCACAGTTGGGATGGCAGAGCATGGAGCTGGAGCAGTCACAGTTGGGATGGCAGAGCATGGAGCTGGAGCAGTCACAGTTGGGATGGCAGAGCATGGAGCTGGAGCAGTCACAGTTGGGATGGCAGAGCATGGAGCTGGAGCAGTCACAGTTGGGATGGCAGAGCATGGAGCTGGAGCAGTCACAGTTGGGATGGCAGGGCATGACGCTGGAGCAGCCACAGGTGGGATGGCAGACCAAGATGCTGGTGCACTCATGGGTGGGATGGCAGAGCATGGAGCTGGAGCAGTCACAGTTGCGATGGCAGAGCATGGAGCTGGAGCAGTCACAGTTGCGATGGCAGAGCATGGAGCTGGAGCAGTCACAGTTGGGATGGCAGAGCATGGAGCTGGAGCAGTCACAGTTGGAATGGCATAGCATGGAGCTGGAGCAGTCACAGTTGGGATGGCAGAGCATGGAGCTGGAGCAGTCACAGTTGGGATGGCAGAGCATGGAGCTGGAGCAGTCACAGTTGGGATGGCAGAGCATGGAGCTGGAGCAGTCACAGTTGGGATGGCAGAGCATGGAGCTGGAGCAGTCACAGTTGGGATGGCAGAGCATGGAGCTGGAGCAGTCACAGTTGGGATGGCAGAGCATGGAGCTGGAGCAGTCACAGTTGGGATGGCAGAGCATGGAGCTGGAGCAGTCACAGTTGGGATGGCAGAGCATGGAGCTGGAGCAGTCACAGTTGAGATGGCAGAGCATGGAGCTGGAGCAGTCACAGTTGGGATGGCAGAGCATGGAGCTGGAGCAGTCACAGTTGGGAGAGCATGGAGCTAGAGCAGTCACAGTTGGGATGGCAGAGCATGGAGCTGGAGCAGTCACAGTTGGGATGGCAGAGCATGGAGCTGGAGCAGTCACAGTTGGGATGGCAGAGCATGGAGCTGGAGCAGTCACAGTTGGGATGGCAGAGCATGGAGCTGGAGCAGTCACAGTTGGGATGGCAGAGCATGGAGCTGGAGCAGTCACAGTTGGGATGGCAGAACATGGAGCTGGAGCAGTCACAGTTGGGATGGCAGAGCATGGAGCTGGAGCAGTCACAGTTGGGATGGCAGAGCATGGAGCTGGAGCAGTCACAGTTGGAATGGCATAGCATGGAGCTGGAGCAGTCACAGTTGGGATGGCAGAGCATGGAGCTGGAGCAGTCACAGTTGGGATGGCAGAGCATGGAGCTGGAGCAGTCACAGTGGGGAGAGCATGGAGCTAGAGCAGTCACAGTTGGGATGGCAGAGCATGGAGCTGGAGCAGTCACAGTTGGGATGGCAGAGCATGGAGCTGGAGCAGTCACAGTTGCGATGGCAGAGCATGGAGCTGGAGCAGTTACAGTTGGGATGGCAGAGCATGGAGCTGGAGCAGTCACAGTTGGGATGGCAGAGCATGGAGCTGGAGCAGTCACAGTTGGGATGGCAGAGCATGGAGCTGGAGCAGTCACAGTTGGGATGGCAGAGCATGGAGCTGGAGCAGTCACAGTTGGGATGGCAGAGCATGGAGCTGGAGCAGTCACAGTTGGGATGGCAGAGCATGGAGCTGGAGCAGTCACAGTTGGGATGGCAGAGCATGGAGCTGGAGCAGTCACAGTTGGGATGGCAGAGCATGGAGCTGGAGCAGTCACAGTTGGGATGGCAGAGCATGGAGCTGGAGCAGTCACAGTTGGGATGGCAGAGCATGGAGCTGGAGCAGTCACAGTTGGGATGGCAGAGCATGGAGCTGGAGCAGTCACAGTTGGGATGGCAGAGCATGGAGCTGGAGCAGTCACAGTTGGGATGGCAGAGCATGGAGCTGGAGCAGTCACAGTTGGGATGGCAGAGCATGGAGCTGGAGCAGTCACAGTTGGGATGGCAGAGCATGGAGCTGGAGCAGTCACAGTTGGGATGGCAGAGCATGGAGCTGGAGCAGTCACAGTTGGGATGGCAGAGCATGGAGCTGGAGCAGTCACAGTTGGGAGAGCATGGAGCTAGAGCAGCCACAGTTGGGATGGCAGAGCATGGAGCTGGAGCAGTCACAGTTGGGATGGCAGAGCATGGAGCTGGAGCAGTCACAGTTGGGATGGCAGAGCATGGAGCTGTAGCAGTCACAGTTGGGATGGCAGAGCATGCTGCTGGAGCAGTCACAGTTGGGATGGCAGAGCATGGAGCTGGAGCAGTCACAGTTGGGATGGCAGAGCATGGAGCTGGAGCAGTCACAGTTGGGATGGCAGAACATGGAGCTGGAGCAGTCACAGTTGGGATGGCAGAGCATGGAGTTGGAGCAGTCACAGTTGGGATGGCAGAGCATGGAGCTGGAGCTGTCACAGTTGGGATGGCAGAGCATGGAGCTGGAGCAGTCACAGTTGGGATGGCAGAGCATGGAGCTGGAGCAGTCACAGTTGGGATGGCAGAGCATGGAGCTGGAGCAGTCACAGTTGGGATGGCAGAGCATGGAGCTGGAGCAGACACAGTTGGAATGGCAGAGCATGGAGCTGGAGCAGTCACAGTTGGGATGGCAGAGCATGGAGCTGGAGCAGTCACAGTTGGGATGGCAGAGCATGGAGCTGGAGCAGTCACAGTTGGGATGGCAGAGCATGGAGCTGGAGCAGTCACAGTTGGGATGGCAGAGCATGGAGCTGGAGCAGTCACAGTTGGAATGGCAGAGCATGGAGCTGGAGCAGTCACAGTTGGGATGGCAGAGCATGGAGCTGGAGCAGTCACAGTTGGGATGGCAGAGCATGGAGCTGGAGCAGTCACAGTTGGGATGGCAGAGCATGGAGCTGGAGCAGTCACAGTTGGGATGGCAGAGCATGGAGCTGGAGCAGTCACAGTTGGGATGGCAGAGCATGGAGCTGGAGCAGTCACAGTTGGGATGGCAGAACATGGAGCTGGAGCAGTCACAGTTGGGATGGCAGAGCATGGAGCTGGAGCAGTCACAGTTGGGATGGCAGAGCATGGAGCTGGAGCAGTCACAGTTGGGATGGCAGAGCATGGAGCTGGAGCAGTCACAGTTGGGATGGCAGAGCATGGAGCTGGAGGGTGCTAGAGTTGGCATGACAGAGCAGGGAGCTGAGGCAGCCACAGGTAGGATGGCAGACCAAGATGCTGGTGCACTCATGGCTGGGATGGCAGGGCATGACGCTGGAGCAGCCACAGGTGGGATGGCAGACCAAGATGCTGGTGCACTCATGGGTGGGATGGCAGAGCATGGAGCTGGAGCAGTCACAGTTGGGATGGCAGAGCATGGAGCTGGAGCAGTCACAGTTGGGATGGCAGAGCATGGAGCTAGAGCAGTCACAGTTGGGATGGCAGAGCATGAAGCTGGAGCAGTCACAGTTGGGATGGCAGAGCATGGAGCTGGAGCAGTCACAGTTGGAATGGCAGAGCATGGAGCTGGAGCAGTCACAGTTGGGATGGCAGAGCATGGAGCTGGAGCAGTCACAGTTGGGATGGCAGAGCATGGAGCTGGAGCAGTCACAGTTGGGAGAGCATGGAGCTGGAGCAGTCACAGTTGGGATGGCAGAGCATGGAGCTGGAGCAGTCACAGTTGGGATGGCAGAGCATGGAGCTGGAGCAGTCACAGTTGGGATGGCAGAGCATGGAGCTGGAGCAGTCACAGTTGGAATGGCAGAGCATGGAGCTGGAGCAGTCACAGTTGGGATGGCAGAGCATGGAGCTGGAGCAGTCACAGTTGGAATGGCAGAGCATGGAGCTGGAGCAGTCACAGTTGGGATGGCAGAGCATGGAGCTGGAGCAGTCACAGTTGCGATGGCAGAGCATGGAGCTGGAGCAGTCACAGTTGGGAGAGCATGGAGCTGGAGCAGTCACAGTTGGGATGGCAGAGCATGGAGCTGGAGCAGTCACAGTTGGGATGGCAGAGCATGGAGCTGGAGCAGTCACAGTTGGGATGGCAGAGCATGGAGCTGGAGCAGTCACAGTTGGGATGGCAGAGCATGGAGCTGGAGCAGTCACAGTTGGGATGGCAGAGCATGGAGCTGGAGCAGTCACAGTTGGGATGGCAGAGCATGGAGCTGGAGCAGTCACAGTTGAGAGAGCATGGAGCTGGAGCAGTCACAGTTGGGATGGCAGAGCATGGAGCTGGAGCAGTCACAGTTGGGAGAGCATGGAGCTGGAGCAGTCACAGTTGGGATGGCAGAGCATGGAGCTGGAGCAGTCACAGTTGGGATGGCAGAGCATGGAGCTGGAGCAGTCACAGTTGGGATGGCAGAGCATGGAGCTGGAGCAGTCACAGTTGGAATGGCAGAGCATGGAGCTGGAGCAGTCACAGTTGGGAGAGCATGGAGCTGGAGCAGTCACAGTTGGGAGAGCATGGAGCTAGAGCAGTCACAATTGGGATGGCAGAGCATGGAGCTGGAGCAGTCACAGTTGGGATGGCAGGGCATGGAGCTGGAGCAGTCACAGTTGCGATGGCAGAGCATGGAGCTGGAGCAGTTACAGTTGGGATGGCAGAGCATGGAGCTGGAGCAGTCACAGTTGGAATGGCAGAGCATGGAGCTGGAGCAGTCACAGTTGGAATGGCAGAGCATGGAGCTGGAGCAGTCACAGTTGGGATGGCAGAGCATGGAGCTGGAGCAGTCACAGTTGGAATGGCAGAGCATGGAGCTGGAGCAGTCACAGTTGGGATGGCAGAGCATGGAGCTGGAGCAGTCACAGTTGGGATGGCAGAGCATGGAGCTGGAGCAGTCACAGTTGGGATGGCAGAGCATGGAGCTGGAGCAGTCACAGTTGGGATGGCAGAGCATGGAGCTGGAGCAGTCACAGTTGGGATGGCAGAGCATGGAGCTGGAGCAGTCACAGTTGGGATGGCAGAGCATGGAGCTGGGGCAGTCACAGTTGGGATGGCAAAGCATGGAGCTGGAGCAGTCACAGTTGGGATGGCAGAGCATGGAGCTGGAGCAGTCACAGTTGGGATGGCAGAGCATGGAGCTGGAGCAGTCACAGTTGGGATGGCAGAGCATGGAGCTGGAGCAGTCACAGTTGGGATGGCAGAGCATGGAGCTGGAGCAGTCACAGTTGGGATGGCAGAGCATGGAGCTGGAGCAGTCACAGTTGGGATTGCAGAGCATGGAGCTGGAGCAGTCACAGTTGGGATGGCAAAGCATGGAGCTGGAGCAGTCACAGTTGGGATGGCAGAGCATGGAGCTGGAGCAGTCACAGTTGGGATGGCAGAGCATGGAGCTGGAGCAGTCACAGTTGGGATGGCAGAGCATGGAGCTGGAGCAGTCACAGTTGGGATGGCAGAGCTAGAAAGTGATGCAGCCACAGGTGGGATGGCAGAGCATGGAGCTGCAGAATCCACAAATGGGCTGGCAGAACAGGGGTCTGGGAAAGCCACAATTAGGATGGCCGGGCATGGAGCTGGGGCAGTCATCGTTGAGATGGTAGAGCAGGGGAGCTAATGCAGCCACAGGTGGAATGGCTGGGTGGGGAGCAGGTGCAAGTATGGGTAGGACAGCAGAACAGGGAGCTGTGGTAGCCACAGGTGGGATGGCAGAGCAAGAAAATGGTGCAGCCACAGGTGGTATGGCAGAGTATGGAGCTGCAAAAGCCAGAGTTAGGCTGGTAAAACAGGGGGCTGGGGAAGCCAGTTGGTATGGCAGAGCAGGAAGCTGAAGCACAGTTGGGATGGCAGAGCATGGAGCTGAGGCAGCCACAGTTCGGATGGCAGAGCATGGAGCTGAGGCAGCCACCTTTAGGATAGCAGCCAAAAATACCATTTTGTGAATACTCACCTGTAAAATGGGTATTATAAGTATGTCACACACCCCGCTTCAAGATATCCATAACATGTGGGTAATACCGACCTGAAGAGGGCGTTCTGCAGAGATGATAATACCTGGGACCTCCCACTCATTACCCAGTATAAAGAAAGCAGTAAGGTAAGGGACCAGGAAGAGCCAAATATAAGACAAAGCAACGCAAAGTTCACAATATAAAGGATCCAGAATACGAGAAGGGCGGGTGAAGCGGGGTGTGTGACATACTTATAATACCCATTTTACAGGTGAGTATTCACAAAATGGTATTATTCTAAGTATGTCACACACCCCGCTTCAAGATATCCATAACATGTGGGACATCCAATAGCAGTGTCCATAAAAGGGCAGGGATCCAAAACAAGGCAACAAGACACAACTTAAACCACAACAGCTTGCAGAACTTTGGTGGCAGTAAATTCTCTACTGCCACCAGGAGTCCCTGCGCGGCCAGAGGTTCCGAAGGCACCCGAGACCTGAAAAATCTGGGAGGGGGCCGGAGCTCGAACTCCAGCTTGTAACTGGAAGACACCACTTCCCGGATCCATCTGTCCGAGACCTCCTGATCCCAGACCTGGGAGAAGTGTCGCAGCCGTCCCCCCACCCACATGGGTGAGGGCGCCCCCTCATTGCTGAGCTGGCTTAACAGCAGGTTTGGGCTTAGAGCCCCAACTGTATCCTGGACGGGCACATCCTCTGCCCCTGTTCCCGGAATCTCCTCTGGAGGAGGGGAAGGCAAATCCCCTGCCAGATCTGGCCCCACGAAAGGAAGGGGTAAAGGAAAGCGCCCCACGAAATGGACGGCGTTGTTTCTTGCGTTGAGGTAACCTACCACCCTTGGTGACAGAATCCAATTTCTCTCCAAAGAGCCGTAATCCAACAAAAGGTAGAGCCGTCAGCGACTTTTTGGAGATAAAATCCGCCGCCCACTGGCGCAACCAAACCGACCGCCGAATAGTCACCAGCAGAGCCGACGTCCTGCCACACATCATCAGAGTGTCATCCAAGGCGGCTAATACAAACGACAAAAACAACTCAAACCTTTTAAGGCCAAGGAACTCGTCACTACCCGGACGAAGCCCGGAAGAAGTCAACAGGTCCCTGACCACGGACCTGGCAGCCACCACCATCAGTGCCGAAGCACAAACGGGCCGCATGGCTGACCCAACGCTGGCAAAGCCATGACAAGCCATCTGGTCAATGCGTTTATCCTCTCTGTCTTTGAGGGTGGAACAATCGGGATTATTTAAAACAGAAGTGTTGGACAACCCCAAAACCGGTGCATCCACCTCGGGGGAGGATGCCCAACGCTTAACCGTATCCGAAGGGAAGGGATATTTCTTATCCCACCCCTGAGGAATACCAGGGAGCCGAGCAGGCCTGTCCCATTCCTTAGCAATAATTTTGTCAAAGTGTTTTTGATTAGGAAATTCCAAGCGCGGCCTGGGTTCCTCGAAAAACTCCCCCTTTTGCTGTGGAGCCTCCTCAGGAGGAGAAATAGCCAAAACCTCAAACATCTGAGCCAGAGCGTTAGGAGTATCCGAGGATCTCCCCAAGCTCAGCATCAGCGCCAACAAACTGCTGATCGTCTGAATTATCAGAATCCTCATAAACCTCCCCTTCCTCTAGCGGGGAATAATCAGACCAATCCAGATTATTAACATCATCAAGGTCATCCACCGGCGGAGCCGGCGACAAGTGCTTTCTCTTAGCCAGAGCCTTACGGGCGACCGAGCTGGAGAGTAATTTTTCAAGGTTGGCCAATCTGGCGCACATCTCAGATTGCAGCTCCCCACCCATGACAACGTCACACGGGGTGCGTATCAAGCTGGGAGGAGGAGATGAAGCGACCGGCGGTGCTGACCCAGACGCCTGGGGTTCGGACTGCCGCGTAATAGTTTGCTGTGCACAAGGTATACACAGAAGTACATCGTCCCCAGTAATGGATACCCCACACAACATACACTTCCGGAATTGCCCCGAGGGGAGCCCGAGCCCAGTATCCGGGGATGCCTCCATATGGTGAACTTGTGTGCAGTCGCTATGACCAAGGGAATTACGCGTATAAGCAACCCGGGATGCCCCTTTAATGTCCCAAGTGGGAGGATTTGAAGTAGGCAATTTTAACCCAGGGACACTAGGACCGGGAGAAACCCCTAAACCTAATGTAGGTCTACCTGAAAGACACAACAGAACAAGCTATAAGCACGTGAAAAAAGGAATGCAGCAAAATATATAATAGAGATGGGGCCCACAGGGCCACTCACTGTGACTTCCTCCGCTCAAGATGGCGTCCGCACCTCACAGGAGCCAGCAGCACGGAGTCAGAGAGGAGAAGGGGGGCGTGGCCAGCGCGGAAGAGCGCGATTGTCCGTAGCCCCGCCCCCCTCCATGTCATTACCAGGCTCCGCAGTGGCGCCTGCCTAACGGGGGCGGGCCTCGGCGTCCCGCCGAAAGCCCTGCCCCACCCCCTGTACCACACGCGTGAGGGGAGATCTCCCCTCACAACGCGAGGCCCAAACAGAGACCGGCGCCCCAGCGGTAACGGCGGCTGCGGCGCCGGTAAACGGCAGACAGGCAGGGGGGGGGGGCCGCGGCGACGCTCAAACGCCCGTCCCCGCCCCCCGACTTCAGCATGTGAGGAGACACTCTCCTCACCAGCGCGCATACGCCGTGACAGGGGACCGGCGCCGGTAAAAAGAATCAGCACGGTAGAAAGGCGGGCCGCGGCGACGTGCCAGCGCTCGGCCCCGCCACCACAAGCAGAGGCTGAGGAGAGGGATCTCCTCAGCCGTGCCAGCGTAAGAGGCCGGCCCACGGTGGCTGCAGACCTCAGAGTAAAAACACTACACTAACACACACACTACACCTGAATAAAGGCCCCCACCCACCCCCCCTCAAGGAGAAGGGCATCCGGAGAGGGGAACACCACCTGGGGTGAAATGGCCGAGGGACAGGGCATCCCAAACGGGGGTCACCAGCCCGGATAACAGCCTACCCTCTGAAACAGGGTCTCACGGTGGAGCTTAGCTCCTGAGCACCTAATGTGCCATTCTACCCTCGCCCAGACCTCAGCCAAGGCTGGGAGGCATGTGTGTTAATAAGAGGGGTATCTGGGCGGAAATAGAAATAAAAAGCGGGCCGGGAATAATCCCAGCTACCTCAAGTCCCCCTGTGCAAGGAGGAGGCATCATCTTCTGACTTGCTCGCCGTCTGCAGAGATGAAAGACTGGGTAATGAGTGGGAGGTCCCAGGTATTTATGGACCGGGAGGGGCTTTCTTTTTCCTATCATCTCTGCAGAACGCCCTCTTCAGGTCGGTATTACCCACATGTTATGGATATCTTGAAGCGAGGTGTGTGACATACTTAGAATAACTGAGGCAGTTGCAGGTGGAATGGTAGAGCAAGGAGCTGGGGCAGCCACAACTGGGATAGTAGAGCAAGGAGTTGGGGCAGCCACAGATGGGATGGCAGAGTATTGAACTGGGGCAGCTACCATTAGGATAGCAGACCTGAAACCTGAGGCAGTTGCAAGTGGGATGGTAGAGCAAGGAGCTGGGGCAGCCACAGCTCGGATGGCAGAGCAGGGCATCCAGAGGTGGGATGGCAGTGTGTGTAGTTGGGGTGGTTACAGGTGGGATGGCAGAGCAGGGAGCTAAGTCAACCACAGTTTGGATAGCAGAGCTGAAGCAACAACAGGTGGGATGGCAAAGCACAAGCAAGGGTAGCCACAGGTAGGATGGTAGGGCAGGGAGCTTGGGAATTCACAGGTGGGAATGGCAGAGCAGGAACTGTGGTAACCACATTTGGGATGGCAGAGCATGGAGCTGGGATGACAGTGCAGGAAGCTGGGGCAGCCACAGTTGAAATAGAGCTGAAGCAGCCACAGGTAATAGGGTAGAGCATGGAGCAGCCACAGTTGGGATGTCAGAGTAGGAAGCTGGGGCAGCCACAGGTAGCATGGAAGACAATGAAGGTGGGGAGCAACAAATGGCTTTATAGTGGTTAGTTTTATAAGAGACGGGGGGGATCTTCCAAATTTGCAGCCAAAATGGGGGTAGTTACCCTTTGAAGTTATTGGTTGCATCTCAGCATTTATTTAAGAGCATACAATGCACATTTGTCAGGCTTTACGAGAATGTTACTGGGTGAAGGTATCAGATAGTAGCCCACTTCACCTTTCCACCCACTTCTGCAGTTAAAGCAGACACCATAAAGTGGAAAACATTGGGTTTTGACCATCCCAGTTTTGTTCTGTGCCCCTCAAGATGCCCCATAAAACTCACCTCTCCAACTGCACATGTGCAGACTCTCCAAGAGTCCTTCACCAAAGTAAACAAAAGCAACAGCTAACTGGGTGAGAGCTCATGTATGCGCAGTTGGACTGAGGAAAGGTTTTTTTGTGCTCATGGACTTCAATGGCGAGCAAAAATGGGTGCATCCCTAACGCTCCCAGCTTATCTGAACGGTTGCGGGAGGGTGCACACAGTCACTCTCACCCCCCATTGTAAACAAAGAGGCTGATTGGACAAGAGCCCCCCCATGTGCCATGGACTGTAGAAATGTGCCCCTGGGGGGATTTGCAATGTGTTCCTGCCCCCAAACCATGAGGCTGGCTAGTGTGAGACCCCAGGATTCCATGGATTGGGTTTAGGGCTGGGTTGGACAAAAGGCAGAATTAAAAAGGAGTCTATTCATTAATCAGTATTTGTGTTCCACCCCACGCGGTGGGGAGCCGGTATGCCACCAGCTCAGCAACATACATGGCCAGACATTAATGGACAATCTGGGATTTTAGACAGAAAGTGGACCAAAAACTAGGATTGTTACTATCCTGGAATTTGATGCCTTGGGTCATCCAGAGCAGTTCCCATAATGCAAGCACAATTTTGCTCCAATCCTCCTCACTGGTTATGAATATTAAATATAAAGAGCTTAGCCACACAGCACCCCCAGGTATCTCTTGGTTGTGTGTAATCAGGCTTAGACTTGGGCAAACTGTCATCCCAACTAGCAGTTTCACAGCACTGCATCTCCAGATGCGAGGCCCCAGGGGTGGTTATTTAACCAGGTTAGTTTCAGTCCACTTTAAGTGACCAAGTGCTAAAATGATGGCAGTTGCTCCCCCTGGCAATTCAAATGTTTTGAGTGCCTGAATTGCAGTAGCAGATCTAAGTATAAGTATTGGCATCTTCTCTTAAAGTGGACCAGTTGCCCCCTGCGGCTGGCCTGGAATCTAAGATTAGGTCTTAAAAAGATTCCAGGACTGGGCACTAGCTTGCCCCTGGAGCATCCTACACCATACCCCGCTGTGCGAAACCCGCCCAGGCCTGATCCCAGCAGCAGCCTTCTCTGCAGTCAGCGCACTCCACAGGGGGAGCCGGGGTTGAGGCCGCCCATGTTTAAAACAGCAGCGTTATGCAGGGCGTTAGGATGCCCCCGGGGCAGAAAACCAATCACCAGTATAGTTAAAATACTGCTGACTGGTCCACTTATATGCATGGGCAGGCCAAAATGCAGATGCGCCAACATTAAAGTAGCATACAAACAGTGTCAAATTAAGCCAATTTCTCACTTTGAAAATGTGAGCCAGTGTGGTGCTTGGCCAGTTCATACAACTTGAAAGTAGCTTCTCCTAATTGGGAGATGTTATAAAACCCTATTCTAATCAAAAATATCAGCTGAAACCAAGGTCAATTTGAGCAGACATAGTTCACAAATCAGAGCCACACCATCACATTTCTCATCAACTTCATTTAATGGTCTCAAATTTGGTGACAGGTTTTTGGTCAGGTTGTTCCCACTTAAAGTTACCAATTTAAAAACACTAATAACTTAAAACTGCCACAAACAAATGGTCCACAAAATATTCCTTTCCTTCTGATACTTTTACGATGCATGGTTATCATTAACCAGTCTTTTACTATTAAACTGAAATGGCCAATTGAAACAAACAGTTCTGAGACCGATCTTCCACCGCTGGTTAAGACTGAGGTGGTGCTAAATTGCTGATATATTCATTTGCCCTTCTGGGCTTTCTGAGCAGATTTTGTGACTTTGCCAGAACCAGCTGCCTTCTTTTCAACAGCCTTGATGACACCGACGGCAACGGTCTGTCTCATGTCACGAACAGCAAAGCGACCTAGGAGAAAAGGAAAGTTTTAGAGGGACACTTTGTTATAAGCACAGGCGCTGTTGCACATTTCATGCAAGAGGCTTTGCGTACTTACCAAGAGGGGGATAGTCAGAGAAGCTCTCCACACACATGGGCTTGCCAGGAATCATGTCAACAATGGCAGCATCACCAGACTTCAGGAACTTGGGGTTCTCTTCCAGTTTCTTACCAGAACGACGGTCAATCTTTTCTTTCAGCTCAGCAAACTTGCAGGCAATGTGAGCAGTGTGGCAATCCAGCACAGGGGCATATCCAGCACTGATTTGACCGGGGTGGTTCAGGATGATGACCTAATAAAATGAAAGGTAGGTTTAATATTCTGTCACAGCCCTCCCCATAAACAGTCAAGCAAGACCCATCAATTCCTCATACCTGTGCAGTGAAGTTGCCAGCTTCCATTGGTGGGTCATTTTTGCTGTCACCAGCAACGTTACCACGACGGATATCCTTCACGGAAACGTTCTTGACGTTGAAACCAACGTTGTCACCGGGCAAAGCCTCGCTTAAAGCTTCATGGTGCATTTCCACAGACTTGACTTCAGTTGTTACATTGACTGGGGCAAATGTTACTATCATGCCTGGCTTAAGGACTCCAGTTTCCACACGACCGACTGGTACTGTACCAATACCTATTAAAAAAAAAAAAAATACAAATAGTTTGCATGCAACACTTTAGGCAACATTTAGCAAGCCATGTTCAAATTAGATACTTACCACCAATCTTGTAGACGTCCTGCAGAGGCAGACGAAGAGCCTTGTCAGTAGGGCGGCTGGGTGGCTGAATGTGGTCAAGAGCCTCCAAAAGGGTGGTTCCACCCGATTTTCCATCCCTGCGGGCGATACTCCATCCCTTGAACCACGGCATCTATAAAAAGGCACAAGAAAAGTTTAGCAAAAAGACATTTACATTTTATGGACAAAAAAAAAAAAAAAAAAAATTCGAAATCAAACAAACATACGTTGGAGCTGGGCTCAAGCATGTTGTCACCGTTCCAGCCAGAGATGGGCACAAAGGCAACAGTATCTGGGTTGTAACCAATCTTCTTGATGTAAGTACCGACTTCCTTTACGATTTCCTCGTATCTCTTCTGGCTGTATGGTGGCTCAGTGGAGTCCATCTTGTTAACACCTACGATGAGCTGCTTCACTCCCAGAGTGTAGGCCAGAAGAGCGTGCTCACGAGTTTGTCCATTCTTTGAGATACCGGCTTCAAACTCACCAACACCAGCAGCAACAATGAGCACAGCGCAGTCAGCCTGAAAGATTATGAAACATCCTATTAGCACAACTTGTCAGGTTTACGTATTCTAGATACAAGTGGCATGGCTAATAACTAGTTTAAACTATAGTCGGGGTTAGCAACATACTTATTGCATTGGCTTGCTATATTAGACTACGGCAGTGATAAGTGGGGCTAAATATGTAAGCAAGTCAAGCTACAGATGGTCATTGCATGTCACCAATTGTTAATGATAATTACTGGGTAGTATGCAGCCATATTAAAAGCTAGTTAATCACCTGCTGGAGTCAAGGCTGTAGTGATAAATAAGCTAGATGTTAAGTTACTAAAAAGCACTTAAGAGGATTGATATGAACTAGAAAGTCTTACCTGGGAAGTACCAGTGATCATGTTCTTAATGAAATCCCTGTGGCCTGGGGCATCAATAATGGTGACATAGTACTTGCTGGTCTCAAACTTCCACAGAGAAATGTCAATGGTGATACCACGCTCACGCTCAGCCTTCAGTTTGTCCAAGACCCAAGCGTATTTGAAGGAGCCCTTTCCCATCTGTCAGGAGAGAAGAGACATCACTTTATTCATAGAATATTGGAACAGTTACAAAGCAGTTAGCTGTCAGTGTACCTTGGCTCAAGATGTGCTAAATAGTTGCATCTCATCGCTTTGCCCTAAGAGAATTACCCAGGTCTAATTTATACAACTGCCTGCAGCCTAGTCACCCATATTTAAATACATAACCAGCAGATCAGACAGGAGGGATTTTTTTAATTGATGGCAGCTATAATAATATATCTGTAGGCATAAGTGGTGTTTGGAGCTCCAGGTTTACCAAAATAAATGGTGGGCTTCCACTAATCATTCTGGCCACAATTTTGCATCAACTTGTGGTCCCAACCCTGTCATGAGATTTGAAATGCCATTTAGACTACATGCCCTCTTTAGGAGCATTGATCTGCCACAAAAATGGCTACCCCCAACTCACCATGAAGGTCACTAAAGATCCACAAAAAAATAAATAAAATATATATATATATATATATTATATGGGACCAAGCCTCACCAGAGCAGCCCACTGTTCTTAAAGCATATGCACTTATCTATACCCCTTAATACATATGCACTTATCTATACCCCTTAATACATATGCACTTATCTATACCCCTTAATACAGCAGTGTTAATTCTGTCAAAACCACCTTCCAGCCTACAGAATCAAGTAGCCCCACCTGAGATTCGGTCCCAAGCCCCCAAGTGTGTCAAAGATCAAACACTTGCAACATTTGGCAGAATTAATGATATACTATTGGACTAACTGGAGATGTCTAGTAGGTGAGCTTTATTATATATAACAAGATGTGTCTACTAGAACAAAACTTCAGTATCCTTAAAAGATTACTGAAGCATATTTCAGTTATGGCCTTTCTACTACTGGGCTATTGCGATATAGTTGTCAGTTGAACTACAGGCCGTCTAGTGCAGCCTAGTTCAATCATTTACATTAATTATGTAAGCACATATATAGCATTTAGCCTCAGCGCTCCCGGGTTAGATAGAACCAGCCACCACACTGGTGTAACACCCACCCAGGGCCAGGTATAACCTCTATAGGCAGCAATCCTTAACACCCACCCATCTGACCAATCCAGGGCCAGGTATAACCTCTATAGGCAGCAATCCTTAACACCCACCCATTTGACCAATCCAGGGCCAGGTATAACCTCTATAGGCAGCAATCCTTAACACCCATCCATCTGACCAATCCAGGGCCAGGTATAACCTCTATAGGCAGCAATCCTTAACACCCACCCATCTGACCAATCCAGGGCCAGGTATAACCTCTATAGGCAGCAATCCTTAACACCCACCCATTTGACCAATCCAGGGCCAGGTATAACCTCTATAGGCAGCAATCCTTAACACCCACCCATCTGACCAATCCAGGGCCAGGTATAGCAGCAAACCTTATCCGGTGCGACCACTCACACCCATCTGACCAATCCAGGGCCGGGTATAGCAGCAAGTATTCATGTGAGAGGGACTCACCTCAGCAGCTTCCTTCTCGAATTTCTCGATGGTTCTCTTGTCGATGCCACCGCATTTGTAGATGAGATGTCCGGTGGTGGTGGACTTGCCAGAATCTACGTGTCCAATGACGACGATGTTGATGTGGGTCTTTTCCTTTCCCATTGTGGAGGTTTAGATGTTGGCGATGGACACCTATGAAGTAGAGACATGCGCCATTAGAGGGCGGCAGAAATTGGGGAGGTAAACCCCATCAATGTGGCGGGATTACAGGCGAGGTCTATAGTAGTGTTGTAGAGCGCAGATGGCAGCCCGCTCTTTGTCTCCCGAACAGTGACTCATCGGCCGTCCTCCATCTTGTGGCGTCGCCTTCCCACCCTCCCCGCGGCCGCCATCTTTACATTGTAGAGTAGGCAGGCGGCGGCCCGGCACACGCAGCCGGCCAGCGTATTACTCGAGGGACAATGTTGGCCACAGATGGCAAGCATACACCAGAGGCACCCGGCCGCCATTACCCCTCACCGCCGCCATTACTCATACAAAAGCCATATCACCAATAGAACATGCACAGCCACGACTAATAAAAAACAGCAGAAATGCCCTCATGTCTCCACACAGCAAGCCGCATATAGCAGGGATGGGGGCCCGGTAAGCTCGGATGACGCTTCTACAAGCCGATGACGGGCGGATGGAGGAGTAGGCCTGAGCCCCAACATGCCCACCCAGGAGGCACCACATCGCCATCCATAAACAGCAACTCCTCCATGCGAGCAAGACACAGCAAATAAACCTCCATTTATTATATCCAATCAGAGTCGAAGCAAGCCGGTCCAACGAACCCCGACTGAGATCACCACTGATGCGCTGTCCGCTTACCTTGTAAAGTCGCCGCAGACCCGGTGAGGAAGAGAGCGATTCTAGCGGGCACACGATATATATAGTAGCCAGGGCGGGCCTCTGGCTCTATGACGTCAGCATACCCAGAATTCTGCACGGGGAGGGTGGGGTGTGCTGCTCCCGCCTGGTCGGATGGGGAGGGGTTGGTGTCTGATGCTGGGTAATGGGTAGAGCTGTGTACAGGCCGCGTGTGGAGATTCATTGGGGGAATGGCGGGACATGGGGAGCGCGGTGTGCGCCCCGATTTTGCCGCCCTTGTTACAGCCCCCTCTCTGAGAAGAACGCCATGTACACCGCCACAGCACCAGGAAGTGCCATAACGGGTCGCCGTGCTGTGACTAATAGCAAGCGTCCTTCTCAGAGAGCGCCGTAACCTATTCGTGTTCTGTAAATGGCGGGCGTGTGTTGCTGCAACCCACGTTCATATTCCTGTCAGGAAGATCTCATACACTAACACAGCGAGGGAGGCGACAGCGGTGTCACAGCTGTAAACTTGACCTCCACGTGTGCGTGACTCACCAGTGGCTGTCTGGCGAGCAATGGCGGCCCCTGCCTCCACCCTCACATTCTGGAAAGTTCCCTGCTCCAGTGCCGCATTCTGAGGAACCACAAAGCCCAGCTAGACCTTCTATAAATAGAACCGAGTATTTTATACATACTCAATCCTGTTTTATTGCCCCCACCCTATACCAGGACTGTGGGGAACCCCCCTGCCCCTATCACTGACTGTGACCTGAGTAATACAGCACAATGATGGCTAGGCATTGCCGTGCCAGAATAATGACTAATGGGGATCCATGATACGGGTAGGTGGAGGGTTTATTTTTTAATTAGTTACATATGTTCCATTATAACACTTATAACAATGGCCTGAAGACCATACACTAAAAAGCCCAGAACTGGTAGTGCCCCAGCATTTCACACTATCAGACAGTCTGAGGGGACATTGGATCTGAATCGTTTGCACATTTGCCATCTAACCCCTAGGAAGAAGGAACTGAAAGCTGCTGCTTTGGTGCAATCCCCAGGCAGTGAGGTAGTCA
This sequence comes from Gastrophryne carolinensis, assembly GCA_027917425.1. Lineage (NCBI taxonomy): Eukaryota > Metazoa > Chordata > Amphibia > Anura > Microhylidae > Gastrophryne > Gastrophryne carolinensis. Next base: position 226,860,513 of record CM051237.1, read on the forward strand.
TTTGTATAGTGTACATATGGATATTCTCACCCCCAAAAGATTAGAAGCAGAGTCTCTACAATTCCACGCCAGGCTTCTCCCATGCAGTGGTGTTACCTAATATGTGCTGGTGAAGACTATAAAAAAATGCCTTATCATGGCTTATGCAGTAACATTTTTTCTTGTTCTTCACTAAATTGGATAATACCAGTGGCACCCATTCATTACTGTACGTTCTGGCATGTAAGGACAAATGTTACAAGATTAGAGGGCCACAATGTTGGGGCCTCATGGGCCGCCATGCGGTCACTACCCCTACACACACTGTAGTTAAGCCCCTATCCTCATGCATAAATCTGACAATGCTCAGCCTCTGGGTACCACGATCCCCCAGCCACCAGAGCCCGTAAGCAATGCAGCAGGGGCCTACTTACCACTTGCCTACTTACCTACTTAAACGTGCACAGTAGCAGGGATTGTGCTCTACATTACATGGCAAGGAAGATCACCACCTGGGAGCCGCCATCTTTCTTATCAAGGCAGCCCTAACATCGAGGGAGGTTTAAACCTCCCCCAAACCTCACCGGCCTGTTGCCCCCTCCGGTTTTAGATTTGGGCAATTTATACTCACCTTGCCTGTGCATCAATTTTCTGGGTCCCTCTGATTCTGGGCGACCTCCAAATGGGCAGCACCATCTTGCATTCCATCGGGCTCTGTGCGTGTCCCCCGATCTCGCGCCAGTGGGATGCAATGGGAGCCGCCCACCCGTGAGAGCTTGCAGAGCGTCTGGAGTTTAAAAAGCACGGCTAAAGCCATGCTGTCAAAGGCTGGTGGTGGGGGGAGAATCAGGCCCTGAAGCAGCCCGGATGTTGCTGCATCAGGCAATGGCAAAATCCAAAAGGTAACCCACAGCTTTATAACCAATCAGAATATATTGCAATGAATGTTAATACCTAGCAATCTATTCTAAAAAAATGGATTGCCAGGTGTTCCCCTCTTGTTGTGCGTGCTGGCACCGGGCATTTAAATAGGCCTGGTAAGAAAGCACACAGAAGCTGGAGGGATTGCCGGAAAGGTTAGTTCCATGGAAATCCAAGGGACATTGGTAGGGTGTCCTAGAATGGGTTTTGGTATGCTCTAATGTCTAAAGGCCTGTACTCAAATCAATTTTTATTTGATCAATCTTATTTTAGCTTTATAGGATCACAAGAAAATCTATCAAGGAGACTTGAACCTGATCCTGATTTTTCACCTAATGGGTGCTATCCCGGTCAACATTTAGTGTGGGGGCATCCCAATTGTGTCTCATGCAAAACTGGCAAAACTCCACATTGAGAGACAGAGGTCATATGGTTGGTAAGCTGGCAGCTGGCAACTGTCATTCCTGGAATAAAAACTAAACCTTATACTAACCTTTGCAGCCACCCAACCTGCTTCGGGTTCCTTGGTCGATGCACTGCTGGTTACTGTATAAAAGTGTGTGTGTGTATATGTATATATAAATATATAAGTCTGTGTGTCACAAAGTTAAATTTAAAGCGGAACAAAAAAATGGCCAGCCCTGCCACTGGCCCAGGGCAAGGTACAAAAACGGGATAGTAAAAAAAAAAAGACTATCACATTCATTATTATTTAGGGTTTAGCATTCCAGTATCTGCTTTCTTGTCTGCCTGATAACTTACTGTGGTATGATTCAATATATTGGCTGCTAGCTTATAGTGTGTTATGGAATCTGCAAACCTGCATTTCACATGTAAAGTGATTCGATGTTGTTGTGGCAACAAAGAGCTGATCCAGTGCAGCAGGGATTGGGAGACACATACAGAACATGTCCTGTTGCTCTATGTCAGGGGTGCTCAGCCTTTTGATAAGCGCAGGCCACTTATGTGATATGGAACCTGGTCACAGGCCACAATGAAATAGGTTCAGAATGTTTTCATTTGGAATGGCATAATGAAGATTTTGTACAACAATCGGGATACTGACTGTCTCCACAAACTCCCATTAGAGTGAGTTTTTACACTTGTATGTCCTTCCGCCAAACCACCCCATTACCAAATACATATTTAACAATCCCCACATGTTACCAAAAGACATGGTGGTTGCCTTAGCCCTGACTGCATAGGTCCTCTATTTATAGCCCTCCCACATCAGCCCTAAATTTTAAAGAGGAGTGAAACTTTGTTCCTTTAAGGGGGAGCAAAACCCTTGTGGCCCTGGAGGCTAAAAGCTTGGCTACTCCAGGGCCCACTGTTTGAAACCCTGCTGAATGCCCCCCCCCAAAAAAAAAATCCTGGAGCTCCCACAGTGTTTTCTCAGACTGTGACCACATCCAGTAGTCTTGTCATGTCAGTCACCAGGTTTGAGATCAGCTAATTGGCAATGTCAAACATGCCACCTGGGTATGAGTGCAGCGGAGAATTTTTTTATGAACCATGCTGCTGCCAAATGTAATGAGACCTTTTCTGATGTTCCTCTTTAAATATCTCTCCCTCACTGTCTTGTGGAGTGACGGCTACAGGCTTAGCCGGCCTTACCTGTAGCCGTCTTCTCTTAAAATGTCCCGCGCTGTTCCTCGGATCTTGCGCTGAGTATCATTGCAGCATATACAATGACACTGCTCATGCGCAAGATTTGAGGGGCTGCACAGTGCATGTCATGATTGCAAGATGGAGCTGCCCAACGGGGAGCAGAGGGATTTCAAGTGTGATCCGACCAGAAAAGTAAGTTAATAATGATTTGTAAACCGGAGGGGCAGGGAAGCTGAGCAAGCCAGGTCTGGGGAGTTTTTACGAACACCCCATGACCTATAATGTTCCTCTTTAATGTACATAGTCCCAGGTACTCGGGTGGGGGGGCTTTGGTGTACAGGGGCAGTGGTTATGGGTTTTTGGTCCACTTAGAGCCACTGCTGCCACCTCTATTTGCCAATGCGTCCCTTCTACAGTATATCCATCTCTGTGCAACCTCCCATCCTCAACATTTCCCTATTTAAAGCAGAACAAAACCTGGGATTTTGAATAACCTGGGTTTTGTTTCTTGCCCCGGGGAATCCAGATTTGGGATTCCCCCACTGTGTGAAACACCCCAGATCACCCAGTAAAAACTCACCTTTCCCTGGTTCTACGGCGCATGTGCAGACTCGTATCCAATCAGAGTTTTGTTGCCGTGCTCAGAGTGGCAAAGGAAATGTAAATAGAATGAGCACCGCTTTGACTGAGCATGCGGCGTGGGAACCAGGAAAATTTGAGTTTATAGGTAATCCTGGGGCATACACACAACGGGGCATCCCAATTCGGGAATGCTGGCTTCAGGAGGCGCAAACCCCAAGATCTTGGGCTTTCTTCCTCTTTAATGGACAGTGCTAAGACATGTTCACATTTTAGCACTGGAAGATACGATTGATCAGGGAGGGGGTTGGTGGATAAATGTGCGCATAAGAAGACTTGTTTACAGAAACCCTGCACAATGGGGGAGGGGGGGGGTAAACTTTGCACAAGGTGTTGCCTATCACAGCAAGGCCAGAAAACCTTTTGTTAGTTTGACTCTAGATAATCAGCAGTGCCATCCTGTTATTGTCCCCTATTTGCATCTTATTTCTAGTTTCATTGACATGCAAGAAGTAGGGTTCAACCCCAGGAGGATTTCATTAAGCAACTACGTTTTCAGCTGTTAATTTTTGTTTGTACGGTAGATGTATCCTATGGCATCAACAGCCCTAAGACATTTTTGCTTTAGTTAGTAGGCATTTGTTTTCATTTGATTATATGTAAATTATTAAGGATTACGGATTAAATTAATAATTTCCACTATCCTTAAACTAAAAACCCTTGTCTAAGCTTTTATAAACTGATCAAACATATTACAAAACAGAAAACAATTCTTGTCTCCTGGATCCTACAGTATTTTCTTGTTAGCCACTGTGGTGCTTGCATTAGACTTGCACAATATCCATTGTCACATAGTTTGATATTTCACATTGTACAGTGCGATGGAAGATGATGGCGCTTTATAAATAAACTTTAATAATAATAATATATAATACAGTGTCCCACATAATACATAGATGACATGGCAGATATCTGACAGCTAAGTGGTTTGGGTCCATTGTTTTGAAGGGGCAGGCTCACCAAATTGGTACCAGTGCAATAAAACACTGCAAGTGGCTTTGCAATGCCAGAAGAGGCCATAGAAGTCTATAGGAGCTGCGTACAGCATTAAATACCACTTTTTGGCCACACTGGGTTTTGCAGGTCTATGGTAAAATGCAGTAGAATGGGGCCGATTCAGTAAGAGTTGAAAAAGATTCTCAGTAGTAAAGAATTAACTTAAAGTGGACCAACTATGTCCTATGGAAGGTTTAATAAAAAAAAAGTGTCAACTCCCCTTATAGTACACCTATACTCAGAAGGGAGTTTGTCATCAACCTTCCATCTATAGACCAGTGCCCCAAAACAGCCTTTTTTTTTTTTTTTTACTAAAGCCTTTGTCCAATTTTCATAAAAACACAAACTGGATGCTTTCTGGTCAACCAGGCCTAGTGCCATTAGGGCTGATTCAGCACTGTGAGGGCATAAACTTCCCTTTGAGTATAGGTACACTTTAATGTCCTGGTAATGAATTGGATAAAATACTCACAAATGGTTTTGGCTTCAAAGTAACAATTGGGGGACAATTAAAGGGATATTAAATCTTCCTTTGGCTCTTATTTTCCTTCTAGCACTACTTTCAATTGGTTGTAATTGCTCCCAGTGTGAGATTGTAAGGGGGGTTAAAAAGCTAATTTAGAACAATTGTATCCTGTCAGAAACCAGAGGCATATAATGGCATACCTGGGGAAATTGAAAATTAAAATCACAATAACAGGAACACCAAGCAGCATTGAGGGCAGAAACAGTCAAACGGTAATGTACCTGGGGTTGGGAAGCAAAATAGATTGAGTTGTTTTTGGGGGGTTTTAGTCTGCTTTAAGGTGAAAAAAAAGCATGAGGTTTGTACTATCTAGGAAGACAATGCAAGTCAATGGTACTTTCAGTGTGAAAAGTTCACTACATTTCTTAGGAGTATAAATTACTATTGATTTATATTTGTCTTCCTAATAAATCGACGCCAATACTTATGAAAAAGGGGGCATGTAATGTGAGCTTTCCATTTGAGCTACATCATGTATTTTGCTAGTGTTAAATATATAATATACATAAAGCACTGAAAATAAAAATGATTTAAGACGTCTGTTAACAGTAAAAATATTCATGTGGACCTTCACCGGACATTTGACTGTGGGTATAATCCTTCTCTGCATTTCAGAAGGTTTTATATGTTCTGGAGTTGTTTTATTTATTCTATTATAGGTGCCTAAGGAAATGTAGCTAATGTTTTTTAATCTGTTCAAAGTTGACATACTGAGCTTTAAACGCTTGTGTGATTGGCTCCTCCACATCCCCGGAAGCATCTGCTTGTACGTGGGCTGATTGACAAAGGTTAGGTGATATGATTTTGCATATATACATATTTACTGCTAAGTGAGGGAGACAACAGGCCAGCCAGTTTTTCTAGTAGAGCAGCTTGAGTCTGAGCTTCCCATGAAGGCAGTGCTGTGACCAGGCTCTCTGCACATTAACCATGTCAGGACAAGCCTCCCCCCCCCCCCACATCCGGGTACATAGTATGTCACATCCGTTCCTCTTTCACAGGCCCAGACCCTGCCACAGGAGTCAAGTGGATACCTATTAGCTTGTTGTGTCATAACACAGATTTCAGTGGCATTGCCAAGAATTGTTGGCCACCCCTGTCATTGTGTTGTGCAGCTCCATTCGCTGTGTGCAGGGGGAGACCAGGGATTGCATTTTAAGCATTCTTTTACTGACTACATGCAAACACTGGCTAAAAAAGCCAAACAATATACTACAACAAAAATCACATAAATAATTACAGCCTAAGATGTAAGGTGGCTAAACATGCAGAGTATATAGTGATGTAACATATATATATATATATATATATATATATATTCCCTAGTAAAATGCTATATTAAGATATGCCTGAGCATTCACCATGTTCATAAATAGTAAAGAGCCCATGTACCAAAAAATACACAGCTTTCTAAAATGAAAGCAGTTTCAAACCACTGCATCCAACTTCCATTGTTTTGTACTGTGTGCAATGGAGGAGGGGGGTTACCAGGCATCACATTGTCACACTCCCTCTGAGTCCTGTTCAAATTCTGCAGTAGCATTTGCCATTTATTCCTAAGGGTGGACAGCGGAGGCATACAGTATGTGTCTGCAAAGCCTTTAGGGTATGTGTTTGGAAGGTGGGGGCTGGGCTATATATGTGTTATGTTTGGATGGTCCTATGTAATTACATTTGTCTGTAACACCCTTATTTGTTCTAACTACATAACAAAAATAAATGATGCTAAAAGCCATGCCTCCAAGTATTCATACCCTCCATGAAGGTAAATGTATTTTATTATATTTTATGTGCTAGAGCAACACATTTATTTATTATTTGTGACGTATAAAGATATATGCTTTTCCACATCTTTAAAAATAAGTGTGGTGTGCATATGTATATCACGGAACAGCTGATCGGGGGTGCGGGCGGCGGAACAGCTGATCGGGGGTGCGGGCGGCGGAACAGCTGATCGGTGGGACGGGGAGGATAATGCGCCTCCCGGGACAATTAGTAATCATCCGGGACCGCGGGATAATGTGGGAAAATCGGGACAGTCCCGGGAAAATCGGGACGGTTGGGAGGTATGCTGTACGCAATACCACATTTATCAAAGCGAATCTGGTGAGCGACTCTAACAGCGGCACATAGCCAATGATTCATCATCACAGACGGCTCACCGTATACTGCTGGCGCTCTGGCTTCCAGAGCGCCTAATATTACCACAGGTAGCGAAGAAAAACCAGCACTCCAGATGTGTGTGAAGATTAGTAAAGCTGTATTCGTACAATGTACAATCAGGAGCAATCAATCCATAATCCAACGTTTCGGGGGTTACCGCGAGCCCCCTTCATCAGGGATAACAAACAACCGATTTCAGGGATAACAAACAATATTAGCAGTCGCTACCTGTCGCTCTCCCATACATTTCAATGAATGTTCCTTTTATTCTCTTTAAACAGGGTTTAATGTTGTTTTTTTTATTTATTTATCAAATAATTGTGTAACCTCTCATGACCTAGAAAAAGTCATTTTTGAAAACTTTTTTTATTTATAATATTTTTATGCAGAATTGTCCTTACATGTCTCGTATTAAAGCGTTCATTCCATATGTTTTCGCTTTGTTACTAATGGATATATGTTCAAACACAGACTTTAATCACGCAGCCTCTGGCGCTATGGGCTAAAACGGCCCGATCTTGAGCACCGGCGCTGTGTGAGGCTGTTTTTTTTTTTTTTTTTATGAATATGGTGTAAGTTGGTCGCACTGAGCTTGCGCTACCGTTCGCTCCCATACAGCACTGTACTGGTGTTAGAGCGACTCACACAATATATTAACCAATGCCGGCCAATGACTGAGACGCTCTGAAACAGCGAACCATGGCCGAGCACAGCGACTACTAGCGGTCGCTCTCAATGCCTCACTACAGACGCTCATCTGTCAGTACCTGGCGCTAGCAATGGATCAGCCTGCCTGTATAACTACAGCTGTTCTGTGAGGTTTTCTAGAGTACATTAGTGAACAAATAACACCATGAAAATCAAGCAACACACCAAACAGCTCGGGGATAAAGTTGTAGCAATATGTGTTGCAGGATTAGGTTATAAAAAATAGCCCAAGCTCTGAACAGGGCACTGCTCAATCCATGATTCGTAAATGGAAGCATTGCACAGCTGCAAACCTACAAAGACACGGCTGTCCACCTAAACTGGCAGCCTAGACAAGAAGAGCACTGATTAAAGAAGCAGCCTAGAGGGGTCACTCTGGGGGAGCAACAAAGATCCACAGCTCAGGTGGAAGAGTCTGTTTACAGGACAATTATTAGACGTGTTCTCCACTAATCTGGCCTTTATTCTACTTTCAGAGGCAAGGCGATTTCTGAGTGATCACCGCCTGCTTGAGATTTTCGGAGATGTCTTACTTTCCAGGCTGCAGGGGGGAGATGCCGGCATGAGGGACTGGATCAGCGGTGGTGGAACACTGATGGTAGCGGTGGCTTCAGCAGAGGGACGGGGGTGGTGGAGGTGGCATCGCCTGTGAGCATGTCAGCGAAGCCCATGTGAGCCCCTCAGGCTGGATTAGAGTCCTTTGATTAGCAATGGGGGCCACCACGATCAGACCTTGCCTGTGTGATGTGCCCGCATGTTGTCCATCATGCAGTGTTTTTATGGCAGTAGTGCTTGTGAACACTTCATTAAATGGCACTATCCCATTAAACTGTTCTCTCTGCTTAGGTTTTATTGTTGCCCCTTGAAGAGGAATAAATAAATTATCAATAAGATAATAATAATGCAGCCCTTAGACCAAGAATAGGTTGTGCAGACGTTCACCTTCCAGCAGCGACCCTAAATATACAGTCAATGCTACAATAGAATTGCCCAGTCTAAGCCCAGGCCTAAATCCCATTGAGAATCTGTGGCATAACTTCATCCAATGTGAAAGAGACATACCTCAACTGACATACAGCTGTCATTGCAGCTTAAAGAGGACCTTCACTCTGAATAAGAGTCTATCTTATATGTTTCCCACACCCTGTACATACAGATTGTCCACATTAAAAATCATTCTACCTGCATCTACTGCATGTTATGAGCCTTTAAACATCCAAGATGGCGGCTTATGGAAGCCGCCATCTTATCAGGCAGCCTGCAAACAGGAAGTGCCTCCTGACTGTGCTGCTCTGCATTCTGGGACTGCTGACCGTTATCTGACCCCAGCTCTGCTCTGTCTGAGCAAAGCACAGCTATAACCCCGCCCCCTGTACTTTATCCCGCCCTCCTCTCCTCAGTAAGTGTGATGCTTCTGAGTCAAGATGGCGGCGCCCGTATCCTAAATTCCTGAGCAGAGTTGCAGCCCAGTGGGGGAAAGAATAATAAGTAAGTGACTAAAAACGTAAAATATATTAATTTTAGATGCTGGGGAACCGTTTTTTAAGAGTTTGGGCTTTTCATTAAATCACGCTGAAGGTCCGCTTTAAAGTGGACCAACACCGAGAGGTGATCGTCCCGGAAATCTATAAGATTCCCGGGCCGATCACCTCCCACCCCGCGGGACATCCGAGATCGGGATGTCCTGCGGGGTGAAACCCCCCCAGACACCCCAAATCGCTTACCTGATCTCCCTCGCGCCCCTGTAGGCGTGCGCGCGCCCGCGCCGGCCGCCTGCGAATGGCCGGCGCGGGCGCGCAGGCGCCGAAAGTGACGCGAGGGAGGCGGCGGCGGCGGCAGCCGCTTGGACGTTCCTGATCCCCGCCTGGACGTTGGCGGGGATTGGACCGTCCAGTCACGTGGGAGCGGGGACAGGTAAGATTTTGGGGCTTTCTGGGGGGTTTCACACAGCGGGGCACCCCCGATTGGGGTGCCCCGCCGAAGTGGACCAAAACCCAGGATAGTCAAAATCCTGGGTGTTGGTCCACTTTAAGGTGGTCCTAGTATTGACTCTGAGGCTGAATATGTATGCATGTCAGTTTAAGGGGTATGAATACTTTTTTAAGGCACTGCATGTGTCTGTAGAATGCGATCCAAGCCAAAATAAAAACATTCAATCACACCTGCCTGTAAAATATCAAGGCCTTACATCTAAGGGTATCACAGATGTATTTATTATATTCGCTTCCCTCTGGGTGATCTTCCAAGAGCAGTGTGTTATTGAAGTTCAAGGTTTTATAATAAAAGTAATATATAATTTCAAGTATTCATTGTCACAGTTTTAGTGATTCATTGAAAGTTAATGAAGAGGGACTAACGGGTAACTGCAAAGAGATTGGCGCATGTGCAGGACAAAATAAATAACAAATGTTGCCCAGCCAGGAAGTCTCAATGTGTTAACTGAAGACAAATAAAGACAAATACCTTTTTTTTTTACTTGAAATGCTAAACAGTGAATGAAGAGAATGAAGCTGACTAAACACATGAAGTTGTTATTGTGACAAGATTTGATGGAAACCTGAGGGACATGAGGAACAACATACCTCCCTTGAGTCTAAAAGACTCTTGGAGTAGTAGTCTACCTCTTTATGTGGCATCCAAAATTAGAATACTAATTATGAAACTCAAGGGGTTGCCCAATCGGCTCACCTCTTCCCGAGCCCTCGCCACATCTCGGTGCTGTGGCTGCCTCCCAAGAATACCTCTAGCTAGGTGTGCACCTGCCCCAGGTACAGGCAAGTGGGGATGCTCCCCACCTAGGGTAAAGATATATATATATATAGAGAGAGAGAGAGAGAGTGAGTGTAGAACAGGGATGCTGAACATTTTGAAGAGAGCAGACCTCTTAAAGGGAGCAAATACATCCTATAGAAGGTTACGTAAATAAAAAAATGTTGTTTTGGTCCACTTTAAGCCAATTGGAAACTGGTTGCAGGCCATGAATAGGTTCAGAATTTCAACATTTTCAATTTTCATTTTGAATAGAATAACAACGATTTTCTACAACAATCAGGATACCCACTTCACAAACTCCATTAGAGTGATTTTTTTTATACTTGTATGTCCTTTCATCACACCACCCCAATCTCACATTTATGCTGAATGCTTCACCTCTCTTAATAAATGGGTCCCATATGTAAAGCCCTGCCCCATCCATCCCAAATCAATTTATAAACATATCTTGTTCTAGTGATAGGGGTTTAACCCAGGGGTTTAGTTGTACTATGAATGCCCCCATGTTCCTCTAATCCACCACTGCCACCTCTATTTGGCCTATGTGCCCCTCTTATATCACTCTCCTTGTACCCTCTCATCCTTACTGAGCCTCTATTTAACTACCCATACATGCCAGTTCTATTTTCCCCTCCCACTTTTTAGCAGGTCAGGGGCCTGGAGAAAGGAAGTTCATTTGACACAACATCTATCAATAACAATGACACTGAAAAAGCCAAAATTAAAGCAAAAATGTGTGTCTATTGCCACTAACATCCAATCAGTCTCAGCAATCCACATAGCATTCTTATGGAATAGGAATACAAGGGCCCTGGATTCACTAAGGGTTGAAAAAAATTCTCATGGTAGTAAAGAATTCAATTCATGAGAAAAAAGCCCAAGAATTTCACTGTTGATGAATCACCAGCTAGGAAGACAATGAAAGTCAATGGCACTTTTTACTACAGGTAAAAAGGGGTAAAAAGTTCAATACTTTTTTCAGGAGCAAAAATGTGCCTTTGACTTTCATCTGGTGATTCACTAACAGTGACATTCTCTGGCTTTTTCTCATGAATTGAATTTTTGACTACCATGAGAATTATTACAACTCTTAGTGAATCCAGGCCAAAGAATAAACCAGCAGCATCACCTGAGATACTCAGACGTTGGGCCACCGAAAATGGGTTTTAATCCATGGGCTTTAACATCAAAGAACAAACTTCACATGTATTTTGATTACCAAGATATTAAAAAAAAATGAATGCTGCAGCATTTTAGCCACAGATGATTAAACACACAAGACAATGGACTCTTGTTAAACTAATGATTATAATGTGTCATATAATTGAGTTAATCCCTGTGTCTTATCATAAGGCTATTTTCCTCTACTGGATATATGCTGATGGGCATTTTTTTCAAAGGATTCAATATGATGTTCCATAGTAGACGCCCAGAGGAAACCATGCGTGTGTGCCGGGGGGATGTTGCTCATTTTATAAGAGTACTTTATTGAGAAATATATTTTACTTTTATTACTGTTATAGTATTTTCACTTTTTGGGTGTTTGGTCATTTATTGGTTTTGGACGTCCGGTCTTGGGTTGACCCCCACGCCCTGCCACTCTCCCCTGGTGAGGGAGAACAGTCGGGTTACAAGAAAAAAAAGCACCATTCTCCTGAATGGGCGGGCAGGGCCACGCACAGAGCATGGGAAACCGCTTTGTGCTTTCTCCTCAAAATGGATGCGCCCAGGACCTTTTAGCACAGGGGTTCCCAACAGGTGGTACTAGTATCACTGGTGGTACTTGTGATCCTCTCAGGTGGTACTTGACAAGGCTGCAAACTTACCTGTACCCCAGCCTGATCTGATGCCATCTATATTTCACTCAAGCATGGTTTGCACCATAAATAATACAAAAAAACTGCCCCACAATGGCTGTTTTGTGTGTTTTGGTTACAGTTTTAGGTGACTGGCAATGCTCATGGTCAGAAAATGGAAAGTTGTACTTGATGAAAACAAGTTGGGAAGCCCTGATTTAGAGTGAAACAAAACCAGACCCAGACACTCAAAATGTCCTAGTCAGTCTAGAGCTTTTGAACATTTGCATTGGACTACACAGTTTTACATAACCTGGTGACATCTGCAAAATAAGGGAAATTTAGAAGAATAATAATAGTGGAAATAGCACTGAACCATGGGGAACACAGCTTACAACCAGGGACCATTCTGAATGGGAATCCTATACTGTCCAAACCACAACTGTCGTTCAGCCAATTTTACTTCATGTACAAACTGTATTTTCTAATGCTAATACCAACAGGCACTTATAAGGGACACCTTTGCAAAGTCCCAAAACACTCTGGCTAGTGCTGCCCCTATTTGGCCATACAAAACGTTCCTATCAACTCCAATCTGAGCCTCTTGCCGTTGTAAGTATAGAATGGTCCTTGCATAAAGAATATAAGGGCTGTGGTAATCACTTCAGATCTGTAAGTGTCATTCTGCATTTCTTTTAAATATTGCTTTACCACTGAACATAATAATTAGCAAATGCTAAACTTTTGGTCTGCAAGCAACATTTTTAATCCAACTTAGAGGTGGACCTATCACCAGCCTCGCTGTCCCTGCAGTCTGAAAGAAGGCTAGACAAATATCTTACCTTTTCGCCAGACCCTACAATTGTAGGCCACAGATGCATCCACGACATCCCTGCAGATCTGCGCACTCCCGGTGCCCAGCCATGTAGACAGACGTAGGGAAACTGGGGATGCGTCTACTGACTCCCTGTGCTGACGCTCAGTTTAAAACAATAGCTTTTAACCTTCAAATACGTATTGGGAACAGCGGAAAGGTGAGTTGAGTGGGCAATCTGAGGGGTTTCACACAGTGGGGCATCCTGAAACAGGATTCCCCAGAGACTAGGACCAATCACCAGGACAGTCAAATTCCTGGTGATTGGTCCATTTTAAGAAGAACCTACAACCCTTTGTGCAAGTTTGTCCAAGGGAAGATGAAGAGTCTGCTCGACTACAAACAACGCTCCTGCTGCTCCCCCTCCCTGCAGGAAGGCTATACTTTTTGTTGTATCTTGAATAATCAAGGATTTGAAGGGGCAGTTGTGGCCTAGAAGTAAGGGAGCAGACTTGTAACCGGAGGGAGGGTGGCAGGTTCGAATCCCGGTCCTGGAACATGACCGAAGTGCTCTTGACCCCCCAACTGTAATTGGGCCGTAATTAGGGCAGCCCACCGCTCCGGACATGTGTAGACTCACTGCACGGATGGGTTAAATGCGGAGGATGAATTCCTATGTGTGTGCAAGCATACAATGGGCATCTATGCATAAAAAAAATAATAATAATAAGGGGCATATCTTGAGGGGTGCAGGGGATGTGACTGCACCTGGGATCAGAAGGTCAGGGGGTCCACTGTTGCTTCTCCACCTTTTCTTTTATACTTGTGCTCACTTGGCATAATTTAGATAAAGGAAGCACCATGTATCTCTGTCGTTTCAGTCTTTAGTTATCCAGCTGCATCCAACTTGAGTTAAAAGACAGAAAAAAGTTTATTGTATGAGCCATGAAAAGGGCCCCTATTAATGTTTGCACCAGGGCTAATGATAACAGTTGCAGTAAAAACATTTGGTCTGTATATGTCTACTTTGCACTACATGTCAAATAGCTGTTAAATGTATCGGCACAGGTTTGTATACCTGGACACATTTTGAAATGATATCCCAGCCGGTATGTAAGCCAAGTACAGTACAGGTATTAGAGTAGGTGATGCCTGGACTATATAGTTCTATACAGTGTAGTGATGGCTAGGAGGTGCCAGGGTAATAGACCGGACATATTAGGTGCTTACCATCACCAGATGGAAGTTTGGATAGACTTTGGTATGTAAGGAAGGCCTACCTGTACAATTTAAACACAAATAATTAATTTGGCAGATTTTGTTTTCTTACACTTGTATTATTGAAACTGAGATTCTGCTGGAAAGCCGCAGTGCTGTACAATATGTTCCTAGTTACTGTATCATGTTGTGCTCTAAAAATAGTTTATCCAGCCGCTAAGCCATTCTTTGCATAGGGCACGAATATTTAACTAGAGGTTATCTAACGCTGTCTTATCTCTGAAAGACAGACAGTCTTCACAAGCCTTGAAGAGGTCTGTAAAATGTGTAAATATCCTTATTTCATGAGTCTGTTGTCTGTACAGCTATCAATGAGGGCTGCCCCTTATTGTTTAGGCTTTTTTTTTTTAATGCAGGGGCATCAGAGAGTCTAAAGTCTCCTATAGAAATGGTTTACTCTAGGTGTGTTGTGATGTGATGTGTTTTGAAAAGTCTTGCATTTTGTGTGCACCCTATTTATGTTCCTACCCTTCATTCAGTTTCATGAAGAACACAAAAGATGCTAGTCAACAAACTGCCACTCCACACCTAGATGCTTGCATTTGGCTTGCAATGGAAGGAACATCTGTAAAGCAGACACCAAAGTGAATGCAGGATGCTGAAAGGAAGACTAATATTCTAATATCCGGTATATTCTAAAAACATTGGCTGCAGTGGGGTACCTACCATAGAGGCAATGCAGGCCCGTGGAACAAGAGCTGCCTCCACTGTCTCTTTAGAGTGTACTCCCTGCTTATACTTACCCATGCTGGCTTCTCTGCAGGCCGTGCAAATCCCTCGCCGCGGGGTGCGCTGCACATATCTCCCTCACCGCTGTGCGCCTGGCTTGCTTGCCACTGTGCATCTCCCTTGCCACCGCACACCTCCGTCTAATGCTGGACCCGGCCGGTGAGTTTCTGCCACCGGGCTTTCTGCTATGAGGCTCCATCAGGGCTATGTATGCCCCTGATTGGCTGCATAGAAATTATGTTTTTCTCCAGTTTTTCTACACACACAAAATTTGCATAGCAAAGTGGATTCAATGTCAGAAGGACTTTGTTTAAAAATAATTAAAATTAGAAAGCCTGCAAATGGGCTAGATAACTCACCTGATTGGTTACCGACAGAGAAGAAGACAGGTGGACTGCAGTTCAAATGTAAGTAGCTGCATATCTGGCTTCCTACTTGTTCAGGATGCTAAAGGTGGAGGGGTTAAGTTGACCTAAACTGACATTTATTAGTTCCACATTAAACCGGACCTTCACCATGATTTAATGAAAAGCCCAAACTCTTAAAAAACGGTTCCCCAGCATCTAAAATTAATATATTTTACGTTTTTAGGCACTAACTTATTATTCTTTCCCCCACTGGGATGCAACTCTGTTCAGGAATTTAGGATACGGGCGCCGCCATCTTGACTCAGATGCATCACACTTACTGAGGAGAGGAGAGTGGGATAAGGTACAGGGGGGCGGGTTATAGCTGTGCTTTGCTCAGACAGAGCAGAGCTCGGGTCAGGTAAAGGTCAGCAGTCCCAGAATGCAGAGCAGCACAGTCAGGAGGCACTTCCTGTTTGCAGGCTGCCTGATAAGATGGTGGCTTCCATAAGCCGCCATCTTGGATGTTTAAAGGCTCATAACATGCAGTAGATGCAGGTAGGATGATTTTTAATGTGAGCAATCTGTATGTACAGGGTGTGGGAAACATATAAGATAGACTCTTATTCAGAGTGAAGGTCCGCTTTAATAATGCTAAACTTTAAACTGGCATACACTCTGCAGTGGGCTAGTGTCTGCCTAAAGCCCCCCAGAAAACTCACAGTATGCTCAGTGGGCCAAGCACCCTGTCAGCGAGCAATGGAGATTGGCCTAAAAACATTTTTGGTTGAGGCATGTTATGTAACCCACAGCCCTGCTCAGGGAGTGGTGAGAGGTAAGTATATTGGGCTCATTTCCAGGCTCCACTTGGAATTGAACTTTGTATAAAACTTTTTTTTTTTTTTTAATGCACTTAAAGTTATATTGCTGCTGCAGTAACCTTTCTTTTTGTTCTAATCATCACTTACTCATCCTTACACTCAATTTGGAATAACTGACAGCACTTGTAACTGATATCCTCGGTGGGGGACAGGAAAGACACGGGTGTACACCATGCGGATTGCTGAGTAGAAACATAGAAGGTTGACGATGTAATCTTTATCTTAGTAACGATGTGTGCTTATCCCAGACATATTTAAAGTGGACCAACACCCAGGATTTTGACTATCCTGGGTTTTGGTCCACTTTGGTGGGGGACCCCGATCGGGGGTGCCCCGCTGTGTGAAACCCCCCAGAAAGCCCTGAAAACTCACCTCACCACGCTCCCACGTGACCGCTGCAGCCAATCCCCGCCGGCGGACAAGCGAGAGGCAGCGTCGGACAAGCAGAGCCAGTTCCAGCGGTGCATGCGCGTCCGCTGCCGCCTCCACTATGCCCATTCACAAACGACCCCTTGTTCACGGGGAGGCCGTTTCATTAACAGCGGCAGGTAGCGACAGTTGAGCGACTGTAGCAGTATTTTCAGAGCGCCCGCTAGTAGTCGCTGTGCTTGGCCGTTGTTCGGTAGTTGATAGCGACTCCGTCGGTGTGCAGTAATGTTGAATATTGGGTGAGGAGTCGCTATTTGACAGGTTCCGCGCTGTATGGGAGCGCATGATAGCGACTGGTCAGAGCGACCGGCTTCCACCATATTCATTAACAAATCACACTCAAAAAATTCTTGCGCTGTAAAATGCATGTTTAAACCCCAGAGCGCTGGCGGCGATGGGTTAAAAGTAGTTTTTTAACCCCCAAACAACCATATTTTTGGAAACCAAAAAAACCAAGTTTTTAAAATAATTTTGTGATATGAATACATTAATATCAGACCTGTAAGTGGTCACAGAATTTTTCACATTTAAAAAAAAAAAAAAAAAACAAAAAAAAAAAACATTAATAACAATTAATTATAAATATTTGAAGATTGTTCCACTGAAATGCATTGGAGAGCGCCAGGTAGGGAGAGGTCATACCTGTCGCTGTTCAAGGTCGGACGCTGGCGCTGTGGGCTGAGGCTGGAATAATGATGAATGAGTGGCTATATGGCGCTATCTCAGTTGCTAAGCAGGATCGGCTTGATAAATGTGTGATTGTGGTGGGGAGCCGGCGTTGTGAGAAACACCATTTAAACACCAAAGAAACACAAAAGCACCATTAAAAATATATTCACTTAGAAAATGTGTGATGCTGTATGTGTTGATGCTTATTACAGCGGTCCCACACCCATTTTCTAAAGGGTATGGGATGGCTTCATGACAAGCTTGGGATGGGGCATCCAGATTGCTAAAATCCCACTGCCTTAGAAAATGGATGTGGGACCACTTTAAAAAAGGAGCAACCCCTGGCCTAAAATCTATAAGACTCTAGGGCCAGTGGGCTCTTTCTTTTTGTATATATACCTTCACCACAGGCCACAGCAGCATCCCTGGCATTCCTTTGGCTGATGTCTGCTCCCACGCCAGGCCTATCTGAATGGCTGATATAGGCACACACAGCCAGAAGGCAGTAGTTGAGGCCTACCAACCCCCCATTCAGCTTTTTATGCTGCTCAATATGCACAGCATAGAAAGCTGATTCGAGGAGAGCCAGCACATGCGCCATGAGATCGCAGTGAAGTTAGAGTTCTTGTTTTTTTACATACAGCGAAACTTCTGAAATATAGATGCCCCCAGGAAGAGGAACAAAGTCGGGGGGGGGGGGGGATCACAGATTTTGTTCTTCTTTAATATCCAGTTATTAAAGATTGTTCATCAAGAAATCTAAAAGAAAGAAACTGTAATGCATTAGTTCCTTCCTGCCACATTGCTGTATGAATAGAACAGCCTTGGGGAAAGTTACTTTACAAATGATATGTCCCAGATCCAAGGCTTCATGTGTGTATACAGTATGTGAGCCTTGGATCTGGGATAGACACATCTATCCTAAGATAAAGAGTACATACAGTATACACATAAGGGCAGACTAGATGGACCGTATGCTCTCCTACTGCCGTCAACCTTCTATGTTTCTATGTATACAATCATGCCAGTGGGGTGGGGACTAGATTATCAACAGTCACTGAATTTAAACATGCCTGGGATAAGCACACATCTATCCTAAGATAAAGAGAACATACAGTATACACATAAGGGCAGACTAGATGGACCGTATGGTCTCCTTCTGCCGTCAACCTTCTATGTTTCTATGTTTCTTTCATAGACAGCCTGTAAAATCCTTTATATGTTGGGAACACTCAGTTGGTCACAGCAGAAAATGAAAATAAAGGCAGAAATCAGTTGTGGCTCACTCCCAGACAGAGAGACTTTCGCCTTTGCACTGCACTTTCTCCTTCCTGTGTGAGGATTGCAGGGGGCTGGTCGCTGGCTCAGCTGTCTATGCCAGCGTCAGGAAGCTGCAGAGCTGGAGGCTTTGATGTACAAAAATGCTAAATCACGTTAGCAATGCGCATGTCTCTTAGCCTGACGCGGAAGGTCAGAGAACAACTCACAGCTTTTGGTTAATCATCACAGTCAAAGCAAATGGCGAGGCTTCTGATTAAAGTGTAAATCAGGTCTCTAGTGATGCACTGAACTTTTTTTCTTTTTTTTGGTAAAGAGGAAGTAATTGGCCATGCTTCACTTATAGTTATTCATAGACACATAGGCCCTGATGCAGTAAACTTCTGGTATCAATTAAGGAGAGGGATGCTAGAGATGGGTTACACCTAGAACTTTAGAACTAGAGCAGAAGTTCCCAACCAGTGGTACTAGCACCCAGCCCAGTGCCCCAAAACAGCCTGTGTATCTTTATTTACTAAAGCCTTTGCCCAATATTTATAAAAAGACCCAGGGACATCCCAAATTGGGATGCCTTGGTGTGTGAAAGCTCCCGGGGAGCCTCACATTTCCTTGCTCCAATGGCACATACTGTGACTACCTCATTCAGCATATGGCTTTCATTTTTGTGAATAGGGAGTGTGCACTTCCGCATCCTCTGCATCCTGGGTGGCATGTGCGCTTTTCTGCCCCAGCCATTCAGATAGGCAGGGACAGGAGCGCGCACTGCCGCATCCTCTGCATCCTGGGTGGCATGTGCGCTTTTCTGCCCCAGCCATTCAGATAGGCAGGGACAGGAGCGCGCACTGCCGCATCCTCTGCATCCTGGGTGGCATGTGCGCTTTTTTGCCCCAGCCATTCAGATAGGCAGGGACAGGAGCGCGCACTGCCGCATCCTCTGCATCCTGGGTGGCATGTGCGCTTTTTTGCCCCAGCCATTCAGATAGGCAGGGACAGGAGCGCGCGCTGCCGCATCCTCTGCATCCCAGGCAGCTTGCACACTGAACGGGTGAGTTTTTTCAAGCTTCCTGGGAGTTTTCACAAAGGGGGCATGGGAAAAAATCCGGGAAAGTAATATTCACAGGTTTTGTTTCCACTTTAACCTGAAATAAAGCATGAATACAATCTGCTTTTAAAGTGGACCAAAACCCACCCATCTATAAGATTCCCGGTCTAACAGCGCGTGTTCGGGCCGCATCCCCGCTATCCCGCTAGCAGGGCACTTGCCCGCGTCAGGTGTTTGTGAATGGCCAGCGCGGGCCCGTTCCCTGTTAGAGGCAAGCGTGGAATGTGGCCACCAGCGCGCTTGGAGCCACTGGCCATAGACGAAGGCTTAGACGATGTAGCATCCGTGGCTCTGAGCGCGCTAATTGGGCAAGCAGCTGCACATTCGCTGCAGGACCGGGAAGAGGTGAGTTGGCTTCGGCGATCTGGGGGGTTTCACACAGCGGGGCACTCCCGATCGGGGTGCCCCAGGGGAAGGAACCAAAACCCAGGATAGTCAAAATCCTGGGTTTTGGTGCACTTTAGAAGATATTTTAAGGAAACTTTTCAATCAAGGCCATTAACCTGGAGGAATGTACGTCTTCCACACTCAGAACAAGCTCTCAAACCATGAAGCAGATCTGAGAACATATAACATTTAACCACACTCATGCTTGTTATACAGAAGTGCCGGCCAGGTAAGGTCTTTAATTTGTCCTGCCTCAGCACCCGGGCAAAGGGGACAGGGGAGTCCCTCATATTAGACTGTTTCTAATACATGTGTCCTAGCAGGCTCAAACTAACTCATGAAAGAACAGGAAAATCTTGAGAGTGCCCCGGAAATCACGGCCCCATTTCCAAAGGGTTTCCTGGCTGGGTGCCCTGGTTCACAGCTAACCGCTAAGAGCGAGTACATACATTTACATAAGGGCAGACTAGATGGACCGTATTGTCTCCTTCTGCCGTCAGCCTTTTATGTTTCTATGTTTCTACAGATTGTGCACTGTGATAGTAATGATTTCTATTTGTCTATGGACACTGTTTCCAAGTCTCCCACATTTAGTATGTACAGGTACAGTAATTGTTGCTTCAGCAGGGCTATGGGTTGCTCGTGTGAAGATCCACACAACATGGTGTTGATCAGATCTCTGTAGCTCACAGATTACTTGACAATGACACCCCCAAACTGATGTGCCTATTGTGGAGGTGGCTGCTGGCTCAATGCAGGCTGCAGCCTGACCACCACACCATATTCCCATTAAATTGGGTAGTTGGGGGTGAGAGCCAGATGCATCTTCTACCAGATGACTGACCACTCATTCAGCAGTGTGGCAAGGGTGCTTAATGTCAAGTCCATTCTGACTGGAGGGATTTTTTTTTAATAAACACACCAATCTACCTCCCTTCTATGCCTTCCTATGATCAGCCACTTTTCTGCACCCTACTCTTATCCCCTGCCCCTCTGCACCTTGCTCTGAGCCTCTGCCTGTCTTTATGTTGACCACTGCCATTCTGCACCTCACTCTGACCTTCCACCCTTCTGTGCCTTCCTTGGTGTGCTGTACATTTAAAGGGCATTTGGGGAATACATTGGCCATATGGGACCTCCATGGAAGACGATGGCACTATATAAATAAACAATAATAATAATACTAATAGATGCTATGCATATGCATTTACAAAAAAATAAATAAATAAAAAAATAAGGGGCAGTTGTGGCCTAGAAGTAAGGGGAGCATACTTGTGACCGGAGGGTGGCAGGTTCGAATCTCGGTCCTGAGACATGACTGAAGTGCTCTTGAGCAAGGCACCTAACCCCCCCAACTGCTCCCCGGGCGCCGTAATTAGGACAGCCCACCGCTCCCGGCATGTGTACACTCACTGCACGGATGGGTTAAATGCGGAGAACGAATTCCTATGTGTGCGCAATCATACAATGGCCATCTATGCATTACATTTGACAGCCCTGCAAAACGCATACGGATGGGTGGTTGTTGGGGGTCCGAGGTTTAGGTTGTACAGGGCCCATAAAATCCTAATGGTAGCCCTGCTCTCAGGAACAGCAATCACAGCAGTCACAGATACAGGCAGGCCTCTGATCACCATGAGACTGCACTGGGTTTCATTAAATGCTCATTACACCTTTGTCTGCACTTCCTCCTATGGGCAAGCAATGCCCTTGATATGCCAATTTGTTTCATGCAGTGCGAATCCAGTGAGGATGCTAATATATTTACATAAGTATTTGTACATTACATTACAAAATGAATGCTTGTCCCTTAAAGTACCACTCTGACGAATTAAAGGGCCATGCCAACCAGACTGCCTGTTCTTAATCCTCCCCCTGCGCCAGGCATCGCTGTCTTCCTAGGGCTGCACAGTGCAGCCGGACCGGAAGCTCACTGGGCTATGTGCGCAGGCACCTGCCCTTCCAACGTGGGGAGCTTCCGGTCCAGCGGCACTGTGCAGACCCGAGAAGATGGCGGCGCCTGGCACAGTGATCCAACGACAGTCACCACTGGAGTATGGCCAAGGTAAATGTCTGTTTGTTACTTTTACATTACATTAGCACTGATTTAGCGCTTGTGTGCGGGGTGGATTAAGATCAGGCAGTCTGGGTGGACTGGCCCTTTAAAGGACATCTCCAGGCTAGCAAAACATATACTATATATACTTGCTGATACCCACTTTCGATGAGATGGATAGAGGAGATAGGAAAATATACTTTATGGAAGAACCTCATTCGTTTTTGTCATTGCCTTGAGTTACATTGCTTAAAGCTGCACAAAACCCATACGCCCCCGACCCACCCTCTCTATACGAGTACCTCAAGCGATGCAGCCATCTCTGCGGTAGCCTGGGTTTTTTTTTTTTTTTTAAAAAAAAAGGGTTTTCCCAGCGCCAAGGTAATTGCCATCTTGCAATTTTTATATTCCCAATTGGCTGTTCTCAAGAATGGCGGCTGATGTGACAAGCTTCAGCCCTCTAGCCTGGGAAGCGCTCCCTCTCCTATTTGAATGGCTGCCTCAGCTACAGGGAAGCTGCTGGGAAAAGTGAGTTTATTTCAAATTCGGATGCCCCAGGGGATGTTTGCTGGGCACATAGAGCAGGATATCTTCTGCAGGCAAATTGATGGTGCAAGATCCTGTAACAAGGTGTATACAGTAAGGCCAGGGGGTTTCAGGGTTTGAACTAGGATTTTTTTTAAGGGTCTGATACAAACGCATTACAATCTATACTTGCCTTTTGTCCCCCACAGCTCATCTGTCTCCCTGCCACCCAGCACCTGTCTGTATTCAAGAGGAAAAAGTTGCCTCGTCCAAGATGGACATCTGTCCCACTGCACTCCTACTCTATTCACTTTAATGCCTCAGCACACCCCCTTCATTGCAATGATTAGAGTGGACTTGCAGAGGGATGAAGGCCATCGGTCTTGTGCATGGAGACTGAGGCTGGATGGCAGGGTGCTCGATCTCAGCATCCCCTCAGTAAGAGAGGGCACAAAATGTGAACATTGATTTTTTTATATTTGTGCCTATACAGACTCTTTATAGGTTTGGGGTAATTTTAAAGTGACACAAAACCCATATGGGGCTCCCCTGTGCCCTCAAACCCCCTTCCTTTGCCCCCCGCCCACGCCTGAGTACCTCAGGTGATGCTGCTGGCTTGGCAGTGGTTACATTTTTTAAAAAAGGGTTTTCCGTTGCCGAGGCCACACCCACCTGGCATGATCAAAGAAAATCCATTTGACATGACCCAGCCCACTGACTGCATTAACTGGCTTCCTTTTAGACTTATCAATCTGGTGAGAGTTTAAGGTTTCACACATCGTGGAATCCCTAAATCGCATACCAATGGCACAGGCTAGCTGGAGTCTTTTAGACTCCAGGCTAGCTGCTAGTCTTTAGTTCCACTTTAAAGATTTTAGACTAGTATTCTCCTTCTGCTTTAAACTCGACCAACACCCTTACAAGAAACATGATCATATGATGAGATCATATGCATCCCTCCCCAGGGCAATTCAGATTACTGCACATAAAAAATCATTTACCTTTTTCTATCTATTACCTATGGACCTGCCAGTAGCCTGCAAAGAGAAAGTGCCACTGGGTTTTCTGCCGCTTTGTATTGTTGTTTATGTGGGTGAAATCCAGGCGGTAGCACGGCTGGGATGTAGGGAGAGGAAGCCTCCCGAGAGCTCCAAGATGGTTGCGACCAGGAGAAAATTGGTGAGTTCCCGCTATGAGTGGATGCAGGGGCAAATGTAAGTGCTGACAACGAGCGAGTTTGGGGGATTTTTTTTCAGTTGTGCAAGGCTGTTGGTCTGGTTTAAGTTTCTGTGAAAACTGTACAAATAGGGAGCAAGACAGCAGTTTTGCTGTGTCAGTGCCTCTGCAGACATGGATTGATATGCCATCCTTCACAGGTCAGCTCCCAAGTGAATAACACCAGAAACCTGGATCCACTACCTACCTTCTCTTACTTGATCATCAGGTAAATGTTAAAAAAACATTATTAGCCGCTTCATCTGCACCCTCGTCTGCATTTTGTTTCATTTAGTATGGAAAAAAACCAACAGGGGGTTCTTTTCAACTAGGTCAACTGACCCCTTTCAACTAGGCCAGCTAGCTTTTTTTAAAGGGGGACCCAGAAAACGTCTCTATATTTATCACATGACGGGTTCTCTTTAATGATTTAAAATGCATGTACTAGTCAGCATCCCATGATGCGGTGTGTTTGAAGACACAATCTGGACATACCTGTCTGACAAGAACTTTGCATCACTACTCTGTTGCTTGTAATACCTGGATATTAAGATTAGCTATTTATTTCCTTATGTAATAAGGCCAATCAAAACATGCTTGAACTTGTATTAACCAATCTTTCAATTGGAACCTGGCACAGACAGGGCCCTCATTCCTGTTGTTTCTTCTTATCAGTGTTTATTGTTGCATTCTCTATGCATACTCTGTGTCCTCTTTTTAAGGAAGACCGTAAGTCAAAAGTTTAGGTCTGCTGAAGAGCTGTGCTTCCCTCCTCCCAAGGTATTCTGATTTGGGGTGCCCCACTGCCAAGTGGACCTCCAGCCTAAATTGCCTCACCCCAATCCACCCCCCCCCCCCACACACACACTAGGCCTGATTTGGGGGGTTAATAAGAAGACTCACCTGCTCTGCGCTGACACCTGATCCCACAGAATAAGTGGGACTCCTACTCCTATTATTCCCAGCAGTTGCCACTGGTTACACTGCACTGATTGGCTGAGTAAGCAGTCACATGGGCTTGGTGGAGCAGCTTTACCAGTGGAAGTAAGGCTGCACAGGCTGAGCTCCCACTGGGGGATCGGGAGCTTGGCAACGTGCAGGAAAAGGGGGTGCGGACATACGGAAAGATAGGAAAATTTAGGGATTATGAAATACAAGAGAAAGAAGAAAAAGGAAAAGGGTAAAAAAAGAATTATAATTTAATGTCCAGAAAAAAAGAGAGATAGGGGAACTTTGAAAATAGAGAGGCCTGCTGCTTCATTTGAAGCCTCCTGGTGCCCCCTTACAGAGAGAATGGGAATGGTGACCGCACAATTTGCACACCTCAAAGGCTGGCCATGATCAGGGACGGCATCTGTCATTCACCAGCACCTTGTATTCCTTGATAAAGCCTATAGAACTTGCTCTCTTCTGCTGACTTATTTTTCAGGGTCCCCAATATTAATTGACTTATGAAGGGCCCCTTACCTTGAAAAATGCATAGATCAGTCATCAATTGCTGCTGAGGAGACCCTGCAGAAGTGTGAGAGTTCACTGGGAGTTATTGATTACTATAAAACAGGCTGAATAAAAACTGGATGAAAGATGCAGTCCCTGGCAGCCAGCATGGGGAGAGCAGAGTAATGTAATCTTTTGCTTGGAACATCCCTTATCTCCTACCTGACCGCCCGCAGGCTGGATGCTTTGGAGTGGAATCACTGCAGTTCCTGTGCTGACCATGCACCCCCCCCCCCCCCAGTGAGCTTCTGTTTGTCCAACTCTTATAGCTTTTCAAAACTGTACTGTTGTACACCTCCATCTCCAGCAGCCAATCAAGAAGGCTGGTCAGGGGTCCACTGTCAGCACCGGAGCAATGAGGTCTGTTTGGGCAGCAGTACTTTGAGGGATTAAGGCGCTCAGGTAATTCATGATTTATTTTATTTGGCGTTAGAAAGCTTTTAAAGAGAACATCCAAGAAAATTGACTTCCTGGGGTTTGTTCTTGGTGGGGCACTCAGATTTGGGATGCCCCCCTGTATGTATCCCCCAGGATCAGACGTAAACTCACCTTTTCCTTGCTCCCATAGTGCATGCATGGGCTGCTCAGCCAATCAGCTATGCTCTTTCTATTCAGATTTCTTTTGCCGCACTGAGCTCATATCGATGAGAAAATCTGAATGGCGGAAGTGCGGCTGGCTACATCCCTGTCTCTAGCTGTGGCTCGGTCCGCTCTGGGCTTCCAGAAAGGCCTGGTGCGAGTTTGTGCCTTGCCAGAGGTATTCTGAGGATGTGGCTGCAGTGCAGAGATGTGGAAGGTGTGAGGGGAATGGGTGATCGGGGGCGGGGGGTTTACACAGTATAGCTATAAAGAGGTAGGCCCAGAGGAGTAGCTAGGCTTTCTGGCACCCAGGGCAAAGATTTGAAATGGCGCCCCTGACCTGCTGCACCTGGGGCAAGTGCCCCCTGCTTCCACCTAGCTATGCCCCTGGGCCCACCTCTCAAGATTCTGATAGACTTGAGGTGGTTGTTGGTCCTCATTAGCCTCTAATCTATCTGCTTATAGCTGCATATCCAATGGGTCCAATATGCTAGAATGTTCTGTGGCCTGTTTTGGGATGACATCAAAGTATGGGCTGGCTGGAGAATAGCACTGGAACCACTGGTATAGGTGAGTATTCTGGGGAAAGGGTCCTGCATGCCTTTCTTTGTACAATGTTTTAATATGAGAGTTATTAAAACATGATGCAGATTGTGGCATAAAAAAACACGAGCAAGGTAAAGAAGCGTTGTGTGACTTTAAGCTTGCTGATATGAGAGCCACCACGTCTCTGAAAGGTTGTCACAGAAATAGCAGTGCTCACCATGTATACATTTCTCCATGCGTCAAAGGATTGCTATGAACTCTGGCATTTCTCTGGCAGCCCTACACATTTTATGCTGTGAAGGCTTTTCTTTCAGCAAGATTCAAATCCCACACAAAACCACAGCTTCATTTTCACTAACACCCCACAGCAACACATATGTGCCATACAATGCAGCCATTAAGCTTCCTGTACCAAGGGCACATCATTTATAGTGGACCAATCACTAGGATTTTGACTAGCCTGGTAATTGGTTCCTGTGCCAGGGCATCCCGATGTAGGATGCCACTTTGTGGGAAACCCCCTAGATCGCCCACTTTCACCCAGCTTTCCCCACTCCCACGGCACATGTGCGGGTGCTTGCCCAATCAGCCGGGGATGCACCCACTGGCAAAGACCTCGTTGCAGGAGCCACTGGGGTGAGGTAAGATTATTGGTGCCCCAAGGGTATACACACAGGGGGGGGGATCCAGTGTAGGATGCCCCAGGGGGAGGGCTTGCAACCGACCCTGGAATCTGCCGGGGGTGATTGTTCCACTTTAATGTGCTGACCAGAGATGGGAGAGGCCATTCAGTATGTTTCCTAGTAATGTCAGTAACTGTTCAAAGTCCACAGACAGATAAAAGCAATAAATGTGTCACCAGGAAGACTCTTGTCTCCATTCTCTATTGAACTCTCACTTTGATAAAAAGTCAGGCACTGCCTGGTTAAAAAATTAAGAAGCATTACCTATCCTCCTTCAGACTTTATCCATTGGAATCCTGTGGGCTGAAGTGGTCCAGACTGGCCTCCAGCTCTCATTTGAGCATCCACTTCAGGGCTGGCACCAGAATAGGGCAAACATGGGCAATTGCCAGGGCCCCTGGCATCTTCAGGGGCCCACTCAGGCTCACACTTGGCCATAGTATTATTTTACAGTGGACCCGAACACCCGAATGCCGGGTACTGTGTGCAGACCTGCTCATAGCTCAGCAACAGGAGATGATCAGTAACAATGGAGAGGGTGTCATGGAATGGAGGGCAATTGATGGAAGCTCAGAAGGTGGCGAGAACCAGGTGACAACTGACAAGCACTGGAGGGCGATCAGCAGCAGGAGATGACCCATTTGTGGCAGCGGATCTGAAAGGTGACATCATGTGACTCACTACTTTGGGGCCCACTAAGACTCTTGCCCAAGGGCCCCCACAAACCTGGAGCCGGCCCTGATCCACTGATCAACATGACATATATCTACAGGTTACTGCTGCCACTAACCAAGGTGTTCCTAAAATATTGGGACCGGCAAGTGGCTATTTTACTACAGGGCATACAGTATACATTATAATTTAGGTCACTGGTGTTTCCAATACTGCTGGTGGCCCTCAAGCCAGTTTGACCTACAATGAATAGAAATGGTTAATGTAATCATTTTGCAGTAGGTCAGCATAGAAAAGTACTTCATTTTTTATTAGCTTGTTGCAATAGTCTAACTAGTTATATAATAAGTGATCCTCTTCTTCATTAGCTTGGCCTGCTTTAATCTATGACAGATATAAGACTGCACGTGTGATCTAGCACTCCCCAATACACTGCTTCTAGTAGAGGAAATATGGCAGGTTTCCTCTTTGCTGCCATCTACAGGACTTGCATACATCTGTTCCTTGATAGATCGGAAACATCAAGCAGCCTTTGTGTTGCCCAGCTGTCATAAACATTTGTTGCCATCATTTGTCAGATATTCATCTGGGAGGTATCTGCAAATAATTACTCCATGAATGAATGATGGATGTGTAGAACTCATAATGCTTGGGGGAATACATCACTCAAAGCGGAACAAGACCCAACAGGGCTGGCCGCTGTTTTTTCTCGAAGGCATCCTGAATTGGGATGCCCCACTGTGTGAATCCCGCCAGTTCGCCCATAAAAATTCACTTCTTCACATGAACTGAGGGGGAGGGGTTCACACAGCGGGGCCTCCCGATTCGGGATGTCCCGAGGGCATGGAACAAAACCAAGGAAAGTCAAATTCACTGGTTTTGTTCTTTAAGTTTTCCGATTTTGTGCCCAGGGGCCTCGCCCACATTTAATCTGGCCATGTCTGGATGTGACTTGTGCTCTGTGATTTTTTTTCTGCCCATTTTCTCAGTCTGGTATTGTAAAGTTCCTACAGCTGGCATTGGTGAGCCAATGATCCTACACACAGCCCTGGTGTTTTTTTTTACAATCCAAGCTTGTCTTTCCTAGTACTACCCACTCCATACCAGAACAGGAAGGGCGAGCATAAAACAAATACAGTGACCGCATAATAGAATAATGTCATCAGACATTGTATTTGTTGAGCTTTTTTATGAGCTGTAGCTATTTTTTCTCCCAAGACTGTTGGCCATGACGTTCTCCTGGAATTTTGCTTCAGAGTTGGTGGTCCTGGCACTGGATATGATGGAGGTCAGTTTCATGTGCTATGGTGGATTATTCCCACAGACCTCAGATCAGAAGTCCCATACTAGTATGAGACTCCCCTGCTTACCTTCTGGTTCTCTTGCTGCATCTATCTCACTCCAATGTCCTGGTGTCTCTTGCTGGGTTCTAAAGTTGCAGCTTTTGGCAGGGGACATGTGCAGAGTATAACACCAGCTCGGATATTGATACAAGTGGGCTGTGCATATTTATCTTCATTTTCTGCAGCACTAGAAACTGTAGCAGGCCTTCCCTTGCCCTTCATTCAATTTCATTCTTCTAAGATCACGCAAACAAGTGGTCTAACAGCTACTCTGTCCCATGGTGCTTTCAGCATGAGCTAGCATAACAAATTACAGTGGTCCCACAGCTGTCTGACCACATAAGAGCATGCTCATTACTCATAAAGCTGCAGCATGACATGCGCTTCCCAGCTCAACCACGCCCAAAAATCGAAGAAAAGAACGGAGGTTTGTTTAGAATACATAATCTATAAATATATAATCAGAGATATGGAGATTTTACAATGTTACCAAGGGGGATAAGGTGGGAGGAAGCTATTGTGTGTCTGGAAAGGGACTTTAAAACATGAGACCAGAAGAGATTGTCACAGCTGGACCTAGGGGTTATTAATTTATATATTCGTCCACACAGGGCCTTTTATGTTAACTGCCATGATGAGAACTGAATATTTAGTAGCATTCTGCATTTATAACATATGTGATTTTCTCATTTTAACAAGAGCAAACAAAAAAAGATATTTTTATCCTTACTGCTACCAATATATAGCATGTAACTCAATTACAGATCAAATACTGGCTATAATGAGGTATTGCTATAGTAGCTATTACTTAGCAACTGCAAGGTGCACATCCATGACCAGTTCCAGATCTGCACATTCTTTACAGATCTGCACGGTGGTCAGTAATACAGAATGTACTTATTTACATCAAATCTTGTGATGAAATACTAACATTGATTTGACTAATTTATAGAGTAGTAAATATCAGTTGTAGCCTAAATATTTGCCAAGTAGCCAATGAATTTGTCCTAGCTTGGAGCCTTCTAATCTTCACAGTGGTCATTCATGTCCCAAGCAGCGCGTCATCTGAGCTTATACAAACGCGTCAAAGCTGAATCTGTCAGCACAAGGTGAAAGTTTCTTTTACACACAGTGCACACATGCGCCTTAGCTAAGCAAGTCATCACATTTTTACAACTAGAATAGCAGCAGTAATAGGCGTACCATTCTAAGTTGTCACTGTCACACCCAAGACTCTTCCAAGACTCTGCTTGCTACCTTCTGCGTGCCTTTTAACACTTTCCAACACTACAAACCTTTAAACCAGAAGTCCAGTCTAACTGAACCCTGGTTCCAGCTGCTCCCCCCCCGCCAGGTACTGAGACCAACTGGGCAGTTACCAACATGCCTTGCCTGACCAGGCACTGCTGCCCATTCCACCCTAAATGCACTGAATATATTGGTAACTTTACCTGCATTTTATGGAATTCTTGTTTAAAGCGGACCTCCAGTCAAAAAAAGAAAGCCTTTTAAATTGCTCCCTTAACCCTCCCCCACCATCACCAGTGACGCAAGCTATGCATATGTTGTGAAAAAGCATGCAGATGTTGCGCATCTGAACTACATGGGAGTGGCTATTTTGCCCTCTCTCACTAACCAGAAATGCATATCCAGTTATTGTTGCTCAGTAAGTTCATAGAAACCAGCACCATGCCTTTGAAGTCACATGGCTCCCCCCACACTGCTCACCCCTCCTCTGCACCTCCTCCAAGGCTGACAGAATCTCAGATGTGAGTGAACAGACAAGCTGCTGTGCCTGTCCCCTGTCTTTGTTTACTTGCTTTCAGCCTTGAGGAGCTGGGGTAAGAAAAATAGCAGGGATGAGGGGAAGCTTTGCCTTACCAGTGTGTGTGTGTTTGCGCAGCATGACATAGATGCTGGCCTGTTTTTCTTGGACATTTATCTCTCTCAGTTTGGTCTGGGCTGTATGCAGGAAAGCTCCAAGCCTCCACATTGGCAGCCTGCCTTGTGTCACATAGGCACACTGTAGGCCAGCAGCAGGCCAGTGGGAACAGACAACATTTCCAATGCAGGTCAGATACAATCTCTGGCTGGATGTGCCACAAGGAAACTCATCTGCAGTTTGTCCGTGTTTTGGCAGAGACAGACGGTCAGCAGGGCCCTACACGTGTTCATGTGTAAGCATGGCTTTCTTAGGTGTAGCAAGATGGCCACTCCCATGCAGACTGAGTGAACAGAAAGCTGCATCTGCATGGGGTTAAACCGGACCTTCACCATGATTTAATGAAAAGCCCAAACTCTTAAAAAACAATTCCTCAGCATCTAAAATTAATATATTTTACATGTTTAGTCACTAATTTATTATACTTTTCCCCACTGGGCTGCAACTCTGTTCGGGAATTTAGGATACGGGCGCCGCCATCTTGACTCAGAAGCATCACACTTACTGAGGAGAGGAGAGTGGGATAAGGTACAGGGGGGCAGGTTATAGCTGTGCTTTGCTCAGACAGAGCAGAGCTGGGGTCAGGGAAAGGTCAGCAGTCCCAGAATGCAGAGCAGCACAGTCACTTCCTGTTTGCAGGCACTTCCTGTTTGCAGGCTGCCTGCAAAAATGGCAGCTTCCATAAGCCGCCATCTTGGATGTTTAAAGGCTTATAAAATGCAGTAGATGCAGGTAGGATGATTTTTAATGTGGACAATCTGTATGTACAGGGTGTGGGAAACATATAAGATAGACTCTTATTTAGAGTGAAGGTCCGCTTTAAGCACTTTCAAACAGCATATGCCACTGACAACATGGGGGGTGTTAGGGAAACAAATTTTCAAACGTGATAATTTGACTGGAGGTACACTTTAAGTTTACTTCTGATTTCTTTATTAATTTATTTCTTTATTATATTATATTTACTTTAAAAAGGTGTCTTAAAACCATTTTTTTACTTCCCATCCTAGTTTGTGATTTACTGATGCACAAGTCTGGTATAAGAGGGAAGCAGTAACTGCATCCTCTCCAATATGCAGCCATAAGCCATTAACTATTAAATAGCACAATAGAGCGTGCGCAAGGATTGAATGGAGTTCCTTTACAGGCAGAGCCGGATTGTATCCAGCAGTTGTCAGCATGCTGTAGGTCTCCATTGTTCCACAAGCATGCAAAGCTCAGCACAGCGCATGCACGCATCCTAAACCGCTTTTTGTTTCCCTGAGCTGTGGCCAGCTGCTCGGATTCTGTTGGGACAGCAATTCTAGTTTATTATTAACAAATCTTCCCCCTAAAATGTGGTTTGAAAATACAACACAGGCAGTCTGACATGATAATCTTTCTGAAACACAGGTTTCATATACTTGTTGTGTAGCTGGCTACATTATATTCCTTTGCACATTTAGGCATTTCAAGCTAAATTCACAAGTTACCCAGCACATGTGTTAGAAACAGAAGAACCTAAAGCACAACAACTATCGGGATCATGAAAAAACGTGGAATGCTCCAGTATAACCCCCCCCCCCCCCCCTACTTTAATTATTAAAGTAGCTGCAGTCTCTAGCATACAAATGGTGACAAAATCAAGTTTTAGATGTAGACTAGTAGAAGGTGGTCTAGATCAGGGAACAAAAAGTAGGTTGTTGGTATGGGGTCAGGTCTTTGATTAGGGATATGGACCAATGTAGGCATCTATCAGTAGTATTGTTTTGAGGTACATTTCTAAGCTTAAAAAGAACTCCAAAATGGGCCCCCAAGGTTGTTTCCCTTTATCTAGGGGGTACCCTGATCCAGGATGTCCACAGTGTGAACCCCCTCCCTGGTTCAGAGTATATTCTCCTCCATCTGGGATCCCATTCTGCATTCCTAGATGTTTTGAAATGGTCTTCTCATGAATGCTTCTCTTCTTACAGCACTTCATTCTCATCGATAAAGCTATCACAGCAGAAATAGCCTTTAATAAAGAAATAGCTGTTTTATTGGGGGTCATTCTAATTATTTGGTGCAAAGTGAAAATTGCTTTAATGTGGAACAAGACCTGGGATTTTGACTATCCTGGGTTTTGTTCCATGCCCAGAGGGCATCCAGATTTGGGATGCCCCACTGTGTGGAACACCCAGCAGTAACAGCTCACCTTTCCCCGGTCCAATGGCACATGCCTGGTCTCTCATCCAATCAAAGCCATTTTCCGTGCTTATGTCAGCGTCTTCCCAGTAGCGCATGCACTCTAAATGGCTGGGACGGGAGTGCACGCACAGCCCGAAGATGAAAGGGATGCAGCAGCTTCCGCTCTCCACTGCAAACAATCAGAGACATTTGCTGAATGACATAGGTACAGAAGATGCTCTGATTGGACAAGAGCCCACACGTGCCGTTGGACTGGGGAAAGGTAAAGCAGTTACTGCTCATCTGCGTGGGGGGGGGGGGGGGCACAACATAAGGCCAACCCTGGAATCTTTTAGATTCTAGGACTGGCCATGCAGGGTTTTGTTCCGCTTTAAGGCAAATTAAATTGCGCAAAAATAGCATTTTCACTGAATTTATATATGGAAGTATTTATTTTAACAATGGAAATAACAGAATGGGCTATGCAGAAAATTGGGAGTTTTTTTCTTTAATATATTACCATAAGGTGCGATTATTTCTAGATTCTTGTGTGTGTTTAATTAAAAGGCTCACTCATATCCAGGTTTCAAACCAAGCCTTGATACACCAAATAATTAACATGACCCTCGCTGTTGGCTGCCATCCGTGCTTGCATGTAGGCCCTTAAAGTAGATTAAAACCCAGCTGGATTGGTCTGGGAATCTAAAAGATTCCCGGGCCGATTCATCCCCCCCGATGCAACCAAAACCGGGATGTCCCGCTGTGTGAAACCCCCCAGGACGCCCGCTGCACTTACCTGAATCCCGGTCCAATGGCGGCAGCATCTCGCGCTTCTCTCTAGTATTTGTGAATGGCTGGCGCAGGCGCGCTCCGTTAGAGGGAAGCGCGAGATGTGGCCGCCAGCGCGCTCGGAGCCGCTGAACTTAGACGTTCATAGCTCAGCGACTTTGAGCGCGATGATTGGAGCGGCCGCACATGCGTCGTAGGACCGCGGTGAGATAAGTTGGCGGCGGCGATCGGGGGGTTTCACACAGTGAAGCAAAGATCGGCGGAGTGGACCAAAACCCAGTATAGTCAAAATCCTGGGTTTTAGTCCACTTTAATAAAAGGCAAAATACAATACTCGGAAATAGTTGCCCCCTAAAAGCAACAGAAGTTGGTCATGAAAGCTCCTGAAATGCTCCTATTGATTCACAGAATTTTGTTAGTAGACAAACATAGCAACTGCTGTTACTGAATGACCCTACAGCCTGGGGTGCACTTTAGGGCACTTTCAATTTAATGGCCTACCAGGGGTAGGGTTTTTTTCATTTTATCAAGTAACACTTTCCATGCTCTGATTATGTCAAATACCACCTAGGTGGAACATTTGGGTTGCCAACCATCTAAAATTGTGTTAAAATACACAAAGCAGACATTTAAAATACAGCTATGTAATACATATACAGCCATGCATAAAACACCTGCTTAACCCATGATAGTAGTTTTTAGCATATTTTTCGGAGGTTTTGCAGTAATGTAGGGAATAGGTAAAATATAGATGGCAGCAGCTTGGGTTGGCATCCAGTTTGCAGCCTTGATGTGCATCAGTGTTTGGAAAATAAATTATGTATTATGGGCCTTGATTCACTAAGAGTTGAAAACAATTCTCATGGTAGTAAAAAATTCAATTCATGAGAAAAAAAAAACTGAGAACTTCACTGTTAGTGAATCGCCAGATAAGAAAATAATGAAAGTCAAAGGCACATTTTTACTCCTTAAAAAAGTATTGAACTTTTTACCCCTTTTTACCTGTAGTAAAAAGTGCCATTGGCTTTCATAGTCATTCACTAACAGTGACATTCTCAGGCTTTTTTCTCATGAATTGAATTTTTTACTACCATGAGAATCATTTTTCAACTCTTAGTGAATCGAGGCCTATGTCCCGATGTAAATTACTACTAGGCCCTAAGCCCTCATGTTACTAGAAGAGCCAGCAATCAAGATATCCTACACTCTAAGCTATGATGTGTACCCCCTCCCCATCTGTATGTAGACATTCTGCAGCATCGATTAGGGAACTAGCTTGGACCACATAGTATTTCACCTTCAGCTTCCAAAGGCTTTAGACTACGGTTCAAGATATCCTGAGCTCTCCACAGCCATTTAACTGCGTATATCAAGGTTTAACGATTTACATAGAGGGGGAAGGGGGAACCACAGACCAAGTAAATTGGTATAGGTTACCAGAATGGGTCTAAGTATCTAAGAAGCACATTGCAGTTGGATATGAGAGGCAGATCATCTGAAACAATGAGATTCACTTGTATCACAGATAAAATAAATGTGTTATTCTGTTGCATTGCCCTCCCCCCCCCCCATTTAACCTTAGTACAGAGCTGGCATCCAAGTCCAGTGTCTTCTGCCAGTAACAAGTGCCTGGGTAAATATAAGTGACCGGCTGGCTGGCAGGACCCTTGTGGATCTTAACACCTTGTAAATGAGCATCAGATAACTCAGCTTGATGTCAGGGTTAAGAATGTCTTTAATAACTTGTAAGTGCTTTGGAGAACATCTACCATCATTTATTTCTGCCGCAAGTCAGAACATAGAGTACACTTACCATGTATGCTGGATAACGCATGGCTCTTCTTTGTTAATGACATTTATTGAGTTGTTAATACACCACAGTGCAGCATGATTACATATAAAAAGGATACAAATAAAGCAGGAGATTATCATAACAAAGGCAGGATTTTCTTTCAGTACATAGCGGATTAGCACAGGGAGCCCTCTGTATTTGGATCATCATACCTGAGACTGGCTTATTATCAGGGCTGTGGAGTTCGAGTTAGTTTTGTTGGAGTTGGAAAACATATATGGACTCCCGACTCCAGTATAAAAAGAAGATCTTATTTTGTATAATGAATGGAACTTTCATATGAAGGGTAAAAAACATAATCATAAATAAATGTTATGTTCTTTCAATCTAAGGCCCTTGTATATAAAAGGGATCAGAGATAAGCAGCAGCAGACCAGTGTTCAAGTGGTGATAGAGTTCTCTGATCTCCCGTCTCTTATAATTGGTATCTT
The DNA here is from genome assembly GCA_027917425.1 of Gastrophryne carolinensis. Lineage (NCBI taxonomy): Eukaryota > Metazoa > Chordata > Amphibia > Anura > Microhylidae > Gastrophryne > Gastrophryne carolinensis. The sequence continues at coordinate 226,896,813 of CM051237.1, forward strand.
CATGTTGCCCCAAGGCCCTTAGTTACAATGGCTGAAACGTGCAGGAATTTAAAGGGATTGTCTAGGCAGAAAAACAAAATCTCTACTGGCCTACTGTCCTCATATAGCTCCTCCATACAGAGCCGACAACATCATACTTACCTCTACTCTCATGAAGGCATCCATAGAGTGTTGGGGGATGTAAGGCCATACAGATGGATGCCACCAGGTCCACCCAGTGATGGAGGATGGAATGGCTTGTTCGCCCTCATTGGTAAGTATGAAGATGCCGACGCTGCACGGAGGAGCTGTGGTGGACAAAAAGTTAATATATATCTTTTTATGTTATTGCCTGGACAGGAACTTTAAACATTCCAGCCATAGGGTCTCATGCTGAATGTGAGGGGCTGCATCTTTTATTCAGCCTGCTTCTTATTTCCTGATTAGGCCTAGTGAACTGGGTCTCCTCAGCTCCTCAGATGATGACTTATCCATGTATTTTTGCAGCTTGACAGTCCCCTCCAAAGTGAATTCTTTTTAAGGACTAAGAAAGAGGAGTTGGCAGAAAGGGGCGAGTTCAGCAGGGTTTATCAGGGAATGCAAAGTGCTGGAGAATGAAAGATGCTGCCCCTGACAGCCAGCATGGGGCAAGCAGAAATCAGCTAATTTAACCCTTTGCTTGGAATGTCCCTTTAAGGTATTTGTTCAGATATTGTATTCCAATAAACATGCTTTTCTATATAAGTAGCCCTATTAGTTATATAATGGTGGAAAAATGCCACTGATGTATAATTATTTTCCATTTATGAAGGAGTCAGGGCCTGATAGAAGTTGGGAGTCGGGCTTTGGATTACTGACTCCACAGCACTGGTAAATATCCTTGTGCTTTAGAACATAAGCATTTAAAGTCCCCGTCCAGCCACACAGTAACCTTCTCCCCCTTATCACACTTGGGAACAGTGGCAAATGAGCCATTTCAAAGCATCTCACAATCTCCAATTTAGGTAAATATCCAGCATATTCAATGTGAAGCTGCTTTCTTTGCTTTGAATTCCTGAGTTGCGCCTGAGCTTTAAGAACATGTCATGGTGCAGCTTTGTGACATCACATGCTTTGCTGTGGGCAGAGATAGCCGAGAGACCAATGTGACTTGCCAGGCTCACTTGTGCCGAGAGTTTCCTTTCTGAGCACTATCATTTAAAAATGGTTCAATAATAATAATCAACCTAAATATTCCAGATGGCTTATACACCTTGCCACAGCTAAGCTTGTTTCTTTTACTGAACAAATTATCAGGGGTGACTCTGTTCATGTGGCATTCTATCTTTATGATGGCCTGTCCCCTGAGCCAGACTGTGCCTAAGAAACAACTAATTGCTACTGCATTGTTGTGATTTGTGTACATGCTTTTACCCACAATACAAAGTTTGGGCAGATAGTAAGTGGTTAGTGCTACTGTTCCCCATAGTTGGCTGGTGGGGAGCAGTTCTCCCCTATAAATGCAGAATGGTACATGAACAAACCTATTGCCCCTGTTTTTTTTCTCTTTCTAGTGAAAAGAAAGAAGGTTTGGCACATTTGAAAACATGTCACCTTGAGATTTGTTTTAAAACAGAACAAAACCCACTTCTAAGATTCCGGGGCTGACTGTTTGCCTTCCCCTAGGGCAATCCAAATTGGGATACCGCGCAGTAAAATGCCCAGGCCACTGGTAATCACTCACCTTTCCCTGGTCCAACAGCACCTGCTCTCATCCAATCAGAGACACCCGCTGAACTGACATCATTAAACAAGGTGGCTCTAAGTGTTGTGAATGGGGAGTGAAAGCGGCCACATACCTGCATCCTTGGGCTGTGTGCATGCTCCCACCATTCTGAACACAGGGCGAGCAGACACTCCCGTTTCCCATTCACACTAATCAGACCTGCTCGCCGTACGTCATTCCAGCGGGCAGCTCTGATTGGATGAGAGCCCATGCAGGTGCCATTGGACCAGACAGAAGTGAGTCTGCACATGCTGATCTTGGGGGTTTCACACAGTGGGGTATCCCAAATTAGGATGTCCTGAGGGTGTGGAACAAAACCCAGGAAAATCCTGGATTTTGTTCGGCTTTAAACCACAAGCCGTGTGACTTTTCAGTTGGGATTGTAAAAGGATTTTTTAACAGGATTTACTTTTAAATATTTTAAGGGTTTTTAATATTTGACATTTTTGTGAAAGAGCCCCTTTTAAAACGAAATAAGTTTTAGTGGACAGACATGTGCTGTGCATAGTGAAGGACGCACTGACCCAGACAATCTCAATGGCCAACAGATGTTTGGGCTTGTTATCAGGCCGTGAGCAGACAGGTATCCAATATCTTAAAGGGGCCAGAGCACTCAACCCTGTTAACTTGCAACCAAACCTATAATCAGTCTCTAAATCTGGTTAAAGTGGACCAAAACCCAGGATAGTCAATTGTTTTGACTATCATGGGTTTTGTTCCATTCTTTGGGGGCACATACTTCTGCAAATGTGTGTGGACCAAGACCTGTTTTTAAAGTGGACAAAACCCAGGATTTTGACTATCCGATCGGGACGCCGGGGGAAGCCGCAGCCAACTCACCTCTTCCTGGTCCCACGGCGCGTCTAAGAGCAGCGGCTCTGATGGCCGCATTCTCCGCCTCCCTCTAACAGGGAGCGTGCCCGTGCCGGCCATCACAAATGCCTGGTGAGGGCACGCGCACTGCTAGAGGGAAGCGGAGGATGCGGCCGTCAGAGCCACAGATGTGCTGTGGGTCCAGGAAGAGGTGAGTTGGCTGCGGTGATCTGAGGGGTTTCACACACGGGGCACCCCCAATCGTATAGTCAAAATCCTGGGTTTTGGTCCACTTTAAAAACAGAGGAATTGGTTGGCACACATCTGCAGAAGTAGGGTGAAGCTGCACCACCAAACACCAAGGTGCCTCTGTGAAGTGCAGTCCTATCTATGAGAGCCCCCTTGGGACATACAATGCAATATATACATTGGGAGCAGTTTACCTGAAGTTGCCCTATAACCTGGAGTGCAGCCAGGGCAGGGCAGACAAGACTCCGGAATGGATCCCTGAAGCAAAGAGGGGCCCCCAGTGCATGTTAGAAGCACAGTTGCCCCATTTAACCTGTATGTGATGGCTGTCTAGTTGCCTTGGGGCCCATGTCAAACTAGGGGCTTAGTCATCACATATAGTTTGTAGGGGCACAGACTCTGTAGGGCCCATAACCTATAATGTGATTGTTGGACCCCTGTTGTTTGAACTTCAGTTTCGTATATTGTAATAAGCCCGATTACCTTGGTTTAGACTAGGGACCAAGCCATCATATACAGCATAGATTACAACGGGAGGACCCAGACTATGTTGCTGTATGGAGATCAACATTAGCGATAGCGGCCTTAAATGAAGCCCATGTGCATCAAAAGATACAAGGGAGGGGTGGCAGCCACTCAGACTAATTTATAACTAATAACTGCAAATGTGAGCAGGGCAATTAGAACAGACAAATGCACTTTTGAAATGTAATTGCCCTGTTTACCTGCTCCTCCCAGGTTAGTTGTAAATTGGTCTGAGCCAGTGTGATCCATCCCTCAAAATGATGATACTTGGGGTGCGCAGCCACTGCTCGAGGGCTGATTTAAAAGAGCCAAGGTGTAAACAGAGCCTGAGGGTGGGAGTAGTGTGTGGAACATGGTTTGCTACATTCCACTCTAATGGCTTGCCATAGGTTTGGTGCTGCGCTTTCACTTTTTACTGGTTAGTGTAGTTTTACAGCTACTCATTTTCATTATTTTCTAATGCCATATAACTTGCTGACTGACAATGTACAGTATTAAGCAATTTGTTTTTGGATCCTACAAGGCCTTCTCATATGTTTAAAGTGGCCCAACACCCAGGATTTTGACTATCCTGGGTTTTGGTCCACTTCGGTGGGGCCCGGAAACACTCACCTCACCACGCTCCTACGCGGGCGCTAGTCCAATCAGAGCGCTCAGAGCCGCTGTGGTATGCACGTACAAGTGGCGTCCAACCACAGCGGCTCTGAGCGCTGGAGGCCGCGTCTCGCGCTTCCCTCTAACAGGGAGCTCACCCGCGCTGGCCAATCACAAACGGCCGGCGCGGGTGCGCGCCCTGCTAGAGGGAAGCGCGAGACGCGCCCGCGGCCCGTGCATGCGCCGTTGGAACAGGGTTAAGGTAAGGTTTCTGGGCTTCCTGGCGGGTTTCACCCCGCGAGACATCCCGATTTCGGATGCCCCGCGGGGAGGGATCTGATCGGCCCGGGAATCTTATAGATTCCCGGGCTGATCCCCCCTGGGTGTTGGTCCACTTTAAAGCGGACCTTCACCCTGAATAAGAGCCTATCTTATATGTTTCTCACACCCTGTACATACAGATTGCCCACATTAAAAATCATCCTACCTGCATCTACTGCATGTTATGAGCCTTCAAACATCCAAGATGGCAGTTCATGGAGCATAAGGCAGCCTGCAAACAGGAAGTATCTTCTGACTGTCGCTCTGCATTCTGGGATTGCTGTCCTTTCTCTGACCCCAGCTCTGCTCTGTCTGTGCAAAGCACAGCTATAACCCCTACCCTTGTACTTTATCCTGCTCTCCTCTCCTCTGTATGTGTAATGCTTCTGAGGAAAGATGGCGGTGTCCGTATCCTAGAGTCCTGAACAGAGTTGTAGCCCGGTGGGGGAGGAAGAATAATAAGTGACTAAAAACTTAAAATATATTAATTTTAGATGCTGGGGAATAGTTTTTGAAGGGTTTTGGCTTTTCATTAAATGATGCTGAAGGTTCATGTTCCCCATATATTTCAGCGCATGTCTGCTAAATGAAGATCGCTTGATGTTCGCATGAGTGACCACTTCAGGTCTTGCTAGGACCGGCTGAGGACAAGTTGACCATGTTTTTTTTAACTTTATCCCATGTTCAAAAGCACAGCCCCCCATGTCTGGCATGTGTCTACATATTCTATACAATTATCAATTTTAAGGTTCACTTTGAATTGAAGTTGTAGGTATTCGGTTGCAATTAATACATAAAATTAGTTTTCCTCCTTTTGAAATAACTTCATAAATGGTTACTAGTTAGAAACAGTAACTCTTCTTGAGAATGACTGAAGTTCCCCAGAGCTTGAAGCTCCAATTTACAGTGTAAGGTTACTTTAAAGCCCCATTCACAGACACTCCTCTAACAGGCTAAATGGACTCTTTGTTGGGTGTGAACTAGGCAGTGAGGCCCAATACATCAACTGCTCCTTTGTATATGTTTTTTCCTTCTACCAGATCTGCATGGATAAATAGGGGCAGTCCATTGGAGGAATACTCAGGAGCTCAGTGGAATGTCATCATGTAAATGGCACACTGTGCACCCACACCATTACATGGGCAAACACTGCAGTCACTGTAGGTCAGCGGGGTGTGCTAGACCCAAGTGCCTAGCTAAAGTCTGAAATAAATAACCAACCTGGTCAGCAGTTCCAGCAATCAACTGACAGTGGAAGAGGTATTTCTCTGCTATAAGTAGTGGCAATTACTATTGCAAAATTGTGTAATATTAAAAATCCATATAAACACTCTGGCTAATGAGAGGAGGGGTCACTTATACACCCCAGTTGAATAAAACTCCCACCAAGCTTGTGGTTTATTCTCTCATGGTAGGAAGAAAATCCAGGGATGACAGGTTTAGTCTATCAGGGGGTGACAAAGCCTGTTGCCTCCGATTTTCTCTTCCTTCCATTCATATATATAAAAAAAACAAGCCTGGCTGGATATTTCTAAATATCGCGTGTTTAAGTGACCTGTCCTCCCAACATCCAGTATATTCATATGGATTTTTATAATTGGGCCATTTTTCGCTATAGTGCTCCTTTATAGTGGACCAAAACCCAGGATGTGTGAAACTCCCAAGGTCGGCGAAACTAACACACCTCTTCCCAGTCTTATGGCTCATGCGCGGCCGCTTGTCCAATCAGTGCGCGGACGCGGGCTCCGAGCACTGACGGCTGTATCCCCCGCTACCCTTGAACAGGGAGCATGCCCGTACCGGCCATTCACAAACGCCTGGCGCAGGCACGCACCCTTGCTAGAGGGATAGCCGGGATGCGGCTCGTGCATGTGCTACTGAACCAGAAAAGAAGGTAAGTGTATGGGCGGGTTCACACAGTGGGGCATCCCAATTTTGGATGCCCCGGGGGGAGGGAATTGGCCCAGGAATCTTATAGAACAAAAATCGATCGCCGTGGGTTTTGGTCTACTTTAAGCAGCCAAAAAGCTCCCTCACTGGGGACTGAACCCAAACCACCCATAATGAGTGCTCTTATATCAGCACTTGCTCCGCTGCTGAAGACAGAAATTCACATAGCTGGCACTTAACTGGCAAAGAGGCACCTACACAAATTTCATATAGCTGCCATTTAAAGGGTTAAACCAAGCCTTTACTTCTGGGTTCACATAATTGCATTAATCAGGGGGATAACCTGAGCTCTAAAAAGAGACACAACAATATAGGTGCGTTGATGTGTTGCATTTGGTTGTGTCGTCCTGTGCATTGAAATGGACCAAAATTCACATAACTCAGCTCTAGATTACCCTTGGGGCATCAACATTTGAGATGTTCTACTGGGTGATCCACCCCTAGTTTGTTCCATAATCACCTTGATCTGCTGATCCATAGTGCATGTGCGGGCCGCCGGTGGCATCACCAATGTGCACTTTCCCTGTGTCAGGGTGAACTTGCATTGTGGTGTGTAGCAATAGGCTTGGGCACCATTGTGGCTGCACCTGGCACCATGTCTGCTCCATACAGCCAGCCATTTCCCCTGTGTGCTCACTGTGCCCGACAGATAGTGGGCAATGCATGCGCCAGGGGCATCACTGCATCGAGGCAAACATAGGGGGTCTAGGACAATGAGGCATCCAAAATTGGGATGCTCCTGGGAAGCAGATTAAAAATTCTGGGTGTGTGCAACAAGAAGGGAGAATCACTGCAATATGTTAATATGCTTTTTCCCAGTGTAAAATACAGTTAAAAAAACGAGTACTACTTGAGAAAGTGTCTTTTTTATTAGAGTAATCTGAAAACCTTAATCCAATAGGTAGTGTGGGGATGAAGAAATGACACACCTTGGAATGGAACAGAAAGGCACTAGGTTGTGTAAGTTATTATTATGGTGCCACCTTGTGGCAAGATGCAGCACTCTCGCTGAATGCAAATCTACTGCATATATATTCTGCCAGGCATCTAGTACAATTGTAATTACTATATACATACTAAATTGTACATTTCTAGCTCCTAGTATTCCAGGATATAGAAATAAATCTAGCAGAAGCCAGAAGCAAGATATACAGAAGCACGTACAACAAGCTGTTGAGGGGTCAGTTAAAGCTCCCAATTAAGGGCAGCTTCAGGAGATCCCTACTGGGGACTTCCACGGGGTCTCTGATCAGGTGCTCCTGGCTCGGTACCCAGCGGGAATACGATCATTTCCTTAACATTATCTTAAAATAAGCTTTGGGCCTTGGCGCTTGTACTGATGTTATACTGCCATCTGCTGGCTGATTTTCAGTTCTCTTTATAGAGACTCTGCAACTGGAGCTCCTGTTTGCGTTGTCACTAGGGCAGGAAAAGCAGAACTATTCCTAAAAGTTCTGGCTCACTCTGTGGACAATAAGGTCCCACTAACCTATGAAGTTTACAATAGTGGACGTTTCCAAAACAAAAAGGACAAGCATTGTGCCTATCCTGCTCCTACCACAAAAGATCCTGGGATCAGTATGTGCATGTCCTTACTCCCCTTTAACTGGTACCAGTGTGTGAGTGTTAAAGAAAAACAAAACTCTGGAATTTGACTTTCCCGGGTTTTGTTCTGTTCCTCCAAGGCATCCCGAAATGGGATGATCCGTTGTATGAAACCCCCAGTAAACTCTTATCTTCCTCATTCCAACGGCACATGCACAAGCTCTTGTCCAATGAGAGCCTCCTGCCCTGAATATGTCATTCGGTAAATGCCTCTCGCGCACGTCACTTGGGATGCAGGGGATATGGCAACACGTGCTCCCCATTCACATCAATAGAGGAAAGCCAGTTCATGCGCCATTGGTTTCACACAGCGGGGCATCCTGATTCGGGGTGCTCCGGGGGTTTTTCTTCCCATATGATATGCTGGCCAGTTTGCTTGCTGTGAGTGGAGTGCTTGCGGATGTGAGTGTGGAGTCCAGGTCGGCCTGGCAGGGGCCTCCATTTATGTATATATGTTTTTCGCATTGCGATTTTATTCAGTGTGTGTCAGTAAGTCTTGTTTGTCACATGCATTGTGTGCCCCTGAGCACCATTATTAAAGTATTTTCTCTTTTTTGCATATTTGATTAGTATCTTTATTGGCCAGCCCAGCAATTAACCATTTGTCGTTTGGTGTGTGGATTTAGCAATATACGTTGAGGTTAGCTGGGCGCCCCATATTTGTTTGAAGGGGCAGCGCCTATTCACTAATATATGTAAATGTCTTAGGGGTGTTTCCCACTCTTGCTTTTTTAGTTACTTAGTGCTCCGGGGAAAGGCCAGTGGCTGGCCCTGGAATATTTTGGGGGGGGGGTGTACCTCTTTAAGTAACCTGCTTCATAACTTGACTAGGTCATTAAGGTAGACCAAAACCCACGGAGACCGGCCCGGGAATCTTATAGATCGATTCCCTCCCTCTGGGGCATCCAGAATCAGCATGTCCCGCTGTGAGAAACCCCCCAAGTCGCCCATAAACTCACCTTCTTTCTCGGTCCAACGGTGCATGTGAGAGCAGTGGCCACATCCCGCTATAACTCTAGCAGGGCATGTGCCATTTACAAATGCCTGGCGCAGGCATGCTCCCCGTTAGACGGAAGCGGGGGGTTGCGACTGCCAGCGCGCTTGGATCTGCTCGCCTTCGAGCTCCTAGAAGCAAGGGCATGAGTGGATCCGAGTGCGCTGATTGGATGAGTTTGTTCAGGCGACCCGGGAGGGTTTCACACAGCGGGGCACCCCAAGGACCAAAACCCAGGATAGTCAAAATCCACTTTAATGAAAAGCTAAGCAGATGGCACTGCTCTTGGGCTCAGGTCCTATACCCTTTGTTTGCAATGACAGGCAGTGCAGAGGTAAGTGCAGGCAAAACACCCCTATTAATATGGCTGGTTATAAACTACCAGTTTAGGTTTAGTGATGAAAGCTGTAGAGTGGAACAAAACTTGGAATTTTGACTATCTTGGGTTTTGTCCCTTGCCCTGGTGCCCTGTTGTTTGCCACAAAAAACTCACCTTTCCCCAGTGCTATGGCGCATGCACCAGGGGGAGGGCCCCAGATACCTCAGACATCCCAGTCAGACACTGCCCTTACCCGCACTCAGCTCTAAGTTCAGCGCAACTATCTAGGCTGACCAATGTCAGAGGCACAGGAGCTTGCCATAGACTGGCATGTTAGATTTTCTAAATAATTTCAACATAGAACAGTACCACATCTAGAAAAGCTTTCATCTTGTATGACACAGAGAAACTTCATCACAATGCAAACCTAGATAGTTGATGCTGGGTGTGCTTTAATTAAGCAGCTTTGTGATATAAGAGCATAAAGGATTGGGGCACAGGTATTAATTTAAAGGCGGGCACTTGTATTTGTAATATAAAGTGCTCATTTACATACATCCCATGCATACATACAAAATGTGCAATTTAGATAAGCTTGCTTTAGCGTTACTGAGGTTGCCATTCATTAATTCCAATAGTTCTGCTTGTCTGCTTTTTTTACAATGTGTTTTGTGCTAAAATTATATTTCAGTCGACACCTATTCATTGTAAATATACATAAACAGTCTTTTCATCCACAGTCATTCCATATTTATGTCACATATTAGATATCTTATAATGCAATGACTCAAAAGGCACTTAAAGCAGCCCTCGATCCTCCCTTGCAAAGTCCTGGTCTGCAGAACACTAAGGTAACCTACCGACCACCCACCCTGCCATCTGTGGGCCCTGCATTAAAGAAGAGCAACCACTGGCCTCCAGTCTAACTCTATGACTCTAAGGATGTTGTCTCCCTATTTGTGGGGCATCCCAATTTGGGAAGCCCCATTGTGTGAAACACCTAGAATAGCCTTGTAAACACACCTCACCAGGGATCCCGCTATACCTCTATGAGAGGCACATACCCATACCAGGCATTTCTGTATGGCACATGCATGAGGAGGCTGCAGCCATCAATGTTTGCTCCATTCAAGCTTTGAAACTGAATGTTATGCAGTCCTGCAAATGGCTGGCGGCTTGAGCAGGCCCCATGGGATTGAAAGAAAGGTGAGTGTACAGCGATTCTTAGGTTACACACACACAGATACCCCATGCAGGAGGTACAAAACCTGGGATACTGAAAATTCCTTTCTAAAGAGACATTCACCTTTTACAAACATAGCATTAGACAGGTGTCTAGAAATAGCAGCACCGATGCTTCCAATAGGAGGCATGTGGACCTGCAGTGTGCAGCTGTTTCCGTTTAGAAGTTAACGCCTAAATTTGGGGTTCACAGGCATCAGAAGTAGATGGGTTGGAGTCCTTGCAAGGGATTAGATCTGCTTTTACAAATATGTTGGAACAGCCATACTTGGTAAAAGGAAGTTTGACAATTGCTTTCTGTACAAATAAAAGCAAACAGAACAATACACAATACAAGAAACAAATGGAATGGAGGCATGGCTGCTCACAGAGGAAATACATGTATACCTGAAATCAGGATCCCTGCCAAAAATGGTTTCTTTACCACCAGCTGCAATTCTGGAGTATGAATATCACAGTGCCGGGGCTTGTGCAAGGTTTAGGTTCTTGAAAAAAATAATTTAACAATGTCCCAGCAACAGACATTTCAAGGCACCCCGAGCATGTGACAAGTGCCATTTCTAGAGTTCCTATTGTCTATTAGTCCTCACTGCCCAGTCTTGTACTGTGCCACTGGCAAATACCGCAAAGAACAGCGCTCCAAACAGGTCTATGGCCGCAGCAAGATAGAAGACAATCTGCCACTGCTCCACCGTGTTCTGTAGAAAAACAAAACCAGAATCATCCACCAAACACTAACAACAGAATCAAGTTTGTTATAATAAAAACTGATGACTTCTCCCTCCCCTGCTCCTAAAAACAGGATTCTGAAAAAAAAAGTCTAATTACATTTTAACAAGTTCATTGTAGAACACAGTCACAGATGATGTACAGTATATGGAGCTTTCAGAAGGTGATGCCAACAATGATCACAGCAGAGATGACCTCTGTGTATGTGCCTGTGTGCGGGCAGGTGGCAATAGAATCTTCCATTCACAGACAGGGAACTGTGGCAGCAGTGTTTAAATCCCATGACAGAACAGCAAGCAATTGGGCAGGCTCCGGGGATTACTTAGTGTTCTATGGATAGCAGCAGAGAACAGTAAAGCTCATAGGGCGCTTCAATGGCAGCAGGATGACAAGACTCCAGTGAGACTCTAGTCGCTGGTAAAGTAAAAATGTCTTTGAATTCGATGATTATCATGTGTCCCCCTTGTGTCCTGTTTAATCACATCTTCAAAAGTGGGGAATGAGTGTAACAGATTAAATAGATTTAAAGTGGACCAAAACCCAGGATTTTGACTATCCTGGGTTTTGGTCCTTTCCCGCGGGCACCCCGATCCGTGGTGGGTGTGAAACCCTCCCAGATAGCCGCAGCCAACTCACCTCTTCCTGGTCGCACGGCGCGTCTAAGAGCAGCGGCTCTGGCGGCTGCATCCTTCGCTTCTCTCTAGCAGTGCGTATGCCCATGCCAGGCTTTTGTGAAAGGCCGGCGCGGGCATGCTCCCTGTTAGACGGAGGCGGAGGATGCGGCTGTCAGAGCCGCTGCTCTTAGACGCGCCGTGCGACCAGGAAGAGGTGAGTCCGTTCAGGCGTCCTGGGGGGTTTTACACAGCGAGGCACCCCTGATCAGGGTGCCCCCGGGGAAAGGACCAAAACCCAGGATAGTCAAAACTTTTGACTATCCTGGGTTTTGGTCCACTTTAAATGTAACACAAATAACCTCTAGAGCAGGAGTCCAACTCAAATACACAGTAGTAAGTTAAAAACTTGGACAAAGTTGCAGGCCAACCTTGGTAGCGGGATTGCTTTAAAGGGGACCTTCACCCTATGAAGTGCTCTGCAATAAACACACTGCCCCAGTGAGTGATCCCTTTGCAGCAGTAGGAAGTGGTGGCTGCTGTAGCGTTTTCTAGATCCCTGGCCCTGCGATGTGTGGCAGCGCTTGCACCACTGCCGCAATGCACACGGTGTGCTCTGCAGAGCAACTATGCAGTCATTTTCTGTAGAAGACAAAAACTCGCCAGGCAACAGGGGCCGCCAGCTGGACAGAGCGGAGCATCTCTGTGCGGGCGCCCACATATGCCACTAGCCCCTTTGCCTCTCGAGATGTGATGAGGAGCAGCTGCAGACTTGGCAGGGAAAGGTAAGGCATTTTTTGGATTTTCTGTGTCGCATTTACTAGGGGGTGCCGGACTGACAGTGGTAAATTAAGGACACTGGGCCCAGGAGGTCAGATGGCCCCAACATTGTTCCCCATTAGGGGCCTAATTATAGGAGGTGCACTGGGGCCCAGGAGGTCAGAAGAGCCCCATCATTGTTCCTCCTTCACCTTATTTATCATATTTGTGGTCACTTGGCTTCATTTTCATTTTTGCTGTTTTGTACAGTGAATTGGCAATTATAAAGGTTGAGGCATTTTGATGTGTGTGTCTTTAAGATACAGCACAGTGCTTGAAGTCTTTCTGAGCCGCACTTACTGCCCAAACACTGCCGGTCACACCTGACATTTTTGTAAATTAAAGTGTCCGCCTGACAGAAGCAGCATAGGCAGTGTCAGCTCACAAAGATTTCAAGCACAATGTTGTATCTTCAGACACACACATCACAATCTCTTACCCGCCATAACTGACAGTTATGTGCATACCATTTATAGTGATTTCTGTTGTATATTGGTTACATATTTCTTTTATTAAGATCTATAACATAAGAACATAACATTTTCAGATCTTTCCAACGATAGCTGTCCTTTTAGTGCCAGCCTACCTAGAGATTTTGTCACCCTCTGTTGCGAGGCCATTTTTCACCATTTTGCTCTATACATGTTTAACTGATGCAGGGATTTACAGGAAAATTATATATATTTTTTTGGCACAGTTTGGGCTTTAACATGAAATTTCTGATTCGTAATTTTTTCAGTGGTTTCATAATATTTTTGAGTAAAAAAAACAGCCAAGGCACCAGCTATCAGGGCTGGTAGACCAGGGTGCGGAGGCTGAGCGGCTGGCCCTGAAGGCTACCAGCCTGCATAGCCCTCACGGGCCGCAGGCTCTTCTGCATCCCTCTGGGCTTTGGGGATGCAGGTAATGGGGTGAGGGGGTAATGCAAAGTCACCCACTTGCTGGCAGGTGACCTGCTAGCCCCTCCTGCCATGTGAACTGGTATAGGGGTCTCAAGGACCTTTAACTAGTTCACAGAGTTAAATGTAGAAAATACAACTCTGTGAAGTACTCACCTGTAGAGTTGATATTATATGCATACAGCACGTCCTGCTCCAGGATAGTAATAACATGTGGGTAATCCTCCGCCTCAGGCGCCGTGCACTGCAGACATGTAGAAAACAAGCTCCTCCCGGCCCTACATATACCGAAGGACCTCCCACAAATCCCCAGCATTGAAAAGCAGTGAGAAGAGAAGCCGGGAGGAACAACCACCCAGAAAAACTGGTAATAATATCTATTGATAACAATCACCATACAGGGGATCCAGAACAAGTGAACCAGGGTGGGGTGGAGCAGGACATGCTGTATGCATATAATAGTTGTATTATTCTAAGCATACAGCACGTCCTGCTCCAAGATAGTAATAACATGTGGGACATCCAATAGCAGTGTCCATAAGCAGGGTGGGATCCCCAGGAAAAAAACAAGGCACAGCGGACAGTAAAGGCGCTGTCACCCGCAAAACTTGCAACAGGCATGACATGAGCAAAGGCTCTAACGTCAGTCTCATAACAAGACCGGAAGGTATGAACAGAGACAAGCCATAAGTCTAGGAACTTAATCAACAGAAAAAACCCTGGTGCTGAAGGGCCAATGGAACCCAGGCACCAATATAACGGAATAAACAGAAAAAGGGGAGAGTCTTTCCCCTAAAGAGAAATACAGGTCAGTGCAATGACCCAACCAGCCCACAGGCAAGGAAACCTCGTGGCAAAACTTGTAACACCCCCTAAGGGAAACAGAACAGGTCACCCGACCAAGGCGGGAATACTGACCCCTAACTAACACGAAGCCAAGGCTTCACTCAGGCTCAGGAGACATCCAAAAGGATTAATCCAAAGGTGCAATGGCGCTGGAAGGAGATATCAGGCGCATACATAAAGAGGCGTCCGTAGATTCCAAAAGCATCAGTCCCCCTAAGGGCCAAGAAAACCTTCATGGGGAAAATTGCAACACCTGTAGAGGGAATGTAGCCCCTCATATCAGTATTATTAAGAATAAAGTCCATAGTTAGACTAAAGGACTAAAACAATGATCCTACAGACCACTAGGGCCGGAGGCCCGGCGTAAGAAGGAACACCCCCACGGCATGGGGTGCCTGTAGCCAGATATATACACATCGAGCCAAGGTTAAGTGACCAGATCCACCGTCTCAGGCACACGTCTGACGGAGTCAGGAGGCCCCAGAGAAGCGACCTGAACTACAAGGCAGCTCAGACAGCAGCCAGCAAAAGTCCCCAGGAATCCGCAGGGTAAAAAATGAAAGTTGATCCCCACAGGGACCCTGGAACTACTTGGGAGATGCAGCTAAGCAATCCCCAAAAGAATTCCCCACGAGGGCGACAGAACCAGACTCCTGCAGGAAAAGCCAGTCCCCAGATGGGGAGCCAACCCCAATTACGCTGTAATTACTTTAAAGGCCCTGGGAACCGAGAACGTCTGACAGGGAAGGGCCAAGGCTCATGCCAATCAATATGGTTTACCACAAAAAACCCCCATAGACGGAGGAAGTGGAAGCTGGGGAGCTTGCTCCCCGCCCCCCCCCCCTCATACTAAGTCATCCAGAAGATAAGGCCCGTCTCCAAGGGGTGAATGAATCAGCTGTCAATCCCCAGACAGGAGACCTTATATTGGAACGAGGGACGGGGCCTGACAAGGGTAGAATCGCACTCCTGAGAGAGCGAACAGGTCAGCAGACTTCAGCAGAGGCATCTGTGAACCACAGCTCACAAGGCCACCCAGTCCATCTATCTCACGGGACTCTCTATCAGGCCACCCGTGCGCAGAACCCCACAAGTAGGGTGATGAAGAGAAGGCATATAAATAACAAGTCTATGCCTAAAATACCCCCCCCCGACCAGAGTCAGAATATACTGGGACGGTAGAAACAAGGGTAGAGCCCCTGTGTTATGAGGGAGACCCAACAGAGCCACGCTAGGCTCTCCGGGCGACACCAGGATAGCATAACCTGCCGCTAAAGAGCATCCATTGGAGCAAATACCGCTGAGAAGCAGGGGACATAGACCTCCGCCCAAGGCAGGATCAGGGACCTTCCAGAGGGAGCATCCTGCCTCAATCTTTAGACCAGTAGTAAAACAGGCCATTGTCATCCAGCAGACCAAGAGTCCCCCAATAGACCGACCGATCCTAAAAGAGTAGAAGTCCAGCCATAGACATAGAGTCAATGGAGGGCACACCGTTTCAACAAAACCAGCAGGTAAGATGGACCCTGTAGGGGACCCTACCTAGGAACCACGGGGATTGTGGAAGAAATTCCCCTCCCCCGCCAAACCTGCGAGACTTGGTACCCAGGGTGACCATTCACTGGAAGATGCTAGTAAGGAAGGGGGTGCCCCCTGACGGGGCCCTGAAATATGAGCAGCTCAAGAGGAACCACCTTACCAAGGGGGCATGAGCACAGACCAAGCACCAGGGTGCTGGAACATATGCAAGCTCAATAACCTACTGTGCCGAAGAGCCCAAGGGCTCGGTATATAAGTGACATCATCTTGATGTGCCACCAACGGGCCCACCAGCTGCCATTCCGCCTGGTGAAGGTAAGGCGCCAGTAAAGGGGGGCAGAGCCCCCGTAACCAGGAGTCCCCTTATTGCCAGAGAAGAAGGCTCAAGCCTGAACCGAATCCCAGGAATGGGGGATAGCGGATAAGGGACCATGAGGGATTGAGGTGACTGAGCAACCATCCAGTAACTCCCAGGGGACACCGCTGGCCGACCAATCCACTCGGCCTGACGCAGAGCCTGGGGAGTAAGGAAGACGACCCGGTAGGTCCTAACGCAGCCGCCCCCCACATCACCCCCATTCGTGCCATGGCGAGTAGCCTGGGGGCGAAAGAGAGGCCCCAAATAATGCCTCAATCCGCAGGGTTGGTCCTGCAACACCATCTAGAAATGGTCTTGGTGTCCAGCAGACACAAGGGAAACTAAGAAGATCTAGTATTTCACAAGAGGCCGGAAGCCCCCCTTGCACAGGGGGCCCGTGACCCAAGACAGAGGTGTCATGTAGGGACTACCTGTGAAAGTAGAATTGCCAAGCCTACCATAGGCCAGCGTGGCCCAGACTGTCTCATATTGTTGAGGGAGGGAGGGAGGATAATATAGAGGCCATAGCCCCATACCGTTAAAGGCAACCTGTAAGTAAGCCCAAACTCTGTAGGCCCAGTCCGGCCTGCGCCAATACCTGAAGGAAAAGCAGGGGCGAGAAGCACCCTGACAATCAATGAGAGGGACCGCCCAGCATAAGCCATCCTGTGTCCAGGGGGATTACATCCTGGAACCACCAGAAGGAGAAGGTGCGAGGGCGCCCCTTCATGCTTGGGAGGTCTTGGCAGATTTGGACTTCGTCCTGCCAGAAGGCCCAGGGCGCTGCCTGCCTGCCCGCCCCATGGTGGAAATCCACACCGAACAGTTGGAAGCACACCTCAGGTTCGCGTTTGACACTAACGTAGGGAGGTGGAGGGGTGACCCTGCCTCGTGGAGGCCGGAGCGGCCTTCTGCGCAAGGGTGCTTTACCCTTTTTACCAAAAAGGTCCAAACGGGCCCCAAATAACCGCCGTCCTCTGAATGGAAGGCAAGTGAGAGCCTTTTTTGTAGCCTCGTCAGCACCCCACTGTCGCAGCCAGACCAGGCGGCGAATAGCTACCACAAGGGCTGAGGTTCTAGCACACATCTTAATGGTGTCGTCCAGTGCTGATAGAATAAACTTCACAAACGCTTCACAGTCTGATAGCGCATTAAACACCCCCCAAGGGAGGTCCTCAGGGCGGTGATCTAGTATTTTTCTGACAAGAGTCCTGGCGGCCACCGCAGTGATGGCCGCGGCACAAACCGGGCACAGAGCCGTCCCAGCACACGAGAAGGCGTGGGAAGCCAGTCTGTCAATGCGCCGGTCCTCGGCATCCCGAAGGGTACGGTAAAAAGGAGCCGTCATGAAAGGGGGGTTTGTGACCCCTATAACCGGTGCGTCCACCACCAGGGGAGTTGACCATAAATTAACCACATCAGGAGGGAAAGGGTACTTCCATTCCCAGACCCCTGGGACCCCTTTAAGCTTACAAGGCGATTCCCATTCTTGGGATATAAGATTCTGGAAATGTTCCTGTTCTAGGAACTCCAAGCGCGGCGGCGCTGTATGGAAACTCTCCTTCTTAGGCTTGGGGATCTCCCCAGGTGGGGAGATTGACAAAACCTCAAAAATCTTAATAAGAATTTCATCTGTGTCACACAGACCTCAAGAACCGGGCTCAGAATCATCACAGCCCCCGGGCATCCCGTTTGAGGAGCCCGAATCTGAGAATAGCTCACCTTCCTCAGAAGGGTCAGGGTCCCGCATATCAGCAGAGTCATCGGTATCGTCAGGAACCGGGGAGCCAGGAGGCGTCAGGGACCGCTTTTTACCAGTGCCCATACGCTCCGCTAATCCAGAAAGCACCTGCTTCGCCGTGGGCAACACGCTTGGCACGGATTGCAGGTCATCCCCGCTCGAGTGGGACTCGTCATGAGTGATATTTGGGAGCGGGGAGACGGGAGTAAGGAAGGGAGGTTACTCCGTTGGCAAACCTGCCTGTTCTGCACACTGTCCGCAGACCCGTGCCCTGTCAGCCTCAGCCTGGGGCTGACCACACACTGCACACAGCCGGTCATGTCCCGGAGGGACCCCGGTCACATAATTCTGAAATGCCTCCATATGGTGATTATTAAGCAGTATGACCGCAGGGATTTATGCAATAGGCAACCCTGGATGCCCCAAAAACCCGCTAGTAATGTGGGAGAATTTGTAAAGTGGACCCGCTGTAGTATATGTTAGGCCGGGGGAAGCCACCGAAGTCCTGGCGTTTGAAAGACATAATGGGACAAGAGGGGTGGAGTCAGTGCCATCGCAGCCTGAAGAAATAGAAACCATGCCGCCCCGGAGGGCACTTACATGACCAAGGGAGGAGGCGAACCGCACCACGCGCGCGCAAAGATAGTGAAAATGGCGCCAAGAGAACCTCGAGGGGTGGGCCAGGCCGGGCTGTGACGCTGTGTCATGCCGAGTCTCCGCCTCCCCCAAAGAGCGCGAAGCTCTGACCAACGGCAAAAACGAAGAACAGTTGGAAATAAGGCGTACGTCTAAAATACTGACACGCTGGAATGATGCTGCCGACTAGGCAGTTTGTTAATGAAAACAACGGCGCGCACTGTATATCAAGGCGCGACACTGACCCCAATAATAAAAAACCAAGGTCTAAAAGTGAAGTTAGCACTGGGGCTGCCACACATACCCCCCCCCTTCTTTTCCCCCGAGTTACGGGAGGAAGCGAGGTGGAAGCGGACGGTGTCCATGGACTAACTCTGTGAGGGGCACGGGCAAAATTGCGGGAGGGGCATCCTCTATAGGCTCACCATCGGCCTGACCGCCTACCCTATGAAGGGGGATTGCGGTGGAGCATGGCTCCATGCAGCACACCAGGTGCTGCCTACCTTCACCCGACCCGCGCAGCCCAGGCTGGAAGGCATATTTCTTCTGAAGAGGACGGGTGGAAATAGTCCCACAGGACCTTGGGCCGTAAGGCCCGCTCACCTGCGAGAGCGTGATACTTCATGTCTTCGCAGTTCCAGCACTGCAGAGAAATCTGGGGATTTGTGGAAGGTCCTTCGGTATATGTAGGGCCGGGAGGAGTTTGTTTTCTACATGTCTGCAGTGCACGGCGCCTGAGGCGGAGGATTACCCACATGTTATTACTATCCTGGAGCAGGACGTGCTGTATGCTTAGAATAAAAAATCTGTCTTTTTATTAATATTAATTTTTACTTTCCTCTATTCAGGATGTAGCACGTCGATCATCGCCACATGATGTCATCTCTCTGTTAGTATAAAAGGCCCCACCCTGTTGTTGTCGGCAAGCTGTCAGAAGACAGCGATGGATCCAGGATGAAGGGGAGCTTTTTTTTTCTTGAGCTTCCATATTGATATTAAATGGGCAAGCTGCCCAATTCAGGATGACACGAGGGAAGGGGACAGAGGAGCCCCAAAGGCCCAGGTGATCAGTGTATTTTAAGGCATCTTGTTATTTAAAGTGTATATATTTGTGCTATCCTTTGTTTAATATATTCACAACACAATGGAAGATAATGGAGTTATATGAACCAATCACACACAAATATATTTCTGTTAAATCAATACTTTCTAATTGAGAGACTTACATCATGAGTTAAGCTTTTGGCAATAACTGGGCCAACCATGCCAGGAATAGTGGCAAAGGTATTGGTGATTCCAAGCAGCAGTCCTGCAAAACTGTAGCACAGGCCATACATTAGGACAACAGTCAGCATTGAAGAATTTCAGCAGCATGTGAATGTACAACATATTACTACAAAGGCCACTTTTGAAAACTGAAATAACACAGCCAAATACATTAATCACTGATGATTTCACATTCAGTATAATATAGGTGATATCCTCATCTATATCATCATCATCAGCACAACAAAGCATAAAAAGATAGAGGTGAAACTTCAGCCAAAGTTTTGAAAATGGAGGATAGAATCAGGAATGTTTGCATTTTCCAAAATATTTTTTATGGCCACCAACATCTCCAAGAGATTTTAATCGTTTATTGAGCCAACTGCTGAATCACAATTTGCTCAATGTTTCATGAATATTTATTTGAGGAAACCAAGCAAATGACCTGGTGGACCTCTATAGTTTTATGCAGAGAGTGCACTGCACAAAAGGCACGAAGGGGGTAAAAGTCACAGAAGTGCTCTGGCCCATAGAGGTTTGGAAGGAAGATATGCCCATAATATAATGTTAAATATTTAAAGTGGACCATTTTCACTATCCTGGGTTTTGGTCTGTATCCTTGGGAAATCTCGATTTGGGAAAACCCCACCGATCACTCAATATACATACCTTACAGGCACATCTCTGCTCCAATCCGTTTCTTTGACCGCACAAGCTGCACTTGCTATCGGCAACCTCTGCCTCCCTCTATGGCTGTTTGTAGCCACACCAGCCATTCAGTTACAGTGGCCTCGCACAGCCCAAGAAAAGTGCAAGAAATCGCATGTGCTGTGGGTTTATTGACCAGGTAAGAATATCGGGTCACTGGTATTTATGTTATGAGAAAAGTTGAAATCTCAATGGTCGCTGTGTGAGTGAAACTTAAGGAGCACTATCGCGAAATTGTGTAATATTAAAAATCTATAAAAACACATCGTCTAATGAGAGGAGGGGTCACTTATACACCCAAACTAAATAAAATGCCTGCCAAGCCTGTGGTTTATTCTCTCATGCTAGGAATAAAATCCAGGGGTGACAGAGCCCGTCACACCTGATTTCCTCTTCATTCAATTAAAATAAAAAAAACAAGCCCAGCTGGATATTTCTTGATGTCAGGAGTATAATATATACTAATATAATATGACCCCCTCCTCCCGCCATCCAGCATATTTATATGGATTTTTATCATCGCCCAATTTTTTTGCAATATTGCTCTTTTAACATTGTTCTCTTACTTTTGGTTCAAGTTTTTATACTGAACATTTTTTGTTGTTTTAATTCCATTGAGGAGATTTAATGTCACCTTCGGTCTGTGGTAACTAGAAAGATCATCT
Organism: Gastrophryne carolinensis; assembly: GCA_027917425.1. NCBI lineage: Eukaryota > Metazoa > Chordata > Amphibia > Anura > Microhylidae > Gastrophryne > Gastrophryne carolinensis. The sequence goes on from CM051237.1 coordinate 226,917,986, forward strand.
AAAGTTTGGCTGAAACCCTTTTAATCTTGGCAATATCTAAAGATAGTCAGATATCCAAGAGGGACAGAGGCTTTTTTCTGATGCTCAGTGCCCCAGCATACTTTTTTGCTCAGGTCTTTTCAATTAGCTTGTTGGCAAGTCTGCTGCATTAAAGTGGACCAAAACCCAGGATAGTCAAAAGTTTTGACTATCCTGGGTTTTGGTCCTTTCCCCGGGGGCACCCCGATCAGTGGTGCCCTGCTGTGTAAAACCCCCCCAGGACGCCCGAACGGACTCACTTCTTCCTGGTCGCACGGCACGTCTAAGAGCAGCGGCTCTGACAGCCGCATCCTCCACCTCCGTCTAACAGGGAGCATGCCCGCGCCGGCCTTTCACAAAAGCCTGGCGCGGGCATGCGCACTGCTAGAGAGAAGCGAAGGATGCAGCCGCCAGAGCCGCTGCTCTTAGACGTGCCGTGCGACCAGGAAGAGGCGAGTCCGTTCGGGCGTCCTGGGGGGTTTTACACAGCGGGGCACCCCTGATCGGGGTGCCCGCGGGGAAAGGGCCAAAACCCAGGATAGTCAAAATCCTGGGTTTTGGTCCACTTTAAAATAGAGTTGGACAGCTTTAGTTTTGTCCTAAGAACACAGCTTAAAGTTTTGCAAATAATAATACTTACGAAGGTGCAATATCTAAATGATTTATATTGTATCCAGATATACTGAAACCCCCAAGCGTAGTTGACAGAGTAAGAAATACTACTGCCAGAGTATAATCACAACCAGTGTAACCAGCCGCGATTAGGAAGGCTGCAGGACCAACCATCCCTGAAAAGCAAGAACAAGAATACATTGGTTACATTTAAATTTTTTTTTTTTTGTCTTTTTTTCTACAATATTTTTATTGAAGATAGGCAATTGTTACAACCAAAAACAGCTTACATTTCAATTTGTAAAAACCGCATCTAGTTGAAATCATTATCTTATAAATTAGAGCTCAAGTGAGATGTTATACAAAGCATTCAACGCATTTTGGAAACAACAACGGTTGAGAATTTAAATACAGAACATAATGAGAGAATAAAGAGCATAGTCGAGGGATGAAAAAGAGGGAACGGGGTGGGTGTCCATACCACTACCAAGTCGAAAAGGTAACACTAGGTTACAGAAGGTGGGAGCTAAGGTACAAATAGGTGACGATCAAAGTGTTTAGGCTGGAAATGGGTGATCCAACCTTCCCAGGTAGCTAGGAAGGGAGTAAGATCCCCCTGCATTGAGGCAGCCATCTTTTCAAATAGCATTACCTCGTTAATACGAGGTATGAGACTGCCACTGGAAATGGACCTATTCTTCCATGACCGAGCAATAGTCATTTTAGCAGCTGTTAGGATATGCCTCACTAGCTCAAACTGTGTTCTGGAGCAGTCGGGAGGTCTTAGATTTAGAAGAGCTAATTGGGGTGTGGGGGTCAAACACAGGCCTGTCGCCTTAAATATAAGATAGAATACTTTAGCCCAATACTGTTTCACCAGCCTACACTCCCACCAAACATGAATGTAGGTTCCTTGCTCACGGCAGTTTCTAAAGCATTCTGCAGAGTACGTGAACTCGCTCTGGGACCAGGTACCAACAAAGTAGAACTTTGGTATTAGTCTCTTGGGCGCCTGTGTGGAGGAATTTAGTAAATGAGTTCCTCCATACTGCCTTCCAGCCCTCACCCGAAAGATTTATACCAAGATCCTCCGTCCATCTAGTGGTGTAGGCCGGGAGGGATTGGTTACATTTAAATTTTAATATGGAAAATATTTTAATATTAACGCAATATAGAATATTAATAAGTTCACCTTTATAACAGCAATCATGTAAATAAAAACATTTAAATATTAAATATAAATCCTATCAAGCATCTAAGTGTTATCTAACAGAAAATGATCATTACACAAATGCCACCATCTTGTAAGGGGCCAAAGCAAGAAATGAAGCAACAGAAGCTAGTGCTATGGGCACATCAGTAAAATGGGACTTCGAAACAGCAGGTCGTACAGCACATGGTAACCAGGTAAGATTTCGGGGATTTTAACAACTAATATGCATAGTAATTCGAATTTATATTTATATTTTTTGAGTAAAAAAATATGGCCATGAGCATCCCCGTGGAGTGTGGCTGAGCTACAGGGGTGCTGCCGCGTGTTTGGCGTGGGATCCCCAGAATAGGTCAGCAAATGCAGCGTGATTTGGGGGGCTCGCACACTGGGGCAGCTCGAGTCGGGATGCCCCATGATTGCTTAATTGTCCTGCTCTGGAGTCTTTTAGACTCCTGGGCGAGCAGAGTGGGTGTTTGGTCCACTTTAAATGCCCTTAGCACAGGGGAAGGGTAATCTTTATATACTTGGACTGGTGAAAACCATCCTTTGCACGATTCTTCATGACGGCTTGAGGCAAATCGGGCCTAAATGTCATCACTTTTAACAGCAGATTCCATGATGTAAGGTTTTAATGGTCAATTGGGGGCATGACAAGGACATGTTTCAACAGCTCTGATACTGCTAACCATGAACATCGCATTTTTTAAAAACAGTTAACTCCTACCTAAAGTATTAAATATTTTGCGCACAGCTGCAGTTGAAAAGTTCAATCTCTCTCTCATGCAGTCGGCAATATGTCCAGTAATGATCATACACAGCCAACATCCAAAGTATGGAAGTGCAGAAAGGAAGCCATTCTGTAAACAAACAAGCGTACCATAGTTAGTAAAAAATACATATATCAGTTTAATATACAAGCCATATAAGCAAACCTGGGGCCCAGGGGACACATGTGGACCTCGGAGCCATCTGATTTGGCCCCTGACCTGCTGTGGGGAAAGCTGGAGTAAATAGGACTGATGTGTACAGTGGCAGTCTGGGGCCAAAAATAAGCCAGGATTTTGCAGGACAGCCCATGACCTCCTCACTGAGCCCAAGTGCCCTCTGACTATGGTATTGGGCTAGGAGGGTACAATCGGACCAGGTACAGGGGTGCTGGAAGTGAGACTAGGGAGGCAAGAATTGGATGGGGGGAGTTCTAAGCAGCAGCCCACCGGGAATCTTCCCATGTCTCCTATTGGCCAGTCCACCCCTGGATGTGTAATAGCTGTAAAGGTAGTTAAATAGGGGTACAGTAAGGATAGTGGATGGGCGATTGCACAGAAAGTGATGTAGGAGGGGCGCATTGGCAAATAGAGGTGACAGCGGTGGCTGGGTAGAACGCAGTGACATTGATTGTACAACACCACACCTAGGTGAAATCTTTGGCACAATAATTTGATACAATCATTTAGCATTGGTGGAAGCATAGATGGGTTGAGTATTTGGAACATGGTAAAAATGTGGGAATGATAAATAAATTGACCTTTTTTGGCGGGGTCCTCAAAGTGGGCCCCTTTTGGGTGAGGGGCGTGGTAGGGGCGTGGTTTAGCATGTGTTCCAATTACAGGTCACATGCTCTAGGAATATTTGGTCCTTAAAATATGTTGGTGATTGAGCCAATGCTTAGAATTCCATGCATTTCACTACCACCATTCACAGCAGTTGTAAACCACAAAGACATCCAGCATTCTGCATTTGATGGGGCAGTCTTCGCCATGTCAGCAAAGTGGGACATTTAGGGGTTTCCAGACTTGTGGGGGTCAGTGGGTCTCAAAGTGGGACTGTCCCACCAAAAGTGGGACATCTGGTCAGTTTACTGATAGGGGAAGGCTATAAATAAGGGCCCCACAGAACCAGGACGTAAGAGGAGTACACTGCCCGATTCCAGACTTTATCTACGCCAAACCCAGATGCCACCTTGCAACCTTTTGGTCCACTTTAACTGAAATATGATCATAGCTTTGTGTGAGCAAACTTGCACTAATAAAAATACCATTTTGTGATTACTCACCTGTAAAATGGGTATTATAAGTATGTCACACACCCCGCTTCCACTATTCATGACATATGGGTTATGGTCCAGTAGAGGGCGAACTTCTGCAGAGATGAAAGCAAAAAAGAAGCCCCTCCCGGTCCATAAATACCTGGGACCTCCCAACCACTCCCCAGTATATGACAGCAGTAAGGGGACCAGGAAGAGCTAATAAAACATTCTTAACAATAAAAGGTTCACCATATAAAGGATCCAAAATACTAAAGGGCGGGATGAAGCGGGGTGTGTGACATACTTATAATACCCATTTTACAGGTGAGTAATCACAAAATGGTATTATTCCAAGTATGTCACACACCCCGCTTCCATTATTCATGACATATGGGACATCCAATAGCAGTGTCCGTCATGGGTGGGGATCCAAATACAGCAAAAAAAAAAAAAATGCACCAATTTAAACCACTGCAGCTTGCAGAACCTTGCGGCCAAAAACAGCATCCGCTGAGGCCCGCACATCAACCTTATAAAACTTAGAAAAAGTATGAACGGAAGACCAAGTAGCAGCCTTACAAACTTGTTCAACAGAAGCCTGGTGCTGAAAAGCCCAGGAAGCCCCAACTGCACGAGTAGAATGAGCAGTGATCTTAAAAAGAGGAACCCTCCCCTTAGCAGAATAGGCCCCAACAATGGCCTGGCGTATCTATTTACTAATGGTAGACTTGGCGGGCGCCAAACCTTTTCTGGGCCTGGAAGGCACCACGAACAAGGCGTCCGTCTTACGAAAAGGAGAAGTAGCAACCAAATAGTACTTCACACAACGAACCACATCCAAAGAGTGCAAAACCCTCTCCTTGTCATTGCTAGGCCTAGGACACAAGGAAGGGAGAACTACATCCTGATTAAGATGCAAAGCAGAAACCACCTTAGGAAGGAAATCTGGTTTAAAGCGAAAAACCACCTTGTCCTGGTGTCTCAGAGACAAGCGGAACAGAAGTAATAGCCACCAAAAAGGCAACCTTTTGAGTGAGCACAGAAAGAGCCACATCCTGCATCGGTTCAAAAGGAGGCCCCTGGAGGGCCGAAAGAACCAAATTTAGGTCCCAAACGGGAACCAAAGACTTTCTAGGGGGCCGAACATGAGTGACCCCTTGGAAAAAAGTCTTGACCAGATGATGCAAAGCAAAAGACCTTTGAAAAAAAGACAGCCAGGGCAGAAACCTGACCCTTCAAAGTACTGAGCTGGAACCCCAGATCCAGACCGTGTTGTAGAAACTCCGAAATCCTAGGAATCGAAAACACCCTGCAAGGTAAGGCCCTAGCCTCACACCAGTCAATATAGGACTGCCAAATCCTATAGTAAATGGTAGAGGCAGACCTCATCCTAGCTCTAATCAAGGTTTGAATAACCGCCTCAGACAAACCTTCCTCCCTGAGGATGAAGGTTTCAGCAGCCACGCCGTCAAAGCAAGCATTTGTAAATTGGGGTAACGTAGTTGACCCTGAGAGATCAGATCCGGAAACAGGGGCAGCTTGTACTGATCTACCGCCAATCTTACGACGTCTGCGAACCAAACCTGTCTTGGCCACCTTGGGGCCACCAGAATTACTGGTGCCCCCTCTAGAGCCAGCTTGCACACTACAGTGCCTACCATGGAGAAGGGGGGAAACAGGTACAGAAACCCCAGATCCCTCCAGGCAAGGGACAAGGCATCCAGAGATCCTGAGACAGAGATACAAAGGTTGGAAGCTTGTGATTGTGTCGAGAGGCAAAGAGATCCACCTCCGGAGTCCCCCACTTGTGACACAGGGCCCGAAATACCCTGTGGTTGAGAGACCATTCCCCTCGGCGAGAGAATCCCCTGCTCAGGGAGTCCACCTCCGTGTTCTCCACTCCCGGAATGTACACTGCCGAGATGCAAGGAACATTGCACTCCGCCCATGTCAGAATCAGAGAGACTTCCCTGAAGGCACTCCTGCTGCGAGTCCCTCCCTGGTGATTGATGTAAGCTACTGCAGTACGATTGTCTGATCGAACCTGAACCGGTAAACCCTGTGGGTGAAGTGTCAGACGCGACAGAACCAAGCGGATAGCTCTGAGCTCCAAGACATTGATAGGGGTGTGAGCCTCCTGAGGACCCCACAACCCCTGGAACTGATGATCCTTCCAGAACAGGCCCGACAGGCTGGCATCCGTGGTAACCGTCTCCCAACAAGGGGCCAGGAACGATCTGCCCCTCATCAGATTGCTTGATTCCAGCCACCACTGAAGGTACTGTCGAACCCTGGGAGACATCAGAAATTACTGATCCAAGGACTGTGGACATCTGTCCCATTTCAGCAATAGATGGAGTTATAGCGACCTCATGTGGAATTGAGCAAAGGGGACTGCCTCGAAGGAGGCCACCATCAAACCTACCAGAGTCATTCCTAGCTGAATAGAAGGGCGAGGGTTGGTCAGGAGAACACGTATCAGATCCTGAACCCTCTGCACCTTTGGCTGAGGTAGGAACACTCTGGCCTGACTGGTATCCAGATTCATGCCCAGAAAGGAAATCTCCCTTGATGGGGAGAGAGAAGACTTGGGGTGGTTGATCACCCATCCGAACCTCTCCAGCGTCGTCACCACCGTCCTGGTGTCCAGGTCTGCCTGGCAGAGGGAAGAAGCTGTAATGAGCAGGTTGTCCAGATATGGCACAATGCGAATGCCCTGGGCTCTGAGCAGGGCCATAATGCCCGCCAGAACCTTGGTAAACACCCTCGGTGCCGAGGTCAGCCCGAACGGGAGGGCCACAAACTGAAAATGCTGATCTCCGACCACAAACCTGAGAAATCTCTGGTGTGCTGGGAAAATTGGTACATGAAGGTAAGCATCCTTGATGTCTATGGACGTCATGAAATCCCCCTGATGAAGGGAACCGATGGCTGAGCGCAGAGTCTCCATGCGGAACCTCTTGGTTCTGATGAACCTGTTGAGAAGCTTCAAATCCAGAATGGGTCTTATGGAGCCATCCCTTTTGGGAACCGTGAAAAGGTTGGCATAATAGCCCCGGCCTCTCTCTGAAAAAGGCACCGGGCATATGACCGCCATGTCCAGGAGGTTCTTTACAGCCGACAGGAGCCCCTGCGCCACCCAAAGATCCGAAGGCACCCGAGACCTTAGGAATCTGGGAGGAGGCCGGTACTCGAACTCCAGTTTGTACCCAGATGAGACCACTTCCAATATCCACTTGTCCGTAACCTCCTGGGCCCAGACCTGGAAGAAGTGCCGCAGCCATCCCCCCACCCGTAAGGGTGAGGGCGCCTCCTCATTGCTGAGCTGGCTTGGCAGTGGGCTTGGGCTTGGAAGCCCAGGTAGAGGCTGGATGGGCACGTCCTCTTCCTCTGTTCCAGGAACCCCCTCTGAAGCCAGAGTAGGCAAGACCTCTGCCACCTCTGGCGCCGTGAAAGGAAGGACTGAAGGAGCTTTCCCCCCAAAAGGAGCAACGCTGCTTCTTACGCTGAGGTAGCTTTCCACCTTTTGCCACAGAATCCAATTTATCTCCAAACAGCCGCGTTCCCAGGAAGGGCAGAGCTGTAAGTGATTTCTTGGCCGCAATGTTAGCCGCCCACTGGCGCAGCCAGACCGATCGGCGCATGGCCACCAACAGAGCCGAAGTTCTACTACACATGGTAATAGTGTCGTCCATAGCCGACAAAACAAAATTCATGAACAATTCACACCTCTTAAGGGCTGTGAATTCAACGCTGTCCGGGTTGAGCTGGGACCCATTTAACATGTCCCTGATCTTCGACCTGGTAGCCAGAGCCACGAGTGCCGATGCACAGACAGGCCGCAAGGCTGAACCCACACTGGCAAAGGCATGGCAAGCCATCTGATCAATGCGCTTGTCCTCACCATCCTTAAGGGTAGTGGCGTCAGGAGTATGTACAATGGAGGTGTTGGACAGTCCTAAGATGGGTGCATCAACCTCGGGAGGGGAAGACCAGCGCTTCACCGCGTCCACCGGAAAGGGATACTTTCTATCCCATCCCTGAGAAACACCATAAAGGCGACTTGGCTTCTCCCATTCTTTAAGAATCATGCTGTCAAAATGATCCTGATTTGGAAACTCCAAGCGGGGCGTAGAGAACCCAAAGAATTCCCCCTTCTTCGGAGGGGCCTCCGCTGGTGGGGAAATACCCAGAACCTCTGATAGATGGGTCAGGACCCTGGGAGTATCCACAGCATCCCCCAGCGCCTGCCCGGCATCAGAATCAAAGAACTGCAGTTCCTCAGTCTCAGAAAACTCAAATAATTCCCCCTCCTAGAGCGGGGAATAATCAGCCCTGACAGGGGAGTCATAATCAGCCCTGTCAGGGGAGTCATAAACAGCAAAATCAATTACCGGCGTAGCCGGTGACAGATGCCTTTTCTTAGCAGGGGCCTTTCTGACCACTGAGCTAGAAATAATTTTCTCGAGGTTGGCCAGCCTAGCACATACATCCGAGTGCGACTCCCTACTAATGACAGTGTCATTGGGGTACGGATGATGCGGGGAGGGGGTAGGAGATGAGGCGGGAGGCACGGACCCAGACGCCTGGGATCCCGACTGCCGCGTAATGGCCTGTTGCGCACATGATATGCAAATTAGTACATTCTCCCCCGTAAGGGGTACCCCACAACCCACACATAGCCGGGATTGCCCTGAAGGGAGCCCAAGCCCGGTATCCTGTGGAGCCTCCATATGGTGATTTTAAGGTAGTCGCAATGAGGGAATTATGCTGGTAAGCAACCCGGGATGCCCCTTAAGTCCCAAGTGGGAGGATTTATAAGTGCCCCAAATTACAGCTAGGGACCCTAGGACCGGGAGAACCCCCTTTTAAGCAAGGCACAGGGAGTCCTCCTGAAAGACACAAGATATGTGGCTATAAGCACATGCACACACACAGCAACAGCAAAATAAATACATGTCATAAGAAAACAATAGCAGAGAGGCCAGCGCTGCCCCAAGCGGCGACTGATGCATATTGGCCAAGTATAGCAAGAAGAGGGGGGAGCCCAGCAGGGCACTCACCCACCGCAGAATGGCATCCTATTCAGCCAGCAGCGCCTGAGAGGGAGGGAGAAGAAGGGGCTGGCCAGCGCAGATCGCGCGCCGCGCCTGGCCCCGCCCCCTTCCCTCCGAGTCCTGTAATGCGGTTCCCAGCAATGGGATGGGTCCTCAATGGCGCCAACAGAAGGGGGCGAGCCGCGGCAACGCGCGAGCGCCCGTCCCCGACCCCTCACAGAATCAGCCCGAGGGGAAGAAGCTCCCCAGACTGCAGGCAGAGCGCACAGCGCAACGTGAATCAAGCGCACAAGCACACTCACACATATCAAAAATGTCAGATAGAGGAACAATGCCATCACCCCCCCCCCCCCCCCCCCCGCTGGAGGGTAACAGAGGGGACAGGGCATCACAAACCGGGATCACCAACCCGGATGCCGCCTACCCCCTTGTATGGGGCATGGCTCCCTAAACACCTATAAAGGAGATTCCTACCCTCACCCGGACCTGCAGCCAAGGCAGGGAGGCTAATACCGGGCATAATGAATAAAGGTCCGGGCAGAAACAGGTAAAAAAATGGCCGGGAGTAAGCCCGGATTACCTGCAAGGAAGAGCAGCATACATCTTCTGACTTGCTCGCCGTCCTGCAGAGAAGGAACTGGGAGTGTGTGGGAGGTCCCAGGTATTTATGGACCGGGAGGGGCTTCTTTTTTGCTTTCATCTCTGCAGAAGTTCGCCCTCTACTCAACCATAACCCATATGTCATGAATAGTGGAAGCCGGGCGTGTGACATACTTGGAATAACAATAGAAAGGACCTAAAAAACCCTGTTCCTACTACTAATAATAAATCAGATCCACAAGTCTCATTTTAATTGAAAGTGTCCCAGTAACAATAAAAAGTAATTATGTTTGTAGGAGCATAACCTGCTGCCTAAAGAAAATTGGCTTAGTGGCCCTGGCTATATGCAGGTTTACTTTGCATCGGACTATACAATTCAGGGGAAAGAGCGTTTATAAAAATTATTAATACATCCCAAAAAATGCCGTCCACTCCCGCTTACCTCCTGTGCATTAAAACGCAAAATCTCCTTCATATATGTAGGCAATAAAGTGAGCAAAGTATAAAAGGTCCAGTTATACGAAAAGTGAGCTACGATGATGGCCCACAGGGGTAGGGATTTTAGCATAGCACAGACTGGAACTTCTTTATCTTTATTCAGCTGGAAGAATACAATCAGATATGAGCTGTTCTGCTATATCGAAGTACAATGCATGATAAAACACAGTGCAATTACAATACAGGATTTTATAAAACAATAAAACAACTAACATATACTTGTGTATGCAATCGGGTGGGGGAGAGATCAATGTATGTTTTAGGTCCACTTTAAGCACAACAGGGAATACAAAAGTCAAAAATTCCTAGTGATGCAGTAACAGAGTTCCCTTGCACATCCTATAAAGTGGATCAAATTAGCAGGATATTCACTATCCTGCTGATTGGTCCTTAGCCCAGGGGCATCTTGATTTTGGATGCCCCACTGTGTGAAACCCCAAAATCACCCACTCCACTCACCTTTCTGCCACTCCCCTGGCTCATGTGTGGGCGCTTTTCCGAATCAGCGCTTAATGGTATGCATATGAATGCATGGCAAAAAGCCACTGTTTACCATATCACCAGTTTCCCTATGGAGTGCATGCTCCCAGCCTATCGGAATGGCTAGGTGCAGGAGCAGGCACAGATGCAGGCATGTGGCCCCAGCCCACGATCGCAGAGAGGGACCAGTGGAAAGGTAAGGGTTTAGCGGGGGGAGACATGGAGGGTTCACAAAGTGAGGCATCGTGAATCAGGCTGCCTGAAGGCACCTAGTCCGCCAACTTCAGCAGCTATTGGTCCACTTGAATTTGAATGTGAGCTGTGCCAAAGGCCTATTGGAGCAAGGTAGTGTGGTGGTTCTGTATGGAGTTCCATCTTATGATTCATGTCATTCCAAAGAAACGTGAAGATTAAATTTGGTTTATATTCCCTTGACTACATTTTCAGCTCAAACAGAGGAGGCAGACCTACATAATGTGCATAATGTGTGAACCGTTCAGTGAAATGTTGGGAATGTACCAGTGTTCAGTAATTGCTGGTATATATACTCATGACTTCCTGTTTTGCAGAACAGGATGCCCTATTGTATATGTATCGACAGACAAGGAGGAAGACACTTATAGATAGAACCAAATTTGCTGACATTTAAAGAAAGGGGTTTGAGCGTGTGTTGATGCAGAGAATAAGGCTACATTCACCTCTTTTTGCGCCAGGAATTCCGTTTTGCGTTCGCTTTTATTTTTTGTGCTTTTCTTTGCGCCTGCTTTTAATAGATAGCCCTGCTTAATGGAATGCGTTTGTGGCCAGGATGCAGCAGGCAGGATTTTTGCTGCGTTTCTCTACTCTCTGTCGCATCAGAGAGGTGTGAAAGGGGGCATAGAGGTGAAACTGCTGGATTTTTTTTTTTGCAGTGCTGGTGCGTCTGTCGCAAACGCAGAAACGCACGTGGTACCGGACAGGTGTAAATGAGGGCTAAAAGTGATCAAAAGCTAGCTGTCCACTATGCAATGCCTGGCAAAATATGCAGTCCAAGGGCATGTAAATTAATTTGAATGAATTAGCCAATCACAATGCATAAAGTGTGGTGATCTTATACTTGTGCTGCTAGGCCTGTTGTGATCCTAGAAGCATTGCCTCTCTTTGTTGTAGGTGTGGGGACACCACTGACCATTTAAAGACTGCTGGGAACTGGGTGGATCAAAAGTAGAGAAAAGGCCAGTGGATCAGGGAAAAAGGAGGCTTATGGGGGACAGAGAGTAGCCAAATGTAGACTGGTAATGATATAAACAGGAATCATACGAGAACTAGTGAAGATGCAGAAAGGTTACCTGAATAACTTTGTCTAGACTAAAGAAGGTGGTGCTAATGTTGATCACTTATTGTGAACCCAATCTGTATGCGTGTCAGCAATTTTACGCTTAATCGTGCTTACAGAACTTTTCTCATAATAATCTAGCAATTGTTTGTCTGCTTAGATTTAATTTTACATACAGATGACGCCTGATGAACCAACTCGCGGCTGGCCAGTGTGCAGGCTTGTCTGACACTGTGTAACCATCACTCCTACACACTTATGTATTGCACCTTTGTGACTTCATCATGTGGGCTACTATTTCTTTAGGGGTAGCAGACGGAGTTCTGAGAGCCATATTCTCAGTTATTATCAGTATCAAGTATCTTTGCTGGACACGCACCCCAGCGGATGAGAAAAAGTTCAGATGTGGAATTTACAGCTATAGCCAGTGAAGCATGATTCTGAGAGGAACTTCTTATGTGGTTGGTGTGTAGCTTTAGAATGTTGCCAAGTGTAGAGTCTCGGTGATAGATTTTCTTGTATTTCGGTATATCGTGTAATAATTTCATAATTGCTAGATTGGGTAATCTAAATGAATTAAGCAAGTCATTTTCATGTGGTTCTAGTCTCTCCCACACCATACCATGTTCTCCCTCCACCAGCAGTATTTAGTCATTGCTAATTTAGCTTAAATTTGATAGGGCAAGGGAAAACATATTCTGTATACCCACTGATAAATATTTAGTGAGCAAGTTTTAATTTAAAACACCAACTTTCTTATGTACACACAACATTGAAAGGCCTATTTGGAGATCAGCTAAACATTTTCAAACCAATTTAAAATGATAAGACTGTGGTTACATGGGTAGATCCTGGAACAGGTTGTCTACTTACTTCATTTTTCAATGCTGACAGGATATATTCTCTCTCAGTGTCAGAGATTGTGCGATGACTTTGTGGGTCATCACTGACAAAACAGAGCCACATTATAAACCATAAAACACCAAGAGACCCTTTTGAAAAAAAGACAATATGCAGTGTAAACCTAAACCATAAAAATACTAAATACCGATTTTCACATCTCGAACATTAATGTAATGTAATGCAATACCTACCAAAAATATAGAACACATAGACCCAGTCTAGGTAGTAACAAATTAACCCAGAGAGAGGTAGAGAAACGACTGTGCCAAGCTGTGCACCTAAAAGACAAATGGTGAAACATGGAGAATATCAGCACTGTAGGAGGATTAATAGCATAACAATGCCATAGAGGCTGAAAAAGACTGAACAGTAACGGTCAACATTTAAGCCATGTCTTTGCACAGGACTCTAGGCCAACAAAGGTCCATCATCTCCCTGGTACCACTGGAGGCACAATGTTACTACCTCCACTGGAATTGTGATGTTTAAAAAGTGGCCAGCAAATGGTTTACACAGCAGACATTGCCCCACCAATAGTAATGCAGCATTTCCTATTAAACTAAATTTCCTATTAAATGGAATCATGGCTATGTTCCTAAAAATGTAATATAGAGGATCACTGTCAATGCACATAACTACACTAAACCCCCACAGTGACTGCTTCAGGCCTGGCTGTACCCGGTTTACACTCCACTGGTCTAGAGATGCAAAAAGGCTCAGATATACATTCACTGCTGTAGCATGGATGAGAACCTTCCAGTTATAAGCAAAGTGGCTGGAGCCATTTAGTCAAGTCTGTTAATTAGTATTAAATTATTATTCAATATGTGTAACTTTGCAGTTCAAACTGCTTCTATTCCTCAGTGGAATGATTGTCAGGGGTGCACATATCATAGAGGCAGGAGATAACGCTGCTACCCTGCAGACAGCGCAGCCCCGAGAAGAAAATACCATTTTGTGATTACTCACCTGTAAAATGGGTATTGTAAGTATGTCACACACCCCGCTTCAAGACATTCATTACATGTGGGTATACTGACCTGTAGATGGCGATCTTGCAGAGATGTCAATAAAAAAAGTAAGACCCTCCCGATCCATAAATACCTGGGACCTCCCACTCATTCCCCAGTATAAAGATAGCAGTAAGGTAAAGGGACCAGGAAAGCCAATTAAAACTAACAAAGGTTCACCACATAAAGGATCCAGAATACCAAAGGGCAAGGTGAAGCGGGGTGTGTGACATACTTACAATACCCATTTTACAGGTGAGTAATCACAAAATGGTATTATTCTAAGTATGTCACACATCCAATAGCAGTGTCCAGAAAGGGTGGGGATCCAAAAACAAGGCACAAACTTAAACCACTGCAGCTTGCAGAACCTTGCGGCCAAAAACAGCATCCGCTGAGGCCTGCAAATCAACCTTGTAAAACTTGGAAAAAGTGTGAACCGAAGACCAAGTAGCAGCCTTACAAACTTGCTCAACAGAGGCCTGGTGCTGGAAAGCCCAGGACGCCCCAACAGCACGAGTAGAATGAGCAGTAACACGAAAAGGGGGAATCTTCCCCTTAGCAGAATAGGCCCCAACAATGGCCTAGCGAAACCATTTACTAATGGAAGACTTGGCGGGAGCCAAACCTTTCCTAGGCCCAGAGGGCACCACAAAAAGGGCGTCAGTCCTACGAAAAGAGGAAGTAGCCACCAAATAGTACTTCACACAGCGAACCACATCCAAAGATGCAAAACCCTCTCCTTGTCATTGCTGGGCTTAGGACACAAGGAGGGTAGAACAATGTCCTGATTAAGATGAAAAGCAGAGACCACCTTAGGAAGGAAATCTGGCTTGAAGTGGAAAACAACCTTGTCCTGATGCCTCTCAAAGTAAGGGGCCTTAATGGACAAGGCCGCCAACTCCGATACACGCCGAACGGAAGTGATGGCAACCAGAAAAACAACCTTCTGAGTAAGCGTAGAAAGTGCAATATCCTGCAAAGGTTCAAAAGGAGGACCCTGCAAGGCAGAAAGAACCAAATTCAAATCCCAAACTGGGAGCAAAGGCTTCCTAGGAGGCCGCACATGCGTAACCCCCTGGAAAAAGGTCTTAACCAGAGGATGAAGAGCAAAAGACTTTTGAAAGAAAACCGCCAGGGCAGAAACATGCCCTTTCAGCGTACTAAGCTGCAAACCTAGGTCCAGACCATGTTGCAGAAATTCCAAAACCCTAGGGATAGAACACGCCCTGCAAGGCAAGGCCCGGACCTCACACCAATCAATATAAGACCTCCAAATCCTATAGTAGATGGCAGAGGAAGACTTCTTGATAGCCCTAACCAGAATCTGAATGACAGCATCAGAAAGACCTTCCTCCTTCAAGATGGAGGTTTCAGCAGCCAGTGGACCCTGAGTGAGCAGATCCGGCAGAAGGGGCAGATCTAACTGATCCTCTGCCAACCTTACCATGTCTGTGAACCAAACCTGTCTTGGCCATCTTGGAGCCACCAGGATTGCTGACACGCCCTCTAGGGCCAGCTTGCACACCACTTTGCCCACCATGGGAAACGGAGGGAACAGGTACAGAAAACCCAGATCCCTCCAGTTCAGAGACATGGCATCCACTGCCAGAGCCAGCGGATCCCGCGAGAGAGACACAAATGCCAGAAGCTTGTGATTGTGACGAGAGGCAAAGAGGTCCACCTACGGAGTCCCCCACCGGTGTCAAAGCGACCGAAACACCTTGGGGCTGAGCGACCATTCCCCCCGGCGCGATGACCCCCTGCTCAGGGAGTCCACCTCCGTGTTCTCCACTCCCGGAATGTACACTGCCGAGATGCATGGGACATTGCCCTCTGCCCAAGCCAGGATCAAAGACACTTCCCTGAGGGCACGCCTGCTGCAAGTCTCTCCCTGGTGATTGATGTAGGCGACCGCCGTCCGATTGTCCGACCGAACTTAAACCGGTAGGCCCCGCAACTGATGAGTCAAGTGAGCAAGAACCAACCTGATGGCTCTCAACTCCAGAACATTGATGGGATCGTGAGCCTCCAGAGGCCCCCACAGTCCCTGAAACTGATGGTCCTTCCAAAATCCCCCCCAGCCTGACAGGCTGGCATCCGTGGTGACCGTCTCCCAACGAGGGGTCAGAAAGGATCTGCCCCTCGTCAGATTGCTTGGATTTAGCCACCACCGAAGGGAACGACAGCGGGGACCCGTCCCAGGCCGCCAAGAGATGGAGCGTCCTTGTATGAAACTGGGCAAAGGGAACCGCCTCGAACGATGCCACCATCAATCCCACCAGTCGCATCCCCAGCCGGATGGACGGGCGGGGGATAGATAGGAGACGCTGAGTCAATTCCTGAATCAGAAGAACCTTGGCCCGGGGGAGGAGCACCCTGGCCTGAGAAGTATCCAGAGACATTCCCAGGAACTCCACCACCATGGAGGGAGAGAGGCAGGACTTGGGATAGTTGATCACCCAACCGAAACTCTCCAGAGTGGACACCACGGTCCTGGTATCCAGCTGCGCCTGACTGAGAGAAGACGCCATGATGAGAAGGTCGTCCAGATATGGCACGATGCGGATACCCCGGGCTCTGAGGATGGCCATCACTCCTGGCAACACCTTGGTGAAAACCCTTGGAGCCGAGGTAAGGCCAAACGGAAGAGCCACAAACTGAAAATGGCGATTTTCCACGACAAACCTGAGAAATCTCTGGTGTGCCGGAAATATTGGAATATGCAGGTAAGAATCCTTGATGTCTATGGACGTCATGAAGTCCCCCTGACGAAGTGAGTGGATGGCTGAGCGCAGAGTTTCCATACGGAACTTCCGGGGACGGACGAACCTTCAGATCCAGAATGGGATGAACGGATCCGTCCTTCTTGGGCACCGTGAACAAATTGGAATAGAAGCCCAGGCCCCGGTCTGAGGGGGGCACCGGGCAGATGACAGCCATGTCCATGAGACTTGCTACTGCCGCCCAAAGCCCCTGAGCGGCCCGAGGATCTGACGGCACCTGAGACCGGAAGAATCTGGGAGGAGGCTGGAACTCGAACTCCAGCTTGTAACCGGAAGACACCACTTCCTGAATACACCTGTCCGAGACCTCTTGGACCCAGACACGGGAGAAGAGCTGCAGCCGTCCCCCCACCCGCAAGGGTGAGGGCGCCCCCTCATTGCTGAGCCGGCTTGGCAGCGGCTTTAGGCTTAGAGCCCCAACTGTGTCCTGGACGGGCCCGGCCCCTGCCCCTGGACCAGGAATCACCTCTGGATGAGGAGAAAGCCGAACCCCTGCCAACTCTAGCCCCACGAAAGGACTGAGTGAAGGAAGCCGCCCCCCGAAAGGGGCGACGCTGCTTCTTACGCTGAGGTAACTTACCTCCCTTTGCCACCGAATCCAATTTCTCTCCAAAGAGCCGCAACCCCACAAAAGGGAAGGGCCGTAAGCGACTTTTTGGACACAAAATCAGCCGCCCACTGGCGTAACCAACCCGACCGCCGGATAGCCACCAGCAAGGCCGAAGCTCTGCTACACATCACCAATGTGTCATCCAAGGCGGTCAGCACAAAGGACAAAAACAACTCACATCGCTTAAGGGCGGTAAACTCCTCACTAGCCGGGTCAAGCCCGGAAGAGGTCAACAGTCCTCTAACAACCGACCTGGCAGCCACCAATAAAAGCGCTGAAGTACTAACGACCCAACACTGGCAAAACCATGACAAGCCATCTGGTCAATGCGTTTATCCTCACCATCCTTGAGAGTAGTGCACTCCGGAGAATGCAGGATTGAGGTGCTGGACAACCCCAAAACACCAAAACAGGAGCATCCACCTGGGGGGGGGGGGGGGGGGGGGACCAGTGCTTCGCCGTGCCCACCGGAAAGGGATATTTTTTGTCCCAATCTGGAAGGACACCCGGAAGCCGAGTCAGCCTCTCCCATTCCTTGAGAATGATACCATCCAAATGCTTTTGATAAGGAAATTCCAAGCGCGGCTTGGTCACCTCAAAGAACTCCCCCTTCAGTGGGGGGGGGGGGGGGGGCCTCAGGGGGAGAAATAGCCAGGACCTCAAAAATATGAGGAATCCCCCTGGCCCTGCTCAGAATCAGCACCCACAAACTGCTGGTCATCGGAGCCCTCAGACTCCTCAAACAGCTCCCCTTCCTCAGGTGGGGAACAATCAGACCAATCCAGGGAGTCAAACTCCTCCATATCAAAGGCCTGTGTGGCTGTATACAAATGTTTTCGCTTTGCCGTGGCCTTTTTGGCAACAGCACTGGAAAACAATTTTTCAAGGTTAGCCAATCTGGCACACACCTCAGATTGCGACTCCCCACCAATGACAACATTACATGGGGTACGTGTCAAGTGGGGGGGAGACGGAGAGGAGACTGATGGAGCAGAACCAGACGCCTGAGATCCGGACTGCCGCGTAATAGACCGTTGCGCACAGGGTACACAAAGAAATACATCATCCCCCAAAAGGGATACCCCACACCCCAAAAACAGCCTGGATTGCCCCAGGGCACAATGCCCCAGGGAATTATGCAGCAATGCAACCCGGGATGCCCCTTTAAGTCCCGCGTGGGAGGAATTTACAGACCCCTAAATTTAGCCAGGGACCCTAGGACCGGGAGAACCCCCCTTTTAATAGGAACAATGGTCCACCTGTAACACACAAACAACACAGCAATCAGCCACATAGCAAATGTCCAAGGGCTTAATAACAGAAGCGTTGCCAACAACCCCAAGTAGGGGCATGAATAACCATACAGAGAAACTAATGGGGCCAGGGGCCACTCACTGACCGTCACACACGCACGCCTGCAGGGAGGAAAAAAGGCACGCCCGGCCCCGCCCCTCCCGGCCAGAAGCCGGGAACTGAACCGCGGCGCCCGCAGCACGGGGGCAGGCCGTAGGCGTTCGCGCGAACGCCCGGCCCCGCCCCCCGCCCTGAGGGGAAGAAGCTCCCCCACCGCCATGACACAACACAGAGGCCGGCGCCGCCCCCCCCCTCTAAGGGAATCCGGGAGAGGGGGAATCCACGCTAGGGTGGAAGGCCAAGGGACAGGGCATCCCACACCGGGGTCACCAACCCGGTTAGCCGCCTACCCCTTGTTATGGGGTCTCACGGCGGAGCTTAGCTCCTGGGCACCTAGGGTGCCATCTACCCTTGCCCGGACCAGCAGCCTAGGCTGGGAGGCAAGTAATATAAATAAAGGAATTCGGGCAGGAAGTCATCCCGGCTACCTGCAAGGAGGAGACATCCATCTTCTGACTTGCTCGCCGTCTGCAGAGATGAAAGACTGGGGAATGAGTGGGAGGTCCCAGGTATTTATGGACCGGGAGGGTCTTACTTTTTTTATTGACATCTCTGCAAGATCGCCATCTACAGGTCAGTATACCCACATGTAATGAATGTCTTGAAGCGGGGTGTGTGATACTTAGAATATAGACCTCACTGGGCCCTACATTGCCTAGAATTTCAATAAGACCACAGAATGGATCTGGGAAGTGTGTGTGAGCCCCCAGGATCATTTAAATGTCTTATTCAAATCCCCGTCCCCATGGTGCATGCACAGACTCTTCTGCAATCAGCATTCAGCAAACACTACTGATTGAATTGACCTTTGGGTGACTCCCTGTGGCCATGCACAAAATGGCAAGTGAGGGTGCGCACATCGTGGTGCAGGGGATGCTGCCAGGGGATGCTGCCAGAGGCCTGCACATGCACTTTCAAGGAACAAAGGCAAAATTATGGGGGGATCCCTGGGGGGGGGGGGTGTTTCATACAGTGGAGTTTTCAAATTGGGATGCCTGGGTGGGCTTTCCCTTGACCTTGGGGTCTTTTGTCATGGTTTTTGATCCACTTTAATGCTGGGGGGGATAAGCCCCTTTTTTGAGGGCCCACCATGACTTTTGCTCTGGGGCACTGTGAAACTCATCTACGTCCCTAATGATTTTGTAAGGCTTGCATGCAGCTCAGCATTCAGAGAAATCCATGCAATGACCTCCCAGTGCAGTCTGTGTGCTGATGTTCATGCCAGAGGAGTTTGGAACTCGCCAGCTGTTACCAGCCAAGCTTTGGCTCCTTTTATGTACTATGTGTCCCAGAACTTGGTGATTCCGCTCTGTGACTTTCCTTGGTCTGCCATTTCATGGTTGCCATGCTTCCTAAATCTTTTCAATACCACCACTAACAGTTCATGAAGGAATATTGAGAAGGGAAAAAAAATCACAAACCAACGTGCCGCAACTGTGGCATCCTCATCCATTACTATACTGAAATTCAGTGATATTTCAGACAAAATACAAATGTTCGTAAAGGCAGGCAGCATGGCTAGATGTTTGAGTTTATATAGCTGCAATTTATTAGCATGCTAATATTAGGAATCATGGTATACCAACCTGCATAGGAAAGACTTAACAGTCTGCTGCGCTCAAGAGGTGGAGCCCATGAGGACCACATGGCATGCATGGCTGGGAAAGTTACACCCTGTGTACACATTAGATCAGATTAATTCTTTACATTAACAACATTTTTTTCTACATTAAGATCAGCATCCTTCTTTACATTTGCCGACATAATTCAGTGTTTTAATTCAATCATACTGATGGCATTTTGCACTATATTGTGTACAAAGAGCCCCAGGCAATGAGAGAATGACCAAGAATAGGTAATACTCTGCTCTCACAGATGAGACACTTCTACTTTACAACTCTAGGTCCCAAAAAAAAAAAAAAACACCCCCGTTAGTCCTACTGGTAACGGTATTTCTACGAGTCCTTCAGGAAGGCCACAGAGAGAGAGAGACTCCTCCCCCAGCAGAAACTGGGACAGATTAAAAGCCCCACCCCTTTCCTCAGTATAACATAAGACAACCTAAACCGAAGGACCTAATTAAACGTGGGGGGGGGGGGGGTGTAAGGGCCACCCTGAAGGACTATCTAACTATGGGTGGGAAACAGCCTGCAATACCTTTTTGCCGAAAGACTGTTGCGTTTTTCGGAAACTGCTCTGGTGGAGTGAGCCCTAATATATGGAGGTAGAGTATCTTTGCTGGTATAGGCAAGAGAGATAGCCTGCCTGATACACCTGGCTATCATGGATTTTGAGGCAGACAACCCTCTATTCTTTCCTAAAAAGGCAAAAAAAGGATATCTGCTCTATGAAAGTCATTGGTGTGTTCTAGGTAAAGGATATAAGCTCTGCATACATCTAAAAGGTGAGTGGAGTCATCAGGATTATCTGGATCTGCTGAGAGGGAAGACAGGATGATCTCCTGAGACCGATGCAAGGTGGAGGCAATGTTAGATAAATATAAGGGATCTTGCCTTAGTACTGCCCTGTCTGGTAAGATGATACAGCAGGGATCTCTGACCAATAGGGCCTGCAAATCACTCTTCTGGCTGAGGGAATAGCAATCAAAAAACTAACTTTTCAAGAGAATTTTGGAGGATGCTTCCTCCAGGGCTTCGAAGGGAGGCTGAAAGAGAGAGCCCTTAGGACCACAACCCAAGATTGACAATGAATGCAGTGAACTAGCTTTTTACAGCCTATGGAAATAGAAAAGATTACTTAATCAACAGATTTTTTTTTTTTAAGTTTCTTGTCCGAGAAAACAGATAGGGCTTAGGCCTGAGTCTCCAGGGTACTTACAGCAAGGCCTAACTCAAACCCTTCTTGCAGGAATTCAAGGACCGCCAATACAGAATCCTTAATCAAACTTATCAAAACAGTAAAAGGAAAAACATTTCCATACTTTGTGGTAAGTTCTTCTAGTTGTCATTTTCTGCTATCCATGAGCATCAGGACAACTCTCTGCAATGTCCTTTTTTCATCGGGATCGCTGATTCAAGATCCAGACTGCTAGCTTCAAATTTGGAAGGCCTGAATGTTAAACTAGTGCCTGCATAAGCAGAGGAAGTTCCCATGGCCCCTCCAATGACATCCTCTTCAAGACCCCAAACCAACTTCTTCTTGGCCAAATCAGGGCGATAAAAATAACTGTTGCTGGCTCTGAAGCAATTTTTCTCACTATTTAAGAAAGAAGCTGCAGTGGAGGAAAGGGGTACGCTCCCGCTTAGGGTCCCTTTTTGGTGAACAGCCAAGAGGGAGCTGATAGAATGTTGAAGAACAATGAGGAAATCTGGATTCAGAAGTCTTTCAGACCTTTTGCCGCCCCTGGTGGTTTAGATAAGCCACCATGGTCACATTGTCCGACCTGATCTTTACATCGCTGTTCTTCAACAGAGGCCTGAAGTGTCTCAGGGCTTCTTCGACAGCCTTGGGCTCATTGAAATTTGATGAAGTGTCCATCAATCCAGGTGACCAACTCCCCTGAACATGATGGGAGTCTACGTTGGCTCCCCAGCCCCATCCACTGGCATTTGTCGTAATGACAGGATTTAATTGTCTGTGTGTTTCGTTCTTGAAGGACCACAGGTCCATCCACCACCACAGGGGGGTTGATTTTGAGCCAGATGAGAATTCTCACTCCTTTTTCAGAAGAGTAAGCTGCCACTGACGTATTGTCTACCAGGAGTAAATTTTCACCCGGTTCTGAATCAGCCCCAAGTTGACAATGAAAGTCACTTTCATTGGCAGTTTTCTTTCCTAAAAAAAGGAGTGAGAATTCTCACCTGGCTCTGAATCAACCCCACTGTATTTTTTTTACACTTTTTAGAAGTGTGGTGGTATCTTCTAGGCTTTCCTGAGAGTGGTCCTAGGACCAGAGAAGGAAGGACTGCAGTGGTCTGGCATGAAGCTGAGCCCAGGGGACTGCTGGAATGGCTGCAGTCATTAACCCAAGAACCCTCATGATCCTTCTGGACAAGACTACTTCTGCTCGGAGATTCAAATTTCCAAATCAATTGCTCCTTGTCTGGTGGTAGCAGAATTTTGTTGGGGGCCGTCTAGATACCCCAAAAATCTGCAAGTTTTGGAAGGCACCAAGTTGGACTTTGTTCACAATCCAACCCAGGGTCTGCAGAAGAGACAGATCCTGTAGCAGACCCAACTCTGTGCTGTCAGTTAGTAATTAGAAATATAATAATACATATCAGAGTCAGGGCCAAAGCTTGTCTGCCTGGGGAGGGGGGGTTTCAGATCAAATTGGGCCTGCGAGCCCCCTTATACTAACCCCAATGCTTCTTGGGTTCTGATGTGACACGGACTATACTGGAGCCTTCAGCCTAAATGGGACCTTGCTTCTAAACAGTTTAGGTTTTGCAGGAAACTGTTTAGTTTTCTCCAAAGATCTGGTGAGAGTGGCATTTAACTCTGAGCCAAATATTATCTTGCCCTCAAACCGGGTGCCCCATAATCTGGCATTGGAGGCTAAATCTCCCATCCGGGTCTTGAGCCAAATGGCCCTCGTGGCGCAGTTAATCAGGGCTGCGAGTTTTCCTGTATGGTTAAGGTAAGGTTTGGGGGAGGTTTTAACCTCCCCTGATGTACCTCTAAAAGAATTGGGAAAAAAAATATTTTCCAGAAAAAGCCATTCCCTTTTCATTATATCAAGCAAAGATGAATGAACCAGGAAAACCTTTTCCTTGTATCATAAATTATTCAAATCTTCCCTAGAAGAAGCCTGACCCTCACTATCCTCAACTTCAGGGTCCTTGTCTACCTACGTACAGGAATCATAGGCACTGATGGTGCCAGAAGATAAGAATCCCTGGAGGTGGAAGCCGTGGTCCTAAAAGCCGACCTGCAAGTTTCCAGGGTGGATGCCATGTTGACTTCCATGTTGCTCAGTTTATCCACTAGATAACTGGCAGCTTAATTTCCCAATCTATGTTCTAAACAGACATTGCAACAAGCTCTGTTCCAAGTTTCTGGCAAAATATTGGGGCAATTAAAACAGAGCCTAATAATTTTAGACTCCTGCATCGAGAAAGAGGAAGATAAGGAGGGATCCTCCAAATCTCTTTCCTTTTCTTTATGCTTAACACTCTGAGGCGCCTAAAAAATAAAAAGCAAATAGAGGCCAAGAAATGGCTCTGAGGTGACACTGCCAATCATTAAACGTACAACCTGAAAAATACAGCAGATAAAATACGCTCACCATCTTCTCTTTAGACATACTTTTTTTTGGCTCGACTCCGCTCTATGAAGTGGCTGGGAGAACACAGTCGAGTTTCGGCCTGATGTGCAGCTCTGTCTCTCTGCGGAATCACTGTTGCAGCTAGGTGTAGTGCGCTGCCTGAGCACTGGTGGCGGTCACCACCACAGCCCAGTGTAAATCACTGCCTGGGGGTTGGCAAGCACTTCCCCCCCCCCCCCCCCCCCCCAAGTCTTCCTGGGGTAAAAAAACAACAAATTAAAAAAAAAAAAAAAAAAGAAATGGATGATGAAGGGTCCCCAGACGGTTTTCTGGAGAGGAAACAATACTGGAATGGGGAAAGGGAGTGGGGCTTTTAATCTGTCCCAGTTTGGGTTTCCTCTCTAGATGGAAGGGCTGCTCTATCTTCATGGCCATCCTGAAGGATGTGGGGAGAATTTTTTTTAAGAGGGGTCCACTTTCACCCCACGAAATTCCTGTTTGGTTAATGATCCCTAGCAAACCTGATATAAGGCCTAATACTGGGTCCCCTTTTCCATGGGAAACCAACTTGTTATAGTACTGGTACACATGCCAAACCCTATTTCCCACTGGCGCTCACGTGAGGCTGGGGAGCAGTGTGGAATCACAGATTAGGTGAGTGAGTTCAGCCTTTCTAGTAGGTGTTAGGGACATCTTAATTTGGGGGGGTTAAGCCGATCTCATTAGCATGGGGGCATCAAATATGTCTCCCACACAGGAAGTAGATTTCAGTTGTAAAAGCCACATTTCAAGCAACATAAAGATGAAAACTAGGCTGCTGCTGCAGGATGGGGTCATGTCTCTAGATGTACTCTAACTAAAGTTTCTTTTGGAGAGTATACTAACTTTGACTTGTCTTTATTCTGTATCTGGGGGTAGGCCTCTTATTGCACCTGAAATATTCAAAACAGTCTAAGGAAGTGTGAACAACCAAATCCAAAGAAAGAACCTCTTAGAAAGCTTTTGTCAACTGGGGAGAAAAGTGACCTTGTCCCTGTTGTCAACAGAATAATCATGACTTGACAATGCGTAAATGTCAACCTACATAGCTCAATGGAGCAGAGGAGTTGTCAAGAGAAGAACAGCTCAATAGGTCCCCACCCCGAGCCCAACAAGAGTTCAGGAATCAATTTCCCCTCGAAAGGAATGCATTAGAGTTCAGGTTCTAGCTTAACTCCCGAGTCTTACTAGTAAGAGTGAGGACTGCTGTATCAAGACACCAGACAGAGGTGAAATAATATTGGATGGGGATGTTAGATAGCAAAACTCTGCCGGCTAAGTGCCTTTCAGACACTACATGTAAGAAACTGAGGAGCACTTTCTGTGAAAGCCGCCCTTTCCTATTGGCAACCTCTGTAAAGTATCCAACCTGCTAGTATTCAGTGTCTAAAAACTCAAAATTACTGTGAGATTAAAGTAGTTTCAGCCCTTTTCAATTTATTACTCTGCAACTATGAACAATGAAAATACAATTGCATATGGCTGTATTAAAAGTAAACATCTCATGGCTTCCATTGCGAATTTCCCTTTACAAAGCATGACGTTCAGTCAGACAGGCTGGGACCAGATGTGCAGAACAGAACTAAGTAACAATTTCTTCCTCAGAAAGAGCAGATTTATTTGAACAAAGGGCTTGGCATTGGGTTAGATGCTTAGTGGAACACAATGTCCTCCTTGCCAGCAGATTTTACACACAAATGTACAGAAAGCTAGGGCCAAGCTCCAAGTAGACGGACTATGGCCTACCACTATCCTCCCCCACCTCAGATCAGGTACATATCTGTTAACTCTTAAATTCCTATAAACCTACGAGCCACGTCCTGGTGCATTTGTGCTGCCAGATCAGGTGACTCACTAGCCTTGTGTGGAATAAAGAAGAAAAGGAGCATGCAGATGTGTATTCCTATTAATCAGTATAGGGAGGGTGGAACTTCGTATTTTGTTTTCCTAGTAATTCATTTTTCTGTTCCAACATCCTAATTGTGAAAGCAGCAAGGAGGCCAGATGACGAATGGTAACTCTTAAAGTGGACCAGTCACCAGTTGGTCCAGCAATGGACTCTAAAAGACTTCAGGGCTGGCCAACACAGTGCCCCTGCAGCATCTTGATTCAGGATGCCCCACTGTGCGAGCCCCCCTAGATTGCCTGCAATCACTTACCTTTTTCCGACCCCTCCCCACGATCACAGACCGATTTCCCTGCATCTCTGCAGATGTGCGAGCTCCAATGCCCAGGTATTCAGAAATATAAATCCACATAGAATATATGCTAGATAGCAAGAATAGTTACTTACACACTCCTCATAATACCAATAATATGTTAATCTAGTAATGAACTGTGATCCTTTCCAATGTACACTTTACTATTTGTTCTGTTAAGCAGAAGTTGTCTGTGCTCTGTAAATAGTAGGCATAGTACATATAGTTTTATATTATAGGTCCCAAATGCATAGCAACTGTTAATCATTTACCTCTCCCAGTCCTTCTAATGCTCGAACTGCTATCAGGTACCCTGCTCCTAAATCCGCAGCTAATGGTGTTAACAGAGTAAATAGTGCTGTACAAAGAATGCCAGATCCTAGCAGCAGCTTTCCGCCTATTTTACCGGCTATGTATCCACCGGGTATCTGAGTGATGATGTATCCATAGAAGAAAGAGCCAAGTATCCAGCCTTGGGTATCTGCATCCCAGTTATATTTCTTTCCCTTCAAAAAAAAAGAAAAAAAAGAAAAAGATCATACATAAATGGCATATATGCGTTCTCCATCTCCAAACATATAGCACTACTTATATTAAAGTGGAACAAAACCTGTGACTTTGACTTACCGGGGTTTTGCTCCATGCCCCCATCCCGAATTGGGATGCCCCGCTGTGTGAAACCCCCCAGAAAGCCGGTATTAACTCACCTCTTCTCGGTTCAACGGTGCATGTGTGGGCTCCCGTCCAATGAGAGCCGTTTGCTGTGACAATTTCATTCTGCAGACAGCTCTTTTTGACTTCAATGGGGACCACAAGCAGCCACATCCGCAGCCGTGCGTGCCCTCCCGTCCCAGCCTATCAGAATTGCGTGGCCTGGAGCGCGCGCACAGCCTGAGGGTGCAGAGGATGTTGCAGCTTCCGCTCCCCAATAAGAGCAGTTTTCCGAATGATCTTGTCAAGGCCCACACATGTGCCGTTGGACTGGGAAAAGGTGAGTGAATGCCAGCGCCCCCGGGGGTTTCACACAGCAGGGCATCACAATTCAGGATGACCTAGGGGAAGGCCAGCGTGGTCTGGGTTTTGAATCCACCATACCATGTTATATATCTCTTGCATTTCTCCATTAGCCATAATTACATACGCGGGGAGAATGTTGCACAGCAGTCAAACCCATAGTACAAAGTTGCCCTAAAGGAAAACCAGTGACTAATGCACGTACATCACCTCTGATGTCCTATTGAAGAAGTGCTGACGCAGGTCCTCATTCTATTGTGTGATGAAGATGAAAGTTGCTGTCCAGGCACATGTCCCCATGGGAACAGTATAAAGCAAGCTACAGTACTTGCTGTGCTTATGTGTGCTGAGGATTCCAAGGGACAGAGTAGATGTTAGACCACTTTTTTTGTGTGGTTCTGGAGAAATGAAACTGAAAAGAGGCAAATTATGAAGCCCTGCTACAGCTTCTGCTCCACACTGCAAGAAATGCAGAAGAGAGGCATGTAGGACAGGCATCAAGTCAGCTGCTTGCTGCCTAATTATTGTAATTGCGAGGACTGTTTTCTTTAGGCAGTAGTGGTGCAATCTGGTGGCCAGCAGAACCCCGAGAGGTTAAAGTGGACCAAAACCCACCCTGGAGTCTTTGAGGGAAGCCCTACTTCTTCCCCTGGGGCATCCCAAACGTTGTGAAACCCCCCAGGTAGGTGTAATCAGAGGTGAAGGTTTGATTTTAGGGTGTAGATCAAGTCTCACTATTTTCACATATGCCTGGTCTGATCATTTAGCCCGCAGATGCTAGAAGCAATGGGATACTGTACTGGATAATCCAATTTAGATTTATTAATTATAGATTTATCCTTAATATTTTACTTTTTTTATACTAGGAATTCGTAAATGTAATTGTTAGACAATTTAAAATGTCTTTTATAACCACTAAAAATATAATGTATAGGTATAGTTATCCCAGAAATACTACCTCCCCTTTTCGATTGGCTTACTGGCTTCCCATAAGGCTGTGTTGACACCTTTCTTTGTGCTGTGCTGCAACGCAGTTACAATACAGGGATAACAGCGGCCATTAAATTTAAAGGCTAGTTCACATACATGCTCTGCATTTCCAACACTTGGCCACATTAGCACAGGTCAGGCGCAATGTAGGTATAATGCAGCAAACTGCACTGTACCTGCATTACAACTGTGTTTAGGTTAGCAACTGTGGGACTGTTGGGGGGGGGGGGGGCATAGATGGGCACTGTATGCTTGTGCACACACAGGAATTCTTCCTCCGCATTTAACTCATCCATGCATTGAGTGAGTACCTTGCTCAAGAGCACTTCAGTCATGTCCTCTGAGCCACCGGTGCCCCTTGACTTAACCATTTACTGACTGTGCCAATAACATTTTTCCTCCATAACACAATGCAAAAGCCTTAAAAGTACAGTTGTGCACTCCTATACAGCTGCAGCATGTTGTTATCTTCCTGGATCACATGAATGGTTACACATGAGTTCATGGATATGGAAGGTTTGGAAACCATGTGACAGTATCAAGACAGCCGCACCACTGTGTTCCGTCCTCCTGCCTCATCTGAGCAAATGCGGCCGTGTCACCAGGCCAAAAGGGAGGGGTGGGGCTGGCGGTGGCTAACGACTACAGGCACTTGAAGAGTAGCACTCACACTGGATAGTCTTGTCTGTCCCCAGCTGTCCCCTGATTCGTTCTCTTTGCCTGGGGTGTTCCGGTAGGGTGGCACGGGTTTGTTCACCTGTCCCCTAACTAATCACAAATTCAAGGTGGAGGCCAATTGGTTGGGGGGTTCAAATACAAAACTCCATGAGAGTCTGGCATTCCCCAGTGCAGTGGTAGTAAACATCAATTTATTGCACCAATCTCAGCACACACATGGGACATAATCTTACAGATAAAAAACTAACAGAAGTGCTTTAAAATCACGGGGGCCCACCGTGCACACACACACGCTACCACGCACTCATACAGCCCACCCCGCTAGCAGCGCTGCTAAAGTCTGCCTAAAGAAAGGGCTAGACACACTACTCAGAGCTTGTTACTCCAGAAAAGTTGTCAACAAGAGACAGTGGCCAGCATCCTCACACTAGAAGTTGACTCAATGAATGTATCCAGCTGAGAAGTACTTAACATCTGATAGTGTCAAAAATGAATCTCTTGATCTGCAGCATCCAAGGTTCACGTGCGACTGTCACACAGCATGGCAGAATGCTTGGTTTCTTGCATCATGAATTCATCATGTATCAACATAGCACTGCATTATCAGGTCTCTAAGCTCACATGAATACTGTGCAATCAATGTGTAACACCGCCTCGCCGAGGCTAGTACTTAGTTGAGGCACGCAGTTATCCTTTGCCGAGCACTGGCGCCATGACGTCGGTGTTGCGCAACACTTCAAAACCGGAGGGACTTAAGGCAGAAGCAGAGCTGGAAGCAGGGTGGCCAGCACGTGGAGAGGGCCGGCCGTCCGCCACGTGCTGGCCACCCTGCTTCCAGCTCTGCTTCTGCCTTAAGTCCCTCCGGTTTTGAAGTGTTGCGCAACACCGACGTCATGGCGCCAGTGCTCGGCAAAGGATAACTGCGTGTCTCAGCTAAGTACTAGCCTCGGCGAGGCGGTGTTACACATTGATTGCACAGTATTCATGTGAGCTTAGAGACCTGATAATGCAGTGCTATGTTGATACATGATGAATTCATGATGCAAGAAACCAAGCATTCTGCCATGCTGTGTGACAGTCGCACGTGAACCTTGGATGCTGCAGATCAAGAGATTCATTTTTGACACTATCAGATGTTAAGTACTTCTCAGCTGGATACATTCATTGAGTCAACTTCTAGTGTGAGGATGCTGGCCACTGTCTCTTGTTGACAACTTTTCTGGAGTAACAAGCTCTGAGTAGTGTGTCTAGCCCTTTCTTTAGGCAGACTTTAGCAGCGCTGCTAGCGGGGTGGGCTGTATGAGTGCGTGGTAGCGTGTGTGTGTGCACGGTGGGCCCCCGTGATTTTAAAGCACTTCTGTTAGTTTTTTATCTGTAAGATTATGCCCCATGTGTGTGCTGAGATTGGTGCAATAAATTGATGTTTACTACCACTGCACTGGGGAATGCCAGACTCTCATGGAGTTTTGTATTTGAACCCCCCAACCAATTGGCCTCCACCTTGAATTTGTGATTAGTTAGGGGACAGGTGAACAAACCCGTGCCACCCTACCGGAACACCCCAGGCAAAGAGAACGAATCAGGGGACAGCTGGGGACAGACAAGACTATCCAGTGTGAGTGCTACTCTTCAAGTGCCTGTAGTCGTTAGCCACCGCCAGCCCCACCCCTCCCTTTTGGCCTGGTGACACGGCCGCATTTGCTCAGATGAGGCAGGAGGACGGAACACAGTGGTGCGGCTGTCTTGATACTGTCACATGGTTTCCAAACCTTCCGTATCCATGAACTCATGTGTAACCATTCATGTGATCCAGGAAGATAACAACATGCTGCAGCTGTATAGGAGTGCACAACTGTACTTTTAAGGCTTTTGCATTGTGTTATGGAGGAAAAATGTTATTGGCACAGTCAGTAAATGGTTAAGTCAAGGGGCACCGGTGGCTCAGAGGACATGACTGAAGTGCTCTTGAGCAAGGTACTCACTCAATGCATGGATGAGTTAAATGCGGAGGAAGAATTCCTGTGTGTGCACAAGCATACAGTGCCCATCTATGCCCCCCCCCCCAACAAAAAATCCCAAGTCCCACAGTTGCTAACCTAAACACAGTTGTAATGCAGGTACAGTGCAGTTTGCTGCATTATACCTACATTGCGCCTGTAAGATTATGTCCCATGTGTGTGCTGAGATTGGTGCAATAAATTGATGTTTGCTCAGCTAACCCGTGCGCATAGCCTATTTGCCAGGCCTACCGTTAACCAGTTGTCCTTTTTGTTGTATTGAGTCTGTGTAAAGGTTAGTAGGACGCCGCCGAGTATGTGCGGCAGTGCATAGGCCGTATATTCCAACTCTCTCCAGCCTTTTTAAGTGAATTTACAGTGGTAGTAAACCATGAAACGTGGCAAATGATGACTCGATGGGGCCCACCTGCTGTGTTTTGGAATTAAAACATGCTCTTCCTGCTGTGCTGCATCTGAGCCACCCCCCTGTTTTTTACTTAGGGAATTGTTCCTCTGCCATTTCGGGGTATTCTAATTAATATTAGTTTTTTTTAAATAAAAAATGTTTACACATAAATTAGAAAAGATTTTGTGTATTTATTAGTTTGCAAATATTTATATACTCCACACTAGCACATTATTGAGAAGGTCTTTTGACCTATAGTTTGCACTATATACTCATCAGCACAGGTGCTTGCTATTAGTATTATACATTAGTATATTCTATTGGTACTTTGCTGAGCAAATACTTGTGTGTGCTTTTGCCCTTAGAACCAGTTGATACATTAACTTTGCTAGCTTTCGATAATCTATTTTCTTTAACCTGTTCAGTGTATTGTCTCTGTTATTTATGTAATAAAGTTTGATTTTATACTTCTATAATAAGCTCGCACAGCCCTTTAAAGCGGGTCAAAACCCGCATTGCCGGCCCCTGAAATCTAAAAGATCCCAGGCCGGGGTGCTAGCCTACACCAGATGCCCTCCTTTGTGAAACCCCCCAGGGCGCCGGTGATCTTACCTGATCCCGGCAGGTCCCGCGACGCATTTCTTCCATGGCTAATAGGCTCTCTGAAAATGTGCCGCAGGGCGTGGGTTTGGAGGTGAAAAACGGGCGACCGCAGAGCCAACAGCAGTGCCGGAAGCTTGGGGAGCCCCAGAGGATGAGCGGTGGACCCATTTATGGGTTTCCATCCACTTTAAAGGAGCACTCTCGTAAAAAGTGGCCCAATTATAAAAATCCAGATAAATATACTGTATGGTGGGGGAAGAGGTTGCTTCTACACTCAACATTGAGGCTTGTTTTTTTTTACTTTAATAGAAAGAAAAGAAAATAAGGGGTGACGGGCTCTGATACCCCTGGTACATTAAACATGTCACCCACTAATTTCCTTCTTACCAGGAGAGAATAAACCACAGGCTTGGTGGGATATTTTTTCAGCTTGGGTGTAGAACTGACTCCTCCACTCATTAGCCAACGTGTTTATAGGGATTTTTAATATTACACAATTTTGTGATAGTGCTCGTTTAAGGCAAAAAGGGGGGGGGGGTGTATCCCCATCTTTATTTCGTTTGTTTAGTATACTTGTTGTATCTCCTGGGAAGGCATGGCTGCTAGTTTATTCTTGTTTTTTTACATCTATCCTAAGATAAAGGGAACATGCACACATAAGGTCAGACTAGATGGAACTTGTGGTCTTTTTGCCATCAACCTTCTATGTTCTATATCACAGAAAAAAAACAATATTTGTACAGCCACAGATATGGCTACATAGCTTGATGTGGTCTTACCGTGGAGTAGTGAGGCACACTCGGAGTCACTGTATGGTCCGGACACACCTTGGCACTTCTGTTTCCCAGCTCATGCGAGGTGGAATTGATCATGTCCACCAGTGCTACACTTAGATTTACACGCAGCGCATAGACCATGAAGAATCCAAGCAATGCCAACACCGCCAGATTGTAACGAGCAGAACAACATGCAGGCACTGAAAGACAGACAGACATTTTAGATTTGTTTTGTAAAGCTATATCACCTTGAGCAATCTGGACACACAGAGGAAGAAGAGAGGAGCATCTCTATCTCAGTTTCCACCTTTTCGTTCTATTTACTTAGTATGCTTGCATTCATTGTTTGCTCAGTGCGGGTGAACTCTCCTCTCTTCCCTACAGCTACACGGAAGTGACCGAGACAACATGGCACCTAATCAACACAATATTTCAACTACAGCAGCTCACTGGGAAAAAAACACACACATTCAGGTGACTTTTTTATGCACATTTTATGTGCAGATAGTGACAGAGACACAATTTAGCCAATAATTGTATTACTGAGTAAATGATAATAGAATAATACATTTCTACAGGGATGCCTGTATAAACGGTTTCCATTATAAATGCAAACATTTATTTCAAACAAAAAAATCCAGGGGCAAGCCAGTTTGGGATGCCCTGCTGAGAGTTTCTCCCGGTATCGCCTGAAAACTCACCTTTTTTTTTCAATCCCACCACGCTTTCCAGTCAGCCAATCAGCAACTTCCGTTTCATTCAACAAGAAAAGCTGAACTTAGAAATGATTGGAACGGATACGCGCCCAGCTAAAAATATAGTGGGGATGCGAGGTGAGTGTATCAGGCACACTCATTTGGGATGCCCCATAAAGAGAGACACCACCTGCATTCTATAGGACTCCTATTTAGTGCTAGAGAACCTCCAGCATTATATAAGGATGTTTTAAAATAATTACCATATTTTTTGCTTTATACGACGCACCTGCCCATAAGACACACCTAGAGTTTAGAGGAGGAAAAATATATTCTGAACCAAACAGTGTGCTAAAATACCCCCTTCTAATCACCCCATAACAGGCAGCATGCAGAATCCCCCACAATCACCCCCTTACAGACAGTGTGCAGAATCCCCCCCAATCACCCCATCACAGGGAGTGTGAAGAATCCCCCACAATCACACCATTACTGACAGTGTGCAGAATCCCCCACTATCACCCTATTACAGACAGTGTGCAGAATCCCCCCTCAATCACCCCATCACAGAGAGTGTGCAGAATCCCCCCCCCAACCACCCCATTACTGACAGTGTGCAGAATCACCCACAATCACACCATTACTGACAGTGTGCAGAATCCCCCACTATCACCCTATTACAGACAGTGTGCAGAACCCCCCCCAATCACCCCATCACAGAGAGTGTGCAGAATCCCCCCCCAACCACCCCATTACTGACAGTGTGCAGAATCACCCACAATCACACCATTACTGACAGTGTGCAGAATCACCCACAATCACACCATTACTGACAGTGTGCAGAATCACCCACAATCACACCATTACTGACAGTGTGCAGAATCCCCCACTATCACCCTATTACAGACAGTGTGCAGAATCCCCCCTAATCACCCCATTACTGACAGTGTGCAAAATCCCCCACAATCACCCCATTACAGTGTGTAGAATCCCCCACACTCACCCTATTACAGACAGTGTGCAGAATCCCCCACAATCACCCCATTACAAACAGCGTGCAGAATTTCCCCCTCCCCCAATCACCTCATTACAGACAGTGTGCAGAGTCCTCACCAATCACCCTATTACAGTGTGCAGTATCCACCCCCAATCACCCATTACAGAGAATGTGCAGAATGCCCCCCAATCACCCCATTACAGACAGTGTGCAGAGTCTCCACCAATCACCCCATTACAGACAGTGTGCAGTGTCCCCGCCAATTCCCCCATTACAGACAGTGTGGAGGGAAGCATATTTTAAGTCTATGAGTGAACGGTTAAAAAAATATAAATAAAGTTTGAGCATTCGCACCATAAGACGCCCTAACATTTCCCCCCACTTCTGGGCATGTCTTATAAACCCAAACTTGCTGTACATTGTGTTTCACTTTAACCTTTTCATTCTAAAAATTTTAGAAATCGCATGGCAGTTGAACCAATCACTGCCAGTGAGTTGTACTAGTTTATATTGATAACATTAATTCTGCTATAGGCAGCATTAATTTTATCAATGAAACTGGTAGCGGGTATTTTGTGTATAAAAAAAAAAAAAAATTGTGTGGGGTCCCCCACCCAAAAGGCAACCAGCCCAGACACCAGGCATAAGGGCTTGTAACCCAGGGCTCAGATGGGACCGGTGAGTAATTAGATTGAGACCATTAAAGTGTTTGGTGTGAGGAGTCTCTTTTTCTACACTAGGAATGAACTGGTAAGGGGTCCAAGGGTCCCCTATACTAGATCACCAGTGTCGGGAGCAGCCATGGCATCTATCCTTATGCCCTTTCGGTTTGGGCACCGAGGGTTATTCCAGGGGTGCCGTGGGCAGATGCCATGTGCACCCCAAGTGTAGAGAAATAAACACACCAAACACTTTAATGATCTCAATTTAACTATACACTGGTCCAGTCTTCTTTCTTCAAGTCAGTGTCGGGTGGCGTCCTCCTCCATCGTCAACAGACTGCACTATAAAGGAGTGTTTCATTCTAAAATATATTCTTTAGCTAAAGGGAGACCTCTGACTTTGCAAGGTTTGCTAGACATTTGGTGGTTACTGTGCAATTTGGGATTGTAATTTCCAGAAAAAAAAAAACACAACTTGTGTTAACCTAGTGTCTAAAAGAGTCTAGGTCCTGATCACGCCCTTCCCTAAAGGGTATCACAGATCAGCTTGCCCCACAGTGTAATCCGACCTAGTTATGGGATCCAAAACAATGGCAGACAGCACAGGCAAATCAGAAATAGTTTATGGTTGCCATGTACATACAATAAATTACCTTTTGGCAGGAGGTGGAGGAGCAGCAAAGAAAAACATTTGGACAATCACTTTCTTTACATGTTACATTAGCAAACCAAAAACAAATTCCTGACATAATAGAGGGATAGAATAGTTTTTGTATGCCTGGATGTTCTTGCTGTTGGAACCCTGTATCATCGGCATATAGCAGATGGGTGAAGAAGACTGGGATGTTACCTCCCTGGTGATTCAGGTATGCCACTTATTGACTTGGTAATTGAAGTGCCTCAGTGAGTAAGCAACTGTTGCTCTTTGTAGTTTGAGGACTCGATCATGAATTCTGCTGAACTATGCCCTTGGAAGTGGCGAGAGTCAGATGTGCTTCAAACTGGAATCCGTTGCAATAACTGTGACCTCTCGTCTCCATTGACTGCCTTGGAGTACTAGGGAATCCAACCACCACTTCAGGCTTACCCTGACCACTTGGGAATGCAGCGGTGTTCCCCAATGGGAGCGATCCCATGTCTGCAGGGAAAAAGGCTAACTGCCAGTAGTGAAGTGACAGCCAGGTAATCACTGGGATGTTGGAGGTCATAGACCCAGGATCAGGGATGCAACTATAGGGGGTGCAGAGGTTGCGGCTGCACTGGGACTCAAAGTCAGGGGCCCCATGATTGTTTCACTGCCTTGTTATATTTGTGATCTCATTCACGTACAGAAAAAGGAGCATCATTTTTAGGTCTCCAATATAGCTAAATTACAGGAAAATGGTGTATGAGCCATGGTGTGTGGGGGGGGGGGGCATTCAATGCGCCCACTGAGGTCCCCTTTACCTTAAGTTACACCCTTGCCCAGGACCATCAAGATCCATGAAGCAAGTGCTGTCTAGGTATAGCCCATATGTCCACACTCTCCGGATGGAACCAAGTTCCTGAGTGAGAAAGATTAGGTCATCTAGGAAGGCATTATCAAAATTCCTCTTGACCTCAGAGAGCACATCAACCTGGTCAGAATCTTCTTAAAGATTCAGGGGCCAGATGATATTGGGCCGACCCTGTTTAGCCTCCAGATCAGGCGTATTCAGGCACGTGTTCCCCTGCTTTTAGTGGGGACTGCACTCCTTTAGATAACTGGTGCTGGGGCAAGACCTGGCTGTCCGAGTGGGTAGATTACAAACTGGGCTTTGTCTGTGACACCCACTGCTTATTTGGTTATCCCTGAGGATCTAGAGTATGTAGTCTCTAATTCAAAACCAAACATAGGGTTTCACTTAGAAAAGGAAACCACCTATAAATTTATACATTAAGAAACCTTGCTAGGATTATGAAGAAAAAGTCTCTTCTGGCATAATTTAGCAAGGCCTTTGATTTAGCGGCAGATAATCACCTTGTGGATGCATCCTCTAGAAAAAGGGATGGACGAGAAAGGGAAAGGGAATAGAGGTTACAATGTGCCACTTATCAGAGTAGAGTCCCTAATGGCTATATGACACAAGGACAAAACAAACAGGAGTAGGCCAGGTTATGCACAATACAAGACCGTGTAACCCCCCTGGAAGGTTAAGTATGCTACAAGGGTGACATTGTACTGGTGTCCATGGACATATTTGTCCCAACAGTGTCTGTCTAGCGGTCTATACTTGAAGTAACCCTTAAGATTGATAAACTAAGCTTCGAGATGCTTAGATATAGCTGAAACTAGAGATGGTTTAAATGAAAAGGATGATATACATTGCATGCCCTCTAGTTGCCAATACACGAAATTTGGGGTAATAACTCATTAGGTCCGGACTTGAGTCTCAAGTGACCTCTGGTGGCCAAAATGTTTTATTGGCTGAGTGAGTGACAACCTGCTCAAACTCAGAACACCTGCCCTATGAACCTGTATGATTTCCAGTCAAAGAGGATGTGCAAAGTGTGGCTGCCATAGCCAAGGAACATGGGCATAAAAAGTCTAAGACTCTAGGACGGCCAAACTCTCCGGCCAGCCGCCATTTATGTGTTCATAATAGATTGCTGAGACTAACTAGGCATCTATTCAAATTGTCAGGAAAGGGGTAAACAATCTATTAATCCTCAGTGTATCAGGCAAATGCAAAATTGCCCCTGGATTGCACCCGGCCACCAACTTTTAATGGATGGCAAATATATCTATCACTCAGAAAAAAGTAACTTTTCTTCCATTAAGCCCTGGAGAAAGTGTAGATATCGCTATCGCTATCCTTGCTGATAATGCAGCTATGATCCAATGCATCAATAGGGCAGAAGTTTCAGAACACCTGTGTTTTATAGCTTGGTTGCCCTTTCTCATCTTAAGGTTTTATATAATCCTTTATATAATCTGTGATAACAAAGAAAAACATTTTCTGTAGCAACTTAAACCAAAGTAGCGCTTTGGGAGGTATATATCAGAGACTTCCTGACTGGTTTGCTAATCCTCTAATTGGTTGTGGCAGAGACAGGTTTAACCCCTTCTTCATAAATTTATTTAATTACTGCAGCATTCTCATCTGAAGATATAATGACTGCTGTGTGATTTAGCAAAGCTAGAGACGAGTTCACCTGTTACAGTGGAAGGCCAGGAAATCTGCGCCTACCTTAGGATCACAGACACACAGAAAAATAGAAACTTGGACACAGTATGCTGATAAGTAAATCACAGGTATGGGTGCAATCCTAAAAGTTTTTTGTTTAAATCCCAGAAGAGGAAAACAATAAGGCACAACATCAAATGTTCCGGTATTCTAGCAGCTCCCCCTTCAAAATCCTCTACTTCAGTGGAGCAGGGGGCCCTGGGATGCTTTGGCCCTAAAAACTTCCATTGAAGAGATCATATCCGCATAGCAATGCAATATCTTTTTAAACTGTCAGATTCTCTAATTTTGTTCAGGATTTTGACAAACAGTCTCCTGTGACATAGCCCTAGGAGGCCCTCCGTGTCCTTCACATTATATACCGGTATATCAACCAGGTATAAGGACTGGAAGTAAAGAAGGACAGGGTAGACTCTAAGGTGACATGTTGAGAAGACCAAATACATGTGAACCCCCAAACAACAGAGGATGTATACGTCTCACTAACTTTCCTGAAGAGGCCTCCTCATGGCTTGGCTCCTCGGCTGTAGATAGATAGGTTGCAGATAGAAGCCAGCCGACCGTACATGTTCCAGTCTGCTGCAATGCACGAGTGCTGAGGCTATGCGCTGGAAGCAATCCCTGGACCCGGAGGCTCATTAACATGTGACTGCGTCAAGGCCAGTCTTGTCCTCCGACTCCCAACCCCCCCTGAAAAAAAGAGACTTGGGAACACAAACCAAGTGCCACCCGTGCTGCCTCAGAGAGAGGACCACATGCCAGGCTAGCTTCGCCCCTCCGCCCCCTGACTGCAGAAGTCTGGGGCACACCTGTCTACCCATGGAGAACCGGAGGGTAGACCTGGGACACCAACCAATGCCGCCAGTGCTGCTGCTGAGAGGGAGGCTCACGCCAACCAGACCACAAGCCTGCTAGCAAGTGCAGGATAGGGTAGCTGATGTGGTGCTCCAGTAGATCCCTTGCCACAGGTACACTGCATTGTGAAAGTATAGCCAGGGGATTGGCGAGCACCCCCCCCCCCCGGTGCCTCCTGGGGTTAAAGAAAATAAATGTAAAAAATAAAGTTGACGATGAAAGAAGGTCCCAGAGGTTTCCTGGAGAGGAAACACAATACTGGGGGCTGAATCAGCCATATTTAAGCCGGACCTTCACCATGATTTAATGAAAAGTCCAGAACCTTATAAAACGATTCCCCAGCATCTAAAATTAATATATTTTACGTTTTTAGTCACTTATTATTCTTTCCCCCACTGGGCTGCAACTCTGTTCAGGACTTTAGGATACGGGTGCCACCATCTTGACTCTATCATGGATGTTTAAAGGCTAATAACATGCAGTAGATGCAGGTAGGATGATTTTAATGTGAGCAATCTGTATGTACAGGGTGTGGGAAACATATAAGAAAGACTCTTATTCAGAGTGAAGGACCGCTTTAAATGATCTCACATGTTTTAAAAATCAAACAAACT
Source organism: Gastrophryne carolinensis (assembly GCA_027917425.1). Lineage (NCBI taxonomy): Eukaryota > Metazoa > Chordata > Amphibia > Anura > Microhylidae > Gastrophryne > Gastrophryne carolinensis. Next base: position 226,957,484 of record CM051237.1, read on the forward strand.
TTTTGGCTCTGTACTGAAGAAAGCACAGTATACTGTCATTTAACTATGCATTGCTGTGTCTCCAACACAACACACATACACTACTACTATGCAATGGGCCCTATCTCAGTCAGGCTGGTTTAACACCAGCACGATTGCAAGATGCTGCTTGCGCTTTTAGGAAAGCGCCCCATAATCGCATGTGAAACGCTGCCCATAGTAATCTATGGGCGCCTTCACATTTCCTTTTGCCATTTGCAGATTGATCAGATGGCTCTGCATAAGCCTTGCCGGCAGTGTCTGGAGGACGCAGTGCTAGCGATTCCACTCCACATGAGCTTAACCCCAGCTGTTGCGGAGTGCTCGCCCGAAAGCACAAGCTCCCCGCAAACACACTGATGTGAAAACAGCCCAACTGTGCGCATTAAGATTTACAGTCCACGTAGGGTGAATTTTAATGTGAATGTGTAATGACAATAAAATGGAGGCTGCTATTGACACACCAGTTGCCTTGGCTGCAGTGCTGATCCATCAGCTTCACTGCCCATATAGTCACACACCTAGAACAGACAGTTATTTCTTAGCTAAAAACATCAGAGCCCAATGATTTGCTCCTCTCCTGGTTATAGATTAACAGTTTTAAAGGTGGGACTCCAGGATCACGGGTATTATATAATTAAGTTATATTTTAAAAGGGAAAGTTCACTGAGGTGAACTATGGCACTTTTTGACACTATGTCCCGCAGTTCTAACTTGCATAAAGACCAAGCATAAAAATGGAACAGGTTATAGTTTCTAGAAGCAGTCAAGCCCAGTGATCTACATGTAAAATAAATACCCTCCCCTTTTGTGAGTAGGAAAGTTTGTTGCCTCACACTGATCATCTGGAACCAAGCCACACAGACGAGCACACAGAGATGGTTAAACCTGTCACTTTCATAAAGGGCCACAATAATACAATTATGTGATTACTCACCTGTAGAATTGTTTTTATGGGTATCCAGCACGGGTTGCTTCATCTTCAATTCTTCACATTTGGGTAATCCGCCACCAGGTGGCGCAGTCGACTGCAGGAAGACTTGTGGCTCCTCCCGGCCCATAAAAGGGCAGGAATTACCCAGAATACCCAGTGTTGAAAAGCAGTAATGCAAGAAGCCGGGAGACAAAGACCATGTTAATGAAAACACAGCCCCACTAAGAAAGAACTCTCTCAAAAAAATCACCATAACAAGGCAAAAGAGGATAACAACAACAAGGGAGGGATGAAGCAACCCGTGCTGGATGCCCATAACAACAATTCTACAGGTGAGTAATCACAGAATTGTATTTGTTATGGTGATGCTGTTCAACTGAAGCCTGGTGCTGAAAAGTCCAAGAAGCTCCAATAGCTCTAGTGGAGTGAGCAGTAACATGGAAAGGGGGTTCCTTTCCCTTGGCAGAGTATGCTTGCACCACCGCCTGTCTGATCCACTTGCTAATAGTGGATTTGGCCGGAGGCAAGCCCTTCCTAGGCCCAGCAGGGAGGACAAACCGAGAATCCGACTTCCGAAAAGACTCAGTGGCAACCAAATAGTATTTGAGCGCCCTGACCACATCTAGAGAATGAAGGCTCTGTTCCTTAGAATTTGACGGGGCAGGACACAAGGAAGACAAGACAATGTCCTCATTGAGATGAAAGGCAGAGACAACCTTGGGCAAGAATTCCGGTTTAAGACGGAACACCACCTTATCCTGATGCCGTTCAAAATAAGGGGGTTTCATAGAAAGCGCCGCCAGCTCGGAGACGCGACGCACCGAAGTGATAGCAACCAAGAAGCCCACCTTAAGAGGCAGAATGGATAGAGCAGCATCGAAGGGCTCGAAGGGGTGACCCTGGGGAGCAGAAAGCACCAAGTTCAAATGCCACACCGGTAGCAGGGGCTTACGCGGTGGACGTACATGAGTAACTCCTTGGAAAAAAGTCTTGACAAGCCTATGATTGGCGAAAGATCTTTGGAAAAAGATTGCCAAGGCCGAAACCTGTCCTTTGAGGGTACTCAGTTGTAGACCCGACTCTAGACCATGTTGTAGAAAACCCAAAATCCTGGAAATGGAAAAAGTGCGACAAGGAAAAGACTTAGACTCACACCAGGCAATGTAAGCATGCCAGACCCTGTAATAAATCATAGAAGAGGATTTCTTCAGAGCCTGAATCATAGTACTGATGACCGAGGCCGGCAATCCCTTATCCATCAGGATGGAGGTTTCAGCAGCCAAGCCGTCAAAGCCCGCGTTTGTAAATTGGGATGGCACAGCTGTCCCTGAGTGAGGAGCCCTGGATCGTCGGAAGTGATCCACCATCATCTGGACGATGTCTGCGAACCATACTCTTCTCGGCCAGCGGGGGGCCACCAGAATGGTCGCTACCCCCTCCTGGGCTATCTTGCGCAGCACCCGACCCAGGAGAGGAAAGGGAGGAAATGCATAGAGTAGGAAATCCGTCATCCGTCCCCCTGCTCAGGGAGTCCGCCTCCTGGTTCTCCACCCCTGGAATGTAAACCACCGAGATGCAGGGAACATTCTCCTCTGCCCAAGACAAGATCAGGGACACTTCTTTGAGGGCTAGCTTGCTCCGAGTCCCGCCCTGATGATTGATGTAGGCGACCACTGTCTGATTGTCTGAGCGGACCTGGACCGCGCGACCCCGTAGGTGGGGAGTCAACTGGGAGAGGACCAACCTGATCGCTCTCAGCTCCAGAAGATTGATAGGTAAATGAGCCTCCTGCGGGCCCCACTGGCCCTGGAACTTCAGCGATTGCCAGAACCCTCCCCAACCAGACAGACTGGCGTCTGTGGTGACTATCTCCCAGCACGGAGGGAAAAAGGACCTGCCCACTAGCAGATTTCTCGAGTCCAACCACCACGAGAGGGACTAACTGGCCAAAGGGGACAGAGCAAATTCCTGCTCCAGCGACTCCTGTGTCCGATCCCAAGTGGTCAAAAGATTCAACTGAAGAGGTCTCATGTGGAACTGAGCAAAGAGCACAGCCTTGAAGCAAGACACCATGAGGCCCACCAGACGGATGGAGGGATGAGGACACGACAGCAAGGCCCGCGCCTGCATCTGAAGGCCCTCCACCTTCTGCTGAGGTAGAAACACCTTGACCTGAGAAGAATCCAGCGTCATGCCCAGGAAGGACCTCACCAATGACAGAGTGAGTGAAGACTTGGGATAATTGATCACCCAACCGAAGGACTCGAGGATGGACACTACCATCTGAGTATCCCTCTCAGCCTGATGAAAAGATTGAGCAGCAATCAACAAGTCATCCAGGTAAGGAAGAATGCGAATGCCCTGGCTCCTCAGGAGGGCCATGACACCCGCCAGCACCTTGGTGAACACCCGAGGGGCCGAAGTGATACCGAACGGCAAGGCCACACAAGAGGAGGGGCGCAGGGAAGGCACACAGTGAAGTAAAAAGAGAAGTATCAAGGGAAAAATACCATTTTGTGATTACTAACCTGTAAAATGGGTATTATAAGTATGTCACACACCCCGCTTCAGAATAGTCATTACACTTGGGTTATACTGACCTGTAGAGGGCGATCTTGCAGAGATGTAATGAAAAAAAGGGAGCCCCTCCCGGTCCATAAATATCTGGGACCTCCCACTCATTCCCCAGTATTAAGACAGCAGTAAGGAAAAAGGGACCAGGAAGAGCCAATTATAACCAGTAACAGTAAAAAAGGTTCACCATATAAAGGATCCAGAATACCAAAGGGCGGGGTGTGTGACATACTTATAATACCCATTTTACAGGTGAGTAATCGCAAAATGGTATTATTCTAAGTATGTCACACACCCCGCTTCAGAATAGTCATTACACTTGGGACATCCAATAGCAGTGTCCATAAAGGGTGGGATCTAAACAAAGCAATAACGCACAACTTAAACCACTGCAGCTTGCAGAACTTTGCGGCCAAAAACAGCATCCGCTGAGGCCCGCACATCAACCTTATAAAACTTGGAAAAAGTGTGAACAGAAGACCAAGTAGCAGCCTTACAAACTTGTTCAGCAGAGGCCTGGTGCTGAAAAGCCCAGGAAGCCCCAACAGCACGAGTAGAATGAGCAGTAGCACGAAAAGGAGGAACCTTCCCCTTGGCAGAATAGGCCCAACAATGGCCTGGCGAATCCATCGACTAATGGAAGACTTGGCGGGCACCAAACCTTTCCTAGGTCCGGAAGGCACCACGAAAAAAGCGTCAGTCTTACGAAAGGAAGAAGTAGTCACCAAATAGTACTTCACACAGCGAACCACATCAAAGGAATGCAAGACCCTCTCCTTGTCATTGCTGGGCTTAGGACACAAGGAGGGAAGAACAACGTCCTGATTAAGATGAAAGACAGAAACCACTTTAGGAAGGAAATCTGGGTGAAGCGGAAAACAACTTTGTCCTGATGCCTCTCAAAGTAAGGGGCCTGAATGGACAAGGCCGCCAACTCTGAGACACGCCGAACTGAGGTGATAGCGACCAGAAAAGCAACCTTCTGAGTAAGTATAGAAAGAGGAATATCCTGCAACGGCTCAAAAGGAGGACCCTGAAGAACAGAAAGTTCAAGTCCCAAACTGGGAGCAGAGGCTTCCTAGGAGGTCGCACATGCGTAACCCCCTGGAAAAAGGTCTTAACCAAAGGATGAAGAGAAAAAGACCTTTGAAAGAAAACCGCCAGGGCAGAAACATGCCCTTTCAAAGTACTAAGCTGGAACCACAAGTCCAGACCGTGTTGCAGAAAATCCAAAATCCTAGGAACAGAAAACACCCTGCAAGGCAAGGCCCTAGCCTCACACCAATCAATATAAGACCTCCAAGTCCTATAATAGATGGTAGAGGAAGACCGCTTCCTAGCCTTAGCAAGAGTCTGAATCACAGCATCAGAAAGACCTTCCTCCCTTAAGATGGAGGTTTCAGCGGCCACGCTGTCAAAGCCAGCGTTGGTAAATTGGGGTAAAGTAGTTGACCCTGAGTGAGCAGATCCGGCAGAAGGGGCAGATCGAACTGATCCACCACAGCCGAACGACGTCTGCGAACCAAACCTGCCTTGGACATCTTGGAGCCACCAGAATTGCTGGCGCCCCTTCTAGTGCCAACCTGCACACCACCATGCCCACCATAGGGAACGGAGGGAACAGGTACAGGAACCCCAGATCCCTGCAGTTCAGAGACATGGCATCCACTGCCAGAGCCAGAGGATCCCGCGAGAGAGACACAAACGCCAGAAGCTTGTGATTGTGACGAGAGGCAAAGAGATCCACCTCCAGAGTCCCACACTTCTGGCAAAGTGACTGAAAAACCTTGGGATTGAGAGACCATTCCCCCCGGCGAGACGAGCGCCTGCTCAGTGAGTCCGCCTCCGTGTTCTCCACACCCGGAATGTACACCACTGAAATGCATGGGACATGCCCAGGCAAGAATCAAGGACACTTCCCTGAGGGCAGTCCTGCTGCGAGTCCCTCCCTGGTGATTGATGTAGGCGACCGAACTTGAACCGGTAAGCCCTGCAACTGAAGAGTCAAGTGAGACAGAACCAACCTGATGGCTCTCAGCTCCAAAACATTGATGGGATTGTGAGCCTCCTGAGGCCCCCACAGTCCCCGAAACTGAAGATCCTTCCAGAAACCCCCCCAACCTGACAGGCTGGCATCCGTGGTGACTGTCTCCCAACGAGGGGTCAGAAAGCACCTGCCCCTCATCAGATTGCTTGGTTCCAGCCACCACCGTAGGGAATGCCGAACCCGGGGGGACATCAGAAAAGACTGATCCAATGACAGCGGACACCTGTCCCAAGCCGCTAAAAGATGGAGCTGGAGCGTCCTTGTGTGAAACTGAGCAAAGGGAACCGCCTCGAAGGAAGCCACCATCAATCCCACCAGTCTCATCCCCAGCCGGATGGATGGGTGAGGGTTGGACAGAAGAAGCTGAATCAACTCCTGAATCAAAAGAACCTTGGGTCGAGGGAGGAACACCCTGGTCTGAGAAGTATCCAGAGACATTCCCAGAAAAGACACCACCCTGACGGGGAGAGGGAGGACTTGGGATAGTTGATCACCCAGCCGGAACTATCCAGAGTGGATACCACAGCTCTGGTATCTAGCTCCGCTTGGCTGTGAGAGGATGCCATAATGAGGTTGTCCAGATATGGCACGATGCGAATACCCTGGGCTCTGAGGAGGGCCATCACCCCTGCCAGCACCTTGGTGAAAACCCTTGGAGCCGAGGTAAGGCTGAACGGAAGGGCCACAAACTTAAAAAGCCAATTTTCCACCACAAACCTGAGAAATCTCTGGTGTGCCGGGAAGATAGGAAAATGCAGATAAGCATCCTTGATGTCTATGGACGTCATGAAGCCCCCTGACGAAGAGAATTGATGGCTGAGCGCAGTGTTTCCATGCAGAACTTCCGGGGACAGATAAACCTGTTGAGGAGCTTCAGATCCAAGATGGGACGAACGGAGCCGTCCTTCTTGGGCACCGTGAACAGATTGGAGTAGTTGCACAGGTCCCTTTCCAAGGAAGGCACCGGACAAATGACAGGCATGTCCAGAAGATTCTTTACTGCCGCCAGGAGCCCCTGCGCAGCCAGAGGGTCCGAAGGCATCCGAGACCTGAAGAATCTGGGAGGGGGGCGGATCTCGAACTCCAGCTTGTAACTGGAAGACACCACTTCCAGAATCCATCTGTCTGAGACCTCCTGGTCCCAGACCTGGAAGAAGTGTCGCAGCCGTCCCCCCACCCGCAAGGGTGAGGGCGCCCCCTCACTGCTGAGCTGGCTTGGCAGCTGGCTTGGGTTTGGAACCTCAGGTGTGACCTGGATGAGCACGTCCTCTGCCCCTGTTCCAGGAATCACCCCTGGAGGAAGAGAAGGCCAATCCCCTGCCAGCTCTGGCCCCACGAAAGGAAGGGTTAAAGGAGGCCGCCCCCCGTGAAAGGGACGACGCTGCTTCTTTTGCTGAGGTAACTTGCCTCCTTTTGCGACCGAATCCAATTTTTCTCCAAAAAGCCGCAACCCCACGAAGGGAAGAGCCGTAAGCGACTTCTTAGCCACAAAATCAGCCGCCCACTGGCGCAACCAAACCGACCGCCAAATAGCCACAAGCAAGGCTGAAGTTCTACTACACATCACCATGGTGTCATCCAGGGCGGCTAACACAAAGGACATGAACAACTCGCACCTCTTAAGGGCGGTGAACTCATCACTAGCCGGGTCAAGCCTGGAAGTAGTCAACAGGTCCCTAACAACCGACCTGGTAGCTACCGCCAAAAGTGCCGAAGCAAAAACAGGCTGCAAGGCCGAACCGACACTGGCAAAGCCGTGACAAGCCATCTGATCGATGCGCTTGCCCTTGTCCTCACCATCTTTTAAGGTTGTGGAGTCAGGAGAAAACAGAAGAATTAGACAACCCCAACATGGGGGCATCAACCTTGGGAGGGGACGACCAGCGCTTCACCGCGTCCACCGGGAAGGGATATTTCTTATCCCAGCCCTGAGGAACACCCGGAAGCCGAGTAGGCCTCTCCCATTCCTTAAAAATAATGCCATCAAAATGCTTTTGATTTGGGAATTTCAAGCGCGGCTTAGAAGTCCCAAAGAACTCCCCCTTCTGAGGAGGAGTCTCCTCTGGGGGAGAAATAGCCAGAACTTCGAAAAGATGAGCCAGGACCTTAGGGGTATCCATGGTAACCCCCTGTCACTGCTCGGAATCAGCGCCCACAAATTGCTGATCATCAGAACCATCGGACTCCTCAAATAACTCCCCTTCCTCTAGCGGGGAATAATCAGACCAGTCCAGTGAATCAAACTCATCAAAATCCAAGGCCGGCGCGGCAGGAGACAAGTGCTTCCTCTTAGCTGGGGCCTTTCTGGCCACAGCGCTAGAAAATAATTTCTCAAGATTGGCCAATCTGGCACACACTGCAGATTGCGACTCCCCACCCGTGACAACATCACCTGGAGTATGGATCAGACGGGGAGGGGTAGGCGATGAGGCCGGCGGCGCTGACCCAGATGCCTGGGACCCGGACTGCCGCGTTATAGCCTGCTGCACACATGGTATACAAAGAAATACATCATCCCCCGTAAGGGATACCCCACACCCCATACACTGCCAGGATTGCCCCGAGGGGAGCCCAAGCCCGGTATCCTGGGAAGCCTCCATATGGTGATTTTATTGGTAGTCGCAATGACCAAGGGAATTACGCAATATAAGCAACCCGGGATGCCCCTACTATTTCCCGAGTGGGAGGATTTATTGGGAGCCCTAACCAAAAAACCCAGGGACCCACGACCAGGAGGACCCCTTTAATATCAAATAAAAGTCCACCTGAAAGACATAAGGCAAGGGCTGATCAACACACACGCACACAATCAGGCCCATCAAATAATAATATATATATATATATATATATATATATATATATATATATATATATAATATACATACACACACACATCCATAACAAGCAGATAAAATGAAATAATGTAAAATATGGAGCCCACAGGGCACTTACTAGAATGGCGCCAACAGCAGAGCACGATGCGAAGCAGAGAGCAGATGAGGAAGAAGAAGGAAGGAGGGAGGGAGGGAGGGCGGGCCGGCGCGGTTCGTGTGTCGCGCCCAGCCCCGCCCCCCTCCCCTGACAGAACGCGGCTCCTGGCCAGTGGCCGGGCTCCGCAGCGGCTCCAGCAGCACAGGGGACGGGCCATAGGAGCGCGCTGAGCGTCCGGCCCCGCCCCCCCCCCCCCACACGGAACCTGAGGGGAAGAAGCTCCCCCAAGAAAACGCTGCCAAAAACGGCCGGCGCCGCGGCCGCAGCCGGCGCCGGCCAAGAGTGAACAGAAAAGCACACAACAGTAAATAACACACACACACACACACCTCAATAACATCCACAGAGATAATTCACAAGGGAGAAGGTGTGCGCTCCCCCCCCCTCAATAAGGGAGCAATGGGTGAGCGGGAGAGGGGGAAACCCACTTAGAAGTGGAGGGGCCAGGGACGGGGCATCCCACTCCGGGATCACCAACCCGGACAGCCGCCTACCCCCTAGTATGGGAAGCAGAGCTCCTGAGCACCGTAAGGTGCCGTCTACCTGTGCCCGGACCAGCAGCCTAGGCTGAGAGGCAAGGAATACTTAAATAAAAGTGGGTCCAGGCAGGAATAGACCAACAAGAGGGCCGGGAGTTACCCCGGCTACCTGCAAGGAGGAGACATCCATCTTCTGACTTGCTCGCCGACTGCAGAGATGAAAGTCTGGGGAATGAGTGGGAGGTCCCAGGTATTTATGGACCGGGAGGGGCTCCCTTTTTTCATTACATCTCTGCAAGATCCCCCTCTACAGGTCAGTATAACCCAAGTGTAATGACTATTCTGAAGCGGGGTGTGTGACATACTTAGAATACACACACAAGGCAGGTGCCGCATGAAAGACATTCCCAAGACAAGAAAAAACAATAAAGCTTGTGGGATGCCAAGGCCAAGTGGTTTCTCTCCCCCCCCCAACTAGGCTCACCATAGCCTATGACCGGCTACCCTTTGGGTCCAGGGTCTGCGGCCCAGAGAATAGCTCTGCGAACACCCGACCCTAGGTGTTCCCCTACCTTCACCTGAACCATCAGCCGGGGCTGGGAGGCAGGATGGGTCCGGAACAGGTGGGAATAGGCCTGCAGGGCAGACGGGCTCGGGATGCCCCGCTCGCCTGCAAAAATCCAGAGAGAGAGAATATCTTCTGTCTTTGCAGTCAGGACTGCAGAAAAACACTGGGAGTCTCTGGGTAATTCCTGCCCTTTTATGGGCCGGGAGGAGCCACAAGTCTTCCTGCAGTCGACTGTGCCACCTGGTGGCGGATTACCCAAATGTGAAGAATTGAAGATGAAGCAACCCGTGCTGGATACCAAGAAAAACAGCTGTATTCACATTCACCACCTAAACACATACCTACAATACAATGGCAGCATGACACGCAGTATCACAATAACAATTTTAAAAGCACTAGGTTATACGCTGTAGCCTGAACCTTTGTTCTATAAGTATGTAAACCAGAAATCCTAGAACTTTCTTATCTTGAAAGCCACATTCATCATGGATAGGTAGTGGTGAGTAGAGTGCACATGGATGCCCTGTATTCCCTCCAAAATTAATAAGCTGAGTGCACACGTACCCCCCTATATGTAATGTCCAGACTGAACAAGAGGACTCTGGGCCCAATACAAGTGGGTACCCCAGCCGCAAAGAGGTTCAATAGACAGAGTCTGTTATGGCAGAATGGCGTTGTGGAAGGAAGATGTATGCCGGTTTACCGTCTCTGCAGCTTCCTTTCTCAACACAGAGGAATTCATCACAAGCATCACATCACCCCATGAAGAGGTAGGGAAAACAAGCACTGAACGCTACAGTAACAGGTAAGCAGGCACATGTGGCTCCAAAGCTACAGGCTGGGGACCCCTTCTTTAAACTATATGGTACATACAAGCACTGTGCACTATTTGTGTAACCTATTCCTGCAACACAAGGTGCTTGCCCTGTTCCTGTATCAATCTGTCTCTAACACATTCCCACCCCTTAACCTTGTTGATTGCCCGACTGAAAATGTTCTTAGAAAATTGAGAATGGATGCAGAACCTGTGTTTATTGTAAGCGCCCAATAATTGCAGAAATAACAGTCTTACTTGTGGCTGGATAATGTCCTGAATGACTGGTGGAGTCCGAGCCCCCAGAGGCTGCTGCTTAGTAGAGCTGGTCTGTATTTATACGTCCTAGCATCTGCAGCTGCCTATGACAGGTCACTGCATTACCATTGCCAGGAAGCTGGATACAACAGCAGAAACCCTACTGCACATTCAATTAACCATCATACAGATCTGGATTAGCATTCTAACAATAGAAATGCAACTTCTTTCTGTACTACAGACTAGCCACTTATTACATGGGATATAAAAAAAGCTACTCATCTGCAGACAAGATTACCAAAAACCATGTGGTATAATGTCCTCTCATCTTTATATGTTAATTCCGGTATATTGAGAGAGGCCATCAAAGTACATTGATTAAAGTGGAGTAACCCCTTCGCCCTGCCACCCTCCCCTGGTGCTGAGGCAGGACACGGAAGTCCAGTGCTGTTCTCCTAGTAATTTTGGTCCTGGGAACTGTCATCTTGAGAGAAGGTACAAAGCGGCTGTTGCCCGGCTCCATGTGCACTTCGGTGAATGGGGCAGACGGTGCAGACACATTGCGGGATATGCCACTTTGTGTCTGTGTGCAGCCGCAAAGACACAGTAGAAAACCGCTGGTGGGCGTTCTATGACTAGACTCCCACTTTAAAGAGGACCGAAAACCAGATATCCTGAAGTATAATACACTCTTGGGCTGAGTGAAAGGTCCCTAAGCCCTGCTTTGTGATAACTTAGAAATTGCTTAAAGCCCCTGTCTAGGTAGGCACACACTTACTTCCACCAACCTTATCCCCCCCGGGAACAGTGTAAAGTGAGCCACTTCAAAAGCATCTCACAATATATGTACATACTTTATGTATTCTAAGCGAAGCTGATTTCTTCGATTCAGTTTCTGTGGCTGACCTGGGAAAGGCGTGTCATGTTACAGCTTTGGGGAACAAGAACACATTCTGCTGTAGTCAGAGACAGTTGTAGGACTCTTGTGGCATGCTTGCTTATGCTAAGAGAAATGAAATTGTCTTGCTATGGCTTGTGCAAGATGCAGCAGAAAATGGAGAACAAAAAAAAAAAAAAAGAAAAAATCACACTTTGCCCACCGGAAAGGCCGCAATTCCTTGATCCTCCCGGGAATGCAGCCCCGCGATTGGCCACTGGTGGTCATGTGGGTCAGGGGTGCATCCTGGGTTTCGGGCAACGATGGGCTCTGCAATCGGCCCCACCAGTCATATTAATTCCCTGCTCAAGATGGAGGAAGAGGTAAGAATGCAGGCGTTCTGGGGGGTGAAGTGCATTTTAGATGCCCCCCTCCGAGCTTTTCTGAATATGGCTGGACCAACACCCAAAAGCAGGGAAACAGGCGTTGGTCCGCTTTAACCCATTTGCTTGTGTGTATTAACACACTGTTACACTAGTAGTCAATGTATAGTTCATCATAATAAATAACCAGATTAAGCACTTCTAATATTCATGTGCTATTGCTACATGATATAATTGCATGCAGTAAATTACTCCGGTATGCTGTTACAGCAATCCTTCACCCCGATATGGAATCCTGTCCCTGTCAAACAGGCTTTCATTTGACAGTCGACATATGTTTGTGGGGGCCCCAGATGCAGCAGTGCCCCCCAGAAAACAAGGGAGACATGGCACTGGATGAGGCAAGTAGTAACTTTGGGGAAAGGTGTGGCACAAGTTACTTATAGTAATTTTTACATAGGGCCAGCATATGTGTTTGCTTGATACTGACACAACAGGTCCAAAAGGAGGAGTTTGCACACTTTCATCTCCAGCATTGAAAGGACTGAAATAATTAGAGTGACACCACTGCCAGGGCTGTGTGCTGCTTATGATAAAGGAATGATTATGCTACTTGCAGGACCAGATTTAGCCCCAAACCCTGGGGCAGTGGAAACTGGTTCCTTTGCAGGCAAACTGTCTGAAAGGTATTGTTTCATAGTCCATACATAATGTTTATTGTGACACACAATTTACCAAAATGTTAATTACTTAGCATCCACAGCACTATTTATACCTCTGCCTCCCATTGTAGCCCAATTGAAGCACTCAGGCATAAGAACCAAAAAGGTATGGACCTAGTTGCACTGAGGTATCTGGAGGCTTCAGTGATGAAAGAAGTGCTAAATACCACAGTCACTCATTTTAGGAAGGGAGACGGAGGAGTGGGTTGCAGACAATTGAACACATGAATGCCAACCTCTTTCTTCTCCTAAAGCAGACCTTTCTTTTTTTGCCTGAAATATGGACAGAAACTCGCCGCCTTATGTACCACTGGCTTGTCCTCTGTACCATCCTTTACTTTTAGGATGTTCCGAACAACTTGGTAAAACCCAATGGCTGCGAGTACCATGAGAGCTTAAAAAAGGGTCAGTTTCTATAGTATTTCTCTAATTCCCAAGATATGAATAGCAGACAGGCATCTGAAAATACGATGCCCATGGAACATCTAACATTGGCTGGTATCTAGTGCCAATCCCCTGGCACTTTCGGTCCTGGGCACCACCATCTTATTGGACAGGAAGCACAGAGAAGGGATGTTGTTTTGTGCACTGTTTGTGTGGCTGTCGCAGGAGCACTAATGCGGCATGGGATCTGGGCGAGGTACGATTTTTTTCATTGTAATCCCACCCCGCCTTGGGGGGAGCATTGGGGGAGGGAGTCATTGCCACACTGGACTTCTGCCCTAAATGCAGAACCATGGTAACAAGCGATATCCCCTTCCTACATGATTTTGAATGTAAAAAAAAAAAAGCTTGCATATTTACAGTAGACCAAAACCCAGGATCCCCCTTCCCCCGGGCATCCTGATATTTGGCATATTACTGTGTGAAACCTTGGAATTGCCATACATTCTGGTATTCTGGCATTCTGCCCGAAAGACCACTCATGCCCTGTGGCAGGGAGGAGCAAGGCGAGTATATAGTGTGTGTGTATTCCAAACAGCAGGGTATTCCAAAACAGTGTTGGTCCGCTTTAATAAAAAAAATATAAAGGTATAATCATTCATCTCAATCATCTAACAAAGTCTCAGCAGTGGGAGTTACAAGAAACAGGATGTAATTGTATTTGCTTATGACGCAGAAGTCATTGGTGCCTGCACGGTACAATTTCCCAATGCTATCATCAATTTGTGAACTGGTCTATTCATAGGGGATGACAAACTCATAAAATGGCCATGAGTCACTTAGCAACATTAAGTTTTTCTTTTATTTATTCTGTCCACATACAGCTGTATAGCACAGGGACTGTGGTATTCTGATTCTACTAGGGTGCCAAGAGGGAATGCTTCCCCTGCATGAGTGCAAGGCTGTTTTAAGGTTCTAATAAGGAGCAGATGACACAACAATCAGTGTGCTGACTTAGCCTGTGAAAGCTCTCAGACAGGCACCAGGTAAGTCTTGGTCAAGCAACATGTGAATAAATAAAAAGAAAAAAAAAAACACGTATAAGCAGTATTGCAACATCCTCAGAAAAACTGGAACCGTATGTTCCTCTGCACAGGCAGATTATTTTCTCCAAGTAAACAGATGAAGTAAATTAAACTTCAGTTGTGAGAAACCCAAGGGAGATAAATGTGGAGTCTATTCCTCTGCAGAAAACCTCTCTTGGTCAATACCAAGTTCTATCTTCAGTCCAGCCTAGCCAGGAATGTGTGACAAACCCAGCAACAAACCCAAGTATATATGCTTTATCCTGTTACATACAGCCAATAACATGAGCCAACACCTGGCTTTTGTATTTAGCAAGCACATCACCATACATATATCTTGAACCCAAACAAAAGGGGATGTATGTAGGGCTGAAATGTGACAACTAAGCAAGGACTTCTTTAGTTTAATGAACCTGTGCCAGCACATCAAAGAGAAGCCATACTAACCCTTTGTCCCCCACATGCAGGCCTATACTCCATTCACCAGTGACCTCTGGGACAAACGCTTTCCCCACTCATTCATAGATGCCATAGCACACCCACTACATTCATTTCTAAAGCCCAATATACCCCCTCCATTGCAATGAATAGAGTGGGCAAGTTCCAGACACAGTGACCGACAAGCAGGGCAGCCATTCCTCCCCTATGTTGCAGCTGGACAAGAATCGAACCCCAACAAGACCTCTCTATAAATCAGTAAGATACTTTAGATACTCCCATTGCATTTAGAGCTCCTAGCTTCTTCCCTCCAACCATCTCTGGACTCCATCAGCCCCAACACGTCATCTTACTCTCACCCCATAAGCTTAGCCAGAGATTGCAACAGGGCTCCGTTTAAAGGGTCAGTAAACCCAATGATAATCATAATAAGGCAGAAAGAAGCTTATATGATGCCTGTCCCATGTGCCTCTACTCCATTTTCTTCATCACAGTGTAGAAGCTGTAACAGGGCTCCAACGTGTGCTCTCCATTCAATAGATCTAACAACCACTCTGTCCCTTGGTGCTCTCAGTGTGACTGAGCATCAGAAGCCACAGTGGTTCTGCAGCTGCCTTGGACCACAGTCAAGCATGCTCATGACTCAAAGCTGCACCGTGATACACCCTTTCAAGCTCAGCCATATGCTTTGAAATAGCTCATTTTACACTGTTCGTGCAGAGGATAAGTTTGCATATGCATAGTGTGTGTGTGTGGACAGGGACTTTAAATACCATTGTACTAATTGTACCATTGTACTAAACCCTCAGCTGAGCATTGTGTTCCCCAACATAGATGCCATTAGAAGATAATGAAATATTACAGGTTGCCAAATGCAAGTTATAGGGTCATTGTTTTTTTTTTTGTCTTATTAGTCATTTTCAGCCAGAGATTTATTCTTTCATACTCATATGAGTCATGGAAACAGGTTAGGACTAATTCCAGTGGATGTTTTGCTTTAGATTCTGCTAACTAGTTCACTAACTACAAGTACAGAAGGAAGCAGAATTATAAGTGAACAAAAAAGCTCTTGTTCCCAGTTAGTGGATCACTAATAATAGCCTCTTAAAACGTGACAGCAGGGCTGTGGAATTAACATGGTTTAAATGGTGTGTAAAAGCATTCTGCCTACTTACTTACCAAGCTCTTTTCAAAACTTTAGCCGTTATCAACTTACACTAGAGCTTGTCATAGACATCTGGGAATCGAAGGGCAAGCGGACATAACCCTGCCAAACCCAGATAGGTATATATCAGCTAGCTATCACATGAGCCTATACAGGAGGAGAATCAGGATCACATGGTTAGTGCACACTAACTTTCTCCCACCTTATCTCCCTTGGAACAGTATAAAATAAACTATTTCAAAGCACTTGAAAGTATCTGGTTGTATGTTAATGGCTCATGTATTCTAGGCGAAACAGATTTTTTTGCTTTAATATCTGGTCTTGAACATGTTTTGTTGTGGACAGAGACACCTGAAGGACCACTTTGGCTAACTGCACTCACTCACATTGAGAACTCCAAGGGACAGATTGGCTGTAGGACCACTTTTTGCATGGTCCTGGAGAAACTAAATTTGGTGCCTTGCTACAGCTATTACCCTGCGCTTCTGGAGAGGCACATGGGACCGCTATCAAGTCAGTGCTGGCTAGTTAATGCCATACAGGCAAGTCATACAGATTTTTGTACAGACGCCAGTCTGGCATGATCACCGGTAACCAATGCAATCTAAATGCAACTGTATGGCAATCGCATGCAGATCATGATCACCCCACAATCGCCCTGTGGTGAAAATAGCATCTCAGACAATTTCTACTTACAACAATATACCGCAGTTCATTTAATTAGTCTTCAAGAAGATTATAAATTAGGCCAGTGTGATTGCAGAGTGTTTGCGCTTTCGGCCAAGCATGCTGCCATTGCTGTGTGCAGCATTCAGCACAATGGTCATCTGCATGGTGCAGCTGCTCGTGCAATCAGCTTTTTGCGAAGCGCATATTACTGCGGCTGGAGAAGGTGAATGGAACCCTCCGCCGCACACATCAGTTGCAAGTAGCATCACTTTTTCCCCTTCAGCTATGCACACCCACTCACAACCATTTAGTTGCGGTGGGCGTGGCCGCGCACAAACGAGAAGGGAGGCGAGTGATGCTGGCACAAGCGCTATGGGAAATGTAAGAGATATCGGCGTCCTGGGGTTTCACACAGCAGGACATGCCAGTTCGGCCGCCGGCTTAGCCATCACAAAATGACAGAATGGATGTAGTCGTGCTCTTCAAACTACGGCTGCTCTGTGAAGTCCTGCAGCTTGTGGGGGGCTCCCATTGGATCCCATTCATGAGCACTGCGCAGGCACGAGATCGGGGGAAGCGCACTGCCCATGGGGAGGTCGCCCAGAATGGATGCTCCATCATAGGTAGTATAAAGTGCCCAAATCTAAGACGGGGGGAGCAGTCTGGGCAGGTTTTAAAGTGGACCAACACCCAGGATTTTGACTATCCTGGGTTTTGGTCCACTTCGGCGGGGCACCCCGATCAGCCCCGCTGTGTGAAACCCCCCAGAAACCCAAAAAAACTCACCTCTCCCCGCTCCCACGTGACCGCGCCGTCCAATCCCCGCCGACGTCCAAGTGGGTGTCAGTGATGTCCAAGCTGCTTCTGCCGCCGCCTCCAGCGCGTCACTCTCGGCTGGCGCGGGCACGTCTAGAGGGGCGCGCGGGAGGCGGCCCCGGATCAGGTAAGGTCTTTTTGGGGGGGTTTCAGTGAGGTGATCGGCCCGGGAATCTTATATATTCCCGGGCCGATCACCCCTGGGTGTTGGTCCACTTTAACCTTCCCCGATGTTCCTCTTTAAAGAGTGGAGCATCACCGATCTGCTGCCCCCCCCCCCCCCCCCCCCGGTTTTACCTTTTTACTCACCTCGCCAGGGCATCCATATTCAGGGTCCCTCAGATTCCGGCCTACCCCCCAACAGGCAGCCCCATCTTGCATCCCATCAGGCACTGTACACGGCCCCCCATCTCGCACATTTGCAGCGCCCATTAATGGGATGCAATGGACCCGCCGATATTCCGCGAGACTTGTGGAGCTGCGAGAACAGCATGGGACATTGATGGCTAAGCCGGTGGAGGGGTGAGGATCAGGCCCAGAAGCAGCCAGATGTTGCGCAGCAGGCAGCCGTGACTAGAAGGTAGCTAGTAGACAATGGGGGGGGGGGGGGGGGTTTGGGGAAATCGACCCATTTTTATTTTAGTTCCGCTGTTTCTCTTTAAGGGGAGACGTGTCTCTGTGGAGGGCAAGAGGAAGTGGCGTATGCCCTTCCCTCGGATATTTAATGCGTCCCTGAACAGAAGCACTTTCCCATGTCACAAAATAGAGGACCCATCCTCTCTCCCCGATTTTAGTTACAAACATTTGTTTTTATTATTCTGGGGGGTTTGTCAGCATTTATTTTGGGACAGTTTGGGAAATACCATTTTGGGAAGACAATTGCATAATGGGAGTTAAACTCCAGTGGTTTGACACAGAGGGCATCCTGATTTTGGATGCCCCAGGCATTTGTGAGGGAGGCTATGCTGCGCAGTGTACCGCAATCTCACAATGGCAAACCGCTGCCAGCCATTGGCATCAACATGTGACAACCCGCCAGATGAACCTGATTAGTGCTGGCCATGTGACCAGTACAATGGGATATCCAGATCTGGGATGCACTATTCTGCCAGTATTTATGACCGCAAAAAGGAAGCAAATCATTTTTGTCTTGACTTGCTCTTTAATTAACAATCAAATTTAAAGAAAGAAAGCAGGCCAAAAACCCAACAATGTTCCAGAATCAAATTAGCCAATCTCCTGCAGATAGTCCTCTCCCTGGGAGTAGAATAAATCCACATTTTCACATACCCTGTCATATTTAAATGCCTGCTTTTGGTGATCTATTCTGCAGCTCCTACATCATCAGAATACCATTAGATACATATTGAAAGAGGACCCAACAGTGGAGTAGAGTGGAACAACATCCCATGAGGCAATTGCTGGTCCTGCCACTCAAACCCCCAGTAATCTTGGATTTTGGAGTAACTGCCAGGCCTATTGCTGAGGAAGCAGAGAAGGCCAGATGGGGAAACCAATGCAGAGAATGTTAGTTTCAGTCTGCATTAATAATAGGTCATAAAGTGGACCCTTGTAGGTATCGAACCTGCCTGGGTTTGTTGGTTAGTTAGGGGCCCTGAGGAAATACATCCTCTCCAGTGCAAAGATCTCACAAAATATAGAGGCCAGCTTTAAAGTGGAACAAAATCCGGGATTTTGACTATCCTGGGTTAGGATTCTTGCCCCCACCTCCCTATGTGCAACCCTGCTAAAGTTATAGCAGATGGTGGACAATGCTTGCGCATGCGCTGTTGGATCAGGAAAAGGGTTAAAGTGGACCAACACCCAGGATTTTGACTATCCTGGGTTTTGGTCCACTTCGGCGGGGCACCCCGATTGGGGGTGCCCCGCTGTGTGAAACCCCCCAGAAAGCCCCAAAATCTTACCTGTCCCCGCTCCCACATGACTGGACGGTCCAATCCCCGCCAACTTCCAGGCGGGGATCAGGAACGTCCAAGCGGCTGCCGCCGCCGCCTCCCTCGCGTCACTTTCGGCGCGCGCGCGCCCCCGCCGGCCATTCGCAGACGGCGCGGGCGCGAGCACGCCTACAGGTAAGGTGAGGTGTTTGGGGGGTTTCACCCCGCGGGACATCCCGATCTCGGATGTCCCGCGGGGTGGGAGGTGATCGGCCCGGGAATCTTATAGATTTCCGGGCCGATCACCTCTCGGTGTTGGTCCACTTTAATTTAATTTGCAAACTGTGGATGCCCCAGGGGGAGGGAATATGCCTGCCTTGGAGCCCCAAAGAATCCTAGGTGGGTTTTGGTCCACTTTAAAGTGGTCAAGTCTAGGGTGGACAAAGAAGTTTCAAACATAAAGGACCTCCCAGCACAGCATCTAGCTAGCCAGCCAACAGGAGATATATCAGGCAGGAGATGCCAGCTGTCAACCATACACAGCTCCTTCTCCGGTCATTGTTATGCCTAATGCCCAGACAGGTACTCGGCAGCGGCCAGTGCAGGCATGTCACATGACCAGTCACATGACTTTCCCTCTCGTGAACAGCCCGCTTAGCGATAGCCCCGCGTTAGGTTCGCCATTAGAGCGTTACCTTTGGCCGGGGGGTAGTTCTGAATGCTGCTCGGGGCCGTGTAGTGCTCGTCCAGCAGGGGGCTCTGGTCATCCTCGCCCCCCTCCTCGCTGTCACTGGTCCAGCGCCTCATGTTGGCGGGTGTCCGGCAGCAGATCAGTTGTGAGCGGCCCGAGTGCCGGGTCCCGTGTTAGGAAGCGCCAGCTGGCACCACATCCCGGAGACTCCTCCTAGCGAGCCCTCCCCTCGCTCCTTCCGCTTCCCTCACCCGGCGGCGGCGGCTGGTCAGGGGAAGGAAGCGCTCAGTGGGGGAGCACCTTGTGCTGAAGTCACCCCGTGTGACCCGCTGGTCGTATTGCCGCCATTTCCCTCCCCGCACTGCCCCTCTGTCACACAGGCGCTGCAGTAACACGGGCTGCCGGATGGGGGCGGTAGTCACCTGCTTCGGGCAGCAATGGCTCGCCGTCTTCCTCGTCCTCCATGCTGCACAGGTGCTTTAGCTTTAGGAGGCTCGCTCCATTTTCCACTTCTGCCACCAAGTGACGCCTCAGCACCTCCATCACCTTTTCCTTAGACATACCTGAACTCTGTGCAATCCTAGGGATGGGGGCTCCCACTGATTTTATACCCGCTCCCCTGTAGACCACACTGGTCTCACGCCAGGTATTGACCTGTATTTCATGTAGGACTGCCCCTGTGCTACATACTTACATTGTATTGCCACGTACAAAAGAACACGGAAGTGGACCAACACCCTGGATTCCCGGGCCGATCGAATCCCTCTCTGCGTGGCATCTAACATCGGGATGCCCCGCTGTGTGAAACCCCCCCCAGGACGCCCCATTCACCTTACCTGCATCCCGATCTAATGGCGCATGCGCGGGCCGCGGCCACATCTCACGCTTCTCTGTAGCAGGGCGCGTGCCCGCGGCAGCCATTTGTGAATGGCCGGCGCAGGCGCGCTCCCTTTTGGGGGGAAGCGCGAGATGTGGCCGCCAGCGTGCTCGGAGCCGCTGAGCTATGACCGCGATTAGATGCTCATAGCTCAGCGGCTCCGAGCGCGGTGATTGAACGAGCAGCTGCACATACGCCATAGGACGGGGGTGAGGTACGTTTTATTAGGAGATCTGGGGGGTTTCACGCAGCGGGGCACCCCCGATCGGAACTGATGAAATTCGGCAAGGCAGCTCTGTTGTGTATAGGCAGGGCAGGATTAAGTGTGGTGGAGGCCACAGACGCAGTATTTATTCTAAGCATACAGCACATCCTGCTCCCGAATAGTCATAACGTGGGGTAGTCCTCCGCCTCCGGCGCCGTGCACTGCAGACATGTAGGAAACAAGCTCCTCCCGGGCCTACATATACCGCGGGACCTCCCACAAATCCCCAGATTTCTCTGCAGTGCTGGAACTGTGAAGACATGAAGTATCAAGCTCTCGCAGGCGAGCGGGCCTTACGGCCCAAGGTCCTGTGGGACTATTTCCCCCCGTCCTCTTCAGATGAATTATGCCTCCCAGCCTAGGCTGCGCGGGTCGGGTGAAGGTAGGTAGCACCTGGTGTGCTGAATGGAGCTGCGCTCCACCGCAATCCCCCTCCATAGGGTAGGCGGTCAGGCCGATGGTGAGCCTCTACAGGATGCCCCTCCCGCAATCTTGCCCGTGCCCTTCACAGACTCAGTCCATGGACACCGTCAGCTTCTCCCCTCGCTTCCTCCCGTAACTTGGGGGGGAAAAGAAAGGGGGGGTGTGTTGTGCGTGGCAGCCCTAGTGCCCATTCGCCATTAGACCTTGTTCTTTTAATCAGGGGGTCAGTGTCGCGCCTCACTGTACAGTGCGAGCTGTCTTTCTTACTACCAGTCTGCCTCTGCAGCTTCATTCCAGCGTGTCAGCATTTGACGTTATTTATTCTCCGTTGCGGTACTTGCCGTCGGTTGGAGCTTCGCGCTCTTTGGGGGAGGCGGAGACTCGGCATGACGTGTCACGCGTCACAGCCTGGCCTGGCCCTCCCCTCGAGGTTCACAGGCGCCATTTTCTCTATCTTCGCGCGCGCGCGTGGTGTGGCTCGTCTCCTCCTTCGGTCATGTAAGTACCCTCCGGGGCGGTATGGTTTCTATGCTTGTTCAGACAGCGCATGGCACTGACTCCACTACCCTGTCCCATTGTGTCTTTCAGAAGCCAAGACTTCGTTACATATATTATAACGGGTCCTTTTTACAAATTCTCCCACATTACTAGCGGGTTTTTGGGGCATCCAGGGTTGCTTACTGCATAATTCCCTGTGTTATACTGCATAAAAATCACCATATGGAGGCATTTCAGAATTATGGAACCGGGGTCCCTCCGGGACGTGACCGGCTGTGTGCAGTGTGTGGCCAGCCCCTAGCTGAGGCTGACAGGGCACAGGTCTGTGGACAGTGTGCAGAACAGGCAGGTTTGCTAACAGAGGAGCCTCCCTTCCTCACTCCCGTCTCCCTGCTCCCAAATATCACTCATGGCGAGTCCCACTCCAGCGGGGACGACCTGCAAGAGGTGCCGCGAGCGTTGCCCACGGCGGAGCAGGTGGTTTCTGGATTGGCCGAGCGTATGGGCCCTGGTAAAAAGCGGTCCCTGACACCTCCAGGCTCTCCGGTTCCTGACGATACCGATGATTCTGCTGATATGCAGGACCCTGACCCTTCTTAGGAAGGTGAGCTATTCTCAGACTCGGGCTCCTCACATGGGATGCCCGCGGGCCGTGATGAATCCGAGCCTGGCTCATGGGGTCTGTGTGACACGGATGAAATCCTGATCAAGATTTTTGAGGTCTTGTCAATCTCTCCTCCTGGGGAGATCCCCAAGCCTAAAAGGGAGAGCTTCCATACAGCGCCGCCGCGCTTGGAGTTCCTAGAACAGGAACATTTCCAGAATATTATATCCCAGGAATGGGAATCGCCAGGTAAGCTTAAAGGGATTCCAGGGGTCTGGAAATGGAAGTACCCTTTTCCCCCTGATGTGGTCAATTTATGGTCAGCTCCCCTGGTGGTGGACGCGCCAGGTAATAGGGGTCACAACCCCCCCTTTTATGACTGCCCCCTTTTACCGTACCCTTCGGGATGCCGAGGACCAGCGCATTGACAGACTGGCCTCACACGCATTCTCGTGTGCCGGGACGGCCCTGCGCCCGGTTTGTGCCGTGGCCATCACCACCGCGGTGGCCGCCAGGACTCTTGTCAGAAAGATACTGGATCACCTTCCTGAGGACCTCCCTTGGGGGGTGTTTAGTGCGCTATCAGACTGCGAAGCCTTTGTTAAGTTTATTCTATCGGCACTGGATGACACCATTAAGATGTGTGCTAGGAGTTCAGCACTTGCGGTAGCCATTCGCCGCCTGGTCTGGCTGCGACAGTGGGGCGCCGATGGAGCTACAAAAAAGGCTCTCACTTGCCTTCCATTCAGAGGACGGCGGTTATTCGGGGCCCGCTTGGACCTGACGATACCGATGATTCTGCTGATATGCAGGACCCTGACCCTTCTTAGGAAGGTGAGCTATTCTCAGACTCGGGCTCCTCACATGGGATGCCCGCGGGCCGTGATGAATCCGAGCCTGGCTCATGGGGTCTGTGTGACACGGATGAAATCCTGATCAAGATTTTTGAGGTCTTGTCAATCTCTCCTCCTGGGGAGATCCCCAAGCCTAAAAGGGAGAGCTTCCATACAGCGCCGCCGCGCTTGGAGTTCCTAGAACAGGAACATTTCCAGAATATTATATCCCAGGAATGGGAATCGCCAGGTAAGCTTAAAGGGATTCCAGGGGTCTGGGAATGGAAGTACCCTTTTCCCCCTGATGTGGTCAATTTATGGTCAGCTCCCCTGGTGGTGGACGCGCCAGGTAATAGGGGTCACAACCCCCCCTTTTATGACTGCCCCCTTTTACCGTACCCTTCGGGATGCCGAGGACCAGCGCATTGACGGACTGGCCTCACACGCATTCTCGTGTGCCGGGACGGCCCTGCGCCCGGTTTGTGCCGTGGCCATCACCACCGCGGTGGCCGCCAGGACTCTTGTCAGAAAGATACTGGATCACCTTCCTGAGGACCTCCCTTGGGGGGTGTTTAGTGCGCTATCAGACTGCGAAGCCTTTGTTAAGTTTATTCTATCGGCACTGGATGACACCATTAAGATGTGTGCTAGGAGTTCAGCACTTGCGGTAGCCATTCGCCGCCTGGTCTGGCTGCGACAGTGGGGCGCCGATGGAGCTACAAAAAAGGCTCTCACTTGCCTTCCATTCAGAGGACGGCGGTTATTCGGGGCCCGCTTGGACCTTTTTGGCAAAAAGGCTATAGCACCCTTCCGCAGAAGGCCGCTCCGGCCTCCACCAGGCAGGGTCACCCCTCCACCTCCCTACGTTAGTGTCAAACGTGAATCTGAGGTGTGTTTCCAGCTGTTCGGCGTGGATTTCCAACACGGCGCGGGCAGACAGCGCCCTGGGCCTTCTGGCAGGACCAAGTCCAAATCTGCCAAAACCTTGCAAGCATGAAGGGGCGCCCTCGCCCGTCTGGGCGAGGGGACGACTGCACAGCTGTCTCACATCCAGGAATATGCCTTCTCCTTCTGGTGGTTCCCGGGATGTAACCCACCTGGGCTCAGGATGGGTTCGCGCTGGATGGTCCCCCCTCAGTTCTTTGTCGGGGTGTTTTTAGTCCCTGCTCTCCCTTCTGAAACTGGCGCAGGCCGGACTGGGCCTGCAGTATTGGGCGCGCTTGTTAATTGCCTTAACAGTATGGGGCCATGGCCTCTATATATATTTTTTTCCATCCTCCCCCCTCATCAGTATGAGGTAATCTGGACCCCGTGGGCCTATGGCAGGCCTAGCAATTCTACCTTCACAAGTAGTCCATATATGACAACTCTGTCTTAGGCCACGGGCCCCCTGCACGGGGGGGGGGGGTTCGGCCTCTTGCGAAGCTCTAGCTCTTCTTAGTTTCTCTGGGGTCTGCTGGGCGCCAAAGACTATTTCTAGTCAGTGTCACAGGATCAACCCTGCGGCTTGAGGCACTATTTGGGGCCTTTCTTTCGTGCCCAGGCTACTAGCCTGGCGTGTCTGGGGACACGCCTGAGGTGGGGGTTCTGCGTTGGGACCGACCGGGTCATCTTCCTTACTCCCCAGCCTCTGCATCAGATGAAGTGGGTCGGTTGGTCGACAGTGTCCCCTGGAAGCTACTGGATGATTGCTTAAACACCTCATCCCCTCATGGTCACTTATCCACTATTCCCCGTTCCTGGGAAATCGGTTCAGGCTTGCTGCCTTCTTCTCCGGCATTAGGGGACCCCTGGTTATGGGGCTCTGCCCCCCCCTTACTGGCGCCTTGCCTTCACCAGGCGGGATGGCAGCTGGTGGGCCTGTTGGTGGCACATCAAGATGATGTCATTTATACTAAACCTACATATGTCCCAGCACCCCGGTGCTTGGTCTGTGCTCATGCCTTCCTGGTAAGGTGGTTCCTCTGGAGCTTCCCATATGCAAGGGCCCCGTCAGGGGGGCACTCCCCTTCCTTACCAGCATCTCCTAGAGTATGGTCACCCTGGGTACCAAGTCTCGCAGGTTGGCAGGGGAAAGGTAAAGCACTTCCACAACCCCCGTGGTTCTAGGTTGGGCCCCTTAGAGGGTCCATCTTACCTGCTGGGCTTGTTGAAACGGTGGGCCCCCGTTGACTCTATATTCAGGACCGATCGGTTTATGGGGGACTTCTGGTCTGTTGAAAGACAATGGCCTGTTTTTTAATGCTGGCCCAAAGATTGTGACAGGTTGCTACCTCTGGAGGGTCCCTGTTCCTGGCCTGGGCGGGGTTCTACTCCTCCTGCTTCTCAGCAGTTTTTGCTTCAAAGGATGCCCTTAGCGGCAGGTTATGCTATTCCGGTGTTGCCCGGGGAGCCTAGCATGGCTCTGAGGGGTCTCCCTCCTGACACAGGGCCTCTGCCCTTGTCCCCACTGTCCCAGGATATTCTGACTCCGGTCAGGGGGCCTGAGTATTTAGGCATAGCCATGTTATTCATATGCCTTCTCTTCATCACCCTACTTTTGGGTTCTGCGCACGGTTGGCCTGATAGAGAGTTCCATGGGATCTATGGCCTAGGCGGCCTGGGAGTTATGGTTCACAGACGCCCCTGCTGAAGGCTGCTGAATTGTGATATCTCTGTTAGGGTGCGGTTCTGCCCTTCTCAGGTCTCTTCCTGTTCCCAATAAAAGGTCTCCTGTCTGGGGATTGTTCATTCGCCCCTTAGGGACGGGCCTCATCTTCTGGGTGACTTAGTATGAGAAGGGGTTGGGAGCTAGCTCCCTAGCTTCCCCTTACTCCACCTATAACGGCTTGGTGGTATCCCATATTGACTGGCATGGGCCTTAGTCTCTTCCCTGTGAGACGTTATCGGTTCCCAGGGCATTTAAAGCCATTACAGCGTAAGTTGTGTTTGGCTCCCCATCTGGGGACTCTGAAGGCGTAGGTCTGTCTTGGCCTTCCTGCAGGAGTCTGGTTCTGTCACCCTTGTAGAGTATTCTCCTTGGGATTGCTTAGCTGCACCTCCCCAGTAGTTCCATAAGTCCCTGCGGGGATCAATTTTTTCCCTAGGGACCCTGCCTGGATGCGGTCTCATCTGCCCTGTAGGCCAGCCCGCTCCTCTGGGGCCTCCTGACTCCGTCAGACATGTGCCTGAAACGATGGATCTGGTTACTTACTCCCTGACTCGATGTATACACATATATACTTGTACAGAGGTATACGGCTACAGGCACCCCATGCCTGGGGGTGTTCCTTTTACGCTGGGCTTCCGGTTCAGGTGGTCTGTTGGACCCTTGATTCCGTCCCTTAGTCTAGCCATGGGCTGATTATTATTAATACTAATATGAGGGCCTACATCCCTCTACAGGTTTTGCACTTCTTCCCATGCCGGCCTTCTCGGCCTTTAGGGGGGACTGCTGTTCTTGGAGTCTATGGGCGCCTCCTTAGGTATGCGCCTGATATCTATTCCAGCGCCTTTGGACTGATCCTCCTGGATGCTCCCTGATCTCGAGGAAGCCTTGGCTTCCTGATAATTAAGACCCTGTATTCCCGCCTTGGCCGGGTGACCTGTTGTTTGTTCCCTTCGGGGTTGTTACAAGAGTTGCCACAAGGCTTCCTTGCCTGTGAGCTGGTTGGGTCACTACACTGACCTATGTTCCTTCAGGGGAGTGATTCTTCCCCTTTACTGGTTACTCCATTACCTTGGGTGCTTGGGTATCACTGGCCCTTCGGGACCAAGGTTTTTTATCTGTTAGTTCAATTACTAGACTTATGGCCTGTCTCTGTTCATACCTTCATGGTCCTGTTATGAGACTGACGTTAGAGCCCTTGCTCATGTCATGCCTGTTGCAAGTTTTGCAGGTGACAGCGCCTTTACTGTCCGCTGTGCCTTGCCTTTTCTGGGGATCCTACCCTGCTTATGGACACTGCTATTGGATGTCCCACATATTATGACTATTCGGGAGCAGGACGTGCTGTATGCTTAGAATAATACAACTCTGTGAAGTACTCACCTGTAGAGTTGGTATTATACGCATACAGCACGTCCTGCTCCACCCCACCCTGGTTTCACTAATTCTGGATCCCCTGTATGGTGATTATTATCATTAAGATATTGCTACCAGTTATTCTGGGTGGTTGGTTCCTCCTGGCTTCTCTTCTCACTGTTTTTCAATGCTGGGGATTTGTGGGAGGTCCCGCGGTATATGTAGGGCCAGGAGGAGCTTGTTTTCTACATGTCTGCAGTGCACGGAGGCGGAGGACTACTCCACATGTTATGGCTATCCTGGAGCAGGACGTGCTGTATGCGTATAATACCAACTCTACAGGTGAGTACTTCACAGAGTTGTATTTTTTTCTTTTAAAATAGTCCAGCCAAGTAACTGATTGGTAGTTGTCTGGCACCTGCCTACTTAATGTAAAGTCAGATCAAGTCCCTTTTGCCAACCTTTGTGTGGGTGCGTGCTGCTCGGTAACTCCTGCTTTGCCATTCTGGGGGGTGTAGTTGCCCAGCTGGTCCAGTAGAAAATCGTTCCCTGTATTGAGCTGCCAGCGGCTGTGCTTGGTGGTTTATGTGCAGTGAGTGGCCGCCGACTGACAGCTCTGCACCCATCACTGTAGCTTTGGTGCTCTAGACTCTCTGTCCTTCCCTGTGGGGGCTTTGGCTGCCCAGGTATCGGGGCCCCCCAACTGCCGCTGATAGCTTTGTCGCTCGCCCCTCGGCTCGGCAGACCAAAGACTAAAAAGCCTCCTGGACCAGACCATAACCCAAAGGTTAGAGGCCCTGGGGCTTGCGCCCCCTCATAACCCAGCCCTGTGAATAGGGCGTGAGAGGCCGCATCCTCGGGCTGTGCATGCACTCCTACCCCAGCCATTAGGATAGACTGGGGTGCGAACATGGTGCAGCAGGGGATGTGCCCGTTCTCTCACCGCATTCACAATAATCAGAGCTGCTGGCAGAATTACGTCAGTCAGCAGGCAACTCTGGAGGAGGGCCTGCACATGCGCTATTGGATCAGGGAAGGGGAGTAATTACCCATGTCCTGAGGGGTTTCACACAGCGGGGCATCCCAATTTGGTATGCGGGAGGGGCAGGGAAGGAAACCTGAAAATTCTGGGTTTTGTCCCACTTTAAAGTGGAATCCCGATTTGGGATTCGCTGTGTGAAACCCCTCAGATTGCTCACCTCTCCGCCGTTCCCACACTGCATGCACAGGCTTTATGCCGAAGTGTTGGCAGCCACATCCATGGTTTCCCTGCGGAGTGTGCAAGTCTGCCATATGCATCTAGTGCATACAGCAGAGATGCCAGATGAGGGCTGTACATGCATCATGGGATCGCTAGAACTACTAACAGGTAAATTAGGGAGTTTCACCAAGCATCCCAAATTGGAAGTGGACCAGAACCTGATGGGGGTGGGGTCCAAAAATTGGTCCACTTTAATATAATCAATAAGCAGCATGTGATTAAACCAGACCAAAAGTCATTTTTTACTTTGATATTGATGATTCCTATGCAGCACAGGAAGTGTCAAACTAGAGAGAGTGGGGGGGGGGGGGGGGGGGGGTCATCATTGATGGATTAGTACGTGTGGGGCAGGCAGCAATACCACCAAGGAATCATCAATACCATAACAAAGGGGGCATCCTAATTTGGGATGTCCTCTGTAAAATGAGCCAAATTCAGTTGAGTGAAAAAAGTCTGCTTTAAAGTGGACCAAAACCTGTATTTTTTTTACTATGCCAGGTTTTGGTCTGTACCATTGGTTAATCCCAATTTGGGATGCCCTGCTGTGTGAAACTCTGCCAGTGGCCCATTATACGTACCTCACTGTCAATCCCATGGCGAATGTGCAGCTCTCCTCTAATCTGGTTTTTTTTTGGCTGTACATAAAAATAAGCAGCTAAAAACGAAATGAGAGAATATTTTCAGATTGGCAGCAATGGCGGCACCCCCTGCATCCTTCTATGGCTTTGCGTGGCCATGCCAGCTATTTATCAACGGATGGTGTGGCTGCACATAGCTGTGCCAGGATGCAAGAGATGCTACCGCCAGCTGCACATGCACATTGGCACGGTATAATGGGTGACTGCTGGGGGGTTTCACACATGCCTAAATCAGGATGCCCCAGTACAGACCAAAATATGGGATAGTAAAAATCCTCGGGTTTTGGTCCACTTTAAAGTGAAACAAAATTTAATCAGACCTAGAGTCATATAGGCTCCTGTACTGGTTCACATTAGGTTGGTCTGGAAGGCAGCCGGCACCCCAGGACCCAAAATACATTAAAGCACACTAAAACATAGTAAAACACACTCTCACTAGGCTGGCAGAGGTGAACTACCCATGTACAACCTGTCTGGCGTCCTCAGGTTGTACATGGGTAAATCTACAGCAAAAACTACAGCTAAACATCCGAACGGGCAGCATACAGGGTTTTCCCTCCCTTAAGATTGCATTGAATATATATTTAATGTTTTATTAACCAGTTCTGTTTTTTTGGTCTGTGTCTTTATTTTTTTCTAGATCTCTACAACAACTACCAGGTAAGTAACTTAACCCTTTTGTTGCCAAGCCCGTAACACCTACGTGCTGGCTTGGCTGGGCCTTAAGTGCCAAGCCCGTAGGTGTTACGTGCTTGACTTTCCTCGCTTGTAGTTTAAAAAGTAAAAATAAAAAATACTCACCTGACCCCTTGTTGGATCCGGCCGGGTCTCCTCTTTAATTTGGTGCCATCCGATCCCCCGTGGGGGGTCGGATGGCTCCAGGAGAGCCCCCGGAATAGGCCGCCCCCCCCGCTTCTGCAGCAGCAGCTTCTAACTGTAAAAAAAAAAAAAAATAAAAATGACATTCACTTACCTGTGTGTGCGCTGGCTCCCGCTGTCCCTCCTCTTCACCTGGGGGGCCTCCGATCCCCCCCCAGGACTTACCGATCTTCAGGAGAGAGCCCGGGAGGCTCTCTCCTCTCTTCTTCTCGATGGCGGCCGCCATCATGCCTCTAAGCCCCGCCCCCTTGGGGGCGGGGCTTATAAAGTCATCCCGGCCCCGAACGGGCTTCAGCTTTCTCAGCTTCTCAGATGCCGGTGATCGGCGCTGGGGAAGGAGGTGACAGGAGATCCTCTGATCTCCTGCCTTCTCCTTCTCTGGATGCCGATCACCGGCATCTGTCAGCTGAGCGGCGAGGGACAAGAGCTTGCAATCGAAGGTAAGTACAGTAAAAAAAAATTTTTTTTTTTTCTAATAAAATACTTTTTATTATTGTGTCGTGGTTTTTTCCATGAGACCCCTTATACCAGTTCACAAGGCTGGGGGGGTGGCAAGTCACCTGCCCTAGCGGGTGGCTTGCCATTAACCCCCGCACCCCCATTACCTGCCTCCCCAAAGGCCAGGGGGGGGCAGAAGAGCCCGGGCCCACATAGGCTATGTGGGCTCGTAGGCTGCAGGGTGGGGGGGCCACCAAAGCTGGCCCCCCCACTCTGTGCCTACAAGCCCTCATAGCTGGTCCCGGGCTGGTTACTTTGGGTAAGGGGGACCCCACGTCATTTTTTTTTTGGATTTTGAAGGGGGACCCTATGTCATTTTTTTTTTAATTAACCATTTGTCATCCAGCAGCTATAAAAGGCTTCTGGGCAGGAAAGGGTGTCTACCTATACATATGTGGTATCGCTGTAACCGGGAGAAATTGGGGTTTCTCACGCAATAAGATTTTATTGACAAACTTACATTTTTTATTACAAAAAAACTCTACAAATTGTAAAAAAATATTTTTTTTTTATTTTCTTTCACACATTTCACCCAAAAAAATTGAGAATACACCTAAAAAATACAAACAAGACATTTCATGTTAAAGCCCAGACTCTGTTGAAAAAAACAATATATAATTTTCCTGGGAAATCCCTGGAAATCCTTTCAAAAATGACAGTTGAATATGTGTAGCGCAAAATAGTGAAACATCGTCTGGCAACAGGGAGTGGCAAATGCTGCAGGTAGGCTGGCAGCGAAAGGGTTAAGTAACGGAGCATAGGTTAACGCCATAAGGAGCAACTCCTGCTTTCCCTCAATGTGGTCAGCACATTAAAGTATTACTTGGCCGCTACTCAAGAGGTACATAAGACAGATGTCTTGTTCGTGATCTGAGAAGGGCCAGAGAGAGGCCTGGCGGCTACAAGGCCCACTCTTAGCTGATAGATCAGGCAGGCGGTTATACAAGCCTACGTCTGCAAGGAGAAGGAGGCACCCTTTCGGGTCACTGCTCACTCCACCAGGGCGATTGCTGCGTCTTGGGCTTTCCAACATCAGGCGTCGGCGGAATAGGTCTGCAAGACAGCGACCTGGTTGTCTCACCACACCTTCACCAAGTTTTACAGACTTGATGTCAGGGCATCTACCGATGCCGCTCTGGGGCATAAGGTGTTGGAGACGGTGGTGAAACTCTCTCCGTGGGTCTAACCTTGAGGTGTCAGTGCCAGTGTTCTTGTTTGTGTTGACGCAGTTGTTTGCTGTTCTGGCACGGTCCCACCCTTAATGAGGATACAGCTTTGGGGTGTCCGATGCCCCCAAAATGGAATAGATGAGAAAAAGGAAATTTGTGTACTCACTGGTAAATTTCTTTTCTCATCTGCTTTCACACAACACCCACCCTATTGTTGTTACAACTGTGTTGGTGGTGGTTGATGCCTTATACATGTTTTAGTTTTGTTTCTAGTCGCGCACATTATGCGCAGGTTAGCGTTTCTCCCCTCCCAGGGCTGTGGCTGAACTGCTTTTTAATTAACTGCGGATATCCTACCTCTGCCTGCCTTATATAGGCTGGGAGGAGCTAGTTTTTTTCTATCTTGCAGTCCCCGTCAACAGCTGAGATTAACCTACCATTGCTACTGGTGGTGCCCCAGAATGGAAGCAGATGAAATTACTGATGAGTACACAAATTTCCTCTTTTGGTTGCTAACGGGGAGGAAAGCCAAGGACGTAAAATTTACGTAGCTGGCAGTTGATGGTAGGAGAGGCAGCTACATACATTTTACGTAGCTGGGGATTATTGTGAAACAAAACCCAGAATTTAGTCTTTCCAGGGTCTTGTTCTGTTCACTGAGGGCATCCCGATTGGGGATGCCCTGCTGTGTGAAACCCTCTTGTTTGCCCAGTTAAACTCTCCTCTTCTCCAACGAGGCGTGTACAGGCACTCAGCCAATGAGAGTCGTTTGCTATGTTTACATCTTTTGGCAAACGGCCCTCATTGACTAAAATGGGGATTCACATTAACATAAGGTGGGACACGTGCTCCCCTCCCAGCTTATGTGAATGGCTGGGACGGCAGCATGTGCTCCCTATTGACAACAATGAGAGCCATCTGCTGAATTACATCAGTTCAGCTTGCGGCTCTCATTGGGCGAGAGCCCATGCATCCGCCACTGGATCGGGCAAAGGTCAGTGTGTACGGGCACCCAAGGGAGGGGTTCACACAGAAGGCCATCCCGATTTGTTACGTCTAGGGGGAAAGCCTGAAGCCGGCCCTGGAATCTTTCCCTGTTAAGCCACCTGCCCCAGTACTTACCAGAGCTTACCTTACCACCTTAACAGTTGTCTGCTGTACCAGAGGCATTACCTGAACCTGAAAGACTGCGGCCCACCCAAGAGAGCAACAGGGAGTTTTATTAACCAAGAAATGGGGAAGTTTCCCCATAGTCAATAGGTGATCAGGGTCAGCTTTTTACTTTAGCTTTCCTGATTAAAGCTGTTTGTGAGGTTTTGCAGTTTTCAGATGATGCAATACTTGTTTTAATCATATAGGGTTAATTTGCTGTTTCCTGTTTGTAATTTTCATGAGATTCTTTTTTTTTTAAATACTCCTGGGCTGGCTGACAAGATGCCCCACTGTGTGAACACCCTACCCCCCCCCCCCTTCCCGATCACCAAAAATCACAGCTATGTAGAAGGGCAGGCAGTGCTGGGGGGGGGGGATATATAAATTAGCATTGATATTAAATTAAATATATGATCTTCAATATATGTTCAGATTTGCAATGTTCAGAAGATAGGTGTTTTCACGTTTAACTTTTTAAAGGCCAAGCCTGTAGATTCTAGGTACTTTGCTCTGCTAGAATTGAAAAAAGCCCTTACTTCCAGCCTGGATCCAGTGCTTGAGGTCTTTTCTTTCCCTATGTGGGCATCCCCCCCCCCCCCCCCCCCCCGTAGAGAAAACGCCTGTTCTCTGCTCCACGTTTCGCTTCCAGAGGGAATGAACCTTTATAGGATGAGTGGAAGGCCTGTTCCGGCTGCCGGTAATCAAGTAGTGGTTGGTGGAGGCCAAGGGGACACTGATTCCCGGGCCCCACATCTGCCATCCACCGATCACTACTGGCTGGCAGTGACAGTGGGGTGATCCGAGTAAAGAAAAAAAACGTGTTTTCATTATTTACATTTTGGCTGGTATTTTTACCATACCAGTTCACAAGGCTTGAGGGGCTGGCAAAGCCCGCGGGGAGGGCAGAAGAAGGTCCGCAGGCTGTGAGGGCTATGTGGGCTTTTGGCCCTCAGGGCTGGGGGCTGCCGCTGCACCCTGGTCTACAAGCCTGCATAGCTGGGGACCCCAACAATTTTCTTTTTACATTTTTAAGGGATTTAACCAATACATTTTTAAAGCATGGAGACCATGCCATTTTTCTACCAGATGTAGCTCTTGATAGTCCAGATGTTGTATTTCATTTTAAAATGTGCTCTTTTCGGTTTGGGGGCTACCAATAAACATGCTACCTTTGTAATCGGGAGGAATGGAGCTTTCACACTTCAAAAATCACAGTTAATCATGTATAGCGCAAATTAATGAACAATGGCCTGGCAACATAGGGTGACAAAATCTCCAGGTAGGCTGGCAGTGAAAAGGTTAAGAAAATATTGCATCAGCTGTAATGTCATATCTGTGGGTAAATATTTATTTGTGTTAAAATATTGGCTAGTTTCAATAAAAGTGCTGAAGTGATGTCATTCTAAGAGAGAATGTTACTGAGATAATGGTCAAGGTCCATTGTGTAACTGATTTGTCGAAAAAGATGTTCGTCCCCATGAGTGAGGACACTGCCAGCAGCTAGCAGCACTTCTAGTGCCAGATTCTAGTGTCCTCACTCATGGGGGGGCCATCTTTTTGACGCCCTGGCTGTAGCCATTTTGACAGAAGAAAAGAATGACTATCACAGGGCTACAGCCACTTCTTATTGCTACACACTCTGCTTTAAGGGGACCCCTCACTTGCCGCCACCCCTCCGGCTGCTGAAATGTATTTAAAATTAGGGGCAGGTGAGGAGTGGAGGGGGATGAAGGCCCTGTATGTTATTAGTGACCCTAAAGTGTAAATAAATAACAAAATGAACTCAGCGTGTCCACTCCTGTGCAAGCCAGGATTTACCAGTATCAGAGCAAACTTTGTTGCAGCCTGGACAAAGTATTTCATTGTGGCCATGGGTAGCTACATGTCACCGCTCTTCCAGAGAAGCGGAAAACAGCTGTGCCACCACCAGCAGTAGGGGACACCTATCATGTTGAACACTTTTCGATCAGCAGCAACCATGCCTATTATGGGGTAGTACGTACAGGCAGTGCTTAGCCATGATATGTATAAAATATTTTGGTTGCCTGCTGTCTCCTATGGGCCACCATCTCTATTATTTGCAGCGCTTGTCCGAGAGAACATGTTGTTTTTTGGAATAGGAAAACCATATATAAGGCCCTTCCTATAGCACTTTTCAACTATAAAATTATGAATAGTTTAGTGGCAGTGGCCTGCATGCTAAGGTCTTTCTCCAATATGGGATATGGGGCATTTATTTAAATTGGAGAGCTATGTAAGGGACTTCCCTCTGCTCTCTTTGAACATAAATGTATACTGTAAATATTGCATTGGTAATTATCCACCTGTTCTGGGTCATTAGGGTCGATTCTAAATGCAAAAGTTAATTAATTTCGGATCGGGAATCGGAAGTTTGGGTGGGTGTTAGTCATTTTTTCCCTTTTTTTTGGCCATTTCGTATTCGCACGAACGTTCGGGCCTAGACGTATATGCTCTTTCGATCTTCGGCCGTCAATTGTATTATTTCCGTTAGTTATTGTATATTTCCCGTCCAAATCGTATTTTTTGCGATCAGTCCTAATTTTCCCGTTAATGACATGGGCTTGCGATCAATTCAGAGAGCTGATTGCCAAGTGTTTCTAGGCACATTTAAGGGTTGATTCCCGAACTCTTATCCGGCAGCTTTTTGGCCTCGGGAGTAGCATGGATAGGAGTGAGTTCGAGGAACATCAAGCTCTAATGCTTTTTGGCATCGATTTGATCCGGATGTCTGAGGGCAGATTGCCTCTGCGTCGTCGCATGCACATCGATAGCATGAATGACATTGAGCTGTTCGAGCTGACCAGGCTTAATCGCGCTTCCCTCCATAAATTATATAGTGAGCTGCGGCCATGGTTAGCCCGCACCACAAGGAAGGGGCAAGCAATTTCAGGTATGACCAAGATGCTTGGCTGCCTGCAATTTTTGGCGAACGGCTCGTTCCAGAGGCTGGGTGCCCTCTCTGTGGGGTTTTCCCAGCCTACGCTGAGCCGCGCACTATCCAAATTTTTGGAAGGCATGGCTGCCATAACTCAGAAATATATTTATTTCCCTGATGATATGGTAGCCAGAAACGCCATTAAGCTTGGTTTTTTTAATATTGCCGACATGCCCAATGTAATTGGTGCAATTGATTGTACACATGTGGCCCTCGTTCCTCGTGCAGCCGACGAGTACATATACAGGTAGATATTTGGGGCGCTTTTTTAGTTTAACAGTTGTTTAGCATAAACCATCCTATTATTGACTCCAATGTGTAATATTCCCTCTGATTATTCATCCATATGTTTCTTATTCCATTAGCTTACATATCCCTCTGTGGAATCTTCCCTTCTCATAGTAATCCCTATGTGGATTGATCCCCTTATAGTTTTTATGCTCGGTTCAAGTTTGCCTCCTATTACTGATGACAATAGTGTTTCATTCCTCTTTATTTTTGTGGTTTGTTTGGCCGTACAATTTAGATCTGTCATTTGTGTGCAGGCCAGTTTTTGATGCCAAATGGGTTGTGCCCTTATGTGTTGACCCTTTTTTTTATGTTTTCTCTTTAGGAATCGGAAAATGGGACACTCCATTAATGTCCAGGCAGTGGTTGGGCCTGACATGCGTTTTTTGAGTGTCCTTGCCGGCTACCCTGGCTCTTCTCACGATTCATATATTCTTAGGTGATCTGGTTTGTATCGGCGATTTGAGGCTGGTGAATTTTCTGGTGCATGGCTGCTTGGTAAGTGGGTTTCATTTTTGGCACTTGCTCTTTTCTTTGACTTTTCCTTGACACAAGCGGGTGACAGCGGCGGACAACACAGCGCGTCCTCCGCCGCCTCCCGCGCGCCCCTCTGACAGTGCGCAAACGGCCGGCGCGGCCGCGCGCACGCCTAGAGGTGCACGCGGGAGGCGTCGGCGCCCGCTGTCGCCGCAGATGATGTGTTTTTTTGTGGGTTTGGGGGGGGGTCCCTCATCGCGGGACATCCCGATCTCGGATGTCCCGCGGTGAGGGAGGTGATCGTCAGGGAATATTATAGATTTCCGGGACCATCCAAACTGGCTGACGGTCCACTTTAATAATATTTGTTTTTTATCTTGAACGTTTGCTTGAGATATGACCCCACATTTGGCAACTGTTGCAACATCTTTCATTATTCTTGCCCAAACAAACAAGCGGTTTACAACAATATTATTCTGTAACTGACATAC
Source organism: Gastrophryne carolinensis (assembly GCA_027917425.1). Classification (NCBI taxonomy): domain Eukaryota; kingdom Metazoa; phylum Chordata; class Amphibia; order Anura; family Microhylidae; genus Gastrophryne; species Gastrophryne carolinensis. The sequence goes on from CM051237.1 coordinate 226,994,604, forward strand.
TCGTGTTTATTGTTATTTGTGGGTGTCCCCTCAGCAGCATCATAATTGACACATTTCGGAGCCCTTAAATATACCCATATTTAATAGCACCCTTGACCTAGCAGATGTGTTACCAGTCTTTGTTGACTTTAAGCATATTATGTTTATTTTACCCACATCTCTTCCCCTAATTATTTGGATAATGTGCCCTGTTATTTTGGCTTTTAATGGATTTTTGTTTGAAATTAAATTAGCTTATTTTTCTGACTTTCATTGCTTAATTGTCTTTTTCTCTTCTTAAGGGGACTCAGGTTACCCTCTGCTTCCTTGGCTCATGACGCCTGTTTTGCGGACCCAGGATGCTGCTCAAGAAGCCTATAACCGTGCGCACCGCAAAACCAGGGCTGTGGTCGAGAGGGCCTTTGGCCTTTTGAAGACCCGTTTTAGGTGTTTGGACCATACCGGGGGCGCCCTTCAATATGACACTAAGAAGGTTATTGACATTATAATGGCGTGTGCAGTTCTGCATAATTTTGCCCTCCAAGAACGTGTCCCCCGATATGTTGATGTTCTGCCCTCTACACCCATTGAAGAGGAAGCAGAGAATTATGTGGGCACAACCAGTGAATCTGGCCAATCTGTGCGTGCCAATTTGATTGTGCAGCATTTTTCCTAAATAACATTATTTGTTGGTTGCCTTTTTGTTTTTTGTTTGCCTTTGTTGTCAATTGTGTGCCATTAAATGTTCATTTGTATGCCTTGAAATAGTTCTACTGTGGTTCCTAATGTTTCCTTTGCTTTTAATTCCCCTTGTAAACCATGTTAACGTATACTGTGTTTGTTTTAGTCAAAGGTGGGGTACAATGTTATTTGTAATCAAACCAAACAAGTTTTTAGAATGTTTGAAAATATTTCTTTTAGTCTGACCACAAAAAGCATATCAAAATGTTTAACAACAAATTACACAGTCAGCATTCAATTGTGGTTATAAACAAATCAAGACCGGGTTTGTATCCATAAAAAAATAAAAACATCTACACCTGGAACTCTGTGGCACACCAAAACAAGGACAGCCAGTCCCATGCCCATCCCAGTCCAGTCATTAATAGTGCCTGTGGCCATGGCTAATTTGGCCTGCCCATAATGTCACCCAAACATGTCTGCAAACCGGAGGAGTCCCAAAACCCCAAATAAATGTAAAGCCATAAGTGGCCCATGTTAAAGGCCACCTACACTCACCATTCCAATATGGCATTGGCTACTGGCCTAACTCCCAAATCTAATGAGCTATATGTGAGCAAATCCTTAACACAACCTGCAGCTCAAACCCAAATAGTATGTTGGCAAAACTCAAACGCCAAGTAAATACAGTGGGGGGAATTATAAAAGATGTGGCACACAATCAAGGAGAGGTTGCCTTAATAAGGTGGATACCCAAAAAACCCGGGTGGAGGGCCATGTGGCTGGGAGCTACCCTGGGCGAGGGTTGCATTGGTAATCTGCAACTGCTCCAAAATGTTTCTCTGCATATTGAGCAATTCACCCATGGATGCCTGGCTTGCATTAGTTGCATTGACCATGTTGCTGTTGTGTGTCCGAAGCTCACTCAGCATGGCCTGTAAGGTAGCATTGAGGGTGTCCATCTGGGCATGCCTTGCCTCATGCAGATGTTGATGGCGTGCCTCAAATGCTCTCCTCTCCTCGTGCCATAAATCAACCAGGGCATTCTGCCTCCCCAGGGTAATTGTGCGGCGCAAGGGAGTGCGCCGCACAATTACCCTGGCTCTTGGGTGGGCCCTGCCTCGTGGTCTTGGGCCCTCAACAGCAACAGGCATACTTTGCAATTCCTCAACAGCAGAGGGAAGCCTGGGGACTGTAGCCTCAGTCTCAGCATGCTGTGCCCCATCTGCATGCTCAATGGATGCGGGTTCACTCTGCTGCTGCGGAATTGACAGAGATACATTTTGGGACATTTGCAGATTCTGACCCAGGGGGAGGTCTTCGGATGGGCCCAGCATGGTTCCATCTTCCTCCATGTCCTGGATCTCTTCCATGATTGTGTGGGTCTATAGGGGCAGAAAAAGAACAACAAATAAGTTTGGGTTCTTCATTTAATCCAAAACATTTTAAAACATGCTTCTTCACTTTGTTTCAGTTAATAAACACAAGAAACTTACCAGAAAACTCGGATCTGGACTCCGATGCTGTACAGAAGTCAAAGGCATATTCAAACTGGGGGGGGAGTCCACACTTGCTGTGGTCTGATGCTGGGCTAAAGAAGAGACAAGGGAAACCAGGTTAACACACACGCAAGCAATGTTTGCTTTAGCAAAGTAAAACAAATACATTGGCTAATATTAATTATTTCTACAGCAACGTGCCAAATTATTGCATTACCCTCAGTTGGAGATCTGTGCAATGGATTGGTTTAACTGCTAAGTGACCTCAGTTCCAAGTTAGGAAGTGGACACAGTCAGCATCCAACTAGCATTGGCCACAAATCGAGTTGCCCTAACATTCTTTAGTTCAGATCTGTTTTGGCCTCTTCTTTCGATCTTTGGCGTCAATCACAACTCACACACCCAATGTCCCACACATCCCTATTGATGTGTGTTTTGTGTTTGAGTCTACATTTATGACTTGGCTTAATTTAAATCCTGCTTACCAGCAAAATTTTTGCTCATGAAGAATTAAACTAATGTATCGGCCCAAATCTGTTTGGCAAAAATGTACACAAATATGACCCAACCATGCACATTAGCGCTACCCAAAACAAGCCACAGCAGAGGGGCATAGCGTCAACTGTTACCTTTATAAAGTTAATTAAGCAACCCACAAGGGAAACATGCATATGAAGGTTACTCACCTTCTGTACGGGTCGGTGAGTCTGTGTCCCTTAGGGCTGCATGGCCACCGACCGCGAATGGATGGAGAAGGCCCAGCACCATTTCCTCAGCAGGTGTGAACTCCAATTTTGTGGGATAGCCCCCTCCAGTTTTCTTGCTGTAAAGTAAAAGTAAGATATTACAAATTGTAAATTAGCATACATTCTAACACTGACAGTTTCCTTGATCATTTATTTACCTATAATTATGCCTTTTGATTTCTTTTTGGCGTACAGCATATTTAAGATCCGAGATTTTCCGTTGGATTTGGCCCACATCTTTCTTCTCTTCCCCTGCTGCATTTACTTGGCGTTTGAGTTCTTCCAACATTTCCATTTTTCGCTACTTGGTTGTGAATTTGGATTTGCTCCCATGTAGCTCATCATAGCCTAATGTTAGGCCACTAGCCAATGCCATATTTTGGCTATGGGAGAAACGGCCACACAACTGTCCGCGACGCAATGTGCGGCCAGCTGTTTGGGTTTGGGGCTCCTCCATGTGTGCAGACACATGTGGGGACATTATGGACTCGTGGTGGGTTGGGGAATGCCTAGATTGTTGGCTTACCAATGACTGGGCTGGACTGGGCAAGGGGCTGGGTGTTCTTGCGTGGCTGGCCACAGAACTTCCAGGTGTAGATGTTGCAACCAAATGCGGTTGCAAGATGGCCTTTCTTGGCCCTCTTGGGGGGCTAAGTGCCCTGCTTGGCCCTGGGCGTGGACTTCTGTCCCAGGAAGGGCTGCGGGCCCTGGTGCTTGCCCGTGCAGGGGTTCGGCGCCTGGATGGGCTGGGGCTTCTTGTGCTTGCCCGTGCTGGCGCTCTGCGGCTGGCTGGGCTGCGGGCCCTGGTGCTTGCCCGTGCAGGGGTTCGGCGCCTGGATGGGCTGGGGCTTCTTGGGCTGGCCCGTGCTGGCGTTCGGCGCCTGGCTGGGCTGCGGGCCCTGGTGCTTTCCCGTGCAGGGGTTCGGCGCCTGGATGGGCTGGGGCTTCTTGGGCTTGCCCGTGCTGGCGCTCTGCGGCTGGCTGGGCTGCGGGCCCTGGTGCTTGCCCGTGCAGGGGTTCGGCGCCTGGATGGGCTGGGGCTTCTTGGGCTGGCCCGTGCTGGCGTTCGGCACCTGGCTGGGCTGCGGGCCCTGGTGCTTTCCCGTGCAGGGGTTCGGCGCCTGGATAGGCTGGGGCTTCTTGGGCTTGCCCGTGCTGGCGCTCTGCGGCTGGCTGGGCTGCGTGCCCTGGTGCTTGCCCGTGCAGGGGTTCGGCGCCTGGATGGGCTGGGGCTTCTTGTGCTGGCCCGTGCTGGCGCTCTGCGGCTGGCTGGGCTGCGGGCCCTGGGGCTTGCCCGTGCAGGGGTTCGGCGCCTGGATGGGCTGGGGCTTCTTGGGCTTGCCCGTGCTGGCGCTCTGCGGCTGGCTGGGCTGCGGGCCCTGGTGCTTGCCCGTGCAGGGGTTCGGCGCCTGGATGGGCTGCGGCTCCTTTTAGTTGTTTTGGGTGCCGCAGGGGCACATGCCTTTGTGGCCCTTTTTTGGGAGCTTGCGGGTACAGTGTCCCTTGGTGGTGCCGAGCTGCTAATTACCTTGCTTGGCCGACCCTTCTTTGCTCCTTGTTGGGACCTGGTTTTGGGTCCCTCAGCGGCCTGGCTTGCCTTGGAGCGTTTTGCCGGGATCTTTTTGGGAGCCATTTTCGTTCAAAAGACAAAGAGAAATTAGGTTGGGGTGCAGGGACCTTTAAATAAGGCGCACAGCGTCTGACGCCTATGCGCTCGCCTACGCGATCTTACGGACAGAAAAAAACTAAATATTTTAAGATGTTTTACCAAAAACAAAGCCAAAAAAAAAAAAAGTTCTACAAATAAATTATATTTTAAGGCTTTAGAAATGTGTCATTTCTAATATGTGCCAAAAAAGACATTTACACAAACACGAAAATACATGCTTCTAAACATAGAGACATATGTACATTATGTGGTTTGGGTAAGTTTTAGGGTCGTCAACATGAAGAAGGATGCAAGCGCTAAGGGGTTTGGGTAAGTTTTAGGGAACGAGAAATGAAGAAGGATGCAAGCGCTAAGGGGTTTGGGTAAGTTTTAGGGAACGAGAAATGAAGAAGGATGCAAGCGCTAAGGGGTTTGGGTAAGTTTTAGGGAACGAGAAATGAAGAAGGATGCAAGCGCTAAGGGGTTTGGGTAAGTTTTATGGGTGTCCAAATGAAGAAGGATGCAAGCGCTAAGGGGTTTGGGTAAGTTTTAGGGAACGAGAAATGAAGAAGGATGCAAGCGCTAAGGGGTTTGGGTAAGTTTTATGGGCGTCCAAATGAAGAAGGATGCAAGCGCTAAGGGGTTTGGGTAAGTTTTATGGGCGTCCAAATGAAGAAGGATGCAAGCGCTAAGGGGTTTGGGTAAGTTTTAGGGAACGAGAAATGAAGAAGGATGCAAGCGCTAAGGGGTTTGGGTAAGTTTTAGGGAACGAGAAATGAAGAAGGATGCAAGCGCTAAGGGGTTTGGGTAAGTTTTAGGGAACGAGAAATGAAGAAGGATGCAAGCGCTAAGGGGTTTGGGTAAGTTTTAGGGTCCGAGAAATGAAGAAGGATGCAAGCGCTAAGGGGTTTGGGTAAGTTTTATGGGCGTCCAAATGAAGAAGGATGCAAGCGCTAAGGGGTTTGGGTAAGTTTTATGGGCGTCCAAATGAAGAAGGATGCAAGCGCTAAGGGGTTTGGGTAAGTTTTAGGGTCGTCAACATGAAGAAGGATGCAAGCGCTAAGGGGTTTGGGTAAGTTTTAGGGAACGAGAAATGAAGAAGGATGCAAGCGCTAAGGGGTTTGGGTAAGTTTTAGGGAACGAGAAATGAAGAAGGATGCAAGCGCTAAGGGGTTTGGGTAAGTTTTATGGGTGTCCAAATGAAGAAGGATGCAAGCGCTAAGGGGTTTGGGTAAGTTTTATGGGCGTCCAAATGAAGAAGGATGCAAGCGCTAAGGGGTTTGGGTAAGTTTTATGGGCGTCCAAATGAAGAAGGATGCAAGCGCTAAGGGGTTTGGGTAAGTTTTAGGGAACGAGAAATGAAGAAGGATGCAAGCGCTAAGGGGTTTGGGTAAGTTTTAGGGAACGAGAAATGAAGAAGGATGCAAGCGCTAAGGGGTTTGGGTAAGTTTTAGGGAACGAGAAATGAAGAAGGATGCAAGCGCTAAGGGGTTTGGGTAAGTTTTAGGGTCCGAGAAATGAAGAAGGATGCAAGCGCTAAGGGGTTTGGGTAAGTTTTATGGGCGTCCAAATGAAGAAGGATGCAAGCGCTAAGGGGTTTGGGTAAGTTTTATGGGCGTCCAAATGAAGAAGGATGCAAGCGCTAAGGGGTTTGGGTAAGTTTTAGGGTTAATAAAGGTACGTGTAAGAATGTCGCAAAGTAGTTTGGTTGAGCTAGGTAGTGTACGATATGGGCCACATTAGTTGAGTGTAGCTTGTATTGCGCATGCGCAAGATCTTCCACATTTACGAGCGCACGAGTGTTAGAGGTTAAAAAGCAGGCAAAACCATCGGGAAACGCAAGAAATACGAGGTGGACGATGGAAGAAGGGAAAAATAACATGCTGCCGTCTCAACAACAGATCACTCAACCGAAAATTTACGTTTGGAAATGACTGGCCCAAGGTCGGGAGATAACATACGAACGGACGGGAATTTTACAATAGGAAACTCATTAGGTTATAGAATCACTCGCAAGTTCATACGAATGCTCGATCGTTCGGAAATAATACCATGATCGGCAACAAAATCAAAGCTTTGACATGTTTCTTTGAATCGACCCTATTGTCTCTTGTATGGGTCCTGTTTAACTTCTGGAATAGAAAAGGCCATGATATTCCTTTGCCAATCTTTCCCTTTTCCCTCTGGTGTCACCAAAATCTCTGTACACCCTTTCCCCTTTTTTTTATTCTCACAATGCCCACAAGAGTGTAGTCCCATACAATCTGGGGGTATTTGATGGCTATAGGGGATTTAAGGGGCTAGAATACACCACCTGATTCTTCCTCCTATAGATTTTAAATATGCTTTGGGACACATCGAAGTGCTCATCACTAAATATTTGTACATGTCTGTTGCTATTTTCATTAATAACCACTAGATAGTAATGTTTACTGAATTCTTGTGATGTGTACTCATGTAATGAAACCCGTACCTTGTGGCCTCAGCTGACATCGCAGTAAGCAAGATCATGCTATACATTTCCTTGATACAGACTTCAAGACCCTGACAGGCTGCATTTTACTACCACCAGTGAACTGAGCCTTGCCAGCCCGTAATAAATCGCCCAGCTCTGTTGGTTTATGCTCGGTCCGTTATTGGTATTACATGGGACCATAAACCAGCTGTAGCATTTACTATAACTGAGAAGCACGTGTGAGTGAGGGTTCGGGATTACAGAGCAGCCCAATATTAATTATTCAGCTCTTGAGCTTGAGATTAAAGCAGAACAAAACCCATGGGTATTGCAATCCATGTTTTGTTCCTCCAGCCTAGGGTATCCCAAATTGAGATGCCCTGTAGTGTGTATAACCCGAGATTCACTGTAAATGAACCTATTCTTGGTGTGCCACACACCCCGCTTCACCTTTAGATATTCATCCATTATTGGGTTAATCCACCGCAGGTGACGTAGTGCAGAGAGGAAGTCTTGTAACGAGCCCCCTTCCGGCCTATATATACCTGGTACCTCCCCTCAATCACCAGTATTTTTCTCTCTGCTTGCTGACAAGTCAGAAGATGGAAGTCTCCTGCTTACAGGTAGGCCGGGGTATTCTTACCCCGCCACCCCCCTTTTGGTCTATTTCTGCCCGGTTTGAGTTTGTATACCTTTATGGTGAAATGGAAGCCTCCCAGCCTAGGCTGCTCACCGGGCAAATGGTAGATGGCACTTTAAAGTGCCTAGGAGCTTATCTCCTACCGCTGCACCTCATGCGTGGGGCAATGCGGCTAACCGGCATGGTGATCCGGAAATAGGATGCCCCTGTCCCGAGGGTCCCCGTAGCCCCTTACTCTCCCGTTACGGTCCCTTCTCCCTTCACTATGGGGGGGGGGTGTGAGGGTGTGCTTTAGTATGTGTGTTTCACTTGTATCACTGCATGTTAACATATGTGTCATGTTTATGCATTCACTGTAGCATGTGTATATTTTTGGGTCTGCTTTAAGGGCAGGCTGCGCTGGGTAAAGGCTGGCCACTTCTCTTGCAGTTTGTTGCTTTGTGGCCCCCTACCCCCTCCCCCCTCCCCCCTCTCCCCTCTCCTCGCCTGGCATTCATTTTGCATTGTACAGCACCATGCGTTTTTTACCCTCCCCCCTCCGCCGCCTGGGCGCACGTGCTGTTGCCCAGCTGTAAGTGATTCCAGCTGATCGGCGTAGGGGGGGCGGGTCCCACTGACGCGCGGCGCCGACATCATGCGGCGTCTGCGGCGGGCCCAGCGTTTTGCTTCCTTCAATGCAGGGAATCGCATGGGCGCACGGCCGCACTTTGTCTTCCGTGCTCGCTGCTGGCTGCAGTCTTGTTCCGGCTGCTGCCTTCGCTGACCAGGTAAGCGGCCCCTCCCGTTGGGGCCGTTAAATGGGGAATGCATTCCTTGCAGTAATATAGTGGGGAGTCACTCTGTATTAAGGGGGCGTGATTTAAGGGCACTTTGGTGCCATGCTTATATGTTTGTTTATACACATGTGAGGATCTGATGATTTTTCTTTGCAGATCCTGGGATCCCTGCTTATGGTGGCCCTCCGGCTCTATGTGCCTGGCTAATTATTGGGATATCTTTTTGAATGTATATATACATAGACTATAAAAAAAAAAAATATTTAAAAAAAAAAAAAAAGAAAATCCTCCCTTCCGGGACATTACTAATAAAGGGGCATCCCGGGTTGGCTTATGCCTTAAAAGTCCCAGTATTGCGAATACCATAAATCACCATATTGAGGCTTCCGTAATTTCCGGAAATGGTTCTGTGAGCCGTTTGGGGGGTGCGTAGGTTGTAGGGTTCCACTCCCAGCTGATGATGTCTTTATTTGCATCCCTTGTGCAAAACAGACTATTGCGCGCCAGTCCGTTGCTTCGGCTGCGGGGCCATCGCATCCTTCTTCATCTCCTACCTCTCCCTCCCTATTTCCGGACCCCGCATGACACTGTCAAAAGTGGGGATTCGCATTCCGAGGTGGCAGCTCAGCCCAGCCCCCGGAAAGTAATGCCCGTTAAAGCAGCGTTAAAGGCCGCTGCAAAACGAAGGCACCTGACTCCACAGGACCAGTTTTGTGTACCTGTGGAATGGTCCGATGGATCCCCGGACGAGGATGAATTCCCGTCTGAGTCAGATGAGCCGACAGGTCAGCTTGTGGCTGATGAGATTGGCGATTGGTCAGAGGGGGTTGTTTTGGACACCCCCTCCATTCTGGCTCAAATGTTTAAAAATTTTGAGTTTAGATACGCCTGAGGCGGCCGCCCCGCCAAGGGGTCGGTTGTTTAAAGAGCCTCAGCCGCGTTTGGTTTTTCCCAGACAACACCTCTTTGAGAGGGTGGTTCTTAAGGAAGGGGAACATCCCACGCGGTTATCTGGAATTCCTTTCAGTTGGCCATTGTGCTAATGATTTGTTGACTATAAGAGCACAAGGGGGCATATGCTAATTACATTTATTGAGGCCTACGGCCACACCACCCTGAATGCGCCCGATCTCGTCTGATCTCGGAAGCTAAGCAGTGTTGGGCCTGGTCAGTACTTGGATAGGAGACCGCCTGGGAGAAAAGCGTTATCCTTTTCCACCGGAATTGGTGAAGCTTTGGTTTGTCCCTCCTGACGTTGATACCCCTGTACTAGGGCTCTCCAGCTCGGCTATGGTACAATCTGCTGAGTCCACTGTCCCTAAAGATGGGGAAGATCGTCGGATTGACCAATACGCTCGACATGGTTTTAATCTATTCCGGGTCAGCGTTGCGCCCGGTATGTGCTTCAGCCCTTCTGCTATTGGCAATTAAATCCTTAATTCAAGGGCTATATGAGGATCTTAATCCTGCTTGCAAACAGTTCACTGCGCTTAAGCAGTGTGAATCTTTTGTGGCTTATGTCCTGGCTGCTCAGGACGATGCGCTGACTATGAGTAGCAAGGCAGCAGCTATGCTGGTGGCTATTCGCAGGTCAGTATGGCTGCGTCAGTGGTCAGTGGACACGGCTTCCAAAGAGGTGCTCACAGCTCTCCCCTTTTTGGGGTTGCGTCTGTTCGGGGAGACAATTGATTCTGTCGCAAAGGGTGGTAAGATGCCACAACGCAAGAGGCCCCGTGGCCCCTTTAGGGGGGCAAGTTCCGGTAGGCCTTCCTTTCGAGGATTCAGAGCGGGCAGGGGTGCGTCCTTTCCCGCTACCAGTGGCGCAGGTTGGACTCGGGGGTGGGGCCGTGGCCGGCCCACTCAGTCCTGGGGCACCAAGCCCAAACCTGCTTTAAGCTCACTCAGCAATGAGGGGCTGCCCTCACCCGTGCGGGTGGGGGGACTATTGCGACACTTCTACCATTGGAACCAAGTGGTTCCAGGCAGATGGATCCAGGAGGTAGTGTCGCCCGGTTACGATTTGGAATTCGAGTCTCACCCTCCTTCACGGTCCGTTCATGGGTCGGTTCATCCTGGCCTGAACTCTCATCAAGACGGAGTGTGTCTTTCTTTTGCCAAATTCACACGAGAACGCTTCAGCTATTTCTGTTAGCGTGTTAGGACCAGCAACCTCAGTCGCTGGATCAGTCCTTCCAGTTGTCCTCCCGTGTACGGCAGTCCCTCCTGTGGTGCTTGGTCTCGACCAATCTTGTGTAGGGCAGGCCTTTCCTGACCCCCCTGTGGAAAATTGTCACCACGGACGCTAGTCTGTCGGGATGGGGCAGATTCTGGAAGGAGCTGAGAACCATCCGTCAGGTGCTTGCTCTCCTGACTCAGTACGTTCTGGGCCTTCTGGTCCAGATGTGTTCAGACAATCGATCAGCAGTTGCTTACGTCGGTCTTCAGGGAAGGACGCGCAGTCTGAGTACTCTCAGAGAAGTGTCCCTGATCCGGACATGGGCAGTGTTCCATGTTCCCTGTCTCTCGGCGGTTTACATTCCAGAGGTGATGAAACGGGTAGCGGGCCGGTTGAGCAAGGGCTCTCCCCGTCTGGAAGAATAGGCTCTCCATCCTCGGGTGGTTCGCTTACTGTGTCTCCAATGGGAAACCCCGGAGGTGGACCTGTTGGCCCCTCATCACTATCACAGGCTCCCGAACTTCGTGTCGCTCTCCCAGGATCCTCTGGCTCTGGCAGTGGACGCCATGTCCCTGATCTGGGGAGTTCTGGGATTTCTATACCTGTTTCCTCCGATGCCCATGCTGGGCAGGGTTCTTCAGAAGTTGGCTCTGGAAAAGGTGTACGCTGTTCTCGTGGCCCCAAGGTGGCCAAGATGAGTGAGGTTCGCAGACATCGTTCGGCTGGCAGTGGACCAGTTCGTTCTGCCTCTTCGGCCCGATCCGCTCACTCAGGGTCAATTGTGTTACCCCAATTTACCAGCGCTGGGTTTGATGGCCTGGCTGCTGAAACCTCCATCCTGAAGGAGGAGGGTCTTTCTGATTCTGTCATTAAGACTCTGATCAGTGCCCGGAAGAGGTCTTCTTCCATCACCTACTATAGGACTTGGAAAGCCTATATCGCTTGGTGTGAGATAAGATCTTTTTCCTTGTAGGGTCTTTTCAGTCTCCAGGATTCTGGAGTTTTTACAATCAGGGCTGGACTCTGGTCTCCAGCTAAGTATCCGGGTCAAGCATACAGCACAACATGCACGGACGTGTATTGCTGGGCGGGCCCCCTTAGATCTGCCCTGAATGGTTACCGGGCAGACCAGCGGATTACATCTTAGCTGAGAGAGCGGACCCCAAGCCTGTATTTCTGCTTCCCTTATCATTGAGGAATAGAGAACCTCGCAATATAGGGCAGACGCCATTCCTTCATAATTGGCGAACGGAGCACTAACTAAACTTGGGATATCTAAACCTGTCCATCCAGCATCAATTTTGGGATTGTGCACCTGGACATGAGGCTTTTGGTAATAATCTAACGGGCCTGGATGGGCTGATAAAGTGCCCTTAAGTGCGGTTTGGTACTGAAGAAGCACCCTAGTGGGGGTGAAACTAGTTTACCGCTTATTACATTATTACATGATATTACTCACCGCTATGATTTGGGCAAGTGAATCATTGAACAAGTTTAGTTGTCTGTAATGTACAATATGTTCAGTTGTATTAGTAATTACCAGCACATCGGCAAGTAAGACAAAAAAAAAAAAAAAAAAAAATTTTGTAGTACAATGATGATTACATTTGCATTGTGGAATTCAATGGGGGATTGAATTGGTGCATGGCAAGCACCAAGGATATTCTTCTATAACAAACTTTTGTGTTTGTATTTTAACTTGATTCTTATAAAAGTGTAATAGCCAATTTTACTTCAGGCGTGGTCACACATTGAGTTCCCACAAACACTGGGTCGGTTCATACCCAGAAATACCTCTGGTATACTCCAGCTAAGTACGTTGAAAGGGCAGGTCTCTGCCTTATCTATCTTTTTTTCAGAAGCGTGTTGCGCTTAAACCTTTAGTTAAAACTTTTTTCCAGGGGGTTACGCATATGCGGCCTCCCAGGAAACCATTACTCCCTGTTTGGGATTTGAATTTAGTTCTTTCTGCTCTTCAGGCTCCTCCTTTTGAGCCTTTACGAGATATTGCTTTGTCTACCCTGACTCAGAAGATTGTCTTCTTGGTAGCTATCACTTCTGTCCGGCGTGTCTCAGAGTTGGCGGCCTTAACTATCCAGGTGCCTTACTTTGAGAGGCATCAGGATAAAGTGGTCTTTCGGTTCAAGCCAGACTTTCTTCCCAAGATTGTTTCTTCTTTTCATTTGAACCAAGACATTGTTCTTCCCTCCTTATGTCCTAATCCTAAGAATGACAAAGAGAGGGTTTTGCATTGTTTGGATGTAGTACGCTGTGTTAAGTACTACTTAATTATCACGTCTCCTTTTCGTAGGACGGATTCCTTTTTTGTTGTGCCCCATGGGCCTAAGAGGGGTTTGGCACCAGCCAAATCTGCCATTAGCAAGTGGATACGTCAGGCCGTTACTGCGGCCTATTCTGCTAAGGGGAAAGTTCCCCCTTTTCGTATCACTGCTCATTCTACTCGCGCCATTGGGGCGTCTTGGGCATTTCAGCACCAAGCTTCTGTTGAACAGGTTTGTAAGGCCGCCACTTGGTCTTCTGTTCATACTTTTTCTAAGTTTTACAAAGTTGATGTGCGGGCCTCAGCGGATGCTGTTTTTGGCCGCAAAGTTCTGCAGACTGCAGTCATTTAAGTTATGCTTCACCTGGCCTTGAGTTGCCCAGCCCTTGTGGACACTGCTTTTGGATGTCCCAATAATGGATGAATATCTAAAGGTGAAGCGGGGTGTGTGGCACACCAAGAATAATACCATTTTGTGAGTACTCACCTGAAAAATGGGTATTGTTGGTGTGCCACACACCCCGCTTCACTCCCACCCTTTTTTCGGTAGTCCGAAGCCTTTATATGGTGAAGCTTTTTGTTTATATCAAATTTGATTTTGAGGTTACTGGTGGAATACTGGTACCTTGTATTACTGCTTTTTAAATATACTGGTGATTGAGGGGAGGTACCAGGTATATATAGGCCGGAAGGGGGCTCGTTACAAGACTTCCTCTCTGCACTACGTCACCTGCGGTGGATTAACCCAATAATGGATGAATATCTAAAGGTGAAGCGGGGTGTGTGGCACACCAACAATACCCATTTTTCAGGTGAGTACTCACAAAATGGTATTTTCCTTCGCATGTGCATATCATGGGCAATCACCAGAGCGCATTCCCTTCAGCTTTTTTTTCGCTCTGAACGCAGCTAGCAACAGCCCCCGTTCATTTATGTACCTTCTCCAGTCATTCAGGAATGTGCAGCGAGGTGAGTTTACCTGCGATTCCAGGGGTTTCACGTATCGGTGCATCCCAAAATGGGATGCCCTACAGGAGACCACCCGTCTTATAGACTATATGCCGATGGTTGCTCTATTTGAACTGCTTGCTTAAACGATAGTTGAGTTGTTGTTGTAAACTTCATTCATTAAGTTCTTTTAGCCCCAATTGGCCGCGTCTCTCGCTTCCCTCTAGCAGGGCGCGCTCCCGCGCCGGCCGTTTTGTGAATGGCCGGCGCAGGCGCGCTCCCTGTTAGAGGGAAGCGAGAGACGCAGCCAATGACAGCACTCTGGTATGCGCGTCCAAGCTGCTTTGGACGCGCATACCAGAGCGCTCTGAGTGCTGTCATTGGCCGGACAAGGTCACGTGGGAGCGGGGAGAGGTGAGTTTTTGCGGCGATCGGGGGGGTTTCACACAGCGGGGCACCCCCGATCGGGGTGCCCCACCTAAGTGGACCAACACCCAGGATAGTCAAAATCCTGGGTGTTGGTCCACTTTAATGGGGTGTTCAATCTAAAGCAGCATATTTCTAATATTTACTATAAAAAACAAGGCTCAAAAAATACACATGCCACACAGAACACTGCTGGAAAAATTGAATTCATGCACCCAAGGCCAGACTGAATAATATATATAAAAAAATGGCCACAAACTCCTCCTATATGGCATTGCAATATAGCTTGCACGGTCTCAAAACCCATCTCGCTGACAGGAGAAGAACCAAAGTTGGCTGGAATGCACACATGCATGGCAGGGGCTCCAGGCAGCTGCTATCATTTCTGCTCAGATTCCCTGTGACCCATAACATTTATCAATTTAGCAAAAACTGTATACATTTATATCCTTAGAATCTGCCATGTGCCAGATATTTGGAAAAAAGTATGTTTTTTCTGAATTATGCATGCAGTGAATCCTGAACCTCACATTAGTTTGGAAGGGATGTAAAGCAATAATGACCAACCTGCCTCTACATTGTATACTGCCTTCAGGAATCTGCCATACCTAGTTTCTGCCACTAGATGGCTGTATGTTATATGGAATAACATTTTTTTGTTTTTTGTTTTTTAGGACCAGAATATCAGGAAAAGCTCGGTTCGCTGGGACCCCAAAATTCATGTTGTTTGCGATGAAATGCAGAAGACGAACCTGGCGGGATTTCACTGGCACCACCCCGCAGGTCACGGCCAGCCAAGGAGAAGAAAAGAGACAGAGTCACATGGTCGCAGTGTAAGAGGTCAGGGTACCCAATCAGAAGCACTAGAACTAGTGCTGCACAGGCAGTAGAAAATAAACTATTAAAACTTTTTTCCAAGCATACAGCACGTCCTGTTTCACAAAATTCTTTACGCTTGGGATGTCCACCACAAGGTGGCGCAGTGGACTGCAGAAAAGACTTGTGGCATCTCCCGGCCCTATAAAAGGACAGGAACCTCCCACAAATTCCCAGTTTTCCTTCTGCAGTCAGGACTGCGAAGATAGAAGATGGCTCTCTATATTGCGCAGGCGAGCGGGGCTTACCAGCCTGCGGCCCTGCAGGACTATTCCCACCCGTTCTGTACCCACTGCCTCCCAGCCTCGGCTGCCTGGTTCGGGTGAAGGTAGGACAGCACCAGGGTCAGGTGCTTGAGGAGCGCTGCTCCAACCGCAATCCCTGTACCAATCTAGGGTAGTCGGTTCAGGCTTATGGTGAGCCTTTGTGGAATGCCCCTTCCTGCTACCTGTAATTGTGGGTCCTTACTTCCCCCCCTCCACTCCACCCCCTTCCCTCCATATGTCTGCCTTGGGTGCCCCTGTCACTGCTCTCTCCCTGGGGAGCTCTCCAAAGGGGGGGGCGGTGGTGTCCTGAGTAGTTTTGTCTTTTTTTATTCTGTCTTTATGTGCGCTCTCCACCGCGCCGCTTTGTACGGAGCTATGCGGCGGGCGGCGACATACACTGTAGTGTAGTGTATCTGCGCTGTCATTGGCGCTGGGGGGTCACGTTACATTATGGGATTGTTATGTGTGTTTTTATTATGTCTTTCAGGCGGGATAAGCCTCTTGCTAGCCTTAACCCTATACTGGCCATTGTGCCCATTTTAATCACCATATGGAGGCTTCCGGGGATAATGTGCTTGGGGTTCCTTCGGGACAAGCCCAGCTGTGTGTCGCGTGTGGGGTATCCCCTGTGAGTGACGGTGTCGGGGTATGTGTGCCCTGTGCCCAGAAGGTACTTGCGCTGCAGTCTGGGTTGCCTGCTACACTGCCCAGCTCGGCGCCCCCTTCTACATCACCTACCCCCCTGCGCCTGCATTTGACTCCTAGTGAGGGACATGCTAGTAGGGAATCACTTGGCCTTGCAGGTGGCCAGCCTGGAAAGGCATATTGCTGGGCCGGTCCCCCGTAAGGCTTTTGGTTTATCTCCCGCTGTTTCCCTTTTTCCTGAGAAGGATGAGGGACAGTTTTCTTTCCCTGGCCTGTACCCCCTAGAAGAGGGGGAACTTTTCTCTGATTCTGATTCCTCTGAGGAGCAGCAGGAGATTTATGGTGGTACTGGGTCTCATTTTGGGAAAGTCCCATGGTCTCCTGAGGATACTGATAAGCTGTTGGCTCACATTTTTGAATTATTGTGTATTATTCATCCCGTCGCGGCTAAAAAGCAGCAGGGTGAGCTTTTTCACACTGTTAAAGTGGACCAACACCCAGGATTTTGACTATCCTGGGTCTTGGTCCACTTCGGTGGGGCACCCCCGATCGGGGTGCCCCGCTGTGTGAAACCCCCCGAAAAACTCACCTCTCCCCGCGCCGACGGACAAGACTTTTGACAGCCGCGGACAAGCGGCTCCTCCGCCGCCGCCTCCCGCGCGTCGAGAGACGGCCGGCGCGGGCGCGCGCACGTCTAGAGGGCAAGACAAGGTCAGGGGATTTGGGGTGTTTGGGGGGGTTTCACCCCGCGGGACATCCCGATCTCGGATGTCCCACGGGGAGGGATGTGATCGGCCCGGGAATCTTATAGATTCCCGGGCCGATCACGGGAGGGTGACGGTCCACTTTAAACAACGCTTGGAGTTCCCTGAGCACCACTTTAATAATTTGGTGCTCAAGGAGTGGGAACGTCCTAGCAGATTGCCCGCGGTGCCTAAGAGTTGGAACAGGAGGTATCCATTTCCTGCTGATGTGGTTAAGCGCTGGTCGTGTCCCCCCGAGGTGGATGCTCCCGTGCTTGGGTTGTCCTATACCTCGGTCATGCATTCCCCTGACACTTCTACTCTGAGGGATGGTGAGGACCGGCGTGTTGATCAGCTGGACTGTCACGCATTTGCTTGTGCAGGGACTGCGCTGCGTCCTGTGTGCGCTTCTGCCATCACGGCTCTTGCTAATAAGGGGCTACTCAAGTGCCTTCTGGATAATGCCTCTGATGCCAATAGGGGGGAGAAGTATAGATCCCTCCTGCTTTGCTATGAATTTGTGGCATTTATTCTTTCTGCTATGGATGATGCGGTCAGGATGTGTGGTAAGACTGCTGCCCTTTTGGTGGCTATGCGCCACTCTGTTTGGCTGCGTTAGTGGGCAGCTGATAATGCTGCTAAGAAGGCTCTCACTGGCTTCCCCTTTACTGGGCTACGGCTCTTTGGGGAGCGTCTGGATCTGTTTACCAAGGATGGTAGGCTGCCTCAACGCAGGAGGCAGCCACGGCCCTTTCAGGGGGCTGGTTCTTCCCTCCCCTCCTTCCGTGCTCCCAGGTCCGGTCGGGGTGCACCATTTGCAGGGGCACGTAGAGACCCTTGGGGCCGGGGTAGCGGCCGTGGTCGCCCCAATCTCTCATGGGGTCCCAAGTCCAAATCTTCCCCCAAGCCCCCTCAGGCATGAGGAGGCGCTCTCACCCATCCGAGTGGGGGGACGGTTGCGGCTCTTTGCTCACGTCTGGAGACTGCGCGTCTCAGACCGGTGGATTCAGGAGGTGGTGTACTCCGGGTACAAGATAGAGTTTGCAGCTTGGCCGCCCCCAATTTTCATCAAATCTCGGATGGCTCAAAGCCCCCTGTCAGCTCAGGGCTTGCAGCTTGCGGTCCAAAGCCTTTTGGAATTGGGTGTCATCTGCCCTGTGCCTTCCCAGGAAAGGGGCAGAGGCTTCTACTCCAATCTGTTCACGGTTCCCAAAAAGGATAGGTCCCTGAGGCCCATCCTGGATTTGAAGTGCCTCAACAAATTTGTCAGGTTCAAGCATTTTCGCATGGGGACTCTGCGCTCGGCGGTAGGTACTTTGCGCCCGGCAGATTTCATGACTTCTGTGGACATCAAAGATGCTTACCTTCATGTTCCAATCTTTCCAGGTCATCAGCACTACCAATCTGTGGCCCTACCGTTCGGTCTTACCTCGGCTCCTCGGATCTTCACCAAGGTGCTGGCGGGGGTGATGGCTCTGTTGAGATCTCAGGACATTCGCATCCTTCCTTATCTGGACGACATTCTGATTGCGTCTTAGTCCTTCCATCAAGCCGAGCTGGATACCCAGATGGTGGTCTCCACACTCGAGTCCTTCGGTTGGGTGATCAACTATCCTAAGTCTTCTTTGTCTCCGTCCTTGGTGAGGTCCTTTCTGGGCATGACTCTGGATACATCTCGGGTCAAGGTTTTTCTGCCTCAGCAGAAGGTGGAGAGCCTGCAGACGCAGGCACGGTCTCTAGTTTCTTGCCCTCACCCCTCCATTCGGCAAGGGATGCAGCTGGTGGGCCTGATGGTGTCATGCTTCGAGGCGGTTCCCTATGCTCAGTTTCACATGAGGCCTCTTCAGTTGCACCTCTTGTCAGTTTGGGATCGGGACCCTGTGTCCCTGGATCAGAAATTTGTTCTGTCCCCTCTGGTTAGTCAGTCCCTCTCGTGGTGGCTGGACTCAAGGAATCTCCTAGTGGGCAGGACCTTTCTGCCCCCGTGCTGGGAGACTGTCACCACAGATGCCAGTCTGACAGGTTGGGGGGCTTTTGGAAGTCTCTGAAGTTCCAAGGTCAGTGGGGCCCTCAGGAGGCCCATGCTCCCATCAACATTCTGGAACTGCGGGCGATAAGGTTGGTTCTTTTCCAGTTGACTCCGCACCTTCGGGGTCGGGCTGTTCAGATCCGCTCGGACAACCAGACGGCGGTTGCCTACATCAATCATCAGGGAGGGACTCGGAGCAAGCGAGCCCTCAAGGAAGTGTCCCTGATACTGTCCTGGGCAGAGGAGAATGTTCCCTGAAATATCGGCAGTTTACATCCCGGGAGTGGAAAACCTGGAGGCAGACTCTTTGAGCAGGGGAATGTCTCGGCTGGGGGAGTGGTCCCTCAGCGAAAGGGTGTTTCACTCTCTGTGCCACCGCTGGGGTCTGCCGGATGTGGACCTGTTTGCTTCACGTCACAATGACAAACTTCCATTCTTTGTCTCTCTGTCACAGGATCCTCTGACCTTTGCCACAAATGCATTAGCAATGGCTTGGAAGGGGTTTCGGCTCCTCTATGTGTTCCCCCCGTTTCCTCTGTTGGGCAGGGTGCTGCGCAAGGTAGCCCAGGAAGGGGTACCAACCATTCTGGTGGCCCCCTGTTGGCCAAGAAGGGTGTGGTTCGCAGACGTCGTGCAGTTGGCAGTAGATCAGTGCGTCCTGCCCAAGGATCCAGATCTGCTCACTCAGGGGCAGCTGTGCCATCCCAATTTACAAATGCTGGCTTTGACGGCTTGGCTTCTGAAACCTCCATCTTGATGGAAAAGGGGTTGCCTGCCTCTGTGTCACGCTCAGGTAACTCCAGCCCTCCAGGTAAGCCCTCAACCCCCAATCTCCGCAGCCAGCTTCACCTTTAGGAGCCCCCGCTTGCCGGGACGCAGAATACGCCTGCCCGGGATCGGTTGCCCCCAGGACTTCAATGGCTTAAAGGATGAGAGCTTACTGGTTGGAGGTCTGAAGAACCAATGACTAGAGCGAGTTAGCGGAAGTCCAGAGACAGGCCAGAAGTCGACACCAGGAATTCAGAGATCGCAGCGGTACAGATGGATGAGGCAGCTCGAGGTCGGGGTACAAAGCAGAGGTCGGCAACAGGGATCAGACGGAAAATGGTTGGTTTCAAGCAGGGGTCAGCAACGGAAGTCAGATAGAGATTGGTCGATTCAGGCAGGGGTCGGCAACGGAGATCAGATAAAGAATGGTTGGTTCAGGCAGGGGTCGGCAACGAAGATCAAACACGGCAGTAACACAAGACAAAGCTAGGTATAAGGCGCTATCACAGGCACTGAGTGAATGACGGGGAAAAGGCTTTATAGGGACAAGACATGATTGGGAGAGAGCGTGATTGGTGCAACTGGGAACTTACAGCTCATTGGCTGACACAAGGAAAGGGCGTATAGCCCAAGAGACTCCTGTGGGGCTGATTGGCCCACACAACCAAAGGGGCAAGCCCTAACATAACCTAGGGCTCATTGGCCCTTAACTGTGAGGGGGGAGTTCCCCCCTAGCTGAGCCCGTAGGCTCTACTGATTCCTCCTCCGGCGGCCGCGCTGACAGCAGGGGCCCAGGTAATTGTTTTCTGACACTACCCCCCTTCACAAGGGTGGCCTCCGGACCCTTACCAGGTTTCCCTGGATTGTCCCGATAGAATTTTGCGACAAGAATCCTAGCGTGCACGTCTTTTGCTGCAACCCAGCACCTCTCCTCAGGACCGTAACCAACCCAGTCAACCAAATATTGTAACGAGTTACGGATCTTACGCGAGTCTAAAATCTTGTTAACCTCATATTCTGGTTCGTTATCAACTAGGATTGGTGATGGGGATGAAAGTTGTATATTCTTAGCTGGTTTTAGCAGCGAGACATGAAAAGAGTTTGGGATTCTCATAGTTTGAGGAAGTTGGACCTTAACCCTTTCGCTGCCAGCCTACCTGCAGCATTTGCCACTCCCTGTTGCCAGACTGAGTTTGACTGTTTTGCGCTACACATGTTCAACTGTCATTTTCGAAGGGATTTCCAGGGATTTCCCAGGAAAATTATATATTGTTTTTTTCAACAGAGTCTGGGCTTTAACATGAAATGTCTTGTTTGTGTTTTTTAGGTGTATTCTCAACATTTTTGGGTGAAATGTGTGAAAAAAAATAAAAAAAATATATTTTTTTACAATTTGTAGAGTTTTTTTGTAATAAAAAATGTAAGTTTGTCAATAAAATCTTATTGCGTGAGAAACCCCAATTTCTCCCGCTTACAGCGATACCACATATGTATAGGTAGACACCCTTTCCTGCCCAGAAGTCTTTTATAGCTGCTGGATGACAAATGGTTAATTAAAAAAAAAAATGACATAGGGTCCCCCTTCCCGGGGAGGGGGACCCCATTTTTTTTTGGATTTTTAAGGGTTAAAAACCCTTAAAAATCCAAAAAAAAAAATGACGTGGGGTCCCCCTTACCCAAAGTAACCAGCCCGGGACCAGCTATGGGGGCTTGTAGGCACAGAGTGGGGGGGCCAGCTTTGGTGGCCCCCCCACCCTGCAGCCTACGAGCCCACATAGCCTATGTGGGCCCGGGCTCTTCTGCCCCCCCCTGGCCTTTGGGGAGGCAGGTAATGGGGGTGCGGGGGTTAATGGCAATGCCACCCCCCCAGCCATGTGAACTGGTATAAGGGGTCTCATGGACCCCTTACCAGCTCACAAAGGGTTAACTGTAAAAAAAAAAAAACACTACACAATAAAAAAAAGTATTTTATTAAAAAAAAATAATTTTTTTTTACTGTACTTACCTTCGATTGCAAGCTCTTGTCCCTCGCCGCTCAGCTGACAGATGCCTGTGATCGGCATCCAGAGAAGGAGAAGGCAGGAGATCAGAGGATCTCCTGTCACCTCCTTCCAGGGCACCGATCACCGGCATCTGAGAAGCTGAGAAAGCTGAAGCCGGTGATCGGGACCGGGATGACGTCATAAGCCCCGCCCCCAAGGGGGCGGGGCTTAGAGGCAAGATGGCGGTCGCCATCTTGAAGAAGAGAGGAGAGAGCCTCCCAGGCTCCCTCCTGAAGATCGGTAAGTCCTGGGGGGGGATCGGAGGCCCCCCAGGTGAAGAGGAGGGACAGCGGGAGCCAGCGCACATGGAGGTAAGTGAATGTCATTTTTATTTATTTTTTTTTTTTACAGTTAGCAGCTGCTGCTGCAGAAGCGGGGGGGGGGGGCGGCCTATTCCGGGGGCTCTCCTGGAGCCATCCGACCCCCCACGGGGGATCGGATGGCACCAAATTAAAGAGGAGACCCGGCCGGATCCAACAAGGGGTCAGGTGAGTATTTTTTATTTTTATTTTTTAAACTAGAAGCGATCAAAGTCAAGCACGTAACACCTACGGGCTTGGCACTTAAGGCCCAGCCAAGCCAGCACGTAGGTGTTACGTGCTTGGCAACAAAAGGGTTAAAGGTTACATTGTTCAACTTCCGAATAATGGGGAAAGGTCCAATAAACTTGGAACCCAACTTACTGGAAGGTTGCGGGAGAGCAATGTTCTTAGTGGAAACCCAAAAGAGGTCCCCAATCTGAAGGGCGGGTGCCTGAGACCTGTGGCGATCGGCGAATTTTTTATATCTTAAAACAGTTTTCAAAGTCTCAAGTCTCTTGGACGTGGGCCCAGATGTCTTTCCGTTCTTGGAGCCACTCTTCCAATGCCGGTAAATCGGAAGGTGACTCTGAGAGGGAAGAACCTCTGGGATTTTTCCCCAAATTGCAGAAGAATGGGGACACCTTAGTACTTTCACTCGGCGCATTATTGTACGCGAATTCTGCAAAATTAATGAATTCTCACCATTGTTCTTGAGCGTCAGAAATGTAACACCTTAAGTACTGTTCCAGACTTTGATTGTTTTTTTCAGTCTGTCCATTGGTCTGGGGGTGGTACGCCGACGGCAAAGATATCTGAATCCCCAACCGCGAACAGAAGTTCTTCCAAAAACGCGAAGTAAACTGTACACCCCGATCGGAAATTATGTTAGACGGAATGCCATGGATACGGAAGATATGTGAAATAAACAATCGCGAAAGCTCAGGAGCCGACGAAAGTTTAGGTAATGGAATAAAATGTGCCATCTTACTAAAACGGTCAACGACCACCCAAATCACAGTGTTCCCATGTGATGGTGGCAACTCAACTATGAAGTCCATAGAGATATGAGTCCATGATTCTTTAGGAATCTCTAATGGAACCAAACACCCACTAGGGGCCTTGTGTACCCCTTTACTTTGCGCACAAACAGTACATGCATCGATAAAGGTAGATATATCACGCCGCATTGTAGGCCACCATACATGGCGCCGGGCTAAAATAAACGTCTTTCGATTTCCCAGATAACCAGCAGTTTTAGCATCGTGAAATTCGCAGATTACATCGGGACGCGGAACAAACTGACACCCCAAAGGTACATTTCATTCTGAAATGGCACCAAGGTATTAGATCAGGAAGCAATGCCCCCACCACACAGCCCAAAGGCAAAATTGGTTCACCCATATCACTCCTATCTTTGCATTCTCCGAACATGCGGGACAGGGCATCCGCCTTAGTATTTTTAACTCCTGGCTTAAAGGTGATTATGAAACCGCGAGAAAAACAATGCCCAACGTGCCTGGCGAGAGTTCAGTCTCTTAGCTGAACTGATGTACTCAAGGTTTTTGTGATCGGTATAGACCGTGATCGGATGCAATGAACCCTCCAACCAGTGACGCCATTCATCAAAGGCCAGTTTAACTGCCAATAATTCTCTGTTTCCTACATCGTAGTTTTGCTCCACGGCGCTAAATTTCCGCGAAAAGTAAGAGCAAGGATGTAGACGCTCAGGATGACCGGAGTATTGTGATAAAACTGCCCCCACACCCAACTCAGAAACATCAACTTCAATGATAAAAGGCTTATTAACATCAGGATCAACTAACACAGACGCAGAGGTAAAGGCCCGTTTTAAAGTCAGGAAGGCCTCGCAGACGGACGGAGACCAGTTTTCAGTAAAGGCGCCCTTACGGGTAAGGTTAGTAAGAGGTGCCACAACATGGGAAAAGCCCCTGATAAAGCGTCGGTAGAAATTTGCGAATCCTAAAAAACGCTGTAGTTCTTTCAATGTCTTGGGTTGAACCCAATCCCGCACCGCCGAAACCTTCACCGCATCCATTTCTAGACCCTGGTTAGAAATTACATACCCCAAGAAGGGGACAGTGGTGACCTCGAACATGCATTTAGAAATCTTAGCATATAATTTATTCTCTCTTAGTCTCTGAAGTACCAACTTTACATGACGTCTATGTTCCAACAAAGAATCAGAAAAAATTAGAATATCATCTAAGTAAATGACTACGAATCTATCTAAATATTCGCGGAACACATCATTTACAAAGTCTTGGAAGATGGCTGGAGCGTTACAAAGGCCAAAGGGCATGACCAGATACTCATAATGGCCGTCTTTTACATTAAATGCCGTTTTCCACTCATTCCCCTGCCGAATATGAATCAAGTTGTAGGCCCCCTTTAAATCTAACTTGGAAAAAATCCGAGCACCGAAAACTTGATTGAATAAATCCTCAATCAAGGGAAGGGGATACCGTTTTTTTACAGTAATTTTGTTCAGGGCCCTGTAGTCAATACAAGGCCTCAAACCGCCATCTTTTTCTCCACAAAAAAGAAGCCAGCCCCCGCAGGAGACGTTGAAGGGCGGATAAACCCCTTGCTCAAAATTTCGTAGATGAAATCCCTCACTGCTTGCTCCTCAGGCCGGGTAAGTTTATACATTTTCCCTCTGGGAGGAATAGTCCCAGGGAGCAAGTCAATGGGGCAGTCATAGGCCCGATGTGGGGGAAGAGTGTCTGCCGACTGTTCAGAGGAAACGTCAGCCCAATCCGGGTATGGCTGAGGTAACCCCAGGGGCAGCATCTGGAAACTTCTGAGAGCAGTGGAGAAGCAATGACTCTTACAGAAGTTACTCCACTAAACCAATTCCCCAGCCTGCCAGTCTAAAATGGGGTTGTGGAGTTGTAACCAAGGGTATCCCAAAACCACTGGAGTTTCTGGGCAATCAAAAACAAAAAATTCTATGAACTCTGAGTGGGAGGACCCAACGATTAGATTAAGAGGTGGGGTCTTAGTATTGACCGGACCCCCCTGAATAGCTTTCCCATTAATGGCCAGAACCTGCAGAGATTTCCCAAGGGGCACCAGAGGAATTCCCAAGATGGAGATCAAGCTCCGATCCAGGAAGTTGCCCGCAGCTCCACTATCCACAAAAGCGGAGACTGACTGCTTGGACGAGCCCCACATCTTGTTTAAGGGAGAGTGATAGACAGACTCACCTAGATCAGTACTCTCCCCCTGATCTAGGCGTGAAAGTTTCCCGCCGGGTATCCCTTGTTAGGGCAGGATCTAGCAAAATGACCTGGGTTACCACAGTATAAACATAACCCCATAGAGCGCCTTTGCTGCTTCTCGTCCTGGGGGAGACGAGTTCTCCCAAGTTGCATGGGCTCCTCCTAAGAGTTGGAAGGTAAATTTTCCCTACGGGAAGCCGGTGGGTTAGGGTCTTGGAAGGGTCTGAGAGGAGGGGGAGCCCTAGCTCTCTCCCTAAGGCGTCGGTCTATTTTAATGGTGACCTGCATCAATTGGTCTGGGTCCGTCGGTGGAGGAAAATTTACAAGCACATCCTTGATGCTCTCTGACAGGCTCACTCGGTATTGGCTACACAGGGCAGGGTCATTCCACCTGGATTCTACCGCCCACCGGCGGAATTCTGTGCAATAATCCTCCGCCATGTTCCGCCCTTGCTTCAAGGCCCGAAGCCTGTTTTCGGCCGTAGATTGTTGGTCTGGGTCAGCATACAATACATCCATTGCAATGAAGAAGGCCGTAACTGAATCTAGGGCGGCATCATTGGGAGGCAAACTAAAGGCCCAAGACTGAGGGTCCCCTTGTAATAAAGAAATTACCAAGCCCACTCGCTGGGTCTCGGTGCCCGAGGATACGGGCCTCAACTTAAAATAAAGTTCGCAAGAATTGGAAAACTTGGCACGATCTCTAAAAAATGTTTCCGGTAGCGGAACTTTCGGCTCTGAGGTGGTACAGTGGATGCAGGAGTCTGGATGCCTGGATTCTTGAGTGGCCACTCTTTGAGCAAGTTGATTAATAGCAGTGGCCATAGCCTGCACTTGCTGTACCAGGTCATCCATGTTTTTGGCTTGTGATAATGTCACGCTCAGGTAACTCCAGCCCTCCAGGTAAGCCCTCAACCACCAATCTCCGCAGCCAGCTTCACCTGTAGGAGCCCCCGCTTGCCGGGACGCAGAATATGCCTGCCTGGGATCGGTTGCCCCCAGGATTTCAATGGCTCAAAGGATGAGAGCTTACTGGTTGGGGGTCTGAAGAACCAATGACTAGAGCGAGTTAGCGAAAGTCCAGAGACAGGCCAGAAGTCGACACCAGGAATTCAGAGATCGCAGCGTTACAGATGGATGAGGCTGCTCGAGGTCGGGGTACAAAGCAGAGGTCGGCAACAGGGATCAGATGGAGACTGGTCGGTTTCAAGCAGGGGTCGGCAACGGAAGTCAGATAGAGATTTGTTGATTCAGGCAGGGGTCGGCAACGGAGATCAGATAAAGAATGGTCGGTAACGAAGATCAAACACGGCAGTAACACAAGACAAAGCTAGGTATAAGGCGCTATCACAGGCACTGAGTGAATGATGGGTAAAAGGCTTTATAGGGACAAGACATGATTGGGAGAGAGCATGATTGGTGCAACTGGGAACTTACAGCATATTGGCTGACACAAGGAAAGGGCGTATAGCCCAAGAGACTCCTGTGGGGCTGATTGGCCTGCACAACCAAAGGGGCAAGCCCTAACATAAAATAGGGCTCATTGGCCCTTAACTGTGAGGGGGGAGTTCCCCCTAGCTGAGCCCGTAGGCTTTACTGATTCCTCCTCCGGCGGCTGCGCTGACAGGACGTGCTCGCGCGCAGAGGAGGAGACGCAGGGGTGAGGAAGGAGGGCGGCCGTGCTCGAAGCCGCACGAGCCGCCGCCCCGCGCGGCCGCCGGGCAGGAGCTGCTGCGGCCGGCCGCCCGGAGACGGCGCTGGAACGGGGCCCAGGTAAGCGGTTTCTGACACTCTGTTGTTGATACCATGATTAGGGCTAGGAGGAAGTCCTCGTCCTTTATCTACTACAGGGTCTGGCATGCTTACATTGCCTGGTGTGAGTCTAAATCTCTTCCCTGTCGGGTGTTTTCCCAGGATTGTGGAATTCTTGCAACATTATTTGGATTTGGGCCTTCAACTTAGTACCCTCAAAGGTCATGTTTCTGCTCTGGCAATTTTTTTCCAAAGATCTTTTGCCAGTCACCGTTTGGTTAAGACTTTTTTCCAGGGGATTTCTCATGTGCGTCCGCCACGTAAACCTATGTTACCAGTTTGGTATTTGAATCTGGTGTTATCTGCTCTCCAGGGTCATCCCTTTGAGCCTCTCCGTGAGGCCGCTTTGCCCATTTTGACTCTTAAGGTAGCCTTTTTGGTGGCTATCACTTCTGTCAGGCGTGTTTCTGAGTTGGTGGCGCTTTCCATCAAGCCTTCTTATTTTGAGCGACACCAGGACAAGGTGGTGTTTCGGTTTTAGCCAGATTTCTTGCCTAAGGTTGTGTCTGCTTTCCATCTCAATCAGGACATTGTCTTGCCTTCATTGTGTCCTAATCCTGCTAATTCCAAGGAGCGGATTCTGCATTCCTTAGATGTGGTCAGGGTTCTGAAGTTTTACTTGGTAGCTACTGAATCATTCAGGAAGACTGATGCTCTTTTTGTTCTTCCTTCTGGTCCTAGGAAGGGTTTGCCTCCGGCTAAGTCCATTATCAGCAAGTGGATTTGTCAGGCGGTGGTGCAAGCCTATTCTGCTAAGGGGAAGGAACCTCCCTTCTGCCTTACTGCTCATTCCACTCATGCTATTGGTGCCTCTTGGGCCTTTCAGCACCAGGCTTCTGTTGAACAAGTTTGTAAGGCCGCAACTTGGTCTTCTGTTCATACTTTTTCCAAGTTTTACAAGGTTGATGTTAGGGCCTCAGCTGATGCTACTTTTGGCCGCAAGGTTCTTCAGGCGGCAGTGGTTTAAACTGCCTGCCAGTGTTCTTTGGGGATCCCACCCTACTTTACGGACACTGTTTTTGGACGTCCCAAGCGTAAAGAATTTTGTGAAACAGGACGTGATGTATACTTGGAAAAATACAATTCTGTGAGTACTCACCTGTAGAATTGATTTTGTAGTATACAGCACATCCTGTTTCACCCCTCCCTTGTTATCATTATTCTTGGTTACCTCTCTATGGCGATTTGTTCAAATGTTTGGTTGGGGTTCCTTCTTTTTTAATCTCCCGGCTTCTTGTCTAACTGCTTGTAACACTAGGAATTTGTGGGAGGTTCCTGTCCTTTTATAGGGCCGTGAGATGCCACAAGTCTTTTCTGCAGTCCACTGCGCCACCTATCTGTGCTAAGGCCCCCATTTGGTGCCCCCCTGACCTGCCCGGGGACACATGCCCCCCCTAGCTACGCCTCTGATGGAACCAATTGGAAGAAAGCTCAGAGGTCAAAAATAACCAATCCATATACCACCATACCATTTCCTGATTGCGCATGTCACAGAACCATCTAAAGATAGGCCGTCAGCAGCATACCAAATCAAAGAACCCCCCGCCCGCTCACATCAGCTGTATGGGAAGGAGACCTGTCAAAAACGAATATACGATAAAGATCATCCCCACCTCTCCACTAAACGCTCATATACTGGCCAAATTAATTCTATTCAGTAAGAAAGTAAAGGGAGTGGCAGACGTGAGCTATAGAATATAGGTGCCTGGGCCTCTAGACGCAGCCACGATCCAGGCGTCCGACTCACCATTAGACCACCCAGACTGACATCAATGATAAACACACAAGCACATGGCTAATTATCAGTCACTGTTTATTCCTGCCATAAGCAGTCCAGTCTCAGAGCGTATCAAAACCGATAGGCAAATATAATACTCCTCCCCCTCCAACCTGGAGACCTTGAGTGCGGTAAACAGACAAGCCGGGCAGGAGCAGGAAAGATCATTCAAAACATATAGCTAGTACAGCGACGTTCACATAGAATTAAAAAAAAAAATAAGGGTTCATACAAACGATTATAGTTGGTTCGTTACCATTGCACATACAAATTGCAATACTAAAATTACCTTATCTAAATTAGATAAATCAAAATTTCCCAATTAATGATACATACTGGATATGCAAAGTGGTTAATTAAATTAAAATTGCGCAAAGATACAAAAGGGAATATATGGAAACACAATAAAATTATTAAATAGACCTCCAATACCCTAAAACTCGATAATGCACTCCACCACTTGGCCTTACATTAAAATATGTCAATTACAAAACATTAAAAAAGTTAAATGTGTATTTAAAGTATATACACTTACAAACCAAGCGAACCCTCCCCCGCCCTCATAATTAAACTGAAGTATGTACAACACATGCCATTCCTATATGCAAAAATGTAAGTATAAAGAAACCAAGGCAACTGGCTAACATATTAATAAGTACAAAGAGCCAAATCCAGCCTGTCATTCATTCCAGAGGAGTATCGAGTGCCAAACTGGAAAATCCAGTACGCCTCTCTAGACAGTAATTTCTGCATTATGTTACTCCCCCCCGGGACCCATATTTACTTGCTCTAAAATCGTCACTCTGAGGTTTGGGTGAGATATTTTTCACATCATAAATATGTTCCACCAATCTCTTTTTCAGGGAGCGAGACCTGCATCCCACGTATTGTAAGCTACATTGATCGCACTTAACTAGATTGATCACCCATTTGGTGTTGCAGTTAAATATTCCTCGAATCATATGAGTCCTATTATTAGAAATTGTCACTTCTTTCTGTCCCTTGTAAACATATTTGCAACAAGAACATCTCTTCACACCACAGGGGAAGACAGTATAACATGTAAGCCAAGTTTAAGCCAAGCTAACATTCCTTACCCTTTCTAGGTAAGAGAAGGGAATAATTTATTAACCAGCGTTGGAGCACATCCAGACACTATCGTAATCCCTTCTTTGAGTTACGGAGCAAGATCCTTATCCATCTTTAGTAGGGGAAGATTCCTTAATATAATTTCCCTTATTTCACTAAACTGAAGGTTAAAGGTAGTGACAAAGGTAGCAACATGTGATTTTCCACCCAACATGCTCTTTCTAGCGGTGGGTTTATGCAGCATCCACTGTTTGTCTCTTTTAATCGCTATGTCTTCGGCCCTATCTAGATCAACTTTGCTGTGTCCTTGTTCAATGAAACACTGTCTGATCAATCTACATTTATCTCTGACATTATCAGTGGAGCAATTACGCTTTGCTCCAAAACTCCCCCACCAGCATATACCTGATGATGTTCTTCGGATGGAAAGATGTGGCATGCAAAAAACTATTGCCACTAGTTTTCTAAAAGTTTTAGTAACAATCCTACCGTCTATGTTCTTTAACATCAAAATGAGGATTTCAATCTGGCACTTATCCCAGTTCCCAGCAAATTTTAAATTCAAAGAAAAAAACCTAGGGAACTTTCATCTAAATGAGCACCATATCATCAATAAATCTCCCATAGGTGGTGGAAGAAAGGATTGAGTTCTGTGTATACTGCCTTCCGTTCCCATATAGAAGATGGCAAGGGATGGTGAGAACGAAGCACAAATGGATGCACCACAGCATTGATGGAAAAACCTGCCATTAAACATAAAAAAATTAAAATTTTATTGCAGGGGATAGTCAAGTGATGCTCCAACTATTCCCCATTATCGAGGCTGTTGCAGAGAGAGCATTGCTCTTAGAGCAGGGTAGTTTAGGGCATTTTGAACTACAACATAGGAAAAATACAATTCTGTGAAACTCACCTGTAGAAATGTTTTTGAGTATATCCAGTCCAGGTCGTCCCAGAATAATGACATGTGGGTATACCGCCCCCAGGGGGCGCTTGACTGCAAGATCAAAAGCTGTTACTCATCCCGGCCCCCTATAAAAGCAGGTGTCTCTCTATCATTTCCCAGTGGTTAAAAAGCAGTAAGAAGAGACAGGCCGGGAGGCCAAGGAACCATGTTACTTCACATAGCTTCAGCTTGTACTCTCTCCAACAAAGAGCTTTAAGGATAACAAGTCCAAGAATACAAATGGTAATAACCATAACAGGCAAACAGAGATAATGAACAAAGGGCGGGGTAGGACGACCTGGACTGGATATACTCAAAAGCAATTCTACAGGTGAGTTTCACAGAATTGTATTTTTCCCTATATCCAGTCCAGGTCGTCCCAGAGTAATGACATGTGGGACATCGAAAAGTAGTGTCCATTAGGGCGAGATCCCCAGTGCGGAACAGCATGTAGTTCATTTCACTACCGCCTGAAGCACCTTTCGGCCAAAGACAGCATCAGCTGAGGCCCTAACATCAACCTTGTAAAACTTGGTAAAGGTATGAACTGAAGACCAACTGGCGGCCTTACAAACCTGTTCAACAGATGCCTGGTGCTGAAAAGCCCAGGAGGCACCAATAGCTCTAGTAGAATGAGCTGTAATACAAAAAGGGGGTTCCTTCCCCTTGGCAGAATATGCTTGCACCACCGCCTGTCTGATCCACTTACTGAGAGTGGACTTGGCTGGTGGCAAACCTTTCCTAAAGCCCTCTGTTAGGACAAAGAGCAAGGATTCAGTTGCAACCAGGTAATACTTAATGGCTCTGACCACATCCAAGGCATGGAGGGTCCTTTCCTTAGAATTAGGTAAGGAGGAAGGTAAGACAACTTCCTCATTAAGGTGAAAAAGAGACACAACCTTAGGCGAAAAATCAGGTTTAAATCGAAAAACCACCTTATCCTTATGCCGCTCAAAGTAGGGAGGCTTCATACAAAGCGCGGCCAGCTCTGACACGCAACACACCGAGGTGATCGCTACCAAAAAGACCACTTTAAGAGTCAAAATAGACAATGCAGAATCGCACAAAGGCTTGAAGGGAGTACCCTGAGGAGCAGAAAGTACCAAATTCAAGTCCCAAACCAAGTCCTGACTTACGCGGTGCACGGACATGGGTGACTCTCTGGAAAAAAGTCTTGATCAACCTATGATTGGCAATGGATCTCTGGAAAAAGATGGATAAGGCCGAGACCTGGCCCTTGAGGGTGCTCAGCTGGAGACCCAAGTCTAAGCCGTGTTGTAAAAACTCCAGAACCCTAGAGATAGAGAATATGCGGAAAGGGAGACTCTTGGACTCGCACCAAGCAATGTAGGCGTGCCAAACTCTGTAGTATATCATGGAAGAAGACTTAATGATGGTATGCACAACCGTGGCCGACAGCCCCTTTTCCATCAGGATTGAGGTTTCAATAGCCAGGCCGTCAAAGCCAGCGTCTGTAATTTGGGGTGCCACAGCGACCCCTGAGTGAGAAGCCCTGGGTCGTCAGGCATGATGTATCGATCCACTGACATATGTCCGCAAACCAACTCCTTCAACAAAGCTCTGCCCCATGTGCGGTACCAGCCCCCTGGGCAGACTCAGCACGGTTTGTGTCACTTGCGCCAGGAGCGTACTTTTGGAGCATGATAGGGCGGGCGTCCCTGCCCCTAGCCCTCTTTTGCCTGCGGCCTCGCCAACGCCCCCACGACTGCATTCAGCCCTCAGCGAAGGGGAAGCCAGCAGGGGGTCCCAAGCCGATTTGGCATACCGGTTGGCCAGCCTGGAGAGACAGCTTTCTCGCTCGGCTACTGGGAAGGCCAAGAGTAAGAAGCAGCACATCGAGCCGGATTCCTGGGATTTTGCCAATGACGTTGATGATCTTTTTGGAGGTTGGGACTCCATGGAGGAGGGAGAGTTGTTTAAGGACTCCGTTTCCTCAGGGGATCAGTCAGTTGGCTATGACAGCGAACCTGGTTCTCCCTCGGCAGAGGATATGTGGCTCCCTAACGATACGGAGAAGTTGCTGTCTTCAGTGTTTGAGACTTTGCATATTGTCCCTCCTAAAACGGCTAAGCGGTAGCAGGGTGATTTATTCCGGCCTGAGAGACAGAGGCTTGTCTTCCCTGAGCAGGGCCATTTTTCCAATATGGTTCTTAAGGAATGGGAAAGACCTAATATATTACCATCGGTGCCTAAGGGCCTGGACAGGCGGTATCCCTTCCCTGAGGAGCTGGTCCGCCTCTGGTCCCGCCCCCCGATGTGGATTCCCCTGTATCGGGGTTATCCAACACTACGGTTATGCCGTCTCCCGATACTGCTTCCTTGTGCGATCCTGCTGACAGGCGTATGGATCAGCTGGCTTGTCATGTGTTTACCTTTGTGGGCTCTGGGCTTCGGCCTGTGTGTGCCGCGGCCATTGTCTCCTTAGCCATCAGGAAGAAGGTGAGACGCCTTGTTGATATTGCCAAGTCTCGCAAGCGGGCAGAGGAGTTTAAAGACCTCAAAGCTTGCTTGGATTTCATTGCTTTTGTAGTCTCAGCTATGGACGATAGTGTCCAGCTCGCTCTGGCTGCGACAATGGTCGGCTGATGCTGCGGCCAAGAAGTCACTCACTAGTATCCCCTTCTTGGGGCTCAGGTTATTCGGGGAGCGTCTGGACCTTCTGGCTAAGGATGGGAGACTCCCTCAACGACAGAAGCCTGCGCAGCCCTTTCGGGGTTCATCTGCCTATCGCCCCTTTCGAGGGGGACGAGGCTCTTCATTTTCAGTTCAACTTGTTTGTCAGACATTTCCGCATGGAGACCTTACGGTTTGCGGTGAGCTCGTTCCGGCGACTTCATGACCACGGTGGACGTCAAGGATGCTTATCTGTACATCCCGATTTTTCAGGGACATCAGAAGTTCCTGAGGTTTGCGCTGGAGGATCAGCATTACCAGTTTGTGGCGCTGCCGTTCGGGATATCCTCAGCCCCCCTTGTGTTCACCAAGGTGTTGGTGGGCATCATGGCTATCCTGAGGAACCAGGGCATTCGTGTTCTTCCTTATCTGAACGATTTGCTGATTGCGGCTCAGTCTTTTCAGCAGGCCGAGAGCGACACCCGGACGGTGTTATCCACTCTCGAGGATTTTGGATGGGTCATCTATCACTCCCTCGATGGGGAGGTCCTTTCTGGGCATGACGTTGGACACCTCTCAGGTCAAGGTATTCCTGCCCCAGCAGAAGGTGGCGGGCCTCCAGACGCAGGTGCAGGCCTTACTGTCTTGTCAGCGGCCATCGATCCGTCTGGGGATGAAACTGGTGGCCTTACCACATATCACCATAAGGAGAGCCTCACCACATGTCACCACAGAAGAGCCTCACCACATGTCACCACAGAAGAGCCTCACCACATATCACCACAAGGAGAGCCTCACCACATATCACCACAGGAGAGCCTCTCCACATGTCGCCACAGGAGAGCCTCACCACATATCACCACAAGGAAAGCCTCCCCACATGTAACCACAGGAGAGCCTCACCACATATCCCCACAAGGAGATCCTCACCACACATCACCACAGGAGAGCCTCCCCACATGTCACCACAAAAGAGCCTCTCCACATGTCACCACAGGAGAGCCTCACCGCATATCACCAAAGGAGAGCCTCACCACATATAACCACTGGAGAGCCTCTCCACATGTCACCACAGAAGAGCCTCACCTTAGATATCTCGGGAGAGCCTCTCCTCCTCAATAATTTGATATTGAACACTTTGGGAGAGCCTTTCCAACCCAATTCATTGGTATTAAATATGTGAGAGAGCCTCTCTACTTTACTTTAATACATTGGTACTGAATATGTTGGGCAGCCTCTCCCCATCATTATGTTAGTTTTGAATATGTTGGGAGAGCCTCTCCACTTTGATAGTTCGGTAGTGAACACGTTGGAAGAGCCTAATATCTGACAAAGAACGGGACAAATTCAGGTTACAGTTTCAGTGATATCTTCAAGAGACAGGTACTTAGAGCTTAGAATTTGTCACTATGCTTTTAGGAAACTGGGGATAAATACGTCAGGTACATGTAAAAAATGTAATACCTGTCCAGAAGACTTCATACATATGTTTTGGTCATGTCCACAGTTGTTTTGAAAGGAAGTGGTGAGTTTAATGGAAAGGCACTTACAGCTACCATACATACCTTCCAACTTTTCAAGGGGGGGGGGGTTAGAGGGACAATTGTTAAATTAGGCCACACCCCCACAGTGAGGGATGGATAAGACATTGTAACAGTTACAACAATATAAACACTTAGAATAGGAGAACAAATCATTTAAACCAACAGCCCGGCACAGTTGGAAAAGAAAGGTGGCGGCCATTTTGGAGCTTCCTCTCCCAACTGACATAACCGAAATGCACAGTAACGGAAAGCCCAGCATCACTTCCTGTTTGCAGGTGGCCTGCAAGCCCATAAGCGGCCATCTTGTTTTTAAAATTTACCCCAGCAGGGGTTAAAAAAAGGTAAATTAATTTTTATGTGCTGCAATTGCTCTGGAGAGGGATTTATATGAGCACTGTTTGTTTTGTTGGTTTGATGTAATTCATTTTTGACTGTTGGTTCACTTTAATGATCTAAATTTGCATGTTAAACCTCAAAGAGGGACAAATGGGAATGAAGGATGGGGGACATGGACTCAAAAGAGGGAGAGTTTCTCCAAAGTTGAGAGGTATGTAAGTATATGATGTCAATGTATGTGTGATGGGCATCCATTCTGACTGGCACCTATAGAAAAATAACACATTATTAGTGGGCTACCTACTGTATTGTTTGCCTTTATAAGACGCACCTGCACATAGGAAAAAAATATATATATATTCTGATCCAAATAGTGAGCTAAATACACCCCCAGATCCTAACATGACATGGCAGAATCCCCCCCATCACCCCATAATATTTTTGTGCAAGAACTCCCCCCAATCCACCTAACAGGTAGTGGGGCAGATCCCCCCTCTCCATATAACAGACAGCATGCAAAATACCCCCCATGACAGGTAGAGTGGAAGATCCCTCCCATACCTAGAAACAAGCAGCATTCAGAATCCCACCTGCCCATATAACAGACAGCGTGCATAATACCCCCAACCTCCCCATAAGGTAGTGTGGCAGATCCCTCACGTCCCCAAAAACAAGCAGTGTGTCGAATCCTCACCCGCACATATAACAGGAAGTGTGCAGAATACCTCCAACCCGCCATATACCAGGCAGTGTGGTAGACCCCCCCAAACCCCAACCACCACTGATCCAGTTAGCTACAGCGCAGGTAAGAAGTTTTATTTATCTATCAGCGACAGATTGGGATTGGGGGGAATCTGCCACACTGCCTGTTATATGGTGCGTTGGGGGTATGTCATTGATGCATTGGCTGTCGATAGTGGCGGCTTCTTCCGGATTACAGCTCAGGTATGACATTATTTTTTATCTAACTTCCTCAGTGGCAGTTGGGGGATTTGCCACATTCGCCCTATAAGACACACGGGTAAGGGGAAGTCATAGCCTAGAGGTAAGGAAACATCCTTGCGACCTCTATGCCATGAAACATAATTAGGGCAGCCCACCGGTCCGAGCATGTGTATAAACCGCACGGATGAGTTAAATGCAGAGGAAAAATTCCTATGTGTGTGCAAGCATACAATGGCCACGAATGCCCCTAAAACTCCCCCCTGCCTCCCATATAACCAGCATCTCCCATTGTGCGCGCGTGCGTGTGTACCCTCCTCCAACACTGCAGGCAGCGTGCCTGTCAGAGGAGAATTTAAATCAGCTAATGTGCCCTGTGTAAGGAACTTACCTGGGAGTCTGTCCCGCAGGTGCCTCCGCACGCTCACTGGTGGCGCGGCCCCTCCGGCGGCCGCGCCAGGCAGCCGCCCCTCCAGCGTCGGGCGCACCGGCAGCCGACGGCTGTGCACGTGCCCGCGTGCTAGCACGTTCCCTTTATGTCCCCCGGCGGCGCTGCTCCCAGCGCATTCGCCGGGGGCAGATTTAAAAGGACCAATCCTGACCCAGGAATCCTCTGCTCTGGGAAGGTCAGGGAATGGACAGCCTGACTGGCCAGGGCGGTCCAGTCCCTGGAGTTTCTCCTATCAGGGGTGAGATTGTGTGTTGCACCAATCAGCACATTCCCCTTCCCATTGGTCAGTCACCATTTAAATATTTTCCCGCCCGAACCACCAGTGCCTGTTATAGCCATTTACTAGCTTGGGTGTGCTTCTGAATCTCGTCTTAGTGTGTTTGATCCGGCTTCGTCCTTGACTACTCCTGCTCGCTGCCTGAACCGACCTTCTGCCTGTCTGACTTCGTTTCTGCTTAACCCCTTGGATACCGCGCTTCTGTGATCACCCGGCCTTGACCCTTGCCAGTCCCGACTACTCTTTGCCTTGCCCCTTGGTTTTGACGTTTACAGACTTTGGTGCATGAACTCCTGATTTGGGATACCCCGCAGTTCATCCGTCTTTATCGTAAGCCAGCAATCTTTGCGCCAGTAAGACCTGGGTGCAACCGAGTCTGGAGAGGCATAACCCGTGTCTCCAGCAAGCGGGGGCTTGTCTATAGGCACAAGAGGCGGTGGAGATTGGGGATTGTTGGCTCACGAGAGAAGGGTGTCCAGCGGTCCCTGACACCCTGTTAATACTTCAATTGTGTGGGCTAATCAGCCCTGGTGTAGTTGCTGTAGCTGTCCCAGCCAATCCCCTGTACAATAGCACTGTCAATGTGTCTCTAGGGCATCCTCACTTCACCCATGATGGTCGTAGCTGTGGGTGTGATTGTATTGTATGCTGAACCTTATTGTGTATGACCTTGCCTTGTCTGTTGTGACCACAGGTAACCACAAATCCATGCTGTTCCTCCAGATTGCCGATCTCCGGACTGCCCCACCAATATGAATACCTGATAACCGCCGAACAAGCCTAATCCGCTGAACATGCCGAATCTATCATATTAAGGACTCTGCACCATAGGCCACATAATCCTCCAATATGAATATCCGATAATCCGCTGAACACTCCAAGTCTATCATACTAAGGGATCTCAGCCCCTTCACATTAGGCCATGTAATTCACCCATATGAATATCTGGTAATCTGTTGAAAACACAGAGTCTATCAATTGGCCCCTTCAAAGTAGCCCACAAAATCCTCCAATCTGAAGATCCGATAATCCGCTGAACAAGCCAAATCTATCATACTAAGGGCTCTCGGCCCGTTCACCATAGGCCATGTAATCCACCAATATGAATATCTGTTAATCTATCAAACCCATTGAGTCTATCATCTTATGGGCTCTCGGCCCCTTCACAGTAGGCCACGTAATCCAACAATATGAATATCCGATAATCCACTGAACTCGCCCAGTCTATCATACTAAGGGCTCTCGGCCCCTCCACAGTAGGCCACATAATCCGCCAATATGAATATCCGGTAATCTGTCGAACACGCAGAGTCAATCATATTAAGGGTTCTCTGCCTGCTTCATAGTAGGCCATGTAATCCAAATCATTCTATCCTTACCCCAATTTGTCACCTTCCTGTCCCTCAGGCAGGCCATGTACGCCTAATGATTCCAGCCTTCCCCCTTTGCAGTAACCCAAGCTCTGATCAGCTCTTCACTCCCACTCTCTGGGTCACATGAACTATACTGATCTGGCTATCCAACCCGAATCCTCCAACACTGTTGTATTGTGAGCATGCAGGTGTCATGGACCGGGTGGAGCGGACTCGGGTGTGGATCCGCTTTAACTGTGGGACCGATGGCGGTTACCGTGTCAGGGGAGCGGAGTCTAAGGGGCCACCGGTATTCACCAGAGCCCACCGCAAGGGAGGTTGGTCTTGTGTGGCGAGTGACCCCCAGGTCGCTACCCCCCAACAGCGGCCCAGTCCCACAGTCAGCCGAGGTTCAGCGAGGTACACAAGTGGCAGGCAAAAGGCGTAGTAAGTACAGGCAGAGATCGGGGCTGGCAGCATAGGTTCGCGGTAAAGGTGAGTAGCCGAGGTCGGGGCAGGCAGCAAAGGTTCAGAGTCGGGGACAGGCAGAGGTCGGTACACGGGTGAGCAATCCAAGAATGTCTGACTTTCAACAAGCATGGAGACAAAGATCCGGCACTGAAGGAAGGAAGTGCCTCTTTAAATAGGAGAAGTGGATGCAGGCTTGGATGACCAGGCACCAATCAGTGCTGTACAGGCCCTTTAAATCTCAGTAATCCAGTTCGCTCGCCCTCTAGTGGACGGAGACATGCGCGCACCTGAGCATGCGAGAAGGAAGCATGGGGGAAAGGGAAACAGGTGGGAACAGCCATGAGGGAAGTGCTGCAAAATGGATGACGGCTGGATGCAGCCATGGAGGTAAGTGAAGTGCTGCTAGATGGACGTGCAGCGCTCGCCCTAACAGTACCCCCCCCTTGGGTCTCCCCTTCTTCTTGGGGCCAAGAAAATCCGAGATGAGACTATGGTCTAGAATTTTCTCTTCGGGCTCCCAAGATCTTTCTTCAGGTCCACAGCCTTCCCAGTTGACTAAAAAATATCTTTTACCTCTGGAGAGCTTAGAGGCCAGGATCTCTTTCACCGTAAAGGCATCCTCGGTACCAGAGATTGGGGCAGGCACCAAGGTTTTAGGAGAGAATCGATTGACAATAACTGGCTTCAACTGGGAAACGTGGAAAGAATTGGGAATTCGCAGTGATGTTAGTAGGTGTAGCTTATAACAAACTGGATTGATCTGTTGCTTGCTCTTATAAGGACCCAGGTAATGGTGGCCCAATTTGTAGCTAGGAATTTTGAAGCGGATGTATTTTGCCGACAGCCACACCTTATCTCCTGGAGAATAAACAGGCGGAGCTCTTCTCCTTTTATCAGCGCTAACCTTCATACGGGCGGAAGCTTGACAGAGGGAACGCTGTGTTTCTTGCCAGAAGGTGGAGAAATCCTGTGTGATGTCATCCACGGTGGGCATTCTGGAGGACGTGGATAAAGGCAGAGGCGGAAGGAGTTGACGGCCGTACACCACCAAAAACGGGGACTTCCTCGTGGAATCAGAATCTTTAAAATTATACGAGAATTCCGCCCAAGGCAACAGATCGACCCAATCGTCTTGACGCGCAGAAACAAAATGGCGAAGATAATGCCCGAGAATCTGGTTGACTCTTTCTACCTGGCCGTTAGACTGGGGATGGTAAGCGGAGGAAAAGTCCAGTTTAATTTTAATTTGTTTACAAAGAGCTCTCCAGAACTTGGACACAAACTGCACCCCTCTGTCTGAGACAATAGGCTCGATTCAGAGAGACACAAAAAAACTTCAGTTTTAGTGCCGATCTGTTTTTTTTGTGAAATGTTTCCGTTCTCGTATGAGCGCACGAGCGATTCTATGCATGCATTGAAAACCTTCTGTAAAGTTTCCGTCCGTTCGTACGGCAGATTACGAATACGAGGATGTCATTTTCCATCCAGACTTTTCCGTTTCATTTTCACATGTTACAACGTAGGCTTTCGTTTTTGCCCTTTTCCCAACGTATCCTCCAACGAATCCTTTACGTTTCCCGTTCAATTCTGTTTCCCTTTTTCAATAAATATTCGTCCAGATGGAAATCCTTACGATCTTGCGCCTGCGCACTGCAAACTTAAGTCATTAAAGTGCTCGGTCATGTGAATATTCATCTTTAAATATTTCTGGGCCCATTAGTTTTGTGTTAATGTATTTTGTAAATGAAATGACAATGTAACATTTTTTTTTATTCCATCATAAAATAGAAAATTTAAAATTTTTTTGAAAATTTCAAATTTTTACAACTATTAAAGACAAAATACATAGCAATGGCAGGCCACAGAACATTATTCTTCATCTGTGGTCCCCAACGAGTTGCGCAGCTCCTGCATCTTGCCCACCAACTGAAGGACCCTGACACTCAATTTGGCCACTCTGGCACGTGTGGTCCCTGTTAAAAAACGTAAATTAAAATATTGGTATAACCTTGTTGGGGTCATACTGCAGTGCCCCCCTGTATGGTCCAAACACCTAAATCTGGACTTCAAAAGCCAGAGGGCCCTCGCCACCACAGCCCGGGTTTTGCATAGTGCCCGATTAGAGAAACCCTGGCCCGCAATCTGCAGGCAAAGAACGGGCATCAGGAGCAAGGGCGAGTGGCACATCTTGCAGTTCCTGCAACCAAATATAAAATAATTACACAAAGCAAAGGTAACCAACTAAAACAATAACTTCTACAACAAATTAAGATTCAAGTTCAACAATCCAAATATAACTCACAAAGGACATAAGTCTAAAAAAATATATGGATGTGTGGGAAAATAAATGTTACATGCTAAGGACTAATTTAGATCAGCATTAAAATGCATCTATAAGGCATACATGAAATGTATTGATTCAGGTATGCATTGCTATACAATTTATGGCCTCGGCCATGCTGATACATGCAATGCCTTGGTGCTAAATGCGCGCAGACTCCTTAACATAGCCGCAAAACATGTTGAACAATAGCAATCCGAGCCCTCAAAGGTCCCGTAAATGGATCGGAAATGAAACGGATTTATAGGGTGGTGATCCGTCAGCTCTCTGAATCAGACAGAAACCCATCCCAACAACGGAAGTTATCTGAACGAACGGAAAATTTCCGATTTTGTTTGGAAAATGATCCGAACTAACGGAAATGTTCTGATTTGCTTCCGTTCATCGAAAGCGCATTCCCGACCGTTCGTACGAATGAAAAATGAACCAAAAAATGCAAAAAAATGGCAAACACCCACCAAAACTTTCACAGACAGCTACGGAAGTCCGGACGAATGTGTCTCTGAATCGAGGCTAATTTGTGAAGGTAATCCATGAAGTCGAAAGACATGCTTCAGGAAGTATTTTGCCAACAGAGGAGCCGACGTGAGACTGGGCAAAGGAACAAAATGTGCCATTTTAGAAAACCTATCCACTACCACCCAAATAACAGTATTGCCATGCGAAGAAGGGAGGTCGGTAATAAAGTCCATAGCAATGTGTGTCCATGGGGTATCCGGAATAGGAAGAGGATGGAGTAGACCAACAGGCCTTTGGCGAGGGGTTTTGTCGCGAGTGCAGGTGGTACAGGCCTGAACGAATTCGGTCTCATCCTTTTCAAAAGAAGGCCACCAATAATATCTAGAAATGATAGAACAAGATTTCCGGATACCGGCATGGCCGGCTATATGGGAAGAATGCCCCCATTCTAATATTTTGCGACGTTGCCGAGCTGGCACAAAGGTCTTTCCCTGTGGCGCTTGTGCAAGAGTAGCGGGGGCAGAGTGGCCAAGGCGTTCAGGCGAGATGATATGTTGTGGGGTGGATTCTACACCAGAGATGTCAGAGAAGCGAGAAAGGGCGTCCGCCCTGATGTTCTTAGTGGCTGTCCGGAAGTAGATTTGAAAATCTAATTGAGTGAAAAACAACGACCAACGAGCTTGTCGTGGATTCAATCGCTGGGCAGTTTCTAAATAAGATAGATTTTTGTGATCAGTATAGATGAACACTTGATGGGCAGAACCTTCTAAGAGGTGTCTCTACTCCTCCAACGCCAACTTGATGGCGAGTAGCTCCTGATCTCCGATGGAGTAATTCCTCTCAGCTGGAGAAAAGGTCTTTGAAAAGAACCCGCAGGTGAGAATTCTGCCAGTAGACGATTTTTTAGTGAGCACCGCTCCGGCTCCAATGGAGGAGGCATCTACTTCTAGGGCAAAAGGCTGAGATGGATCTGGCCTAGACAACACCGGTGCAGAGGAGAAGGGCTTTTTTAGAGCAATGAAGGCCTCTTCCGCCTGAGGAGGCCAAGACTTAGAATTGGCGCTTTTCTTCGTGAGGGCCACAATAGGCGCCACTACAGTGGAGAAGTGAGGAATAAACTGCCGATAGTAATTGGCGAAGCCCAGAAAACGTTGAATACCTCGCAGGCCAATAGGACGGGGCCAATCCAGAACTGCGGGTGCATTGCAGAGACCAAGAGGGCATCACTAAATATTCAAAGTGGCCATCGCGGGTATTGAAGGCGGTCTTCCATTCATCGCCCTCGTGTATACGTATCAAATTATAGGCTCCCCTCGGGTCAAGCTTGGTGAAGACCCTGACCCCACGCAGTCGGTCAAATAATTCGGCAATCAAGGGCAAAGGGTAGCGATTTTTTACG
The DNA here is from genome assembly GCA_027917425.1 of Gastrophryne carolinensis. Classification (NCBI taxonomy): domain Eukaryota; kingdom Metazoa; phylum Chordata; class Amphibia; order Anura; family Microhylidae; genus Gastrophryne; species Gastrophryne carolinensis. The sequence continues at coordinate 227,037,602 of CM051237.1, forward strand.
GTAATCTAAGAGAGCCATCTTTTTTCACCACAAAGAAGAACCCCGTGCCTGCTGGAGAGGAAGACTTCCATATGAACCCTTTATGAAGATTTTCTCGAATATACTCCGACATGGCTTGAGTCTCAGGAGCCGAGAGAGGGTAAATTCGGCCACGAGGAGGAGTGGTACCCGGTAGGAGGTCTATAGGGCAATCGTAGGGGCGATGAGGCGGAAGTACCTCCGCTTGTTTCTTGCAGAATACATCAGCATAGGTCAGGTAGATCTCATGCAAGCCAGGTCATGGTGCTGAAGCAGGAATGGGTCGAACAGGAACAGACTTCAAGCACCTCTTAAAGCACGCTGCACCCCAAGTCTTGATATCGCCGGTGGTCCAGTCAAGCGTGGGATCATGACGTTGGAGCCAAGGAAGGCCTAGAAGAATCTGAGAGGTGCAATTAGGGAGGACGTAGAACTCAACATTCTCTTGATGGAAGAGTCCAATTTTTAATTGGAGGGGAACAGTGCGATAGCGCACAGTACAGTCCAGCCTATCACCATTGACTGAGGTGATAAATAAGGGTGTTGCAAGGCGATTCACAGGGATATTATGTTTATTGATCAAGGCAGCCTCTATAAAGTTCCCTGCAGAACCCGAGTCCAAAAAGGCGGTTAAATTCAGGGAGGTGGAAGGTGAGATGGAAAGTTGAACAGGAACAGTGAGCCGTGGAGAGGAAGCACATACACCCAGGGACGCCACTAGGTGCGCCCGTTTCCCTGACGTGGAGGGCGAATAGGACAGTCCTTCAAAAAATGCTCAGAACCACCACAGTACAGACAAAGGTTCTCGTTCTTTCTGGTAGTTCTCTCCAATTGGGTCAAGCGGAATCGATCGACCTGCATGGCCTCCTCACTGGGAGGTACATGTGCAGACAAAGGGTTTTGAAATACTGGAGCCAAATGGGATGCCCTCCTAGGGCGCTGAGAGTCTCTTTCTTGGCGGAATTCTTCACACCTTTCAGCAAAGAGCACATCAATGCGTGTGGCCAGATGGATGAGATCAGTGAGAGATGAAGGCAAGTCACGAGCCGCAAGAGCATCCTTAATTTTACTAGAAAGTCCTTTCTTGAAGCAGGCACACAAGGCCTCATTATTCCAAGACAATTCGGAGGCAAGAGTGCAGAACTGAATGGCGTATTCACCAACGGACAACTCGCCCTGGACCAAGTTCAAAAGGGACGATTCAGCAGATGAAGCCCGGGCAGGTTCCTCAAAGACCTGGCGAAACTCTGAGACAAAGGTGTGAATACTGGAAGAGACCGGGTCATTGTGATCCCACAAGGGAGTGGCCCAGGCCAAAGCCTTTCCAGAAAGCAAACTGATGACAAAGGCCACCTTAGCTCGTTCAGTGGGAAATTGATCCGCCAACAACTCCAAGTGCAGCGAACATTGGGCAAGGAACCCTCGGCATAACTTGGCATCCCCATCATATTTAGCCGGCAAGTAGAGACGGATTCTGGCAGAAGATGCTACCGGGGGCTGTGGCTGTAATGCTGGAGCCGGTGATGGAACTTGCTGTTGCTGAATCGTTAATAATTGCTGCATCATGGCAGAGAGTTGATTAATCTGGCGGGACTGCATAGCCACTATAGCAGGCAATTCAGTGGCATCCGGCAGCGGCACCTCAGCAGGATCCATGGCCGGATCTTACTGTCACGGACCGGGTGGAGCGGACTCGGGTGTGGATCCGCTTTAACTGTGGGTACCGTGTCAGGGGAGCAGAGTCTAAGGGGCCACCGGTATTCACCAGAGCCCACCGCAAGGCAGGTTGGTCTTGTGCGGCGAGTGACCCCCAGGTCGCTACCCCCCAACAGCGGCCCAGTCCCACAGTCAGCCGAGGTTCAGCGAGGTACACAAGTGGCAGGCAAAAGGCGTAGTAAGTACAGGCAGAGATCGGGGCTGGCAGCACAGGTTCGCGGTAAAGGTGAGTAGCCAAGGTCGGGGCAGGCAGCAAAGGTTCAGAGTCGGGGACAGGCAGAGGTCGGTACACGGGTGAGCAATCTAAGAATGTCTGACTTTCAACAAGCATGGAGAGACCAAGATACGGCACTGAAGGAAGGAAGTGCCTCTTTAAATAGGAGAAGTGGATGCAGGCTTGGATGACCAGGCTCCAATCAGTGCTGTACAGGCCCTTTAAATCTCAGGAATCCAGTGCGCTCGCCCTCTAGTGGACGGAGACGTGCGCGCACCTGAGCATGCGAGAAGGAAGCATGGGGGGTAGGGAGACAGCTGGGAACAGCCATGAGGGAAGTGCTGCAAAATGGATGATGGCTGGATGCAGCCATGGAGGTAAGTGAAGTGCTGCTAGATGGGCGTGCAGCGCTCACCCTAACAGCAGGTCACTTCATTGCCCATCCTTCCTAACCTGAGCCACTCCCCCATATTACCATTCACCTGGCTGCGGCGTCTCCAAACATTCAAATCCAACCAAACATCCAACCCCAATTCATAAAATCCCCACAGAGATGACTTCTACCCCCCATACAACCATCCTTCCATTCTTCCCGCCATGGGTGCTCGGTTCTCACTGGATTTGTCTAGACAAAACCTACTTGATACCAACTCCTTCCTGTCTTTGCTTCTTACACCAACCTTTGAGCCTGCCATACCAAAAGGTCCTCCCGACAACTCTCCATCCTGCCATGCAGCATAGGAAGGCAACAACCGCTGGTACTCTATCTGTAAAGAATGTGTATTCTTAGTATACAGTACGTCCTGCTCCAAATCTAATACTTACAGTTGGGATATACTCCGCCAGATGGCGCTGGACTGCAGAGACATCGAAAAAAGGCTCCTCTCGGCCCCTCAAATACTCGGGGACCTCCCACAAATCCCCAGAATTTCTCTGCAGTCTGGCTGCGAAGGACGAGAAATTGGCTCTCTACTCGCAGGTGAGCGGGGCTATTAGCCTACCTCCCTGTAGGACTATTCCCACCCGTTCCACTAGTAATATGCCTCCCAGCCTTGGCTGCGCTGGTCGGGTGAAATTGCTCCACCGCAATCCCCCACCAAAGGGTAGGCGGTTCAGGCTTATGGTGAGCCTCTATGGGATGCCGCACTAGTGCCCCTGCCTATCGGTGGGCCCTGTTTAAGTGGCCGCTGTCCTCCCTCATTCTCCTTGTAGCCTTCGGGGGAAAAGAGGGGGGGTGTGTGTGTGTAAATGTGTATGCTATGCATTCTGTGTTTTACACTCTTTTTCTATTCTTTTTAGTCTTGTGTCAGCTGCCGCGCTGACTTGCCTTTGCTGACTTTGTTCCGCTCTTGGCGGCGGCATTACCTCAGGCGCTGGTGCACCGTCATTGGCTGCTTGCTCGTTCTGGCTTTGCGCTCTTCGGGGGGGCGGGGCCCGTTTATGGCGCGCTCAGCGTCATCGCTGATACCGGCTCGCCCCTCAAGGTATACCAATGCCATCTTTAACCTGTTGGTTGGCCCATGCGCAACTGACCCCTACCTACCGCGGTCCGTAAGTGCCCTAGTGGGTGGCTTTATATCTTTCACTTTTGTATACTGTGTGCTTACAGGTCTTGTCTGCTTATGTCTTTCAGGCGGGGCGAACCCTTTTGGCTTCTCCAGGCCCTGTATTAGTATATAATTTGTAGGCCTTGTAAAAATAATACTCCCACTTCCCTAGCGGGTTATTGGGGCATCCGGGGTTGCTATATAGCGTTATTCCCTATATAGCGCCGCTATAATCACCATATGGAGGCATCCCAGGATAATGTGACCGGGGTCCCTTCGGGACAAGACCGGCTGTGTGTAGCGTGTGGGCAGCCTCATGCTGACGCTGACAAGGCGCGGGTCTGTGTACCCTGTGCTGAGCAGGTGCTTGCAGTGCAATCTGGCCTGCCAGTGGCTGCACCTCGTTTCACTTCGCCTACTCCCCCAAGCTTAAATCTCACTCCTGCTGAGTTGCATACTAGTGGGAATTCTCAGCCTGGTGTGTCTTCTAGACTGGCTACTGTTGAGCAGTTGATTGCTAAGTCCTTAGCGCGTAAGGCCCCTGCTAAGAAGCGGCACTTGACGCCTAATGTCTGGACGACATTCTCATCACTTCCCAGTCTCTACATCAGGCAGAGTTGGATACTCAGCTGGTGGTGTCCACTCTGGAGTCATTTGGATGGGTGATCAACCACCCCAAGTCCTCACTGTCCCCCTTCCTTGGTAACTCCATTCCTAGGAATGAATCTGGATACAGTTCAGGCAAGGATCTTCCTTCCTCAGCAGAAGGTGGACAGTCTGATTGCACAGGCTCAGTCCCCCCTAGCTTGTCCCCATCCCTCCATCAGGCAGGGGATGCAGCTGGTGGGTCTGATGGTGGCGTGCTTCGAAGCGGTCCCTTATGCTCAGTTCCACTTGAGGCCTCTGCAGCTTCATCTATTGTCAGTATGGGACAAGGACCCAGCGTCCCTGGACAGGGTCTGTGTGATCTCCCCCCTGGTCAGGAGGTCCCTCTCGTGGTGGATGGACTCAAGAAACCTGTTGGGGGGCAGATCCTTTCTTGCCCCTTTCTGGGAGACGGTCGCCACGGATGCCAGTCTTTCAGGTTGGGGGGGGTTTCTGGAAGTCCCTGTGGTTCCAGGGGAGGTGGGGCCCTCAGGAGGCCCACACACCTATCAATGTCTTGGAACTGCGGGCGATCAGGCTAGTTCTGGTTCACTTGACTACTCATCTTCGGGGCCTGCCAGGTGCGCTTGGACAACCAGACGGCAGTTGCCTACATCAATCATCAGGGAGGGACCCAGAGCAAGGGGGCCCTCCAGGAAGCGTCTCTGATCTTGACTTGGGCGGAGGCCAATGTACCCTGCATATCAGCTGTGGAAAATCGCCTGGCGGACTCTCTGAGCAGGGGGACCTCTCGCCAGGGAGATTGGTCCCTATGCAGCAGGGTGTTTCAATCTCTGTGTCACCGTTGGGGCCAACCAGATGTGGATCTATTTGCGTCTCGCCACAATCACAAGCTCCCAGCTTTTGTCTCTCTGTCCCAGGATCCTCTGGCCTTGACCTCGGATGCGCTAGCAATGTCATGGCAGGATTTTCAGTTCCTGTATGTCTTCCCTCCAATCCCCCTGCTGGGCAGGGTTCTGTGCAAGATTGCTCTGGAAGGGGTGCCAGCAATTCTGGTGGCCCCCAGGTGGCCAAGAAGAGTGTGGTTCGCAGACATGGTGCAGCTGGCAGTAGATCAGTACGCTCTGCCCTTGGTGCCAGATCTGATCACTCAGGGCTCACTACGCCATCCCAATTTACAAACTCTGGCTTTGACGGCTTGGTTGCTGAAACCTCCATCTTGATGGAGAAGGGGCTGTCTTCCTCGATTGTGGATATTTTGATTAAAGCTAGCAAGAAGTCTTTCTCTTCCATTTATTACAGGGTTTGGCGTGCCTACATTGACTGGTGTGAGTCTTAGAGGCCGATTCAGTAATAGCGCCAGGTAGCGACAGATGAACGCCTGAAGTGTGGCGCTATGAGCGCGGCTAGTGTACGCCGCGGTCGGCTGTGATTCGCTATAGCAGGCCTCCTCAGTCGCTACCTGGCGTTGTTGGGAACAATGCCTACATTGGTGAATATGATGTTGCAGATCAGCTTTTTAGGCGCTGTCATTTTTTCACACGCTATTCAACACAGCGCCTGCGCGTTGGTTTGCTGTTGGATTGAAATCAATGTTAGGACCTTCAGTAGTAAACACATTGCAACATGTTTCTTTGTTTATTTTTTTTTTTTGTGCAAGTCAAAAAGTGCAAAAAGTGTTTTTTTCTTCATGGTGCCTAAAAAAGAAGAAAACGTGTAGTTAGTTTTTATAACTAATTTTGGTTTGAAGCATTTAATTACATTACGTTTTTTGGTTTGGGACAGTTTTTGCCAACTTGCACAACACCCCTAATTGTCAACTTACCCCCCCCTTATAGTGGTTTGGGTCAACTTCCCCCCCCCCTTATAGTGGTTTGGGTCAACTTCCCCCCCCCTTATAGTGGTTTGGGTCAACTTACCCCCCCTTATAGTGGTTTGGATCAACTTACCCCCCCCCCCTTATAGTGGTTTGGGTCAACTTACCCCCCCTTATAGCGGTTTGGGTCAACTTACACCCCCCCCTTATAGTGGTTTGGGTCAACTTACACCCCCCCTTTTAGTGGTTTGTGTCAACTTACCCCCCCCTTATAGTGGTTTGGATCAACTTACCCCCCCCTTATAGTGGTTTGGGTCAACTTACCCCCCCCCTTATAGTGGTTTGGGTCAACTTACCCCCCCCTTATAGTGGTTTGGGTCAACTTACCCCCCCTTATAGTGGTTTGGGTCAACTTACCCCCCCTTATAGTGGTTTGGGTCAACTTACCCCCCCTTATAGTGGTTAGGGTCAACTTACCCCCCCTTATAGTGGTTTGGGTCAACTTACACCCCCCCCCTTTTAGTGGTTTTGGTAAACTTATGATTGGAGCCAACAAATAGTTCCCCTGTAGTGCAGTACTTGGATTATAGTGAAGGGGAGGTAGCTTACCGAGAAAAACGAAGTGATCATGCTTTCCCTTAGCTCAAATCCAGTCTGGGTGTCCTCACTCGTTTCTGCGGGCAAGTTGGGGATTTCGGGCACCAGTGCTGTTTCTTCAGGGGGTTGTATTCTGTTGCATATGCAAATATTGTGTAGCATACAGCATGCGAGGATAATTTTGGAGACCTTTTGTGGACTGTACAACATCTCTCCTGGGTGTGCCAAACACGCTTTCAGCAGTCCAATGGTTCTTTCCACAATGCTTCTGGTTTTGCGATGTGCTGCATTGTAGCGTTGTTGGGCAGAGGTCTGTGGGTTTCTGACCGGAGTCATGACCCACGTTCTCTGCCCGTATCCCTTGTCCATTGTGGAATAAACAATGAGAGAGACAGCAATTAGTACTAGTACATGTTATTTTTCACAATATTTTAAATTTAGTTTACTAGGCCACATATTTTATGCAAAATACTTTGTCATGGTTATTTATTTACCCAGTAGCCAGCCAGCTGGCATTTCGTTGTTCTCGAACTTCCTGCACAGGACTGACAGCTGGAGCACGTAAGAGTCGTGGCATGAGCCGGGGAAGCCAGATCTCACGGCCCGCAGCTTCATGTCATGGTCACAGACCACCATAACATTCATGGAATGGAACTGTTTCCGATTCCGGTAATGCAGCTCCTGTGCACGGGGAGGGTGGAAAGGGATATGTGTACCATCCACGCACCCTAGCACATTTGGAATCCCTCCCATGCGATAGAATGCATGCTTGATTTGGGCAACCTCATCCTCAGGAAATTTGATGTAAACAGGGATCAGGTCACAAATAGCCAGTACTACCTGGAAAAATATGCGGCTCATTGTAGCCTGGCTGATTCCACTGAGGAGGGCAGAGGTTGCCTGGAAATTCCCTCGTGCCACAATATTAAGCGTGGCACATAGGCAAACTATGCCTGGAATGGATTGGGTGCGTTTGGTGGATGGCTCGATTTTGGTCTTAATCTGATCATATAGGGACTGTAGTGCTGCACGATTCAGACGAAAGCGGCTTCTGATCTGCTCTTCACTTAAATTCCACACTGAAAGATGGATGCCATAGGATCGGGGTGCCCTAAGCCTCACAGCACCCTCCTCCCTGGCCTCCTGTTCTTCCAGCATTCTGGCACATCCCTGCACCCATAACCCATACATCACCCTCTTATCCATCTCACACTCACTGACCAGATATACAAAAGAAGGAAAACAAAAAAAAAAAAACACAAACACACCACACACACATGCACACTCCTCACACAATCACAACAATGCAGCTCACCACAAAACCAGAAGTATAGTGGTCTGAACCACCAGACTGCTGAAAGTGTGCTTTCTAAGTTAGGCACAACCAAGAGGGGATTTGCTGCACAACCCACAAAAGGCCCCAAAATCAATCCTCACTTGCTGTATGCTACACAATATTTGCATATGCCAACAAAATCAATCTCCTAAAGAAACAGCACTGATGTCAGAAATCACCCAACAAGCCACAGAGAGTAAGGACCAAACCCAGCCAGACACTAAAATGAACTAAGGGACCAAAGCACCACAACACAGCCTTTGCCACAGTGTAACAATACAAGAAGGTTGTCAAATCCAGCCATTTATACTTAACTTTGGAAAAGGACAGGTCCGCTTTGCCGCCTTTTGCGTTGCTCTGCTATTTCCTGTCTGCAATTAGCTGACCCAGGTGTGCTAGAAATGGATTGCGCATGCGTACGCTAAAACATACTAGCGTACGTGAGCAGATACTTGCGTGCTTTAGCGGACATGTCTGAACATTCTGTGGTGGACCAATGAAAGGTAAGCTGCTCTTAATTTAAATAGCCGTTTGTAGAGCCACATTTCACAAGTGTTTAATATACCTGAGTACATTGTTGTCTTTGGTTGTGTGTTGTTTGGTTAATGAGCTCTGTAATTAGTTAATTGGCTACCACACATGGTTCAGTCAGTGCAGTGGAGCTGTTGCTCCAAGCACCTGGCCAGTATGTGTGAATCAATTAAGTGGACCTGTTTGTGATTGGTTGTTAGAGCACATAAAACATGCACCCCCCCCAAAAGATGTTGATGCCATTCTGTAGTCTGTATGCATGCTTGTGTGTTGTATAGTGGTGTGTGTGTGCAGCTACAGGATGGAGCCAAATTCTGGACATCTGCCGGCCACAGCTGGCCCAAGTAGGAGTGTGTTGGGTGCTGTGCGCAGACCTCCCTTAAGGAAAAGGGCCCAGGCTGAAGGTGAGCCTGCACCCAAGGCCAGCCGCCCATTTGCCAAGAGGGAGCCAGAATTTAATTTGGCGGATAACAATACTCTTGTGCGTCTTACCCTGGCCAAATGGGAGCTAATCTTTGGCTCCCAAAGCCAGTCTATAGGCAAGCAAGAAAGGAGCAAATTGTGGGATGCCATTGGGAAGGAGCTTACTAGCAGTGCTCAATACCCACGTAGTGGCCCATCCTGCAAAAAACGCTTCTACACTTTGAGAAGGGCCCTTATGCAAAAGATGAAGCATGATCTTGAGGTCGACAGTGGGACCATCCAGGGTCCAAAGAGTACCTACAGGCCATATGAGGAGATGCTGAAGTCCAAAATTCCGCTCATTCGGCTGCAAGGTGTTGATGCTGGGGATGACACCACAGGTTGGACAGAAGGTACATATTTTGTGCATATTTTTTTCTGGTGATGTTAATGTATGTGATTTGCTTTGTCTCTTTCTGGGCAACTAACAGTAGAACATGTGAAGTAGTACATTATACCTCATAAATGTTTTACTTTCCTGTCTGTTGCTTTATGCATAGGTGCACATGGTGATGTCCAGGATTTGGGTGAGGAGGACACCCCAACTCCTGCCCTTCAACCAACCTCAAGCCTAACCCAGTCTGCCATTGAAGGTATTTATCACTAATTTATGGGCTGGTTTGTTTTGACAAAATGGGTGTGGGAGCACCTCAAACAATAGCTTGTACCACTTTTTAGGATTAGTAATATGGGCCTGGGGACTAATTTCACGCCCACTTTAACCCTCTCAGCAACTAACTAACAAGGCCCTAACATGTGTAGCTATGTGGGAAGCCAGAGATGTGTGGGCATATATCTGCATATACATGTGGAAGCCACACTGGCCTTTATTAGTGAATATTAGTGATTGAGCTGCTCACACACACCTTTATTCATGGTTTATTTTGTGCCGCACATTACCAATGGCTACATTTTTACTTTGCTTTTGCCTAGCTGCACCGCCATTGGCACCAGCATCTCCTCAAGAGCCAAGCTACTCTTTGGATGCCGGTAAGTGCATGTGTCAACCTTGCTTTTTCCGCTTTAACACAAGTGCATGTCTTTCATTCCTCTTTTTTCTTTGTAGGCCAAGTCACTGCTTCATCTTTGGACACCACTTCCTATGTTGCAGGTCAACAGGACCCTGTTGGTGTGTATTGCCAAAAACACTGTATCCTTTATGCTGGTTATGTTACACTGGGTCTATTTGGTTAGTCTAATAATCTACATGTTTGCTATGTCAACTTGAAGATGGCTATTTTTAGTGGATTTGCCATCCCCAGGCTCATTAGTAAACTGTTTAGAGTGATTGCAATGTATTTTTTTGGTATATTAAAAGACAAACATTCACCCGAGTAGTGTTATGAATATTTAGAGACATTCATTGTGTATTTTAGTTGGCCGGAATATAGGAAGTGGCTGTCCGGAAAGGGCCTTTCACCTTGAGGCTGCTAGAGATGAGGGTAAGTTGGGTTTGCTTGATTATCTAGTAAGGATGTTTGCAAACCTTTTTTGGGAATTTTTTAGACCAACTTGTGTTTAAACATGTATTTTCAAGGGCAAAGCTCGAGTGAGGGCCTAACTCAGGACATCTGTGAGATGGCGGGTATGTGTAATTTGAGCAATGTGTCTGTTAGTGTTTGGCCCAATTATTGGCTACTCTTCCTCTTACATACATGTTTGCAATCTGAGTTTACAAGATCCCTTTTGGCTATTGTGTAATCTGCCACTTTGTCGAGGTATGGCCTCAATAGTCTATCCATATTAAATTTTAGTTTTGTCAACTGACCTACTAACATGACTTTCCTGTTTAGCATATGCCAGCTTGCCCCATCTCTCAGATGTGGATTTCCCCCTTTCTGGCAGCCAGACCCCGGAACTACTTAGGGCGGACGACACTGAGGTAACATGGCTTATTTTGGGGAACAATAACCACATTGACATGTTCGTGGGTAGTCCAGGAACCACCATGTAACATGTTATTTATTTGGTGTTTTGGCAGGAGGCCATACCTGAAAGCCAAGCTGTGCCGTCTGCCCAAGTGCCATGTGGCCAAGCTACAGAGGCTCAAGCAAGGGTAAGTTTGATTGTTACACTTTGGGTAAATGATTGGAAGGGGCATACCTGCATTGTTTCAGCTTCACTTCAATCTTTTTTTTTTGTTTTTTAGGCCGAACACACAAGAAGAGGAGGTCTGGCACCCACAAGTGCTGATTTCTACGAGCTAGGGGTCCGGATGCTTGAGGACTACAGTCACCAACAGCCGTGTGATGGAACTAATGAGCGCATTGCGGCGTTGGAAAATCAGGGGCTGGTGTATCGGCAACAAATTGAGGACCTGCAGCACCAGCTCCATGACGTTCAACATCACCAACAATCTGAAACCAACATGGCACTAGAACGAATGGCACATGCCATGGAGCAATCGGTACAGCGCCAGGACCAAACTTTGTTGTTGATCCATCAGCTGATACAACAGCAGTCTATTTTTTTTACTGCACTGTTGTCCCCCAACACCACCCCTAGCAATGAATCACAACCTCCAAGGCCACCAAGTCAAGAATTTTGATTTTGTTTGTTTGTTAATTTTTGGAGAATACATTTTAGTACCCCACCTCAAAATCGTGTTTTGTAAAAGACATAGCTAAGAACACAGTCAGGAATGAGTCTCTAGATCTAAATATGTACATGTAGCCAGAAATGTATGACACACATTGGTGACCATATATTACTATGGTTTACACATTAAATGGCTACAAAGGTACACCAACATTTACAAAGTAATGGGTTGCTAGACACTTAAACTATGCTTGACAAGGCACAACACACTGTAATTAGAAAAATATAAAAAATTTATTGTGGCTCAAGGCGGCCAACAGGGCCAACATTCCGCCGCACAGCGGCAAAAACCATACGCCCCACCCTAACGACGCCTCTTCTTGGCCAGCAGCATAAGGCAAAGACGGCGGATAGACTGCCACAGTCTGCGATGCTCGGTTTCACAAGCTGTAGAGACTATAAATAAAAAAACAATATTCAAAACATAGAATGTGATCTCAGCATACACAGATGTAGCAATGTAATGTAATTGACTCAAATTAGCTGATCCACACATTCACATTGTTGTCAACTGTGCCCTTATGTGTTACCATTATATGAGTACTAGTGGTTGCCTTACATGTGGCTACAACATCCCAAGCATACATTTACTCTGAACTCTTGGGAATAAATTAAGGTATAAGTCCCAGTGTGGACATTTATTTGGTTAGTTACAGCCAAACATCAGGGCCTAAGTCCTAACGATTAAACTGCTTGGGCCAAGCATATTAGAGGTCACCACCTTAGCAGGCCAATTTGTTTTTTGGCAAACCACATTTTAACACTATGTGGAAAAAACAAGAATGTGAGCCAACAATCAAGCATGCAGACATGCATTTAGGATTGTCAGACAAACACATGTAACCTAGATGTGTGCTTAGAAAAGACATAGGTACATTGTAAATGTCTAAAGAATTTACAATAAGACATAGGGGTCCAAAGTCTTTAGGCATATGAAGTGGGATGTACTCACCATCGCAGCTGTGGCTGGGGCCCATGCTGCTGGCCGTCCCGGGAGCTGGGGTGGGGAGTATGGTCACCGGCTCCGTCTGCGTGGCAACATCTGTCAGGAGAAAGCAAAAGAGAACCAAAAATGTAGTTGGCCAATGACACATGAAGATTTGACATCCATCTGTTTAGGAAGTCTGCCAAAACAAATGCTTGTATGGTTACACACATGTTGTCCGACATTAGCATATTTACTGGTCAAAGAGTTCATGTAAATTATTTATGTGTGCAACATGGACACATCAGGATAATGTGCCAATAACCTTTACAGGGCAATGCTAAGGCCTAATTTGCAGTTGAGTGTAGAATCTTACTTGTAGAGTGTGCAACATGTGTTAGCCGGAACAACTTACAAAAATAACACATTTGCTAGCCCCCATCATGGTGTGGGCTGAAACATAGGGGTGGTTGGCAGTTGGATTGCACTGTAGTGGTGTTTGTGATGTTAATGTAAATTAGAAAACCATCTTGTACTATGGACCAGGAAACATGTGTATGTTTAAAGTGGACCAACACCCAGGATTTATACTATCCTGGGTTTTGGTCCACTTTGGCGGGGCACCCCGATCGGAGAGAGAGCCCGTCCGCCGCCGCCAATGAGGTAAGGAGTTTGTGGGCTTTTGGGGGGGTCCCGCGGTGAGGAAGGTGATCGGCCAGGGAATCTTATAGGTTCCCGGGCCGATCACCAATGGGTGTTGGTCCACTTTAAGGAATGTCATAACATATGGAATGTAAGGGATAACAACAAACACTTACCACGACTATGCCCGCGGCCAAGGTCTGGCGCATAGCTGGTGGAGGTGGTGGCTCTATGATGCCCTAAAAACCAGATAACAAGGGCACAGGATTAGTGCTAAGTCACCAGGATCACCTGTAACAGACAAACAAGAATTAGAAATGCACTCACCAGGGGATGACCTGCTGCTGGTTTCCCAGGGAGGACTCTGAGGAGGAGGCGTGGAGCCTCGACTCCTCACAATTGGCCCTGAAGATCCCAAACCACATGGGCCACCCTCCTCCCTCTCACTCCCAGATCCTCGAGGGAGTGTGGGTGAGTCCACTTCCACCTCCCCACTTGGACTCCCCACTTGAGAGTGGCCCACGGGGTTTGCGGACTCACCAGAGTCCAATTGTGAGAAGCTGAGGCTCCAGACTGCCCGCCCCCCAGCAGCCTGCTCCTCTGGGGCGTCATCCCCTTCCTCCCCTGGGTCCTCTAGATTGAGAGGGCCCCACCCCTGCAGAGTCATCGGACCCCACCACTCTGCTGCGGGGGAGGAAACCCTTCCCACGTTTGCCCAGGGGAGGACGCTTATCTGTGTAAAAGGGGGAAAAAAAAGACTACATTAAAACCCAGAACGTACCAAAAAATGTAAAAATCAAACTACATTAGTGGATTGATTTACATGTTGTGAGCTGACACTTACCTTAAGCATAGGCATCATAGAGCCTATACACGCCCTCTGGGTCCCGGCGCTTAAGTCCGACCACTTTTGGACGATGGAGCGGACGGTGAGGTTGGTGTGGAAGCGCCGGGACACAGTGGCCTTCACCTCCACCGCTATGCGCCTCTTCGCCCCACGGGCATAATCATATTCCCTCAGCAAAAAATCCTAAAAAAAAAAAATAAAAAATATTAATAACATATATATATATAGTAATAAGCATAAATAACAACCTATATGGTTGCACAGCATAAATACAACATATACTTACTTTGACCACCTGGCCGTTCACCCGAGGATCCACCCTTTTTCTATGCAATTTTGGGGGTGCAGGGGGTTCAGGGAATGTTGAGGGACCAGGGGAGACAGGGGGAGGAGGGGGGGAAGGGATTGGGGAGGAAGAATCGGAGGAGTAGGTGGGGAGGGGGACAGCTCTGCATCTTGGGCGCATGTTGAATCCTCATAGGTGGAACCTGGAAGTTGCAAAATGAAAGTAAAAGTTAAAAACAAACAAACACGCATCGCTAGAATACGCTTGAATACGCTTAGCAATTGAATACGCTTAGCAATTCGCTAGGGTACGCAACATCACAATAACGTATAGCGCCGAGTCCGCGAAGGCGATGTCTGCTGCGTATTCAGCAACAGCGACTGGGGGGCGCGACAAGTGAAATAGCGAACCAAAACCAAACACACATGTATGATCTTCATAGTGCCGCGGCCTGCTACACACAGCGACTCGGCATAGCGACTGGGCCGCGCCGCTATACCACGGATTCATCAAGAACATTACTCTCAGAGAGCGTGGGCGCTGTTGTTCACTGACTGCGGCACAGAGCGCCTGTAACGCTTTGACCAAAAAGATAGTTTGGGGGGTTAGACACCTTCGAAAACGCTAACAATCACTGAAATGACATTGGGAGAGTGCTGTGATTTGGACATCCAAGTGACACAAAAAAACAAACAAAAACATTACAGAAAAAACAAAAATTATGTTTGAGGCATGTCAGAATTTATTTAAAAAAAAAAAAAAAACACAAAAACAATGTCTGCCATAGAAGTGTATGGGAGAGCGCCAGGTAGCTGGAGGTAATACCTGGCGCTGTGCAAGGCACAACACTGCACAACACTGCTGAATCTGCCGCTACATGGCGCTATTCCAGTTGCTACACAGATTTCGGATGATAAATGTTCTATTGTGTGCCGTGTCCGGCGTTGATCGGTGTTCATCAGTCGCTAGTTAGCGCTACCTCCCGCTCACCAGGCGCTACCTGTTGCTATCCCTTGTTAAATAAGGCCCTAAGTCTCTTCCCTGTTGTGTGTTCTCTATTCCCAGGATTCTGGAGTTCCTGCAGCATGGGTTGGAGATGGGACTCAGGGGGTCAGGTTTCTGCCCTGGCTATTTTCTTCCAGAAGTCCTTTGCTCAGCACCCTCTGATCAGGACTTTTTTCCAGGGGGTCACTCATGTGCGCCCCCCACGTAAGCTTATGGTGCCTGTTTGGGATCTGAACTTGGTTCTGTCAGCCTTGCAGGGTGCTCCTTTTGAACCTGTGCAGGATGCTGCCTTAGCCATTCTTACGCTCAAGGTTGTATTTCTGGTGGCTATCACTTCTGTCAGGCGTGTGTCTGAGTTGGCGGTGCCTTCCATTCAGCCCCCCTACTAAGAGAGACACCAGGACAAGGTGGTGTTTCGTTTCAAACCTGACTTTCTGCCTAAGGTAGTGTCTGCCTTTCATTCGAATCAGGATATTGTTCTTCCTTCTTTGTGCCCTAATCCTAGTAATGCTAAGGAGAGGGTTTTGCACTCTTTGGATGTGGTTAGGTGTCTGAAGTACTATCGAGTGGCTACTGCACCTTTCAAGAAAACTGAGGCTCTTTTTGTGGTCCCTTCTGGTCCTAGGAAGGGTTTGGCTCCTGCCAAGTCTACTATCAGCAAGTGGATTTGTCAGGCTGTGATTCAGGCCTACTCTGCTAAGGGGAAGAATCCTCCCTTCCGCCTTACTTCTCATTCCACTCATGCTATTGGTGCCTCTTGGGCTTTTCAGCACCAGGCTTCTGTGGAACAAGTTTGCAAGGCCGCTACTTGGTCTTCTGTTTATACCTTTTCAAAGTTTTACAAGGTTGATGTTAGGGCCTCAGCTGATGCTGCTTTTGGCCGAAAGGTTCTGCAGACGGCAGTGGTTTAAACTGTCTGCTGCTGATTTTTCTTGGGGATCCCACCCTACTTTATGGACACTGCTATTGGATGTCCCAACTGTAAGTATTAGATTTGGAGCAGGAGGTACTGTATACTAAGAATAATACAATTTTGTCATTACTCACCTGTAGAATTGGTATTATGAGTATACAGTACGTCCTGCTCCAACCCACCCTTGGTTTGCATTATCTTGGATCCCCTGTATGGTGATTGTTATCATTGTTATAGTTGATAGTTTGGATTGTTTAATTTTCCCGGCTTCTCATTAACTGCTTTTCAATGCTGGGGGTTTGTGGGAGGTCCCCGGGTATTTGAGGGGCCGGGAGGAGCCTATTTTCGATGTCTCTGCAGTCCAGCGCCATCTGGCGGAGTATATCCCAAGTGTAAGTATTAGATTTGGAGCAGGACGTACTGCATACTCATAATACCAATTCTACAGGTGAGTAATCACAGAATTGTATTTTTACCCCCCCCCCCCCCCACACATCCTGGATGCAGGTCCCACCTGTCCTCCTTCGGTGCGACACTCCCGAACTCAACCACCTCGCAACCAGCTTTGGGGACCATGCCTGCATATTGCTGGTGCCATAAACCACCTGTCTGATTTCCGAAGACCCTCACCCATTTTTAACTTGCCAGACTAGTTGGCATTATAAGAGACACTGTCGACTGTGAATTAACCCTAAGACGACTACATATTAACAGGAGCACCAACCGACTTGCTTCTGAAAGACACTTCTCACCAAATCCACCCTGACTCCAACAAGCAGGATCCCAAGAATGCTAGGTTTTACATAAGAGACGACTCTATCCCTTTTTCCGAATGGTCACCTACTTCTATCACGCTCTCCAGCTCATCCAGTGTTCCCTTTAAGGTGCACTTTTGGGCGCCTGCGCACCCACTGTTCTCAGACTGCTCATCTCTGATCCCCACCAGTGCAGCAAGTGCTGCTGAGAGGAGCTGATCAATTCTACAGGTCGGCAACCATTGTAAAAGCACTGCAGCTCGCTCCTCCGGCCAGCAGGAGTCGCTGTTGTCTTGCCTGCTGCTACTCTAACTTCTCTCCTCTGTGGCAAGCATAGGAAGTGCTGGGAATCCAGAACCTTGTGTTTGAAAAGCGACCTGCCTCAGTGCTCCTCTGAAACATGGCTGCTCTCTTGCAGCACCAACTGATGCGAGGAGCTTCTCTGGATCCCCTCTGACAAATGAGCAATTGGCTGGGTCTTTCCGCTGGTCTGAATGATGCGTCAGCCCGAATAAGAAACTGGACAAATAAGAAGCCAACTTCAGCATTGTCTGGTCTGATCTAACCCAATGCTGGGTTTCTAGAGAAGGGAGGAGAAGAATAGAGCAGATAAGACAGATAAGGGCATTCCTCCTGGCATCCCCCAACCCCCCCCCCCCCCGTATGGGGCTCTAGCGTTCAGCAGGGTCACTGGCTGCTGAACCACATGCAGCATGGAGGAGATGGGTGATGAGCTCTGCATGAAGAACGGTACAGCATATGGTTGATTACATCAGCCAAACTTCACTTGTATATACCCCTCTCTAGTCCAGGCTTGGACCCTGAGAAGGTGGAAGGGAAACTGCAGCACACATTTTAGCAGTTAGTAGGTGTGTGGGCTCTGATGTCCAGTACCCCATACCTTTAGTAGATAACCGTAGGACTGTAAGCTCCATTATGGGATGCTTCTCTGTGTGAACCCCCTGGGGTGCCCTAAAATGTACCTTTCAACTCGTCCCATGGCACATGCACAGTCACTCTTCCAATCAGCTCTGTATGCCGTGATATATAGCTCTGTTTGGACAGAGTGCTGGCATAATGAAACTGGAGGTCCTGTGGACTGTGGCACACTGCCATCCCATCTGAATGGCTGAGCAGGGGAGCATACCTCTGCTGCAGTGAGGCCGCAAAATGGGTGTTGTTCCTATTGCAGGGGGCATCCCGATTGCTGGTGCCCCCTGCACATTAACCCTGAGAAACCCCAAAAATCTTTCCTTTCTCCTCAATCCCTGGTAAAATGTGATTATGGGCATCACAATCATGTGGTTGTGATGGGCAGATACCCAGAAGAAGCCTGCAACCTCAGACAAGCTAGCGAGGGTGGGCACAAAGCAACGTGCTAACCTCACCACCGCTCCTGCTCCAACTCCAGAGGTTACCAGCCTATTATTTTCAATGAAAACCAATCTGTACATAGGCCATGCCCATTCGATAGCCGGAACCAGGAAGTGTTGCTCCTAGGTTTATAAGCCAGGGCCTCATGAGACCATCGGCGACACAGGCACAGCGGTGAAATAAGCGTTTTGCTTTGTGCCCACTGGCACTAGCTGATCTGAGGTCTGTGGGAATGGTCCCCAAAAGCAGACTATTACTTTAATAATTAATCTGGGGATTTGATAATTTTTGGTTAAATGGAGGCTGTGTGGTGATTTTGGTGTTATTTTTAAATTATGGGAGCAGTGGCTAATGCTGGGTGTTGCTGCTCTGCAGAAGAGGAGCACAGATTATCCACTCATATTGGGGTAGGGGGCTTTTTTTTTGTTTCTTTGTAGTGTCGAATTCTGTGACAATAAAGTGCTATGTATTTATATCCGACTTGCACCATATATAAACCAAACCCTCATCATCCTGTAAGCTGGTCTCTGCTTGGTGGATGTATGTCACCCCACCTCCAAAGTGCCCATTTACATTTTTTCCTCCTCTCCATCTTCCCACTATCTCTCCTCCTCTCCATATTCCCCCTTTCTCTCCCCCTTTTCCGCATATCCCCCTTTCCCCCCATAACCTTCTTTCTCTCCCTAGTCTCTCCATATCTCCTTATTTTTTACCCTCTTCTTTTTCTCTCTATGTTCCTCCTTTGTCACCTGTATATCTCCGTATTCCCCTTTCTCTCCAGTATGTCTACATATTCCCTGTTTCTCTGCTCTTTCTGCTCGTATCTGCCTTTTTCTCCCCCTTCTCTCCACACTCCCCTTTTCTCTCACTCTTCTCTCCATATTCCCTCTTTCTCTACCCCTTCTTTCCATATTCCCTCTTCCTCTCCTCTCCATATTCCCCCTTGCTTTCCTGCATATCTCCATATTTCCCATTTCTCTCCTATATATATATATACATTTTTGTGGACGGTTTATCTTTGTTGGTGTAAGCATATATTTATACACACACACCCTAATGAAAATGTAAAGCGACAACCTAATTTTATTAAATAAAAGTATACTCACTTTTGCCCCAGCTGATCGCTTATTTTTTGACGTTTCAAAACTCACCTTGTCTGCTGATCTTGTGCCTGGGCCTTCTTCTATGACACTAGGTGCAGCCTCTGTGATGCAGGGCCACCCCACCATCGTTCTGCAGTAGAGGGGCGGGTTGATTGTCGAAGATCGCCCTGCAACCACCTTTGGTGGGGCATTGCCCAGCTCTCTCGTTACTCCACACAGCAGCAGCTGAGGCTTAGAGGGAAGTTTGGCCCCAACCCTGTATTCTCAACCCTGAAAAACAAATACAGAAGTTAGAGCTCATTGACAATGTCGCAATCGACCTAGTCCCCCCTTGAGATAACCCAAAAAGCACAAGATGCTGAACTTACCTGGCTCCTTCCTTGGGGTCACCCTCACTGGAAACACCGCCATCCCACCGATAGGGACCCTGACAAAGGGGGCTCCGACATCCTGCTCAAAGCTACATTTTTTCCCACTCCTACTTACCCCCAGTCAGACGGAGTCATGCTGATCCCTGCTTGTTCTCTGCAACTCACCTTATGGGGGGTCACATAACCATATTTACACAGCCATCTGCCGCACCCCTGGTAAAGTGCTGGTACCCTACCTACTGAGTGACAGACCACTGCAGTTAAATTGAGACAAACCAATCCACCTCGTGCACAGCTCAAAACCCCAAAACGCATAATTCCTATACCACTTGGAACAAAATCAAACATTAAAACAGTGACTTGCTGGACATACCTGGAAGATGCGTGGGTGTGTCGGCCTGCTTCCCGGATGATCGTAATCCCCGGCTGCTGGAGTGATGTTCTGCTACTGCTGCCATTCCTGGTACCGCCAACGAACTGAAAGCTGGTCCTATCTCAGCCGCGTGAGCCACCCCAACTAACCCACCAGCCCTTCAAGAGGCAACCATCATTGCTCTGGCCCCCGATGAGGCAGTCTGTGGTACCTGGGACAGGGAAAACCCCCAGGGGTGGGCACCCGCTCGGGACTCTGAGTGGCCTGATAGCAAAGATGAGGGGGGAGGATGGCAGCCCCCCATAGGGAAGGGGGGAGGTCGGTTGGGCACATGTGGCATGGCACAGGGACAGTGGTGAGACCAAACAACCCCCCATGAAAAGTTGGGCCAGACAACCAAACAGCCCCCCCTGTAGGGGGCAAAAGCAGGTGTGAGGTGGCTAAGTATAGCAGAGCCCCCCCACGCACCAGCGAGGCACCAAGGGTTCCTGCATAAAAGATGGTGGGGTCATCCTCGCCACCAGCTTATATCCACTGCTCAGCAACGAGCGAGGGTTCTTACTCCCCTCCCCCCACGTGAAACCTGATGTTGGGCAGGGGAGCCATGGTGACAGCAGCAGTCTGGCACCCTCCCCCCCCCCCCCCCAGCTGGAGCTCCACCACCAGCATGGGTGAGAGCAAGGGAGTTGAGGCACAGGAACCCTCCTCCACCACCCCCACCTCTGC
Organism: Gastrophryne carolinensis; assembly: GCA_027917425.1. Taxonomy (NCBI): domain Eukaryota; kingdom Metazoa; phylum Chordata; class Amphibia; order Anura; family Microhylidae; genus Gastrophryne; species Gastrophryne carolinensis. The sequence goes on from CM051237.1 coordinate 227,058,363, forward strand.
TTGTACCACCAAGGCCAGCAGGGAAGGAACACAGCTGCTCGGGGCAGGACTATGAGGGGAGTATGGGCAGGGTTGTGCAAAGGACTTCCCCCACTCACTGGCCATCAGGAGGAGATGGCAGTTCAGCGGCAGCCGGGCCGTGGGTTCAAAGTGCACTGCATGTTGACTGAGGAGCAGAAGGGCTCCCCTCCATTACACCAGGAGGTGGGATTCATCCTGTGGGCAATGGCCATTTAAACAATGCCTCTCCCAAATATCTTGATGCGCCCAGCCTTAATACTAACTCTAAAGTGGACTCAAACTAAAATTTTCCAACTGTAGGTTTTGAGTTGTCTATAAAGCAATATCAAATTCAGTGTTCAAGCCCAGAAGCTCAGAAATATGCAAAACGAAAATCCAACTGGATTCTTTTTAGTAGATGTTCCTTAATAGATGTGATCCCCTCCAGTGTGTCCCCTGTCTATCCCACATATTGTTATTTGTGAGGGATCCCTATTATGATGTTCTGTGTTCTAATTTTGTATTTAACATGTAAATGAACAGAGCCAGCGCGGGTGCTCTGAAACCATGATACTTGACATACAGCGCCAAGTGCAATACAAAAAAAGGCTTTAACTGGGAATGGCAGCACAGTGACCAACACATGGAATGACACTGGGAACATACAAATGACATGACACATGATTGGCAGGCTTGTAAATGCAAGTTAGCCGTGAGTAACTTAAGTACAATAATGAATGAAAAAAACATTCTGAACAGGCCAGGGATCCCATGTGTCCCATCGCATACGTTGCATTAGCTTTTCTTAAGTAACCCCCTCAGTGTTCAACATTTATTGCAGGGAGGATACCAGCATGGGGATAAGTCTCCAGTGATTAAGGCAGAGCTAATTTCAGCTGTTCAGCAGATGAATTGCCATTGGAAAAAAAAAAATATTTTAGATTTTATATCTGGTTGTTCTAACTGAAATGGCCTAAACTGATGCCCTAATGGGAGTCTCTTAAAAACACAGTAGCCAGGGTGGGTGCAGTCACCAGTGACTTTGGCAGCCCTTGTTTCCAGTCTTTTAAACAGTTATTCTAGGGGTCTGAGAGGTGACCTAAATGCTCTTTCTTCCGCTCTCCTAATCTGGAGCAATCTCATCTTTTCCTTCTTGTTGGCACCCCCGAACCAAACCAACATGGAAGCACACATCACTGACTCAATGACTGAGGTATAGAATGTGACTAATAGCTTCCTTGATTTCCGTAGCATTCGTAGGTAAAAGTCTTTGCTGGGCCTTCTTGACCATCGAGCTAATGTAAGCACTCCATCTGAGGTCTTGTGTGATGATGGTTCTCAGGAATTTGGTGCTTTGAACTCTCTCCACCACCACTCCATTAATTTATAATGGCTGATGAGCCACTGGGACAATTAGCATCTCCATCATCTTTTTGGTACTAGGCTGTTTTCTGTATTGGTACACAATTTATAATGGTTGCACCCATGTAACAGGTTTATTTAATTGAATATTTTATATGTGCGCATTGGTATCCATGAAACAAATATGGGCTATGGCCCAAAAATTACCCTGAAATGTGCCACACAACAAAATTCTATATAATTAAAAAGATTTCCTTTTATTGTAAACTGGCTTGAAAATTGGACATAACAAACAAATAACATACACTAAAAAAACCCACTTCAAACACATGCTAAGCGGATGGATCTCTAATAATTGGACTGTTCCCTTCAAAAGTTCATGAAGCTATATATACATTTTCACAACACTACATCGATTTCTAGTGAAAACGTGCCAATCTCAGTCCCCTATGCCCCCTGAAACCCGGGGGTGGGACAACCTACTCCCAAATGAAGGTGCTAATAGAGAATTATGAAATGTCAAGTACCATAAATAATAATGGAAATCACACATTTGATACTATTAAAATGTGAGAAAATACAATTGATTATAAAGATTGTGTAATAGAAATAGAGGTAGGGAACTAAGAAGTCATGTCACCAGTTAAAGGGCTAGGTCCTACATCAAAGCAGGCTGGAAACACCTACTTAAGCAGAACTGCTTTCAGGTATAGTGGAAACAAGTATATGCATGCTAAGGGGTGAATTTGATAAGTTTAAATAAGTACATCTGAAATGACATATAATATCAATTATGCAAATTATAGCTCTGTTGTCATATCTATTTGTCTATTCTATCGTTCCAAAAGTCCCAGTTTCTGTGTCTTGAACAGCGGAAACAAAGGCAAGGGCATCCCATACAGAGCTGGGGATTAGGGGGCTTGAAAGAAGGTGGAAGAGGAAATAGGGGAAAAATAGGGGAGGGATTTATTATTGAAATATTTTGGCATGTGAAACTACATGAGACACACCAGCACAAAATAACTACAATATGATTGCAGTCATTTTGGGTGTGTATTATTTTTTAAATGAACAATGAATAAAGCAAGCACTAACCTGTTCCTCCTTCAATGTAATTATATATATTTTGGTTTCGAGGATTTGCTTTCTATTACAGGTGAGTTATACTGTCAAACATTTTTATACTCATCCAAAGTAATTTTACCTGTCTTTCCTGTTAAGGTTATTCTTCCTTATCTTGTAGTGCATATAATGCATATAATCAAACTCAATTTGCAATACCATATAATTTCAACACATAATGATTTATGTATGAACGCCCCAAAACAGGCATTCTCTGATATCTGAACTTTTATAGATTTTTTTTTGCAGCTGTATGTGACTTGCCCTCATACATTAGTGATTCTGTCAGTTTGTTATCACAGTTAAAACACCTTAAGGTATGTGTGGGGACCTGGCTGGTCCCATGCGATGTAGAATCTCCTTATTGTAACATCTCTTATACTACTTGCCATGAAGGTGGTGGAATTTATCCTGGGTGGTGGTACAGTGATTGAAGCTCCATTCCTGAGGTTCCTGCTGTCTGACTTTTGCCTGCAACACAATTACTTAATGTTTGACGGCATTCTCATACCTCATTGTGGGGCAGTTGTGGCCTAGAGGTAAGGGAGCAGACTTGTGACCGGTTTGAATCCCGGTCCTGGGACATGACTGAAGTGCTCTTGAGCAAGGCACCTAACCCCCCAACTGCTCCCTGGGCACCGTAATTAGGGCAGCCCACCACACTGGGCATGTGTACACTCACTGCACGGATGGGTTAAATGCGGAGGATGAATTCCTATGTGTGCGCAAGCATACAATGGCCATCTATGCATTAAAAAAAAAAATGGTATAAAAGAGAATGCAATATCATCTCTTGAATATTGCATTATCAAGAAGGGGATTCTGAAAATTGAAAAAATCCAACAATCTTAGCTGTCCATTTTCTTTGTGCATATGGCATGGAATGAGGACTTTTCCATGTATATATATTCTTTGTGTTTGCGCAAGTCACACTGGCTTCACCAAATCATTATCATGACCCCCAATGTGTCTGGAAATGTCTTTATGTTAACGAGGGTAGCGTTTGACTGTATGGGGCCCATAAATTCTTGTAATCCTGGTTTATGGGATTGCAACCCTGACAAAAAGACTGTAACTAGAACACATCCTACTTGGGAAAGTTGTGTCTGTATGTGAATATGGGGCATGAAGATGAGTGAGACCACAGTGGCCAGTCACTACACAGGAGTTATCTGGGGGAATGTTTATCGCCAATAATGCGCAGGTAGGCATCCACAATCAGGATGCCTCCCTGCACCCAGAACTACACCCATTTTGTGAAAAGTGGGTGTTGTTCTGGTTTAAATCATGATTTAGGTTTATTGAAATGTATATTATTATTAACACTACACTGAAAATGTTCATAAATATTTCACAACATCAAGGGAGTTGTGTTATGTTTCCTGGAAAGTGATGAAATGAGTGGTTAGAGTAGTAGAGATAAAGACACACCTATATGAAATGTCTGTATTGTTAGAAACAGAACATGAGACATAAGATCATAAGAGACCTGGTACTGCATCACCAATCTGCACAAGAGGTGGTGAATGAGGTAAATAATAGCAGGAATAGGAACAATGTAAAACAGAGCAACCACTTTCAGCAAAGTGTTAAACAAGTGTTTGTATAAAAACAGACAAATGGGGCCAGATTAACTATTGTGGAAGCCAGGGCTGTTTCTAGGGATGGGCGCGCAGGGTGATTGCTCTGGGAGCCAAGGCCACTAAGGGCACCTCTATCCCAGCCATCCTGTTCCCTGCAGATGGATCAGGGTCACTTTTACTAATGCAGGCCATAAGACAGACTCCTCACCCACCATATTTGGCTCAGTCATGGGAAGGGGACACTGCCTGCTGCTATGGTGCAGGCACAGCATGGCACATACCTGTATGGGTCAGCAGCAGAACCATAGGATGTGTGAGGGCAAATGTTTATTTCCCACCCTGAGCTCTATTCTGCCTATAAACTTGGTGGAGGCCCCTGGCAGAAAATCTGGCAGAGGCCCCAGATACAGTATTTTGCTTTCCTTTAAAGTAATAAGCCAAAAAACAAAGTGGATGCTCTGCTTTGAATGCTTTGCCCCCCTGCAACTGGCCATAGGTAGTCTGCCACTTGCACACTTGCTAGAACATCAGATCAATTTCTCTGTGCCTTCCAGGCTGTATCGCCTGTCACCAGGCAGCCTCCATAATAAACAATCACCCACCTGCTATCAGTCACAATTATGTTGGCACACCCACTACGTTCACTGCAGTGAAGGGGGCATGCCATGCCTTTGCATGTCCATCCCCCATTGATGTGAATGAAGTGGGCATGCAAGTGCCCAGTCTGGATACTCTCAGGGGAGGGAAAATAAAGGCGTGCCTTCCATGGGACCATGCCTGGGTACTCGGGAAGGGGGGGGGGGGGGGGGATAGAGGAGTGTCTTCCAGCCAAAAACAAGTCTTAATGTCCTCTATCCTGCCAAGCCAGGATAATGGAGTGGATTACTATAGTCTGAGGTTCTCCTGAAGGGGAATAGTTGCAAAGATATAGCTTGACCCTAAATATTTTCAGTGATTTTATGCAGCATATTAGTAAGTCTCTAATATTTTAAATGCTTTGTTTAAACGATCAAGTGACAAATTCACCCTTACCAACTGCCAGCTGTGCATTGCTGAAGTAATATTCCAACAACAGCCCTGCCAGCACAAGCTCCAAATAAAATTAAACATTAACTTTAAATGTACTGTTTATTTTAAATCCATGGGCGCACTGACGTCAAAATCAACAAAATGGTATTCCTCTCCGGCTATAGGACACCAGATCTTGGCATGCTTTGAGCCGGCAAGCTCCTAATCATACCATGACAAACATGCTCACAGTCTTAAAGTAAATATCAAGCTAGGTTCTGCTTTAACGTTCATATCTAAGATTGGCCATCTGCAAGACAAGAATTTTGAGCAACTGCTGACAATCTAGGTAAAATCTAAGCACATTTTTATACTGTTCTGGAAGACCTTCATTTTGCATAGTTTTTGACCAGATTGTTTTCAAATTACCAAATGTTCACAATTCTATGGACTAGAGATGAGCTAATTTTTGAAAAATTCGATTAAGCCAATTTGCCGAATTTTCTGAAACAAGCTGTCCAAATTTATTTGTGGCAAATCACTATTACAAACGGCTATTTATGGCCTACCGAGAGCCTCACAAAGGGTTGTAGAACATTTTGCCTTGCTGTAACACACATAGGATATGTGTTGGGTTAGTGAAATAATACTGTAAAGAAATATGACATGCAGATCAGAGGCATCACTATTAGAATCGCTGTCACAGAGAGGCAAAATGACAGAGCCTTGAGGTGGCATCAGCATGAGGAGCTCATATATTGCCTGAAAGACAACCCTGGAGTTGGCAGCAGCATGAGGAGCCCATATATTGACTGAAAGATACACCCTGGAGTTGGCAGCAGCACAAGGAGCCCATATATTGTCTGAAAGACACACCCTGAAGTTGGCAGCAGCATGAAGAGCCCATATATTGACTGAAAGAAACACTGGAGTTGGCAGTAACATGTGGAGACCATATATTGCCTGAAAGACACCCTGAAGTTGGTAGCAGCATGAGGAGACCATATGTTGCCTGAAAGACACGTCTTGGAGTTGGCAGCAGCATGAGGAGCCCATATATCACCTTAAAGACACACCCTGGAGTTGGCAGCAGCATGAGGAGCCGATATATTGCCTGAAAAACACACCCTGGATTTGGCAACAGCACGAGGAGCCCATATATTGCCTGAAAGACACACCCTGGAGTTGGCAGCAGCATGAGGAGCCCATATATTGCCTGAAAGACACACCCTAGAGTTGGCAGCAGCACAAGGAGCCCATATATTGTCTGAAAGACACACCCTGGAGTTGGCAGCAGCATGAGGAGCCCATATATTGACTGAAAGAAACACAGGAGTTGGCAGTAACATGAGGAGACCATATATTGCCTGAAAGACACCCTGAAGTTGGTAGAAGCATGAGGAGACCATATATTGCCCGAAAGACACACCCTGGAGTTGGCAGCAGCATGAGGAGACCATACATCATCTGAAAGACACACCCTGGAGTTGGCAGTAGCATGAGGAGCCCATATATTGCCTGAAAGACACTGGAGTTGGCAGCAGAATGAGGAGACCATATATTGGCTGAAAGACATACCCTGGAGTTGGCAGCAGCATGATGAGCCCATATATTGCCTGAAACTGGAGGTGGCAGTAACATGAGGAGACCATATATCGCCTGAAAGACACACCCTGGAGTGGCCAGCAGCATGAGGAGACCATATATTGACTGAAAGACACACCCTGAATTTGGCAAGAGCATGAGGAGACCATATATTGCCTGAAAGACACACTGGCGTTGGAAGCAGCATAAAGAGACCATATATTGCCTGAAAGACACACCCTGGAGTTGGAAGCAGCATGAGGAGGCCATAAATTGTCTGAAAGACACACCTTGGAGTTGGCAGCAGCATGAGGAGACCATATATCGCCTGAAAGAAACACCCTGGAGTTGGCAGCAGCACAAGGAGCCCATATAATGCCTGAAAGACATCCTGGAGTTGGCAGCAGCACGAGGAGCCCATAAATTGACTGAAAGACACACCCTGGAGTTGGTAGCAGCATGAGGAGCCCATATACTGACTGAAAGAATCACTGGAGTTTGCAGCAGCATGGGGAGACCATATATTGCCTGAAAGACACACCCTGGAGTTGGCAGCAGCATGAGGAGACCATATATTGCCTGAAAGACACACCCTGGAGTTGGCAGCAGCAAGAGGAGCCCATATATTGCCTGAAAAACACACCCTAGAGTTGGCAGCAGCATGAGGAGCCAGAAATTGACTGCAAGTTACACCCTGGAGTTGGCAGCAGCATGAGGAGACCATATATTGCCTGAATGACACACCCTGGAGTTGGCAGCAGTATGAGGAGCCCATATATTGCCTGAAAGACACACTAAAGTTGGCAGCAGCATGAGGAGACCATATATTGCCTGAAAGACACACCGAAGTTGTCAGCAGCATGAGGAGCCCATATATTGACTGAAAGAAACACTGGAGTTGGCAGTAACACGTGGAGACCATATATTGCCTGAAAGACACTCTGAAGTTGGTAGCAGCATGAGGAGATCATATGTTGCCTGAAAGACACACCTTGGGGTTGGCAGCAGCATGAGGAGCCCATATATCTCCTGAAAGACACACCCTGGAATTGGCAGCAGCATGAGGAGACCATATATTGCCTGAAAGACACACCCTGGAGTTGGCAGCAGCACGAGGAGCCCATATATTGCCTGAAAGACACCCTAGAGTTGGCAGCAGCCTGAGGAGCCCATATATTGTCTGAAAGATACTCCCTGGAGTTGGCAGCAGCATGAGGAGCCCATATATTCTCAGTGTGCCACACACCCCGCTTCCCCTTTAATTCTTACGATCGGGTTACTCCACCAGCAGGTGGCGACGTTGCAGAGAGAAGTCTTGAAAACGAGCCCCTTCCGGCCTATATATACCTGGGGCCTCCCACTTAACACCAGTTTTTTCTCTCTGCATGAAGCGACAAGACAGAAGAAAGAAGTCTCCTGCTTGCAGGTAGCCGGGGTCAAACCCGGCATCCCCTTTTGGTCTATTCCTGCCCAGTTCTATTGTGTTGTTTATGCCTAGTTAAACGGAAGCCTCCCAGCCTAGGCTGCTGGCTGGGCAAAGGTAGATGGCACTTTAGGTGCCTAGGAGCTTATCTCCTCCGCTCGACCCCACTTGTGGGGCAATGCGGCTATCCGGCATGGTGATCCGGATTTGGGATGCCTCTGTCCCGATGTTCCCTTTAGGTCACCTTCTCCCGCTCGGTCCCTTCTCCCTTCGCTAAATGGGGGGGGGGGGTTGCGTGTTGCATGAGGTGCTTTACTTAGTGTTATGTGTGGAAGTGCTTTGGCAGGGCAGCGCTGCGGTGGTGGCGCGTGGCTTGGGCTGCTGGGGCCTTTGTTTGTGTTGCACTTTCAAAATTCCCCCCTTTTTTGCTGTGTCCGGGCCCGCCCTTCACTTCCCCTGTCTCATTAGAGACAGGTGTGCTGAAGCTGGTGGGGGAAGAGGTCCAGTGCGGCTTGAGCTGTAGAGGTGTACTTTGTTATTGCCTGCCATGTATAGCGTTTTTTCCTGGGGCACTTCTGCTTATGTATGGGTCAAATGCTGTATGGGTCAAATGCCTGTATTTGGGTATGTGTGTGGGTGTATGTGTGGATATATATATATATATATATATATATATATATATTTATATTTATGTGTATGTGTGTGTGTATATATATATATATATATATATATATATATATATATATTTATGCAGGTATATACTCTTATTTTTTATTGATGCACTCTCTGGCTTTGCCTTGAAATAGCATGTGTCATGTATATTTTATTCATGATGTTTAAACTATTCATATATGTTTGCCTTTTTTTGTTGGTTATGTATGAATGTGGTGCATATTGGTTGGGGGACTGACTGTGGTCTCTTTTCCCCCACAGATTCTGGGATCCCCTCACTGCAGTGGCTCTCCCGGTCTGTTTTACCTGGCTAGTCTTAGTCTCTAAATTGGGATTTTCCTAGGCTTAAAAAAAAAAAAAAAAAATCCTCCCACTTCCGGGACTTTATTACAAAGGGGCATCCCGGGTTGCTTAATGCGTAAAACCCTGGGTTGTTGCGAATACCACAAATTCACCATATGGAGGCGTTACCGGAAATGGCTCTTCGGGGCTATCCAGGCTGTGTGGGGGTTGTGGGGCTCCGCTCCCAGGCGATGATGTCATATTATGCGTTCCATGTGCAAGGCAGAACATTGCGCGCCAGTCCGTTGCTCCGGCTTCTGGCTCCTCGCAACTTCCGTCATCTCCTATCCCCCCCAACCTATTCCGGACCCCGTGTGACATTGTCAAAAATGGGGATTCGCATTCCGGGGTGCATGCGCGGTTGGCCAACCTCGAGAAAAGAATTTCCGCTTCAGTGGCTCAGAAGGCTACGGCAAAGCGGAAGCACCTTTCTCCGGCAGTACCTGCTTCGGAGGGTGAGGTACCTGAATTTTTGGATTGGTCCGATTGTCCCCCTGATGTGGAGGGGGAAATCCTTGAGGAGTCGGATGAGCCTGCAGACCAGCTATTGTTTGACACTGCTGGTGATCAGGCTGTGGGGGTGTCCATTGACACTCCTTCCATTTTGGCTCAAATGTTTAAAGTTTTGGCCTTGGATCCGCCTGCGGGGGTCCCTCTGCCAAAGGGTGAGTTGTTTGACGTACGCCAGCCGCGTTTGGTGTTTCCCAGGCAACAGCACTTTGAGAGGGTTGTCCTTAAGGAATGGGAACAACCCGCGTGCCTGGTTGGAACTCCTCCTAATTGGGATAAGCGTTATCCCTTTCCGGAGGACTTGGTGAAGCTTTGGTCAGTGCCCCCCGACGTTGATACCCCTGTGTTAGGGCTGACTGGCTCGGCTGCGTTGCACTTTTCTGACACCACTACCATTAAGGATGGTGAGGATCGTCGGATTGATCAATTGGCTCGCCATGGTTTTATCAGTGCCGGGTCGACACTACGGCCAATTTGTGCTTCGGCGCTTCTTCTGCTGGCAGTTAGATTATTAGGGATCTGCTCGCAGATCTTGATCCCGCTTGTGATATGTTTAGTTCTCTCAAGCAGTGTGAGTCGTTTGTTTCTTTTGTCCTGACTGCTCAGGACGATGCTCTTGCGACGAGTAGCAGGACAGCGGCATTGCTGGTGGCTATTCGTCGGTCTATATGGCTGCGCCAGTGGACGGCGGACCTTAACTCTAAAAGGGCGCTTACATCGCTACCCTTCTTAGGTTTACGCCTTTTTGGCGAGAAATTGGATGCTGTTACCAAGGATGGTAAGTTGCCTCAATTCAAGAAGCCTCGTCGCTCCTTTCGGGGTGCGAGTTCCTTTAGTCCCTCCTTTCGAGGAGCCAGAGCGGGCAGAGGGGCTTCCCTTCCCGTTACCGGGGGTGTAGGTTGGTCCCGGGGAAGAGGTCGTGGCCGTCCCGGTCAGTCCTGGGGCGCCAAGCCCAAACCTACTGCTAAGCCCGCTCAGCAATGAGGGGCTGCCCTCACCCGTGCAGGTGGGGGGACGATTGCGACACTTCTCCCTGGTTTAAGGCCGCGAGATTCCGGACACATAGATCTGGGAGGGGGTGTCGCCCGGTTACAAACCGGAGTTCGAGTCTCGCCCTCCTTCCCGGTTTTTCCTGGAAATGGCGGGCATCCGGCCGGTGCCGCGCTTAGAGGTGGGCCTCGGTTTTTGCTCCATTCTCTTCGCAGCTCCCAAGAAGGACGGGTCGGCGTGCCCCGTCCTGCATCTGAAGTTTTTCAACCTTCCCAGGTCCTCCCCTGCTCCGGCCAGGGTGGTGTCCTTTCTGGGAATGCGGTCGGATTCCGGTCAACACAGGGTGTTTCTCACTCAGTCCAAAATTTGTCTGATTCAGGAGTTGGCTTGGGTCCTTCTTTCCAACCCTCAGCCGTCTGTTCTGGAGCTGAGAGCCTTCCGTCTGGTTCTTGCTCTTTTGTCTCATCAGGGTCTGGGCCTTCTGGTTCAGCTTCGCTCGAACAATCAAACAGCGGTTGCTTACATCAATCATCAGGGAGGGACTTGCAGTCTGGGTGCCCTCAGAGGGGTGTCCCTGATCCTGACCTGGGTGAAGGCACATGTTCCTTGTCTCTCGGCAGTCTGCAGTCCGCTCCGGTGGGGGACACCGGAGGTGGTCCTGTTTCCCTTTCGTCACAATTACAGGCTCCCGATCCTTGTGTCGCTCTCCCAGGATCCTCTGGCTCTGGCGGCGGAAGCCATATCCCTGAGCTGGGCGGACCCGGGGTTTCTGTACCTGTTTCCTCCGATACCCATGCTAGGCTGGGTGGTACGGAAGCTGGTTCTGGAAAGGGTGTCCGCCATTCTCGTGGCCCCAAGATGGCCAAGACGAGTATGGTGCACAGACATCGTTTGGCTGACAGTGAATCAGCTCATTCTGCCTCTTCGGCCCGATCTGCTAACTCAGGGTCGGCTGTCTTACCCCAATTTACCAACGCTGGTTTTGATGGCTGGGCCGCTGAGGCCTCCATCTTGAAGGAGGAGGGTCTTTCTGACTCGGTTATTAAGACTCTGATCGGTGCCCGAAAGAGGTCGTCTTCTATCACCTACTATAGGACTTGGAAAGCCTATATCGCTTGGTGTGAGGTTAGGTCCTTGCCTTGTAGGGTCTTTTCGGTCTCCAAGATTCTGGAGTTTTTACAATCAGGGCTGGACTCCGGTCTTCAGCTGAGTACTTTGAGAGGGCAGGTTTCTGCCTTATCTATCTTTTTTCAGAAGCATTTTGCGCTTCTTCCTTTAGTTAAAACTTTTTTCCAGGGGGTTACGCATGTGCGGCCTCCCAGGAAACCATTACTCCCTGTTCTGCTCTTCAGGCTCCTCCCTTTGAACCTTTGCAAGATATTGCTTTGTCTACCCTGACTCAGAAGATTGTCTTCTTGGTAGCTATCACTTCGGTTCGGCGTGTCTCGGAGTTGGCGGCCTTGTCTATTCAGGCGCCCTACTTTGAGAGGCATCAGGACAAAGTGGTCTTTCGGTTCAAACCGGACTTTCTTCCTAAGGTTGTTTCTGCTTTTCATTTGAATCAGGATATTGTTCTTCCCTCCCTGTGTCCTAAGCCTAAGAATGACAAGGAGAAGGTTTTGCATTGTTTGGATGTAGTACGCTGTGTTAAGTACTATTTGATTATTACTTCTCCTTTTTGTAAAACTGATGCCTTTTTTGTTGTGCCCTGTGAGCCTAGGAAGGGTTTGGCTCCGGCCAAATCTTCCATTAGCAAATGGATACGTCAGGCCATTATTGCGGCCTATTCTGCTAAGGGGAAAGTTCCCCCTTTTCGTATCACTGGTTATTCTACTCGCGCCGTTGGAGCGTCTTGGGCTTTTCAGCACCAAGCTTCTGTTGAACAAGTTTGTAAGGCTGCTACTTGGTCTTCTGTTCATACTTTTTCTACGTTTTACAAGGTTGATGTGCGGGCCTCAGCAGATGCTGTGTTTGGCCGCAAAGTTCTGCAGACTGCAGTTATTTAAGTTATGCTTCATTTTGCCTTTGGATACCCATCCCTTGTGGACACTGCTTTTGGATGTTCCGATCGTAAGAATTAAAGGGGAAGCGGGGTGTGTGGCACACTGAGAATAATACCATTTTGTGAGTACTCACCTGAAAAATGGATATTGTCAGTGTGCCACACACCTCGCTTCACCCGCCCTTTTTGGTATCCTGGATCCTTTATATGGAGAAGCTTTTCTTTGTTTTGAGGTTACCACTGGATTTCCTGGTACCTTGTCTTTCTGCTTTTTAAATCCCTGGTGTTAAGTGGGAGGTCCCAGGTATATATATGGGTTGATTCAAAGAAACATGTAACAGCTTGGATTTGGCTCACGATCATCCTATTTTTCACGTCCGCTCGTGCGTTCGTATGAACTTGCGAGTGATTCAATAAGCAAATACGTTTCTATCCTAAAAGATACGTCCGTTCGTATGATATCTCCCGAACTTGCCTCAGTCAGTTGGCAATCGTAAAAATCACGTTCATGTGCTCACCTGTTGCGGCGGCAGCCTGTTTTTTCGGCTGCTTCCATCGTCAACCTCTTCCAATTACTTGCGTTTGCCTCTGGTTTTCATTGGTTTTTGGCCTCTTAGATTCGTGCGTTCGTATGTTTATAAGATCTTGCGCATGCGCACCCTCAACCAGAAACTTACCTAAACCCCGTAGCGCTTGCATCCAACTTCATTTCTCGGTCCCTCAAACTTACCTAAACCCTTTAGCGGCTGCATCCAACTTCATTTCTCGGTCCCTCAAACTTACCTAAACCCCTTAGCGCTTGCATCCAACTTCATTTCTCGGTCCCTCAAACTTACCTAAACCCCGTAGCGCTTGCATCCAACTTCATTTCTCGGTCCCTCAAACTTACCTAAACCCCGTAGCGGCTGCATCCAACTTCATTTCTCGGTCCCTCAAACTTACCTAAACCCCTTAGCGCTTGCATCCAACTTCATTTCTCGGTCCCTCAAACTTACCTAAACCCTTTAGCGGCTGCATCCAACTTCATTTCTCGGTCCCTCAAACTTACCTAAACCCTTTAGCGGCTGCATCCAACTTCATTTCTCGGTCCCTCAAACTTACCTAAACCCCGTAGCGCTTGCATCCAACTTCTTTTCTCGGTCCCTCAAACTTACCTAAACCCTTTAGCGGCTGCATCCAACTTCATTTCTCGGTCCCTCAAACTTACCTAAACCCCTTAGCGCTTGCATCCAACTTCATTTCTCGGTCCCTCAAACTTACCTAAACCCTTTAGCGGCTGCATCCAACTTCATTTCTCGGTCCCTCAAACTTACCTAAACCCTTTAGCGGCTGCATCCAACTTCATTTCTCGGTCCCTCAAACTTACCTAAACCCCGTAGCGCTTGCATCCAACTTCTTTTCTCGGTCCCTCAAACTTACCTAAACCCTTTAGCGGCTGCATCCAACTTCATTTCTCGGTCCCTCAAACTTACCTAAACCCCTTAGCGCTTGCATCCAACTTCATTTCTCGGTCCCTCAAACTTACCTAAACCCTTTAGCGGCTGCATCCAACTTCATTTCTCGGTCCCTCAAACTTACCTAAACCCTTTAGCGGCTGCATCCAACTTCATTTCTCGGTCCCTCAAACTTACCTAAACCCCGTAGCGCTTGCATCCAACTTCATTTCTCGGTCCCTCAAACTTACCTAAACCCCTTAGCGCTTGCATCCAACTTCATTTCTCGGTCCCTCAAACTTACCTAAACCCCGTAGCGCTTGCATCCAACTTCATTTCTCGGTCCCTCAAACTTACCTAAACCCTTTAGCGGCTGCATCCAACTTCATTTCTCGGTCCCTCAAACTTACCTAAACCCCTTAGCGCTTGCATCCAACTTCATTTCTCGGTCCCTCAAACTTACCTAAACCCTTTAGCGGCTGCATCCAACTTCATTTCTCGGTCCCTCAAACTTACCTAAACCCCTTAGCGCTTGCATCCAACTTCATTTCTCGGTCCCTCAAACTTACCTAAACCCCGTAGCGCTTGCATCCAACTTCATTTCTCGGTCCCTCAAACTTACCTAAACCCCGTAGCGCTTGCATCCAACTTCATTTCTCGGTCCCTCAAACTTACCTAAACCCTTTAGCGGCTGCATCCAACTTCATTTCTCGGTCCCTCAAACTTACCTAAACCCCTTAGCGCTTGCATCCAACTTCATTTCTCGGTCCCTCAAACTTACCTAAACCCTTTAGCGGCTGCATCCAACTTCATTTCTCGGTGCCTCAAACTTACCTAAACCTCTTAGCGCCTGCATCCAACTTCCTTTCTCGGTCCCTAAAACGTAAGAAAATCACATAATGTACATATGTCTATATGTTTCTAAGCGTGTTGTTTCTGGTTTGTGTAATTTTTTGGGTGTGTGCATATTAGAAAAGACACATTTAGGAAGGCTTAAAATCTAATTTATTTACATTATTAGCTTGGTTTGGTTGTAAATAATTTTTAAAACCTCTTTTTTTTTTTTGGGTTGTTTTGTTTAAATTTTTTTTTTTTTAATTTTGTCTCGGTAAAACACATATAAGTTTTTTTTTTTTTTAAACAGTAAAACACATAGAAATTTTTTTTTTTTTCAACAGTAAAAAACATTTTTTGTTTTGTTTTAAACAAACATAATTTTTGTTTTTTTTAAAAATACATAAAAGGCTTTTAAAAATTTTGACATATTTAAAAACAAGTAAAACAAAGGAGCCAGGACCAAGGGCACTATTCATCATCCTCTTCTTCATCTGTTGGCCCCAACGTCGCCTGTATGGCCAGCAGCTCGGCCACCAACTCCTTCATTCTTTTTTTTTTGCCCGCCAAGGTTTGGGGGATCATCCCTGTAACCAATAGAGAAAGAAACATAAATAGGAGTCCCAGACCGGTTTGTATGCTGGAAATAGATTTAGGGTTAATCAAATACATGTAAATGCATGACATATGTCATTCTTCAAAGGGATACAGTTAATGCATTTCCCACAGGTAAGTGTTTAAACTCCTTAAACCGGACCTTCCACATTATTTAATGAAAACCAATAACTATTCACAAATGATTCTGCACCACCTCAAAGTTATTTAGGGTTTTTTGGGGATTACAGCGCCGCCATCTGGACTCTGAAGCATAACACTTAATGAGGAGTGGAGAGTTGGATAAAGTACAGGGGAGTAGGTTACAGTGGTGCGTTGGGAATCCCGAGCATAGCTGGGTTGAGGGAAAGGTCATCACTCACACAATGCATGGCAGCACCTTCCTTTTTTCAATCTGTATCCCATGCTGCCTGTAAATATTGCGCATTCCATATTCCCCAATATTGGTTTTGTTCAGTCTAATAACATGCATTAGATGGGTGAAGGGTGTTTTTCCATGGTTCTAATCTGTAGGTACAGTGTGATGGCTAATTCTTTGGTTCTTAATACTAGTTAGGGTCCTCTTTAAGCTAACGAAGTGCCCACATGAAAGTGTGAACTACACATTGGCTACGCCTTTAGTTATGTGTGTGTTATTAGCTAACCAAACATTAATATGAATAATGGCATGGAGACTTACGGAGTTGGTGGCCGACAGATGGCTGGTTGGGGCCAACAGGCTGCCCTTGGTCCTGGCTCTGCTGTGAAGAAGTCCCTGGAGAAACATGTGACATTTGGTTAGTACTTGTAGAGAGTCACTATTCCCAACATATCTGGCTCCCAGTCTGGCTGACATCACTCACCTTCGCCAGGATCGACTTCAAGCATCTCTGCTGCCTCCTCCTCCACTATCTCACCCGCTCCAGAAGCTTCTACAAATACATAATAAAGGATAACTTAGTTTTTGGCCTGCCATGTATATCTTTGTGCCTATACATGAAGAGTGACATACCAGAGCCTTCCCCATGCGTGGCCAGGTATGACTCCACGCCCACGCGGCTTGGCCCCTCCTCTGTGGTAAGGTCCAGGGGCTGGTCTGAGGAGGCCACAGAGGAGGGGTAGGTCCGTCGCCCGGGAGATCCACCACCTTCACTCACAGATGCAGAGTCATGCAGCACTGGTCGGCCTGTACGTCTCCGGGTGCGGCGAATTCTGAAATCCATTTCCAACACTACCAAAGAAAAGTCATTATAAATAAAGGCATAACTTATACATTTGGAACATATACCATGCAATTGCTTTGTACTTACTTGGGAAATGGATTCCAAAAAACCTCCGCACCCGGGGCATGTGCAGACGTTTCAGGTCCGACCAATGCTGCATTATCTGGGTGTGAGTGAAGGTGGTGCTGGTCACACGGTGGATTTCCGCGATGATCTCCCGGGCGATGTCCCTTTTCTCGCACACATTGGGCGCGAAGTCATACCGGCGCTGAAGCATGATCTGAAAAACATAATGGACACAGAGCTTTTACTTTTACACACAGACCCATATGTGTTGCATCACAAGTTGAGAATTTAATGTCATTAACACACACATTTCGAGTGGCAGCCATTTTTGGGGAGTGCCTTAAAGAGGACGTTGACTGTGAATGACAGTCTGGTCTTATGTTATATGTATCACACACCATGTACATACAGATAATAGCCAACATCAAGAATCAGCCCACCTGCATCTATGGCATGTTAGGATGGTTTAAACATCCAAGATGTAGCCTAATGCTTAGGCTTTTGGACCACGTGTGTGGCTTCCCGTTGTGTTTTTATGGCTTAGGAAAACAGTGTTCCTCAAACATCCGCATCAAGGTCCGAGACAGGCCAGGTTTGCCAGCTCGCCCCGCTACTCCACAGGTTAATTAACTGTTGCTAAGCCGGAGCAATTGGCCGAATTAGGACATCAGCATAGACAGTTGAAAACGTGGCCAGGCTCGGCCCTTGAGGATGAAGTGTGAGGAGCCAGTGATTAAACATTAAGAGACCCCAAACTAGTTCCAAACGCATCATTTACATTTAGGCCATCATTGACTATTAGATTAAAATGCACAGGCAGCCACTTACCAGCATGAGGATCTCTTCCTGTTGACGGGTGAAGATAGTGGGTGCCATCTTTATGCTTCTTCAAGGCAGCAGATAAGTGAAACCCCAGCGGTTTCCTGGTTCCGCTCGAACGTACGTTCGTACGAGCGCGTAGTCGTGCGCATAGGCGTCACACGCTGGGCTCATTATTTAAAGGTCCCTGCACCCAAAGCTCATTCTCTTTGAGCATTTGTGTACGATGGCACCGAAAAAGGCTATGAGCAAGCGACCCCAGCAAAGCAAGACCGCGGAGGGCCCAACAACAAGGTCCCAGCAAGGTCGGCGAAAACTGAGAGGCAAGACTCCCACCTCGGCCCCACCAAGGGACCCTGGACCCTCAGGTACCAAAAAAAGGGGCCCCAAGCCCCGTGCCCCTGCAGCCAAAAAGCTGGCAACTGCAGCACCCACCACCTCTGCCCCCAGAAGAGGCAGCACAAGGGAGCCCACACCGGCCATGCCTTCAAGTAGGGCAGTTCGGCAACCCATGCCCCGCAGCAGGGCCCGAAGCCCATCCAGGGCCCGAACCCCATCCAGGGCCCGAAGCCCAGCCAGAGGCCGAAGAACCCCATCCAGGGCCCGAACCCCATCCAGGGCCCGAACCCCATCCAGGGCACGAAGCCCAGCCAGAGGCCGCAGAACCCAATCCAGGGCCCGAACCCCATCCAGGGCCCGAACCCCATCCAGGGCACGAAGCCCAGCCAGAGGCCGCAGAACCCAATCCAGGGCCCGAACCCCATCCAGGGCCCGAACCCCATCCAGGGCACGAAGCCCAGCCAGAGGCCGCAGAACCCAATCCAGGGCCCGAACCCCATCCAGGGCCCGAAGCCCATCCAGGGCACGAAGCCCAGCCAGAGGCCGCAGAACCCAATCCAGGGCACGAAGCCCAGCCAGAGGCCGCAGAAACCAATCCAGGGCCAGAAGCCCCTACAGGGCCCGCCGAACCCCATCCAGGGCCAGAAGCCCCTACAGGGCCCGCCGAACCCCATCCAGGGCCAGAAGCCCCTACAGGGCCCGCCGAACCCAATCCAGGGCCAGAAGCCCCTACAGGGCCCGAAGAACCCCATCCAGGGCCCGAAGAACCCCATCCAGGGCCAGAAGCCCCTACAGGGCCCGAAGAACCCCATCCAGGGCCAGAAGCCCCTACAGGGCCCGAAGAACCCCATCCAGGGCCAGAAGCCCCTACAGGGCCCGAAGAACCCCATCCAGGGCCAGAAGCCCCCGACCTGGCACCAGCCGGGAACAGAGCCCCCGACCTGGCACCAGCCGGGAACCTAGCCCCCCAAGAGGGCCCCGAATTGCAACCATGACCACATCTACACCTGGAAGTTCGGTGGCCAGCCACGCAAGAACACCCAGTCCCTTGGCCAGTCCAGTCCAGTCATTGGGAAGCCACCAATCCGGCCATTCCCCTACCCAGCCCCAGGCCATAATGTCACCACATGTGTCTGCACACATGGAGGAGCAGCCAAGCCAACCATCTGGCCGCACATTGCGCCGCGGCCAGTTGAGTGGGAGATTCTCCCATGACCAAAATATGGCATTGGCTAGTGGCCTTACATTATACTATGACGAGCTATATGGGAGCAAATCCAAACACACCACCAAGCAGCGCAAGATGGAATTGTTTGAAACCATCCTCCGACAAGTAAATGCAGCGGGGGAAGAGAGGAAAGATGTGTCCCAAATTCAGAAGAAAATCTCTGATCTGAAGTATGCTGTACGGCAAAAAGAAATTAAAAGGCATAATTACAGGTAAATAAATGTTTTCGCTAAATATAATGTTTTGGATGTACTGTATGCACCTTTTCTGAGTACCAAACGATTTTCTCTTTTCAGCATGAAAACTGGAGGTGGCTTTCCATCTAAATTGGAGTTTACCCCTGCTGAGGAGATTGTGCTTGGACTTCTCCATCCGGTCGCGGTCGGTGGACATGCTGGTCTAAGGGACACAGACTCACCGACCCGTACCCACGGTGAGTACTCTTAAATCTGCATGTTTGCCTGTTTGCTAAATAATCTACAGTTCACTAGTAACAAGATAACGGGATGCCCCTATGGTTTGCCTTGCTTGGCCTCGCACTACTGTGGCTGTTTGTGTCCTCTTTTGGTCCCTGGGAATCACACATTTAGGCCCACAGCCATTATGGCAAAGATCAAATGTCCAATTGGATTGTTAAAGTCATGAAGTTTCGCAAGATAAGTGATATATTTGGAATCAATCACAAAACACACATCATTATGTATGGGTTGCCTTTTGGTTGTGTGAGTTGTGTTTGAGTTAACAATTTAATTAGCCACCCACAAACATATCTGACCTAGAGCAGCGAGACTCAACTGGCGGCCCGGGGTCCCAATGCGGACCTTGGCACCACATTCAAGGACCCCTGCCCAGACAGCCCTGCACTCAGTTACTTCTGTGTTGACGTGCTCAGAGCTGCCCCCTTGATCGGCGATGTAGTGGTTGGTCTCCTGCCCAATGTGATGGCTCCCTGAAACATAGCATTGCAATATGAAGTACTGCACAGGAAGTGGCATGGCAAGGTACACAGTAACTTTGTAAAAATTTCTCTTGGCACAATCGTGTCCCGCTGCCCCTGCTCTGGCCCATCTGCCACAGTCCCCCCATGCCCCTCCCCCACATAAGCCCCATACATTTGTAACAGATTTGCTCCATCCATCCCATCACCATCAATACGTTAACTCCCCCCTTTAGCCATCCAATCCCTGTCCCCTCAGCTCTGGCCCATCCAGCCCAGCAAGGGCAAGCAGCCTTTATTAGTTGGCACTTTGAAATCTCCAGCCCCTCCACCAGTGTATTTATTTGTAACTAGACACCCCCTGCGTCAGCACCATGGCCAGACATTCACCTCTCACCACATACCTTGAAATGGGCCTTTACAACAATTGTTTGAGTACCACGGACCTAGCGAATGGTAGGCTAAATCACAAAATGTGCGTTGAAAGTTGTATGCTGACTGGGTACACTTCCTGACTTAGAACTGAGGTCAGTTAGCAGTTTTTGAGAGCCATTGCACCTATGTAAACTTGCGTGTGTTTGAACAAAGGTCACCATTGCTCTAGAGTTGCATAATATTACAAAGAGAGCTATATTTGATTACCTATCCAAAAAAAGGTTATGTGTGTGTTTACGTGGTTTGTTTTTCTCTTCTTCAGCCCAGCATGATCCCTCAGCAAGGGTAAACTCACCCCCCAGTTTGGTTATGCCTACCAGGTCCGTACAGCATAGGAGCCCAGATCAGAGATTTCCGGTAAGTTAATTTAGTAGCATAAATACTACCAAGTGATTAAGAATGTGTTAAACTGTTGGAATCCCAAATTTGGACGCCAACTTACACTTTTTTTTTTATATGTCCCTACAGACCCGCACACTCATGGAAGAGATCCAGGACATGGAGGAAGATGATGATGTCTCCGTGCAGGGCACGTCGGATGACCTCCCCCTGGGTCCCAATTTGGAACTGCTCCATAATGTTTCTCTGGCCAATCCTCAGCAGCAGAG
Source organism: Gastrophryne carolinensis (assembly GCA_027917425.1). Taxonomy (NCBI): domain Eukaryota; kingdom Metazoa; phylum Chordata; class Amphibia; order Anura; family Microhylidae; genus Gastrophryne; species Gastrophryne carolinensis. The sequence continues at coordinate 227,079,477 of CM051237.1, forward strand.
TGAATCTCCATCCATTGTGCATGCACATGGGGAGACTGACACTACAGTCCCCAGTGTTCACTCTGCTGCTGAGGATTTGCAAAGCAGGCCGGTTGCTGTTGAGGGTACGACACCACGCGGCAGGGCACGCCCAAGAGCCAGGGTAATTGTGCGGCGGACTCCATTACGCCGCCCCACAATTTCCCAGGGGAGGCAGAGTGCCCTGCTTCAATTATGGACCCAACAAAGGGACTCTTATGACGCCCAGCTCGTTACAGAGCGTGAGCAAAGGCATGCCGACATGGTCAACATCCATACCAGTCTACAGGGCATCCTCGCGGAGTTGCGTACCCTCAACAGCAACGTGGCCAATGCAAGTAATGGCATCCAGTCAGCCATGGCTGAGATGACCAATATGCAGAGAAACATTGTGGAGCAGTTTCAAATTCACAATGCTGCCATGGCCCAGGCTAGGTCCCATTCACATGGACCTCCACCTGGACCTCCACCTGGGTATTATGGGCAGCCACCCTATTAAGCCATGGGTGTGTGGGACATCTTTTCTCTTAACCCCCACTGTATTTACTTGTCCTTTGAGGTTTCAAACAATCCATTTTGTGTTGCTCAGGCAGGTTGTGTTTTGTATTTGCTCCCATATAGCTCCTTAGAGTAATGCTTAAGGCCACTAGCCAATGCCATAGGTCTATGTGGAGTGTATCTGGCCACTTATGGCTTTAAATATGTATTTGGTTGGTGCTCCTCCTGTTTGCAGACATGTTTGTGTGACATTATGGCCATGCCCAAATATCCCTGGGCACAGGCAATATTAATGACTGGACTAGGCTGGCCTTTGGACTGGGTGTCCTTGTTTGGTTGTGCCACTCACTTCCAGGTGTAGATGTGCTCGATGTTTTTTTGGTAATGTTATCCATTTGTAACCACAGATGTATGTGGAATGTTTTCTGTTAAGCACTATAATTTTTCCTTTTCAAAGTAAAAAAAAAACTTCACTTACAATACTTGTGGCGTTTTTAGTGGGAAGACATTTTAAACAGCTTGGGCTAAACCAGATAATTTGGGTTTGAAGAGGTGTAACAATGCAAAGCTAAAGCTAAGGAAACTACATGAAATACATTAGGCAACAATTAAGGTCTAAATGTTTTACTTAGAGGTAATGCCACATTACGGCAAAACAACATATGTAACAAAAAGGATAACACAGACACACAGAATGGTGAGACAGGGAAAAAAGTTAAGTAAAATGCTGGCTGATCAGGTTGGCTCGAACAGATTGGCCAGACTCACTGGGGGGCCCCACAAAATTCTCGACTTCATCCTCGACGGCTGAAGAGGGCAGGCTGTCCACATAACGTGGGACACGTTCCATGATGGCAAAATTGTGCAAAACAGCACATGCCATTATAATGTCGATCACTTTCTTGGGATCATATTGCAGGGCCCCCCCAGTATGGTCAAGGCAACGAAAACGTGTCTTCAGCAGACCAAAGGCCCTCTCCACAACAGCCCGGGTCTTGCGATGCGCACGGTTATACGCTTCCTGAGAGGCATCCTGGGGCCGCAGCACAGGCGTCATGAGCCAGGGTAGAAGTGGGTACCCGGAATCACCTTAAACAGAGAATTAAATGTAATCAAAATTAAAAAGGCAACACAACCAACACCAAAAATTTCACAGATATCATAATGATGTAAGGTAAAGTGTGGCAAAAAAAAAACAGGGCACATTAGGGCCCCAAAAAATTCCACTAAGGTATAACCTAAATAAAAATGGCACTTCTATATACCAATTAATTAACAAACATCTGCATGGCCAAGGGTATTTGGATTTTACATATATTTGTAGTTTTCAGACATGTTACAATTAGGATGCTGCTGAGGGCCTATCCACATTTATCTGGAAACTACAATGTATGCAGTTTAAGTCCACTTTGACATTTAAAGACCAATAGTACAAAAGGAGCCAAAGGTCAAAGATCCTTGGGTATAAACTCCAAAACAATATATTTAGGCACAAGGAACTTACAGACATCCTAACTAAAGGGAAAACATTCTGAAGGCCAAAGCGAGGCAAGCATTTTTTTGGGAAGTTCCTAATATATGAGCCAAGAAAAAGGCAGTTGGACGCTTATGTAAAGAATTCAAAAACAAACATATCAACAAATACAAGATTAATGCCACATTTAATAACACACAAATAGGACACACTTACCAAGCAGCCATGCCCCCGAAAATTCACCTGCCTCAAATCTCCGAAACAACCCAGATCGCCTGAGGATATAGGAGTCGTGGGACGATCCTGGGTAGCCGGCAAGGACACTCATAAACCGCATATCCGGACCAACCACGGCCTGGACATTAAGGGAGTGTCCCATTTTACGATTCCTTAAGGCAAAAACATACAAAAAGGGTAATTGATATTTGACCCAAAATAATAAATTAACCACAAAACATGTCTGCACTCTATTGGGTAAGACTAATGAAAAGCCGAGATAAAGCAGCTACACAAATGAGGGATAAACAAATATGCTGCCGCAAAGGAAAACAGGTTACATGACACGTTGGGCAACATAATAACCAATCTCAATACCTATATATATACTCGTCGGCTGCCCTAGGTACGAGTGCCACATGTGTGCAGTCAATTGCACCAATAACGTTGGGCATGTCGGCCACATTATAAAACCCAAGCTTAATGGCGTTTCTGGCTGCCATATCATCAGGAAAATAAATATATTTTTGAGTTATGGCAGCCATGCCTTCCAAAAATTTAGACAGTGCGCGGCTCAGCGTAGGCTGTGACATCCCCACAGAGAGGGCACCCAGCCTCTGGAACGAGCCGTTCGCCAAAAATTGCAGGCAGCCAAGCATCTTGGTCATACCTGAAATTGCATGCCCCTTCCTTGTGGTGCGGGCTAACCATGGCCGCAGCTCACTATATAATTTATGGAGGGAAGCGCGATTAAGCCTGGTCAGCTCGAACAGCTCAACATCATTCATGCTATCGATGTTCATGCGACGACGCAGGGGCAATCTGCTCTCAGACATCTCGATCAACTCAATGCCAAAAAGCATAAGCCCTTGATGTGCCACAAACTCGCTCCGCTCCATCCTACTCCCGAGGCCAAATAGCTGCCGGCAAACATTTCGTAAAGCAGCTCTTTAATGGGCTTCAAAACAATTAGCAATCACCTCTCTGAATTGGGCGCAAGCCCATGTGAAGGACGTAAAAAATAGGATCGGACGCAAATAATACGATTTGGACGGGAAAAACACACGAACTAACGCAAATTATACGATTCTCGTACGAAATGCGTATGTTCATATACGTCTATGCGCGAACGATCGTGCGAATACGAAATGGCCAAAAAAACAAGAAAAAATGACAAACACCCACCCAAACTTACGATTCTCGATACGAAATCAATTAACTTTGGCTCTTTGAATCGAGGGGATAGGCCGGAAGGGGCTCGTTTTCAAGACTTCTCTCAGCAACGTCGCCACCTGCTGGTGGAGTAACCCGATCATAAGAATTAAAGGGGAAGCAGGGTGTGTGGCACACTGACAATATCCATTTTTCAGGTGAGTACTCACAAAATGGTATCATTGCCTGAAAGACATACCCTGGAGTTGGCAGCAGCATGAGGAGACTATACATCACCTGAAAGACACACCCTGGAGTTGGCAGCAGCATGAGGAGCCCATATATTGCCTGAAAGACACCCTGGAGTTGGCAGCCACATGAGGAGCCCATATATTGACTGAAAGACACACCCTGGAGTTGTCAGCAGCATGAAGAGCCCATATATTGCCTGAAAGACACACTGGAGTTGGCAGCAGCATGAGGAGACCATATATTGCCTGAAAGACACACCCTGGAGTTGGCAGCAGCACGAGGAGCCCATAAATTGACTGAAAGGCACACCCTGGAGTTGGCAGCAGCATGAAAAGAGGATATGTTGCCTGAAAGACACCCTGGAGTTGGCAGCAATATGAAGAGACCATATATTACCTGAAAGACATACCCTAGAGTTTGCAGCAGCATGAGGAGACCATATATTGCCTGAAAGACACACCCTGGAGTTGGCAGCAGCATGAGGAGACCATATATTGCCTGAAAGACACACTGGGGTTGGCAGCAGCATAAGGAGCCCATATATTGCCTGAAAGACACCCTGGAGTTGGCAGCAGTATGAGGAAACCACATATAGCCTGAAAGACACATCCTAGAGTTGGCAGCAACATGAGGAGACCATATATTGCCTTAAAGACACACTGGAGTTGGCAGCAGCATGAGGAGACCATATATTGCCTGAAAGACACCCTGGAGTTTGCAGTAGCATGAGAAGACCATATATTGCCTGAAAGACACACTGAAGTTGGCAGCAGCATGAAGAGCCCATATATTGACTGAAAGAAACACTCTGGAGTTGGAGCAGCATGAGGAGACCATATATTGCCTGAAAGACACCCTGGAGTTAGCAGCAGTATGAGGAAACCATATATCGCCTGAAAGACACATCCTAAAGTTCGCAGCAGCATGAGGAGACCATATATTGCCTGAAAGACACACTGGAGTTGGCAGCAGCATGAGGAGACCATATATTGCCTTAAAGACACCCTGGAGTTAGCAGTAGCATGAGAAGACCATATATTGCTTGAAAGACACACCCTGGAGTTGGCAGCAGCATGAGGAGCCCATATATTGCCTGAAAGACACACTGGAGTTGGCAGCAACATGAGGAGCCCATATATTGCCTGAAAGACACACTGAAGTTGGCAGCAGCACGAGGAGCCCATATATTGACTGAAAGAAACACTTGAGTTGGCAGTAACATGTGGAGACCATATATTGCCTGAAAGACACCCTTAAGTTGGTAGCAGCATGAGGAGACCATATATTGCCTGAAAGACACACCTTGGAGTTGGCAGTAACATGAGGAGCCTATATATCACCTGAAAGACATACCCTGGTGTTGGCAGCAGCATGAGGAGACCATATATTGCCTGAAAGACACACCCTGGAGTTGGCAGCAGCACGAGGAGCCCATATATTCCTGAAAGACACCCTAGAGTTGGCAGCAGCATGAGGAGCCCATATATTGTCTGAAAGACACACCCTGGAGTTGGCAGCAGCATGAGGAGCCCATATATTGACTGAAAGAAACACTGGAGTTGGCAGTAACATGTGAAGACCATATATTGCCTGAAAGACACACCTTGGAGTTGTCAGCAGCATGAGGAGACCATATATCTCCTGAAAGACACACCCTGGAGTAGGCAGCAACATGAGGAGACCATAAATCGTCTGAAAGACACACCCTGGAGTTGGCAGCAGCATGAGGAGCCCATATATTGACTGAAAGACACACCCTGGAGTTGGCAGAAGCATGAATAGCCCATATATTGCCTAAAAGACACACTGCATTTGGCAGCAGCATGAGGAGACCATATATTGCCTGAAAGACACACTGGGGTTGGTAGCAGCATCAAGAGCCCATATATTTCCTGAAAGACACACCCTGGATTTGGCAGCAGCATGAGGAGCCCATATATTGCCTGAAAGACTCATCCTGGAGTTAGCAGCAGCACGAGGAGCCCATAAATTGACTGAAAGACACACCCTGGAGTTGGTAGCAGCATGAGGAGCCCATATACTGACTGAAAGAATCACTAGAGTTTGCAGCAGCATGGGGAGACCATATATTGCCTGAAAGACACACCCTGGAGTTGGCAGCAGCATGAGGAGACCATATATTGCCTGAAAGACACCCTAAAGTTGGCAGCAGTATGAGGAGACCATATATTGCCTGAAAGACACACCCTAGAGTTGGCAGCTGTATGAGGAGCCCATATATTGCCTGAAAGACACACTGGATTTGGCAGCAGCATGAGGAGACCATATATTGCCTGAAAGACACCTTGGAGTTGGCAGCAGCATGAGGAGCCCAAATATTTCCTGAAATACGCACCCTGGAATTGGTAGCAGCATGAGGATTCCATACATTGCCAGAAAGACACACACTGGAGTTAGCAGTAGCATGGGGAGACCATATATTTCTTGAAAGACACCAGAGGTTGTCAGCAGAATTAGGAGCCCATATATTGCCTGAAAGACACACCCTGGAGTTGGTGGCAGCCTGAGGGGCCCATATATTGACTGAAAGACACACTGGAGTGGACAGTAACATGAGGAGACCATATATTGCCATAAAAACACCCTGGATTTGGCAGCAGCACAACAAGACCATATATTGACTGAAAGACACTCTGGAGTTGGCAGCAGAATGATGTTATCCTAAGTGTTGGTGAGGCACCATGATCAATCTACTCTGATGCATCAGGCATTGGTGGGTGGAAATCCTGGCTGATCAATGCATGATTCATCTTCACACAGTTCAGTCTCTCCATAGTTACACACCTGCTGATGTTGTCCAAAAATACTGTTTGAAAGTGTACTGGAGCACACTGAAATGCCCTAATCAATGCATACCACCTACGCATATCTAAGAGTTGTACCAATTTGTTCCTGTTAAAGTCTTCAGGGCCTAGTTACTGTGAAAGGCTAGACATAGTTACAAACCTGCTGCTGTTGTCGACAAATCCTGTTTTAAGCGTAGTGTAGCGTTTTGTCCTCCCCTCATATATGCACTAAGTATGTCAGGCAGAGAGGGGCCAGGACGGGCACAGAGGAGTGGCAGAGGCCTAAATTCATCAAGCAGAGGTCGCAGCAGACTAGCGGTGAGTGGCAGTAGGAGTCACAGCAAGAGACCTGATCTTCGGGTATCAGCTAGTGGTCATTTTTCATATAAGATAGACTCTTATTTAGGGTGAAGGTCCGGTTTAAAGTCTAAAGGATGGGGGTGGAGACAAAAGGTAGGGATCACAAGTGGTAGAGCTTGAGTTAAGCTGCATGTGCCGTGTGAAGGTTATAGAAGTTGCTTAAGCCAGGTTATATGCTTGTCTGAATAAGTGAGTTTTGAGGGCACTTTTAAAGGCTTGATGGAGAGTGATGGATTGAGAGGGGGAGTGTATTCCAGAGAAGTGTGGAGGCACAGGAGAAGTCTTGAAGGCAGGAGTGCGAGGAGGTAAGAAGTGTATATTGAAAAAAGTAGGGGTCCTATTGATAAAGCCAACCGCGGATCCAGGTGCAGAAGGGACTTCATCATCATCAGGAAAAGAGGGTTGCAGATTGCAAGTGAGTCAGCAGCTGAGGCAGCATGGTGGTAGCATGGTTGGCAGTCAGCATGGCGGCAGAAGGGGAAAGTCTGCAGGCAAATGTGCCCGGGCTCAGGGTAGACCACCTGCTGTGTGGTAGGCTCCCTTCATGGGAGGTAGTGGAACAGGGGTTCCTGGAGTCGGCGTCAGTAGCAGTGAATTAGACTGTTGGTGGAAAAATCAGCTACTCGTGGTGTGGCAGTTTTTCATCAAGCATCCACATCCGAGGTTAACATGGCCACATGCAAGATGTGTAGGCAGATGGCGCAGCGTGGCCAGGGTCCCAATGTTGGCCCCACGGCCCTGCGTAAACATATGCAGCGTCACCATAAAGTGGCCTGGAAGAACCGTGGCTCCAAAGTGGTGGTCTGCTGCATCACCCAGTGGCATGCCGCTCCCTGTTCCAGCCACCCAAGGCTCCACCACCTCAGCCAAAGGGAACTGTGTGTCATGCCCATCCTCTGTGGCTGCAGATGCTTCTGCTCCTCCTACTCCGAGTCAGTCATTCTGCCAGCAATCCATCGGTGAAGCCATGTCCAAGAGACAAGAGTATACGCCCACTCATCCAATGCGCAGAAGCTAAATGTGCTCCTGTCCAAGTTGCTGGTGCTGCAGTCCTTCCCTTTTCAGGTGGTGGACTCTTCACCTTTCAGAGAACTGATGGTTTGTGCTGAGCCGAGGTGGAGAGTCCCAAGCCGGTATTTCTTTGTGAGGAAGGCAGTACAATCTTGTTGAACAGAAGGTGGGCCAGTGCTTGAGCCTGTTGGTGTGTAGCAAAGTGCACTGCAGCACCGATGTGTGGAGCTGTAACTACAGTCAGAGACAATACATGTCCTTTATGGCCCACTGGGTGAATGTGGTTCCTGCACAGCCACAACAGCAACTTGGACAGGTCATGCCGCTTCAGCCTCCACGGTCTGAGGCCATTATTCCTTGGCCATTGTGACAGTGTGCGACTCCGCCTCCTCATCCTCCACTGTTTCCTCAGCCTCCGGAAAAGTCTCAGTGCCCCTCCAGCCTACCATGTGTGCAGGGCACAGCTGTGTCACGCTGTTCTTCACATGGTTTGCCTTGGCGAACGGAGTCACACAGGGGAGGAACTGCTAAAATTCATTCATAAATTCAATAATCATGGCTTACTTGATGAAAACTGCAAATGGGAACCATGGTGACAATGGGAAGAACATAGTGTCGGTGTTGCGACAAGGAAGCCTGAGCCATGTGCCCTGTAAGGCACACGTGTTGAATCTGGTTGTCAAGCATTTCCTGAAGTCTTCCCCTATCTGCAAGGCATCCTAACAAAGGGAAGGAAACTTTGCATGCACTTCAGCTCGTACACCACAAAGCACACCCTCCTTGAACTGCAGCATCAAAACGGTATCCCCCAAAATAGTCAGATTTGCAATGTTTCCACCCGTTGGATCCATATGCTGGATCGACTATACCAACAGAGAAAAGCATTCACCGATTTCTTGATGATCGAAGCAGATAGGGGGACTCCCCGTGTAACTTCAATGTAAACCAGTGGCAGCTCATATGTGACACCTGCCGTCTGCTATGGCCCTTTGAGGAAGTCACCTTATTAGTCAGTCGCCAGGATTACGGGATGAACAACGTCATTCCACTGCTTCATCTACTATAACATGTGTTGGAAACTATGGCTAGTCAGGGCACTGGAGACGTGGCGCCTTCAGGAGGAGCAGGAACAGCCAGAGGAGCTAGAGGGTTGTGAGGAAAGCGAGAGAGAGGATCCAGACACACCGTGGCAGTATGCAGTAGAGATGGAGGCAGGTAGTCCCTCCGATTCACTTGCGCAAATGGCACGATGCCTGCTCACGTGCTTGCGTAGTGACAGCTGAATTGTCACCATTCGGCAATGAAGACTTCTGGCTCTCCACCTTATTGGACCCTCACTACCAGCACAAAATGGGGGCCTTTTTAACACCCACTGAGAGGTAGGACAACTACTACAGAGACATCCTACATAGTCATTTGGCGATGCCTATCTGTGCTATCATCCATCCTCTTGTAGTTCTGACTCGGGGGGGCCCTCTGCACACACTTTCCACTGCCATGGCTGCTGGGGAGGGGTGGCAAGAGCAGTACCAGCTCCATCAGCAGCAGCCTAAATGTACAGTCGCTGATGAGTAGCTTTCTTCACCCACATAGTGAGGCAACTCATGAGCAGCAGGTAGACCTGGAGCAGGACCTGAACCAGCATGGTGGCATACCTTGACATGACCATGTCAACATACCTTGAGGATCCGCTGGACTTCTGTTCAGCCATAGGAAAGCTGTCCTGCCCTGCCAGTAGTGTGCCATCAGAGCATGTGTTTAGTGCTGCAGGGGCCATTGTAAACCCAAGGAGAACCCGTCTGTCCACAAAATATATGTCTGGCCTTTCACAGTAAGTAGGCTCTGAAGTCTTTAACAGGAACAAAATGGTACAACTCTCATTGTACAAATGTGGTGTGCACTAACACGGGATGTTCAATATACTCCAGTAAGCTTAAAACAGTATTTTTGGACAACAGCAGCAGGTGTTTAACTATGTCTGGCTTTTCACAGAATCTAGCACTTGAACATAAAACCAAATGCAAAAATTCTCAGATGCCCTTAAATGGGATGCCCCAGTGAGGGCCAGTTAAATGCGTTTCAGCAAGATTTAAAACAAGGTTTTGGTGCAAAAGCAAGAGGTGGATAATTTTGGCTAGATGTGTGGCCTTTAACACTAACTAGGCTTTCAAGACCTGTGCATAAAACCAAATGCAAAAACTCTGAGATGCCCTTGAATGGGATGCCCTGGCGAGGGGCATTTAAATGCGTTAGAGCAAGCTTTAAAACAACGTTTTGGTACAAAAGCAAGAGGTGGATATTTCTGGCTAGGTGTGTGACCTTTTACATTAAATAGGCTTTCAAGACCTGGGCATAAAACAAAATGCAAAAACTCTCAGATGCTCTTAAATGGGATGCCCCGGTGAGGGCTAGTTAAATGCGTTAGAGCAAGCTTTAAAACAATGTTTTAGTACAAAAGCAAGAGGTGGATATTTTTGGCTAGGTATGTGGCCTTTAACACTAACTAGGCTTTCAAGAACTGGGCATAAAACCGAATGCAAAAACTCTCAGATGCCCTTAAATGGGATGCCCCGTGAGGGCCAGTTAAATGTGTTGCAGCAAGCTTTAAAACGAGGTTTTGGTACAAAAGCAAGAGGTGGCTATTTTTGGCTAGGTGTTTGGTCTTTAACACTAATTAGGCTTTCAAGACCTGGGCATAAAACCAAATGCAAAAACTTGCAGATGCCCTTAACCCTTTTGCTGCCAGCCTACCTACAGCTTTTGTCACCCTCTGTTGCCAGACCATGTTTCACTATTTTGCGCTACACATGTTTAACTGTGATTTTTGAAAGGATTTCCAGGGATTTCCCAGGAAAATTATATATAATTTTTTTTTAACAGAGTCTGGGCTTCAACATGAAATGTCTTGTTTGGCCTTTTTTTTAGTGTATTCTCAATACTTTTTGGCGAAATATGTGCAAAAAAAATAAAAAAAATCTATTTTTTGCAATTTGTAGTGTTTTTTTGTAATAAAAAATGTAAGTTTGTCAATAAAATTGTATTGCGTGCAAAACCCCAATTTCTCCCGGTCACAGCAGTACCACATATGTATTGGTAGGCACCCTTTCCTGTCCAGAAGACTCCCCCAAACTGAAACAGAGCTTTAGGAGATTTTCAGATAAAATACAACTGCGCTATGCGCTATGCGCACCTTGCAGTTTTTCCAGAAAAACAACCCTTTACATTTGAAATACCCCCCACAAACTACATATTCTCTGGAAGTACACGCCTCAAGCCTTCTAGGCGTACCAAGCTTGTTTATGTGGGCTTAGTTTTCTGGAAGTAATCCCTCAATGTATTCTTTGGTTGCACAAAGTTTCCCTAAAAAAGAATAAAAAGGAAGAATCAAGCCACATTTTCCTAAAAAAAACTATATGCAAACAAGAAATAAAAAGTAAAATCGCAAAAAGCAACATGCCTCGAACAGAACGATACCCAACATGCATAGGTACTTTCAAGGGAAGAGTTGGCAAACCCCCCAAAGTAAAGTGTGCGTGTAACAGTAAATTTCAGCTCTGCAGACAAAGTGCGCACCTTGCAATTTTTCAACCAAAACAACCCTTTACATTTGGAATATCCCCGATAAACCATATATTCCCTGAAAGTACACATGTTAAGCTTTCTAAGATTACCCAGCTTGTTGTAGTAGGCTAACCTTTATGGAAGTAATCCCTCGAAGAATTCTTAGGTTGCACAGGGTTTCCCTAAAAAAATGAATAAAAAAACTGAATAAATAACATGTTTTCCTAAAATATAAATATGCAAACAAGAAAAAACAAGCTAAATCTGAAAGAGCAAGGTCCTCCGAGCAGAACAACACCCAACATGCATAAGTACTATTAACCCTTTTTAATTGCCAGCCTACTTGAATTTTTGTCACCCTCTGTTGACAGGTCATTTTTCCCCATTCTGCGCCATGTTTAACCGTGATTTTTGCCGGAATTTCCAGGAAAATTATAGATATATATTTTGCAGCAGAGTTTAGGCTTTAACATGGAATGTCTTGGTTGTAATTTTTCTACTGTTTTTTTTAATATTTTTGTTTAAAAAAACAAAAAAAATATATTTTTTAGACAATTGTCTCCTATATTTTAAATAAAACATTTACTTTATTAGAGAAAATCATATTGCATGTGAAAGCCCAATTTCTCCCGAAAACGGTACCACATATGTATTGGTAGCCCCCCATTCTTGCCCAGGAGACCCCCTAAATTAAAAATAGCACTTTATAACATTTACAAATAAAATACTACTACTATCCACACATATAGGGGGTTAATTTAAAAAAAAATGACATAGGGTCTCCCCTCCTGGGGGGGGGGGACCATTTTTTGGGGAATTTTAAGGGTTAAAATCTTAAAAAATGGCTTAAAAAATGATATGGGGTCCCCCTTACCCATCATAACCAGCCCTGGACCAGCTATGGGGGCTTGTAGAACAGGGTGCAAGGGGGCCAGCTTTGGTGATGGCACCAAATTAAAGAGGAGACCCGGACAGATCCAACAAGGGGTCAGGTGAGTATTTTTATTTTTTAACTAGCGGGGGGGGGGGGGAAGTCAAGCACGTAACACCTACGGGCTTGGCACTTAAAGCGGACCTTCACTCTGAATAAGAGTCTATCTTATATGATTCCCACACCCTGTACATACAGATTGTCCACATTAAAAATCATCCTACCTGCATCTACTGCATGTTATGAGCCTTTAAACATCCAAGATGGCGGCTTATGGAAGCCGCCATCTTATCAGGCAGCCTGCAAACAGGAAGTGCCTCCTGACTGTGCTGCTCTGCATTCTGGGACTGCTGACCGTTACCTGACCCCAGCTCTGCTCTGTCTGAGCAAAGCACAGCTATAACCCGCCCCCTGTACCTTATCCCACGCTCCTCGCCTCAGTAAGTGTAATGCTTCTGAGTCAAGATGGCGGCGCCCGTATCCTAAATTCCTGAACAGAGTTGCAGCCCAGTGGGGGAAAGAATAATAAGTTAGTGACTAAAAACGTAAAATATATTAATTTTAGATGCTGGGGAACCGTTTTTTAAGAGTTTGGGCTTTTCATTAAATCATGGTGAAGGTCCGGTTTAAGGCACAGACATGCGAGCACGTAGGTGTTACGTGCTTGGCACTGAAAGGGTTAAATGGAATGCCCCTGGTGAGGGCCAGTTAAATACATTACAGCAAGCTTTAAAACAAAGTTTTGGGACAAAAGCAAGAGCTCTATATTTTTGGCCAGGTGTGTGGCCATTAACACTAATTAGGCTTTCAAGACCTGGGCATAAAACCAAATGCAAAAACTCTCAGATGCCCTTAAATGGAATGCCCCCGGTGAGGGCCAGTTAAATACGTTACAGCAAGCTTCAAAACAAGGTTTTGGTACAAAAGCAAGAGGTGGATATTTTTGGCTAGGTGTGTGACCTTGAACACTAACTTGGCTCAAGACCTGGGCATACAACCAAATGCAAATACACTGTACAAACTGTACACTGTCACTCTGTCTATCTCTTTCTCTCCGTCTCTCTTTCTTTTACTTTCTCTTTCTTTTACTGTCTTTTTCTCTTCCATTTATGTCTTCCTGGCTCTCTCTCTCTTTCTCCCCCTGTCCCGTTCTCACCGCAATACACCGCTGAAATGAGCACCTGCAAAATGGCCCCCACTTATATAGAGCTGTGACATCACGGGGGGGCTGGCTGCCGATAGGCTGCATGTTATGCCTTCCCAGGATTCTTTGCCCCATGGGACATGTCCTGGCACATGGATCCACCATTTTAGATGGCCTGGACTGCACTAAATGGAGTTTATGAAGGTGATTTGTGCAATCGAATCTCAGCGATTTTCAGATTTGTTGAGAATCAAATTTTTTCTGAAATTCGTACGAATTCAGATTTAATTAGCTCATCCCTACTATGGACCAAATACGAGTTCTGGGAGACCTGGATGCAGCAGGAGGCGGGACCAGCATCCTTGGTCAGGCACTGCTGCAGCCACTTCTGGGGACCTTCCACTATTCCTTGCTGGAGAGGCTCCCAAAAAGCTGTCTGCAACAGTGCCTGACCTGAGCATGGGTGTGGGTGGGTACCTGCTTTGCTCATAGACTTCTATGGGGGCACGTTGCAGATTCCAGAGCTAGCCAGCGCTGGGCTTTGTTCTGCTTTGACCTACCTTTAAAAGGTTTATAGGATTCTGTTTGCCTAATTAAAAAAATGAAATATAATGTTTCTACATTTTTAAATGGCTCTTCGGGTGTGTCCTTTTACATTTCTTTCATGTGTGAAAATTCGGTCTACACTAAATTAAGCAACAGTGACAAGACAAATATCACGAGCCTGCACAGGATGTCTTGATGAGACATTTTGCCCTAGGTGTAATTTAAGCAACAAGGACTGCTCAATAAAGGGATTTCCCCTTTGTCTTTACTCTACTCTGTTTACAAGGTGTGTAGTGTCAGGTTCTACAGGGCAGGGTTTCTCAATAGAACATATTTAAAATACAATAAAGGGGAAGACAGTGTCAGTCTACAACAGCATCTAGAGGCTACACATCTCCTGGCATCAGGATGTTCTTAATACTGTCTCAGATGTTGAGACAAACTGTCCTCCTGCCATTGTATTTACTTGTCTGCAGTGCAAGGTAAGTCTGTAATATGTTGCCGATTTACTGTAACCATACCCACAGGCAATCACACAATATTCATGATTAATGACAATCCAACAGCGCTGTAGTGTTAACGGCAGACAATTATTAATTCTTTAATATTAATATGTGCTTTAGACATACATCGAATGTGAAGAGTGATCAGTTTGACTGTTTTTTTTCTTCACGTGTCATGCTACTGTGTACGATCTAAACCTGACCTGTAAGGGGTCTGATTATTCCAAAATAAACAAAAAAATTAAAAACAATCTGAATACTATGCATTCTATGAGAGCTCTGTAGCACTGCCTTGACTTATTCCCGGTCCATTTGCAGTTTGTATAGCCAGTAGTAAGCCCTCTTTGGTCAGCAGACAGAGCCAGGCATTTATATTGGTTAGAGATCGGCAAACAACACAGAGCTAGATGTGCCAAAGTAGAGTTACCATAGTTTTGTGTGACTTGTGTTTTTTTACCACTGTCAATTTGACAGCTACACAAAGAGGGTTATTCATCAAAATGTGAAAGATTCTTCACATTTTAGAAGCCTCTTACATCTCAGTGCTAATGTATTTTCTAAATTTACAAAATGTTTTTAATTTGTAAATCAGCAATACACAGACAGAGTGTGGTGCAAATATGAAACATGTTAGAATCATCTTGACATATAGAAATGAGGTTATAAACAGGTGGGCTTTGATGGACTTTTTAAAAACATTCAGTGTGGAGGATAATAGAACAGTGGGCAGGTAGAGAGTTTCAAAAGAATATGGTCTGCTCTGGGGAAACATTGGGGCCAGGCATAGATGAGGTTATGAGAAGGTAAGGCATTTGGTAAAACCAGTAGTAAATTGGATCTTTAGGAAAATAGGAAGCTAGCGGTGAGACTGAAAGAGAGGGTCAGCACTGTGGGCTTTGGGTCCCTGTCAAAGCTAGATTTGACCCAGATCTTAACAGTTTAGATTGCTTCACCCCATCCCAGATATCAGCAAAATCCAGGTAAAAAAATCTGATCATTTTTTTTTATTAAAACTTTGTTTCTAAGCTATGTGTGCACTGCTCACCCCTGTCTGTGTCATGATAAAACAAGCAGCCTTGTATAGCAGCCTTGTAAATAAGCCTAGGTATAATAACATGCAGCTTTTAATAACATGCAGATTGCACAGTGAATTGCAAACTGTACCAGTACCTGCTTTTTGACCACCACCATCCTCTAGATCACAAACTGGGGCCATCATTTCTATGCATCATTAAGAAGGAATGCACAGAGCACAGAGGCTAAAACAAAGGAATTCAATCACTTCAGATGGGCTCCTGAAGGAAAATTCTATTTTTGTCAGGTGTTTGCTGTTCTGCCTTATTGTTTTCCACTTTTGGAATGTAAAATAAACATTTGTCTTAGAATTGTGCCTCCATAACTTTAATTTAATTATCATATATATATATATTATATATATACGTTTCTTATATTCCTGCTCTGTGCCATTATTAAAGCCCTTAGTCTAGCTTCCGACCACAAATCCCAGAAAAATGTCCACTATCAACAGGTTAGCTCGTCAAGCAGCAGTGTGACCTCCCTAGGTGAGAAAGCTGACAGTAATCCTTTAGCTATTGGAACACAAGATTGTGATCCCTTCATCCGAAAAAGCTCAGCTCCTTGAGGACATAATTTTGACACACAATAATGGAAATTTCAGGAATGCCATCAAAAGTGGAATCGCCTTTAACATTTGTAGGTATTCAGATTAGGACTGTGTTAATAACAAGCGAGAAAAGGAAAAGAGAACTCTGAGACCACCACTAAAACTGATAAGGAAGACAGGAGAAAGAATATGGTCACACCATTTGTAGCCACAGTGTGTGCAGAATCTAGAGGGATGTTTAGTACATAATGCATTTCTGCCTGCTAAACCAAGCAACCCACTAAGGCAGCCGCAGCACAGCGGTGTCTAGACATGAACACCGCAGAAACAAAATGGCAGTTACACCAGTATATAGCCATAACCAACTCTCCATGCCATGTGCCTACATCTAAAGGATTAAGGACCTTGTTTGATGCAGGTCCCCCCCAGGTTCCCATCTTGGACAGGGTAGTGGACTGGTTCAAAAGGTGGGCCCCACTGCTTTGAGACCAGTTGGGTTGCTGTGTCCCAACACCCACATTCCATCTTTGCCTTCCCTGACCCCCCAGCCTCTTTGTATCCATCCAGCCCCACTGTACACCCCAAGCCAAAAAAACCTGGCCCATGTTGTGTACCCACTGCTATAGCCTTAGCATCATGTCTGTGGGGGCTATACCCACCCTGCCACATTATTTGTCCCTACAACACAGTACAACTGATTTAAGAGTGGTCATATCAACCGCTGCCAATATTTTTTATCTGAAATACTTTGGCTTCAGCTTTATGCCAACTTGTTAACTGACCCAGTACAATGGAGAGTTCAGCAAGGACATCATAGGATGACCAGGGGTTGGTAATATCCTGGGCTGATTTTTGTCCTCACTGTTTGACGCCATGTTGTACGCCGAGGAGCACAACAGTATTGCATATCAAAGATATTTCACATAGTTTTTCTTGTTAAGTCATTTTGAACAGAGAACTTCAAAGAAAAATGTTTTCAAGAGAAAAGCAGTCTGGTTGCATTGGCTTCACACATTTCAAATATACTGCACATATTTCCTTCTACTTTTAATCTTTGTGAAAAAGACATTGATATACTTATCTTCAATACATATAGGCTTCACCCTCTCTACTGTGCAGTAACCTTCTCCCCTCTACTACATGGCCCACTGATTCCTTTAAAGTAGACCAAAGCCTGGGATTTTGACTATTTTGGACTTTAGTCCTTGCCCCTGGGGCATGGCTGTGTGAAAACCGCCAGCTTGCCCAGTCTAACTTACCTTTCTCCAGTTCTACGGTGCATGTGCGGCCTCTCATTCAATCAGCACACTTGGATCTGCTCATGCCCACTTGCCTAAGAATCCTCTAAGATGTGGTGGCATTTCTGCTACCCTCTAACAGGGAGCATGCCTAAAGGTAAAGGTATAGCAGGCGTCGGCCACTGCTCGCGCATGCGTTGTTAGATGGTGGGGGAAGGTGAGCTTACTGGGCAACCTGGAGGGTCTAATCTAGATGCCCCAGGGGTAGAGAGTACAGCAACCTTGGGCATTTTATAGATTCCAGGGCCCTCAGCCATGGTTTTTGGTCCACTTTAATACTACTGTTCTTTAAATGAACTCCTTCTATTGTACTGCACATTGGCCCCTTACTCACAGTGCATTTGCCATTATTTATAAGCTGCACAGAACTACACCTCCTTCCTATCTCCTAAAAATCTTGGAAACACACAGACTACCCACAGGTCTCTTAACCACTGATCATAATGTTACAGAATTATTTGGATTTTTGGTTCAGTTTTAAGCTGCATTTTAGTGCAAAAAAGTAAGGTGTGAAAAAGGCCTTAGTCTTCTCCCGACCATGTTTTTGAAAGTTATTCATTTTTAATAACACTTAAAGTGGTCCTTCACTCTGAATAAGAGTCTATCTTATATGTTTCCCACACCCTGTACATACTGATTGCTCACATTAAAAATCATCCTACCTGCATCTACTGCATGTTATGAGCCTTTAAACATCCAAGATGGCGGCTCATGGGGCATCAGGCAGCCTGCAAACAGGAAGTGCCTTCTGACTGTGCTGCTCTGCATTCTGGGATTGTTGACCTTTTCCTGACCCCAGCTCTGATCTGTCTGAGCAAAGCACAGCTATAACCCGCCATCTGAGTCAAGATAGCGGCGCCCGTATCCTAAAGTCCTGAATAGACTTTTGCAGCCCAGTGGGGGAAAGAATAATAAGTAAGTGACTAAAAACTTAAAATATATTAACTTTAGATGCTGGGGAATCGTTTATTTAAGGGTTTGGGCTTTTCAATAAATCATGGTGAAGGTCCGGTTTAATTGCTCTACTGCTTTGTCTATATTCTTTCTATTTTTTAACTGTACTGTTACTTAACCGATTTTTCTAGTCGATAGATTAAACGTCACATTTTTAGCTATATTGTGCAATGCAATTAGTCTCAATAGCACTATTTCTGTTAAGAGTACTCAAAAAAGCCAGTTAACAGCTCATCCGTAGGTTCCAAGGGATTCAAATTGAGGTGCTCAGAGGGATCGCTGCATGGTCCCTAGGTTATGGTACACAGTTCATGAAAAGTTCCAGCAAAAGTGAATAAAATATAACCTTTAATTCAATCAATTAACATGTGGGCCACTGCAAATGGGGACAATCTGCCTGATGCGTTTCTGGGGCTCATGTCACCCCCTTAGTCATTTTAGTAAATCGAATGGCAACTTTTGTAGCTATATCTAGTTACCACGCAGTTCGGAATCCCACCGTCTGGATACTCTCCAGTATCTGGCATTTGGTACTCCAGAATGCAGAATACAATAAAAGTCTAATTCAGCCCAATTTTAAATCAGACCCAAGAAATTTGGCAGTTCCACAGAAAAGATGGAGATAGAGAAAGAGAGAAAGAAAGAGTGGGAGACTGAAAATGAGAGAGAGAGAGAGAGTTGAATAGGATTGCAGAGAAAGAAAGAAGGAGAGGGAAAGACAGAATGAGAGCAAAAGAAGGAAGGAAAGAAAGAAAGAAAAAGAGAGAGAAATAAAGAGCGAGTAAGAAAGAATGAAAGAAGCACAGGGAAAAAGAAAGAAACTGGAAAAGAGAGATTGAGAGTAGGTAAAAAAGGGGGAAGTTTGAAGAAAAGAGAGGCCTGCTGTTACAGTTGAGAACTCCTGGTGCCCCCTGTAAGAGAGGCTGGGATAGCACTCTGTGCGACCACATACCTCGCACAAAGCTTGGAGGTCACCAACCTTGTTATTCACGGAGGTTCAAGGTTGACTCTCTTTAAATATAGTTTATGTGAAGATAGTGGCAATTTTGTCTGACTCGGTCTCTTGCTTCACTACGATCTGGGATCCATAGGGGTCGATTAAGAGCCAGGTGAGAATTCTTACTCCTTTTTTAGGAGAGAAAGCTGCCATTGACTTTCATTGTCTACCAGGTGTAAATTCTCACCTGGCTCTGTATAAGCCCCAAGGCGGACAATGAAAGTCAATTGCAGTTTTCTCTCCTATAAAGAGAATGAGAATTCTCACCTGGCTCTGAATTAATCCCATGGTATGCCCAATATGGCCCGAATCATCAGATTGAGTTTGCTTTAATTTCATTGATTTAAGTATGACAGCGCTCCCTTCCTCTATCCCTAGACACCTACTTTTGTGGCTGTGGCTCTGATTCTATGTGAGGAATGTATGTGTATTCCATTAATTGTATGTAAGTCAGTCTTTTTGTCTTGTTGGTCATTTAGTGTTTTCCCCCCCTCATAACACTTAGGCCCTTATTTAACAAGGGATAGCGACAGGTAGCAACTGGTGAGCGGCCGGTAATGACGGGCCCCGCCACGAGAACCCCGGCTCCCCACCACAATCACACATTTATCAAGCCAATCCTGCTTAGCGACTGAGATAGCGCCATAAAGCGACTC
Source organism: Gastrophryne carolinensis (assembly GCA_027917425.1). Lineage (NCBI taxonomy): Eukaryota > Metazoa > Chordata > Amphibia > Anura > Microhylidae > Gastrophryne > Gastrophryne carolinensis. The sequence goes on from CM051237.1 coordinate 227,099,479, forward strand.
ATTCATCATTATTCCAGCCTTAGTCCACAGCGCCAGCGTCCGACCTTGAACAGCGACAGGTATGACCTCTCGCTACCTGGCGCTCTCCAATGCATTTCAATGGAGCAATCTTTAAATATTCATAATTAATTGTTATTAATTTGTTATTGTTTTGATATTACAGGTCTGATATTAATGTATTCATATTACAAAATTATTTAAAAAACTTGTTTTTTTTGGTTTGCAAAAATATGGTGGTTTGGGGGTTAAAAAACTACTTTTAACCCATCGCCTCCAGCACTCTGGGGTTTAAACATGCATTTCACAGCGCGAGAATTTTTTGAGCGTGATTTGTTAATGAATATGATGGGAGCCGGTCGCTAGGGCCAGTCGCTATCATGCGCTCCCATACAGCGCGGAACCTGTCAAATAGCGACTCCTCACCCAATATTCAACATTACGGCAAACCGACTGAGTCGCTATCAACTACCGAACAACGGCCAAGCACAGCGACTACTAGCGAGCGCTCTGAAAATGCTGCTACAGTCGCTCAACTGTCGCTATCTGCCGCTGTTAATGAATCGGCCTCTTATTGTTAGGGTCCCCTATTTAACTGATTGAGGGCCATAAACTTTACTAAATGGAATGATACCGTTGTTCTGCGATATCAGGCTAAAGAGGGGTATCATCTCCTCGATTATAAGTTATAAGGTTCAAATGAGGATAGTATTATTTGACTATGTTTCCATAATAAGTAAGTTATACTTAACATATGTTACCACTGAACGATAAATGTGATATAACGTGATATAAATGTGTATATAACCACATCTCCTATGGTGATGATTTGTAACTTGATTAGGCTCACACTGTTTTGTTAGTTGTTGTTGTCAGTCATACTTTAATTCTTTATTTAGTAAAAACCTATTGAAACCTACAAACATACATGTAATGATTTCCAGATTCATGATTAATGCTAGGCTAAAAAGGATTTTATGTCAGTGTAGTCAATATGGTAAGTAACCCAGTTACCTGGGTTTTCTAGATATATATAACTATGTACAATAGATCACAGTACTTATGGTTGTCTATTATGATTTGTAGGTTTAATAGATTTATCTGTTTAAGAATCCTCTTGCTGTGTGTAAGAAATACCAGCTTCATGTAAAGTCTAAGCCTCTGTATTCTCATGCTATCACCCATTAGATACAGTCATCAAAACTGGGTGTGAACAGGGCGTAGTTAGTTATTCATATAGTAAAAAAACACATTTGTACCAAACTATTTAAGCTGTACATGAGTTCCCATAAATGTTAAAAAGCTTTGATTGCATCACTGCGAAACTGTGACAATGTCAGGATGTTGACATAAATATTCAGGTATGTGTGCCTACTTAGCTCCCAAATTGCTACCAAATGAATCTTTCCCCTTTATTCTAAGCATACAGCACATCCTGCTCCATCTATAATACTTACACATGGGTAATCCTCCGCCAGAGGGCGCTGTTCACTGCAGACATGCAAAAACATGCTCCTCCCGGCCCTTCATATACCCAGGGACCTCCCACAAATCCCCAGATTTCTCTGCAGTGCTGACTGCGAAGACATGAAGTATCACGCTCTCGCAGGCGAGCGGGGCTTTACAGCCCGTGGGCCTGTGGGACTATTTCCACCCGTCCTCTTTAAGAAGAATATGCCTCCCAGCCTGGGCTGCGTTGGTCGGGTGAAGGTAGGCAGCACCTTGTGTGCTTAACGGAGCCATGCTTCACCGCAGTCCCCCTCCATAGGGTAGGCGGTTAGGCCAATGGTGAGCCTCTAGTGGATGCCCCTCCCGCATTGTTGCCCATGCCCCTCACAGAGTTAGTCCACTGGACGCTGGTCCGCTTCTCCCTCGCTTCCTCCCGTAGCTCGGGTGAAAAGAAAGGGGGGGGTATGTGTGGCAGTCCTAGTGCAATATAACACCTTAAGACGTTAACGTCTTGGGACACAGGCACCCTGTGCAAGGGGGCCTTCCGACCTCCTGTGGAGTTCTAGATCTTCTTAGTTCCCCCTGTGTCTGCTGGACACCAAGACCGTTACTAGGCGGTGTGGCAGGACCAACCCTGCGGATTGAGGCATTGTTGGTGGCCTCTCTTTCGCTCACAGGCTACTCGCCATGGCGCAAATGGGGGTGATGTCTCGGACATGCCTGGGGGGGGGGCGTCCGCATTAGGACCTACCGGGTTGTCTTTCCTTACTCCCCAGTCTCTACGTCAGGCCGAGTGGATTGGTCAGCCGGCGGTGTCCCCTGGGAGTTACTGGATGGGTGCTCAGTCACCTCAATCCCTCTTGGTCCCTTATCTGCTATCTCCATTCCTTGGATTCGGTTCAGGCTTGAGCCTTCTTCCTTGGCAACAAGTGGACTCCTGGTTACGGGGGCTCTGCCCCCCTTTGCTGACTTCTTACTTTCACCAGGCAGGATTGCAGCTGGTGGGCCCGTTGGTGGCGTATCAGATGATGTCCCTTATATACGGAGCCCTTGGGCTCTTCGGCACAGTAGGTTATTGATCCTACATGGGGTTCCAGCACCCCTGAGGCTTGGTCTGTGCTCATTCCCCCTTGGTAAGGTGGTTCCTCTTGAGCTGATCATATTCAAGGGGGCACTCCCTTCTTTGCTTGCATCTTCCTGTGAATGGTCACCTTGGGTACCAAGTCTCGCAGGTAGGCGGGGGGAGGGACTTTCTTCCAAAGCCCCCCGTGGTCCCTAGGTAGGGTCCCTTAGAGGGTCCATCTTTCCTACTGGTTGTTGCAACAGTGAGCCTTCCGTTGACTCTATATGGCTGGACTTCTCCTCTTTTAGGTCCTGTCTATTTGGGGACTCTTGGTCCGTTGGAAGACAACGGTCTGTTTTATTATTGGTCTGGAGCTTGAAGCAGGATGATCCCTCTGGAGGGTTCCTGATCCCGATCTGGGCGGGGGTATTCGCTCCAATAGATGCCTTTCAGTGGCAGGTTATGCTATCCTGGTGGCGCTCTGAGAGCCAACTAGGGTGGCTCTATTGGGTCTCGCTTATACCACAAGGGCTCTGCCCTTGTTTTTACTGTCCCAGAATATTCTGACTCTGGTCATGGGGGCTTAGTAAAATTAGGCATAGACTTTCTATCTTATATGCCTTCTCTTCGCTCACCCTACTATGTGGGGTTCTGCGCACAGTTGTGCTGATAGAGAGACCCGTGAGATTGATGGCCTGGGTGGCCTTGTGAACTGTGGTTCGCAGATGCTTCTGCTGAGGTCTGCTGACCTGTACGCCCTCTCAGGAGTGCGGTTCTGCCCTTGTCAGGCCCCTTCTTTTGTCGTCTCAATCTACAGACTCTTGTCTGGGGCTTTACAGCTGATTCATTCACCCCTTGAAGACAGGCTTATCTTCTGGGTGACTTGGTATATGGGGGGCTAGGAGCAAGCTTCCTTGGCTTCCTCTTCCTCCGTCTATTGTGGTTCATGGTGTACCCATACTGATTGGCATGAGTTTTGGTCTCTTACCTGTTGGACGCTTTTGGTTCCCCGGGTTCTAGAGTCTTTACAGCATAGGTTGGGGTTGGCTCCCCATCTAGGTACTCTGAAGGTCCAGGTTCTGTCCTGGCTGTCTTCCTGTAGGAGTCTGGTTCTGTCTTCCTTGTGAGGAATTCTCTTGGGGTTTTGCTCATGGGCATCTCCCAAGTAGTTTCTGTGGTTCCTGTTGGGATCCATTTTCATTCTGTTTGCCCTGAGTTTTTTTCCCTTGGGACTTATGCTGAATGCTGTCTGAGCTGCCTTGTAGTCCAAGTCGCTTCTGTGGGGGCTCCTGCCGCAGTCAGACGTGTGCCTGAGAAGGTGGATCTGATTGCTTAGCCTTGGCTTGATACATATATATATATATATATTGTAGGGATCTTCCCGGGGGATGGTGTGTTTGGACACAGTTCACGGCAGACTTAGATGTTATAAAAGCAGGTCTTGGCGTTTATTCATGGCATAAACAGTCCAGCAAACAAAACATACAGCAACAACGTGCTTCTTTTGTGTACAATCAAAATAAAAGACCTAGCCCGTCTGGGCGCTTACTAACAGGTTCTTCTCACCTATCTGACACTTTCAAAACACAGCGTTCGCCTGGATATCGCAGGGTGAGTTTTTAGCTCCAGCAGTGGCTGCGTTCGCAGCTTCCTTCAAACACCCACAGGCTGTTCATTCCTGGCTGAGAGCAATAACCTGCAGGCTCTGCAGAGCTTTTACCTTCCCAGGCTAATTAGGATCAGAGCTCACCTGATTCAAAACCCAAACTGGATCGGGGGGGTGTGGAATGACAGGTCCCTCTACCAAACCTACCTGCCATTCCATATAAATCCAGGCCCGGCAAGATTAAACAACAACTCAGCAGCATATCACTGCTGAGAAACAAATCAATCCTGGACTTACCATCTCACCCAGCGTAGTAACCTAGGTGAAATGTACATCCCCTCGACCACTTCTCCAGTGACATGTCTACAATATATATACATATATATATACATCTATATGCACATCATGCCGTGGTAGTATTCCATCTTATGCCGGACCTCTTTGCCCAAGTGGTGTTTTATGATCATTGTCCTTTTAGTCTAACTACGGACCTTATTCTTAATAAGGCTATTGTAAAGGGTCTACATCCCCTCAACAGTTGTTGCAATTTTTCCTGGTGGTTTCTTGTCCCTTAGGGGGACTGATGCCCTTGGGGTCTGCGGGCACCTCCTTATGTATGCGCCTGATATCGCTTGCTTCCAGGGCCACTGCGCCCTTTGGATTGATCTTGCTTGGATGCCTTCCTGGTCCTGAGTAAAGGTTTCGGCTTCTTGCTAATGAAGGGGTCAGTATTCCCGCCTGTCTGACGGGAGACCAGTTCACATTCCCCTTAGGGAGAGTTCTAAGTTTTCCACGAGGCTTCTGTTGCCTGTGGGCTGGTTGGGCCGTTACACTGGCCTATTCCTTTAAGGGGGAAGAATTTCCCTTTCTCATTTTATTCCGTTATTTTGGTGTTTGGGTACCATTGGCCCTTCAGCACCGGGTTTTTTTTTCTGTTGAATAAGTTACCAGACTGTTGTTTGTCTCTGTTCATACCTTTCTAAGGTTTTGTTATGAGATAGACGTTAAAGCCTCTGCTCATTTCGTACCTGGTTGCAAAGTTTTGCAGGTGACAGAGCCTTTACTGTCTGCTGTGCCTTGTTTTTGGGGATCCCACCCTACTTTATGGACACTGCTATTGGATGTCCCATGTGTAAGTATTATAGATGGAGCAGGACATGCTGTATGCTTAGAATAATACAATTCTGTGAGATACTCACCTGTAGAATTGGTATTTTATGCATACAGCACGTCCTGCTCCACCCCACCCTGGTTGTACATTTTTCTGGATCCCCTGTATGGTGATTCTTATCATTACCTTTGTCACCAGTTGGTGGTTGGTTTCTCCCGGCTTTTTTTCTCACTGCTTTTAAATACTGGGGATTTGTGGGAGGTCCCTCGGTATATGAAGGGCCGGGAGGAGCCTGTTTTTGCATGTCTGCAGTGAACAGCGCCCTCTGGCAGAGGATTACCCATGTGTAAGTATTATAGATGGAGCAGGACGTGCTGTATGCATGTAATACCAATTCTACAGGTGAGTATCTCACAGAATTGTATTTTTTCTTTTTATATATTCTGAAAATCTACCCAGCAGTAACAACACTAAATACCTCTGCTGGCCAAACCTGTCTTCAGATGTTGCGTCTTTCAATTTTAACATTCTATGAGATGCCAGCATACTCTACTTACTATTAGTAGTTAGTAGTACATAGTTATTTGTAATGCATTTCTGCAATGTAGCTATGCAAAGTAAGGATTTGGCTGGAATGAAACAATTCTAACCTATTATAAAAAAATGCTTACTTGACAACATGCGCAAAAATTACACTACGAGCCTCAGTCACAGTGATGGTGGCAGGTTGACTTCATTCACTTTAAGGAGGGGCGTGTAAGGCTTATGCAGTCCCCCTCCATTGCAATCAATTGAATGGCCATACTAGCGTTACTGTGGCTGATGGTAGAGGATGACCAGTGACTGCAGATCAGCCCAGGACACACTGGACTCAATCTAAAAATCAAGCGCACCAGATTAGGAGTGACAACAAGTAAGTATTGAGTTTCTTTTGATTTATGCTGGACAGTCCCTTTAACATTTATGATTATGCAAAACTATGGCCCTTATTTATGAAGGAATAGCGACAGGTAGCGACTGGTGAGTGGCCGGTAATGACGGGCCCCGCCACGAGAACGCCGGCTCCCCACCACAATCACACATTTATCAAGGCAATCCTGCTTAGCGACTGAGATAGCGCCAGATAGCCACTCATCATTATTCCAGCCTCTGCTCACAGCGCCAGCGTCCGACCTTGAACTGCGACAGGTATGACCTCTTGCTACCTGGCGCTCTCCAATGCATTTCAATGGAACAATCTTTAAATATTCATAATTAATTATTAATTTTTTTTTTTTTTTAAATGTGAAAAATTCTGTGACCACTTCTGCCATTTTAAATAATTTTTTTAAGGTAAAAAAAATAAAAAAAAATGTACAGAATTGATATTACAGGTCTGATATTAATGTATTCATATTACAAAATTATTTTAAAAACTTGTTTTTTTGGGTTTCCAAAAATATGGTTGTTTGGGGGTTAAAAAACTACTTTTAACCCATCGCCGCCAGCGCTCTGGGGTTTAAACATGCATTTTACAGCGCGAGAATTTTTTGAGCGTGATTGCGGAGGGGAGCCGGCGTTCTCGTGGCGGTGACCGTCATTACCGTTCGCTCACCATTCGCTACCTGGCGCTATCCCTTGTTAAACATAACAAAAAACATAGAATAAAGCCTCCGGTTTACCTACGTGCAGCAGCCCTGGGGATTGCTGTATATCCCAACCTCCAAATCAGGCATGATTATCTGGCCCATGCACCTGTCCCACATTTCAGCTGGGGTCAGTTGATGCCTGGAGCTTATAGGTTGATATAGGCCCTTATTTAACAAGGGATAGCGCCAGGTAGCGACTGGTGAGCGGACAGTAATGACGGTCACCGCCACGAGAACGCCGGCTCCCCACCACAATCACACATTTATCAAGCCGATCCTGCTTAGCGACTGACAGAGCGCCAGATAGCGAATCATTCATCATTATTCCAGCCTCACCCCACAGCGCCAGCAAGCGACCTTGAACAGCGACAGGTATGACCTTTCGCTACCTGGCGCTCTCCAATGCATTTCAATGGAACAATCTTTAAATATTCATAATTAATTATTAATTTTTTTTTTTTTTTTTTTTTAAATGTGAAAAATTCTGTGACCACTTCTGCCATTTTAAATAATTTTTTTAAGGTAAAAAAAATAAAAAAAAAATGTACAGAATTGATATTACAGGTCTGATATTAATGTATTCATATTACAAAATTATTTTAAAAACTTGTTTTTTTGGGTTTCCAAAAATATGGTTGTTTGGGGGTTAAAAAACTACTTTTAACCCATCGCCGCCAGCGCTCTGGGGTTTAAACATGCATTTTACAGCGCGAGAATTTTTTGAGCGTGATTGCGGAGGGGAGCCGGCGTTCTCGTGGCGGTGACCGTCATTACCGTTCGCTCACCATTCGCTACCTGGCGCTATCCCTTGTTAAACATAACAAAAAACATAGAATAAAGCCTCCGGTTTACCTACGTGCAGCAGCCCTGGGGATTGCTGTATATCCCAACCTCCAAATCAGGCATGATTATCTGGCCCATGCACCTGTCCCACATTTCAGCTGGGGTCAGTTGATGCCTGGAGCTTATAGGTTGATATAGGCCCTTATTTAACAAGGGATAGCGCCAGGTAGCGACTGGTGAGCGGACAGTAATGACGGTCACCGCCACGAGAACGCCGGCTCCCCACCACAATCACACATTTATCAAGCCGATCCTGCTTAGCGACTGACAGAGCGCCAGATAGCGAATCATTCATCATTATTCCAGCCTCACCCCACAGCGCCAGCAAGCGACCTTGAACAGCGACAGGTATGACCTTTCGCTACCTGGCGCTCTCCAATGCATTTCAATGGAACAATCTTTAAATATTCATAATTAATTATTAATTTTTTTTTTTTTTTTTTTTTAAATGTGAAAAATTCTGTGACCACTTCTGCCATTTTAAATAATTTTTTTAAGGTAAAAAAAATAAAAAATAAAAATGTACAGAATTGATATTACAGGTCTGATATTAATGTATTCATATTACAAAATTATTTTAAAAACTTGTTTTTTTGGGTTTCCAAAAATATGGTTGTTTGGGGGTTAAAAAACTACTTTTAACCCATCGCCGCCAGCGCTCTGGGGTTTAAACATGCATTTTACAGCGCGAGAATTTTTTGAGCGTGATTGCGGAGGGGAGCCGGCGTTCTCGTGGCGGTGACCGTCATTACCGTTCGCTCACCATTCGCTACCTGGCGCTATCCCTTGTTAAACATAACAAAAAACATAGAATAAAGCCTCCGGTTTACCTACGTGCAGCAGCCCTGGGGATTGCTGTATATCCCAACCTCCAAATCAGGCATGATTATCTGGCCCATGCACCTGTCCCACATTTCAGCTGGGGTCAGTTGATGCCTGGAGCTTATAGGTTGATATAGGCCCTTATTTAACAAGGGATAGCGCCAGGTAGCGACTGGTGAGCGGACAGTAATGACGGTCACCGCCACGAGAACGCCGGCTGCCCACCACAATCACACATTTATCAAGCCGATCCTGCTTAGCGACTGACAGAGCGCCAGATAGCGAATCATTCATCATTATTCCAGCCTCACCCCACAGCGCCAGCAAGCGACCTTGAACAGCGACAGGTATGACCTTTCGCTACCTGGCGCTCTCCAATGCATTTCAATGGAGCAATCTTTAAATATTCTTAATTAATTGCTATTAATGTTTTTTTTTTTTTTTTTAAATATCAAAAATTCTGTGACCACTTCTGCAATGTTATATATTTTTTTTAAGGTAAAAAAAAAAAAAAAAAATTTGTGCAGAATTGATATTACAGGTCTGATATTAATGTATTTATATTACAAAATGTTTTGAAAAACATGTTTTTTTTTTTCAAAAAATATGGTTGTTTGGGGGGTTAAAAAACTACTTTTAACCCATCGCCACCAGCGCTCTGGGGTTTAAACAAGCATTTCACGGTGCAAGAATTTTTTGAGCGTGATTTGTTAATGAATATGCTGGGAGCCGTTCGCTATGGCCATTCGCTGTCATGCGCTCCCATACAGCGCGGAACCTGTCAAACAGCGACTCCTAACCCCGTATTCAACATTACCGCACACCGACGGGGTCGCTGTCAACAGCCGAACAAAGGCCAAGCACAGCGAATACTAGCGTGCGCTGTGAAAATAACGCTACTGTCGCTTATCTGTCGCTACCTGGCGCTATTAATGAATCGGCCTCCCCGACAGGACATTAGGTATGTATTAGGTCTGCATTAAGCAATTAGAAACTGTTTTATTTTTAGTATTTGTTATTTTAAAGAATGCAGTAAAGCATAGCTGCCTAACAAGTGTGGTAACCTAGTTTCATAGCTTTGTGTGCTGGAGGCCAAATATGCGCATGACTACACCACTGATATGATTAGGTATGTTTTATATTTTATTTATGTATGTTTGGAACTTTGAAAATGCAGAATGATGAATTAACATTTTATAATACCTTTTTTTTTTACAGCCCCTCATATTACATTGCTGCGCCTAGCAATACTTTCCTTGGTGCCAATATATCACTTGCTGTTCACTGGTTTGGAGGCTCTGATATTACTGTGTCTGCAGAAATGAAAGATGGATTCAGACTCTTAACAAATATAAGCGAGGTGTTTCAAAATGGTAAGAACAATAAAAAAATACTTTCCTACTTTTTTCAATAGCTACACTATTACAAACAGTAGTCAAGATATATATACCTCGCTCTATGCCTAACTTAAGATGTGTGCAACAGTTAGCGCCAAGCAGAATGCCTTACACAGACTAATTCATGCCTCTTAACTTCTTCACTGTGTAGGGTGGCACTGTTGTAAAAGCTACACCAGTCATAAGTGGTGCTTATAGCCTAAGCTACCACAGAGCACAATGACAGGAGTATTGGCTAGTGCTGGGCGAACCCAAACTTGGCAATTTTGTGTTCCCAAACCTGAACATGGACAAACCCCGATCGCACCCCCACTCCTCACCTTGCCAACCTGGACTCCATGAGCTCCTCAGCCGCTGTAATTTTAATTCCAGTGGCCGGCGTTGAGGCGTGGGTGGGGGCAGACTGGGCGAGGCCCCTGTCATTTTTTCGGTCCCAAAGTTCGTGCCAAATTCGGTACCCAAACCCAACTTTTATTCAAAGTTTGGCCGAACCCGAACTTACACCACTTCAATCATCACTAGAATTAACGCGTTTTATACTTTTCAACAAAAAATGTTGAAAAAAACGCAAATCATGAAGATTGTTTGTGTAACATGTCAAAAATGCGAACTCAGATGTTGCCAACTGTTATTCTTTTAGGTATTTTTTCCTCCAGTTTTTCACACCAGTGCATCTTTGATAATGAAAAATGAAGGTACATGCACTACAAAGTTTGTCACATTTTGATCAAACAGTGTTTGTGCTTTAATGATATTATGGCAACCAGTGCCTATAAGATCCACCACCAGCCAAATAATCATAAAAGCTTCTGTTAAACATGATATGTTTCAGTTTTTGTAAAACTCAGCATAGTGTCGCTAGAAGTACCTTTAAAAAATGTCTAATCTTTTTCAGACTCTATCAGACTCCTGACTTTTCCAAAGGTAAGTTTATTATTAGACTTGTTACACAAGCAGTTGTTTTGAATTAAAAATTGACCCAAGCCCTTCTCCTGCAATTCTGGACCAGGTAGGGTCCTGGTTCACAGAGACACTAAACTAACTTACCCCCTCCATCAATGAGCTCTGCATTAGAGAGATACTCACCTTTTCCTATCGACAATCCATCTGATGGGAAACAAGAAACAGCTGTGCACCCATGGGGCAGCTGCATTTCCTCCAATTGGAGACATGATTTATTGGAGTGCACAGCTATTTTCTGTCTGCCAGTATACAGAGCAATATGCCTTCCTTGGCATATTTGAATGTAGGGGCATCCCAAATCAAAATGTCCCAGGTCACATTTTAAAAGGAATCTAAAGTCATTTTTGACTGTAGGTCTGCATTAAATACTGTATGGAGCATCTAGACAACATACGCCCATCATGTGCTCATTGGAGACACACTATGCAGACAATAGCAATATCTGTTTTTATTCTGTGCCATCAATGGTGGAGTGCTGTTACTGTCATGTACTATGTCACCAGTGATACAATGGAAAAGAAGGCAGGACTTTTTAACTTGGGTTCCTGCTGGATTCATTACCAAAGCTGACAACACACCGCCATTGCACTTGTAAATGTCCACCACTGATAAACCTGCCAGTGATGGACAGTAATGTGGTGCATCCATTTCTGATGATCAACAATTGATCCTGCAATCCCGTGACTGTAAGCAGGGACGCACAATGAGGCCGCCTGGTGATTGCACTGTTAGCACACTCAATGTACAAAGTATATAAAGTATTCAAGGAAACCTACTGACAAACCAGTTCGCTGAAGAGTATAGCAAGCTCATGCTCTTCAGAAACAGGAAAAAAATTGCCTCCAAAAGGACAATAGAGGGTTCATTTTTAAATTGTAATATTTAATTGTCACGTTTAGTTACACAACATTGTTTGTGTTAGGCGTGTGTTACTAGCTGACAGCATTTCACTGTGAATATTTTCTATTTTGGCAGGTTTCAGCTAACTCTAATTCTGTTGAACTAGTTGTGAATGGATCTTTTCAAGACACATTAGTTTTCTCCGACAGAATCAAACTGCAGATGCAAATGCCAAACACATCTATATTTATACAAACTGACAAAAACACGTACAGGCCTGGAGAGATGGTCAGGATTCGCGTGGTTACTGTAAATTATGATCTAAAGCCGTATACAGGGGATGTGGATATTGAGATAAGCGTGAGTGATCAATATTTTTTAATATAAAGTACTTGCATATTTGTTTTCAAGACTTACAGATGTTATCCCATAGGTAGACTATGAAATTGAAAGGCTATTAGATCAAAACCCTTTTGCAGAAGCCCTGGAGACTCTAGGACCGCCCACTAGCCTTCTTCTCGGGTATCTATAATTGGGTTGCCCGGCTGTGTGAAACTCCTGGGGGTCGCTAGTAAACTCACCTTTACCGGCATCTCCCACAGCAATGTCTCCACCAGCACTTCCCAGTCTGAAGCCAACTGACATGTGGCCACAGGCAGGGCATGTCAACCACCATTTGTTACATCAGCCATTTAGCCATCTCAAAAGTGCTTAGGGGGAAAGTGGTCATGACACTTTTTTCTTTAAAAAAAAAGGATTTCTATTTCCAAGCTCCTACGTTATCAGATCATTTATGCAAAATAGAAGAGGATCCATCATTGCAAGATTTAAAGCGGAACAAAACCCACTGAACTTGTTAATTTTATTTGGCCAAAGCCCCTGCCAATATTCCCTTCTTAGGGTGTAGAGCTAGAAATGGATCTTTCCATTTTTCTTAATGTCCTGGAACACAGATTTTTCTGTCCCTCTCTGTAAGATGGCAATCATTGCATAGATGGGGCAATTACATCATTGCCACACACATCAGTGGAAACAAATGGAGGAGGCGGAGCGTTACAGGTAAAACAGGTGCCATTATCTGGGGTTAGAGTGAAGCGGGAGCAGTGAAAATGAGCAAAAGGTGATCTTCATAGGAGGACCAATTCAGAGCATTGATTTGTAAGTAAGTAGTGTGCCCAGCCAGCTCTTCTGGCTGACCAGACTTATTAGTTTGCGTGTGGTGTATGCACATAGAGAACAACATTCATGGTCCCCACTGTTAGCCCTCCAAGTTGTCCATGATTGGCAGTAGGAGGTTATAAACCACTTCCACTTTTTCTTGCAATTTACCTGCTATAGTGTCAGAAAACAACACTAAATGAAAAACTGGGGTGTGGGGAGAAAATGTTCAGATGTATAGGAGGTAGGTGGTACAAAACAACCAAATACCAGAGTCTATAGGATCATGGCCTTTACCTTTACCTCTGCCCCCAACTAATGTCAGAGGCAGGTCAGGATCATAGAGAAAAAGCAAGCCAGGGTACAAAACAGGCGGGGTAGGGTTATGGTCAGTAAGTAAGCTGTGGGCCAGGTTACAGAGAGGAGCCAGTTCATACACAGTAGAGCAGTTCAAGGGAGCCATGTTGAACAAGATAGCTGGGTCATACGGAACAAAGAGGTCAAGCAGAACCAGGTTGGGCTCACACACTAAGAAATCACAGAAACAAGAACTGATAGACTTACCAACTCCAACACAACCCCTTTGGCTTGGCAACAGAATAGTTACCCTGGCACTGACCTTTGGTTATGTCACATTTCTTCTGGACATCCCACTGGCTTAGTTTACCTTGTTTAAACATTTGCTGTTTTATCATATGGACTTTTTATATATACTATATACCTGTTGACAAAACTGTCTGACCATTTGTGGTTCTAGTAATCTGCACAATGCACATAGCCATATTTATGAAATAATTGTGCTTTCACAGGATATGTAAACTAAGACTTTCCTGTTCTCTTTTTATTCCTGTAGGATCCCAGGAGTATTGTTGTCCAGCAGTACCTGAAAGTGAAGTCAGACCTAGGGGTGATTTCAACACAGTTTTTGTTGGCTAACAACCTGATGTTTGGCTACTGGTTCATACGTGCTAAATCAAATGTAAGTATAAAAAAGTCACTGCACTGGAAACATTTCTGATTCTACAACTGCATCCCACAAACATCCCAATTTGGAATGCCACTTTGTGTAACCATGGGGATCGCTGGATCTCTTAAAGCGGGACTTGTAACATACATTTGGCCAAAGCACCTGCCAATACTCCCATATTAGGATGTAGAACTAGAAATGGAAATTTTTGCTTTTTGATTTGTCCTGGAACACTGATTTTTTTGCTGTCCTTCTCTGTAAGATAGCAGGCGATCAGTCCATGCATAAGTCTGGCAATGACATCATTGTCATACACAGCAGTGGCAATAAATGGAGGAGGCAGGGATTTGCAGATAAAACAGGCGGGACTAGCTGGGATTAGAGTGAAGCAGGAACAGTAATAAGAGGTACCCTTCATAGAGGGAGTAATTCAGGAGATGCTAGTTAAAAATGTGAGTTTTGGTCCACTTTAACTCTCTCCACACTCCCGCAGCAAATCAGAACAGATTGCAATGGATAATTATGGACATCAATAGATTGCAGGGGTGCTTCCTGCCAGCCGCTTCCTCCGGCTGTGTGTGCCCATGTCAATTATTCAGAGAGGCCTGGCATGGAGGGATGCTGGGTATGCCCCTGTGGTCCTTGCATGAGATGTGGGATTGTTGGAAATGTTCTGATGGAGGGACATCCCGGGGCAAAGAGAGCAGGCCAATGCTTTGGCTGTTAGCGTGCCTCAATGAGATTACGAGAATAAAATAAAAAGTAAAAACTCCTGGTCAGCAAAATGAGCCCCTTCACCTGCTGGATGCTTTACTCTGTATTCTAGGCAATGGAGCAGGAGCTAGCTCAAATCTAGTTAGTAATAGTTTCTTAAATTGCTCTATGTATAACAATCAGTGTCTAGAGGGTCATTTAGGCTTTCTGACCGATCAATGTCAATTCTCTGTTTATTTTCCTGCACTATTCTAAGGTTTCAGAGACCTCAGGAAGGGGCATGTGCAAGCTTTTAAGTTCATTTAATTTTAATGTAATGTCCTTGTTGTTTGCATTTTATTTCGTTTTAGGGATGTGAAAATACAGTTTCCTTCTCGGTTACTGAAATTGGTATGTGTCTACTTTATACATACTGCTAAAATAATGCAAATGTTTACCATAGCTGATTTGCAACAGTTTTTGTAAATGTCTTATTATTTATTATTCTTGTTTATTTATAAGAGCGCTGTCCAATACGTTATTTATGGTACTTAAATAGGAAAACTACATTTTCTGAAAAAATTTAACCTTCTACTTTTCAAAGTGGAACCAGCCACTATGGGGTTGATTCAGAGCCAGGTAAGAATCCTCGCTCCTTTTTTAGGAGAGAAAACTTTCATTGCCTACCTTGGGGTTGATTCAGAGCCAGGTGAAAAATTACACCTGGCAGACAATGAAAGCAAATGGCAGTTTTATCTCCCAAAAAAGGGGTGGCTCTGAATCAACCCCTATTTGTTGGGGTAAAGTGCTGGGCTTACCATTTACCTGAACACTCAGGTAATGGTTGTCAGCTCTACATATATATATATATATATATATATATAGGGATTTTTGGTTCATAAAAGGGCCATGATGCTAGTTGGACATTTTGGGCCATGAAAGGGCCATGATGTTAGTGGGAAAGTTGGGCTCCCAGCAGAAGTATCAATTTTCATGGCTGTTTCTCTATCAATGCAGTGCAATGCACATATAAAGCTGTGAGTCCACTGTGAGCTGTTTACATATCAATAGAAGGCTCATGACTGCTTTACAATGTATCTGTCTTTTTACATTTACATCATGAGTGAGAGATAATGCAACGCAATTTTTTAAACTCCCTTTGTGATTTATAGTACAGTGAGTGCTGTAAGCTCTGTAGGTGCCCAAAACATCTTAGCCTCAAACACTATATAACAGGTGTACTTTATGCATAGACATTTTAAAGAATTACATTACATTGTTAATACCCAATTTTACAAATCTTATATAATCTTAAAGCGGACCAACACCCATCCGCATGCAGGTGTTGGTCCCTGCCGCTATAAGACAGGCTGAGGGGCATCCAGAATGCTGGAGCCTCCACGCACACAACCCCCTGAACACGTGCTATTATTACCTTAGCCTCAATCCTCCACCAGGAATACAGCGCTGCGATTGATCGCCAGTGCTCAGGTTGGCAGGGCTTTCCAGCAGTGGAACAACACTACCCAACACTACCCACATGAACTCTGGGCGGCCAATTGCAGCACTGTATTACCAGCAAGGATCTTGGCTATGGTAAGAACATTGGGCATTCTGTGCAGTTATGTGAAGGGTGTGTGGGGGATCTAGCATTCTGGATGCCTCCCCCAGTTTGTCTTATAGCGTCGGGGATCACCCGCACCCGCACGTATGTTGGTCCACTTTAAATATCCTAATACCTATTTCTGGTATTTAACATAATCTTGCTATATGTTAATATGTGTTTTGTTATTACTGTTGTCGTTTAGTATTCAATAGGTTTGATGTCACACTGGATGCCCCAACTTTCTACATTGATTCAAAGATGCAGGACCTTACGGGTACAATCACAGCAAAGTAAGTCATTTTGGAGAGAAAATCACTCAGTAAGCACCTCCTAGGTAATTTCGCAGCACCAAGACAATACATTTATTCAATGATTTTATCATGCTTTGTTTGGGGAGGTTGAGGTAGTCTTGGATTGGGTATAGGACCTTGCTGAAGGAAATATCCAGTTACACAGTCATGTTTTTATTTTACTGTCTTTAAATAATACAAAAATGTCAATGTGATTACACATTTATTTATGTTTGAACTATTTATGTTCATTAAAGTGTCAAAACTGACCGACGGACCTCCAACCACTTTAGCACAAGAATGTCCTGCTTTGGTCCTGGGTCTGCAGTCACACCCTCTGTGCACCCTCAATAGCTGGCGTTAATGTGACGCTGGCAGCTATTCACTTTTACTGGGGCAGTGGGGGCACAGTGTTGGGCAAGGTCACTGGGGGGAACCATATATGCTTTTGGCAGTCATGTGGAGCAACAAACCATGCTGGAACAAGTAAGAGGTGAGTATAGGCTATCCAGTGTCAGTCTTCCTGATGGGGAGGAAGGATACATAGCATATAAATATACCAAATGCGGGTCCTCCAGTACTATGAGGGTTAAAGGACCTCCAGTTTTGATAGGGGGTGCTACTCAATGCACAGCAGATATGGAAATTGTTGTGAAAGTACACAAGTCCTGTTCAGCCTTACTAATACACAAATCTTCATGAATGGACAAAATAATTAGTTCAAATGACTGCGGATAGTTTACCTTGCTTTCTGGCCTCCTTTGTTAGACTGAAATGAATAGAAGAGTTTTTAACAGACAGTCCAGCAACTGTCTGCATTCAAATCTTACAGTGCTTTCTGCTAGTAGTCAGGCTGTGAAATATGAATGGCGGTATGTCCTAGCTGCCAACTTGAGGCTTAAACAAAAGGATGCTCTGGAGGTGGGTGTGAAAAAACGTATGCTGTGTGAGCTGCCAGAAAGTTTATTTAAGTCAATTATGGCTGTGACTCATGATGACCAATAATTACATTACATGTCAAAAGCTCTATCTGTGGATTGTAAGCAACCTGTTTCGTGTTGGTAAATGTTTATTTACTGTCAAGAGCATCCTTGAGAAATGTTTATTTTGAAGGAGTGATTTTAAGTAAGTATAATTTATCAAGGATGTTTTAATTGTTTTGACCTACAAAATTCGAGGCGGGTACTTTGAAGGTGATTACTACATGCTGAAACAACCTAAAGTATGTCCTTTTTGCAGACCTCCTTACACGTGCAGCTGTAATATGGCAGTGTACACATACAAATGGAGAAAGAACTTACATGATTGTAAAAACAGTGTGCATCCAAGGATGCTTACCTTGCAGAATTGGCAGAGATTCCACTGTGCCCATCCATGTGCTCTCTCCCCTATTGTATCTTGTACTCAGAATATCCACTGTCAAATCTGTAAAACTGCATTTGAAATAGTATATATTACCATATGTTTCTACCCTGTCTGTAATAACTACTCTATAAAGCGCTACGGAAGATGATGGCGCTATATAAATAAACAATAATAATAATAATAATAATCCTGTCCTAAATGCCCCACTTCCAGCTCACTGTTTTGTAAAATCAGGCAAATAAGGTTTAATATGATCCCTGTTTTTCTTTAATATGTAGCAGTAGGGCAGCCTGGGTCTTATAAGTTGCTTTTAGTCACGATTCTTTCTTTTTGTGATGTCACAGCTCACCCCCAGTATAAATGCCCCTCCCTGCGGTGGGAAGCAGAGAGATGCCTGGAACCCAGCAGGGCCACTGAATGCTAGACTGGTGTGGAATAGCGAAAGAGCGGCGCGGGACAGATAGGGGAACGGGAGAGAGTAGGTGAGTCAGGATTTCAGAGAAAGTTCAGGGTGCATAGACCCCCCAAAATATGGGTTTGTGACGAATCTTACTTACCCTGAAATTCAGAGAGAACTATGGTTCCCAGCATTTTATGCGATCAGCATAGATAATACTTATGTATAATACATAATGTTTATCCACACATGTATTTGCTACTTATAATCAAGTCCCACCTTCATAATATAGTGCAACCTATGTGTACTAAAGCGTTGTTCAGTAGATCTGTGGGCTTGTGTTACCAGCATTAGTATTCTTCTCCTCAGTGAGGCATAATAAACATTTAAATTGCTTGCCATGGCAATGTCAGCATTAGTTGGCATGAGTAAAGTAAGAGCTAGGTGAAGAAAGAGACAGTAGGAGAAAGTAGGGGAAGGGAAGAGTAGGGTTTAGAGGTGGAGAGAATTGAAGGCTCAGTTTAGGCTGCTCTTTAAAGTGGACTGTCACGATTCCCGGGCCGATCACCTCCCTCACCCCCCCCAAAACCCCCGAAAAACTTACCACATCGGCGGCGGCGGCCTCTAGGCGTGCACGCCCCCGCGCCGGTCGTTTGTGAATGGCCGGCGCGGGCGCGCGCACTGTCAGAGGGGCGCGCGGGAGGCGGCGGCGGACGCGCTGTCTTGTCCGCCGCTGTCACCCGCTTGTCCGTGGCTACGTGGGAGCGTGGTGAGGTGAGTTTTGGGGGCTTTCTGGGGGGTTTTACACAGCGGGGCACCCCTAACCGGGGTGCCCCCCTGAAGTGGACCAAAACCCAGAATAGTCAAAATCCTGGGTGTTGGTCCACTTTAAGGTTTCCACCCCAGGGTCCCGATCATGGCCCACCCGTCACCCCAGTATTATGTGGTGAGGGACTGTCCGTTAGGTGTTGTTAAATTTTGGGAGGGTGTCTGCTAAGGCATTGGTGAGTTTTTCATGAATAAAAAATTGTGTATTCACCGTATTTCAGCAAATGGTATTATCTGTGTCCATGCCCTGACAATGGCCTGTCTAGTTGCTAATAGTAGGAACACCAGTAGTTCCAGCATCTGTTCTGCTTCTCTACCTTTTGTAGATGTCTCACCCATGGGTTCCAAAGTCCAAACATGCTGCTGGCCAAGCTGTTCTAGGCCAGAGCATCACCCCTAAGGGACACTACCACCATATATGCATGACATCCCCAGGGGCATCACAACCACAAAAACATCTGTCAAAATAGCCAGAAACTGTATGTGCTGCTCTGGTGGAAAAATATACCACCACATCATGGATTTGTATGCCGTCTCCGCGGCAAGAACATTGATGGCGGACCTTTCCCCACTCATCCGCCGACCTCTCCTCTTCCAATTCCGAGGTCCACCGCTGAACGTATTGCATACATTTTGCTACCACAATATTAAATCTGTAACAGAATGTTTGTATGGCCTTATTTTTTTCTATAGGTATTTTAATGGTCTACCTGTCAAAGGCAATGTAACAATATCGGTGACACCTGTCATTGCTGAAGTATTTAATGAAGTAAATAAGACATATAATGTAAGTGTTTGGGCATAATTTTAATGTGTTATATAATCACACTATAACCTAATTCCAAAGTATTTAAAGCAGACCAAAACCATCTAAACCCCCACATGCACCCTACCCGAGTACCTGCAACAATGCTTTTGGCTCGGTGGCAGCTTTTTTTTTTTTTTCCTCCCATAGTAGCGATGCCCTGAGAGCACATCTTTTGAGATCGACAATTGGCTGATCTCAAATGTCCTGCTGATGTGATGTGGCAAGACTGCTGGCACATCCCCTGCTTCCCTCTATTCTGAGGTGTGCTCCTGGCCCCGTGTTCCAGCTATAGGGAAACCGGGGATAAAGCTGTGGGCTGTTAAACTGCTGTGGGAGCCCCCTAGAAAGTTTTTGGGGGAATCACTGGGATCTCAAATGGCCTGCTCTGGAGTCTTTTAGACCCCAAGGCTGTCTGAAAAGGATGTTAATCCACTTTAAAATCTGGAATCAGATAAATGTTAAAGTGGAAGTTCAGAGTTCCCCAGACCTCCCGTCCTAGCCTCACTTCCCTGAAGTAGGACTGGAGGGTTAAAAGGTGCCTGCAAGCCTGGCACTTTTATCTCCTCCTTGATTCCTCAGCAAAACAAGGCTTCACAACTGTTCTAGAGTCTTTTCAGCAGAAGAGGAATCTGCAGTATGTGACCACCAGTGAACAATGGTAATGCCTGGGTTCACCAAGGGAATAAGGAGGAGGTAAGCCTTTGGTGTTCAAGAGAGCGAGGAAGAGGTAAGATGTCAGAAACATGACTTGTGCTGGACGGCATTGGCAACTGGGGTGCCCCCTGCTCTGCATAAAATGGGTGTTGGATCCCTTTACGTAAGAGAATAAATGTATCTCACCAGAATAAGCTCATAGAAAGAATTGCATTTGTTGCAAATCCAGATTGATTTGAATGAACATTAAGTGCTGTAATCTAGAACTTTTTGATTTTACATCATGTGCATGTTATTGCTTTCAGATGTCAGGAGTTACCGGTTTTAGCTTTACACCAACAGAACTGAGTAATATTTATATATGGGCAGGATTAAACATAACAGCATCAGTAACTGAAGAACTCACTGGTAACTAACAGTAGTAAATCTATGAATAAAATATATTGAATGACTTTGTGTGTAAAATCAAAGCATAATTGTCCTACCTCTAAGTCAGTAGATTTCTGCTAGTTTGCTTTCTCAGTTTTTTCTTTTGTTCTTCAACCATATTTTCCGGATTTATTACATATGCTACATTAGGGGTATGAGGGAAAAGGGGCTCTTTTTTGTCTGTCTGTTTATCTCACTATTCAGCAGCGCTATACTTTCAACATAACAATAGGAGAAATTTTTGACCAGCGAACTTTGCAATAGGCACAAAGAATGGAAGGCCTGTGATAATGTGATGCAGGAAGGGTGGCAGGCATAGCAATAGGTAGACTGGTTGAGGTTGAAAGTTTGAGGGTTTTAGCTAGAAACCAGCAACAGCAGCTTCATGCAGCAGTTCATCAGGGTGAATCAGATACTGTCATGTCACTAAAGGGAACAGGTTGAGAAGTGCAGCCCATCCAGATAAGTTCTAGACTTAAATTTGCAACTTCAGCTTGCAGCGGAAGGGGGGCACTTTGGAGTGTAATGATCTGGCTTTGAATTGGGTCACTTCGTGAAAAACATGGTCCAATAAAAAAGTCCACATCAAGATAGTGAAGGCATACAAGTACAGCCAAGTTTTTAATGTATCATTCTGCTTTTACATGGTAGAACTGCTCAAATATTAAAAGCCTGTCCCCTGAGCTAGTCGCTGCTGCAAAAACAGCATATTGCTATTGCAATTGTTCTGATTTGTAGATCTTTTTACTTCTCTTGCAAAGCTTTTGTCTGGGGTTAATTTGGTAAATTTGTTAAATCCCACTGTTCCTAAACACAAATATAAACAGCTGACTGCTATTGAATATCAAAAATAGTGTACTGAGAATTTTAAGAATGAATGCATATACAAGCAAATGTGGAATGGGTGATACAGCTTTACAGACACAAAGAAATGTTACTTTATAAATCACAGTGAAATTACAACAAAGTATGAACAATGAAAACCCAGAGGTTGCTCCATCCTCCATGGTTTACTGCAAGTAAATATATACAGGTATATGGCTACCGTTAATATACTCAGTTTTGTAGCAAGTAAGTTTGTAGCAAGCAAATACAGTACATAGGTACAGCCATGGTTACCAGTGCCCTTGTAGTATACCATCTGTAGCAAGAATATACCGGAAAATACAGATAAGTAGGTAGGAAGTATGGCTACAGGACAATATAGACCACAGGTCTGTAGCATACAATAAAGTGTCCAGCTGAGGTCACATTGATACATACAACAGAACAGGCTTGATATACAAATAGCATAACACAGAAAAGAAATAATGAAGCTCAATGCTTACCTTAGACATGGCAGAGGGACCCCTATGTTGCAGGTCCTGATGACCCCTCCCAGCTGTGAAGCTGTATCCTATACTTTCATATGTGTTCGTATAAAAAATGTATTCTTAAAAAACCTAAAGCAATATTTTTGATATTCAGTGATAAACAAGGTGTGTTGGCTGTTCTCCTCATATTTGTGTGGAATATTGGGACCACCTAGGGCTTGGTGGTGCCAACATATTCCAGTAAATTCCACTGTTCCCCAAATTGGTGAATTTTTTCCCCTAGTGCAATTTACAACCTTTTTTTTTAACAGTGCAAATGTTTAAACAATTCAAACAGCTAAAATTGTGCTGAAAAACTAAATTGTAAGAAAAAAAATAATTATAACATGTTTTATTCTCACAAAAAAGTGAGGAATAAAGTTCTTACGGTGCTACTATCTTAGGCTCTTCTTTCCAAAAGGACCTAATGATTGCTCTTTTGAGTAAACCAGTTGAAGGCGCTACAAAAATCAAATGTTGCTTCAGCACATTTTACAGCAATCAAGCAAATTTTAGGAAAGGTCCAGATATACCCCTTTTTGCATTACAAAAAGAGTCAATAATGCAATGTCTTGAAAAATGTCTGTGATTAAGTAGGACAAACACAATTGTTTTAAGAGAATGTGGTCTATTACTAATTATCTCCCACAGATATTAGGCCAAATATCGCTGGTCTTGTGTGCATGACTGATGATGTGTTCTTTCTAAGACAGTTTCTTCCTAATTATCACTTTTGTTGCCCCTCCTTTTTTCTTTTTTTTTCTTTGTACTTTCTCTTTTTCTTTTAATTACTTTACTACTGCTTGTATGGCTTGTAGCTGAAATCTGACAAAGATTTTTGTACTATACTGGTCATTGATAATGCTTATATACTGTACAGTCGGATTGTTAATGTTATGCTTAATTGTAACAATTTATCACAGAAAGCCACTTGGAAAACTTGTGTAATGAGAGGCAAGGCTCTAAGTAACTCCTTCTCTTCCTATCAAGCATGTTTATATATATTTTTTATAACATATATATATATATATATATTTATATCTCCTTTTATATATATAGGAATCTTATATATAAGAATCTTTGGCTAAAGAAGTTCTGAAATCTAGATATATAATTCAATAAAAATACATTTATAATTTATATATTTTATCAGGAATAATTGAAAATTATGTTTTTATAGGTATCGTGATTAACACATCTTCGGTTGTAAGAAGAGTAAAATCAGAATACACAATAAGCATTATTCATCCAGTAATTTCTCCAAGTCTTAATTTTACAGCTCAGGTAATATATCATATACAGACAGTGACAGAACATTCTCTCAAGCCACACCCCTATTTATTCATGACATGAGGGGGGAGGAGCAAGAGGCTGACTAAATACCCCCTATCAGCAAACCACTCTCAACCCACTCAACTCTCATCACACCCATAACAGCAATGATCCCCATAGTGGAAGCTGGTAAGGGACATCCAAGAGTCCCTACTATATGTGGAACCAAAGGAGGGGTAGCTTAGGGAAGTGTTTTGCTGCTCTCCACATTATCACAGTTAGGGCCAGGTGCTTCTTCTGCAGATGTCACATTTGCTCTATCTTGTATTCTGCATGGGGGTGGGCGTGTTGGTGTTTGGGTGGCGGCCCCTTTGGTTTACATCAAAGGCAGATCTTGGATTTCTTCATGAGCTTGGTAAACAGGAAAAACTTACCTTAGATTAAGAAATATTGCTCCTGAAACTCGGCCACTTGTGTGATAGTGCAGCATGGAAATCCTAAATTTTTTTGTAAAAGTTAAGTTTTAACAGTGTGTTTCTGAAACACATTGCCCCATGCAATTCTTGAGCTGCAGCTTCTTGAGCACCACTGCCATCTTGGGAAATGGCTTTGCACCTGTATTAAGAAAGTGAGAGGCTTGTATTTTTAACTTGATATACATTCAACAAACATAGAACAAACTTAGATGGAGTTTAATTAAGTCAGAATTCAAAATGGTAAGATGTAGGTACGATATTTGCACCCTGTCAGACTTGTACAACCAGGGAGCGAATCAAAGGTGAAAAATCCCACTTTCTCAATTTTTTGGAGAGAAAACTGTCATTCACTTTCATTGTCTATCGGGTGTACATTTTTTACCTTCATCTGAATCAGCCCCAAAGGTAGACAATGAAAGGAGTGACAATTCTCACCTGGCTCCCAATCAACCCCATATTTGTCATTTACTGACATTAATGCTGCTTTTGTTCCTTTTATCTATTTTACAGATTCAAGTCCAAAGGATTGATAATCAACCCTTAAGTAACGAGGAAAGAAATACAA
Organism: Gastrophryne carolinensis; assembly: GCA_027917425.1. Taxonomy (NCBI): domain Eukaryota; kingdom Metazoa; phylum Chordata; class Amphibia; order Anura; family Microhylidae; genus Gastrophryne; species Gastrophryne carolinensis. The sequence goes on from CM051237.1 coordinate 227,124,058, forward strand.
ATATTTCCGTAAAAATCTCTCTGTCGACAGGTCTATATTATACAAGTAGGGATTCTATAGATAACAACACAACACCTGCAACTATTATTCAAAAAAATTACACTATTCCTGTCTCTGGTATTGTCAACCTGGAATTTCCTATTGGACAGTCCATTCAATGGATACACGTTCAGGTGGGTACACAAATTATAATGAAAGAATAAAGCTGGAATACATTCTAGCACAATCACTCCATCCTGGAATATGTATTGCACCATCATTGTGCAAAGTGTAAAAAGGTCATTTAAATTTACATTAGCTGATATTACTTTTTATGTGAAATCCCTTGCCCCCAGTTGATAATAAATAATTTCAACAGAGAATACAGGGCACCAATGTGCTTGCAATTTATTAGCATATATAACAGTATAAAAATCTAATCTAATAGGGTTTTAGGGTAGGTTCACATCTAGCTATTGAGATATTAGAGCTTCAGTGGTATTGGATGGCCTCTAATGCGTAATGCGTGCACAGAGATTCTGCACTGAACTAATCTACATTTTTCTAAAACATGTCATACTATTTTCTAAACAATATCTAGTATTTTGTTGAAGAATGAGTCTTTAAAGCAAACCTGGGGCAAATAAACCATTTTACACAGACACTTAATTGTTCCTGCTCAAATCCTCACTTGGAGGTCTACTTTCAGTGAAATAACAATGTTGTGATTTTGCTATTAATAATGATATTTAATTATAATTCAAATAATTATTAATATTACACTTTGATTTACACATTCTAATGTAGGCTGAATACCAGAACAGTACAGAGACACTGAACTTCGAAAAACCAAGTACAATAAGTCCTTATATTCAAATACGAATTACGGAAACTTTGTTAAAGGTAAAACACTCATTATCTTTTAGAAGAACAGAAACTGATTTATACCCTTGTGATTCGTATCCTGTTGTATAATCTTCATTGGAAAGCATCTACCTATTGATTAAATACCTGCAGCAAGAACCTAGCAAAGCATATTAAAGTGGATGTCCATTCTGTAAGTTAGGAGGGAAATAAGGAAGATGGTGCCATCATGACACCATAGTGTACTGTAGGATTTTTCTCCCTCTAGTATTGCCAAAAAAGGTACAAAACCCCACATTCCCGTTCTCCAAATGCTTTCCTTTAATTAAATAGACCATATATCTAAAGGATACATGCATCCACAGACAAAATTGTCGGGACCCCTTGCGTTGAAAAAAGCAAAAATGTAAATGGTTACTGAAATAACTGAATGAAGTTTTGATTTACAGAAAATAAACTAATGAAAACCAGACATTGCTTTTGGGGAATTGTGGTACCACAGAAAAAATAATGAACAAGCTGATAAAATTGGCCTGGGCATGATAGTACCTTTAACTTAATATTTTGTCGCATAACCTTTTTAGCCAATCACTGCAAACAAACAATTTCTGTAACGAGACTTCTGCATCTGTCCACAAGTATTTTGGCCAACTTCTTGTGAGCAAGCTGGGTGTCTTCTTCATACTGCATGTTTCAGCTTCTTCCACAGATGTTCAAAATATTTTAGATCATGGCTCATAGGGGCCATTTCAGAATAGTCCAATGCTTTGCCCTTAGCCTTTCTGTGATGTTTTATTGGTATGTTTTGGGTCATAATCCTGTTGGACTTTGACCAAGCCTGACACTGGACATCACATTTTGCTCCAGAATTACTTGATAGACTTCAGGTTACATTGTACCCTGCACAGATTTAAGACACCCTGTGCCAGATGCAGCAAAACAGTCCCAAAACATACCTAAGCCTCCTCCAGGTTTCACAGTAGGTACTTTTCTTTGTATGCTTCATTTTTGCATCTGTGAACAAAGAGCTAGCTTGGCAAAAAGTTACAGTTTTGTCTTATCTGTGCAAAGGACGTACCCCTACAAGCATTGTGGCTTGTTAATATTCTTTTTCTCAAATTCCAGTCTAGTGTTATTCTCCTCATCTTCTATTCAGTCCATTAGACAGAGTAAAGACAGATGGTGGGATCTGACATGGTGTTTCTTAATCTTGGAATTTACCGATAACGTCTTTGGAAGTTGTTCTGGACTTACCATTTGTATTATCCGTCTTTTAAATCTGTCATCAATTTTCCTCTTGCGGCTACATTCACTGAGGTTCACTACTTAAACTTAAACTGAATATTATGTGCAATTGTAGTAACAAGAAAGTAAAGCAAGATGATCTTATGCCTTTACCTTTAACATGCAGGTATATTGTTTTCTTTCTCCTGGAACAACTCTCTTTCAATATATATTTGATTCATGTTCTGTGTGGTACACACCATGATACCAAAGAGCATAGTGACTACTTTTCACACTTTAAATTGGCAGACTAAATAAAAGTTTGAAGGCACCTGTGGTTTTAATTACCGGACACGCCTTTAACGTGTTCCTGTGCTAAAATTATTTTCATTCCTTTTTATGCGCTACCATCATTCTTGTCCAGGCCAGTTACATTATAGTTAGTAAAATTTTCATTAGTAAATTAACTTTTGTTAAAGTTACTTCAAGTTACTTCACTGACTATTGTCAGTTCTTCTTTCTTTACAAAAGTTACCGACAAGTTTGTCTACATGTGTAATTAGGCAGTTGCAGACACCTGTTAACATTTGAATTGCTAATGTACAGGTTTTTTATTTATTCTTGAAATTCCAAGAGATTTGATCTACATGTGTTATTTGAAAATCATTGTAGACGAGACAATAGAAGATTATTAGAAGAAAGAATATTGTTACCAAATGTGTATGCTTAATACATTTGATGTTTTTTTATTATACATTCATAATGCAGGTTGGGACACCTTTTCAATTACGAGTTGAAACATATCCAGAAGTTCAAGATATTTACTATGTGGTAAGATTTAATGTGAACAAATATTTTTTCCATTCACTATCAGAACTATTTTCACATATGATTCCACATAGTGCTTGGTTAGGATGGCTTTCCAGAGGGTGCTGTGTCAGGTGAATGTGAAACAACTCCCAAAGGTTGGGGTAGTGGCCCCTAGCACTCCTCTGATTGGTCATCATTTTCCTCATTCATACTGAATATGTAAGCTTGGCCTATTAAGCTTATCAGGTTCCTGGTAAGGATTGCAAATGCTTATGATTGGTAGGAATTGTATTAGTGTTTTTTCTGGATTTAGACGGGGAGGCCGATTCATTAATAGCGCCAGGTAGCGACAGATGAGCGACTGTAGCGTGATTTTTTCAGCGCCAGCCAGTATTCGCTGTGCTTGGCCGGCATTAGCTTGATGACAGCGACTCAGTCGGTGTGCGGTAATGTTGAATACGGGCTGGGGGGTCGCTGTTTCACAGGTCCAGCGTTGTATGTGAGCGCCTGACAACGAATGGCCAGAGCGAACGGCTAGCTTCATTTTCATCAACAAATCATGCTCCGAATGTGCTGTCGCTGTCCATTCCTTGTTTAAACCCCAGAGCGCTTGCGGCGATGTGTATTAACTAGTTTTTAACCCCTAAACAACCATATTTTTTGAATGTAACATTATACATGTTTTTAGAATCATTTTGTAATATGAATACATTAATCTCAGACCTGTTAGATCAATTCTGCATATATTTTTTTTCTTTTTTTTTTGACTTAAAAATAAATCCTAACATTGCAGAAGTGGTCTCCGATTTTTTGACATTAAAAAAAAAAAAAAAAATTAATACCAATTAATTATGAATAATTATAGATTGCTCCATTGAAATGCATTGGACATTGCCAGGGAGCGACAGCTCATACCTGGCGCTGTGAGGGAATTTGCAGCGGCGCTGTTCGGTCCAGGCGGCTTCATGATGAATGCCGCGCTAGCCATCGCTCTCGCCGGCGCTAGCCTCATTTTGCTTGATAAATGCGTCATTGTGACCGCCGCCGGGCGTACTTGAGTCGGTAGTCGCCGTTAGCTGCCGCTACCTGGCGCTCGTCAGACACTACCTGGTGCTATCGCTTGATGAATAAGGGCCTTAATGTTTCTTGATTGTGTTGCACTAGAGACCTTTTTAGCCATTTAGCCATTTTTAGCCATGCATGCCACAGGTGAAATAATGTTAGCACGCATTTGGTTGATACTGTCCACTGCGATGTTAAGAAGCTTGGGAAGTTGCTGACTTTGAAAATGTTTTATTGTTTAATAACTTTTTTTTTTACATTTTTAGGTTATTGCAAATGGAATGGTAGTGGCAGCAGGCAAGAATATAACAACATTTAGCCTCATGCCAGGACAAGCATGGGCGCCATATGCCCAACTTACAGTTTATTTCAGAAGTGTTAATAACAGCTTTGGTGATATCATGCAGATTTCACAAATGCTAACCATCAAGGGTGCACTAAAGAATAAGGTAACATTTATACATCACTGTCAACATCACAAATTTTGTGTCTGTGTTTTTTTTTTTCAATCTAGTCATGCCAGTATGATAATAAAAGTCTAGACATTGGGTTTTGATATTTATTACCTTGCAGGTGAATTTGTCCTGGAGTAAAAACAATGCTGCACCATCAGAAAAGATTTCGCTTTCTGCCAGTGTAATGGAATCACGCTCCTTAGTAGGACTGCAGGTTGTGGAAAAAGGTTCCAGTGCTCTAGAAGGGAGAAATGATCTAACTGAAAGCAAAGTGCGTATAATAAGATATACATACATTCAATTGAGCACTGTAAGGTAATATACTGTATAATGTGTTATATAGGACAATTCCACGTGGAAAAATCAGTTCAAACTCAATAAAGTTGATTCATGTATTTGCGCACACTTTTCATGTGCAAAAATGGTTTGCTCATGTTTTTCCCCTTCCTCCTGATTTCTGTATATATGACATGTCATTCCTGTGTGAAATGGGATGGGAATAGTGTATCCCCTGAAGCATCCTGCAACATACTCACATAAGCTTAAGTGCAACATCCACGTCTAGATGATTAGACCAAACATTTGCATATATTTGCCAATCATTTGTGGTAACAGAATTGTTGCATGACTCACCAACATCAAAGTATGAAATTAACAGGTGTTAATGGTTAGTGTTCTGGCTCCTATTATCCTTCACCAGTTTTTGTGCTGTACTTTCTTAAACCCATTACTCATAATGGGGTTTGATTCAGAGCCTGGTGAGAAAACTCTCTCAGCCCCAAGGCAGACAGTGAAAGTGAATGGCAATTTTGTCTTCTAAAAAAAGAAGTGGGGTTTCTTACCAGGCTCTGAATCGACCCCCAATATGTTGCTTTTTATGGCCATTCTTGCCTTGGAGGCTAATACAGGCCAAGTAAACTGAAGTAAACTGAATATCTGGACAACTGGGGGATTTCCAGTCAACTGTTGGTATCTTCCATGGCATCTCCACTACCATGCCTTCCCTCCTGGCAAGCCCAGTTCCAGGGTTCAAAGGTTTTTACTTGACTCCAGGTGCCCAGACCCTCGGCAGGGGGGTTCAGCACTGTACTGCTACAGTTGTTGCAGAGACTATGACTGCTTACTCAGCCAATCACTGCAGAGATTGCCGACAGTCACCTCGATCTGGTGGAAGCTGGCATAAATCCAGGGGGGAGTGAGGCTTCCTCTCATGTTCTGTAGGATCAGGCATCTGGTGGTAAGCAAGTGAGTCACGTAACCTCTGCCAAATTGTGCTTAGTAGTGGGAGGAGGTGGGTTTTTGGTGTAGGTCTTTTTTATGGGCTTCCTCTAAAAATATTTCTTTTTATTTCAGATTGATGAAATGATATGGAATAATTATCAGGTTAGTCTCTATATTAAATGTTTTCTCTACCCTGTTTCACATCAATTTCACATCTATATAAAGAGTAAATCTACTATATGAAAATACATTTTTGCTGATGAATTTATTTAAAATGTGTAAAACAAAAAACGTTTCTAATATTGCCTTGGCCTTTTAAACAATAAAATAAAACAATCTGGCCACTTCCATTTGTGTTGGCTAGATTATTTTATGCTAATGTTGCATTAACTAAAAATATTAATTCATGTAATTACTAGGGCATCTGGGGGCAGAAAAAAGCAGCTATACTTACTTAGCATCTTAGCATCTGCAGCCTTTATTGGTGGTGGCACTGGGAACTGGGTGCTAACAGTACATCTTATTTTTTATAGGAAATGCACTTTAGAAAATATAAGATACATTTTTTATGTTTTAATGACACTTTCTTACAAATAAGACAAAATAAATAAGAATACAAATATATTATTTTACAGAGCTCTTTAACAAGTCTGAGTGATGCAATAATCTATAATACAGAGGGTAAGTCTAAACCAGGATTATTTAAAGGGACTGTCCTAGCTAATAAAAAAACAAACAAAGCTATACTTACCTTTTATCCCCAGCAGCTGATCAGTGCTGATAAAACCCAGCCCTTCCCCATATACTCAACAATGTGCCAGGCCTTCACAAGTGTCATATCTAGTCAATCTGTGAGCCACCCAAAATGAGTTTGGGGTCAGGGATCCTTGGCTTAGGACAGGGCTAGCTCCAGGGCTTTGTGTTTGCCCCTGGGCAACAGAGTCTCAGTGGGCCCCTTGTGTCACGCCAAATGCCCTGCATTGTGAAACCCCCTTGGATCGCTGGTATACTCACCTCACATATTAAAGTGGACCAAAACCTGTGATTTTGAGTATCCTGAGTTTTGGTCCTTACCCTCAGAGCATCTGGATCTGGGATGCTGGCTGTATGAAACCCCCTGTAAGCACAAAGCCAATCAGCACACTCGGCTCCATTCGGCTTCCCTTAGCCGTCTAGAGTTCAAGAGCCGTCGAGTGGTCAGAATGGAGCCAAGTGTGATGCCGGCTGCATTCCTGCTAGCCTCTAGCTGGGGGCGTGCACTTGCCGGCCATTCAGTGACAGGGAATTGGCCAGCATTGGTGTTTTTTAGACATGTGCGAGCACTCGCTGTGGGAAACCCTCAGATCATTCACATGTGTGACCGCTCGCCCAATCAGCTCTTTACTTGACTTAACTTGTTAACTTGTTTAACAAACTACTTAACTTGAATGGCTGGGCACGGGAGTGCGCACATCTGTAGGGATGCCAGGGATCACTGCAAGGGATCGGCAGAAACGTAAGGGGTTTGCGGGCAATCTGGGGGTTCACACAGGGAGGCATCCCAAACTGGATGGGCTGTGGTTGCGATAGATCCAATTTAAAAAGGCTTTTCAGCCTCTGTGGCCAGACATTGAATATAAAATATCCCCTAAAAGCAAGCAGACCGACTTTTAAACCTTGGGGAATCCCGATTTAGGATGCCTCTCTATCTGATACCCCTGGGAACCCTCTCAAACACTAACCATTCCGTGGACCCCTGGCACATTCAAGAGAACAAGTCTTGGCACATCCCCGTACCCCATCTGCTTTGTGGTGTGCTCCCACTCCCAGCCTAAAAGAATGGCTGGGAACAGGAGCATGCCTCATCTGCGGAGATTTTGGGGAAGCACCTTGAATGTGGTGTGTGAGTGTTTGTTGGGGTTTCACACAGTGGGGCATCGCAAATCGGGATACCCCAGCTGTTGTAATTTGGATGGCTGTTTATAGGGTGGTCTGCATCTCTATACTCCCCCCTACAAATTAACCCCCTTCAAAAACTCGTGAAGGAAGCCTACCATTGGGGACAGCAGGGGAGGGGCCTCAGTGGGCGTCCATGACAACAGCGGCCAAGCCAGCCATAAGTGGGAAACAGGGCATTAGTGGACATCAATGGACATAAGTGGGCAGCCTCAAGGTGCGGGGCATCAGCATGCGAGCAGCCACAGGTATCGGGGTATAAGCATGCAGGCTGGCTATCAGTGGGGGGCGGGGCATCAGCGGGCGGGGGGCAGATCATCTGACCGGGTTTGCTGCCTGCTGGCACTGGCCCTGACTTACAATGCACTTTTAAAATAAATGTAAATCGCATTTTGCTCACTATTTGTTTTATATAAATATCTATATGTATTTTTAGGAGATTTTATACTTACAATCAATGAAAAGATTGTAGAAGGGCCAGCTATATCAGTGCCACTAATACAAAGCAAGGCAGTATTTATTGATACATGGATTTGGCTAGAAACCAACATAAGGTATTTCTTTCTTACATTTGAAAATCCTCATAATGCATATAATATAGTATAATTAATAGTTATACAGCTTTTGTAATGCAATGCAATTTTATAAAGAAGATAATAAGCCCTGGTGCTATTTTAAAGTGGGTCACTGGCATTTAAAGCAGAACAAAACAGGGGACATTTACGTCTTTTGGCAAATGTCTCTCTTTGACGGTTGTCGGGAGGGCATGCTGCTGCATAGGAATTTAATTGATTCCTTACCAGTTCACAAAGGGTTAACAGTAAAAAAAAGGCACACCGACACAGAGAAAAAAAATGACATTTATTTGTTTTTCTTTTTTTACTTACTTCTGATCCTCCCCTGTCCCCTGACCATCTGGTCCCAATAAGCTCTGATGACAGCTGCTGGGTGATTGGTGGAGGTAGGGCGAGGGGCTGTGATCCCTTGCCCCCCCTCCACCGATCACCCGGCAGCCGTCACCGATCCTCTCACCTCCGCTCACCCGACGCTACCACGCCTCTTGGGGCGGGTGCTAGATGACATAATAGAATACGTCATCTGCCCCCGGCCACAAAAGGCGGTGCTAGCGGCCGGGCGATTGCGAAAGCGCTGGGGAGGAGGTATTGCGCCCACTCCTCACCACGGAAGAGCTTGGGGGGGGTGATCGGAGGCCCTGCCAGGTGTCCTCTTCACCGGCGGGGCCTCCGATCGCCCCCCCCCCCCCCGGGCTCCTCAGTGGTGAGAAGAGGGCAAAATACAAGGCATCGTGGCTGCAGGTAAAAGTTTTTATTTCTCAAAGATTTGTTCCAGCTGCCAGTGGGCCCCCCCTGCTGGCCCTGGCAAAAGACCCAGCATCTTGCAGGACAGAGCATGGTGAGAGTGTAAGACACATTTGCTCAACCAGTGGCTTGCGCACTTCAAAAGATTGATCACTCCCGGTTTAAGTTTTAATCTTGATTATAAAAGGTGGTTATTCTAAATTCTCAGCTCTACATGAACTTTTACAAGGCCTATCTATTTCTCAGCCTTTCTCAGCCATTTTTTATGGTTTATTCCCCTTCCAATTGATCAATTGCAAGATGTATCATTTTTTGCCTACATTGTTTTCCTTTTTTTGCTTATGCATGTACACGTGTGACTTGATTACCTATAGAGTATCATATCCTTTCATTGTTAATTTGCCTAATATAATAAATATGGCCTGTCTGGCCATGTAAGCCAGACAATCAGCTCTGTAAGTCTATTACAGGTCTGCTGTTTCTCCTTCAGTCAAATCAACACACAATCTGACCTTTATCGAGTCCTCACATAGTTTGGACGGCTCCCCAAATTCGTGATTAGCCTTTCAATGGCATTGCTCCATATTGCTGCCCAATCCAAAACCACAGTTGTGACCAGATAACTACCGGTAATATATACAGTAAGTTTTATAAAAGGCTAACATTGTACCATATTTTAACAGCTCAAGTTTGTCAACAAGTCTTCAAGTAACCGTGCCAAACAAAAATACTACTTGGGTGGCCACTGCATTTGTTATGTCTGAGGGGCTTGGACTGGGAGTGATGAATGAACCTATTGAGGTAATTTCTAATACAATGTTAGCAGTGTAAGAGGCCTCAAAATGTTGTCAAGGTAAATAAATATATTTGCAAATGTAGGGTAATATTAACTTTGAATTTGTATGAAAAATACATGAAAAAAAACAATGTCAACTTCCCACTGTTAAAGATACAGCTTGGGCACTGACAATAATAAGGCACCCGCCCACTTACTGGAACGCCAAATCGAGTCCCTTGTGCAGGTGCGTGCTGCTCGGAAACTCCTGATTTGCCATTCTGGGTGTGGGAGGGGGTGTAGTCGCCCAGATGGTCTAGCTGAAAACCATTACCCTGCATTGAGCTGCCATCGGCTGTGCTTGGTGGCTTTATGTGCAGTGAGCGGCCACCGATTAACAGCTCTGTACCCACCCATCACTGTAGCGTTGCTGACAGCAGCTTTGCTCCTCTAGACTCTCCATCCTGCCCTATGGTGGCTTTGGTTGCGAAAAACAAAAAAAGGCTTGCCCAGACTTGCGGCCGATAGCTTTGTTGCTGGCACCGCAGCCCATCAGACCAAAGACTGAAAAACCTCCTAGACCAAACAATAACCTAAAGGTTGGTGGAGGCCCCTATTGCAGGGCAAGTGGTGGAGGCCCTGGGGCTTGCGTCCTCCTCATAATCCAGCCCTGCTGATAGCATACCCATAAATAGCATATACTTTGATAAATCATTTACAGTTTATAGCTTTAGGTCAGCTTTAGGACACACAGCTAAAATGTAGGCAAAGGGTTTTTTTCTCACCACACCAAAGAGTAGTATATTGGAATGCTGAAAGGTGTTTTCAAACACTGTTGGACCAGTTTCGTCAGCAATTTTGCTGGCTTTCACAGCATCTACAAAGTCATAGATGGGATTCCATCATTACATGATAGCATGTAGGGAAGGGAGTTGTATTACAAATTTAATAATTAAATAATACAAATCATTACTCCAGAAATAGGAAGTAATTTAGATTCTAAATAGGGAATAATTACAGGCAGAATTATTTAAATATAACATTGTGTAATCAGTCATCATTTGGAACCACAACCCTGTACTGAAAGACTGGCGCAGATTCCAGATTCTATATAAAATAATTATAGGTGCATGTATCCTTTTAACCATCAAATACCTTAATCAGCATAAAAAGTTTTACAGTCTTAGAGTACTCACATATTTAAAAAAACAGCTCTTTCTTAGTACACCATATCAATCAGCCCATTGTTGGATGCATACAGTTTAGCTCGTTGAATGTCTATGTTGTAGATAGCCCAATCAAATTGACGACCGGTCCAATAGAAAGTAATTTAGATTGATAAAGGCAAATAGGAGCTTTGAGTATATTAAATAAATAATAGTAGGTCGCTGTAGTATCCGGGCCGGCATTGATGAATTTGATGTGTGGTGGACACTGTAGAAGCGCTCTCCCTGATTCACTGCAGAGCCAATGGAGAACGCAAGGTGGTGTCCTAAGGTCAAAGTGCCCAAGACTACACCACATCTAACAAGAGGACAATGCTGCAGTGACTGATAGGTAGCGCCAGCTCAGTGCATCCGGCACTGGGCACTCCACACCATATTCAAAAAACTACACACACACAGCATCGGCACTGTAGCATAGAGCGCCAGATTCTGTGTGATCAAAGTCTGTTTTTGAACACATATACACCAGTAACAAAGCGAAAACACATGGCATAATACAATGACACATTAGTGCCAGACCTGCAACAATGTGCCAGACAATTCTGCAAAAAAATGTTTTAAAAAATGTATAAAAGTGTTTGTTTGCAGGCCAGGAGAGGTCACACAATGATTTGAGCAAAAAAAAAAATACATATTTATTGCCCAAAACGCTATTTAAACATGCACAAATGAAACCCCATTGAAATATATGGAAGAGCGACACTGAGCGAAAGGTAATACATGGCGCTCTTGAACCTAGAGCGCCGACGCTATACACTTAGCCACCTCTAGTAATACATGTAATGCTACATGGTGCTGTTAGAGGCGCTCACGAGATTCACTTTCTTAAATGTGGTTTTACGTACAGCGCCCAGCGTTCACCAGATGCTGCGTGCCGCTAGGTAGCTTTACCTGGCCATAGCCTTTCTTAAATAACCCCCTTAGTGTCTTATTTAGACCAGGAGGGATAGTTGTCTTCAATTTGAAGATCCATGTCATCCCTGCATGCAATGTAAATTTCTCTAAATTTTTTCATGAATCTTTTCTTATCTTTGGAATTTTAAACTACGTGGGTCGTCATCATGTGTTAAAAGAAAATGTCTCCCTATGGGGGTTCCATATTTGCGTATTTAATGTCTTATACATGCTCGTACATTCTTTCTTTTAACTTGCGGATAGTTTAACCTACATACAGTCTCGGACAAGAGCATATCAGAATTCAGCATAGAATGTTGCTGTGACCATGTTGGGCCTGTGGAAATACTCCCATTCCATGTCAGTAATGACCGCCCCCTCCCGGACCAGATCAATGAGGTCTGGCAATCAGCGCCTGCCCTGACAAACCGCCACATGGAGACCTCCCTGCTCAGAATTTAATGGCACATGGCCTCGTATTGGGTATTGATCATGATCACGATGTTGCCCCCTTTATCTGCAGGCTTAAGGGTTAGATCAGTGTTCTTCTCCAATTTCCTCCAACTTCCTGAGGGCAGTCTCTATCTCTCTGGGTACATTTCTCCGGGGTTAGGCTTTTACACAGAATTTTCTTAAATCTTCCTGATTAGATTCTAGATTAGAATTAATGGAAAAGGAGGGAAACAAATAGATTTCTTTCTAAAGGGACTGACCTCAATACTACCAATACTACCTTCTTTATTTAGATGACCTTCAAATTCCTCATCATTTGCGTCTCCATCATCAATCCATGAGGAGTTTCATCTCCCTATATTCTTTTTAGTCATATTGTTCATCTTCAGAATAGTTAACTCTCAAGGGCCCAGGTCAGGTTTTTTAATCCCTGGGCCGTGGCGGTAAGTGCCCCATTCTTTTTAATTTTTGGAAACTTACATTAGACCTAGGAATGCAATATTGATTATATATATAAAAGGATACTCTCTATTCTTTCTGACCCAATCAGGGCTGCGAAAACAGATTAATCTGCCGATACAGCCAATAATTGAAATTTAGAGGACTTCTAGAGATTACCCTAATATTACATATATTTGCGGTTAGAATCCTCTATGACAATTAAAAAACATTTATTCATTGCAGCGCGACTGAAGTTCAAGGTTAATAATACAATTCGCTGTGTTACCATTGATGGACACAGCAGGCTCCCCTACACTGGATTTTGATCAGATAATAATCCAGGGTAATTTTTTTTTTTTGTCGGAATGGTCAGAATGTTCCCTAAGTTTTCTGGCTGTTTTCTGCTTCTCTCCTCCTCCTTTTTTTCTCCTACTGCTATGTGTAATCCTAAAAAACTAGCATTATGTCTAGTTGAAATTTTCTCTGAGTGTCTGGGAGCCCCCTCTCAGATTTGCATTTATTTATGCCTCCACCTTTTATTGTCCTGTACTTCTCAAAATGTTATCATTGGACGATGATAATGGGGCCTAGATGATCTCATGTTTCCATCCTCAGGGGAACTCTCCCTACTACTTGAGAATCCTGAATATCCTTCTCTCCAAACTTGCCTATCCTGGGAATCAGACCAAATGTATGCCTGGTGTAGGCTATAGGCATTTTCCATTCAAAGTACCCTGGTTATGACATCCTTTTTGTCCTGGTAATGTGCAGCACACCTTCTCTAGCTGGGGAGCCCATGTACATATTAGTAATGCCCCATCTTTAATTATTTATGTTTATTTAATATACTCAAAGCTTCTATTTGCCTTTATCAATTTAAACTATTCTCTGTTTGGCCTGCCGATTTGATTGGGCTATCTACAAAATGAACATTTAACGTGCTGAACTGTATGCATTTACTACTGTCTATGGAGGGATATTTAAAATATTTGCTTTTTATAATAGTTACATTGATGAACATTCTTCTGAAATTTCACACTGATTTTCATAGACTGGAGAACCTCTGACCATCTTTGCTTCTGAGCTACTTTGCCTTTTTAGCTTTTCATACGCTTGACGTATGTCATGAAGCTTAGTTGAAAATTGACTCTCCAGCTGAATTTTCTTAGTATCACTTTTCTAGCCTTTAGCCAATTCCAATTCTCAACTTATTTGAGATATGCTGCAGCCAACAATTTCTAAATTACTTTTTTAACTGAAATGGATTTTTTTTTTTAACTTTCAACTTCTGATATGTGTTCTGTGTTACATTGTAAATAAAATAATACAATTCTGTGAGTACTCACCTGTAGAATTGTTTTTGACGGTGTCCTGTACAGGTCGCTCCATTTCTGACATGTGGGTAATCCGCCACAAGGTGGCACAGTGACTGCAAGATAAAAATCGTAGCTCCTCCCGGCTCTATATAAGGAGCTGTCTCCCAAAAATCCCCAGTGGTTCAAAAGCAGTAAAAAAGAGATATGCCGGGAGGCCAAGAAACCATGTTCGCATAGCTTCAACATGTACTCTGTCAAGAGAAAAAAAACAAAGGTTAAATACAAAAGTGATCACCAATACAGGCAAAAGGAGATAAAAGAACAAGGGTGGGATGGAGCCATGATGCTCGCCAGCATCTCGGTGAATACACGAGGGGCTGAGGATAACCCGAACAGCAATGCCACCAACCGAGGATAACCCGAACAGCAATACCACCAACCGGTAATACTGATCCTCCAGGGCCAACCTCAGGAACTTCTGATGTCCCTGGAAATTGGAATGTGTAGATAAGCATCCCTAAAGTCCATCATAGTCATGAATTCGCCGGGTCGAAGCGAGCTCACCGCAGACCCTAAGATCCCATGCGGAAATGTCTGGCTATGACAAACCTGTTGAAAACCATTCAGGTCCAGGATAGGCCCCAGCGTTCCGTCCTTCACGGGAACCGTGAACAGATTGGAGTAGAATCCCTGACCCTGTTCCAGACGGGGCGCAGGACAAATCACACCTAACCGCAGGAGGTGTAGCACGGCCAAATTCAGGCCCTGTGCCTTACCGGGTCCATCCGAGTATATCCGAGATCAAAGAAATCTAGAGGTCGGCCTGACTGCCGGCTCTATATTTGTAACCGGAGGGCACCACCTCCTGAATCCACCGATCCGAGATGCGCTGTCTCCAGTTATGAACAAAAGGCAGAGGCGGCAACCCCTACCCGGATGGGTGAGGACGCCACCACATTGCCTGAGGGGCCCTGGCAGGGGGCTTGGACTCGGATCCCCAGGAGGAATTGGGTCGGCCGCGGGACCTGCCTCATCCCAAGGAATCCCCTGCGATTACCTGAAAAAGAAGATCCTCCACCTCCTTGAAGGGAGCGATAGGCAGAAGAGCCCTGAAGGGGCTGCGCAGGCCTCCAACGCTGAGGGAGTCTTCCGTCCTTGACCAGGAGGCCCAGGCGCTGCCCGAGTGATCAGGGAGTCACTCAACTCAGGAGGAACCGGACAACTGTCCTCGCCGGCAGAATAAACCGCAATGGACCGCAACCAAAATCTAATACACGGCTCGATGTGCCGGCTCTTACTCGAGGCCTCCGTAGGCGCTGTTCGCAAGATCTGTTTCCGAGACTGGCCACCCTAATGCCAAAACCACATAGGACCCCCTTCTGATTCTCCCCCTCACTGGGGGCTGAGAGCAGCAACGGAGGGACCAGAGAAACCGATGGCAACGCAGGGCTAGTGGCTGGGACGCCCGCCCTTTCATGGTCCAAAAATAACTTACTAGCGCAAGTGGTACAACAGTGCTGAATCCACTCCGAGGATTCCTACTGCACAAGGGGCAGAGCCTGTCCTGCCCAATAGGGGCCCCCAGCTCACTATCCTCTGAAGCCTCCATTATGGTGATTAAAAAGTGCAAATGGAAAAAAGGTCACAGGCACTAATGGCCCAACCTGTATTTTGATCCCTCTTAGTAATAACAAAGGGGAATTGGGAGGAACCACAACCCTCAATCTCAAGCCCACGACTCGCACAAAGAAAAGGGGGGACAAGGCCCAGACACATCACACAAGCCAAAATAACAAGAAACATAATAAAAAGAGGGACTCGCGACCCGACCGAGGGACAGCACGGCTTCCGATGCTGAAGATCCCCCAGCAGCAGTGGTATAGGGACCCTTCAAGACCTAGTCCCTGCAGCATCAGCAGGAGATCATGGAAGAAGACATCCAATAGCAGCAGCAGCAGTGGAAAAAACACAGCGGAATTCGCAGGCCGCCGGCCGCAGCTCAATAGCAGCGTGGAGCGCATCCAGCGCAGATGAAGAGAGCAGAGAGCCTTCCGAAAGACGTGCTCTGCGAGGGGGCGGGCCCCCCCTGTCACAGGCAGCGCCGCCAGGCGGCGAAGCGCCCGTGGGGTACGCGACCCCCATATCGGAGACGGCGAGGGAGGTGAGTAGGTCTCAAGCTCCATGCAGGGGCAAAGAGGAGCCAGGCAAGAAAGTGTCACAGTAAGCACATCAGTACACCAATAAAGCATGTGGGCACACATATGAGAGGGCATAAATATATCAATAAAAGGTTGTTCCCCCCTTTCAGGCTCACCATAGCCTGCGGCCGGCTACCTTTTAATGGGAGGTCTGTGGCCCAGAGCATGTGCTCTGCCGAACGCCCAGGGACACATGCGACGTTCATCCTACCTTCACGAATCCCGAGCAGCCAGAGGCTGGGAGGCAGTAGAGGGTCAGATGGGATCCGTGGTAATAGGTCTCGCAGCGACGATGGGCTAGGTGGCCCCGCTCAGCTGCCATTATCTGAGAGAGAGTTTTCCACGATCTTCTGCAGTCAAGGCTGCAAGACGAACTCTGGGGATTTTTGGGAGACAGCTCCTTATATAGGGCCGGGAGGAGCTACGATTTTTATCTTGCAGTCACTGCGCCACCTTGTGGCGGAATACCATAAGTCAGAAATGGAGCGACTTGAGCAGTACACTGGGAAAAAGGTAACTGTACTCATCTTCACCATTTGTTAATTTTAACATGGTTTCAGCACCCCTAATACCTTCTTTCTTTTTATTATGCCCCCCTCCCCGCCCTCACTATGTAATTAACCCCTTTAATGAGCCACCATTTTATCTGCACCCCTTTACATTTTTGTGTTGTTATCACCTCCATCGGCTTATATTTGTGGCGTGTGCTTTGTTTAATGCTGTGTGTGCAATATGATAGTAGTTTGATACAACATACTATACACACAATTACACAGGCCCAGGTACTCGTGTTTTTTGTTGTTTTGTATCTGTTAGTTAATGATTTTGTTTCCTTGTTTCCTAGCTGTCTGTAATAAAACCTCTTTTTATTACACTTAATATGCCCACTTCATTAACAAGAGGTGAACAGTTCATTCTGGAAGTGATGCTGACAAATACCCAAAAAGAAGATGTGCAGGTTTGTTTGTTTTTTCAATAGTTTTACTGAATTCCCTTGTCACCAGCCATATAATATGCAGAATATATAATAATAGAATTTGTCAATTTAAAACAATGTAGCTTAACCAAAATAATACATGTATTTCAGGTTACAGTCACCTTAGAATCTAGCAATTCATTTGAAATAATTGTGCCTAATAATAATTCAGATACCAAAGCGGGAGTACGTATTGTGATTGTTCCTAAAGAAAACAGTACTAGTGTTCTCTTTCCAATAAACCCCAAAGTACTTGGCAATATCAGCATCACCATAAATGCAGCATCAAATTCTGCTTCTGATACCTTAACGAGATACATCATAGTGAGGGTAAGTTTATTTAAAACAAACATATCATAAGCGTACATTTTCTGCCATTTTTATATGAAGAAATTACTAATATATCCAGTTTACATCATTTATTTTTGTGGACTTTCCTGCAGACCTCAAATCAGAGTGTGCCAGATGGCACAAGACTTACCAGCCACCGGCTTCAGTGCTGAGGGCTGTGTGAAAAGATGGCCCAGTGAGTGGGTGTAGCCTCTGTATGGAGTGCTCCTGTTTAGATCAACAGGCGCCTCAATGCAGAAGCCTTGCTTGTCCACATGACAAATCAAGTTCTTCACATTTTTAATAATTATTGAAAACACAGTGGTCCAACTGAAGCCTGTATAGAGGAAACTATGGGCAGTTACAATAACAGGGTATAAAGGAGCTCATCTGAAGCCTGTCCTATGTGCCTCTCCTCTATTCCCTGTAGCATGCTGTACATGCTGTAGAACCCTAAGTTTGTAAGTCTGGATTCCATTCCTCCATGTCCACTTCTTAATGTGAGCACATTGTTGCCTTATTATTGCCATTTCCTATACCCCCCCCCTTACTAAGGGGGTGATTTACTATGTTTACTACTGTTCCCTACTTGACATTAAAGTATGTTCGCCTGATGCGCGGCACACACATGACAGACCAGCAAGTAATCAAAACTTACTGCAGCAAACACCACTGTTGTGGCAGAATTCTTTAGCAAAAAACATAAAATATTGCTGAAAACACACTTTTATAGCATATGTCGGCATTGGAGGGGGTCTCAGAATATATGTGGGTTATTTGAAAAGCTTAAGAACAAAAGTCTATTTGAAAATATAAAATTCATGTATAAAACTTTATTATTAGTTGTTTTTCACATACGGGGTAACTTTCTAATGTTCACCCTCAAAAAAAAGGTTAAAGATGCTAAAAAAAGGTGACATTCTCTCCCCAAATAACATTATTTCCTATGGGGTTTGCCACTAAAAGGTGGCGAATGTAAAAAGTGTTCGCCAGCATTCGCCGAACTAAACTGAAGTAGAAGGAAATCCAAAAACAAAAGGACATTGCTGGCAGAGAATGCTAAATTCTACTTGGTAAATGCGTAAACCTGGTGGATGCTACGGAATCATTTTGTAAATTACCCCCATAGTATGTATATTGTATGTATATCTCTACCTATTTATAATAGATTTTTTCTTATAGGCCGAAGGAGTAAGGAATTTCTATTCTCAAAGTCAGATCTTTGAAGTTCTTGGTAGTGAAAATGCACCTCAGACAGTATCCAAAAACTTCTCATTTACTTTTCCAAGTGATGTAGTACAAGGCAGTGAAGAAGCATTTGTTACTGTAGTTGGTAAGAATTGCTCTTTTCCCTTCCTTAGTTGTAATTTAAAATAAAATAATAAAGCAAATACAAAGAATTGTATACAAAAAAAGAAATGTATGTAAAAATAGATAAATATGAAACCATAATTTTTGGGCGGTGACCATCTTAGGTTAGGTGAGTAGTGTTGAGCGAACCCGAACAAACTTTGTGAGTTTGGGTTCCCAAACATAGACTTCAGCCAGTAGTTCATATTCGAGTTGGGCGTCCAGCCTGAACATGGAAAAGCTGGTTGATGGGCTGCTGGCTTTCTGTGGCCCTGGCCATAGACCATTTAAATAGAAGGCTGCCGCCGACCAGGGATGGGGGTTAGGGGAGTTCCACAGCAGCGCTTACTTCTACACACTCTGGGCAGATTCGGTCTCTGGGCACCGCTTGACCCAAAGTTTGGAGGGCATTTCTGCCTCTGGGCAGAAACACCCTCCAAAGATTGGGCCCCGTTGATTACAATGAGTTTGGGTCCCTGAACCTGAACTTTTTTTCAAAGTTCAGCGAACTTGCCATACTCAAACTTTGGGAGGTTTGCGCAACACTATAGTTGAGTAGTATCTCTGGACTACTGCGGGCTTGTCTAAAGGTGAACATGGTGGTGTTCAATTGAGAGTTGCACCTGATGAAAGACCACGATTATTCTGGCCTTACAGAAGCCAGTGAAAAAAAAATCTAAGTATCTATAGTGGGGAAATTTCAGGTTTCCATATTAATAAAACTATTTAATAAATAAAATGATTAATTAGTTATTTTTAAGGAAATAATGTAAGTTACTGCATGTCATTATAAAATCTATATTGCTGTGTTAGATATTAAGTTAGACATGTGCTTATGTGCTTATGTTTTAACAGGAGATCTTCTTGGTCCTTCAATAAAAGGTCTTGAGTCACTTATCACTATGCCATATGGCTGTGGAGAGCAAACCATGATTGTTTTTGCACCAAACATTTATATCCTCTTGTACCTAATAGCAACACAACAGATAACAGAAGATATCAGAGTAAAAACCATAGATTTCATGCAACAAGGTAAAGATGACGACTGAGAAGCACACTATTGAATAAATATAAAATATGTTTTTGACTGGATCCACAACAAACATATTGTAGCTGAAAGATTAACTCCATCTAAAACATTGTAATTATGGTGTATTTATTATTATTATTATTATTATTATTACTAATAATAATAATTCATATATTAGATTTTTTTAATTATAAAGTGGTGCCAGTGCTGAAAAAATGGAGACCAATACCCATGGTTTTGAACTTCAGTTATTTCTGTTTGACCACCACAGTAGGTGATCTTTAAATAGAACCAAAACCCTGTAACACTCTAGGCCTGGTTGAAATCTTTCCAAAGGACCATCCCGATTTGAGATGCCCTGTACTTTTCTATCTCCTACTAAACCATGAGTGACCAGTAGGCGGGGGTGTCTGCTTAAAAATACAGTGCTCAACATTTGCCAAACAATTAATATGTAGGGCAATGAATGCTCATTGGAGGAGGTGCATGTATGCTCAGTGGGATTGTTGGATCAATGTGAACAAACAATGAGTGGGCGGGGCCGGGGTATCACACACAAATTGTAAAGTGGACCAAAACCTGGGGAGTAAAAGTGTGCTAGTTTCATTAACTTTGCTTGTTTTCCTTCACAATCTTAGCTACTCTCGGCTAGTGCTCTCCCTAATGGTCAAAACAAGACCACAGCTTTTTTTCACAGTGTGGCCAGTGTGGTTCTCAACCTTTTGGTGCCAAGTGCCCCCTAGTGACAGGCAGTTAAAACCAAGTACCAGAAAGGAGGAGATTAATTATTTAAGTTGCCAAAAGAAGTAGGTCATGGGCCTTGTATCACCTTTTGAAGCCAGAAAGAATAATATTTTACTGTTAAAACGGCCCAAAACCCCCTGAACTTGTGAAATACATTTGGCCAAAGCCCCTGCCAATTCTCCCCCCTTAGGGTTATAGAACTAAAATAGACATTGTCACTTTCTGAATCCTCCTGGACCTCTGTTTTTTGCTGTCCCTCTCTGTAAGATGGCAGACAAATAGTCATTACATCGGTGTAGCAATGAGGGAGGGATGTTTAAAGAGGAACATCAGAAAAGGTCCGACGTTTCTCTTTAAAGCACCTGCCCAGGCATGTGCCAACTTCCTTCCACCTTATCCCCCTTGGAAGCATTATGAAATCAGCCATTTCAAATGAACTCAAAATCTTTTATTTAATGTAAGTATCCTATGCATTGAAAGCAGATCACGGTGGTGCTCTTTGCGACCCCGCAGCTTGCACACCCCAAAGGCCGGCCATGAATGCAGCCCCATTTGAGTGTCTGTTCTGTCAGTCCATGGGTGCCATGCAGGATCTAGCGGTCAGGCAGTTTATTCTAAGCATACAGCACGTCCTGCTCCAGTAGTAGTAATAACATGTGGGTAATCCTCCGCCTCCGGCGCCGTGCACTGCAGACATGTAGAAAACAAGCTTCTCCCGGCCCTACATATACCGAGGGACCTCCCACAAATCCCCAGATTTCTCTGCAGTGCTGGAACTGCGAAGACATGAAGTATCACGCTCTTGCAGGCGAGCGGGGCTTGACAGCCCGAGGCCCTGCGGGACTATTTCCACCCGTCCTCATTGTTAATTAATGCCTCCCAGCCTGGGCTGCGTTGGTCGGGTGAAGGTAGGCAGCACCTAGTGTGCTTACGGAGCTAGTCTCCACCGCAATCCCCCTCCATAGGGTAGGCGGTTAAGGCGAATGGTGAGCCTTCAGTGGATGCCCCTCCCGCACCAGTGCCCCCATGTCCCATCTAATGGTGAACCCTCTATTCGGGTCACCTTCCTCCCCAGATTCCCCCGTTAGTGGGGGGAAAAAGAGGGGGGGGGTTGTGTGTTTGATGGCCTACTCCTTGCCCTAATTACACTTTAGACGCTTTACCGCTACCGGGTGTCAGAGCGCGTTTCACTTTTTTATTTTTCAACTGACCGCAGCGTTTTACTGTGCTCTAGGCGCATACGGCAGCACTGTTTGGGGAAGCTACGGCGTTTTTCAAATCTCCTTACTCACTCTGTCAGACCTCTTCTCTGAAGTGATGCTGACGTATCTACATTCTCTCCTGATTGGCTGCGCGCCTTCTAGCTTCGTGCTCTCCGGGGGGGAGGCGTGGTTCGGTCTGGCGCGTTCCGCGTCATCGCCCGCTCTGGCCAACCCTTCGAGGTTCGCTGGGCGCCATTTTCCACGCATGCGCGTGGTGAAGACGGTCCTCCCCTCGCAGACCTGTAAGTGCCCTCATGGGTGATGTTTTCCCTAGCTTGCTTCTTCGAGCTCGACTCTGACATCCCTGTTCCCCTTGTGTCTTTCAGACAGCGGTCCTCGGTGGCTTCCCCCGGCCCAACGTAGCGCCCGGTCCAGACCATTTTTCAGAAATTACTCCCACTTCCCAGCGGGTTATTGGGGCATCCAGGGTTGCTTAAAGCGTCAATCCCTACTGGCATATTGAATTTAATAATCACCATATGGAGGCATCCCAGGACATCGCGAACGGGGTCCCCCTGGGACAAGCCCGTCTGTGTGCAGCTTGTGGGGTTTCACCTAGCAGCGGTGACAATGCACGGGTCTGCGTACCTTGTGCTCAACAGGCGCTAGCCGGTCTCCCCACCTCTTCCGAGGCTGGGCCCGCACCTCGCCTTACTTCCCCTACTCCCCCAAGCTTGAGCCTAACCCCCAATACTAGTGGGGATTCTCACGCTGATTTGGCCTCTAGCCAGCTTCATTGCTGGCTCCTTGGCGCGCAAGGCTACTGCCAAGAGGCATCATTTGAATCCTGAGGCTACTATTCTCCCTGTAGAATCTGATGATTTACTGCTTTCCTATGCTCAGTCCCCATCAGAGGAAGGGGAACTGCTCTCTGACTCAGGATCCTACGAGGACGAGTCCAGGAGTCAGGAGGAGTCTGGTTCTGATCTTTGGTCCCAGGACGACATTGACAGACTGCTGTCTCAGATCTTTGATGTGTTATCCCTCTCTCCCCCTCCCGCGGCCCCTCGGCAAAGGGGCGATCTGTTTCATACCGCTAGGGTGCGGTTGGAGTTTCCCGAACAAACTCACTTTAATAACCTAGTGCTGAAAGAATGGGAACATCCCAGCAAACTCCAGGGGATTCCTAAAGCTGTGGATAAGAAGTATCCATTTCATGCCGATCTGGTTAAGTGTTGGACATCGCCGCCCGAGGTCGATGCCCCGATTCTGAGTCTGTCCAACACCTCTATTATGCACTCCCCTGACACTACTACGCTGCGGGATTTAGAGGATCGGCGAGTTGATCAATTGGCATGTCATGCCTGTGCATTTGGGGGAGCGTCGCTCCGCCTGGTGTGCGCCTTAGCCATCACGGCGGTGGCGCTCAGGACGGTGGTTAAGACTGCCCTGGAAGGGGCAGATGACTTGCCCTCTGAGGCTGCCAACGCTCTGGCCACCTGTGAGACCTTTGTGAATTATATCCTATCTGCATCGGACGATGCTATTAAGCTGAGCGCTAGATCTTCTGCTCTGGTGGTGGCCATATGTCGTGCGATCTGGTTACACCAGTGGGCTGCTGACAACGTCGCCAAGAAGGCCCTTACGGGGCTTCCATTTAAAGGACTGTGCCTGTTTGGAGAAAGTTTAGATATCTTTGCCAAGGGTGGCAAGCTGCCCCAGCGCAAGCATCAGATTCGGCCCTTTCGTGGTCCAAGCTCCCATTCTACCCCCTACCGTGGGACCAAGACCTGGAACAAGAACAGAGGACGCCGTCCTGGCTCCTCCTGGGGGCCCAAGCCCAAAGCCCCTCCAAGACCCCCCAAGCATGAAGGAGCACCCTCGCCCGTCAGGGTGGGGGGATGCCTACAGCACTTCAAGCATGTCTGGAGATGCCTTGTCCCAGACCGGTGGATTCAGGAGGTAGTCTCTTCCGGTTACAAGATAGAATTTGCTGTGCTGCCCCCTACCAGGTTCGTTGGGTCTCGGATCCCACAGGATCCTGCCTCAGCTCGAGTCTTGATGCTGGCTGTGCAGGACCTTCTGGAGATCGGGGTCATCTGTGAGGTCCCCTTAAGAGACAGGGGCATGGGGTTTTATTCCAACCTGTTCACGGTGCCCAAAAAGGACGGGTCAGTCAGACCCATTCTGGATTTGAAAATCCTAAACAAGTTTGTCAGAAGCAGGCATTTTCGCATGGAAACTCTGCGCTCGGCCATTGCCTTGCTGCGTCCAGGGGACTTCATGACATCTGTGGACATCAAGGACGCTTACCTGCACGGTGTTCTCAGGGCACCAAAGGTTCCTCAGATTTGCGCTGTTGGATCAGCATTATCAGTTCGTGGCCCTGCCATTCGGCCTTACGTCGGCTCCCAGGGTCTTCACCAAGGTGCTGGCAGGGGTGATGTCTCTCTTAAGACTAAAGGGCATACGCGTGTTGCCCTACCTGGACGATATACTCATCACCTCTCGGTCTCTGCGGCAGGCAGAGCTGGACACTCGGTTGGTGGTGTCCACCCTGGAGTCCTTCGGCTGGGTGATCAATTACCCAAAGTCCTCTCTGTCCCCCTCCTCAGTGACCCCGTTTCTGGGGATGATTCTGGACTCGGTTCAGTCAAGGATATTCCTTCCTCCGCAGAAGGTGGAAGCTCTGACAACCCAGGCGAGATCCCTGCTCGCGAACCCTCATCTCTCCATCCGGCAGGGAATGCAGTTGGTGGGCTCAATGGTGGCAAGCTTCGAGGCGGTGCCCTTTGCCCAGTTTCATCTGAGAACTCTGCAGCTTCACCTTCTGTCAGTATGGAACAAGGACCCAGCATCTCTGGACGACAGCTGGGTGATTCCCCCCTCAGTCAGACAATCCCTTGCGTGGTGGTTGGACCACAGGAACTTAACAAGGGGCAGATCCTTCCTGGCTCCCTCTTGGGAGACGGTCACAACGGATGCCAGTCTTTCGGGCTGGGGGGGATTCTGGAAGTCCCTGCGCTTCCAGGGGAGGTGGGGCCCTCAGGAGGCCCATCTTCCTATCAATGTCCTGTAACTCAGGGCGGTCCGATTGGTGCTGGAACGATTGACCCAGCACCTGCAGGGTCTAGCGGTTCAGGTACGCTCAGACAACAGGACGGCGGTGGCCTACATCAATCATCCTTTAGGAACCCGGAGCAAGGGTGCTCTCCAGGAGGTGTCCCTGATTCTAACTTGGGCAGAGACCAATGTACAATGCATATCGGCTGTCTACATTCCGGGGATGGAGAATCTGCTAGCAGATGCTCTGAGCAGGGGGTCGTCCCGTCAGGGGGAATGGTCCCTCTGCGACAGGGTATTTCAGTCACTGTGTCACCGTTGGGGTGTGCCAGACATGGATCTCTTTGCGTCATGTCACAATCACAAGCTACCGAGCTTTGTATCCCTGTCTCAGGATCCTCTGGCTCTGGCCACGGATGCCCTGTCAATGTCTTGGAAGGAGTTTCGTCTCCTGTATGTGTTTCCACCAATTCCCCTTCTGGGCAGAGTGCTGCGCAAGATCGCTCTGGAAGGGGTACCCGCGATTCTGGTGGCCCCAAGGTGGCCAAGAAGAGTGTGGTTCGCAGACGTGGTTCAAATGGCAGTGGATCAGTACGATCTGCTAAGGTTGCCAGACCTTCTGACTCAAGGGTCTCTACGCCATCCCAATTTACTAACGCTGGCTTTGACGGCTTGGCTATTGAAACCTCCATCTTGATGGAAAAGGGTTTGTCTGCATCTGTTGTGGCTACTATGGTGCAAGCCAGCAAGAAGACCTCTGCTGCCATCTATTATAGAGTATGGCGTGCTTACATTGACTGGTGTGAATCTATGTCCCTTCCCTGCCGGGAATTCTTAGTATCCAGGGTGCTGGAGTTCTTACAATGGTCTAGACTTAGGTCTTAAGCTAAGGGTTTCGGCCCTGTCTATCTTCTTTCAGAAGACCTTTGCCCAGCACTCTCTTATCAAGACCTTCTTTCAGGGGGTCACTCATGTGCGCCCTCCTCGGAAACCTATGGTTCCTGTTTGGGATCTGAACTTGGTGTTGTCGGCCCTGCAGGGGGCTCCCTTTGAGCCTATTCATGAGGCCGCTCTAGCTGTGCTCACGCTCAGGGTTGTCTTCCTGGTAGCCATCACTTCGGTCAGACGTGTGTCTGAGTTGGCTGCTTTGTCTATTCAGCCTCCCTACTTTGAGAGACACCGGGATAAGGTGGTGTTTCGCTTCAAGCCAGACTTCCTGCCTAAGGTTGTGTCTGCATTTCATTTGAATCAAGATATTGTACTTCCTTCCTTGTGTCCTAATCCTAGTAACCCTAAGGAAAGGGTTTTGCATTCCTTGGATGTGGTCAAGTGTGTCAAGTCTTATCTGGTTACCACTCAGGCCTTTAGAAAGACGGATGCTCTCTTCGTTGTGCCTCATGGACCTAGGAAGGGTTTGGCTCCCGCCAAGTCTACCATCAGTAAATGGATTCGTCAGGCTGTTGTTCAAGCCTATACTGCTAAGGGGAAGACTCCCCCCTTTCGTCTTACTGCTCATTCTACTAGAGCTGTTGGGGCTTCTTGGGCTTTTCAGCACCAGGCCTCTGTGGAGCAAGTTTGCAAGGCCGCTACTTGGTCTTCTGTACATACCTTTACAAAGTTTTACAAGGTTGATGTTCGGACCTCAGCTGACGCTGTGCTTGGCCGCAAGGTTCTGCAGGCGGCAGTAGTTTAGACTGCTTGCTGTTGCCTTCTGTTGGGGATCCCACCCTTCTTTATGGACACTGCTATTGGATGTCCCACATGTTATTACTACTACTGGAGCAGGACGTGCTGTATGCTTAGAATAATACAACTCTGTGAAGTAGTCACCTGTAGAGTTTATATTATACACATACAGCGCGTCCTGCTCCACCCCACCCTGTTTTCACCTTGTTCTGGATCCCCTGTTGGTGATTGTTATCTTTGATATTTTTGCCAGTTTTGGGTGGTTGTTTCTCCTGGCCTCTCTTTCTCACTGCTTTTCAATGCTGGGGATTTGTGGGAGGTCCCTCGGTATATGTAGGGCCGGGAGGAGCTTGTTTTCTACATGTCTGCAGTGCACGGCGCCGGAGGCGGAGGATTACCCACATTACTACTACTGGAGCAGGATGTGCTGTATGCGTATAATATCAACTCTACAGGTGAGTACTTCACAGAGTTGTATTTTTATGTTATTGCTGGAATCAGACTTAGGAAAGGGTGTGCGGGGGTTACATAATGCTTGGATTTTCTCTTTAAAAATCTATTTTTATATTATACTTTATTTTATACATTCAGGTTACCAGAGGGAGTTACTTTACTGGCGATCTGATGGCTCTTTTAGTGCCTTTGGAAACTCAGATGCTTCTGGAAGTTCTTGGTGAGTGAATATTTCTTATACCTTACTATCTGCCTAAATTACTGTAATTCCCTGACCTGTCACCAGACTCAATTCAGTTGTCAACCCCCCTGTGTGGATCCACTCATTTCACCTATATTTTACAATGCCAAGTGTCAGCTACTGATAATGTAGTTTGCCTGGGTGTGCCCAGAGAGTGATTCGGGCATGGGTTGGTCATCTATGTTCTCACATTCCCACCACTAATATTCCCTCTTGTAAGCAATCAAGGAAGTATAGCTAATATATGATGCAGAACTGTTTAAAAAAATAAAATAATATATGTACTTTTTGCAGGCTTACGGCATTTGTGGTTAGATGTTTCCTTCAAGCTCGACCTTTTATAAACATAGATTCAAATGTGTTAAATCAAAGTATGGATTGGTTGGTTCAGTTCCAGAATTTGGACACTGGAATTTTCTCTGAGCCAGGGAATGTAATCCACAAAGAGCTACAGGGTGGTCTGAATGGTCCCATTACTATCACTGCCTACATAATAACTTCATTGTTAGAGGATGAATATTACAGGGTAAGTACCAGACACAATAGCTGTATATTTGTATATTAGTAAAGCTAGATTATTTGTTTGGGTTTTATTTTCCTTTGACTCCTAGGGAAAAAAATCTGTTTTGTAAAACAGCAAGCCCAACTTTTTGTTTTCTGTCAATCGCTATAAATTTACTATAAATTTGCTATAAATATTCTGATTTATTATTATTGGTGTGGGCGCCACTTGAGTGCCTTGTCCAAGATGCTCAGCAGCACCCGCACCACAATGCCGGCTTCTGGCCCGCGGCGTTGTCAGCTGTAGCCTTCCTGGCCAGGCAGCGTTTGCAGTGCAAGGCTTATATATGCCTATGCGCTCGTGACTTCTAGCACCAGCCGAAAGCGCAACAAGCTGACAAAATGTATAAAAAAAATCCCAGGCACTCCAAGAGGCATTTAAAAAAGTGAATTCAGGCACCCTTTTTTTAAATTGAAAATGGGAATTGCAATAGGGACATTAGATAAACATGACACAGCTTTCTCATGGCCCAAATCAGCAAAGTTTACAGCACAAAAAAATAATCATATATAATTCCAATAATCAAATAAAATAATCCCAACCAGCCCAGAGATCCCGTGGCACATGCCCAAAAGAAAATGTAAAACATTCTAATAAAATCTTTAAATGATTGTAACCATTCCAGCTCATTGAAATGTTTAGGTTCAGGCCACACAGTGCAGGGCGAGCGCCTGGTCCTATCTGGCACTGTAGGGAACTGGCACTCATCCCATCGCCAGCAATGTTGATAGATGGGACAATACCTGGCACTATTCGAGGTACTCTGGATTTTTGACTTGATACATTCACATTTTTTACTGGTATCTGACACTTACCTGACACTCATCCAGCACTACCTGGCGTTAGCCTTTCTAAAATAACCCCCAAACTATAGTGCAGACAGTGTCACCATCCATCACTAATGTTATCAAACTCCCAAGGAACTTTCACCAAGATGTGAGGGAGAATTTCACAACTACGGGTGCACATACACAGTAAATCATTATAGCACTAGTGTGGGCAAATGGGAGGCTGGTATCAACTAGCCTATGCCTATGACCGATATGCTCCAGCCTCCGGGGTGCTCAATGGGGGTCAAGCTAATTATTTGGTAGAGCATAGTACATTAGCCATATGCCTTGTGGTGTGAATAGCAACCTGTATTTCTGTGAGCTTTTTTACCACACTATGGGGGTCATAAACATTTGGTGCAGCCAGTGTGACTTGCAGTGTGCATTGCAGTGGGGATTGCACCCTGCAGCTGAGCTTTTTAGCGATAACACACAAAAAAGTGCAAAAAAGAATGTTAGCCCTACATTTCCCCCCCAAAAAATCACCTGTACATGTGATGGCACATGTGTACAGTTTAGGTACATTGTTTTTCCATGATGTAAGGATATATTTTTATACGTTTTGAAATAACAGCACCCTATAGGCTATGTTAAAGATTTCACCATTTCATCTGCATAGACCATAGGATTCTGTTGTTTTCAAATGTAAAAACAAATATCCTTACTTCATTAGAAAAAATATGTAAATAGCCTGTAAAAATGCCCCATCACAGGTATAGGTCATTTAGGACTTTTTTTTGCAGTTTTGGGTCTAAACGCTAATAAGCGCTCTGAGATGCAGGTTGCAATCCATGCCACAATGCACACTGCAAGTCACACTGGGGCAAGCATCCCTTAGCAGAAGTTTCCTAATTTATATATACATAATACACATTAAAGCAGGGGCAGAGGCAGTAATGTGAATATTATCGGCATCTGGTGGTCAAAAAGTGGTACTACAGGTGACTCACACACAACACACACACACACACACACACACATATATATATATATGTGGTATCTATATATATATATATATATATATATATATATAAAGTGGTATCTGCCAGTATGGATAAAAGAAATATCAAGAGACCAGAAGAAATATAGTCAAAAGGTGATAAATCATGTTTAATATGGAGCAAAACAGGATTCAGTTTTCCACCTTAGATGCATAGTAAGCCAAATATATCATACCATGAAGCAGAGAGTATAAAGGCACAGTGTTAGTAAAGAGAGCTTATTGAACCCCTAGATATAAACATTCTCAACAGCAAAGCGAGTGAGCATCTAGTGGTTAAAGAGTGGTACTGCAGGTGCTCTCTATACAAATAGGTGCAAAAGGTATCTGCCAGTATGGATGAAAGAAACCCCAGAAATGCTGTAGGATTATAGCTGAAAGTAATAAACCATGTGTAATACAAATACAATGTAGCATCATTAACTTTTCCATCACAGCATCAAGCAAAAAAAGTATGAAAGCACAGTATGGTACAGAGAAGAAAGGAGGGCTCATAGCACCCCTGGGTAGCCAAGTGAAAGAAGGGATCGCTCTGAGAGTTAGTCCCCTTCCTCAGCTGAGTGAAGGGGGTCTGTCCCACCAAAAGTGGAGTGTCTGGTCAGTTTATGTTACATTAACCTTCTTCAAGTCACATTCAGCTGCTAGCATGCAAATCATTAAGCAAACCGGACACAGTTTAAAGTGAACCAAAACCCATGAAGATCTGTGTGGGGAAACTTATATATTGCTAGAACAGAAAAAGACTATGCAATTACATAGATTGGTTTTGCAGGAGGTCTGCAGGTCCACAGGTCCATAAGAAGCCATTTTGAGGGTAAAATCGCCCACAACAGAAAAAAGATGCAGACAACAAGCTGAAATGAACACATAAGGAATCCTGCATGGGTGTATCCCTCTCTTATATCAGTGTGACTGCAGATTAAGGCAATCTTTGAGGCGGCCTATTTGAAAAAACAGAGGATAATCTGGTGGATCTCGTTTTATTTTGGCGAGTTACATATATTATTGGAAGATAATTATTGTGGATCACTGTTTCCTGTGTGGAGCCGACATTTATATTGACGGGCGCATTATAAATATCAATCTGGTACGTGCATTGTTATCCTGGTGGCTGGGTCACATGTTGCTGTGAGACGAGCACAGCTGGTGAAGATTTTTAAAAGACAATTTAACCCCTCTTTTTCCCGCGGAGTCTTTTCTATGTAATTGCATAGTCTTTTTCTGTTCATATATGAGGCTGCACTGACACAGCTTTTTGGACTCCTTGCGCTGGATAAATCTTAATTTTTTGCTGAAGTTTGAACTAATTCATGTTGTTGTGTTGTGGTTTAAAATAGTTTTATTAGAGTTTTAACTGAACTTAATCTTTTATCGCGGCTCTAGAGGAAGTTTTTTCTCTCTAACAATTAACGATATATATTGCTAGGCCGATCTCTGTGGGTTTTGGTCCACTTTAAACCGTATCCAGTTTGCGTAATGATTAGATTGGATTCATTTCCTCCCCCTGGGTCATCCACAATCGGGATTCCCCGCTATTTGAAACCCCCCAGGTTGCCCATAAACTCACCTTCTTTCCTGGTCCAACAGCGCATGTACTAGCAGCAGCTGCATCCCCGCTATCCCTCTAGCAGGGCGCTTTGTGAATGGCTGGCGCAGGCACGTTCCCTGTTAGAGAGTAGCGGGGTATGCGGCTGGAAGCGTGCTCGGATCCGCTCATATTAGACAAGCTCCCGGATGAAGGAGCTTGAGCATATCCGAACATGCTGATTGGACAAGTAGCCGCGCATGTGTCATAGGACTGGGAAGAGGTGATGGCAACCTGGGAAGGTTCACACAGCAAGGCACTCCCAATCAGGGAGTTAAAATCGATAGTTAATCGATCGGGATAGTTAAAATCCTGGGTTCTGGTCCACTTTAACTAGTAAACAATGAAACAGCTGATACACGTGATGCTATGTGAGCAGAAATCAGATAAATAAGGTGAAAAAACAACAATGATGGGCCCCCTAACCTCACAGGCCTGCACCCCCAGAAGTCACTCCCCTTTATATGATGATAATAATAAAGTGCAGTTACAGAAAGCTCACATTATAGTGAATGAACATCTTCTCATTCATCTTATCATTATAATTTGTTTATATTTAGCAACGTTATGCGGTCAATATTGAGAAAGCAGTACAATACCTTGAAAGCAAGCTTAATGATGGAATTGCCAGCAATTACACACTGTCAGTGGTTGTATATGCATTAACACTGGCTAATAGCAGCAAAGCACAATCTGCGCTGAACCAGCTCAGCTCAAGGGCCACCATTACAGCTGATGGTAAGTACATAGCACCAGGAGGTATTATTCTTTTACTATTTGTAGATTGTCAGTTTACTTTCCTGTGTTTAGGAGAATGCAGATGATGATCCTTTGCGCTCATTATTTGCTGTGTATTGTTGTCTTCTATGAACTGCTAACGGGCTGATTCATTATTAGCGACAGGTAGCGACAGATGAGCGTCTGTAGCAGGCGTTTCAGAGCGCCTGCTAGTAGTCGCTGTGCTCGGCCGTGGGTCGTTAGTTCAGAGTGCCTCAGTTGCTGTGCAGCATTGATGAATACATTGTGGGGAGTCGCTATATGAGCAGTACAGTGCTGTATGGGAGCGAATATTAGCGACTGGTCAGTGCGACCGACTCGCACCATATTCATCAAAAAAACAGCCTCACACACCTCCGGCGCTCAAAAATGCTTCGCTGAATCCCAGAGCGCCGGAGGCTGTGTGATAAAAGAATGTTTTTGCACACATATTCTCCAGTAACAAAGCGAAAACATATGGAATTACCGTATATACTCGAGTATAGGTCGACCCGAATATAAGCCAAGGCACCTAATTTTACCACAAAAAAATGGAAAAAGTTATTGACTCGAGTATAAGCCTAGGGTGTTGGAGGGTAGCGGAGGATGAACCAGAGGCATTAGCCCCAGCCTGTGCCTGTCCCAATGGGCAATGCCCCAGCTATTCTACAAAACTGCCAGCCACAGTCATGGTATTAGCCCCAGCCTGTGCCCTGTCCCATTGGGAATGCCCCTGTCATTCCAGAAATAAACACTGCCAGTCATGGCATTAGCCCCAGTTTGTGCCCTGTCCTAATGGCCAATGCCCCTGCCATTGTAAAATAAAACAATGTGGTCATGGCCACAGCAATGACCCCCCAGTATATTGTCACCCCCTCACACATCCGCTGGCAGCCTGCCCTCCCAATGCCCAGTCATATTGGAATGGCAGCCTGTGACGGGCATGATGCTGCCAATGAGCAGTGCGAGGGAAGCAGCTGCCAATATTACCTGGGCTGGAGCGGGCATGGTCACACGCACATACTGACACTGCAGCCGCCACCCTGTCCTCGTGACTGCAGCAGTGGCCCCCCCACTCCCCCACTTACCTGTTGTTGCGCGCTGGCCACCTCCGTTCCCTCTGCCTCCGCCGCCGCCTCCTCCACCGCCGCCGCCGCCTCCTCCTCCTCCTCCGCCGCCTCCTCCTCCTCCGCCGCCGCCGCTCTCACAAACGTGCAGGCACTTCCTGGTTGTTGCGCGCCGGTTGGTGGGCGGGCCCCATGTGGTTGGCGTCCAATAGAAACAATGGAATGCCTCCCACCAACCTGCGCGCAACAGCCAGTGTCAGTGTGTGTGAGAGCACTGACTCGAGTATAAGCCGAGGCGGCTTTTTTCAGCCCAAAAAGTGGGCTGAAAAACTCGGCTTATACTCGAGTATATACGGTACATTGTAATAACATTGTAACATGAACACATTAATTCCAGACCTGTAATATCAATTCTGCATAAATATATGAAACAATGGCTTTTTCAAGGCCAGGAGAGATCCCAACATTATTTGAGAATTAAAAAAAAATTAATAAAACAAAAACCCTGTTTAAAGAGAAGTAAAAGAACGTCCATTGAAATGTATGGGAGAGCGACAGGTAGCGAGAGGTAAGACGTGATGCTCTGCAAGACTGAATGCCGGTGCTGTACGCTGAGTCTGGCATAATGATAAATCAGACGCTACGTGGCGTTATCCCAGTCGCTCAACAGATTCTGCTTGA
The DNA here is from genome assembly GCA_027917425.1 of Gastrophryne carolinensis. NCBI lineage: Eukaryota > Metazoa > Chordata > Amphibia > Anura > Microhylidae > Gastrophryne > Gastrophryne carolinensis. Next base: position 227,157,786 of record CM051237.1, read on the forward strand.
TAAATGTGTAATTGCGTGCCATGTCCGGCGTTCACCTGTCGCTACATGTCGCTACCTGTCGTTTACAAGGCACTACCTGACGCTATCCCTTCATGAATAAGGACCTAATTCTCCTTTGTGGAGACTGATTTGCCAGATTTAAGTACCTTGCAAACACTATTTTTGTAGTTATTGTTGCTTAATCTTCCGTCAGGTATATTGAATTGTTTTTAATACTTACCCTAGTGACCGTATTCTGTTGGTGGCTACCTAAATATGAAAATGCTACATACAGTATATAGATATTGCTTTCTTTTGGGCTGGTTTCATACCAGCGTGATTGTGGGGCACTTGTGCTTTTGGGCGAGCGTCCCACAATAGCTGGTGTGCAGCGTTCAGAGGGCGCCAGCAAAATGATATGTGAAAGGGGCCATAGATTACTATGGGCAGCTTATCACAGGCGATTGCGGGGCACTTGTGCTTTTGGGCGAGCGCCCCACAATAGCTGGTGTGCAGCGTTCAGAGGGCGCCAGCAAAATGATATGTGAAAGGGGCCATAGATTACTATGGGCAGCTTATCACAGGCGATTGCGGGGCACTTGTGCTTTTGGGCGAGCGCCCCACAATAGCTGGTGTGCAGCGTTCAGAGGGCGCCAGCAAAATGATATGTGAAAGGGGCCATAGATTACTATGGGCAGCTTATCACAGGCGATTGCGGGGCACTTGTGCTTTTGGGCGAGCGTCCCACAATAGCTGGTGTGCAGCGTTCAGAGGGCGCCAGCAAAATCATATGTGAAAAGGGCCATAGATTACTATGGGCAGCTTATCACAGGCGATTGCGGGGCACTTGTGCTTTTGGGCGAGCGTCCCACAATAGCTGGTGTGCAGCGTTCAGAGGGCGCCAGCAAAATCATATGTGAAAGGGGCCATAGATTACTATGGGCAGCTTATCACAGGCGATTGCGGGGCACTTGTGCTTTTGGGCGAGCGTCCCTCAATAGCTGGTGTGCAGCGTTCAGAGGGCGCCAGCAAAATGATATGTGAAAGGGGCCATAGATTACTATGGGCAGCTTATCACAGGCGATTGCGGGGCACTTGTGCTTTTGGGCGAGCGTCCCACAATAGCTGGTGTGCAGCGTTCAGAGGGCGCCAGCACTTGCTCTCTCTCCACTTGTGCTCTGAGCGCTCCGCAAACAGCAAAAAGATATGTGAAAGGGGCCATAGATTACTATGGGCAGCTTATCACAGGCGATTGCGGGGCACTTGCCCGAATGTGCGAGAGCCGTGCAAACACCCCACAATTGCGCTGGTGTGAAACCAGCCTTAGGGTTCATAATGCATGAATATTGTAGATATGTAGATTTCTCTTTGCATAATATTAAGCTTCTAATAGTTTTCAACCTCTTGTATTAGGGACAAAGTACTGGTCAGCACCTTCTGAAGCAGCCAACTACATCTACTGGCAGCCAAGGACAACCGATATTGAAACATCTGCATACGCCCTGCTTTCCTATTACCGACAGAGCCAAATTACAGATGGAATCCCCGTTATGAAATGGCTAAGTCAGCAGAGGAACTATCTTGGGGGTTACTCGTCCACACAGGTATTTTTTAGCTGTTCTCTTTTCCGTGGTTTAGGAAGCTATATCACAAAATTGTATAATATTAAAAATGTTTATAACACATCAGCTAAAGACACCCCCTCCCCTCGCCTATAGAAAAACTCATTTTTGCTGATGTTTTCTGAGATCTGGTGATATAATTTTCCCTTATTTGATTTTCACCTCTGTTCATTGTGTCTTATCTACACATTTACTCTAAATAGCAAGTCTGCAACTAGACATTTTATTCTGGAATAATAGATTCTATTGAAATGTATTTTTTTATAGCATGAAAATTGTTGTTTGAGTGGCAGGGGGGTTGGCAGGGATGATCAACATAGAGTTGTTTTAGAAGCATGCCCATGTTTTAGCAGTCCAGCCAGGTGATATAGTGTTTTTAAATTGTCATGTTCGTGTATGTCCCCTGTACTAAATAAATATCGTAATACTCTTTTGTTATAATATATGGTTGTGTATCCACTTACAAAGAGAATGGGGCAGGCCAATTTATAACTAACCTGGGAGGTGTACGTGAGCAAGGCAATTACAATAGATATATCTTAAAGGAGCCACAGCACACAACCCGGTTAGCTAGCAACCAATCCATTAATCTGTCTCTAAAATCCAAATGCAGCCATTTATTGGGCTTTTTCGGACATCTGTTCAATGCCTTCTTAGTTCATGTTTCTGGTGTTATACACTTTAAAGTGGACCAACACCCAGGCTGAATCTTATAGATTCCCGGGCCGATCTGATCCCTCTCTGCGGGGCATCCGAAATCGGGATGCCCCGCGGTGTTAAACCCCCCAGGACGCCCCATTCACCTTACCTTACCCCCATTCCAACGGCGCATGCGCAGGCCACGGCCGCATCTCGCTCTTCTCTCCAGCAGGGCGTGCTCCCTGTTAGAGGGAAGCGCTAGATGCGGCTGCCAGCGTGCTCGGAGCCGCTGTGGTTGTCCGTCCCTTGTACGTGCATACCACAGCGGCTCTGAACCCCCGATCGTGGTGCCCCGCGGAAGTGGACCAAAACCCAGTATAGTGAAAATCCTGGGTGTTGGTCCACTTTAAGGCTGATTCCCAGCCTCGCCGTAATAGCTTGATTTAGTGCGAAAGCAAGCTCACAGACTGGAAACTTGTGAACGCTCGTTTTATTCTTAGCCACGTCCAAGATTCTTTTACCCAGTTGTTTGCGAGCGGAGGCGAAGCATGGCATTGCATGAGTACTTACAAGTGTAATGTACTTCTGTTCTAACGTGCTAAAGCGGGAGGGTGCCATCGCACCGAGTATCTCTTACACCTTGGTCTAGCAATGTGACGCACCCTAGCTTATCCCGGAAGCGGTGTGCTGGCTGACTTGCCAGGCTATAGGTTGTAAAGGCCTGTTCTTACCTGTTAAATCTCAATTGTTTGAAAAGTACCCACCATCTTGTGTTTAAAAGCACACACCTTACACTGTTGTTTGATGGCAGTGCTTACTTGCCCCGAGGATGCCCCGAAATAGGCGCCAGGCACCCCCCAGACCCCGGAACCCAGGCATGGCAGAAGGGAGCACAGCACCCATGCAAGGCATCACAGCCCCAGCCCAAGGCACCACCACTCTGGCCGCACACATTTTCTTGCTGCCAGTTATACAACCCAGTCTGACCAGGTCGCGTACGCAATATGAAAAAAAAAACCTGCACAAAAAGGCCTATACTGAATTGTACAAGGTCTCAAAACTGTGAAGACTGAGAAAACCCACCACTCTCACATGTAAGAATGTGTTTGAGAGAGGCTGGCTCCCACACTGTCTACCATGGCTGCCATTCAAGTGTCCCCAGCAGCAGATTGGGATTGCCCAGCCTTGTCTTGCAGTGTGCCAAAAAGAATTCTTGAATTGTCTCTTACATCCAATGCTGTACACTTTAATAACAGCTCTTAGTTCCAGTCATGAGAAAGCAATTAACACATTAGCTTGACTATGTGCTGGTTATGATAATGGATTATATTGATTATAGCAAGACTTTCCTTTTTTATTATAATGGCGAGGTGTTTCGTGCAATTAATTTTTATGAAAATGATGGAAAAGACATTTAATTACAGCTACCGTAAATCAAATCTAGGACATGCTGATTTAACAAATATTATCCAGTACATTACGATATGCATGAGTTGATATTCTTTTGTATTCCCCTACAGAGAAGAATGAGATTTACCTTTGTTATTTATTACCTTTTTGATTTTTGTTAGGACACGGTGATGGCACTGCAGGCTCTGTCTATGTTTGTTTCAGCTGTGCCAAGTGGACAAACATCTCTAACAGTAACTGTTACTGGTTCAGGCTCGTTTGTACCAAAATCTTTTCAGATTGCTTCCAACCTATTGGTATTGCAAAGCCAGCAGGTAAAATTTACGATGGGTTGTTATCAGTCACTTTCTCAATGTGATTATACCATGCGGCAAATATCTAGTTATAGATATCACCAGGGGCTGACCGGCCATAGTGAGCACACTGAGAATTCTTAGTTGGGCTGCTTCAGGGCCAGTTGGGCAGGACACAGCCCACATCATTCAGCTTACATTGCCCCCACACCCTGTGTCTAAATTTACTCAATCCACTTTTAACACCCCCACTTCACTCCTTGTCTCCCAAGTTTCCACCCCAATGCTACTCCCATACCGGTACCCGTTGTAACCAAGACCCAGATTGATGGCTGTACCTACCCCTACCTCAGTATCTGTTTTAACAATACAAAAATGTCAGGACCATCTGTGCCATTCTGCCCCTGCCCATGGTTTGTCTCTGCAACTCTATAACCCTAGCTTTGGAGCTCACTGGGACACACACAGATGGGCTGGTGAGGGGCCAGTACATTTCCGGGCTAATTTTTGTTCCCAGTCTGCTCGTGGTTATCACAAACAACAATGAACCCCTGACCTTCTGTGCCCCAGTGCAGTTACACCACCTGCACCATCTATAGTTACACCCCTGCTACTTATGTTGTTTAGCCTTTTGAAAGGCTTCACAGGCTCCCTTTACATCTTCTTAGAATTAGAAAAAACGCAGCCATAGAATTCTATGGTGGGCATTGCTGGAAAAGCACATGTACTGAGACTATTTTTGCCATATTTAAAGCGACTTGTGACCCAACTTCTTATACCGTATTTTTGCACTATAAGACATTCGTGACCATAGGGTTTAGAGGAGGAAAATAAGAGAAAAATATTATGAACCAAATGGTGTGCTAAAATACACCCTCCCAATCACCCCATAACAGACAGGGTGCAAAACGTCTTCCCAATTACCCCATAACAGGCAGTTTCCCCACATTATAGGCGGTGTGGCAGAATACCCCTCCAAATCCCCTTCATTATAGGCAGTGTGGCAGAATACCCCCCAAATCCCCCTATTATAAGCAGTGTAGCAGAATATGCCCCCCAAATCCCCCCATTATAATCAATGTGACAGAATATGCCCCCCAAATTCCCCCATTATAGGCAGCGTGGCACACAATCAAGAAGCAGCGTCTGCCTCCCTCCACGTTTGGTTGTCACCACCACTTGTCCTCAGCAAGGCCCCACCACTGATGCTTGTCCTGAGTATGCCCACACACATGCACACACTCTGGTCCTGGCCACAGTTGGGCGTAGCCTGAAGCAGCGTCCATTTATTGGACCTGAGAGTGTATGTGTGCCTGCTTGGAAACGCAGTGGCTTGGGCGGCTGTTCAGAGATTATCCTACTCTCTACCAACAAGTCCAATGTTCCTCCATTGTCCGGGGCCCGATCACTGGCACTGGAATGCCGGTTATGTCAGTGTTTGTTGTTTTAAACATTCGCTCCACAAATTTAGGGGGAAAAGTGTGTATATCAATTTCTGTATGGCTGTGTACTATATGCGTATTGTATATCATACCCTATTTTTTGACAGCGCCACAGAAGATGATAGCGCTTTATAAACAATGGCATCCAATACAAACAATGACTTCTCTGTTTGATATTTTAAATGCAGATTGAAATTTCCCAGCCACTATCAATCACTGTAATTGCTTATGGGAGAGGACTGGCTATTTTTCAGGTATACATTAGTTTTTTCTTTCTTTAGAAATGTGGGGTTTGTGACATTGCACTTGGAAACACACAATAAATTTAAAGTCACGCAGCAGGGAAAAAAACAAAACAAAAGGGTACTCACCTTCTGTTGTGCTCCGACGCTCCGCAGCCGCCGCTTCCCGCGCCACCTGGGGCCTAAAACGATATTCTCTGGCAGTTCCGTGCCAGACCACACCCCCACCATCAGTCACAGGGGTGTGACCATGCCCCCTCCATTTACTACAATGAAGAGGTGGGCATGTAAGGCTTCGCCCACTACCTCCATTAAAATGAATGGAGAGGGCATGACCACACCCTGGTGATTGATGGCACATTGTGATTCCGCCTCACCATCAATCCCATCTCCGGGGTCTGGCCCCGGAAGGTGCTTCACAGGCCCCTTTTACATTTAATAAACCACTGCATGCAGCACTTTGCCCACAAAATTAGAAAAACGCAGCCATATAATTATATGGTGGGCAGAGCTGGTAAAGCACATGTACTGAGACTATTTTTTTGCCCTAGATCCTATTTAAAGCGACACAAAGCCCTTTTTTTACCTTTGACCCAATTTTCATTTATGTATTTGTGTTTTATATTTTGCAGTTTAATGTGATGTATAACACAAAGGCATCTTCAAGGCGCAGGAGAAATGCTGTGCCAGAGGTATTTAGTTTAGACATAACCCCTAAAGAAGATGCTACTAATATTTATAAACTGGCAGCAGATGTGTGTATGAGGTAAGTTAAAAGAAAGTATTGTACTGTGCTATTCAACCGACTTATCAACATAAGGACTAACTGGATAATTACTAATTAAGATCTTTGCATGGTATACATTTAATCTGTTTCTTACCTTCCAAATTTTCAGGGTGGGAAAGACGGACAGTAGTTAAATTAGGCCATGCCCCCTTATTGAGGGACAGATAGGAGATAGGTTGTAACAATTACAACAATATAGATACTTTGAATAGGCAAATGAATCATTTATTGATGCAGATCTGCATGTGACACCTCAAAGAGGGACAAAGGAGAACAAGGAGGGACACAGGGACATGGATATAAAAGTGGCACAGTCCCTCCAAATCAGGGACACTTGGGAGGTATGCAGTTTAGATAACCATAACCTACTCTTGTCTTAAAGGGACTGTCAAGGCAAAAAAATGTCTTGTTCTGTGCAGGCCAGATCTCCATTCACTGACGACAATCAACCCCCCCCCCCCCCCTGCATCAGTCACTGTCAATGGTGCCGGGGCGGGGGGGAAGCTGTTCATCCTGGTGGTCATCAGGGAATAAAGATCAGGCATACACAGAGTAGGGCTCAATCTAATGACCCAATATGTTTTTATCGCCAGAGTAGGACTCAATCTCCAGAGTCAGACTCAATCAACTTATTGCACTGATAATCGGGGGGGGGGGGGGGGGGGGATTTAGGGGAGCTATTTACTAAACTTTAACAACTATTTGACTGGAGGTCCACTTTAAGATATATACATATCATTGTACGTAGTACTCTATGATGCTCCTCCTGGGCTAACTGTGGTTTTTCTGTTTAGTTATCTGGGAAATGATACTGAAACTGGTATGGTGATGTTAGAGTTTGGATTACTTAATGGATTCAACCTAAGCTCTGAAGGCATTCCCACAACAGAAATTGTTAAATTGGTAGAGCCAACCACCAGCCATATAAATATCTATTTAAGTAAGGTAAGTTAACCAAACTGTTTTTCATAACTTAAAATTAAATCTAATACATGTCAACAGCAACAACAGCCACAGTTTTCTTACTTTGAATTGGTTTCGTCTTATACAAAATGGGATGCCCTGAGTTACAGCGTTCCCTTCAGGCATGCCAAAATAGGTTCTAACTCCCTCAGCTTGCCGTATACTGAATTCCATCCACATGCACATGCCCCCCTGGCGCCAGTCCTGGTCTGTGTGCTCATGCCATGAGTGTGCCGCTGCAATGATCACTGCTCCATTCCCACTCCCTCCAACTGGGCACACCTTGGCAGGCATGTAAGCACTTCTGACGTGGTTACGAGTTATGGTGCCGGGGGCCTACATTTGTGATATGCTTTAGACACAGAAGCATCCCAAATCGTAATGCACAAAGGACAAGGTGTAACCTGGCCCTGGAGTCTTTAAACAATAGAGCTGGGTTACTCAGGGAGTTAGCCACTTGCCCCTGATAGTATAGGTGGAATAAAAAAATATAAAGTTTTCCTCTTTAATAGTGGTGGGCAAACATCCCAAGGTTCAGGTTTGGCAAGTTCCGCCGAACTCTGAATAAAAATCAGGTTTTGGGGAAATCATTTGGGGGATGATTCTGCCTATGGGGACCCCTCCACCCCCAAACTCCTCACGCACCCAGGGGGAGAGATGGACACCTGTCAAGTGTCCCTCAGAAAGCGCTGCTGTAACTTACCTGAGCCCCGAGGTCCCGCTCTTGTTGGTGTTCCTTTCGAATGGAACCGGCTGGGGCCACAGAAAGATGGCTGCCCCCCTATGAATGAGGACACTCCTAGTTACAGCAGCGCTTCCTGCTGCTACACACTTTAGGTAAAGCTGGTTGATGTTCTGCTTAGAAGCCTATCAACCACCTTTTCTTTGTTCTGGCTGAATGACGAACTTGAACACTGGCTAAAGTCCTTGTTTTGGCTTGGAACCTGAACTCGCACAGTTCAGTACGCCCTGGGGTGCCCTGCTGTGTGAACCCCCCCAGGTCGCCAGTCAGACCAATGGCACATGCGCGAGCAGTGGCCGCATCCCCACTATCCCTTTGGCGGGGTGTGTGCATGCTGCAGGCATTTGGGAATGGCTGGTGCAGGCATGCTCCCTGTTAAAGGGTAGCGAGGGATGCGGCCACCAGCACGCTGCTTTAGACGAGCTCCTGGATGATGTGGATCGTGCGGATCTGAGCATGCTCATCGGATGAGCGGCCGCACATACTTCGTAGGTCAGCGAAGAGGTTAGTTTATTTGGGTGACCTGGGGGGGTTTCACACAGTGGGGCGTCCCCGATTGGAGTGCCCCGGGGCCAAGGACCAAAACCCAGGATAGTCAAAATCCTGGGTTTTGCCTCACTTTAAGCATCTGTATATAATGATAGAAATCCCTTTTAAGCAGGAATTTGACTTACCTGGGTTTTGCTCCATGCCACTGGGGTATCCAAAATTGGGATGCTCCACTGTGTGAAACCCCCAGGAAGCCTGAATAAAACACCTGTCCAGGCTCCAACGGGTCATGCGTGAACTCTTGATTCCCGATTCAAAATGTCCCAGAGAAAAGCCAGTGGCTGGCCCCAGAATCTTTTAGATTCCAGGACGATCGATGCTGGGATTTGTTCCACTTTAACAAAGTAAGAAATAAAATATATTCTCCCCTTTTAAAACATTTTTTAATATAATGCTGGGGTTTTCAGAGATAACCAACAAATCTATTTTTTGCATTGGGGACACTTGAATGACATGACACAGGATTTGCATGCAACACAAGCAAACACTTTTCCAAACAGCCCAAAGAAAACCGAAACAACAAAAAAAATTGGCCCAAAAAATTCTAACCAACCCAGCCCATTGAAATGTAATAAGGCCACACAGTGCAGGGTTAACGCCTGGTCCTATCTGGCACTGTAGGGAACTCAGCGCCGGCACTTATCCCATCGCCGGCACTGATGATAGATGGGACACTACCTGGCACTATCAGAGGCGCTCTGGATTTTTTACTTGATAACTACATGCAACTAGCGCTTCTTAAATAAACCCCTTAGTCTTTAGTTGTCTAGCTGCATTAAATAGAGTTAAAAGACAGGGCCCTTGAAGCGCTTATTAATTGAGAGGTAGTTTTTGTTTAGCAGGCGCTTTCGGCACATGGGCAATACCTGAATCTATGTACTCTCCTGTGCACCCTCTGATAATTGTAGTTGGGTGTGGGCTTGGCAGACGCCGACCAACAAGCACAGGCTTTGCTTAAAGTAGGCTGGATGTCCCCCCCCATCCAGCCTCAGCGGGGACCTCTGTGGAATACTGGAGTTCAGCTTTAACTCTAATATGTTAATTAATCTATTGCTTATTATTGAGAATGCAAGTTGTGACTGTTCTTTTTTTTACCTGTATAGCTAACCAAAAATGAAGTTTGTATATATATTCCAATGGTTCGTGTTGCCAATGTAGTTGGTTCTCAAGATGCTGTTGTTAAAGTGTATGAATATTATAAACCAAGTAAGTTTGAATATTCGCATAAACATAACAAGATATTAATGCTATTTTGGTGTTCGGTAACCCAATTATGGGGAACTTTCTGTCCATTCAAGGAACTGTGAGTGGTGACACTGGACCAGAATCCTTAAAGCAGACCAAAACACAAATGAACTTGTGAAATAAAATTTGGCCAAAGCCCCTGCCGATACTCCCTGCTTAGGGTGTTGAATTGTCTTTGAACACTGCTTTTTGCTGTCCCTCTCAGTGAGATTGGAGAGGATCAGGCATTGATTAGGTGTGGGAATGACACAATTGCCACACACAGCCACACACAGCAGTGGCAATGAATGGAGGAGACGGTGCTTTACAGCCAAAACAGGCGCCATTATCTGGGATTAGAGTGAAGCAGGAGCAGTGACAATTGCCAAAATATTCTCTACATGGGGGAAGCAATTCAGGAGATGCTAGTTGAACATGTGGGTTTTGGTCTGCTTTAATTTTGTTCTAGTCAACAACATTTGGCCAACGGTACCACCCATGGATTTGTTTTTGTCAAATTAAACACCAGTTCATACAAGGCAGGAAGTGAGGCTAGAAAGGCCCAATAAACAGACAACAAAACAACATTATATTGCCATTCCTTACTGTATCAAAAAGCAAACGTGGCTGCAGTTTGTATTTAATAGACTAAACTGTAAAGTCAAACATGGAGATGTGTGTGTATTGTGTATTGCACTGTTGTAGAATTAAATAAAAAATAGGATAATCTTTTTTTTCACATTATTAACAAAAATGAACTGTCCAGGCAAGTAAAATACATTTACTGTCAGGCCTTGGCACACCCGTCCTCTGCAATTAGCAATTAGTATCACGGTGACTGATGATAGGGCAGCTGTTCACCATGTATGTTGCTGTGGTATGGGTGATCAGCTGTGGACACAAAAGGTGAGTACCCCCCCCCCCACCCCAACTGAAGGTGGCTGCCATGCTAATTATGGACCATAGCCACCACATAGGTATATTGTCTCTTACAAGGTCCTCATGTTGTCCGATACTACAGTGAACAGGCCCTGGAAAGCAGACAACACAGTCAAATGGAGACCAACATGGTGGTACTGCTAAGTTGCCAACTTGCCACTCATCCTTCTGTCTCTGCAGAAGCTGCTGTTGTGCTGCCCCCCCCAGGGGTAAAAGGATCAAGCTGAAGGTTGGAGCTTGTGTAAATGCCTGCCAGTCCCTTTGCTGGATGAAAGAAAATGTTACCACTGCTACAACCCTCTGTCCTAGGCACTTGCCCTCAATATCTAGGGGCCAATGTGGCCATTACTATAGCATGTAAATCATCATCACCAGGTTACATATCAGATTCCAAATCTTACAATGATTCTAGTGGAGAAAGTACTTGGCTCACCTGGAGCTTCTATGGGCATTTGCTGTAATGCTATCCAAGCGTTGTGCAGGAGAACCTTTAATGTGGTCCTAATGACTAGTTTTACAACTATTCTGCTGAGGTATTGCTAACATTTGTTTTGATATACAATCCCACTTAAAATAGATTGGAACTTGAAAAATGTAAAGAAATCAATAATGCAATGGAAATCTCATGCAACCATATTTTCAGTTAGACATTTTTCATTTGAACAAAGCTGACTCATTTAGAAATTGATGGCAGAAGCACAGAACCTACCAATCGGAACCACCAGTGTTTCTCTGTTGTCAGCTCTGATAATGCATTTCAGTAGAGGATGGTCAGGTTGTGTGTTCTGCTTTCAAACTCACTATGGTGGTGAACTTGGACTATTCAATAAGGTGAAGAGGCTCTGAACAATTTAAAGTCGATCTATACTATAAAAATCACTCATCAGCAAACCCCCGAGTATCTTTAAGTGGAAGTCCAGCCTTGGTGCAGCTTAACTTACCCGCACAGGCCACCTGCTAATCAGTGGCAGTCGCTGATTAGCAGGTGGAAGAGCTGGGGGGAGGAGAGTACAGTATAGGACCACTTTAAAGGGACCATTCAGAAAATGGCAATAATATAGCAGCAATGGGCTCACATGAAGCCTGTTCCATGTGCCTCTTCTCCATTTCCTTCTCCTCATTGAAGATACTGTAGCAGGTCTCCAAACTGTGTCCCTCCTTTCCTTTTTCTACTACCAGCCTGCAAATGTGGTTGCACAGCCACCCCCTATTCTTCAGCACCCAAAGTGGTTGTATTTGCTATGCTCACTCAAGCTAGGAGTGATGAGGGACAGGGCATTCATGCAACTACATTTAGAGAAAAAATGAAATGGAAAGGCGGGGCAAACATTGGAGACCTGCTACAGCATCTACAGCGTACTGCAGGAAAAGGAGGAGAGGCGCATGGGACAGGCTTCAGGTGAGCTTCTTTCTGCCTTATTTTTGTCATTGCCTGGACTGTCCCTTTTACTCCCTATTTATATGTACTCATTCTAGTTAGTATTACTGCTAGCACCCTTTACGTTGTAAATGCTGCTGCTTACATTTTATAGAGCATACAGAGTTTTTTTTAATCTAAATAATCCAGGATCCATTTAATATACTTAATCATTTTTTCTGGTTTTGTTTTTTTATGTATAGGAAACTCGGGAACACGAACCTATAACTCTGTGACAATGAAGAATGTATCTTATTGCAGCTTCTGTGGACTGAACTGCACTCAGTGTGCCTCAAATGTCAAAGCAGACCCTCAGCCCAGCAATGCCTGTATACCCACAATCTCCATGCTTTCCTTCTCTATGCTTTTACTTTACCACTTATTATAGCCAATCAGAACACACAAACAAAAGAATATCATGTCAATGAAATAGTTCGGCTAAACAAGTAATATGATTACATACAGTTAGGTAGATCAGTGTATCTAAGAGCCAAGCTAGTCAGGTGACAATTTCCAGGTGTATTTGGTATTATTAAATGATTGAAGCGTAATATTATATTGCATATTATGAACATATTATGTACAATAAACATATACTATGATATACAATTCACGTTAGAAACATGGTTACTCATCCCCACATTTTGAAAACAAACTAAATAATTTTGAATTGAAAGGAAGTTCTGGGACTTTCCAAAAGACCTCAGATCAGAATTTGTATGAGACTCCCATCTTACCCCCAGCCGTTCCTTTGATGCCAATCACTCACCTACTGCTTCCGGCGGATGGGTGTGGCCTGTGCACGGGATGCTCTCATTTTGAATAATGAGTGCCTTTGTACACAGGAACTTCTGTGTGCAGACATCCATTATTTTTATGGGTGGCCCAGCTTCTCATGCTGGCGCTGCGAGGGAGTGATCAGTGGCGCGGGAGCAACTGGCAGCACCATCTGATCTAAAGTCTTTGGGAAAGTCCGCAGAAGTGTCTGATTCTATTTCTAAACGTAAAATATCTAACTTTTACCACATGACCGGCATCCCATTGTAAGTAAAAAGATTTTATTAATAGAGTAAAACATTTTTCCATGCTTTTGTGTGCTCAGTAAGAGAAGCGCTCAGAAGTGACCCACAAATTCCAGAGGCTTCCAACATCAAAATCTGAAGGAGCGAGGCAGGGATGCTGTAAATTTTAGCTTGCAGTTGATTCATCACTTTCATAGTGTCAATAAGTAGAGAAAACTATAATTTTCCTCTTTACTCCTCTACACTTTGCATTTGACCTGATGACACATGTTCTTTTGAAGCGAGAGCACGCCTAGCTACAGGGAGGCTGGGGATGTGGCTGCAGAGAACCGAGAAAGTGGGGACGGTCAGTGAGCATGGGCATTTGCGGTGGGTGCATCCTGAATTAGTATGCCCCAGGGTTACTTAGTCACCTGGTCCTGGAGTCTTTTAGCATGGCCAAGGATTCAAATAAGCCTTGCAAGATATGTTCCTCAAGTCCACCAAGCAATAGAAGGGTGGTCACACAATTTTTTTGGTGTAGCAGAAGAAAATGCAAAAAAGTTTGTTCAATTTCTTCAAAATCACCTGCACATGCAATTCAGAATTAGGTAAGGAGATTCTTTATTAGAATTTAGAGTTAACACTACCATATGGGCTATACAGAAAACCTTTTGATACATTTTCTTGTGTGTTGAGTGAAGAATTTGAGGAGCAGGTTGTAATTCAAGCCTGAAAGCATGGCCCAAGTAAGCTTTGCTTCACCAATCATCACAGACCTACAAAAAATATGAAGAATACTTACTGTTTCACAATACCTTGCAGTGTGGACATGTTGCCCCTGTAGAGATTTGGTCTGTGGACATCCCAATTAAGGCCTTTAATTACACCACAAGCCTGCCCTCCCACGTTAAATATTAGGGGATAATTTGCCGAAATGTGACTAGCGCTCTGTCTCTTGTAACTAATGGTATTCGCTGTATTCGCTGCTCTCCACCAAAACTCAGTTTCACACAGTTTCACACAGTTTCACACAGATGGGGTTGAGTTAAAGTTCCTCCAGTGATAAGTTCAGTAAGGTAGGAACATTGTGGTCAATTCAACACCAAGTGTAAAAAGAGCATTTCCCTTTTATTTGTACTTAGAGAGCACCTTTTGCACCTGGTGCTGAATCAACCACATTACCCATAAATGATAAAATAACCAGTTCCTGTGAGGTATTCACTCAAGTGTGGAGAACTCATTCGCCGAGGCTATTCTGAACACCTACTTTAAAAGCCTCAGTTACTGAAGGTATGAACGAATCTTGTTCAGGTTGCAAAGCCTGACTCACCCTTTAGTAGCAACTGTACTGGAAAAATGATGAGACCCCAGCAAGTCAAATTGGGGTTAACCACTGTAGTAGGGCACCACGACCGAGTAATTTCACATAGGAATTATAATAAATCAGTCTCACATGTATCAAAGTATCATAAATCCATGTTTAAATGCAAGACACACACATAAAAAGCATAACATAAACACCCAATCTGGATCCAGCATGAACCACAAATAAAGTCCAAATACTTATCAAAGCATAAGAAACAAAAGCTCCAATATAGTGCAATGCATCTTTAGTAATGTGCATATAGTGCTAATTTCAGGTAACCCTCACCAAACCAAAGTCAATTTTACATTACCATATAGGCCCAGAGGAAGTGGTAAAGAGATGTTCTTGTCTGGTTGTTCTGCTGTCGCTGTTGTCTTTTTTTTCTGCCTGCAGAGATCCAGAAACGTGTCAGATTCAGAAATATTCAAACCAGTCAGTTTTGAACCAACAGGCATTCCATTAGGAAACTAGGCAAGACCTACCTTGGAGATCTAGACTTACCTTCCTTTTGGCCATCGAAAACAGAAAGTTTAACATGACAAGGCGCAAAAACAAGCGTGTTAAAATGACTGAAAAATTATGATAGGCACAAAATATTTGGTTCCTGTGTCAGTTACACCACCTCTGGTTCATGTTACATTCAGAGTTTGCTGTTTAATACGCTTCTTGCCTGGTTGCTGCAAACAGTAAATATGATTTTACAATGGGGCCCTCAGTCTAAAGCCAAAAAAATAGTTCGATTTGGGCTTAAGGTTTATATTTGGGTGAATAATCATTGTCTGTGTTTTATTGCTTCTGTAATTCTAATATACATTGCAAAGTAACACATTTTTGCTTACTAGAAGTACTTTTTACGTTCTTATAACAGTACTGTTTGGCTCAGACTGACAAGGGTAAACCTGTTGTGAGTAGAAAGATGTATTCACACAATTGTAAAAAAAAGAAAAAAGGCACACATGTCCTACAAACCCTAGATGTTGGTTTCCAGAGGTAAGGAAATACCTGCTGTTTTACCCCAAACAGCACTGTTCAAATGTTAATAAATGGGACACTTTAAAGGGTGTTGCAATGCTTTCCCCCTGCCTATTGTTATTGAGAGCCCTGCTCACCATACAATGCTGGGAGGCACATACATTATCAGGAAAAGTTTGGGACGTTTTACTTACTGTAAATACAGCATGGAAATATGCACATCATACATATTCTAGGTGAAGAACAAGTGACAATGGACATAGACATGGAATATCTTGTCTTTTGTGCTTCTGATACCAACCTGACCCTCTGGACACTACATTTTTTTCATAGATGAACTTCCTATTGGTTCACTGTATGAGGGTTATATTTCCAGTTATAAATTAAACTTGTTTTTGCTTTTTAATTTAACTTTATTTTATAAAATTGTTCTTTTTAAAATTTTAGTGATAAAGAAGGTTGAAATAAATAAATACACAAATCGCTCAAAAAAAAAAAAAAAATCTCAACTCCTCCCATGCTATTCTTGAGGTGCGGATGTCCCCTGTTACACAAAGAACACAAACGCACATACCTGGTTGTAGTGACTGTGGCAGGTGCCAGCAGAGAAAATATTTATTCATAAACTCACGTGCCAAATACTAAGACTAGCAAAAAATCTTTCCCATTAAAAGAACAGACATAATTGTCAATATGATTAAATCAGTAATTTAGGCAAGGCCAAAATATCAGGCAGCATCGGCATCAATGCAACAGTGCGGTTCCAAGATAGAAATCCGGCAAGCCAAGGCAGCATAAGGGGATCGGTGGCAGTCTGAGGAACACAGTCTCTGATGGGGTGTGGCGTGATGTGGCAGCTGTCAGCTCATCTTTATCACTCTTACCACCAGTATTTCCACAGTCAATGCCAGCTTCGGGAATGATCCGGGACTGTTAGAGTGGGAGCGCTCAGTCACAATGCATCCATCTGCCATCAGCAGCTCAGCACATGGAAGTGAGGAGAGATGCTGTATGCCGGTTAGCCCGTGTGTGAGGGGGCGTGGTGGACGCATCCTTCATCCTGCAACGTATTTTCGTCCACCTTCTGAGCTTTGTTTGTAACAGTTTATTGGGTTGATGGCTGGTCCCTAAGTGGCTGTTTAGTTTAGGGACAATGCTGGACCAGCACTGAGGCACTGAGTTATGACTGGGTGTCCCCTGTTCTACAGTCAGGCAGAGGACACAGATCTTCTGCCCTGCCAGCCCGCCTGTCGGTGCTCCCTGCTGCAAAGAGGGGCTTTTTAGTGTGAAAAAGTGAAAATAACACACACCAGAAAAAGTCCTTTTATTAAGTCTAAATGTACACCAATACTTAGCTTCTCCCTCGCTATCCATCTCCGGGGGGCTGTGCCGCACCGTCTGCTGCTGTCCCACGCCATTCTCCATGAAAGACAGCTGGGTGGGGGACACAGTTTCCTTGTCCTGCACTGGGCTCCCACTGCTCTCTCCCACCAGAGTAAGGGGTTATTTAGGGGTTATTTATAGTATCAGGAGTGAGCTAGCCAGGGAAATCCCTTCATGCCCCCTGTCG
This sequence comes from Gastrophryne carolinensis, assembly GCA_027917425.1. Taxonomy (NCBI): domain Eukaryota; kingdom Metazoa; phylum Chordata; class Amphibia; order Anura; family Microhylidae; genus Gastrophryne; species Gastrophryne carolinensis. Next base: position 227,174,946 of record CM051237.1, read on the forward strand.
CTCACAGTGACATTAGAGGACCCCCCTGCCCAATTACCTGTACGCCCATTAGCCGGGAGGGGGCAGAATAGCTTGTTGCTCTTGTGAGTTAGTAGATCTTATGGCTGGGGGGTGCTTGGCCTCCGATCCCTGGACTACAAGCCCACATGGCTTTGCCAAAGAGGGAGGGGGTGATCCCATTCTGATTAAAAACAAAAACCAGAGTTAAAAATAAATAAAAGTGATGTCATGGGGTTGGGGGGGTTGGTGTGAGGGCTTCCCCCGGCAGCTCACTCCTCAGGGTATAAAGTACCCCTGTCTGTGTTGGGGAGCATTGGTGGGTTAAGCTGGCAGAATGGAGAATCCCCACCAATGTCCTCCACCTGGCTGCAGAGCGGGGTGTGTCGGGGACCATCTGTGCCGGAGGATAGCGAGTGAGGAGGTTCATTTCTTGGCTTGTTTTTTCAGCTATTTCAGGAAAAAAATGTCAGCTTCATACCAAAATAATTTTTCCCCTCAAAATTGGAGTGAATTCCGTTTTGTCTGAATTGGTTCGCTCAACTCTAATGATAATGTAGTTTTTACAGGCAGCCAGTGGTTCTTTTAACTGTTACAGCTAACAAATTTAATAAAGTAAATTAGATAAATAAAGTTGAATATTATAGAGGAAAAATATCGTACTGTATTTTAATTAAACATTTATGCTTTGGAATCCACAAGCATAGAAAGAATGGGTCCATAGAGGTATCTTTCTTTCCTCAGAAAGTAGGTATGCATATAACATTTATACATAATAAAACTGCACCTTTATACAAAGTTATATGAACCTAAACTTTTCCTTGCAAATCTAACCCCCTCACGAGGTAGGGCGCTGTAGTGTGCAGCTGTTTTACAGGCCTCATTGGCAGCAGAAATAGCTGGGTTAGGGCCCTTGCAGACCTGGCAACTCCGGTTAACACTGCCACATTGATTGTGGGGTGATTACAGTCGCTGTTCAGTCATAAGTGAGTTGCTGTCCATGTAAGCCTTTGGGCCTTTTCACATATGTGAATGTAAATCGTATGTAAGTCATCCTGGCAAAAGTCACGCCTGCAGCGTTTTTGGAGTGCAACACTAGTGATTTCAAGACAATTGCAAGTACTTAGAAAATGCTGTTCAATTTAGATCACAAATTGCGATTTTCTTGAACTTCTTTATTGCAGCACACTGTGGAAGAGTGAACCCAGCCTCTCGGTTGAAAAAATTAGATGAAAATGATTATAGAGGAAAAGTATCTCCTCTGAAACATTTTAGCACATTAAGGCCTGGATTCAATAAAGGTAGAAAAAAATTCTCATGGTAGTAAAAGATTCAATTCATGAGAAAAAAGCCTGAGAATTTCACTGTTAGTGAATCACCAGCTAAGAAAACAATGAAAGTCAAAGGCACTTTTTTACTGTTTTTTACTAAACTGTTTACTTCTTCCTACACTGCAGTAAAAACTGCCATTGACTTTCATTGTCTTTTTTCTAGTGATTCAGTAACAGTGACATTTTCAGGCTTTTTTCTCATGATTTGAATTTGTTACTACCATGAGAATTTTTTTCTACCTTTTTTGAATTGAGGCCATAGGGTCTGATTTATCAAGCACTATCTGTCACACCACACACATCAGTGAAAATTATGGTAGTGCAACATTTTTGTTTTTTGATAAATGTTTTGTTTTTGATAAATCAATCCCTAAAAATGTTTGGTATGTGAAAATGCAAGTGTAGAAAGAGTGAGTTCATTGAGGTTTACTTTTTTCTTGGAAAGTAGATACCGCCTGCAGGTATTGTATATACAATATTACTTCATTGTATTGAGACCCACCCATGGGGCATATCTACATGGCTACCCACTGTACTGGAGCCTTAAACCGGACCAATACCCATCTTTCCTTTAACGGGCGTTGGTCCCTCAGACTAGAAAATAAGAACAAGCTCGGGTGGGCATCCGGAATGTTGGAGCCCCCCAAAACCTAACCCCCCAGAATGCCCAATATCCTTACTTTCACTTTCGAAGAGGAGTCCCGTGATTGGCCAGTGCACATATAGGTGGGCGTTCCGTTGGCTGCAGCCGAGGACCACCCAGCGGGCAAACGCGGAACTCATTTCCCGCAGCTGGCTCGAGGTGAAGGTAAGGATATCGGGTGTTCTGGGGGGGTTATGTTCGGGGGGGGGGGCTCCAGCATTCTGAATGCCCCCCTCGAGTTTGTTCTTATTCTCTGTCTGAGGGACCAACATCCAAAAAATAAAAAAACAGGTGTTGGTCCAGTTTAAGTGCATACAATACATAATTTATATTCTGCACAAGCCTTAAAGCACCAACACCTGTGCACAGGAGGTGTTGGTCCCCACTGCTAAATGAAGGTTTGGGGGGGTGGGCATCCAGAATGCTGGACCCCCCCACACATATCCTCCCAGAATGCCTGTAATCCTTACCTTATCCTCGGTCCCACAATGGGAATCCAGCGCTGCGATTGGCCGCTCATGTGGGTAGTGAGCGACACCATAGTTCTGACCGCTGGAATGTTCTGCCCACGTCCACAGCGCTGGATTATCATCGGTGGACTGAGGATAAGGTAAGGATTACGGGTGTTCTGGGGGTTATGTGTGGGGGGGCCCAGCATTCTGGATGCCCACCCCCCAGACTGTCATTTAGCGGCAGAGACCAACACCGGTGCAGCGCAGTTGTTGATCCACTTTAAGGAGGTCCGCATGGGGGGCAGGGCAATATTTAGCATTTGTGCGGCCCTAGGAACGTTTTGGTCATACCCCCCATGCCTCGCACACATTCAATGAGGAATTTGCCAGCCCCGGCCCCATACACACACACCCTTAAGAACTACATAATAATACAGGCAAGCCCCCCCAACACTCATGCAGGCAAGCCCCCCACACAGACAAGCCCCCCAGACACATACAACGCCCACACACATGCAAGCCCCCACACACAAGCCCCCTACACACGCAAGCTCCCCCACACACACACATACAACCCCCCACACACACATGCAAGCCCCCACACACACATATAAACAAGCCCCCCACACACATATGCAGCCCCCCACATACAGGTAAGCCCGCACACATACATGCAGGCAAGCCCCCCACACACATGCTGGCAAATCACCCAAACACACTTGTGGGCAAGCCCCCCACAAGCACATGTAGGCAAGCCTCCACACACATACACATGCAGGTTAACACCTGCCACACACATGCAGGCAGGGCAAGCCCCCCCCACACACACATGCAGGCAAGCCCCCCACACACATACATGCAAGCCCCCAAACCCACATGCAGACAAGCCCCCACACACATATAGGTAAGCCCCCACACCCACATGCAGGCAAGTCCCCCACACACACATACAGGCAAGCCCCCCTACACACATATGCAGGCAAGTCCCATACACACACATACAGGCAAGCCCCCTACACACATATGCAGGCAAGCTCCCCACACACATACAGACAACCCCCCCACACACATACATGCAGGCTAGCCCCCCACACATACATGCAGACAAGCCCCCAACACACATGCAAGAAAAGCAAGCCCCCCAACACACGAAGACAATCGCCCCCACACACACAAATACAGACAAGTCCCCACACACAAACATGCAGGCAAGTCCCCCCCCCACATACACACACACATGCAAGCCCCCCATACATGCAGGCAAGCCCCACCACACACACAAATGAGCAAGCCCCTCCCCCACAAACAACCCAGACATCTCTTTCTTCTCATCCTGGACAGCTGGTGCAGATTGGCATCAATCCTCCAGGTGGTGGCAACGTGGGGGGGGAGAGTGCAGGTCCACTGACAGAAAATAAATAAAAAACTGTATTTGATTGGTGCTGGCTGCCACCCCTGTCCCCGTCCCTGCTGTAGCTTCACCCTAGGCACATGCCTATATTTGTCTAGTGACAAATACGGCCCTGCTGGGGGCCACCTTCTATTTGTGTCTCTTTTGAGCTGCTTTTATATTTCCCTAACTCTGGGTACCAGGCTCGACCTGGCCCACAGGGGTCCAAGGGAATTGCATGGTCTGCCCTGGACCTAGGAATTTCTAGTCCTTGATTCAGTAGGAGTTGAAAAAAAATTTGGTAGTAAAAGATTAACTTGAGGTGACACAAGCACAAAAATGTCACTGTTGCTGAATCACCAGCTAATAAGACAATAAAAGTCAATGGCATGTTTTACTCCTAAGTAAATCACTCTGCTGGAATGGGTCAGGTTGACACCCCTTCCTAGGTGCCAATATATACTTATTGCTTACACCCATCTGATGTCTAGTGTAATGATTATATGATATCCATGTTCTGTGTGTATGTAACTGGCTGCTGCTTTACGAGGTGGCGTCACAGTCCCTGCACTTTGGTCCTGTTCACACCCTTGTGAGCATTAAAATTCAGGCATCATTATCATAGGCTCGGTTCACACGTATAACACATTGCAAATAAGTTCTGCATGCAGCATCTGTGCCACACATAGATAAACTTCTATGGTAGTGCATGTAAAGCCTTGTGTACCACTTTGCACTACATTTTATATTTTCTTTGCATTGCATTTTAGCACTGTATGCTATGTTCATACCAAGGGCTTGATTTACTAACTGCTTCACCAGCATTCATGGGCGTCCAACACATTTCCCACATTTACAAAATAAAATATGCCTTGTCTGCTTGACTACATTTGTTTTTGCTGTATTTACTTATAGTTCAGCGTAGTCGGGACACTTCAGCTCAGTTCTCCATTTTTTTATCAGTGAACCCAATAGGAATTAATATTATTTTAGGCAAGATTGTCTCTTTAGGCCATCTCTGCATCTGTAACCTGATATTTTGAGCTACAATGTCAGTTTATATTATTTGAACAACAATGAATCAAACTGTTTTTTATTCAACTCTTTATAAAAGGCTTTACTAACAAGACGCTGAGACACTACTGAGACACCACGCATGTATTCTGAGACCGTACAATCTGTAAAAAGGTGTTTTTAGCAAGTTTTTTTTTTTTTCTTATAAACCAAACCTGCAGTTTGTGCCAGATATCACCAGTAATTAGACCCACCCAAAGTGAACCTCGCCTCACTAAATCTTTCAGATTTACTGGAAGAAAGTGACGGAACTGGTTATGGACTCCTGAGTTGAGGTAATGTATATGGCCGCTGCCAGAAATGTTTTGCATATACACATCTGAGGTAATCAGAGCTTCTGCAGGGCTGACTATTCCTTCCTATGATCGGGGCCACCAGACATTGCCTGTTAGGCTACACAACCAAGACACTACTGAGACACCACGCTTGTATTCTGAGGGTGTTTTTAGCAAGTTTTCTTTATTCTTATAAACCAAATCTGCAGTGGCCGTTTGTGCCAGATATCACCAGTAATTAGACCCACCCAAAGTGAACCTCGCCTCACTAAATCTTTCAGATTTACTGGAAGAAAGTGACGGAACTGGTTATGGACTCCTGAGCTGAGGTAATGTATATGGCCGCTGCCAGAAATGTTTTGCATATACACATCTGAGGTAATCAGAGCTTCTGCAGGGCTGACTATTCCTTCCTATGATCGGGGCCACCAGACATTGCCTGTTAGGCTACACAACCAAGACACTACTGAGACACCACGCTTGTATTCTGAGGGTGTTTTTAGCAAGTTTTCTTTATTCTTATAAACCAAATCTGCAGTGGCCGTTTGTGCCAAATATCACCAGTAATTAGACCCACCCGAAGGGAACCTCGCCTCACTAAATCTTTCAGATTTACTGGAAGAAAGTGACGGAACTGGTTATGGACTCCTGAGCTGAGGTAATGTATATGGCTGGTGCCAGAAATGTTTTGCATATACACATCTGAGGTAATCAGAGCTTCTGCAGGGCTGACTATTCCTTCCTATGATCAGGGCCACCAGACATTGCCTGTTAGGCTACACAACCAAGACACTACCACGCTTGTATTCTGAGGGTGTTTTTAGCAAGTTTTCTTTATTCTTATAAACCAAATCTGCATTGGCAGTTTGTGCCAGACATCACCAGTCATGAGGTCCACCCAAAGGGAACCTCGCCTCACTAAGGGGGTTATTTAAGAAGGGATAGCGCCAGGTAATGCCTCGTAGTGGCAGGCAGGCTGGTGAATGCGGGCACTGTACGCAAAACCACATTTAAAAAAGTGGATCTGTTGAGCACCTCTAACAGCGTCATGTAGCGTCACATGTATTATTACAGTCGGCGCAGTGTATAGCGCCAGCGCTCTGGGCTCAGGGGCACCATGTAGTACCTGTCGCTCTGTAGCGCTCTCCCATACATTTGAGTGGGGCTTCATTAGTTGTGTATAAGTAGCATGTTTGGCAATTTAATTTTTTTTTTTTTGCTCAAATCATTGTGTGACCTCTCCAGGCTTTAAACAAACTCTTTTATACATTTTTTGGACTTTTTATATTTTTATGCAGCATTGTATTTACAGGTCTGGCACTAAAGTGTTATTGTCCCAGTGTTAAAACAATGTCATTGTGTTTTCGCTTTGTTACTGGTGTATATGTGTTCAAAAACAGACTTTAACCACACAGCGTCTGGCACTCTATGCTACAGCGCCCAGATTTAGAGCGCCGTATCGCTCACTGCAGCGCTGTACTGGTGTTAGAGCGCCCAACACACATCACATTCATCAATGCCAGCCAGGTTACTACAGCGGCTGCAACGCTAGGTACACCGCCTGATACTCACTTACAGCATCTACTAGTGGTCGTTCTAAGCGTTGCTATGCAGACGCTCATCTGGCAATACGTGGCGCTAGTAGTCAATCAGCCTCCACATGTTTCAGATTTATTGGAATAAGGTGACGTAACTGGTTCTGGGCTCTGGAGCTGAAGTAATGTATGTGCAGCTTATGGCCTGTTTATGCTGAAACTTGGCTTACACACTTCATTTTTGTGTTCTTTTAATTGTATACAATTAAACATGTCCATAAAATAAACTTGTTCTCATGTAAATAATAAGAAACAGTGTGAGATACTGGAATATAGTGGTGTAACCGGTTATGGACTCCTGAGCTGAGGTAATGTATCTTCCGGTGCCAGACCTGTTTTGCATATGCACATCTGAGGTAATGGGGGTTATTCATCAAGCCCTAGCGCCAGGTAGCAAACAGTGAACGCCGGGCGCTGTACGCAATACCACATTTATCAAAGCGATTCTGGTGAGCGTCTCTAACTGCGCCATGTAGCGTCCGATTCATCATCACAGATGGCTCAGTGTATACCGCTGGCGTTCAGGCTTTCAGAGCGCCTGGTATTATCTGTCGCTCTCCTATACATTTCAATAGACGTTACCTTTGTTCTCTTTAAAATGGGTTTTCTTTTAATTTTTTTTTTTTTTAATCAAAATATAGTGTGACCTCTCCTGGCCTATTAAAAGTCATTTTTGAAAACTTTTTTGATATTTTATATTTTTATGCAGAATTGTCATTACAGGTCTGGTATTAAAGTGTTGATGTCACAATGTAAGAACAATGTAATTCCATATGTTTTCGCTTTGTTACTAGTGGATATATGTTCAAAAACAGACTTTTATCACACAGCTTCTGGTGCTCTAGGCTACAGTGACCCAATTTTGAGCACCGGCGCTGCTGTTTTTTTGGATAAATATGGTTTGAGTCGCTTACACTGACCAGTCGCTGCCATTCACTACCATATTGTGCTTTACTGGTGTTATAGCGACTCACACATCAAATTTATCAATGCCGGCCAGCAACTGAGGTGCTTGGTAACAGCGAACCGTAGCAGATCACAGCGACTACTAGCAGTGCTCTGAGCGCCTCGCTACAGACGGTACCTGGCGTTGGTAATGAATCAGCCTCCCCGCCTTCCTATGATCAGAGCCACCAAACATTACTTATTAGGCTACTTTCACACAGAGGCATTTGCGAGACGATCCTCTTTCGATCGCTGTGCAGCGCTGTGAAAGCACAATCCATAGTACCCAGGGGAGCTTTCACACCACGGAGTGTGATGCAATTCCAGCATGGCACATTTTTCTGGCGCTAGTGCTGCAATTGCACTCCATTGATTTCAATTGGAAATCGCTAGCGAAAGTACAATGCCCCAGTATTAAATGCCCCAGTATTAAATTAGCCTTAGGGGTTTGAAGGCAAGTTCTCGAGTCACTGGATTAAAGATGTTTTAGCTGGCAGTCACAGGGGCACCTTGGCGCTGGTGGTGCAGCTTAAGCATACTTCTGCAGATGTGTGTGACCGAGCCCTCTGTTTTTAACCAAGTTTAGAGACAGATTGTATGCTGGTTAGCAAGCTAACTGGTTTGAGTGCTGTGGCCCCTTTAAGACTTTTGTATTCTAATTGCCCTGCTAATGTGCACCTCCCTGATTAGTTATAAAATGGTCTGAGCGGCTGCCACCCCCCTTTTGTTTAGCTGGCAGCCAAGTCAGAGAATAATTGGCAGATTTTAACTTTCAAGGAAATCTATTCTGATTGACCGGAAACCCGCACATGCACCGCGGGAGCATAAAGTGAAGTAAGATATCCAGCGATTAGAGATCGAATGTGCAAAGTTCTAGGTGAAGACAGTGTTCTGTTTTGGGAACACGAACTCACAAAGTTCAGTACGAACCTGGGTTCTCTAATCTCTGGGTATCTTACCTCAGTCTATTACCTCACATTACATCCCTCACCCAACCCTTATAGTGATCTCAACCTGAAACCCCCAACGCTGGCCAACACTTTTCCCTTCTCATTCTCTGAACCAGGTTTCCTCCATGTGGCACTTGGAAAGGAATGGATGTCTTGCAAAGGAGATCCCTTCCTCCTCTTACTACTCTAACCTCTGTTTCTGTATCACCCTACCCCTCTCCTCTATTCCTCAATTGCCCCCCCCCCGCAGTGCATTATTCTTCCATTCTTATCTTTTTACCAAATCTGCAGGTACAGGAAGTGCAGGGGTAGATAATGCACCAGGGCCTATGAGCTCAAGGGGCACCAAGATAATTGACTTACAGCCAAATAATTACCACTGCACTTTAAAAGGAGAGTCCAGACTGGAGAAAAAGCACAAAGGACACTTACCTCTCAGCACGCAGGCTTCATCAAGTTCTCTGGCTGCAGCTCACTGGTTTCAGAACTGTTGGCTCTGGTCTCATCAGAGTGGCTCTCAGTGCCCCTTGCTTAATTCAAATTAGCCTGAGATTGCTGGGGTGCGGTCACGATGCACCACTTTGCCAATCTGTTGCCAACAGGGGCGCATCATGTAACTGCATCTCTTGTGCTAATTTGCATTAAGCAACACCAGAGCAAACGGTTCTGAAACAGGGAGCTGCAGCCGAAGTACATGCTGTGGAGATTATATCAACTGGGAAGTCTGTCCCCATGTGACTGGCAGCAATGGCACTCATCGAGGCCTGGAAGAAGCCCTGTCAACACAGAAGTGCTAAGACTGTGAGGGGGGGCTGGACTTTGTGGGTTTAAACCTGCAATATGAGGTAAATGCTCTTTTTTCTAGGCTGGACAGAGAGCTGTCTGTGGGAAGCCTGTCTATGTTAAAAAAAACTCAAACCGGCGATCCCATGGCACATGTGCACACCTCCTGCGCCTTCCTCGTCACCCCGACCCACTCCAGGTATATCTGGGTGTCTGGTGGTTGGTGCACGCAGCCAGATGAAGCGTTCTGTGGGAGGTGCATGGCAATGGTTAATTATTGCTGAACATCACTGTACATGGCAATGAATGATCATTGGATAAGCCCGGTACATGCGCTATTTGAGGTCAGCGAGGGAAATATTTTTTTTCAAATTTGTAGTCTGTTGAGTTGAAAAGTCTCTTCAAACTCAGCTTCCCAAATCATTTGTGTAGCACCCCCCCATATGAAATTGTGATGAATCTGTGTAAGCATGTGCAACTGAGACTGTGTATGCTAGAAAACAAAATATACTTACCTGACCCCCATCAGTTTCAAGTTCAAGTTTATTTGAGATATATATATATATATATATATATATATATATATATATATATTGCCTACATACAAGCATTTTTTTCTGATGTTAGTGGCTTAGGAGGGAAGGTATAATAACATAAAATACAAGAAGGGAATTAATAGTGCACACCACATAGTACTACACTATACAATTTAAAGGTGTACACACTCTAATTGTCCATTAAAGATTCACTCCAATATGACCCCAATTAGCTGCTGGTCAGTCTAAGGCTCCTTTACACTGGAGTCTGGCATTAGAGATAAGTAAATCGATATCCCTAATGTAATAATATTTCTCCCAGAAATTTGCAGGCATTTTGCTATCACACTTGCGTTCGCTATTTTTGAGCAGTTATCGCCGCATTGCCACATACAGGGCTTTTGCAAGACAATGACCCCCCAAATGTGTCAGCAGATCCTGAAACTAGCAATCGCCCCAGTTTGAAAGGAGCCTAAGAGCCAACAGGGGGTAAAAACTCTTTTTGTGTCTCTCAGTCTTTAGAGATGCTAGACCGCTAGATAGGTGACCCATTGGAGTGACCAGAATGTGTGGAATCATCAATAATTCTGCCCCATTGGGATTGGTCATCTAGCTTGGGAAGAGAGGTCCTAATAATCCGTACTTTTTCAGTTCTTGCAATCCTTTTTAGTCTTTATTTGTCCTTATCGCTGGTTCCACCACATGTACCAAACCAGGAATGAGACACACATTACTTATTCGATTGGATTCGAAATGTAAAAAAAAATAGTCAGCAGCTTACTCAGAAGTGGATACATTTATACTGCATGCACTTGACAAAGCAGTTTTCATGCTATGGGGCCTAATCCTTCTCTGAAACCACCTTATGTTATTACCTCACTCGTTCTTGTAACTAACAAACAATGATTTAACGTTAATAACTCATTAATATATTGTCAGCTTTTAATTAGATTTAAACCTCACTTGGTTGTATTCCAACAGCTCCAATTGCAGTGACTTGAGGCCAGCTTCACAATCGGGGTCATGCTAAAGAGCTGATGAAGCAAGTTTACCTTTGGGTGTGCTTTCAGGTGTGAAATGAAGCTTACATCTCAATTAGCTTTTTTACTTGAACACACAAGTCTGTTCTAATATTGTTCTAGGTTTGATAATAACAGCAACCTATGGGGTATGCAGAAGTCTATGGGACAATTACACTGAGCGCCTAATGTGATGTGGCGCTGTAGGGAACACAGCGCCGGTGCTAACCCAACACCCGGCGCTCATGATACATGGAACCTTACATGGGGCTATGTGTGGCGCTAAATATTTTTTCTAATCATAAATATGACTTGCTGGTGGCGCAAAAGAACAACACCTGCCACTAAGTGGTGCTAGCATTTCTTAAATAAAGCCCTTTGTCAAATATCACAGGAACGTATCTTTAAATTGTAACCACTATTTGCTCGATCATGTTCCCCTGTACTACCAAAACAGCCAGAAAAACAGCCAACTAGCTGACTGGTCTGTGCTGGAGAGAAACAAACTCACTAAAAAATAACCTGCACACATGATACACCATGTTTACAGGGGAGACACATCACTTGTCTAACGAGGCAAGAATATTTTTGGAAAGTTTGGAAACAACAGCACCCTATGGGGTATGCTAGAGTATGTGTTATTTTCTCTGCATACCCCATAGGGTGCTGTTGCTTTCAAACTTTCAAACAATTATTCTTAACTCACAAATAGTGGGATAAATGGCTTATTACGTGTGCAGAAATGTGCGAAAATGAGATCATATATTTTTATGTTGTATGTTAAAATGAAAAATCTCACTAACATTCAGGCTGCAATTCACACCCAAATGTGCACCCAGAGATGAACTGGCGTCACCAAATCTTTAGCATGATTCCCATGTTGGGGGTTAAGTTGGCACAAGGTGCACAGGGGAAGTCACTACTGACAATAAGTCAATATCATTCATGAATAGAAAGCTCTGTAGACCATTGCATGAGCTGATAATATGCCTCATCATTTCACCTTAGTATCTCAGTGTTATATGTTGTGTGCACACTATAACCCTGGCACTTAGACTAGCCGAACCCAATGCAACATTAGTAAATCAGACCTTCTATCTGTTGTATGTACATGTACGTTTCTATGGAAAAGCTTTCATGTATGTGTTAATTTTAAAGGCTGACTGACACAGACCCCTCATTGATGATCCCCCATTTTGACCTACACGCTCCCCTTTACTACTCAGGTGTCCCCCTTATCTGTTCAGATGCACAGATCTATATTTGTAAATGGGCTAATTAGCTTTATATCCTACATCTGGATTATTAAATAATCGAACACTTTTGCATAGTTTATATTGATAGTTTTAATAAATGAATTCTTCTTAAAGTGGACCAACACCCACGGGTGATCGGCCCGGGAATCTATAAGATTCCCGGGCCGATCACCTCCCTCCCCGCGGGACATCCGAGATCGGGATGTCCCGCGGGGTGAAACCCCCCCAAACACCCCAAACTCCTTACCTTACCTTATCCTCCCTCGCGCCCCTGTAGGCGTGCGCGCGCCCGCGCCGGCCGTCTGCGAATGGCTGGCGCGGGCGTGCGCGCGTCAAGAGGGACGCGCGGGAGGCGGCGGCGGAGGAGCCGCTTGTCCGCGGCTTGTCCGTCGGCGCTGGGAGCGGCGAGAGGTGAGTTTTTCGGGGGGTTCGGGGGGGGTTTCACACAGCGGGGCACCCCGATCGGGGGTGCCCCACCGAAGTGGACCAAGACCCAGGATAGTCAAAATCCTGGGTGTTGGTCCACTTTAAGGTACCTGAATGGTGGTAACTATGGTAACTGTCTCTGATACTGCTATATATCTGACAGCTACTGCTTTTGTTTTATCCTGTACAGCCCTACTATGCTCTGACTAGTTATAGTAACATATTTGGGTTATTCAGTAAAGTATAGAATGCCTTTTGACCTTATTTGTGATCATCTCCACCATTTGTTATTAAATACCTAATAGGAAGTTATTAGCCAACCATGTCTGACTTCTGAACCTCACATTAATCTCATAACCCAGCCAGCTGCAGAATTATAAATGCACTTTTCTGCATGTTGATTTTGGGAATCTCGCTAATATTTAGTGAATATTAGTAAATAGACTCTTACTGAGTAAGTCCCTATCTCTGTGTCTATGTTGTACAGCACCACATTCATTGATGGCACTATGAGATATTGGTACTAATAGTAGGTTAGCTCTAACTGTAAGACGGAGCCTGTAGAAAGAGGTCTGTTATGAAAAACCTGTCTGTCCTGTGGGTGTGTAGACCATGGGCTCATGTAACTGACTTTTCTAAAGCTTATCATTTCATATTTAAATCAGCTCTCTGTTATGTCTGTCTGTCCTAGAGAAGAGCAACACATAATTTGGACCTTTTACTGGAAATGTCTTAGCAAAACAAGTTTCATTGCCCATGGAAAACAAAAGCCAGGAAAGGTGGACAAAAGGAAGTTGGGATGCTGCTTTATGCTAATCGTCTACAAGGAGGGACTGTGCTGGTTTCAGGTGGGAGTGGAATAAATAAATAAAAGGTCTGAGGTTCGAGAGAGCATCACTCTGCTCGGTGATACAGATCACACTGGGCTGTCTCACAGGAAACGTCAGGATGTCCATGCTGAGGCCTCACCTTCTGAGGCACACTGTCCTCTTGTCGCTGTTTCTACTCACCTGTCATGCCACAACACAATTCGAATCTCTGTCCTTACTGGGTGAAAAAGGGCAAAGCGGGTAAGGAAAAAAGCCTATATGTGTTTCAGAGCAGTTTAGATAGCACTGTGTGGTCTAATAGGTGGGCATAAGCAAAGTCTATCAAGTCAATGGAGTGCTTGAAAATGAGTCTAGTTAAATATTAGATGTATTTTTAGATTTTATGTATTGTTTTGTGTATGTATGATTTATGTATTGTTTCCAGCTTAAATATTAGGTTAATTAGACTGTGCATAAAGTTTACAGCCATTATATATTTATACTGAGGATGTTAGTGATACATGATCTGAATCCCAATTTATTTTGCAGCCCATCATATTACATAACGGCGCCTATGTATTTTCTTCCTGGTCAAAACACAACACTTGCTGTTCACTGGTTTGGAGATCAGAGCTCAGAAATAATTGTCAGCGCTGGCATTGCAGTGGGCAATGATTTTATGGTCAATGCGAGCAAGGTCTTCTCTAACAGTAAGTAGCTATTTCTTCTTAACATATTTACATCTAGGGCCTGATTTATCTCTCTCTAATCTAGGACCTTCTTCTGCCAGACTACGCCACATTGGTGCAAATTAAGAGTGGTGAAAAATATTGTTCACATTTTTTTTGTACACTGGCTCATGTTGCTGCACTAAAAAAAAACTAATTTGTGGTGCAACATAAATTTTGAAAAACTCTCTTTTTGTCCAGCAGAAATGCTTGATAAATCAGGCTCATAGTATAGAAAGAACAGGACTTAAACTATAGTTCCGTAGTCTACAGTTTCATGATTAGTACTTCAAAGTAAGACATATTAAAAAAATGTAAAATAAAAACTAAATTTAAAAAGGAAAATGGTTGCCATAAGTTAATTTAGAAAACATGTCTAGAATTTGTAAGATGCTAAAGCAAACATTTCTAACATCCCTGATTTTTTTTTTTTAGATTCAGTGGGACTCCTCACCATTCCAGCAGTAAGTACAGAACTCCATATAAAAGGGCAAAACCTGAAACTGATTTCTTTGTGTCAAGTTATGTTGCAGTTCTCTTGCAAAACGGCAAAAAATACTGGAGTAATTGAGTCTCTGGATGCACATGAATTTTTTAGCTTTGCATACAGCAAGATGGGGTCAAATGCTCTAATATTTTGCATGGCAAATTTACCAGTTTTTTGCCAGACAACTGGAGAAATTTCCAACATATTATAGTACAATTTCCCATGACATACACATGGCTTAATATAATATTGTATGTTAAAAAAATGGGTATTAAAAAGGCTCCTTTTGCTCTAAATTTTTACTTGATATTTAAATCCAAACAGCTTTTTATTTATTTATGAAAAACAGGAGAAGATTTTAGGACAGTTTTAATTTCCTTTTTACTGACAGTGGTCTTTTCTTATTTCTTGTTTGGTCTTGATCTTGGGGCAGAAAGCCTCTCTGCCTTAAAGAGGAACAACACACAGGTATTTCTCTTTCTCCGTGCGGTGGCATCCCAAATTTGGATGCCCCGCTGTGTGTATTCCCCAGGTCGCCAATCAACTCACCTTCCAGTCGTTCCCACAGCGCAGATTGTAGCTGAAAGTGAGCACGCTGATTGGCTGAGTTGACCACTCAGCCAATCAGTTCGTTTGCTGTTACTCAGCTCCCTTCGGCGCCACTGATGGCTAAGCACCCAAGTGGCGCCAAAGGGAGCCTAGTGCTCCACCAGCCGCATCCCCTGCTCCCCTTGCAGCGGAGACGTGCCTGCGCCGCTCATACAGAAAGGCCAGCCATGTGCAAGGCTAGAGGCGTGCGTGGATGCGCCCGCAGCACAGAGAGATGCAACAAGGGCTTGGGAACAGGTGAGTGGATCTGGGGGGGTTTCACACTGTGCAGCTTTCAAATTCATGAAGCCCCAAGAACAGGAATTCAGACAGCTCAGGATTCTTTAAACTCCAGGGCCCTGAAGTTCCTCTTTAAAATTGCTGGTTTTCTGTTGGATGAAAAGCTCACTGCTTACTGCAAAGTGAAGGTTCACAATCTCCAACCTTTCCCTATTATTCAAATGAAAATAAATGTTATCCTATCTGCAATTCTCATACCTTATTTTATGTTTTATTCCAGCTTCCAGAGAACATATCAGACAACTGTATCCTGGTTGTAAATGGATGTGCCAACAGGACTTTGCTGTTCAACCATCAAACAAACATTTTTAGGATGATGGAACCTGCACCCATATTGATACAAACAGACAAAGACAATTACAGGCCTGGAGAAACTGTCAACATTAGAGTCATTTCAGTAAATCAGCATCTAACACCAAGCAATTCAGCTGTGGACATTGAAATAAAGGTATGGTTTCTTCATTGCTCCATGCAGCTCGGCAGAGCACAGTAAATGTATAAACCTATTATTGTATATAGCACTTGTTTATTTTGTTTTTTTGTTATAGGATCCGTTTGGCAGAATTGCGCAGATATGGTCAGGCCTGAAATCAGAGCTGGGAGTTTCCTCAGTACAGTTCTTTTTAGCTAGCAACCCTCCGCTGGGTGACTGGACAGTCTTGACTGGATCTAAGGTAAGTAGAGAAGCTAATTCCCTTATATTCTATTTATTTTTAGTCATATTGTTGTGATTTATCATGAGACCTTTAAACAAAGTCTGCTTTATATTTCTTAATAAGCTCCCTTCTGTAGGGCTTCCTAGGCATCAGAGCATGACTTACATACATTGTTCAATTTCTCAGTCCCTTAGTAGTCAATTCACTTTGGGGGCCCTGAAAAAAATGAAGCAGCAGAAAGGTTAAAAGTTTTATTGGGGTTATCGGGGAATGTAAAGTGCTGATGATTGAAGCTGCTGCCCCTGACAGCTGGGCTGGGGAAAGCAGAAAACAGGCTAATTGAACCCTTTCTGGAATGTCCCTTTAATTTTCAGTCATATTCTATACTATGAAGTATGTGATATACCTAATAATTCTTGATGCCCTACTTATTTTAGCTATTCATTGTGTTCTTTGGCTTTAAATGGCTACCAATGTTAGAAAGTTACAAACTCTATTTAGTTGTTTTATAAAAACCTGTCCTAACTACTCTCATTTTTCCAGCTTGAGGGTTGACTACAGTATTGTATTGCTTAATAAAGTGAACTGCATTTACTGTAATACATCTTTTTAATATCCACATGTGATAAGATATTTCACATCCCCATAATTGCCCTAATTGCTCCCTTAAACAACTCTACGACGGTCACTAAAACATTTCCCAGATTTTGCATATGATAAATTCAGAAATGTGTGGTCATGGCCATCATGCCAGTAACAGGAAAGGCACAGAAGAGCAAACGTATTATTAGAGGTTTCTGTTAGGTCACCTGTATCATTGTGTTTTTAATTGATGTCTTATAGTTAGTTTGCATTGCTTGAGTATTTTTAAATATATTCTCTTATGAGTTTTGTTTTTGATTTGCAGGCCTCTGCTAACGCCATCACCTTCAAGGTTGCAGATAATGGTATGCTTTACTTTATTTACCTGTAGTAATGTATTTTTTTTTAATATAACAGTAATATGTTCTGAATTATCAATTGCATTATCTTTATCTATTACATAATATATTATGAGACCTACACCACAGTGTAAATTAATGTGTCCGGGCCCTGGTGCGAACATTCAATAGCTAGAAGACTGAAACAGCTCAGACAATTGGCTTCTTTTTCCTATAAATGCTTCCATGTGAGCACAAATCAATAAGGTGGAGGAGCTCCAATGATGGGGCCCCCTAACCGTTTGGGCCCCTGGAGTTACACCGGAGACACCAAAGACTTCCATTGTAGTTGGAAGGATTGTGCTACATTCTTCACAACAATCTGAATGATTTATTGTTGTTAAAGAGGATCTTTAGTCAGTCTCCGTCTGAGGGCCATCTAAGTCCCACTGCTTGGGGCATCTTGAATGCCCTGCTTTGTAAAACTCCCAGATCCACTCACCTGATACCGGAGCCCTTACCGTGTCTAAGCACCACGTCTACATCCTCGCTCATAGCCAGCCCTTTCTTTATGGGCAGCGTGGCACACTTGGCTCTACTTGTCCGTACTCGGCTGCTTAGCCATAAGCACAGCTGAACGGAGCCAAGTGAAATTGAGTGCTGATAGGCGGGCCACTCAGCCAATCAGAGCGCTCAGTTTTGGCCGAACCTGCACCCTGGGAACGCCAGGAAGGTGAGTGTAATGGGCAAACTGGGGGGGATACACACATCGTGAGAGGAATACTTCTATGCCCAGGTAAATAGAATACAATCATTGATATTTTTCTTTGGAACCTTTAGTTATATAATGATTATGTTAATACATATATTATTATATGTACAGGGGCTGTTACAGAAACATCATCCAATGTGACAGATGCCTTATCAAAGTATGAAATAAACTTCATCGACCAACGTCCAATTTTTAAACTTGGCGAGAACTTCACAGCTAAGGTGAGTTAATGGGATTCATAAGGCAATTCTATACGATGGTATTCTTTTGTGTGAACATGTTTGTAATGTTACCAACATGATGGCTACCGATTTGCTAAAATACAAGAAAATTAAATGCACTGCTATACTTGCCCACACTGCTTTGTAAAATTATGTGCATACAATTGTAATGAAAAGAGGCAAGAGAAGACATTTGTTTCATTTCTTTTTTTCAGATTCAGATTCAGAGGCTTGACAGAAAAGCCTTAACCGAGGAGGAAAGGAAACAAAATGTCTCTGTTATAATTACTCAACATTTGTCATCCTCCCAAGAAATATCCGAGCAGCATCATGTCATTCCAAAAACAGGAATAATCACTGTGCATTTTCCTATTACTTCACCGGTGTCGTGGATAAATATCATGGTGAGCACAGAAAGTGATTAAAAACATATGTAAATACAAACACACACACACACACACATATATATATATATATATATCTGTCTTTATTTTATTTGTTCAGGTTAAGTACCAAAACACGACAAAAGACATGAACAATGATGAAGTACAGACAAATAATCCTTTTGTTGAGATACGGATAACAGATTCACCTTTGAAGGTAATAATTTGTAGATTTTTCAAATTTATAAACTCATGCCTGTATAGAGATAAGACTAGAGGCTATTTATAACTATTAACATTATAAACTTCTCTGTCATCTAATTCAAAACTATCTATCTATCTATCTATCTATCTATCTATCTATCTATCTATCTTTATATAACTCTGCTATTTGTTATCTCAAACTGTATTATATTAAAGATACACTGTATGTAATAAAAGACAAACATTATAAATAAACAGTTGCAAACATAGCAATGCTGTATTAAATATTTTATTATTTATATTTTTTTTTTATCTAGGCGGGAGTGCCATTTAACGTGCAGGTTTATGTTCGGCAGGAAGTCCAGGAGATTTTCTATATAGTATGTACTCTGTGCTGACTTTTACAACATATTTTAATAATTTACAATAAAAACATGTCACATGTCACATAATAATAATAATAATGATAGTACTAATAATAATAAATACAGACACACACACACGCTAAACCAAATCTTTCTCTTTCCTAGGTTTCATCCAAAGGTTTGACAGTGGCCGCTGGGAAAAACAGGACAACATTTAGCCTCATACCAGAAAACTCCTGGGCTCCACTGGCTGAATTAACAGTTTATATGATTAATTTCAATGGTATTATGACAATATCTAAAACATTTGAAATCAAAGGAACATTAAAAAATAAGGTAACTGTAGCACAGAACGATTGTTATATATTTGTACATCAGAAGATCAGATTTGTATCTATGTACAGAGAAAGCTACTGTATAACTATATTCTCTTGGAATTGTCTAGGTGGCTTTATCTTGGAGTAAAAGTGCAGCCAAGCCTTTGGAAGATGTTTCCTTAGTTGTCAGCGTTAAAGATTTACCCTCCTTGGTAGGAATCCGAATTGCTGAAAAAAGTTCCACCCTTACTGAAAGAAAAAATGATATAACATTAAGCAGGGTGAGTATAACTTAACCTACTGTACATTGAATAATGATAGGAAGAATATTTCAATTAAATAATCGTCCTGAAATAAAATCCCCCTGAATGTTTCTATCATTTGGGTTTGGATTCAGAAAGTAACAAAAATCAGTGTAAATATATTTCTTTCTATTTAATCAGAACTACATTCTGCCTGAGTGGTTGTACTTTCAGCAATAAGCATAGTTCATATATTGCATTGCTGTACCTATGTTTATTTTAAATGTTAATAGAAATTAAAGGTTTTTTTCATTTACATGGTTCTTCTTTTTCTTTAGATTTATCAGGAACGTTACCCTAACAATATGGTAAGTGTGAAGAATATTCTGTTGTTTTACGATATAGCCGATCAATATTTATTGGATGTTTTTGAACTGGCTCATACTGTAGCACACATAACAACACAACACTGCTGGTAAAAAAGGTTAATTTTCTGCTTAAATTGTTTTTTTTCAAACCTATAAACAATAATTCTTATATATGCTACAGATAAAGAGACAGACATCAATACCAGGTGTAAAATATTATTTTTGCTGAAAAAAACATATATAAACTTAATTTGTAATTATTTTAAAGCTCCTCTTCCAAATTTCAAGGGCAAAATCCGATTTAAAACAATAACCATAAACCTGCAAATTAATTTGCCTATTGTATCTTATGGGAGTAGCAAGCTGTGCTTCCAAAAAGCAGGCTCACTGAAAGGGCTGTGCTGCTGTGCCTGTTTCACACTGTGCTGACATGCACAGATGTAAAAAAATAATTGATGAATGCAGTTTGCAAACAAAACAGACTCACCATGCAGCTCAGATGGGAGTTAACCATCATAATGTTTGGATAAATCAGGCCCTTGGTCTTTTTCTACATCATAGTTTCTCTTCTTGCTCCCTAAAAGTTAACCTGAATACAATAGAAATGTCATGGCTGTTACCCCAACCATAACTTGTTATCAATGTATTATTTATGCATTTCTGTTGCATTATCACTTTTTTAGTTCTACCCTGTAATTATCTCTGTAAAATAATAATAGTAAAATATACTGTATATACTGAGCTGCCTCTGGGTAAAAAGTCCACTGGTCAGGGTCTACAAAGAAGATGGATTGTAGAGATGGCTGCTTATAACCCTGTCTTACCGAATACTTGTTTATCATTTCTTATAGGGTCCTTCATCAATTTTCACAGATGGTCTTATCTATCGTCCCTATAGTAAGTTTTTTAGGGCTGACCTGTTGAACATTTCTAATACTGAATACTAATAATGTGTGAAACAACTAACCACCTGTATAACTGAAACTTATGTGCCTTATTCATACTTAAAGCTAGTTCCCAGCATCATCAGCTCTTGAAATACCGGGGTTTAATGCATTGGATGAAGTGTAACTATACCTGTAGTATCAAGGCAAGACAAATAAACGTCTTGAGTTGCTGTTGATGATGTTTATCAGGTTTCTGGATGATTTACAAAACACCTTGAAGAAAGTTGGCCAATGTGGAGTAAGCAAAAATGGGCCAATGCTTCCTGGTGTGACTGCTGCCTTTGTTCCTACATAAATTTAATATAAACCATTTAAATCTGCTTTTGAATTGTGATAGCAAATTGTTTTGTTTGTAAGTACACACGCATAGCTATGAAGGTCAGCATTAAAGTGGACCAACACCCACCGCTGATCGACCCGGTAATCTATAAGATTCCCGGGCCGATCAGCTCCTTCCCCGTGGGGCATCCGAAATCAGGATGCCCCGCTGTGTGAAACCCCCCCGGACGCCCACAAACCTTACCTTCTTCCCGTTCCAACGGCGCATGCGCGGGCCCCCGTCGCCGCCGTCGCCTCTCGCGCGTCCCTCTAGCGGGCGCGCTCCCTGTAATAGGGACGCGCGAGAGGCGCCCTCCAGCGGCCTCAGCTTGTCCGTCGCTTGTCCGCTGGATGTGAGGTGAGCTTTTTGGGGCTTTCTGGGGGGTTTCACACAGCCGGGCCCCGATCAGGGTGCCCCGTGGAAGTGGACCAACGCCCAGGATAGTGAAAATCCACTTTAAGCATAGACTCCACCAGTCCTAAAGACATCACACAAGACAAGAAACAGGCTTTATATTGAAACGTTAACAAAGATTGCACAGTTAGGTTAAATATATATTCATTTATTTATGTCTTTATTGATTTAGACTACATTCCTCGCGCTATAGACGTAAGCATGTTGCCCATAAAGCAAGATGAACCTGTTTTTGATGAAATCTGGATTTGGCAGATGACCAATATAAGGTATGTTAAACAGAGAGCTAATGTAAAAGCATAACATCATAACTTCATTTAAAATATGGCAGTATTTAAACAGGCAGCAAATTAAGTAAGCCATAAGAATATAAGGTTACATGACACCCAGCACGACATTTTCTACCATCTCAATATTTCTTATATTTTATCTTTGGGTTCCCTTTTGAGGGTGCGGAAGTGTAGAGATAGAGAATTTCCACAAATTAAAAAAAAACTGCCCTATTATTGTATTTATTACAATGATTGGGAGACGCTTCCAAAAAGGTACAGGAATTTGGAGAGGCTGTCTAATCTTTACTGAATGCATTGGGTACTTCAATACTGAGTAGAGAATCCAAATTTTAATGAATAACCCACTCCTAAATTTGAATTAATTATTCTCTGTGTGTATATTTTTTTAGGAAACCTAATAATGTAATCTATTTTATTTCACAGCTCAAGCTTAAAATCAAGTCTCACAGTGCGAGTGCCTGAAAGAAACACTACTTGGGTGGCAACTGCCTTTGTTATTTCTCAGGAACTTGGACTGGGCGTTGCTGATGAACCCGTTGAGGTAACTCTTTTAAATAACCCATCCTACTATTTTGTAAAGGTGGCCAGATATATCTATAACTATAGTCCAACGTGTCTTTGCAAATTCTATTGACAAGGCAGTGTAGCGTAAATAACTGTAAATGTGTACATAGTTGTGGGCAGCCATTTGCAGGCTTTTCACTTTTAGAGAACACAAATCGGACCACTTTACCTTAGATTGTTCATTATGCAAATAATCCCACACAGTATAAGGGAGCTCTAAGCCATGTTATTGCTCTTTGCCGTTACACACCCAATACTAGTGGTTGGCAGGTCAAACAAGCTTGTTCACATCTGTCAGGTTGAGTGAATGTCATCCATAACAAAATTGTTTCTGTGTTTATTATCACTGCAAATAAGATTTGCAGTTTTTTCATTTCTTTGTGCCAGTCTAATCAAACAATTAAACAATGATTAGAAATGTAGTACAGTAAATATATAATTGAGGGATAGTTCTATGACCATAGATTTGCATGCGCTCTAAAAGCAAAATATATTGTTTCTGCTAATGTCATCCTTTTTTTTTCAATTCTGCTTTTTACAGATCACAATATTTAAGCCTTTTGTAGTTTCAACGAATATGCCATATTCTGTCACAAGAGGGGAACAGTTTATTCTGGAAGTGAATGTAGCAAATTCTTTGCAGGAAAAACTACAGGTAATCTTCATTCAAATCCATATTTGTATGCTTTGAAAAACTCTTGAGTTACCTTGAAATAAATAAAATACAGAAGTAATCATTGGTTTGTAATATTGCGTAACATATGCTATAATGCAGTACATCCACCACCAGGTGTCAGCTGGTCCAGCTGCTCTATCCATTTAAGTATATTCATAGCCAGGAAAGTGTAGCTTAGTACTATTTATATGAAAAGGTAATGTCATAATGGTGAAAAGCTTGTTCTAGTTAACTAACTGACTCATATATAAAGGCATGCACAAATGCATTGGTCTTCTGTTTTAGCAGTTTGTGAGTGATATATGAAAACTATAAAATGTATATAAATGTATAAATGTATATAAAATGTATATTGTCTTAGCTCACCTTTAGTTAAAAAGCATATTATGTGTTCACAGGTTGGAATCACTTTGGAACGCAGTGATGCATTTGATATAACTGTGCCAACCAATAGTAATTCTACAGCTACAGTCACCGGCCAACAGAGTGTAATAGTTCTAAGTAGAGATAAAGCAACTGCACTGTTTCCCATAAAGCCGAAGACACTTGGCAACATCGCATTCACAATTACAGCAACGTCAGACCGGGCTTCAGATGTTATAACTCAAAGTGTTCTAGTAAAGGTAAATTACTAAACATTTAAAATAACCTCTTCTCTTTGCTAAACATGTAAACTGGCATTATTCTGCAATTTTACTTTTTTTCTACTAATATAATTATATATTGTTTCTATAGAGTGAAGGAGTGCAGTACATCCATACACAGACAGAACTGTTTGACCTTATTTCTATTGGAAATGCACAGGATATATCAAGAAACCTTTCATTCAGTTTTCCTAGTGATGTTATAGAAGGCAGTGAAGCTGCA
Organism: Gastrophryne carolinensis; assembly: GCA_027917425.1. NCBI lineage: Eukaryota > Metazoa > Chordata > Amphibia > Anura > Microhylidae > Gastrophryne > Gastrophryne carolinensis. Next base: position 227,199,058 of record CM051237.1, read on the forward strand.
TTTATCACAGTGATTGGTAAGCATTGCTCTACTCATATGTAGGCATATAGTCATTATTTTTACAGTGTTACATAAAAAACATAACATATGCATTAATAAAACCAACCATTAATCAGTGGGTACAGTACACAATAGAATCCAATATATTGTAAATTTGCCATTTTATCTGAGAAAAAAAACTGCAAACACATGGTTTAAGCTAAAATGAAATACTGGTATATAAAATATTGTATTTTATTTGACACAGGAGACCTTCTAGGACCTTCAATAAATGGCCTTGACTCCCTTATTCAGATGCCATGCGGCTGTGGAGAGCAAAACATGATCAACTTTGCACCAAATATTTATGTTCTTCAATATTTAATGGCAGCTGATCAAATCACAGAACATATCAAAAAGAGATCCTTAGACTTTATGGAGCAAGGTAATTGCTTTAAAATGGGAAAACAACATTTGTGCCAGGAATACCAGGTTACATTACTGCTTCTGGCCTTGATTTTCTAGAAGTGGCCAGTCACAAACTTGAATCGCTATGGAGCATTATGTATCTAGAAAAAACTAGTTGTATTTATATAGCACCAATATATTCTGTGGGGTTATACAAGGCCATAGTTATAGGGGATGAACAAGTTATATGAATTGCAAATAATTGCAGAGGAATTATAATCAGGGATGTCTTCATTTCAGGTTACCAACAGGAATTAACATACATGCGGGCTGATGGTTCCTTCAGTGCCTTTGGAAAGTCTGATGCTTCTGGAAGCACTTGGTAAGTAATTCAAAATTTTATATGTCTGAGGTCATAATATTTATTAGAAAAATGGTCTAGCATTAACAATCCACATTATCACACTGAATTGCAAGAGGAGATTTACTTATAAATCCTACATGAAAAAGGATGGCCCCTGGCCTCTGGTGTCTTGAGTTATTATCATATATGCCAATAATATTAGTATTAGGATTAAAGTGATGGTCCAGGCAGATAATCACTCCTACTCTATTGCTGTGTTTTTAACCTTAATCACCAGTCACATCATCTCGCTCCATTGACAGCAATAGCGAGCCGAAGCCTTGCAAACACCCCTTATTTCAGTAAATGTCAGTGTCAATGTAAATGATGGTGGGGGCATCCCACCACTGTGAGGCACAGGATTTGGAACTGATGATCAGGTAAGTGACATAGCAAAGGAGTAGGAGCAATCCTCTGCAAGAGACAAAAGGTGAGTATGGAGTTTTTGTTTTTTCAATGCCTGGTCAATCACTCATACATACAGCACTCAGCACTGCAGTATAATCATCAACACTACAAATTTCATTGATAGATCCACTTTATTTGTTAGTATATTAGGGCACATGAGTAGCTTTTGGCTGTGATGAATATATATTTACATTTATACCTTTTTTTGTTTTGCAGGCTTTCAGCATTTGTGTTTAGATGCTTCCTTCAGGCTCGTCCATACATTTACATAAATCCAGTGATTTTAAATAATGTGGCCCAGTGGCTGGTTCAGTACCAGGATCAGAACACTGGTCAATTCTCTGAGCCCGGGTGTGTCATTCACAGGGATCTCCAGGGAGGACTGAATGGTCCAGTCACTCTCACTGCTTACATAGTCACCTCTCTCTTAGAAGATGAATCATATAGGGTAAGTACTATAGGAACTATTTGAACAATGGAACCGTGCAAATACATTTTATTTGATAGATTTTACATATTTATTTACATTTTAGATCTCATTGGTAATAGTTACTAATGCCTGTTTTTATGCATATACTGTACACATGCATATCCTTCCATGTAATGCGAAATTAGGTACATTAAAATAAATGGAAAAAATAGCAACTGACTGAAATTTGTAAAATGATTATAACAGCGAAGCAAATTGTTTCATTATGGATTCTGATTACTTCTAGCAAATGTACGCCACCAGCATTAGAAATGCCATACAATACATTGAAAGAAAATATGATGAAGGAATTTCCAGCCATTACACCTTGTCAGTGGTCACATATGCACTATCACTGTCCAATAGCACCAAAGCAAAGGCAGCCCTGGACCAGCTCAATTTAATGGCAAATACTACAGGTAAATGCAGAAGGGTGGGAGGAGGGTGATTTACGAAGATGTCAAATTGCAGGGCATGGGTCTTGCTGCAATATGCCTAGTTCAGTCATTTCTGGCTCATGACAATCTATGACTCTGGGGCACTTCCCGGTGCTGTGCCTCCACCACACAGCTGCTGTGTGCCACTATACACTTTATGCACCAGAGTGTGCCAGAGGTTTACTAACTGGCTAAACTGCAGTTACTAATGACCTTCATGTGTCACAGCCCAGCTTAGGAGGAAAAATACTCCTTTAGGTAATAAATATAATACTTTTTGTATGTAGCACATGTGATGGGTAGATTTGATACTACATCAGTAATCTGCAGGAGAATTGAAACAATTTTTCAAACACAATTTACTTGAATATATTTTGTGCTTCAATCTTATTCCTAAAACTATAAACCAGATTTGGGTTTTAAAACAACATTTGAAACAGCATGCTGTGTAATATGTCCAATGTTTTCTCTGGAGGCAGTGAATCTCTAAAACCTGCCTATCTTCTTGCCTATCCAGGTGTCCTTAGCTTTTGTTAAGTGATGCATGCTGCCAATCCCTGGCACAGTGTTTATAAAACAGCTACTAAATGATGTATTTGATTTTATCCATGCTTAATTAAATAGTACTGAAAAACATTTAGTAATTTGCCCTGTTCCATTGTATGTTAACCCCAGTGGCCAATATTTCTTCATAGTGCATGTACGCATGTAAGCTTACAATGTTTTGTTACTTTATACACGTTCTATTGTTTTTACATCTTTAGAAGAAACGAAATACTGGTCTTCACCCTCTGAAACAAGCAATTACTATGGGCAACCAAGAAGCACTGACATTGAGACCGCAGCATATGCTCTGCTTTCTTATTGTGAACAGAATAGAATTGTAGAAAGTATACCTGTGATGAAATGGCTGAGCCGGCAAAGAAGCCATCTTGGAGGTTATGGATCTACTCAGGTAAAAACCCATCTTTATTAAGAATAAAATTCATTTTCCAGAGATGACGCCAACACACACCAGTAAAAGCCCATAATCTATTTGTTCCACATTTAAACTCATGTGCTAAAATGTGATCCTGATTTTACCATTTCAACTATAGCCACTGCTACCTGACAGCAGTAAGTACTCACTGTCTGGCTGTGGGGAAAAGCTACAGGAGAACCTAAATATTGAATTGAGTTAGAGATATGAATTTGAATTTGTGATTAAATTATGGCCTTTAATTTGTCTCTGCCATTGTACATATATCTCAGAAAGCTTTATCGTGTGTAACAACATCATGCTTGTCTTCACAGGATACAATTGTGGCTCTGCAGGCCCTTTCCAAGTTTTCGATGCTAACCAACTCAAGATATACTTCTTTGAATGTGTCTCTTACTTGGCCAGAGGCAAATATTCCAAAGCGGTTTCAGATTAACAAAGACAATGTTCTTACACTACAACGTCAGCAGGTAAGGGAGCATCATGACAAAATGCATTATATTTAATTACCAAGCTAATCATGTTATTACTGGTTGTATGCGCCTCTTCCACAGTAATCCAGTATTTGTTTTATTAAATATATTATTCTCATTTATTTCTATTAGGTTAACGTATCCCAGCCAATATCAATTAATGTTACTGTCACCGGAAGAGGAGTGGCTATTGTACAGGTCAGAGCATTTTATATGTGTGTATTTATGTAAAACATGTACGACTCAGGAGGAAGAGAAATGTGCTGAATACCACTTACATCCATGGTTGCCTGGGGATGGACCTCTCAGACAGGTTTATAGCAACTGTCAGGTTGTAACTTTCATACCTGTAACAGTAGTCACATCCCATTAAGGTTTTCCCTAACTATATAACCACACCACAACGTTCCATGTGCTCACTGACCAATCGTACTGCCTACATTGTTTGGTTGTCTGCTGTAAACTTTGGATGATGATTGCTGAAGTTAGTCAATGAGGATAATAATTACCTGCTGGCTACACTTACCTTCTGTACATATGTTTATCATTCTTAGATTCTCACAGTAAAACATTATGGGCCTTATTTATCATGTGCGTCATTTAGCATACTTTTGGTGGCTATAGTGCCAGTTCTGGAATGCCTGCATTTTGGTCTTATCTGGCACTGCACTGTGGACTACACTGGCGCTAGCAGTCACTGCGCAGATCGCGAACTAATTAGATTTCATGTTGCACTAGTGTGGCTCTGTGTGGCACTGATGCTTCCTAAATACGGTTCCCAATTTTCAGCTTTATGTATGATTCCTATCATTTTGCCTGTGTTTATATTTTGGCATGTGTGATTCATTTTGGCATATCTGTTTATGATGGTGGTTTACATATGCTTGTAATTGACACTTATTTTTTATTTTATATAGCTGAATGTCATGTATAACAGGAATACGTTATCAAGGCGCAAGAGAAGCACCTCTTTTACAGAAGCATTCAAAATGGACGTGAGCGTGAAAGATAATACCAACAACACAGACAGACTAACTGTAGATATATGTACCCGGTAAGAATGGTTTTATTCAGCTCTCCATCTTTCACTATTTGCTGTAGATTTGTAGGTTTTTAATTTAATATCAATTCATTTTTGATATGGAATGCACTAAAATATTGCTTTATTGATGATTCTGTCCAACTGTTTTCTATCCACAGCTACCAGGGGATAGGGAATGAGACTGGCATGGCAATCTTAGATGTTGGTTTTCTGAGTGGCTTCACATTGAACACTGAAGATCTGATTAAACCTCAAACTCTTAAACTGGTAGAGAAGAAAGATGACAAAGTCTATCTTTACTTTGATTCTGTAAGTTGAAATTCCAACAGTGAAATTGTATCTATTGATATATATTGTTAGATGCCTGACACAATTCTTTATTTGTTAGAATTTTATGGATGACTGCAAATTTATAAGGAAACAAAGGAACGAGAACTTTCATAGATACATATTTAAACAAATACAGGCTGTATTTTTATTGCAAATGTTACATTTTAGCTTCTTTTAAACTGGAGCAAGGTGTAGCAGTATTGCTACCTCTTGCATGTGTACCGGCAACTTATTGGCATTTTAGCAGTGCTCACTATATGCTATACAGTGCTCGCAAACACCATTGCGGCTTAAGCATGAGATTATCAGCTCCACAATCGCCCCAGTATTTAAGGGGCCTTACAAAAAAGTACTGAGAGACACATAAAGTAAAATAATAAGTCAAGTATTAGCAGCTTCTTGCTACAACTGTTTTTTAGCATGCCATGCCAGTCGTGATGGCTGGTCCAGGCACTGTGGGATTCTTACTTTGGCCAACAGAGTTCTATATTAGCATGCCTTTTGGGAATAAAAAATTGTAATTAATTAACAAGGTGTAGTTTAATAGAAAATGTTATGTGAGTAAATAAGTGCTATAATATATTTTTATTGACACCTTAAACCTTCTCTCCAGGCTATTAAGAATATACAGCGATGATAATACTGGAGATAAAAAGCAAATCCAGTGCGTTCCTCGATTGCTCTGCCAAAAGTTATTTAATCATGGCTTATAATAGATGTTCCTTATTCTAGACAGATAATTTAGGACACTTTCTTGCATCAAGGCCATGCTGGTTTAACTAATTTGGTTATTTTTTGTATATTTTGTGACTGCGGCAATATTTGTTTTAAAGTATATTTTGTGTTATCTATTTTTCTAGTTGACTAAGGATAAACTTTGCCTGTCCCTTCCAATGGTTCGTTTTGCTAAGGTAGCAGGCTCCCAAGAAGCAGTGGTCAAAGTCTATGATTATTACAACCCAGGTAATTGCTGACAGTTACGTGCATTTGTTATATACTGTATACATAGAAAATAAAGGCCATACATTCTGAATACAGTTAGTGCTGAGCCTATGACTCCATATCAGTTGGGCAGCTTTTGGGGTGGGTTGGTGGCTGTGTCATCAGACATGTTGCAGGATGTCTAGGGGAAACTAAAGTTCTGCCGCAGTGGCATATCCATGTACACAAACTCTTGCACATAGCGTTTAACTACCTATGTGCAGGGCTTAATGCATGACCACCTACATACAATTGTGCTGTGCAGGAAGTGGCAGGGGACTACTTGTTCTAAACATATTTGATTTCAGTCACAAAGTATCTCATAAATAAATATAAAAATATATTAATATCTCATATTTTTCTTTTCCAGAAATGACAGCAACACGCACATATAATTCCCTGACTATGAGACAGATTTCGCCTTGTGACTTTTGTGGATATAACTGTAGTCTTTGTAAGTCAAATGTTCCATTAAGTGTGACGCCACCGAAAAGCAGCGCATCCATTCCAACCTTCTACATGCTTTGGCTCTGCTTGATTTTCTTGTGCCACTTTTTGTAAACAACAGATACAAAAGGATGGGCCATTTTTGATTCTGAATACAGCAGAGACAATTATTTGACATGAATATTAACAAGCAAATAAAAAATTCCCCCCCCCCCAAGTGATCCTTCTGAACTGGCTGCAAGTTCCAGCTTACTGAATCCTGTCTATTGATACAGAGAGGGGTGCTAAGATGACAATTTATTATTATATATATATATTTATTATTATTATTTCTTTGTTTAATGGAGATTTGGAAGCGCACATAGCGTAAAATGTCATGCTATGAATGCACAGTGTTTCCGATGCCAACAATGTTCCTTACTAGGGAAAGAGTTCCCAACTGGGGAACTATTATTTCAAGTGTAAGGAACATCTTTTCTTTTCTGGGATATACAAGGTTACCTCAACGGGAGAACATATTCTCCCTAACACCTAATCAAGTGTTAGGGAAATAGATGAAGATATTCTCCACAAAGCCAACCAGGTCTATCCAGATGGAATTGCATATAATACACTCATTCTATTCATTAATTATAAATTTGTTGTTGATTTGTCATTTGAAATTTCCTGTTGTATAAATACTAAGCAGTACATTTTTAGATTGCTTATATATGTATTTATATATTTTTTAATGAGAAAAAACTTTGTTTTTGTATTTATTTTATATAGAAATATTCTTCACATAATGACTACTTTTATAGGAGAAGGGGTTTTGTCCACTCTAATGATGTTTAATTATCTGACAAATATGTAAATAAAACACCATGCTGTTAGCTTGCTGTTGCTCTGGTTTTTGTACTTATTTCTTTTGAGATTTTTATTTAAGCATTTTGAAGAAATACAATAGAAAGGTATGGTTAGTAAACAAAGAAAGAAAATCATACATAGTTATAAGATGGGGTCATTCTACAGGGGTACAGGTATGGTTTGTCATATAATGTACTCACTCAAGTATGAGCAGTAATATATACAGTCTGCTCTCTACATCTAGTAGATAAGGGACAGGGTGTCCTGCTCTAGGGACGTTGGTCTTGTAGGCCCCTATACCATAGATTTGGGTAAAATTACTTGTGGAAATCTTATTAGACTATGTCCTAAAAGAGGAAGAGGGTAGTGTAAGATTGGCTTGAAGAAGAAAGTGGATCTAGATCAGGTGGGGTGAGGTTAGTATAGGGATAGAATATGGGGACTGGTACATGCGAGGGGAGTGAGGAGGTGAGGAGAGGGAGTGGGAGTCTCAAAGAATGTTGGGGGGGGGGGGTTCAGCTGATCTATCACGAGTCTCAAGATGATTCTGATTTTTTTTCCAGAATTTTTGGATTCTTGGTATTGTAGCCAGGGGAACCAGGTCCTTGAAAACTGACCATTCTGATTATATAATGACAGGCTTTAAATTCTTCCATGTCCTAAGGAGTTGACTTCTTTAAGCCAATCTCTGACAGAATGTGCATGCTTTGGTATGGTAAGTTTTGTGAATTAGAAGGGACCAATATTTATTTATTGGCATGTGATTGAGGTAAGGAAGGATGAAGGAGGAGTCTCTGTCTGGTGACCTGTCATTATGGGCAGGATTGTGTTCCAGTTATATAAAATCCTGAGGTAGTGCTATCAGATAAGTACAGTAGTGGGGTATTGCATCTCCAGCAAGAGGCACTGGAGGATGGGAACATTTAAGTAATTTTGTTGGGAGTGTAGTACCAACAGACAAACAGCATCTTATAGTTCTTTCCTGAGTTCTAGGGACCATTGAGGCTTTGTGGGCTAGGATGCACATTTTTTTCTTTTTGGAGCTCTGAGAATTTACATTTCAGGTCTTTTTCCCATTCCGTGAGATTAAAATTGGAGTCTGGGATGTTGTCTAGCAACGTGGAGGCTGATTCATTACTAACGCCAGGTATCAGCAGATGAGTGCCTGTATAGCGCCACTTAGAGCGACCGATAGTCAGGCGCTGTAACAGAGAGCCTCAGTCGCTGTAGTTACCTGCCCGGCATTGATGAATGTGATGTATGTTGGGTGCACTAACACCAGTACAGCGCTGCAGGGAGCGAGAGGTAGCGCCAGCTCAGTGCGACCAACTCTCAGCGCTCCACACCATACCTATCAAAAAAGGACACGCACACAGCGCCGACGCTCTAAATTTGGTCACTATAGCACAGAGCGCCAGACACTGTCTGATTAAAGTCTGTTTTTGAACACATATCCACCAGTAACAAAGCGAAAACACATGGAATTACATTTTTGTAACACTGTAACAATAACACTTTAGTGCCAGACCTGTAATGACAATTCTGCATAAAAATATAAAAAGTAAAAAAGTTTCTCAAAGTGTTTGTTCGCAGCCAGGAGAGGTCACACAATGATTTGAGCAAAAAAAAACAAAAAACATTTCAAACACGCTGTTTAAATAAAAATGAACGGCCATTGAAATGTATGGGAGAGCGACACTGAGCGAAAGGTAATACCTGGCGCTCTGGAAGCTACAGTGCTGGCGCTATACACTGAGCCGCCTGTAATAATACATCGAATGCTATATGGCGCTGTTAGAGTCGCTCACCAGATTCGCTTTCATAAATGTGGTTTTGGGTACAGTGTCCGGCGTTCACCAGACGCTGCCTGCCACTACGAGGCTCTACCTGGGGCTATCCTTTCTTAAATAACCCCCATAGAGTAGTTTTTCTAGGCAGATCTTCTAAAAATCTGAAGGTTCTCTACTCTAATTCACATCAATAGAAACTAATGTACGGCTTTCCAAAAATAAATATTTTTTAACTTTATATGCCCAGAGGTAGAAAGCAGCATTATAGTTGCAGACCATAAATGATAGAGTATAAAAATCAATTAACTGAGGGTACTGCATTATCCAAAAAGTTACACATGATACCTCAGATGAGTAAATCCTGGATTAAAATTGCCAATGAATAACCGTGCATATAATGCCACTGACCCTCTCCCCCAGCACCGGAACATGGGGATAAACAGGGGATTCAAACAATGGTCCAACAATTCTTTTGGGTGCATTTTATAAAGGGGGGTTAATTTATAAACCAGAAAATGATACTTTAATATTAACACTTAGCACACATTCAGCACCATATGTTGTTGGGCCAGCGTCTTGATCCAATCAAGTATATTCATTAGGCTGGAGCACGTAGCCCAGGTCCCTTACACCAATCATGTTCCATGATGGAGAATGCCCTATGAATTTGCTATTCACCTAAAAATGTAAAATGCATTGTGCCAAAGAAAAGAGGCAATATGTCATTTGAATGGATTGTTACACTTTTTATAGTTAATTTAATCTTGTAGTTACAACATAGAATTGTATGACCACATGATTTGATCTTCTGTTTTAGCAGTTAGTGAGCCTGACACATGATATAATATGGTATAAAATATTATTGTATCAAGCAATAGGAGGACACATTGATCTCAGTGATTGGTAAGCATTGTTCTGCTCATATGCACATTTATAGTTAGCACTGTTTCCTGACAAATGGTTTATAATATAAAGAATAATATATTTCAGGATGTGTGTGGGACTCTCAAGCAAATGTAAAAAAAATGAGGGGAAGAGCTGATTAGTAAGGTCACGAGAAAGAGAACACAAGGGCAGCCCACCTCTTTCTATAGATTCTACAGAATTCAGAATTCAACCTGTTGCATAAAGTATCCCACTGGCCCATTTTATCTGAAAAACAATACATACCCATTGTTTAAGCTAAAATAAAATATATTAAGTATTGTTTTTTATGACATGGGAGACCTTCTTGGACCTCCAATTAGTGGTCTAAACATGATCAGCTTTGCACCAAATATTGATGTCCTCCAATATTAAATAACACCTAATCAAATCAAATTAGGTTTAAGAAAGAAAACCTTAAATCTTATAGAGCAAGGTAACTGCTTCTAAGAGAACCAAAAGCGGCCCTGGAATCTATAAGGCTCCGTAAGCTATACCTCTAGCCGGGTGCGCACCCATGGCTGAAATTTGGGAATTTGTCAATAGCTCACTTGGCTGCTTTTGACTAAACTCAGCCCATAGCCGAGTCTTAGTCATGCTGATTGGACGAGAGCCCTCGCATGTGCAATAGGATCTGGGAAAGGTGAGTTTTACTGGGCGACCTGGGGGGTTTCACACAGTGGGCATTCCAGATCGGGGTGCCCTGGGGGCAAGAACCAAAATGCAGGATTGTCAAAATCCCAGATTTTGGTCCACTTTAAAATAGACAAACACCAGATTACATTATTGCATTGAAGTTGAAAGATACACTCATAGAAAACGGATGTATCTAGATGTACTTATTATTACTGTTTATGCAGCACCGGCACCTTCTGTGGGGCTGTGCAAGGTATTTGTTTCAAACAGGCTGGAACAAATAAGTAGAAATGCAAAGAGTCTGCAATACACTGACCACCAGCAAGCCAAATGGCTTAACTTAAGAAAGATTCTTGTATCAGTATAATCAAAATGCAGTCAAAACTGATATTTTCATTGAACAGAAAAATTTCCCTTATCATTAAGTCATGTTCCCTTTTTTTAATCCTGCTGCTGTTAAAGGGAATGTTTATTTGTGGGCATTGTTAGCAGCCCTCCTGCAGGCAGCTACCATATAGATAGATAGATATATAGATAGATAGATATGCACGGGTACAATACGCGTGGGTTGTAAAGAAACTAATCAGCAGCCTATACAAATTTCAGAAAGTGCACTGCTGGATCTGCCTACGCCATGACCAGTGCGATGAATGGTGCTTCCTTTATCTGGCTGATGGCAAGTGAGCACAAATATGATAAAGCATGCAGCGAGATTAGCTCAGGGAGGTTGTTCAAAATGAGCTAAAAATTAGTATTTGATATGCATGCTGGGGGAAAATGAGTGTACTAACATTGAATCATTCTTTAGCAAATTATTATAAATGACAACAATCAGCACAAATACTTCCACTGACGGCTTGCAGAAATGCTCTCCCACCACAAGTCCCCCTGTAAAGGACATGTGGCATTCTTCTATATATAAGCCAGAAGTGAAGGAAGGGGGACAGTTGACAGGCAGCTGGGTTTTTAAATGTTTATTTCTACAGTTGGATTTGTAATAAATGTTTCATATTTTTGTTTTTCAAAAATGACAGCAACATGTACCGATAAGACCATGACCATTAGGTCCACTGGGTTTTGGTCCTGGCCCCTGGGGCACCCAGATGGGGGATGCCCTGCTGTGTATAACCCCCTAGGTCGCCCGATCTGACTTACCCTATCCCGGTCCCACGAGGCCTGTGTGTCCTTTTGTCCAATCAGCGTGCTTAATTCATCTAACAGCTCATCTAAGGCGAGCAGATCCGAGCTTGCTGGCATCCACATTCCCCGCTACCCTGTTACAGGGAGCGTGCCGGCACCACACAAATGCCTGGTGCAGGCACACGTGCTGCTAAAGGGATAGCGGGAATGCGACTTCTGCTTGCGTCGTTGGACCATGAAAGAACGTTCCAAGCGATTTGGGGCGTTTCACACTGCAGGGCATCACAATTCTGGATGCCCCAGGGGGAGGGAATATAAAAATGATATAGATAAACAGGCAATGTTTTTTTTATTGTATGTCTTCTTTTATATTATGATATATATTTAATTTCTATCAAAAGCTCTCAAGACTCTCCAATATGGAATAAAACATTGGAATAGCTTCTATATGTAAACAATATACATAGTTTATATGATCTCCCTTGGTGTCTTCATTTGTTTCAAGTGAGCCTTTGAAGCTTGATATCCAGTTGGGATGACAATTTTATTATTGTAAAACACATGGTGTTATTTTACAGTTTGTGGAGGGTTTTGCCTGGTGTACGTGTTTCATATCAGTTTTAGCCTCTTTGTATTTCTACCAACTATATTAGGGCTTTGTTACAACCTCAAGGCATATTTTATGTTTGTTTGAAATGTGTTATGTCTATATGTCATTAAAATACACTTGAATACAGCAGAAAGTTTTGCATAAGATGTGTACATTTTCAAGCAATGTTTGATTAAAAAACCGCGGTTGCAGACATATAGAGCCTCATTTATCGAGCGTTAGCGCCAGTCAATGCCACTCAGAGCTAATATTTTGCCTCAGTGGCACTCAGGGGCAATGCGTCCGCCAACCTCCGTCTAATTTATCACTGGCACCATATGGTTTGCGGTGACTGGCGCTCTTCTCTAAGGCTCTGTAGGTTTGGATCCCATAGAGCACAATAGGCAGAGATGTACTAAAGCGTTTCTTATAAATAATGTTACTGTATACACTATTACTTGTACAGAACTTGCATTGGTGACTTGTCAATAATACAAACGCAGGAATTTCAGTTTATTATTATCTGGTAAAATTGTTTTTGAAGGATTATTTTTCTTACCAATGTGTTATTTGGAACAACTACAACTCAGCCTAAACCCACTGTAAAGTTTGTCCCCTCTGTTCACAGCAATGATATCCTGTAACTGTAATGATGAAACGCTAACCAATGCCTGTTATATACAGCAGCAATCTTTTCACCTTGCAGTGCCTAAAAGATGGCAATGCAGAGTGACGCCCCCTGTCGCTGATACAGATGCTTATAAATGTGCTTAGGGAATTAAGCATGTTTGTATTTGCACATCCATAAACATACATACATGGATCTGTGCATATAGATACATGCTTTCTCCCATAAGTAGATGAGCTCTTTAATTTCAATGCCAATGCCAAGACTTTTTTTTGCATGTAAGCACATGGAATCAACTGCAGGGCTGAAAAGCACATGCATACAAACTTAAGTCTCAAGTGAATATATATTTGCATCATAAGAATATATATTGACATGGTGCTGAATTGGTCCTAATATTATCTCTAAATTTTTATTAGACATGTTGCTCATTTACATAGGGTATTCAATGTAAATTTAGCAAAATCCAGCAAAAATATCTGTAGGTAAAAAAGGCCAGTAGAAGGTGTGAAGTGCCACTCCAGCCCCACCCTACCCCCTCCTATTAGTGCTAAAGCATGTGTAACATAGGAAATAAAAAAAGACACTCACTTTCACCTGGACTTTATCTTAGGATAGATGTATGCTTATCCCAGGCATGTTTAAATTCCCTTACTGTCGATTTTTCAACTACCTCTGCTGGAAGTTTGTTCTAAGCATCTACTACTCTTTCTGTAAAATAATATTTTCTAAAATTGCTCCTGACCTTCCCTTCAACTAACTTCAGGTTGTGCCCCCTTGTTCTATCATGATGGGTTTTATTTAAGAAATGCTAGTGCCGCGTAGGACCACGGCAGGTGTACTTATGGTGCTCCTCCAGAAAACCATATGTATGACGGCTGGTGTTTGTAGAGCCCCTGCGCCACATCATATCAGACGCTCAGTGTCGTTATCCCATACACTTCCAATGGGTTTTCTAGTGATGTTATTTGTACAACTTCTGCTTAGTGTTAATTTTTGGGGCCAGAATAAACTAACTATCCCTGGCCTGCTCAGGATGTATTTTATGTTCATTAAAGGTGTTTTTTTTTCCTGTAAAATAGCATTTTTATGTCTGCCATTCAAGTGACGGGGCTTTTGCTTGTCCCCAATGTCATTTCATGTGTTTTTGTTGTGTCCCATTTCCCTCCGGCTATTTCTCAGGCTTTTTACATCCTGCAACAGACACTGTGCGCCTTAGCCCCCAGTTCTACAGCATCCTAGCTGGTGCTGTGCTCTTGGGTGTTAAATATTTCACTGAGCACCAGGTTTTGGGCTTTCATTAATGGCGCTACGTCTCAGTAATATCAGTAGGGGTTCCTTGTGCTCTTCCATCTGCTGGTGTAAGCAGAGATTATGTAGCACACTGCAAGACAGGATTGTATTGGATATCTAATCTGGGCTGTGTAGCATCTCCTCTGTTGGCCAGGCCAAACCGTCAGGCTATTGGTTGTTTAAACAATGGTTTAGTGATGAGCTGCATTGCATGTGAGTTTCACTTTTGTGTGAAAGAGTGTGTGTGTTAGCAGCTTTATTGGAGTTGTGCAGTGTGTGTGTGTGTGTGTGTGTGTGTGTGTGTGTGTGTGTACGCTTGTGGATATTTGTGTTTGCAGTGGCAATGCAGTGCAGAGCAGAGAGAGAGTTTGGTGGGATGTTTGGTGTGTGGATGAGTTGTGTGGCAGCGAAAGGAGATAGCACTAACATTCCAAGTAAAAATGAATGTCAAGCAAAAGAATCTGGTTATCCTGTAAGTAGCAGGGGCATCTAAACGATTTTATAAACATTGTGACCCAGGCAATACATGGACATTGTAGGACACCATAGTATGTTTCACATCCTTTTGCTATTACTAGAAATGCCCTAAAACAATTGAAGACAGCGGACTTGCCCATATCACCTGTCTTTCCTCAGCCAAAGACAATGGATATATGACTGCCAGCAGGGTTATAAGATAAATAACAATGTGGTAATGTTGTAATGCTGTCACTTAGCAAAGCGTGTATTTCCCCTATTCAAGCTCAGCTATTTAAAAGAATCCTATTTTGGCTTCAGTTTCAAGCGTGACAAAAGACTTTCATCTCAACTTACACGGATGTTCTCTCTACAAATGGACAATGTTCCATCAGGGCAGCCTGTTGGGTGGACCCTATTTGTGACATCTAATCAGGGCCAGCTCTAGGTTTATGGGGTCCCTTGGGCAAGAGAGTCTTAGTGGGCCCCAAAGTAGTAAGTCACATGATGTCACCTTTCATCTCTGCTGCCACAAAGGGGTCATCTCCTGCTGCTGATCACCCTCCAGTGCTTGTCGGCTGTCACCTGGTTCTCCCAACCCCCTGCACTTCCATCAATTGCCCTCCATTCCATGCCACCTTCTCCATTGTTGCTGATCATCCCCTGGTGCTGAGGCCAGCCAAGAGCAGGTCTGCACACAGCACCAGGCATTCTGTGTTTTGGTCCACTGTTAAATAATACTATGGCCAAGTGTGAGGCTGAGTGGGCCCCTGAAGATGCCAGGGGCCCTGGCAATTGCCCAGGTTTGCCCTGTGCTGGCGCCGGGCCCTGCATCTAATGGCTGGGGCCCTATATAAGACTTGCTTGTTATCTTACAATAGTGATGGCAGTCCTATATGTGTAACATGGCTTTACCTGCAGTGTAATTTACATAATAATTCATAAGTACTGAATAGTTTATTTTAGGGTAAATATGTTTAGTTGTTTTATTTAGTATTGAAATGTATCTAAATTGGTGAGTTGGGAAATGCCCAGACTACCTCTTTAATATCTAGGAGCGGGGAAGCCTGCACCAGGGTACCCCACTGTGCATCGGTGCCACTATTCTATTGAACGGGGCCTCCCAGATACTCACCTCTCCCGGGATTCTTCTATGGCAGCCACGGAGCAGCCTATCAGACTGCACAGCAATGCGCTTGGCTCCATTCTGTAGTATAGCAGATCTTATGCACAGCAGGGTAACCTGATGCAGGCTGCCCCTCTGCTGCATATTAAAGAGGGGTTCCGGTCATTTTTGACCTGCGTTTCTATTTTAAATGGTTGACATTGCTTCATTAACCAGCCTAATAGCTCAATCTATGTTTTGTAAAGGTATTGTGGCCACCACCGAGCTCAGGCAGGATACCGCACATGCACTGCTCACTTTTGGGAACCTCAGCCAAGTTGCAGGCCTATACACTATGAAATAGTACATTAAGTACTTACAATTCTTGGGTTTGGCTTGAGGTTGAAGCTGTAGAAGTGATTGACGCCAGGCACTTAGTTTTGAGGTAATCCAGGTTTATTATAGAGAACGACAGCAGCATCAGAATGAGCAGCAGTATTAGCGGTAGTAAATATAAACCACAGCGGTCACTTGAGCACATAAAAACGCTTTACCCTGTACTACTGTGGGACCCATGCATGACCAACACTAACATAAGTTAGTGTTGGTCAAGCGCTGCTATTAGTCCTGTCCTCACTACAGACGCCTTGCATAACCAAGGCCCTATTTTTAATTCCTTGTTCTGGAGGGGCTCTCACAGCCAGACCATCTGCAGATCAACCCAGACTAAGGCTATGTTTACACCTGTTCAGTAACGTTTGTGTGTGTATCCATTGCTAGCTCTACACCCTAAGAAGGGAGAATCGGCAGGGGCTTTGGCCAAATGTATTTCACAAGTTCAGTGGGTTTTGGTCTGCTTTAAGTAACCTTTTTCTGAATAAACAGCCTCTATGTCTATTTCTTGATATATGGACATCTAGTGACCAACAACTGCAATTACATCCACATTTTCAATATTTCTATTAGTGCTGAAGTAGTAAAGGGGTTAGGGAGAAACGGGGACCCTATTTCTCCCATTCCTGTATTCATGGAGGAGAAATAAATCTCATTTTTGGAAAAGAAGTCTGTTCATCTCGTAGCCTACATTAGGATCTGCTTTAATAGTCCCTTGAAAATTCTATTACATATACAACGTCTTTGGCTGAGGAAAACAGGTAATAATGGCAACCCCACTGTCCAGTGTATTTTTAGTAAAGTGACTAAAGGTGTCCTATAATGAAAATTGTTGTATTGTCTGGCATGCTATGTTGGTTGCTCATGTTATCAGAATGAGAAAATATAACTTTACCACCTAAAAGCTGCAGAGAAAAGATTTAAAAATGTGATAATTGTTTTTAAAGGTTTATTTCTCAATTGTACTATATGTATAGGTATAAAGCAGTTCCCTTATGGCAAGATGAAGTCTCCGATATATGAGTTATCCTGGGTTATAAACTCTTAAAAGTGTATGAACAGCATCAGACTGGCCCACTGGAGAACAAGAGGATCCTCTGATGGACCCCAGCGGCATGGGTGGCATGGCACTGTTCATGTAGGAGGCAGTGGTGCACAATCACGTATGCTTTTGTCCGAGTTGACACTGCGCTATTTGCAGGGGCAAAGGAAGCAAGCGACATACGCTGTGTAAGCCTGAACTAAGGGCCTTATTTATCAAGGGCTAGCGCCAGGTAGTGTCTGACGAGCGCCAGGTACCGCCAGCTAACGGCGGCTACCGACTCAAGTACGCCCGGCGGCGGTCACAATGACGCATTTATCACGCTAAATGAGGCTAGCGCCGGCGAGAGCGTCAGCTAGCGCGGGATTCATCATGTAGCCGACTGCAACGAACAGTGCCGCTACTAATCCCATCACAGCGCCAGGTATGACCTGTCGCTCCCTGGCGCTCTCCAATGCATTTCAATGGAGCAATCTTTAAATATTCATAATTAATTGATTTTTTGTGTTTTTTTTTTTAACTGTCAAAAATTCTGTGACCACTACGGCAATGTTAGATTTTTTTTTTAAGGAAAAAAAAAAAATAAATAAAAATATGTGCAGAATTGATATTACAGGTCTGATATTAATGTATTCATATTACAAAATGTTTAGAAAAACTTGTATAATTTTTACATAAAAAAAAATGGTTGTTTGGGGGTTAAAAACTACTTTACACACATCGCCGCCAGCGCTCTGGGGTTTAAACAAGGAATTCACAGCGCGAGAAATTTTTGAGCGTGATTTGTTAATGAATCTGCAGCAAGCCGTTCGCTCTGGCCATTCATTGTCAGGCGCACCCATACAACGCTGAACCTGTGAAACAGCGACCCCTAAGCCCGTATTCAACATTACCGCACACCGACTGAGTCGCTGTCATCAAGCTAATGCCGGCCAAGCACAGCGAATACTAGCTGGCGCTGTGAAAATCACGCTACTGGCGCTCATCTGTCGCTACCTGCCGCTATTAATGAATCGGCCTCCCCGTCTATGAATTGCGGGCAGAAATAAGAAGTCAGCATCTCTGGCTTGCACAACCTATGGCACTGACTTCTTCGCCCTACTGCAATTAGCATGTCAGCGCCCCAGGCAGAAATGAAGATCACATAGCAGAAATGGAGATCACATAGCAGAAATGGAGATCACATAGCAGAAATGGAGATCACGTAGCCCGCTTACACGGCGGCAGCAATAATAATCCAACACTCTTCTGTTCTGTGCTGCAGACCCCACTATCCCCTGGCACCCCCTGAAAAACACTGACCTGGGCCACATCCACACATGCAGCAGCACCCCAGGCTTTACCTGCCTCTGCAGGTAATTTCAAGGCTGGGGGTTATGGGGTTCATAGTTGTTATGGGGGTTAAACTACACCAGCAAGCAAAATATTAAAGTTGGTCTGCTGATCTCTGCAGAATAAAGGGCATCCAAATTTAGGATGCCCCCCTCCCCACAGAGCTTCCTCACAAAGCTATGGGTAGTCACAGTTGCGTCAGTGGACCAACTTTTTTCTGACTGTTGGTCTTTCTTTAATTCAATGATGCTTGTCTTGTGAGGACTATCTATTTAGTGGATCAAACGGGATTTCACTATCCAGGGTTTTAGTCCTTGTCCCAAATTGAGAAAATCCAGTTGCCCGGTATACATATCACTGTAATAAGCAGGCAGCGATGGCATCTCCTGCATGCCTCTAGTCAGTGTGTGGCTGTGCCCACAGTAACTGAATGGCTGGTATGGCCACAGACAGCCATAGACAGAATTGCGAGATTGGCTAAACTTCCATTTAGCTACTTCACGCCCTCACTTATATGTGCACCCAAAGAAGGTGAGTTGAGCAGAGCCATGTTTGCACCAGGGAATTGTCTGCAAGGTATGCACGGGCCCCCAATTCCCTCCATCTGCTGCGTGTACCCGCACCGGTATTTGTGTATGGCTGCTGCAGCAAGGGAGTCTGAATGGAGTGCCACCAGCCGCATCTCCACTCCTGCCTCCAGCGGTGGCCATTAAGAAAAAGCCGGGGGTGCTGGCCTAGCTAAAGGTATTTTGCAGATGCAGCTGCAGCACGGAGATGCAGTGTAACTCATTGAAGAGGTTAGGGGATCAGGTGATCTGGGCAGATTCACACAGCTGGGCATCCCAATTAGGAATTCCCCATAAGGAGGTGGACCATACATTGCATAGACTCAAGGGGTGTGTTGCTCCTCTTTAAAGAAGAACATCAGACCTTTTCTGATATTCCTCTCTAAAAACCCCTCCCCTCTCCTCCTTTTGGATGTTGGCAGACATCCGGCAGCAATCCTGGCCCCTTCTCCCCCCTTAGCTGGTGCAGAGTGATGGCAGCTGCTCTAGCTGTACTCACCCTTCACCTGCCACTCTTCAAATCTTGCGGGATTTGTAACCTATGCAATGACACTGCGCTTGCGTGAGAGGGGCGCATGCATAAGAGGGGCAGCGCAGTCAATAACAGTATGGCAAGATGGCGCTGCCCTATGGAAGATGGTGCAGATCGAGGGATGCTGGAGAGCAATGCATCCATACAGGTACGTTTTAAATGGCCAGATGTTAATCAGGAGGGGGAGCAGGCTGAGCAAGACAGGTTTGGGGAGTTTTTATTAACTCCCCAATACATGTAACGTTCCTGTTTAAATGCAGAAAAATGTGTTCCTTGTAAAATCACTAAAGTGGGATATTTGTCCCTTTAACTAAGTCCATTGATATACAATTTTAGCCTCTTGTTCTACATTTGTGTGCTGAAAAGACCCAGCTGTACCAAATGCTAATAAGTTCCTCCTAGGTAAGGGCAGTTAATTCAATTTCTAATACGCTGTAATTACTCTGATAGTAGGTTAATAATGAATGATGATGCACTAACAATGTCTATCTGTCATCAACTGAAGCTTCTTTGTGCACTTAAATTACATCCCTTAACATCCTGCAAATAGAATTTTACATGATTAAAAGTCTGAATATAATTTCTTAAACCCCAATAGCAATATCATTTACTCATTTTGCCAGAGTGCACACAGGGCTCCTCATGATATGCACACAATGTGCTGCTGTTTGCCTTTTTTTTTTTGTCACACTATAGTGTGAAACCATTGGAGTAGTGAGGCTGACTAATAGCAAGTTGACAGGTGTTGCACCACTGTAAGCTGATGGTTTACTAAAATTGTCAATTTTACAATGCGCTGACATGTGCCGATGTGGACAGATGATAAATGTTTTTACATCTAGGATTATGTGCTCCGATGTGTATCCACAGGGCTTGGTAAATCAGGCTCCTAGAAATAATTGCACCCTCTCACCACTTCCAAACATGTGGAGGCTGATTCACTACCAGCTCAGTGCGTCCGGCACTCGGCTCTTCACACCATATTAAACCAAAAACTACACACACTAAATCTGGGCGCTGTTGCATAGAGCGCCAGACGCTGTGTGGTTAAAGTCTGTTTTTGAACACATATACACCAGTAACAAAGCGAAAACACATGGAATTACATTGTTTTAACACTGGGACAATAACGCTTTAGTGCCAGACCTGTAAATACAATTCTGCATAAAAATATAAAAAGTCCAAAAAATGTATAAAAGTGTTAGTTTGCTGCCAGGAGAGGTCACACAATGATTTGAGCAAAAAAAAAAAAAATGAAATTGCCAAACATGCTATTTATGCACAACTAATGAAAGCCCATTGAAATGTATGGGAGAGCGCTACAGAGCCACAGGTACTACATGGTGCTACTGAGCCTAGAGCGCCGGCGCTATACACTGAGCCACCTGGATTAATACATGTGACGCTACATGGCGCTGTTAGAGACGCTCACCAGATTTGCTTTCTTAAATGTGGTTTCCTGTACAGCGCCCAGCGTTCACCAGACCCTACCTGCCGCGACGAGGCGCTACCTGGCGCTATCCTTTCTTAAATAACCCCCATAGCTTACTGTTTGCTGTCCTGTCTATCTTTCACCAACATCTGCAGAATGAGGCTTTTAATTAATTAACTATGAATACTTTTTTTTATAAAGGGCCTGATTTATAAAGCACTAATCTGCCAGACTGGATGCAAATTAGAGTATTACAAAATATAATTCATTAGTTTTTCAGCATGTTTCAGCAAATGTGAATCCCTGATCTAATGTAAATATTAGAGATGAGCGAGTAGTGAAATATTCGAAATTTCGAATTTCGATTCGAATAGACCGCGTTACTCGACTACTCGACCGAATATCGAATCCCATTATAGTCTATGGGAAAAAAATGCTCGACACGACAAGTCGCACTATTACGCCACTATCACAGCCTCTCAACAATACACTCCAAACACAATATTACTTCTACGTAAAGTGAGACAAGACAAGGAAACCTTCTTTCCTCTACATTGCCATGGACCCCAAGCCAAACTGTACAAAAAAGAAGAACAAAATTCTGCACCCCTTAAAATCACGTTGCCTAATGACAACCACAGATGGCATAGGCAAGGGGGAAAATAAATAGACCCCACCCCTAATTGTCATTGTGTGTGTGTGTGTGTGTGTGTGTGTGTGAGATGTGGTCAGACATGTCCTCTTGTGTCATTGTGTCACCCCAGCAGTAAGGGAAGCTTACAGGAGGAGGTTTGTTACAGTGTGTCACCCCAGCAGTAAGGGAAGCTTACAGGAGGAGGTTTGTTACAGTGTGTCACCCCAGCAGTCAGGGAAGCTTACAGGAGGAGGTTTGTTACAGTGTGTCACCCCAGCAGTCAGGGAAGCTTACAGGAGGAGGTTTGTTACAGTGTGTCACCCCAGCAGTCAGGGAAGCTTACAGGAGGAGGTTTGTTACAGTGTGTCACCCCAGCAGTAAGGGAAGCTTAGAGCTGAGACCTCTTAAAAATTGTGTGGAGGCCCAAGATCTGAGACCTCTTAAAAATTGTGTGGAGGCCCAAGAGCTGAGACCTCTCAAACATTGTGTGGAGTCACAAGAGCTGAGACCTTTTAAAAATTGTGTGGAGGCCCAAGAGCTGAGACCTTTTAAAAATTGTGTGGAGGCCCAAGAGCTGAGACCTTTTAAAAATTGTGTGGAGGCCCAAGAGCTGAGACCTTTTAAAAATTGTGTGGAGGCCCAAGAGCTGAGACCTCTTAAAAATTGTGTGGAGGCCCAAGAGCTGAGACCTCTTAAAAATTGTGTGGAGGCCCAAGAGCTGAGACCTTTTAAAAATTGTGTGGAGGCCCAAGAGCTGAGACCTCTCAAACATTGTGTGGAGGCCCAAGAGCTGAGACCTTTTAAAAATTGTGTGGAGGCCCAAGAGCTGAGACCTCTCAAACATTGTGTGGAGTCCCACGAGCTGAGACCTCTTAAAAATTGTGTGGAGGCCCAAGAGCTGAGACCTCTCAAACATTGTGTGGAGTCCCACGAGCTGAGACCTCTTAACAATTGTGTGGAGGCCCAAGAGCTGAGACCTTTTAAAAATTGTGTGGAGGCCCAAGAGCTGAGACCTCTCAAACATTGTGTGGAGGCCCAAGAGCTGAGACCTTTTAAAAATTGTGTGGAGGCCCAAGAGCTGAGACCTCTCAAACATTGTGTGGAGTCCCACGAGCTGAGACCTCTTAAAAATTGTGTGGAGGCCCAAGAGCTGAGACCTCTCAAACATTGTGTGGAGTCCCACGAGCTGAGACCTCTTAACAATTGTGTGGAGGCCCAAGAGCTGAGACCTTTTAAAAATTGTGTGGAGGCCCAAGAGCTGAGACCTCTCAAACATTGTGTGGAGTCCCAAGAGCTGAGACCTTTTAAAAATTGTGTGGAGTCCCACGAGCTGAGACCTCTTAAAAATTGTGTGGAGGCCCAAGAGCTGAGACCTTTTAAAAATTGTGTGGAGGCCCAAGAGCTGAGACCTTTTAAAAATTGTGTGGAGGCCCAAGAGCTGAGACCTTTTAAAAATTGTGTGGAGGCCCAAGAGCTGAGACCTTTTAAAAATTGTGTGGAGGCCCAAGAGCTGAGACCTTTTAAAAATTGTGTGGAGGCCCAAGAGCTGAGACCTCTTAAAAATTGTGTGGAGGCCCAAGAGCTGAGACCTTTTAAAAATTGTGTGGAGGCCCAAGAGCTGAGACCTCTCAAACATTGTGTGGAGTCCCACGAGCTGAGACCTCTTAAAAATTGTGTGGAGGCCCAAGAGCTGAGACCTCTCAAACATTGTGTGGAGTCCCACGAGCTGAGACCTCTTAAAAATTGTGTGGAGGCCCAAGAGCTGAGACCTTTTAAAAATTGTGTGGAGGCCCAAGAGCTGAGACCTTTTAAAAATTGTGTGGAGGCCCAAGAGCTGAGACCTTTTAAAAATTGTGTGGAGGCCCAAGAGCTGAGACCTCTCAAACATTGTGTGGAGTCCCACGAGCTGAGACCTTTTAAAAATTGTGTGGAGGCCCAAGAGCTGAGACCTTTTAAAAATTGTGTGGAGGCCCAAGAGCTGAGACCTTTTAAAAATTGTGTGGAGGCCCAAGAGCTGAGACCTTTTAAAAATTGTGTGGAGGCCCAAGAGCTGAGACCTCTCAAACATTGTGTGGAGGCCCAAGAGCTGAGCAATTATTAGTGCTGCAGCTACGGCTGCTTTAGTGAGGGGTAGCTGCTGCTGCTGGAATAGGGACAGAAAGACTTCAGTGGTGTATTACCACCTATATACAAAACTATATACACTCTGCTCAAAACGGCTGCTTTAGTGAGGGGTAGCTGCTGATGCTGGAATAGGGACAGAAAGACTTCAGTGGTGTATTAGCACCTATATACAAAACTATATTTTGCACTACTGTTTTGTGTCCTCTGTGCCAACAAAACACTGTTTTATACACGGTGCGTATAGGCACCATTTCACCTTCTGGCAGTATACGGCTGTATAGCCAGGTGTTTTTCTTAAAAATATTTTTTATATTTGGCACTACTGTTTTGTGTCCTCTTTACCAACAAAACCTTGTTATATACCCGGTGCGTATAGGCACCATTTCACCTTCTGGCAGTATACGGCTGTATAGCCAGGTGTTCTTCTTAAAAATATTTTTATATTTAGCATAACGCGTGGCCAAAAAAGTAAAACGTCTGAAATGCGGAGGGCTAGCGCAAAGGGACGTGGACGAGGACGGGGGCGCGGAAATGCTGGTGGGGGCACAAACCGCGTTGAAGCCAGTGGGGATACAATGCGTGCTGATGAGGGGCAGCCAGCATTACGCTCATCCAGCTTCCCTGCCTTTATGGGACAGTTATGCGGGGGGCGGGGTACACCTCTGTTAAAGCCTGAGCAGCGTGAACAGGTGGTGCAATGGATGGCCGATAACGCTTCCAGTCACTTGTCCACCACCCAGTCATCCACACAGTCTCACTCTGACCCTCCTTCCTCCCAACCTGGCCAACAGAGTCAGCCCACCCTTGACCCCTCCCAGGACCTCTTTTCGGGTCCTTTTCCAGATGTGCTGCAAGAATCCCAGGAGCTAGCAGAGGAATTTGTTTGTAGTGATGCCCAAACACTTGAGTATCCGCCATCTGCTAGTGATGTGGACCCGGAACCAGCATCTGCTATCATGAGCGATGATGATGATGAGACGCAGTTGCCATCAAGGGAGGCTGTTGGAATGTCCAGTGGGCAGGAGGAGGAGCAGAGAGAGGAAGTGGAAGAGGAGGTGGTGGACGACGAAATGACCGACCCCACTTGAACAGGGGTGATGTCCAGCGGGGAAAGCAGTGGAGATGCGGTCTGCGCATCACCGAATAAGGCAGCAAGAGGCAGAGGACAGTCCAGAGGCAGAGGACAGTCCAGACAGAGAAGGCAGGCCACAGCCAGCAGGGCCGAAGCTCTTCCCGGCAGCAGGCAGTCGCGCGAAGCTCCCCCATCGAGGCCTCGTACTTCTGTGGTGTGGAGATTTTTTAATGTTTGCGCGGATGACAAACTGAGCGCGGTTTGCGCAATCTGCCACTCAAAACTGAGTAGGGGCTCTGAGAAGAGCAATCTGACCACCTCAGGCATGCGCCGTCACTTGGAATTCAAGCACTGGGCTGAGTGGGAGAGAGCAAACGCAATACAACCTGCGCCCGGTCTTGCTGCCACTGCCTCTTCCCCTTTGTTGTGTGCTGCCACTGCGGTCCAGACCTCCAGCCAGGACACCTCCACATCTGCCTCTGCCTCGGCTACTTTGGGGCCTTCTCCTTCAGCCCCCCCTTCCCCCGCATCTTCGTCTGCACCTTCCATCTCCTCGTCCCATCAACTGTCCATCTCGCAGGCGTTCAACCGCAGGCGGAAGTACGCCTCCAGTCACCCCCAAGCCCAAGCCTTAACCTGCCTCATCTCCAAACTGCTGGCCCTGGAGATGTTGCCGTTTTGGCTTGTGGAGACGCAGGCCTTCCGCGACCTGATGGCGGCTGCCGCACCACGCTATTCCGTCCCTAGCCGCCACTATTTTTCCCGGTGTGGCGTCCCCGCCCTGCACCAGCACGTGTCGCGTAACATCAGGCGGACCCTGAGGTACGCAGTCAGCGCAAAGGTCCACTTGACCACCGACTCGTGGACAAGCGCTTGCGGCCAAGGACGCTACATCTCTTTGACGGCACACTGGGTGAATGTTGTGGAAGCGGGGACGGGGTCGCAAACAGGGACGGCCTACATACCACCCCCGCCCAAGATTGCCAGCACAGGTTCTGATAGACCCCCCTCCTCTTCCTCCTCCTCCTCCTCCTCCTCCTCCTCCTCTGCCTTAACATCGCCCTCAGCCCCTAGCTGGAAGCGTTGCAGCACTGGCACGGGGAGACGTCAGCAGGCGGTGCTTAAGCTCATCAGCTTGGGCGACAGGAAGCACAGCGCCGCAGAGGTGAGGCACGCCATATTGCAGCAGACAGAGATGTGGCTGTCGCCGCTGCAGCTAGGACCAGGCATGGTCGTGTGCGATAACGGCCGTAACCTGGTGGCGGCTCTGGAGCTTGCAGAACTCAATCACGTACCATGCCTGGCCCACGTTTTTAATTTGGTAGTACAAAAGTTTCTAAAGACTTACCCCAACCTGGCAGAGCTACTGGTCAAAGTGCGGCGCTTGTGCGCTCACTTTCGGAAGTCAACTGTAGCTGCTGCTAGCTTAAAAAAAAATCCAGCAACGCCTCCATTTGCCTCAACATCGGCTGTTGTGCGACCTGCCCACTCGCTGGAATTCCACCTATTGCATGTGGGCCAGGGTGTGTGAGCAGCAGAAAGCATTGATGGAGTACCAGATGATGCATCCACGCGTGCCTCCAACTCAGCTCCCTCAGTTTGCCAACCACGAGTGGCCATGGATGGCAGACATATGCGATGTATTGCGTATCTTTGAGGAGTCCACTAAGAAGGTCAGCAGCGAGGACGCTATAGTGAGCGTAACCATCCCGCTCCTAGGCGTCCTTAAAGAATCGCTCATCGCAATAAGGGAGAACGCATTGCACACAGAGGAGATGGGGGTAGGAGGAGACGCAACGCAGGTAGATAGTCAGACCACACTTTTGTCTGCTGCTCGGTGGCAGTTGCAGGAGGAGGATGAGGAGGAGGAGGACAACGTGGAGGTGGCTGTGGAAGAGGATGCTGGCGGCGAGGGTAGCAGTCAGGCTGTGTGCGTCCCATTGGTTCAGCGCGGATGGGGCGGAGAGGAGGAGGAAGAGGAGGAAATGGAAAATGATCCTTCTGGTGGGGGCAGTGAGGTCATGCCTACTCAGAGTCTGGCACACATGGCTGACTTCATGCTGGGCTGCTTTTCCCGGGACATACGTGTTGTCCGGATATTGGAGAACAAACTATACTGGGTCTTCGCACTCCTGGACCCCCGGTATAAAGATAACTTCTCCTCTTTTATTCCGGTAGAGGAGAGGACGAATCGATTACTGGAATACCAGAGGGAACTCTTGCAGAACATGATGCACATTTTCCCACCCAGCATCGCTGGCGGCAGAGAGGAGAGTGTCTCCCAGAGTCTGACAACATCGATCAGGCCCACAGCCACCAGGGGAACACTCTCCAAGGTGTGGGACACGTTCATGTCACCCCCTCGTGCAACTTCCATCACTGCGGGGCCCGCTATCAGCAGGAGGGACAAGTATCGGCGGATGTTGCGGGACTACCTGGCAGACCACACCCCTGTCCTCCCCGATCCCTCGGCGACCTACACTTACTGGGTCTCCAAGTTGGACACGTGGCTGGAACTGTCCCTGTACGCCTTGGAGGTGCTTGCCTGCCCTGCCGCCAGCGTGCTATCAGAAAGGGTGTTCAGCGCAGCCGGGGGCATTATAACCGATAAGCGCAGCCGCCTGTCAACCGACAGTGCCGACAGGCTGACGCTAATCAAAATGAACAGCAAGTGGATTGACCCGGACTTTGCTTGTACAACAGTGGAAAGCAGCCAAGAGTGAAGTGCCATCTGTATGAAGTGCCATTTCCTCCTCCTCCTCCTCCTCCTCCTCCTTAACCGCCGTAGAATTGCTGTATTAATGAAAAAAATTATGGCTCACCTCTTAGGCTTAATACAATCAATTTTTAAGAGGTCTCAACTCTTGGGCCTCCACACAATTTTTAAAAGGTCTCAGCTCTTGGGCCTCCACACAATTTTTAAGAGGTCTCAGCTCTTGGGCCTCCACACAATTTTTAAGAGGTCTCAGCTCTTGGGCCTCCACACAATTTTTAAAAGGTCTCAGCTCTTGGGCCTCCACACAATTTTTAAAAGGTCTCAGCTCTTGGGCCTCCACACAATTTTTAAAAGGTCTCAGCTCTTGGGCCTCCACACAATTTTTAAAAGGTCTCAACTCTTGGGCCTCCACACAATTTTTAAGAGGTCTCAGCTCGTGGGACTCCACACAATGTTTGAGAGGTCTCAGCTCTTGGGCCTCCACACAATTTTTAAAAGATCTCAGCTCTTGGGCCTCCACACAATTTTTAAAAGGTCTCAGCTCTTGGGCCTCCACACAATTTTTAAAACATAGCAGCCCTAATAAGGGCTCTCAATGACTCTCTTGTCTTCTGGTAGCTGGTATATATGGTGGTAAATGCGATATTCTGAGCTTCTGGGGCCCTGCCTGCCTACATAAGAGCTATATACTGTTCAGCATAGTAGCCCTAATAAGGGCTCTCAATGACTCTCTTGTCTTCTGGTAGCTGGTATATATGGTGGTAAATGCGATATTCTGAGCTTCTGGGGCCCTGCCTGCCTACATAAGAGCTATATACTGTTCAGCATAGTAGCCCTAATAAGGGCTCTTAATGACTCTCTTGTCTTCTGGTAGCTGGTATATATGGTGGTAAATGCGATATTCTGAGCTTCTGGGGCCCTGCCTGCCTACATAAGAGCTATATACTGTTCAGCATAGTAGCCCTAATAAGGGCTCTCAATGACTCTCTTGTCTTCTGGTAGCTGGTATATATGGTGGTAAATGCGATATTCTGAGCTTCTGGGGCCCTGCCTGCCTACACAAGAGCTATATACTGTTCAGCATAGTAGCCCTAATAAGGGCTCTTAATGACTCTCTTGTCTTCTGGTAGCTGGTATATATGGTGGTAAATGCTATATTCTGAGCTTCTGGGGCCCTGCCTGCCTACATAAGAGCTATATACTGTTCAGCATAGTAGCCCTAATAAGGGCTCTTAATGACTTTCTTGTCTTCTGGTAGCTGGTATATATGGTGGTAAATGCGATATTCTGAGCTTCTGGGGCCCTGCCTGCCTACATAGGATATGAGCTATATACTGTTCAGCGTAGTAGCCCTAATAAGGGCTCTTAAGGACTCTCTTGTCTTCTGGTAGCTGGTATATATGGTGGTAAAAGCTATATTCTGAGCTTCTGGGGCCCTGCCTGACTACATAGAATATGAGCTATATACTGTTCAACATAGCAGCACTAATAAGGGATTAAGGACTCTCTTGTCTTCTGGTAGCTGGTATATATGGTGGTAAAAACTATATTCTGAGCTTCTGGGGCCCTGCCTGACTACATAGGATATGAGCTATATACTGTTCAGCGTAGTAGCCCTAATAAGGGCTCTTAAGGACTCTCTTGTCTTCTGGTAGCTGGTATATATGGTGGTAAAAGCTATATTCTGAGCTTCTGGGGCCCTGCCTGACTACATAGGATATGAGCTATATACTGTTCAACATAGCAGCACTAATAAGGGATTAAGGACTCTCTTGTCTTCTGGTAGCTGGTATATATGGTGGTAAAAGCTATATTCTGAGCTTCTGGGGCCCTGCCTGACTACATAGAATATGAGCTATATACTGTTCAGCGTAGTAGCCCTAATAAGGGCTCTTAAGGACTCTCTTGTCTTCTGGTAGCTGGTATATATGGTGGTAAAAGCTATATTCTGAGCTTCTGGGGCCCTGCCTGACTACATAGGATATGAGCTATATACTGTTCAACATAGCAGCACTAATAAGGGATTAAGGACTCTCTTGTCTTCTGGTAGCTGGTATATATGGTGGTAAAAGCTATATTCTGAGCTTCTGGGGCCCTGCCTGACTACATAGAATATGAGCTATATACTGTTCAGCGTAGTAGCCCTAATAAGGGCTCTTAAGGACTCTCTTGTCTTCTGGTAGCTGGTATATATGGTGGTAAAAGCTATATTCTGAGCTTCTGGGGCCCTGCCTGACTACATAGGATATGAGCTATATACTGTTCAACATAGCAGCACTAATAAGGGATTAAGGACTCTCTTGTCTTCTGGTAGCTGGTATATATGGTGGTAAAAGCTATATTCTGAGCTTCTGGGGCCCTGCCTGACTACATAGAAAATGAGCTATATACTGTTCAACATAGCAGCACTAATAAGGGATTAAGGACTCTCTTGTCTTCTGGTAGCTGGTATATATGGTGGTAAAAGCTATATTCTGAGCTTCTGGGGCCCTGCCTGACTACATAGGATATGATATGAGCTATATACTGTTCAACATAGCAGCACTAATAAGGGATTAAGGACTCTCTTGTCTTCTGGTAGCTGGTATATATGGTGGTAAAAGCTATATTCTGAGCTTCTGGGGCCCTGCCTGACTACATAGGATATGAGCTATATACTGTTCAGCGTAGTAGCCCTAATAAGGGCTCTTAAGGACTCTCTTGTCTTCTGGTAGCTGGTATATATGGTGGTAAAAGCTATATTCTGAGCTTCTGGGGCCCTGCCTGACTACATAGGATATGAGCTATATACTGTTCAACATAGCAGCACTAATAAGGGATTAAGGACTCTCTTGTCTTCTGGTAGCTGGTATATATGGTGGTAAAAGCTATATTCTGAGCTTCTGGGGCCCTGCCTGACTACATAGAATATGAGCTATATACTGTTCAGCGTAGTAGCCCTAATAAGGGCTCTTAAGGACTCTCTTGTCTTCTGGTAGCTGGTATATATGGTGGTAAAAGCTATATTCTGAGCTTCTGGGGCCCTGCCTGACTACATAGAATATGAGCTATATACTGTTCAGCGTAGTAGCCCTAATAAGGGCTCTTAAGGACTCTCTTGTCTTCTGGTAGCTGGTATATATGGTGGTAAAAGCTATATTCTGAGCTTCTGGGGCCCTGCCTGCCTACATAGGATATGAGCTATATACTGTTCAACATAGCAGCACTAATAAGGGATTAAGGACTCTCTTGTCTTCTGGTAGCTGGTATATATGGTGGTAAAAGCTATATTCTGAGCTTCTGGGGCCCTGCCTGACTACATAGAAAATGAGCTATATACTGTTCAGCGTAGTAGCCCTAATAAGGGCTCTTAAGGACTCTCTTGTCTTCTGGTAGCTGGTATATATGGTGGTAAAAGCTATATTCTGCGCTTCTGGGGCCCTGCCTGACTACATAGAATATGAGCTATATACTGTTCAGCGTAGTAGCCCTAATAAGGGCTCTTAAGGACTCTCTTGTCTTCTGGTAGCTGGTATATATGGTGGTAAATGCTATATTCTGAGCTTCTGGGGCCCTGCCTGACTACATAGGATATGAGCTATATACTGTTCAACATAGCAGCACTAATAAGGGATTAAGGACTCTCTTGTCTTCTGGTAGCTGGTATATATGGTGGTAAAAGCTATATTCTGAGCTTCTGGGGCCCTGCCTGACTACATAGAAAATGAGCTATATACTGTTCAGCGTAGTAGCCCTAATAAGGGCTCTTAAGGACTCTCTTGTCTTCTGGTAGCTGGTATATATGGTGGTAAAAGCTATATTCTGCGCTTCTGGGGCCCTGCCTGACTACATAGAAAATGAGCTATATACTGTTCAGCGTAGTAGCCCTAATAAGGGCTCTTAAGGACTCTCTTGTCTTCTGGTAGCTGGTATATATGGTGGTAAAAGCTATATTCTGAGCTTCTGGGGCCCTGCCTGACTACATAGGATATGAGCTATATACTGTTCAGCGTAGTAGCCCTAATAAGGGCTCTTAAGGACTCTCTTGTCTTCTGGTAGCTGGTATATATGGTGGTAAAAGCTATATTCTGAGCTTCTGGGGCCCTGCCTGACTACATAGGATATGAGCTATATACTGTTCAACATAGCAGCACTAATAAGGGATTAAGGACTCTCTTGTCTTCTGGTAGCTGGTATATATGGTGGTAAAAGCTATATTCTGAGCTTCTGGGGCCCTGCCTGACTACATAGAATATGAGCTATATACTGTTCA
This sequence comes from Gastrophryne carolinensis, assembly GCA_027917425.1. Classification (NCBI taxonomy): domain Eukaryota; kingdom Metazoa; phylum Chordata; class Amphibia; order Anura; family Microhylidae; genus Gastrophryne; species Gastrophryne carolinensis. The sequence goes on from CM051237.1 coordinate 227,230,916, forward strand.
GCGTAGTAGCCCTAATAAGGGCTCTTAAGGACTCTCTTGTCTTCTGGCAGCTGGTATATATGGTGGTAAAAGCTATATTCTGAGCTTCTGGGGCCCTGCCTGACTACATAGGATATGAGCTATATACTGTTCAACATAGCAGCACTAATAAGGGATTAAGGACTCTCTTGTCTTCTGGTAGCTGGTATATATGGTGGTAAAAGCTATATTCTGAGCTTCTGGGGCCCTGCCTGACTACATAGAAAATGAGCTATATACTGTTCAGCGTAGTAGCCCTAATAAGGGCTCTTAAGGACTCTCTTGTCTTCTGGTAGCTGGTATATATGGTGGTAAAAGCTATATTCTGCGCTTCTGGGGCCCTGCCTGACTACATAGAAAATGAGCTATATACTGTTCAGCGTAGTAGCCCTAATAAGGGCTCTTAACCCTTTCGCTGCCAGCCTACCTGCAGCATTTCCCACTCCCTGTTGCCAGACTGAGTTTCACTGTTTCGCGCTACACATGTTCAACTGTCATTTTTGAAAGGATTTCCAGGGATTTCCCAGGAAAATTATATATTGTTTTTTTCAACAGAGTCTGGGCTTTAACATGAAATGTCTTGTTTGTATTTTTTAGGTGTATTCTCAACATTTTTGGGTGAAATGTGTGAAAAAAATTAAAAAAAATATATTTTTTTACAATTTGTAGAGTTTTTTTGTAATAAAAAATGTAAGTTTGTCAATAAAATCTTATTGCGTGAGAAACCCCAATTTCTCCCGGTTACAGCGATACCACATATGTATAGGTAGACACCCTTTCCTGCCCAGAAGCCTTTTATAGCTGCTGGATGACAAATGGTTAATTAAAAAAAAAAAATGACATAGGGTCCCCCTTCCCGGGGAGGGGGACCCCATTTTTTTTTGGATTTTTAAGGGTTAAAAACCCTTAAAAATCCAAAAAAAAAAATGACGTGGGGTCCCCCTTACCCAAAGTAACCAGCCCGGGACCAGCTATGGGGGCTTGTAGGCACAGAGTGGGGGGGCCAGCTTTGGTGGCCCCCCCACCCTGCAGCCTACGAGCCCACATAGCCTATGTGGGCCCGGGCTCTTCTGCCCCCCCCTGGCCTTTGGGGAGGCAGGTAATGGGGGTGCGGGGGTTAATGGCAAGCCACCCGCTAGGGCAGGTGACTTGCCACCCCCCCAGCCTTGTGAACTGGTATAAGGGGTCTCATGGACCCCTTACCAGCTCACAAAGGGTTAACTGTTAAAAAAACCACCACACAATAATAAAAAGTATTTTATTCAAAAAAAAAAAAATTTTTTTAACTGTACTTACCTTCGATTGCAAGCTCTTGTCCCTCGCCGCTCAGCTGACAGATGCCTGTGATCGGCATCCAGAGAAGGAGAAGGCAGGAGATCAGAGGATCTCCTGTCACCTCCTTCCAGGGCACCGATCACCGGCATCTGAGAAGCTGAGAAAGCTGAAGCCGGTGATCGGGACCGGGATGACGTCATAAGCCCCGCCCCCAAGGGGGCGGGGCTTAGAGGCAAGATGGCGGCCACCATCGTGAAGAAGAGAGGAGAGAGCCTCCCAGGCTCTCTCCTGAAGATCGGTAAGTCCTGGGGGGGGATCGGAGGCCCCCCAGGTGAAGAGGAGGGACAGCGGGAGCCAGCGCACACACAGGTAAGTGAATGTCATTTTTTTTTTTTTTTTTTTTTTACAGTTAGCAGCTGCTGCTGCAGAAGCGGGGGGGGGGCGGCCTATTCCGGGGGCTCTCCTGGAGCCATCCGACCCCCCACGGGGGATCGGATGGCACCAAATTAAAGAGGAGACCCGGCCGGATCCAACAAGGGGTCAGGTGAGTATTTTTGATTTTTATTTTTTAAACTAGAAGCGAGGAAAGTCAAGCACGTAACACCTACGGGCTTGGCACTTAAGGCCCAGCCAAGCCAGCACGTAGGTGTTACGTGCTTGGCAACAAAAGGGTTAAGGACTCTCTTGTCTTCTGGTAGCTGGTATATATGGTGGTAAAAGCTATATTCTGAGCTTCTGGGGCCCTGCCTGACTACATAGGATATGAGCTATATACTGTTCAGCGTAGTAGCCCTAATAAGGGCTCTTAAGGACTCTCTTGTCTTCTGGTAGCTGGTATATATGGTGGTAAAAGCTATATTCTGAGCTTCTGGGGCCCTGCCTGACTACATAGGATATGAGCTATATACTGTTCAACATAGCAGCACTAATAAGGGATTAAGGACTCTCTTGTCTTCTGGTAGCTGGTATATATGGTGGTAAAAGCTATATTCTGAGCTTCTGGGGCCCTGCCTGACTACATAGAATATGAGCTATATACTGTTCAGCGTAGTAGCCCTAATAAGGGCTCTTAAGGACTCTCTTGTCTTCTGGTAGCTGGTATATATGGTGGTAAAAGCTATATTCTGAGCTTCTGGGGCCCTGCCTGACTACATAGGATATGAGCTATATACTGTTCAACATAGCAGCACTAATAAGGGATTAAGGACTCTCTTGTCTTCTGGTAGCTGGTATATATGGTGGTAAAAGCTATATTCTGAGCTTCTGGGGCCCTGCCTGACTACATAGGATATGAGCTATATACTGTTCAACATAGCAGCACTAATAAGGGATTAAGGACTCTCTTGTTTTCTGGTAGCTGGTATATATGGTGGTAAAAGCTATATTCTGAGCTTCTGGGGCCCTGCCTGACTACATAGAAAATGAGCTATATACTGTTCAGCGTAGTAGCCCTAATAAGGGCTCTTAAGGACTCTCTTGTCTTCTGGTAACTGGTATATATGGTGGTAAAAGCTATATTCTGCGCTTCTGGGGCCCTGCCTGACTACATAAAATATGAGCTATATACTGTTCAGTGTAGTAGCCCTAATAAGGGCTTTTAAGGACTCTCTTGTCTTCTGGTAGCTTGTATATATGGTGGTAAAAGCTATATTCTGAGCTTCTGGGGCCCTGCCTGACTACATAGGATATGAGCTATATACTGTTCAGCGTAGTAGCCCTAATAAGGGCTCTTAAGGACTCTCTTGTCTTCTGGTAGCTGGTATATATGGTGGTAAAAGCTATATTCTGAGCTTCTGGGGCCCTGCCTGCCTACATATGAGCCATATACCGTTCAGCGTAGTAGCCCTAATAAGGGCTCTTAATGACTCTCTTGTCTTCTGGTAGCTGGTATAGATGGTGGTAAAAGCGATATTCCGAGCTTCTGGGGCCCTGCCAGCGACAGCCTGTCTTTCCCTGCTGTGAGCGTCTGTCCCTCACTAAGTTCAAGCTGCTAATGCTGACGAAGAGGAAGTGCTGAGTTTTGTATATTCGAGGTCACATGGTTTTTCCAGCCAATGCGTGTAGACGCCGTTTTCGCGATGCCAGCGTCCTCCCAGGACCTGTCCCACCCCCCCTGCATGGTGATTGGTGTAAAAAACGCGCCAGGGAAGGTGGGAGGGGAAACGAATTGTGAGTGCGCCATCGCCGCTGTACTCGATCGAAATCGAGTATGACGAACAGCGTAGTATTCGATCGAATACCGGCTCGGTCGAATACTACTCGCTCATCACTAGTAAATATCAATCAAGGTTTATATAAATAATGAATTATAGATGCCCAATCTACTGATATTTTTAAAATGGACCATATTGCTTACAAGGAAGGGCAGGAGGAAGTGAAACCTTAATATTCAGTGATATAAGTCATAAAAGGAATTTTTCAGGTGAATGACTTATTTGCACGTATCAATGACAAAGGTCTACTTAGAAAGCATCATATTTTCTAAAGCTCAGGTTTTTATTACACATATAGGACACATCTTATTTAAAAGGACCATGAGCCATAAAACACGAGCTAGTGCATTGTACTACCAGCTACTGGCAAGATGTGGCCACCGTATATCAAGCAATTTGCACTCATTTTTACATTGCTTCACACTTGTTACGCTGGGTAAGTTAACTTTATTTTTTGCAATTTGTATATGTAAAGCATTACCATGTTAGAAGAACCTATACACTGTATATGCAATTCAAATTTAAGAGGATTGCAATATATATCATATAGTAATATAATATAATATAGTAACTATTCCAAAATGTACATTAATTATGATATTTTAATGTAATGCCAATGTAATCCTATTTTTTAAAACCCGAAAAGTCATATGAACAAGTCCTTCATATTTAGTCATCTTTTAACGCTCAGTTTGTCAGCTGTATGCACCCAGTACTGGTCTTTCTTTTTATAGGCCCTCATTCCACATTATTGCTCCTAGTAATATTTATGATGGTACTGAAATAACACTTGCTGTGCATTGGTTTGGCGAACATTCTGAAATTAATGTAACTGCAAGAGTTACAACCTCAAATAACAGTACAGACATTTTATCATCAAATAGCAAAATCTTCTATAATGGTAAGTACTTTTACATGAACATAACATGAAAGTGTAATACTGAACTAAAGGTTATTTGTATTACTGTAATACATTCTTTTCTTTTTTAACATCAATTCATAACCAACAGTGCTCAGGATGACAGCAAAGGGTTTCTGCGCACGGGGCACTAGGTAGGAACTGGACTAAATGTAATTTTCCCAAAAATATTGGGACATTTATTCAAATATACTAGGGGTGGGGTCTTGTTTGAAAAGATAAAATCAGAGATATTAACTATGGATTAAAAGGCTTGTAGATATGACTTTTGGTCCTGTTTAAGGAACTTGTACATACTCTATCCCAATGGCTTTCCAGAGACCAGTACACGTCAGCCAAATATTTCCTCCGCAGATTTAAATTATGATTAGCTTTGGGGCCTCACAAATTCCAAACACTTCCTAGCATACGTTGTAAATCACCCCCTTATTCTATGTTTGGCAATGAATGTGATTATTTGAATTGCTTATTTACTATAACATGTTATATCTTTTGGTATGTTTTTTGTAGTCTTACTGTGTCTATATCTTTGCAGATTCAATTGAAATGTTGACCCTGGCTGCTGTAAGTAAAGCTTTTGCTTAGATATACAGTATACAGCACTATAGAACATTAACACATTCACAACAGTTCTTATACCTTACACAATATAAAATTCCTTGCAAACATACACACTATGAACAGTTTAGATCCTTAGATTAGTCATCATTAAACCTAGTAATAAAATACAATATTAGTGCCACTGATGTCCAAAGTACGATATGTGCAAAGCATGTTAATAAGTCCGTGTTCGAGTTCGGTGTCAGGCCCAAACATGGAAAAGCTGGTTGATGGGCTTCTCAGCTTTGCTGAAGGGTGCAGCAGCAGGAAGTTGCTGTAAGTCACCTGAGCCCCGATCCGCAGTCCCAGGTTAACGACGGTGGCATTTGAAATGGTCCATGGCCAGGTGCCACAGAAAGATGACCGAAGCTCCCATGAGTGAGATCATCATAGTACCAGCACTGCCAGCTGCCACTAGGAGGGTCCTCAATCATTTTTTTAAAGTTCATCCGAACTTGCCTGACCCAAACTTTGAGGGTTCGCTCATCCATATTTGAATTTGTGAATGAAATTGTATGTTATTATATTACACACTAGCTGAATTACAGTGTGTACAACTTAGACTGAGAGGCCAAGGCACACAGTGTCTAGTGCCCCCACCCCCAAAAATATGAACTGACAAAAAATCGTCCCACTGTCAACATAGTAGGAACGTCAGTTTCAGTTACACAGCCAACAACTGAGCATGTTAACCAGAATATCTGCCAATGTGCAAAAGGGAAGTGACCTTGTAGACACTTTAGTTTGAAGATATCTTATGTAGTTGGTATGTAGTTTTTCCTGGATAGGGAGTGAATAGAATTATTTTAATGCTATAGTGGTTATTGACATAATGCCCCAGCTAAATTTCAGGTATATCTGCTAATAATATTTCATTCTGAAGTGGCAGCTTCTAGGAAAGCTGAGTACTGCATGCCACCAAGCCCCAATTCTTTCTGGTACAGATGCTGGTATATGGGGCCATCTAAGTAAGGGCCAGCTGTCACATGGTAGATTACCAAATTCCAGCTGAATGTATCCATTGCATGGGTTGATCAAACATATTGATCATTCATCTGATCAAACTGGCCAATCGTACCCCACGTGTGTCAGCACAATGTTAGACGTCATTCGATTGGCAGCGCGCCTGGCTATACAAGGCTGCCACCAGAATACGAAAAAAAGTGGCGTATTCTCCGCTATCTAGGCCCCACACAACACAATCAGATTGTACGAATAGAGCAACCCACAACCACTTCCAGACAGGGGGCGATCAAGCGCCCTAGGCAAGTAATGTAGCCAGGCTCTTCAGAACTAGCGTGAGCTTTTTAGATCCGTAATTCAAAGCATCAGTGACTCTCTGCTGTATTTTCAAAATTTATTTAAACAAAAAACAGAAAAACACAAAACAACAAGAAAAGCGGTGCAAGGTGATAAAACAGGATTAACTATAAAACACAGATCAAATAAATAGATAGCAATTGCAAATAAAAAAGGGGAAATATACTTAAGAGTCTGTCTGGGCTGTGGTTCGATCAAATCAATTGTCTCTCAGTCCTCACTTGTCTCCCCTAAGACTGGTTCCTGGTCTCCTCCGTAGATGTTAAAAGGGAGTTTGTGTCACCCTTGATGGTAAGAGTCAAATTTCCCTCTTGCCATTCTAAAGCTCACCTTATTCCATTTCACCAAAGGTCAGCTTCTGACCCCTCCTATTGGGCAGAGCGATTGGAGTCACCCACTGTTTGATTGGTGCATCTAGGATTCTCCATCTTTGAGTACCTGAAAATTGGTCCATATGATATCCCCCATCTGTCCTGGGATTCCACAGGGAGGGTGGATGAGGAGAATATTCCATGGAAGGGGGGCAGGTGCAGGATATGGACATTGTCTCTGCTTCTATGGCTGAGGGATTTCTGATAAGCCTCACTCCATTACTTTGTTATGCTTTAGAGGTTTATGAGGGGGGAAAGTTATTCCAACCGACCCTTTGTGCATGTAGGGAGTTATATGGCAAGTGGGGAGGAGAGTTATACAGAGCAGAGAGGGGTCAGCCAAGGTATATATATATATATATATATATATATATATATATATATATATATACACACATCTCTCTCTCTATATATATATATAGATACATATACACACACACAGACACATTAATTACCGGTTTGGTCACAGTACTTGTGCTAAATCTTTACTTTGGCCTCCAGAAAAGAGGCAGTTCCACCCACACATGGGCATGCTGTCCATACCATGCTGCCTTCCCTTTGCTGAAAGCATAATGTGGTGCCAATGGATGATGCTGTATCTGTGCCATACATAAAGTGGTGCCTCCCCAAGGATAGGGAGAGGCAGAGTGACTACTATTCACCCAATGGATGACTTGCAATTTAAGATTGTTCAAAGATGTTTTCCCATGATCATCCATCATCATAGATCCATATTTCCTAAAAGATTGGTTTCTCACTGGATGGATTTTGACACTTTTACCTTGAATCTAACCAGTAAATTAAATAATCCGATAGGGAGTGTCAGAAAACGCTGTTATAGAAGCACACATTTGTATAATTTATATTATTGCTTTGTAGAATATATGTTCAACAGGTTTACTTGTATGATTTAGTATTATTTGTGCAATGTTGAGGGGTCAATGGTTTTAAAGATGATTAGTTGTTGGTTGTGGCCCTCACAAAAAATAGTAACAATGTAAAGTTAAATCGCACAAAATTGCTTGGTTGTTAGACAGATAGATATATACATATACTATGATATACTGTACATGAAACCCAGGTAATTCCTGGTATAAGGCGTAAATAAGTGAAATTTGCACGACCCAAATGTATCTAATGCCATAAACATATGCCTTTGTAACTGCAATATTATATGCTTTTGGTAAATCAGCTTTTAAGATATTAACCTCTTTCTTTTTTCGATGATAATTACACATTAGCTGTATGGGCTCAGTTTCAAAAATGATTAAAATAATGGACAGTCTATACCCCAAATTTTGTATTCTATTTCTATGAGTTGAAATTCTTGGTTCAGAAATGATTTTGTTTTCCTGTTTCCACAGCTAAATGATACACAATCACAGTATTATAAACTGATAGTAGAAGGATCAGTGGAAAATCAGATGCTTTTCTACTATGAAAATATGCTGGAATTTCTGGAGAAGAACATTTCTATATTCGTACAGACTGACAAGAAGGCCTATAGGCCAGGAGAGACAGTCAAATTCCGTGTTGTGGCTGTAGATAGTGAACTACGTCCATATAATGGAGATATTAGTGTCATAATAAAGGTAATAAAATTGAATAAAGTAAAGGGGGAGGGAGTTGCTTCGTCCATACTATTTAAACAATTTACTGGCCTGGAAACCAAGTAACAGCCATGTTTAACCCTCTCATTTATAATATATATAATTTATAATATATAATATTCAGCAAAAAGGCTTATAAATCCTGGAAAGGACTATTGCAATTGCATGTTTTAAACCTTACTCCACATCAAGGCACCCCTATTGATGGGGTTCCTACTTAAATACTTAGTAGCTACTCATCTGGGAACCTGCCAGCCTCCCTTTAAAACACTACACAGGGAGAAATCCATGGTGGCTGAATCTCTCCCTGTGTGTGCTCCTGGCACTTCAAACTGATTAGGGGAGGGAGTTACTTCATCACTACTATTTAAACAATTTACTTCGAGCCTGGGAACCTAGTGACAGCCCAATATAAACCGGACCTTCAGCATCATTTATTGAAAAGCCCAAACCCTTAAAAACTGTTCCCCAGCCTCTAAAATTTTAAATTTTAAGTCGCTCACTTAATATTCTTTCCCCTACTGGGCTGCAACTCATGACTGTAGGATACAGGCGCCACCATCTTGCCTGAGACTCCACTGGTGGCCATCTTGGATGTTTAAAGGCTCAGAAAATGCACTAGGTGCAGGTAGGATGATTTTTAATGTGGGCAATCTGTAATTACAAGGGGGGGGGGGGGGCATATAAGACTCTTATTCAGGGTGACCGTCCAGTTTACCACACTCATTACTATACATTATTCCGCAAACTGGCTTATGAATCCTGTAAGGAAACTAGGGGCCTTACTATGCATGTTTTAAACCCCATGCCACGTCAAGGCACCCCTATTGGTGGGGTCCTTGCTATATTTTAGTCCTCAAAGTTGGGACCTGCAATGCAATAAAAAACTTGGGAGCTACTTATGTGGGAGGCTGTCAGCCAGAAGCAGACACAGGAAGAAGTTTAGCTATTATGGATTTCTACCTGTGTAGTGTTTCAAAGTGAGACTGGTAGCTTCCCCTGTGAGTCACTTTTAAATATTTTATTGCATTGCATGTTTCAGCTCTGTGGACTCAAAAATAACAGCAGGGACCCCACCAAAATGGGCATCTTAACCTGGCATGGGGTTTACACATACAACTGCAATTGTATGCAAACAAAGGCCCCCTTCATTTATTACAATCATGACCAGCCATCATCCCGCCCCCTCCCAAGTCAAAAAACCTATAGGATCCAGGACTAAAAAAGGACCAATAGGGGATCATGTCAGCTGGACCTGGAAAGGGAGGGAGGGAAGGAGGGCTGGGAAGAGGTGTACACGTCAAGAAAGCCACAGACGCTGAAGACGCTGAGCTCCACACACTGCGCCTGTGCGAGTGTGGCCAGAAAACTGTCACCCAGCCTGGACAAAACAAAACGCTGCATTCCACAGAGAATAAGGTGCCAATGTGCATGAGTGGACACCATCTCTCCCATCCCTATTAGGCAACGAGGGGCCAATCACAAGCATGCTACCAGGAGCCAAGTGCAGCAGTCAGCTAGCCTGGAGATTGAAACTAGGTGGCATGGTAGGCCCCCATTCCGACCACTATACACCCACCAAAAGAGGCCGCACTCGGGGGGCGGGAGGAAGGGAGATTGATACTGCAAAAAAACATCAGGCTGACTACACACCTACATCAGCCAGACAAGTTTGTATGTGACAGTGGGACCAACTTTCTGGCAAACTTCCCCTGCTAATTGACAAACATACCTTGCCTGACCCATGTGATCCATCCTTGTAAAGCCACATGAAAACCACTTATGACTACTGGGTGGACACCCTCCTCGATATATGCTAAAAAGCCAGATTGGCAAAACTAATCCCAGCAAGGAAAAGGGAAGCAAAATAGGTCACTTCCATGACACATGTTGAGGTACTTGTACAGAGCATTTCTGATGGCAGCAGGTATGCATCTTCTACCTATTGCAGCTCCACAACCCATTAGAGACACAGGAGAAGGAGATATCAAACATGGAAGTGCACACACATGGGAGTGCAGCTGGTAGGCCTAGTCGTAGGTACAGTTTCATAGTGGCTATTTCAGATTCAGTTTAAATATGAAAAATGGAACTTCAGCCTCTGGTTACTGGACTTGTTTTTTATCATGATTTTTGCTTTCTTTTTAGTGGTTCAGTTGAGGTCATGGGCACCACTGCACACTATCATGTTTTTAAATCAATCATTGGTGAGCCCCTACCCCTTGGGCTGCCCTATTGAGCATGGCCAGGGGATGCCTTTCTATAGTTTGCCTCGGCCAGCAGATTGGCTAGATTCACCCCTGCAAATGGTGGAGGAGCAACAAAGATGAGCCTCCTGGCCTTGCACCCCCTAAAGTTACGCCCCTGACTTTGTCTATAGTGAAGGATATATTTGCAGTTCTAAGTTCTAAGCAAATAATCTTTCTTTTTAGGCAGTGGTGCTGCTGCAGTCACTGCTACCTCAGTAGTTCTCACTGAGTTTATTTGGTATTCATTTTTCAATCCTAGCATTACCAGCGCTTAGGTAAACAATCCTGGCATAGAATATGTTTACTGGTACTTCTTCCAACACTACAAAATAATAGTAAAACATCAAAGCATTGTTAAATCCCATCTAAGGGACCCTTGCCTCTACTCTGAGACCTAAGGGTCTTTTTGTTTTGTAAGTGCAAATGAAGCACTACACCTAATTGGTAAGGTAAACCAATTAGACAATGTCTGGGATAACATGTGGTATTGATGTTGGGAGTCCCAGAATGTAATATTTGTTATTGCGTAACACCATGTGCAGTATTACCACATAATAGTAAATGTGTTTTTTTCTATTTGTCCTTGTCTTCCAAACTGATTCATGGAATAAAAAACAGGGGTTCATATGAGTGGGTGAGTTTAACCGTTGCAGGGTATCTAATATGAAGAACTGGCCTGTAATAGCATTTGACATTGTACAAACAGGGTGTGTGCAGATTTAAAAAAGTAGAATTTCTCAAACTCAATGATTATAATGATATTTCTGCTGGTATAGAACAAAAATCAACCTTAATTTCCTGTTGTTAGCAATGAAACTGAAGTTTGGTAACAACATATCTATATATCTACATATTTATCTTGACTGACATACATGAAGCCTAATGCAGCTGATGCTCATGACTTACCAACTTACGCGCTTTGTTTGCATTCATTTGTAGGACCCGCAAGAAAATATTATTCATCAATGGCTGAAGCAAAGGCCTGATTTGGGAGTAGTGTCATTGGAGCTATTGCTCACTAAAAATCCCACTACTGGTAGCTGGAAAATAAACATCTTAACTCAGGTAAAAACTATAGTTTTCAATAAGGAAAATGCAAAATATGCAACTAAAAACAAATGATAAATACCGGTAGATGTGCAGAGGACCTGCATGGCTTTTATTTTGGGACATTTCCAGATGTACTATATAACATACAATACTTCAATACATCCTACACTCACACAGGCTTTCTGTTCGGAGGTAGTTTTTGTGAGCATCACAAATAATTAAAGGGGTACTAAACCCAAATCAGCACTTACCTTCTCTCCCACGCAGCAGCCCCAGCAGGGTCAACAATCAGAAACCTCCTGGTTTCCAAAAATGAGGGGTGCTCCAAGTTCCCCCCTCCAGAAGTCTCTAGGCCTGAAGCAATACCCTGCCACTTCCACC